>CM051346.1:21286228-22769811 GCA_028015215.1 Gynostemma pentaphyllum | reverse complement strand
TTACTTGCTTTCTTGTTGTTTTAATTTTTATTGTCTTGTTCTTCGTTCATCGAAAATTTCAAAAAAAAAAAAAAAAAAAAAAACTGTTCCAGAATTTTCTTCTTTAGCTACTGTTTTTGTTCTTTTGCGTATAGTTTCAATCCGAATCTTTGAAAGTCATAAACTACAAAAGTGTTTATATTTGAGTCGTGATTATTTGTTATTCAGAAAAGTTTGTCAAAAAAAAAGTGGAAGATTGAGAAAAAAATAGATCTTCGCAGACTGTCGGATTGAGCAGAAAATTGTTATAAAAAAAAAAAAGAGTGTTCTTGCTATTTGCTTGAGTTTCTGGAAAAAAGTGTTTAGTGTTCTTATTGTTCTTGAAGAGTTCATCTTAAACTCATCAAATTTTCTTCTTGAATCCTAAAATTGCATGAAAATTGAGCCAAAGTTGTTTGTTTCCTAAAAAGCTAGAACTTACCATAAATAGCAAAAACTGTTTTAGGAAAGTATCAATTCTGTCCCATATTCAAATATATGCATATCTTGCTCAATTAAAGTCATTTTTTCTGATCCAAAGTGCTTTAGGGAAGTCTAATTTCGAATTTTTCTCTTTTAGGAAAGTTTATTCTTGCTTGTTTTCTTTCTTATTCTTTCCTTGTTACAAAAATACACCATTTGAAAAATCTGTCCTTTTATTTCTCTAGCCACCCAAGCTGATTGTTTCTTATTTCTTTATTGATACTTTTTACAATTTTCATTAGTATCTTTGTTGCTTGATAGTTGCTAAAGTGTGCTAATAGTTCAAGGTTACATTTAGGCCTTTAGAATCTGTTTTGAGTGCAAACACGAGAGAACGAACATCATCGAGTGTAAACACTTAGGGAGTGATTGAAAGGTCCTATTTTTATTACTAACCTTTTTATTTGCAGCAATGTATCATGAAAAGATTGGTGAAAGGAGGATTAGTAAATTTTGGGAGGTAGAACATCCTAGGAGTGAACATAAAGACATTTATGATGAGAGGATGGAGGATCAAAGCTTAGGAGGACATAAGCTCAAGTTATATACTTTCAATGGGAGTTTGGATCAAGAGGAGTACTTGCAATGGGAGACAGAAACCGAGCATTTCTTTGATTACAACAATTATAGTGAGGAAAGAAAGGTAATGCTTGCTATTTCCAATTTCACTAATAATGCTCATGTTTGGTGGTCTCAATTGAAAGTGAAACTAAGGAGGGAGAGGAAACGACCAATAGAAACATGGTATGATCTTAAGTGCCATATGAGAAGGAGATTTGTTTCAAGACAACATCAAGAGCATCTTGTGCAAATGTTGGATAAGCTAATTCAAGGATGTAAAAGTGTGGATGAATACTACATGGAGATGGAGTTGCTCAAGGCTAGGGCTAATGTGGAGGAAGATGAGGAGTCTACTATTGTAAGGTTCTTCAATGGATTGAATAGAGATATTGCTTGTCAAGTGGAGTTACAACAATTTGAGGAGTTAGGAGAGTTAGTGTATTTTGCCAATAAGGTTGAAAGAAAAATCAAAAGAAGAAGAGATACACGGTATGCTTGTAAACCTGATTCCCATACTACTTCTTCTTATCAATTGGGTCAAAAGGGTATATTAATGAATGATAATGGAGCAGCCTATGGCTTGGTAGAGGAAAATGCAAATTTGATTTTAGAGAAGGTCAAGATGATTGAAAGAGAACTTTTAAAATCAAAGGAAGTTTTCAATGCTAGCATGGAGGAGATAAAAGAGGATATCCGTGCTAATGTTTTTGTGGAGGAAACTTGTGAGCTACAAAAGAGTTCTATGTTTGAAAGTAATGAAAACTGTGACAAAAAGAGTGAGCCAAAAGAAAGAGAGATGAGTGCAAAAGAAATTAGTGAGTTAAAAGAAAGAGAGATGAGTGATAAAAAAGAAATGAGTGCTCAAAACAAAGAGAGTTGTGAGTTTGAAAAGAAAGAGTGTAATGAGATTGAAAAGAAAGAGTGCTTTGAGGTTACAAAGTGTGAGACACTTGAGTTTAGTGAGCAAAAAGAGAGTGAAATAGAGAGTGAGAGCTTGAAAGTTAGATCAAGTGAGGCTAGGAATGAAATCTACCAACCTACATTTGTACTTTTGTACAAAGAGGTTTGTTTTACACTTAACCCATCTTTGCCTAGTATGTTTGTTGAGTTTTTGCAGGAATTCAAAAGATTGTTACCTAATGAGATGCCTAGTAATTTGTCATCAATGCAAGGCATAAAACATCATGAAAACAACATTCAAGGGGCTGCCATACTCAATAGATCAAGACCTCACATGATTCAATGCATGGAAAATCCGGTTAAAACAGCCATGGTCAAGTATCCTAACCCATTTCTTGATGATATGTATAACACTTGTTTGCTTGCTAAAATTGATCTCAACTCTGAATATATACCTTTTAAATTGCATTCTAATGATAAAAAATTGTTTTGTGCTACAAGAGTTAGATCATTTCATGAAATTATGGATAGTATGGATTTAACATCTTATATGCATTTCACGAACATATTAGAAATATTTGAGTTTGACAATGGTTTACTTGTTTTTACTGACTTGATATCTTCACCATGTGATCATCTTGAGAGTATTGTGGAATATGAGAAAATTTTTGAGATTGACTATGGTCCACATATTCTCTTCGGCTTCTTATCACTAAGTATTACCTTTTTTGTGAGTGTTGTGGTCTTTCATGAGATAGGTTATGATGTGGATATAATGGGAAGGACGTTCAAAGTTTTTGATCCGGGAGGAGTTAGACAATTCAAGGCAATAGGGAGAAGACATCAAGATGCTTATAAATCTGATTTCCAAGGTAAGTATGCTTTAGGTGCTTTTATTTATGTTTTTAACTTAAGTTTTTGCAATGTAGGTAAAGTTTTAGATTCGAGGACGAATCCTTTTCAAGAGGGAGGGGATGATATGAATCATGGAACCTCACAAAAAGCTCAAGGACCAATCACATTAGCAAAGTCAAGACAAGCTTCGAAGATCCGATCATGGAGGCTATGGAAGAGGACGTGATGAACTTCAATCTATGGCAAATACATTTGGAGGAAGAGTATTGAAGACTTGTTCAATCGGAATTGAAGAGAAGAGCTAATTAGGAAAGTTGCATCATTTTTGCAAACTTTCCTTATTTGGACCACTTTCCATATTTGTTCCCAAAGTTTCAATATTTGTTCCCAAAATGGTTCCAACGAATTTATGATGTATTTAGACATGTTTTAGGTCTTTTATATTCATTTTATATGTTTGGAAAGGATTATGAAAGATATTATTCTCTAGAAAAGATTTTCCACAAAATCTGCCAATTTCACATAAGGCAAGTTTTGGGCAGATTTTGTGCTCCTTGTAATCCGAATTTCCTAGCTTATTTTTAGGGTTTCTTTGCCTATTTAAAGGCCTCATTTGTAACCCTAAATACCAAGAATTCATATGATAATAATATTGCCTTTTGCTTTGCTTAAATTGCTTAGTTTTGTAGCCTTGTTCTAGGTTGCATGTTTTAGAAACATTCAAGCATGAATTGATCTATTGTGTTTGTGGATTGTTTCAATCTTGAAATAAGAACAAGTTCTCTTATTTCAAGATCATAGATCATTGGAATAATCTTTCTCTTCTTGTATTCCATGGGTTTTACCTTATTGTTCATCGGGGTTTTAGGATTTGCATCTAGGGGTTCTTTGTGCTTTCAAAGGGTTTCTATTTCAATTTCTCTTTCATTCTTTTCAAACACTCTTACATCCACTCTCTCATTTTCTTTTTTCTCAATGCTAACAAACAATGGGTGGAGGGATTTTTATAATGGACTCCTCTGCTCATTTGCGACCAGATGGTAGTATTTTTGCTACCACCTGGTCACGTTCCCGCCATTTTCCTCACGCCTGGGTCACATCAAGTCAGAATTTACGACCACATGGTCACTTTTTTGGTGACCACTTGGTAGCTTTTATCCCACCAAATTCTTTATCAATTATTGGTCCCATAAAATCACATAATTTGCGACCATATGGTCACTTATAATTGTGACCATTTGGTAGCTTTCTTCCCTCCAATTATGAGCTACCACTGCTCACTTTTAGGTCACAAAAATTGTGACCATTTAGTCACATTAAATTGTGACCACTTGGTAGCTTTCTTCCCTCCAATTATATGCTACCACTGCTCACTTTTAGGTCACAAAAATTGCGACCAGTTAGTCACTATTAATTGTGACCATTTGGTAGCTTTCTTACTCAATAATTACGCGCGATTTTTTGCTACCAAGGCAAATTTTAGTCACAAAAATGTGACCACAGGGTCATTTTTTTAGGTGACCATCTGGTCGCTTTTTTCGCGCCATAAATTTGCGCCATTTTTTAAGACTACTTCTGCTTTTGGTCGCAATCTGGTCGCATAAAAAGTGACCAGATGGTCACTTAGAGTCAACCTTCAAAGAAAGTGACCAGGTGGTCACCATAAAACTACCATTTTTTTTTGTCGCAAATTTCTGGTCGCATTTTGACATTTTTTTTGTAGTGTTACAAACAAGTTTTTGGAGTGGTAAGGATCCTCTTTCGAATTTTTGGTCCAAAGAGGATTCCCAAAGAAGAGGTTCCTCCATTTGGATCTTTAGGATGTACCAAATCACGAGAAAAACATCGACAAATGGAAAACCTTAGGTCTTTGGTATCAATATGGTCCGAAGAGTGAAACAAGTACTTTGAAACAAGCTTTTCAACTACAAACACGTTTTTGGAGTGGTTCGGATCCTCTTTCTATATTTTGGTACAAAGTGGATTCTCATAGAAGAGGTTCCTCCCTTTCGATCTTTAGGATGGACCAAATCACGAGGAAATTTTTGACAAATGGAAAAACTTAGGTCTTTGGTATCAATATGGTCTGAAGAGTGAAAAAAGTACTTTGAAACAAGCTTTTCAATTACAAACAAGTTTTTGGATTGGTTCGGATCCTCTTTCGATATTTTGGTCCATACAAGATTCCCAAAGAAGAGGTTCCTCCATTCGGATCTTTAGGATGGACAAAGTCATGAGCACAACTTTGACAAGTGGGAAACCTTAGGTCTTTGGTATCAATATGGTCCGAAGAGTGAAACAAGTAATTTGTAACAAGCTTCGAAATTACAAACATGTTTTTAGAGTTGTTCGGATCCTCTTTCGATATTTTGGTCCAAATCCCAAAGAAAAGGTTCCTCCATTTGGATCTTTAGGATATATCAAATCATGAGGACAACTTTGACAAGTGGGAAACCTTAGGTCTTTGGTATCAATATGGTCCGAAGAGTGAAACAAGTACTTAGAAACAAGCTTTTCAATTACAAACAAGTTTTTGGAGTTGTTCGGATCCTCTTACAAAATTTTGGTCCAAAGAGGATTCCTAAGGAAGAGGTTCCTCCATTGGGATCTTTAGGATGGACCAAATCCCGATGAACACTTTGACAAATTGAAAACTTTAGGTCTTTGGTATGAATATTGTCCGAAGAGTGAAACAAGTACTTTGAAACAAGCTTTTCAATTACAAACACGTTTTTGGAGTGGTTCGGATCCTCTTTCTATATTTTTGTCCAATGAGGGTTCCCATAGAAGAGGTTCCTCCATTTCGATCTTTAGGATGGACCAAATCACGAGGAAATTTTTGACAAATGGAAAACCTTAGGTCTTTGGTATCAATATGGTCCAAAGAGTGAAACAAGTACTTTGAAAGAAGCTTTTCAATTACAAACAAGTTTTTGGATTGGTTCAGATCCTCTTGCGATATTTTGGTCGAAACAGGATTCCCAAAGAAGAAGTTCCTCCATTTGGATCTTTAGAATGGACCAAATCATGAGCACAACTTTGACAAGTGGGAAACCTTAGGTCTACGAATTAAATTTGGTTTAGATAGTGAAACAAGTGCTTTCAAAGAAGCTTTTTAATTACAAACAAATTTTTGGTGTGGTTCGGATCCTCTTTCGAAATTTTGGTCCAAAGAGGATTCCCAAAGAAGAAGTTCTTCCATTTGCATCTTTAGGATGGACCAAATCGCGAGGAAAACTTTGACAAGTGGGAAACCTTAGGTCTTTGGTATCAATATGGTCCGAAGAGTGAAATAAGTACTTTGAAACAAGCTTTTCAGTTACAAACAAGTTTTTGGAGTTGTTCGGATCCTCTTTCGAAATTTTGGTCCAAAGAGCATTCCCAGAGAAGAGGTTCCTCCATTTGGATCTTTAGGATGGACCAAATCCCGAGGAAAACTTTGACAAATGGTAAACCTTAGGTCTTTGGTATAAATATCGTCCGAAGAGTGAAACAAGTACTTTGAAACAATCTTTTAAATTACAAACAAGTTTTTGGAGTGGTTCATATCCTCTTTCGAAATTTTGGTCCAAAGCGGATTCCCAAAGAAGAGGTTACTCCATTTGCATCTTTAGGATGGACCAAATCGCGAGGAAAACTTTGACAAGTGAGAAACCTTAGGTCTTTAATATCAATATGGTCCAAAGAGTGAAACAAGTCCTTTCAAACAAGCTTTTGAATGACAAACAAGTTTTTGGAGTGGTTCGGATACTCTTTCGAAATTTTGGACCAAAGAGGATTCCCAAAGAAGAGGTTCCTCCATTTGCATCTTTAGGATGGACCAAGTCGCAAGGAAAACTTTGACAAGTGGTAAACCTTAGAACTTTGGTATCAATATGGTCGGAAGAGTGAAACAAGTACTTTGAAACAAGCTTTTCACTTACAAACTAGTTTTTGGAGTGGTTCGGATCCTCTTTCGATATTTTGGTCCAAAGAGGATTCCCAAAGAAGAGGTTCCTCCATTTCGATCTTTAGGATGAACCAAATCATGAGCACAACTTTGACAAGTGGGAAACCTTAGGTCTTTGGTATCAATCGGGTCTGAAGTGTGAAACAAGTACTTTGAAACAAGCTTTTATATTATAAACAAGTTTTTGGAGTGGTACGGATCCTCTTTCGATATTTTGGTCCAAAAAGGATTCCCAAAGAAGATGTTCTTCCATTTGGATCTTTAGTATGGACCAAATCATGAGCACAACTTTGACAAGTGGGAAACCTTAGGTCTTCGGATTCAATTTCGTTTAGAGAGTGAAACAAGTGCTTTCAAACAAGCTTTTCAATTACAAAATTTTTTTTTGAGTGGTTCGGATCCTCTTTCAAAATTTTTGTCCAAAGAGGATTCCCAAAAAAGAAGTTCCTCCATTTGCATCTTTATGATGGACTAAATCGAGAGGAAAACTTTGACAAGTGGGAAACCTTAGGTCTTTGGTATCAATATGGTCCGAAGAGTGTAATAAGTACTTTGAAAGAAGCTTTTCAGTTAGAATTTCTTCCATTTGGATCTTAGGATGGACAAAATCATGAGGACAAGTTTGACAAGATTGGTTCCGTTCCTCGTTTCACATTTTTTTCCAAAGAGGATTCCCAAAGAAGATTTTCCTCCATTTGGAACTTTAGGATGGACCAAAACATGAGGACAAGTTTGAAAAGATTGGCTCCGATCCTTATTTAACCTTTTGGTCCAAAGAAGATTCCCAAAGAAGAGTTTTCTCCATTTGGATCTTTAGGATGGACCAAATCATGAGTCAACTTTTACGTTCAATATTTTGATCCAAAGACGATTCGCGAAGAAGAGTTTCCTCCATTCAGAGATTTAGGATAGACCAAACTATTAGGACAAGTTTTAATAGAATGTTTACGTTCCTAGTTTTACATTTTGGTCCAAAGAGGATTCCCAAAGAAGAGTTTCCTCCATTTGGAACTTTAGGATGGACCAAATCATAAGCAAAACTTTGACAAGATTGGTTCCAATCCTCGTTTGACATTTTTGTCCAAAGTAGATTCCCAAAGAAGTGTATCCTCCATTTGGAACTTTAGGATGGATCAAATCATGAGGACAACTTTGACAAGTTTGGTTTCAATCCTTGTTTGATTTTTTTGGTCCAAAGCGGATTCTCAAAAAACAGTTTCCTCCATTTGCAACTTTAGAATAGACCAAATCATGAGGAAAAGTTAGACATTTGACAATTTTGTGCAAAGTGGATTCCAGAAGAAGAGTTTCCTCCTGTTGGATCTTTAGGATGGACCAAATCAATAGGACATGTTTGAATAGATTGATTCCGATCCACGTTTGACATTTTGTCCAAAGAGGATTTCCAAATAAGAAATTCCTCCTTTTGGAACGTCAGGATGGACCAAATCATGAAGACAACTTTGACAAGAATCGTTCCGATCCTCGTTTGATTTTTTTGTCCAAAGAGGATTCCCAGAGAAGAGTTTCCTCCATTTAAAACTTTAGAATGGAACAAATCATGAGGACAACTTTAAAGTTCGACATTTTGATCCAAAGAGGATTTGTGAAGAAGAGTTTCCATTTGGAAATATAGGCTGGAGCAAATCATGAGGACAAGTTTGAAAAGATTGGTTCCAATCTCGTTTGACCTTTTGGTCGAAACATGATTCCCAAAGAAGAGTTTCCTCTATTTGGAACTTTAGGATTGACCAAATCATAAGGAAAACTTTAACAAGATTGGTTCCAATCCTCGTTTGACAATTATGTCTAAAGAGGATTCCCAAAGAAGAGTATCCTCCATTCAGAACATTAGGATGAACCAAATCATAAGGACAACTTTGACAAGATTGGTTCCGATCCTCGTATGATTTTTTGTTCCAAAGAGGATTTCAAAGAAGAGTTTCCTCCATTATGAACTTTAGAATGGACCAAATCATGAGGATAACTTAGATGTTCGACATTTTTCTCCGAAGTGGATTCCTGAAGAAGAGCTTCCTTCCATTGGATATTTTGGCTGAACCAAATCAATAGCACAAGTTTGAAAAGATTGATTCCGATCGTCGTTTGACATTTTTCCCAAAGAGGATTCCCAAAGAAGAGTTTCCTCCATTTGGAACTTTAGGATGGACCAAATCATGAGGACAGCTTTGACAGGACTGGTTCCTATCCTCGTTTGATTTTTTAGTCCAAAGAGGATTCCCAAAGAAGAGTTTCCTACATTTGGAACTTTAGAATGGACTAAATCATGAGGACAAGTTTGAAAAGATTTTTTCCGATCCTCATTTGATCTTTTGGTCCAAAGAGGATTCCCAAAGAAGAGTTTCCTCCATTTGGAACCTTAGGACGGACCAAATCATTCGGAGAAGTTTTAAAAGATTGCTTCTGATTCTCATTTGATCTTTTGGTCCAAAGAGGATTCCCAGAGAAAGGTTTCCACTATTTGTAACTTTAGGATGGACGAAATCATTTGGACAAGTTTTAAAAGATTGGTTCCGATCCTCGTTTGACATTTTGGTCCAAAGAAGATACAAAAGAAGAGTTTCCTCCATTTGGAACTTAAGGATGGACAAAATCATCAGGACAACTTTGACGTTCGACATTTTGGTCCAAGGAGAATATGCACAAAAGAATTTCCTCCATTTGGAACTTTAGGATGGACCAAATCAATAGGACAAGTTTGAAAAGATTGGTTCTGATCCTCGTTTGACATTTTTGACTCAAGAGGATTCCCAAAAAAAGAGTTTCCTCCATTTGAAACTTTAGGATGAACCAAATAACTAGGACAAATTTGACGTTTGACATTTTGGTCCCAAGAGGATTTCCAAAGAAGAGTTTCTTCCATTTGGAACTTTAGGATGTACCAAATCATTATGACAAGTTTGAAAAGATTGGTTCCGATCCTCGTTTGATATTTTGGTCTAAAGAGGATTCCCAAAGAAGAGTTTCCTCCATTTGGAACTTTAGGATGGACCAAATCATTAGGACAAGTTTGAAATGATTGGTTCCGATCCTCGTTCAACATTTTAGTTTAAAGAGGATTACCAAAGAAGAGTTTCCTTCATTTGGATCTTTAAGATAGACCAAATCATGAGGACTACTTTGATGTTCGATATTTTGGTTCAAAGATGATTCCCAAAGAAGAGTTTCCTCTATTTGGATCTTTAGGATGGACCAAATCATTAGGACAACTTTAACAAGATTGGTTCCGATCCTCTTTTGGCACTATGGTCCAAGGAGGTTTCGTAAAGAAGAGTTTCCTCCATTTGGAATTTTAGGATAGACCAAATTATTAGGACAAGTTTAAAAAGATTGGTTTCGATCCTCGTTTGACATTTTGAACCAAAGAGGATTTGCAAAGAAGAGTTTCCTCCATTTGGATCTTTAGTGGACCAAATCATGAGGACAAGTTTGACGTTCGACATTTTTGTCCAAAGAGGATTTGCACAGAAGGGTTTCCTCCATTTGGATTTTAGGATGGACCAAATCATTAGGACAAGTTTGAAGTTTGAGACTTTGGTCCAAAGAGGATTCGTAAAGAAGAGTTTCCTCCATTTAGAACCTTAGGATGGACCAAATCATCAAGACAACTTTGACATTCAATACTTCGGTCCAAAGAGGATATGCAAAGAAGAGTTTCCTCCATTTGGATCTTTAGGATGGATCAAATCATGAGTGCAAGTTTTGACAAGATTGGTTCCGATCCTCATTTTACATTTTGGTCCAAAGAGGATTCCCAAAGATGAGTTTCGTCTATTTAGATCTTTAGAATTTACCAAATAAAGCGAACAACTTTGACATTCAACATTTTTGTCCAAAAAGGATACGCAAAGAATAGTTTCCTCCATTTGGATCTTTAGGATGGACCAAATAATGAGGACAAGTTTGAAAAGATTGGTTATGATCCTCGTTTGAGATTTTGGTCCAAAGAGGATTCCTAAAGAAGAGTTTCTTCCATTTGGAACTTTAGGATGGACAAACTCTTTAGAACAAGTCGAAAAGATTGGTTCCGATCCTCGTTTGACATTTTGGTCCAAAGAGGATTCCCAAAGAAGAGTTTCCTCCATTTGGATCTTTAGGATGGACCAAATCATGAGGACAACTTTGACAAGATTTGTTCCGATCCTCGTTTGAACTTTTGGTCCAGATAGGATTCCCAACAAAGATTTTCCTCCCGTTGGATATTTACGATGGACCAAATCATTAGGACAAGTTTTATAAGATTGGTTCTGATCCTCGTTTGACATTTTGATCCAAAGAGGATTCGCAAAGAAAAGTTTCCTCCATTTGGATCTTTAGGATTGACCAAATCTCGAGGACAACTTTGACAAGATTGATTGTGATCCTTGATTGACATTTTGGTCCAAAGGAGATTCTCTATTAAGAGTTTTTTTTCCATTTGATACTTTAGGATGGACCAAATCATTGGGACAAGGTTGAAAAGATTGGTTCCGATCTTCGTTTGATATTTTTGTCAAAAGAGGATTCCCAAAGATGAGTTTCCTCCATTTGGAACTTTAGGATGGACCAATTCATGAGGACAACTTTGACAAGTTTGGTTCCAATCCTCGTTTGAGTTTTTAGTCCAAAGCAGATTCTCAAAGAAGAGTTTCCTCCATTTGGAACTTTAGAATGGACCAAATCATGAGGACAACTTTGACGTTCGACAATTTTGTTCAAAGTGGATTCTTGAAGAAGAGTTTCCTCCTGTTGGATCTTTAGTATGGACCAAATCAATAGGACATGTTTGAAAATATTGATTCTGATCCTCGTTTGACATTTTGTTCAAAGAGGATTTCCAAAGAAGAAATTCCTCCATTTGGAACTTCCGGATGGACCAAATCATGAGGACTACGTTGACATGATTGTTTTCGATCCTCGTTTGATTTTTTGGTCCAAACAGGATTCCCAAAGAAGAGTTTCCTCCATTTGGAAATTTAGAATGGACCAAATCATTAGGACAACTTTAAAGTTCAACATTTTGGTCCAAAGAGGATTCGCGAAAAAGAGGTTCCATTCGGAACTATAGGATGGAGCAAATCATGAGGACAAGTTTCAAAAGATTGGTTCCAACCTCGTTTGACCTTTTGGTCGAAACATGATTCCCAAAGAAGAGTTTCCTCCATTTGGATCTTTAGGATGGACCAAATCATAAGGAAAACTTTAACAAGATTGGTTCCAATCCTCGTTTGACATTTATGTCCAAAAAGGATTCCTAATAAGGAGTATCCTCCATTTAGAACTTTAGGATGAACCAAATCATGAGGACATTTTTGACAAGATTGGTTCCGATCCTCGTATGATTTTTTGTTCCAAAGAGGATTCTCAAAGAAGAGTTTCCTCCATTATGAACTTTAGAATGGACCAAATCATGAGGAAAACTTTGACGTTCGACATTTTTCTCTGTAGGTGATTCCCGAAAAAGAGCTTCCTCCCGTTGGATCTTTTGGATGAAACAAATCAATAGCACAAGTTTGAAAACATTGATTCTGATCCCGGTTTGACATTTTGTCCAAAAAGGATTCCCAAAGAAGAGTTTCCTCCAGTTGGAACTTTAAGATGGACCAAATCATGAGGACATCTTTCACAGGATTGGTTCCTATCCTCGTTTGATTTTTTGGTACAAAGAGTATCCCCAAAGAAGAGTTTCCTCCATTTGGAACTTTAGAATAGACCAAATCATGAGGACAACTTTAAAGTTTCATATTTTGGTCGAAAGAGGATTCCCAAAGAAGAGTTTCCTCCATTTGGAACTATTGGATGGACCAAATCATGAGGAAAAGTTTGAAAAGATTGGTTTCGATCCTCATTTGACCTTTTGGTCCAAAGAGGATTCCCAAAAAAGAGTTTCTTCCATTTGGAACTTTAGGATGGACCAAATCATTCCGACAAGTTTTAAAAGATTGCTCCCGATCCTCATTTGACCTTTTGGTCCAAAGAGGATTCCCACAGAAGAGTTTCCTCTATTTGTAACTTTAGGATGTACCAAATCATTAGAACAAGTTATAAAAGATTGGTTCCGATCCTCGTTTGACATTTTGGTTCAAAGAAGATTCCCAAAGAAGAGTTTCCTCCATTTGGAACTTTAGAATGGACCAATTCATTAGGATAACTTTGACGTTCGACATTTTGGTCCAAAGAGAATATGCAAAGAAGAATTTCTTCCATTTGGAACTTTAGGATGGACCAAATCGTTAGGACAGGTTTGAAAAGATTGGTTCTGATCCTCGTTTGACATTTTTGACTCAAGAGGATTCCCAAAAAAGAGTTTCCTCCGTTTGAAACTTTAGGATGGACCAAATAACTAGGACAACTTTGACTTTTGACATTTTGGTCCAAAAAGGATTTCCAAAGAAGAGTTTCCTCCATTTGGAACTTTAGGATGTACCAAATCATTATGACAAGGTTGAAAAGATTGGTTCCGATCCTCGTTTGACATTTTTGTCCAAAGAGGAATCCCAAAGAAGAGTTTCCTCCATTTGGAACTTTAGGATGGACCAAAGCATTAGGACAAGTTTGAAATGATTGGTTCCGATCTTTGTTCAACATTTTGGTTTAAAGAGGATTACCAAAAAGGGTTTCCTTCATTTGGATCTTTAAGATAGACTAAATTATGAGGACAACTTTGACGTTCGATATTTTGGTCCAAAGATTATTCCCAAAGAAGAGTTTCCTCTATTTGGATCTTTAGGATGGACCAAATCATGAGGACAACTTTAACAAGATTGGTTTCGATCCTCTTTTGGCACTATGGTCCAAAGAGGATTCGTAAAGAAGTGTTTACTCCATTTGGAATTTAAGGATGGACCAAATCATTAGGACAAGTTTAAAAAGATTGGTTTCGATCCTCGTTTGACATTTTGATCCAAAGAGGATTTGCAAAAAGAGTTTCCTCCATTTGGATCTTTAGGATGGACCAAATCATGAGGACAAGTTTGACGTTCGATATTTTGGTCCAAAGAGGATTTGCAAAGAAGAGTTTCCTCCATTTGGATCTTTGGGATGGACCAAATCATTAGGACAAGTTTGACGTTCGAGAGTTTGGTCTAAATAGAATTCACAAAGAAGAGTTTCCTCCATTTAGAACTTTAGGATGGACCAAATCATTAAGACAACTTTGACATTCAGCACTTCGGTCCAAAGAGGATACGCAAAGAAGAGTTTCCTCCATTTGGACCTTTAGGATGGACCAAATCATGAGTGCAAGTTTGATAGGATTGGTTCCGATCCTCAATTGACATTTTGGTTCAAAGAGGATTCCCAAAAGATGAGTTTTGTCAATTTGGATCTTTAGAATTTACCAAATAAAGCGGACAACTTTGACGCTCAACATTTTTGTCCAAAGAGGATACGCAAAGAATAGTTTCCACCATTTGGATCTTTAGGATGGACCAAATCATGAGGACAAATTTGAAAAGATTGGTTCTGATCCTCGTTTGAGATTTTGGTCCAAAGAGGATTCCCAAAGAAGAGTTTCCTCCATTTGGATCTTTAGGATGGACTAAATCATTAGGAAAACTTTAACGTTTGACATTTTGGTCCAAAGAGGATTTGCAAAGAAGTGTTTCCTCCAATTGGAACTTTAGAATGGACAAACTCTTTAGGACAAGTCGAAAAGATTGTTTCCGATCCTCGTTTGACATTTTGGTCCAAAGAGGATTCCCAAAGAAGAGTTTCCTCCATTTGGATGTTTAGGATGGACAAAATCATGAAGAGAACTTTGACAAGATTTGTTCCGATCCTCGTTGTACCATTTGGTCCAAATAGGATTCCCAAAGAAGATTTTCCTCCCGTTGGATATTTACGATGGACCAAATCATTAGGACAAGTTTTATAAGATTGGTTCCGATCCTCATTTGAAATTTTGATCCAAAGATATTCGCAAAGAAAAGTTCCTCCATTTTAATCTTTAGGATGGACCAAATCATAAGGACAACTTTGACAATATTGATTGTGATCCTTGATTGACATTTTGGTTCAAAGAAGATTCCCAATGAAGAGTCTCCTCCATTTGATACTTTAGGATGGACCAAATCATTGGGACAAGGTGGAAAAGATTGGGTCCGATCATCGTTTGATATTTTGGTCCAAAGAGGATTCCCAAAGAAGAGTTTCCTCCATTTGGAACTTTAGGATGGACCAAATCATGAGGACAACTTTGACAAGATTTGTTCCAATCCTCGTTTGACATTTTTGTCCAAAGAGGATTCCGAATGATCGTTTCCTCCATTTAGAACTTTAGGATGGACCAAATCATTAGAACAAGTTTGAAAAGCTTGGTTCCGATCCTCGTTTGACATTTTGGTCCAAAGAGGATTCCCAAAGAAGAGTTTCCTCCATTTGGAACTTTAGGATAGTCCAAATCATGAGGACAACTTTGACAAGCGTGGTTTCGATCCTTGTTTGACATTTTGGTCCAAAGAGGATTCCCAAAGAACAGTTTCCTCCAATTGGATGTTTAGGATTGACCAAATCATGAGGACAACTGAGTTTCCTCCATTTGGAACTTTAGGATGGACCAAATCATGAGGACAACTTTGACAAGATTGGTTCCAATCCTCATTTGACCTTATGGTCCAAAGAGGATTCCCAAAGAAGAGTTTCCTCCATTTGGAACTTTAGGAAGGACCAAATGATTTAGACAAGTTTTAAAAGATTGCTCCCAATCCTCATTTGACCTTTGGTCCAAAGAGGATTCCCACAGAAGAGTTTCCTCTATTTGTAACTTTAGGATGTACCAAATCATTAGGAAAAGTTTTAAAAGATTGGTTCTGATCCTCGTTTGCATTTTTGTCCAAAGAAGATTCCCAAAGAAGAGTTTCCTCCATTTGGAACTTTAGGATGGACCAAATCATTAGGACAACTTTGATGTTCGACATTTTGGTCCAAAGAGAATATGCAAAGAAGAATTTCCTCCATTTGGAACTTTAGGATGGACAAAGTCGTTAGGACAAATTTGAAAAGATTGGTTCCGATCCTCGTTTGACATTTTTGACTCAAGAGGATTCCCAAAAAAGAGTTTCCTCCATTTGAAACTTTAGGATGGACCAAATAACTAGGACAACTTTGACGTTTGACATTTTGGTCCAAAGAGGATTTCCAAAGAAGAGTTTCCTCCATTTCGTACTTTAGGATGTACCAAATCATTATGACAAGTTTGAAAAGATTGGTTCCGATCTTCGTTTGACATTTTGGTCCAAAGAGGATTCCCAAAGAAGAGTTTCCTCCATTTGGAACTTTAGGATGGACCAAAGCATTAGGACAAGTTTGAAATGATTGGTTCCGATCCTTGTTCAATATATTGGTTTAAAGAGGATTACCAAAAAGGGTTTCCTTCATTTGGAACTTTAAGATAGACCAAATCATGAGGACAACTTTGACGTTCGATATTTTGGTCCCAAGATCATTCCCAAAGAAGAGTTTCCTCTATTTGGATCTTTAGGATGGACCAAATCATGAGGACAACTTTAACAAGATTGGTTTCAATCCTCTTTTGGCACTATGGTCCAAAGAGGACTCGTAAAGAAGAGTTTCCTCCATTTGGAATTTTAGGATGGACCAAATCATTAGGACAAGTTTAAAAAGATTGGTTTCGATCCTCGTTTGACATGTTGATCCAAAGAGGATTTAGAAAGAAGATTTTCCTCCATTTGGATCTTTAGGATGGACCAAATCATGAGGACAAGTTTGACGTTCGACATTTTGGTCCAAAGAGGATTTTCAAAGAAGAGTTTCCTCCATTTGGATCTTTGGGATAGATCAAATCATTAGAATAAATTTGACGTTCGAGAGTTTGGTCCAAAGAGAATTCGCAAAGAAGAGTTTTCCTCCATTTAGAACTTTAGGATGGACCAAATCATTGAGACAACTTTGACATTCAGCACTTTGGTCCAAAGAGGATACGCAAAGAAGAGTTTCCTCCATTTGGATCTTTAGGATGGACCAAATCATGAGTGCAAGTTTGACAAGATTGGTTCCGATCCTCGTTTGACATTTTGGTTCAAAGAGGATTCCCGAAAGATGAGTTTTGTCAATTTGGATCTTTAGAATTTACCAAATAAAGCGGACGACTTTGTCGTTCAACATTTTGGTCCAAAGAGGATAAGAATAGTTTCCTCCATTTGGATCTTTAGGATGGACCAAATCATGAGGACAAGTTTGAAAAGATTGGTTCTAATACTTGTTTGAGATTTTGGTCCACAGAGGATTCCCAGAGAAGAGTTTACTCCATTTGGATCTTTAGGATGGACTAAATCATTAGGAAAACTTTAACGTTCGACATTTTGGTCCACAGAGGTTTCGCAAAGAAGAGTTTCCTCCAATTGAAACTTTAGAATGGACAAACTCTTTATGACAAGTCGAAAAGATTAGTTCCTATACTCGTTTGACATTTTGGTCCAAAGAGGATTCCCAAAGAAGAGTTTCCTCCATTTGGATCTTTAGGATGGACCAAATCATGAGGACAACTTTGACAAAATTTGTTCCGATCCTCGTTTTACCTTTTGGTTCAAACAGGATTCCCAAAGAAGATTTTCCTCCCGTTGGATATTTACGATGGATCAAATCATTAAGACAAGTTTTATAAGATTGGTTCCTATCGTCATTTGACATTTTGATCCAAAGAGGATTCGCAAAGAAAAGTTTCCTCCATTTGGATCTTTAGGATGGACCAAATAATGAGGACAACTTTGACAATATTGATTGTGATCCTTGATTGACATTTTGGTCCAAAGAAGATTACCAATGAAGAGTTTCCTCCATTTGAAACTTTAGGATGGACCAAATCATTGGGAAAAGGTTGAAATGATTGGGTCCGATCCTCGTTTGATATTTTGGTCCAAAGAGGATTCCCAAAGAAGAGTTTCCTCCATTTGGAACTTTAGGATGGACCAAATCATGAGGACAACTTTGACAAGATTTGTTCCAATCCTCGTTTGACATTTTTGTCCAAAGAGGATTCCGAATGATCGTTTCCTCCATTTAGAACTTTAGGATGGACCAAATCATTAGGACAAGTTTTAAAAGCTTGGTTCCGATCCTCGTTTGACATTTTGGTCCAAAGTGGATTCCCAAAGAAGAGTTTTCTCCATTTGGAACTTTAGGATAGTCCAAATCATCAGGACAACTTTGACAAGCGTGGTTTCGATGCTCGTTTGACATTTTGGTCCAAAGCGGATTCCCAAAGAATAGTTTCCTCCAATTGGATCTTTAGGATTGACCAAACCATGAGGACAACTGAGTTTCCTCCATTTGGAACTTTAGGATGGACCAAATTATGAGGACAACTTTGACAAGCTTTGTTCCGATTCTCATTTGATATTTTAGTCCAAATTGGATTCCCAAAGAAGAGTTTCCTCCATTTGGATATTTAGGATGGACTAAATCATGAGGACAATTTTTAAAAGATTGGTTCCGATCCTCGTTTGCATTTGGGTCCAAAGAGAATTCCCAAAGAAGAGTTTCCTCCATTTGGTACTTTAGGATGGACGAAATTATGTTGACAACTATGAAAAAGATTGGTTTTTGAAACATGCTTTTCAATTACAAACAAGTTTTTGGATTGGTTCGATCCTTGTTCAACATTTTGGTCCAAAGAGGATTCCCAAAGAATTGTTTCCTCCATTTGGATCTTTAGAATGGACCAAATCACGAGGACAACTTTGGCAAGATTTGTTCCTATCCTCGTTTAAAATTTTGGTCCAAAGAGGATTTGCAAAGATATTTTCCTCCTTTTGGAACTTTAGGATGGACGAAATTATGAGGACAAGTTCGAAAAGATTGGTTCCAACCCTCGTTTGATATTTTGGTCCAAAGAGGATTCGTAAAAAAGAGTTTCCTCCATTTGAAACTTTTGGATGGACCAAATCATTAGGACAAGTTTGACAAGATTTGTTTCGATCCTCGTTTGACATTTTGGACAAAAGAGGATTCTCAAAGAAGACTTTCCACCATTTGGATCTTTAGGATGGACCAAATGATTAATACAACTTTGACGTTCGAAATTTTGTTCCAAAGAGAAGTTCCAAAGAAGAAGTTCCTCCATTTGGAACATTTGGATGGACCAAATCATGAGGACAAGTCTGACAAGATTGTTTCCTATCCTCGTTTGAGATTTTGGTCCAAAGAGGATTCCCAAAGAAGAGTTTCCTCCACTTGGAACTTTATGATGGACGAAATCATGAGGACAACTTTGAAAAGATTGGTTTTTGAAACATGTTCTTCAATTACAAACAAGTTTTTAGATTGGTTCGATCTTTGTTCGACATTTTGGTCCAAAGAGGATTCCCAAAGAAAAGTTTCCTTTATTTGGATCTTTAGGATGGACCAAATCATGAGGAAAACTTTGACGTTCGACATTTTATTCCAAATAGGATTCCAAACGAAGAGTTTCCTCCTTTTGGAACTTTAGGATTGACCAAATCATTAGGACAAGTTTGAAAAGATTGGTTCTGATCCTCATTTGACATTTGGTCTAAAGAGGATTCGCAAAGAAGAGTTTCCTCCATAGTTATATAATAAGTAATTAAGTGATTATGTGTTAATCACTTAATTGACTACTTATTAAGCCCATGATCTATAGGTCCATCAGGTCCCTATGCTAGCCCAAATATCGTAGTCACGAAATCAAGTACAAGAAATGGAAATTTAAAGTAAAGTGAATTACTTAAAATAAGCAATATTAATTGTTTAAATTTTGAGTATATTTAAACGGTAATTAATATAAACATTATTAATTGTATAAATAATGAGTTTATTTAAACAGGAAATTAATAATGAAATATTATTAATTATTTAAATATTGAGTATATTTAAATGGTAATTAATAATTTGAAATTAATTGGCAATTATTAATTCTTTAGATAATTAATTTTATTTGAACGGAAATTAATAGTTAAAATTAATTAATTAATTAATAATAAAATATTATCAATAAAATAATTAATTAAATAATGAGTTTATTTAATGGAAATTAAGAATTAAAATATTTATTATGAATTTTTTAAATAATGAAAATTATTTAAATGGAAATTAATAATTAAATACAATTTGATAATGTTTAGTCGGGAGAAAATATTAATATTATTAATTTTTTAAATAAAATATTTATTTAAATGGTAATTAATAAATAAATTAATGAAGTTGGACTTATTAATTTAAGAGAGAGTTTCAAGCCCAATTGGATTAATGAACCCAATTGGAATTAGCCCAAAATAATTAATTAAATAAATTGTATTTATTAATTATTTTACTATCATAATTTCAGCCATATGAGATAATTTGTAGGAGATAATTGTTTGAATTATATCCTATAATAATTATATAGATTTATTTACCCAAGCTAAATAAAATAAAGAAAAGAAAATATTCTCTTATTTATCTATGACATTTTACCAATACCAAGATAAAGGAAAGAGATAATTATTTTATCTTTTTATATTTATCTCCATGGATTAATCTTAATGTGATTAGGATTCCTATTTTCCTATAAATAGGAGGCTTGGGTCATTCATAAATCACACAATTAAATTCCTTAGAAATTCGGAATTCTCTCTTCCTTCTCCCTTCCCCCTTTGGCTGATTTTCCCTATTATTATTGGGAAGAAAATATTTTTTCTTCTTCCCAATTTGTTTTTAAGTTCGATCCCACAATCGGGATTCGTTTGATCGATTGGGATATAGCATAAAAGATCCGGTGTTGCTGAGGATTGATGCTGTAAGGAAACCTCCAACCAATTCTCCAATTTTACTCAATGTAAGTTTCGGTTTGATTTTAATTTTCGAAAATATAAGCACAAATCTACATGTTTTTCACAAATGGCATGATGCTAATATATCCGTTATTAATTGTTAATAAATTTACTAAAAAAATTCCGCTAATTTAGTAAATCATCCGTTCAGGACCAAATCAATAGGACAAGTTTGACGTTCGACATTTTTGTCCAAAGATGATTTCCAAAGAAGAGTTTCCTCCATTTGGAACTGATATGAAACCCTAGAAAATTGAAATAGAAACCCTTTGAAAGACAAAGAACCCCTAAATGCAAATCCTAAAACCCCATGAACAAAAAGGTAAAACCCTTGGAAAATAAGAAGAGAAAGATTATTCCAATGATCTATGATCTTGAAATAAGAGAACTTGTTCTTATTTCAAGATTGAAACAATCCACAAACACAATAGATCAATTCATGCTTGAATGTTTCTAAAACATGCAACCTAGAACAAGGCTACAAAACTAAGCAATTTAAGCAAAGCAAAAGGCAATATTATTATCATATGAATTCTTGGTCTTTAGAGTTACAAATGAGGCCTTTAAATAGGCAAAGAAACCCTAAAAATAAGCTATGAAATTCGGATTACAAGGAGCACAAAATCTGCCCAAAACTTGCCTTATGTGGAATTGGCAGATTTTGTGGAAAATCTTTTCTAGAGAATAATATATTTCCTAATCCTTTACAAACATATAAAATGAATATAAAAGACCTAAAACATGTCTAAATACATCATAAATTCGTTGGAACCATTTTGGGAACAAATATGGAAACTTTGGAAACAAATATGGAAAGTGGTCCAAATAAGGAAAGTTTGCAAAAGTGATGCAACTTTCCTAATTAGCTCTTCTCTTCAATTCCGATTGAACAAGTCTTCAATACTCTTCCTCCAAATGTATTTGCCATAGATTGAAGTTCATCACGTCCACTTCCATAGCCTCCATGATCGGATCTTCGAAGCATGTCTTGACTTTGCTAATGTAGGCCTGTAAATGGATGTCAATGCTTCTCTTGAACTTTAATGTTGTGATTTGTCCTTGGGCTTTTTGTGACGTTCCATGATTCATATCAGGAACTTTAGGATGGACCAAATCATTAGGACAAATTTGAAATGATTGGTCTCGATACTCATTTGACATTTTGGTCCAAAGAGGATTACCAAAAAGAGTTTCCTTCATTTGGATCTTTAGGATGGACCAAATCATGAGGACAACTTTGACGTTCGACATTTTGGTCCAAAGAGGATTCCCAAAGAAGAGTTTCCCCCATTCGGAACTTAACGATGGACCAAATCATTATGACCACTTTTAAAAGATTGGTTCCGATCCTTGTTTGAGATTTTGGTCAAAAGTGGATTCCCAAAAAAGAGTTTTCTCCATTCAAAACTTTAGGATGAACCAAATCATGAGGACAACTTTGAAAAGATTGGTTTTTGAAACTTGCGGTTCAATTACAAACAAGTTTTTGGATTGGTTCGATCTTTATTTGACATTTTGGTCCAAAGAGGATTCCCAAAGAAGAAATTCCTCAATTTGAATCTTTAGGATGGACCAAATCATGAGGAAAACTTTGACGTTCGACATTTTGGTCCACATAGGATACACAAAGAAGAGTTTCCTCCATTTGGAACTTTTGGTCCAAATCATGAGGACAACTTTGACAAGTTTTTTTCTGATCCTCGTTTGACATTTTGGTCCAAAGAGGATTTCCGAGAGATTGGTTTTGATCCTCGTTTGCCATTTTGATCTAAAGAGCTCCATTTGGATCTATAGGATCGACAAAATCATGAGGACAATTTTGACATTTGATATTTTGGTCCAAAGAGGATTCCCAAACAAGAGTTTCCTCCATTTGGATGTTTCGGATGGACCAAATCATGAGGGCAACTTTAACAAGATTGGTTCCGATCCTTGTTTGACATTTTCGTCCACTGAGGATTTCTAAATAAGAGTTTCCTCCCGTTGGATCTTTAGGATGGACCAAATCAATAGGACAAGTTTGTCGTTCGACATTTTTGTCCAAAGACGATTTCCAAAGAAGAGTTTCCTCCATTTGGAACTTTAGGATAGACCAAATCATTAGGACAAGTTTGAAATGATTGGTTCCGATTCTCGTTTGACATTTTGGTCCAAAGAGGATTACCAAAAAGAATTTCCACCATTCCAAACTTTAAGATGGACCAAATCATGAGGACAACTTTGACAAGATTGGTTCCGATCTTTGTTTGACATTTTGGTCCAAAGAGGGTTCCCGAAGTAGAGTTTCCTCTATTTGGATCTTTAGGATGGACCAAATCATGAGGACAACTTTGACGTTCGACTTTTTGGTCCAAAGAGGATTCCCAAAGAAGAGTTTCCTCCATTCGGAACTTAAGGATGGACCAAATCATTATGACCACTTTTAAAAGATTGGTTCTGATCCTCGTTTGACAATTTGGTCCAAAGAGGATTCCCAAAGAAGAGGTTCCTCCTTTTAGAACTTTAGGATGGACCAAATCATTAGGACGAGTTTGAAATGATTGGTTGCGATCCTCGTTTGACATTTTGGTCCAAAGAGGATTACCAAAAAGTGTTTCCTCCATTTGGATTTTTAAGATGAACCAAATCATGAGGACAAGTTTGAAACGATTGATTCCGATCCTTGTTTGACATTTTGATCTAAAGAGGATTCGCAAAGAAGAGTTTCCTCCAATTTTAACTTGTGGATGGACCAAATCATTAGTACAAATTTGACAAGATTGGTTCTGATCCTCGTTTGACATCTTGGTCCTAAGAGGATTTCCAAAGAAGAGTTTCCTCCATTCGGAACTTTAGGATGGACCAAATCATGAGAACAACTTTGAAAAGATTGGGTTTTGAAACATGCTCGTCAATTACAAACAAGTGTTTGGATCGGTTCGATCTTTGTTCGAAATTTTTGTCCAAAGAGGATTCCTAAAGAAGAGTTTCCTCCATTTGGAACTTTAGGATGCACCAAATCATTAGGACAAGTTTGAAAAGATTGGTTCCGATCCTAGTTTGACATTTTGGTCCAAAATGGATCTCCAAAGAAAAGTTTCCTCCATTTGAAACTTTAGGATGGGCCAAATCTTGAGGACAACTTTAAAAAGATTGGTTATGATCCTGATTTGACATTTTTATCCAATGAGGATTCGCAATGAAGAGTTTCCTCCATTTGGATCTTTAAGATGGACCAAATCATAAGGACAACTTTGACAAGATTGTTTATGATCCTAGTTAGACATTTTGGTCCAAAGGGGATTCCCAATGAAGAGTTTACTCCATTGAGAACTATAGGATGGACAAATCATGAGGACAACTTTGAAAAGGTTGGTTTTTGAACCATGCTTTTCAATTAGAAACATGTTTTTGGATGGTTCGATCCTTGTTCGATATTTTTGTCCAAAGAGGATTCCCAAAGAAGAATTCCTCCATTTGGATCTTTAGGATGGACTAAATCATGAGGACATGTTTATCATTTCGTATGAACCAAGTTTGGGAATATTTTAAATAAGAGTTTTTTAGGTAGATATTCCTTTACAATTATATTACAAAGTTCCAAAGTGTGATTGGATGGTTATTCAAAATACTTAGTATAAAACTAATAAATTCCAAATCCAAATTCTAAACTCCGGAATATCTAAATGAGTTACAAAGGTTTAAAAATGTTTAAATACTTAAGTCTAAAATTACTTAAATAAGCTAGAGGGATTAATCTCTTAAAGATGGTTCTCAAGGAATTTGAGATGATAACCATATTAATTCACGAACTTATGAGATAAGTAAAATCGAATATCTTTGATCTATCAAAGATAACTAGACTTAAATATCACTAAAGTTGGACATTTAGATGTTAGAACTTAAGTGATAAGCAAACATTAAATCGATTTCTTATATTCCAAATATTCAGTTATTTAAAAGAATTTTTAAAGGAGTATTATATGGAATAAACAAAATATAAATTGAAAAGCTATAATTAGTGGATAATTGTATTCACGAATTATTAAAGAAAAGTTCAGTAAATCACTGATACTGAAAGCTTTAAACCTTACTTAAGATAGACTATTACAATGATTTTATTTCACAATAAAACAAGTAGTTATTTAAAAGTTTAAATGGTTAAACTACTTGTAGAACTTTATTGGAGTGGGAGCATCATAGCATGAACCAAATGGACTTTTAGAAGTCCAAGTGAAACTCATTAACTTCAAAATCAATGAATAAAGTTCAAAATAAGTGAAATAAAAATGACATGAATTTTCAATAGTTGAGTTGAAAAAGGTCACTTATACTTGTACATTATTTTTTGAAATAATAAGAAGTATAGAATTGTAATCATTAAACAAATAAAAGTAAAGGAGAATTACTTTTTAGTGGGAGCTTAAGAATTTCGAGAATCCTAGAACCAATGTGACTAAAATGAAAATTCCAAATAGTATGTTAGTGCACATAGATAAAATGAAAGATTTTATGAGTTGTACGGGATCAAATTCGAACATGGATTTACTTCCATATAAGAATTGGACAAAAGACCTTTGTGAGTTAACCATTAAATGAGTTAAGTCTAAGTAAAATAAGTTTTACTAATTAACTCCAAGCTCGCGTGATTACTAAGTTGTTAGTAAATGAAAGGTGTTTGAGTATGATAGTTTCAAATCAAAAAGTTAATAGAGTTTATTTTATGACGATAAAATATGGAATCTATTACACCTACTGAAACTAACATCAGACAAAAGAAATACATACTAAACAGATGAAAATGTTACTGATAAAGTATTAAAATGACTACCATGTCTAAGTAGTTGATAATCATACAGTTTGACTGGTATTACAAGTCAAATATCCAATGATCTAGGACAAGTGGGAGATTGTTAGGAATGATGTCCTAGAACTTGTAATTATTTAATTATAATAATTTATTTCGAATAAACTAAATAAATAAACATAAGTTTTTTATATTATCTAGATTGATTCAATTGACGATATAAGGAATATATGGAAATATATTAATATCAAACATTCAAATAGTAAACCCTAAGTTACTCTTATGAAATCACGACTTAGTATGTGAGTCATACGAGAGGATTAAAGTCGAGATGAGTAACTTAAAAGTGTCTACAGTAAATGGATAACGTTTGGGAATCTTATCCTGGTAACACTGTTGATAGCTTCACATTTTGTTTATAGACAAATGATCTAATCGTGATCATTCATGTGGAGACATGAAATGGAAGTATCATATGCAATGTTGATTGTATAAGACAAGACCACGATGTTCGATCAAATTTCTCATTAGTACCGTTTACGAGAAATGATCGAATATCAAACTAAGTTTATCAACCGTGATAGAACTCAATCCTGAGTGAAATGTGGACTCCTATTTATGGAGTTATGTTCTTTGATTCACATGGTTGAGAGCGATCTGTAAGAACGCTCAATACACTACTGTTTTGGGAACATAGCTAGATAAGTAGCTAGGAACGCATCTTCACGAGATGAAATTCATAACTTTTCTATAAATTAACGGTATCAGTGCGATACCTAAACATTTTAGGAACTTTCGGAAACTCCCTTCATGTACTGATTCAAGACATGAACAAGTGGCGCCACGACTTCCATTGATCACAGAAGTATATTATCTCTCGTTCGACTAAAGATAATGTTCATTATAGAATCAGCGGGAACACAAGGATAAAGCGGTAATTACAGGGGCAAAACGGTAAATTTAATCCGTCTGTAATTATGAGGGTTCCACGTGAAGGATATGTTACAGATATAAATAAAGATAAACTAAATGGACAATAACTCATCTATAGTGGAATTATTCATAGTTAGATAATAAGTAATTAACTGATGAGTTAATCACTTAATTGACTAATTATTAAGCCCATGATCTATAGGTCCATCGGGTCCCTATGGTAGCCCAAAAATCGTAGTCGCGAAATCAAGTAAAAGAAATGGAAAGTTTAAGTAAAGTAAATTACTTAAATAGGCAATATTAATTGTTTAAATATTGAGTATATTTAAACGGTAATTAATATAAACATTATTAACTGTTTAAATAATGAGTTTATTTAAACAGAAAATTAATAATGAAATATTATTAATTAGACATTATTAATTATTTAAATATTGAGTATATTTAAATGGTAATTAATAATTTGAAATTAATTGACAATTATTAATCGTTTAAATAAATAATTTTATTTGAACGGAAATTAATAATTATAATTAATTAATTAATAATAAAATATTATCAATAAAGTTATTAATTAAATAATGAGCTTATTTAATTGAAATTAATAATTAAAATATTTATTATTAATTATTTAAATAATGAAAATTATTTAAATGGAAATTAATAATTAAATATAATTTGAGAATATTTAGTCGGGAGAAAATATTAATATTATTAATTGTTTAAATAAAATATTTTATTTAAATGGTAATTAATAAATAAATTAATTAAGTTGGACTTATGAATTTAAGAGAGAGTTTCAAGCCTAATTGGATTAATGAACCCAATTGAAATTGTCCCAAAATAATTAATTAAATAAATTTGATTTATTAATTATTTATTCTTAATTTTGGCCATCATAGATAATTTGTAGGAGATAATTTTTTGAATTATATCCTATAATAATTATATAGATTTATTTACCGAAGATAAATAAAATAAAGAAAAGAAAATATTCTCTTATTTATCTATGACATTTTAGAAATACCAAGATAAAGGAAAGAGATAATTCTTTTTTCTTTTTGTATTTATGTCCATGGATTAATCCTAATGTGATTAGGATTCCTATTTTCCTATAAATAGGACGCTTGGGTCATTCATAAATCATACAATTAAATTCTTTAGAAATTCGGAATTCTCTCTTCCTTCTCCCTCCCCCCTTGGCCGATTTTCCCTATAGTAATTGGGAAGAAAAATATTGTTTTCTTCTTCCCAATTTCTTCTTAAGTTCGATCCCACAATCGGGTTTTATTCGATCGATCAAGATATAGCGTAGAAGATCCGGTGTTGCTGAGGATTTGATGCTGTAAAGAAACCTCCAACCGATTCTCCATATATTACTCAATGTAAGATTTAGAGTTTTAATTTTCGAAAATTTAAAGCATGAATCTACATGTTTTTATCACAAATTGCATGATGTTAATAGATCTGTAATTAAATGTTAATTAGTTTACTAAACAAAATTCCGCTAATTTAGTAAATCATCCATTCACTATTTTCAAAAGGAACAGAAACTTGGGTATCCTTCCTTCTCCTTTCATGTTAACACCTCCTGTAACGTCCCGTTATTTTGAGGTGAAATTTATTTATTTATTTCATTAAAGTGTTAAAGATAATTTTAGAATTTGTTATGTAGAAGTAAATAGTTAATTTTCGTTCGGAAACCTTTTTAACTTTTTAATTAGCTTAACTTAGTTTCGATGGTATTAATAATTATTAATAGGCCAATTAATAATTATTAATCACCTTTGGGCTAGTTTAAGTGGTTCGGGTTTCATTTCCGGAATTCTTAATTATCCTAACACTATTCACTATCTTCTTTATTAAGCCAATTTTAGACAAAAAATCATATTTTCTTCTCATCTTCTTCCCCAAACCCGAGCAAGAAGAGGAGGAAAAGAGAAGAGAAAGAAAGGGTCGCCCCGGCTTCGTTTCTCTACCGTTTTGCGTGATTTCGGATGCGTTGGAAAGCTCTTGCTGAGACCTTTCTACCCATTCCACTCTTGGGATGATTTCACCTCTCTAAGGTAAGCCCTAGATTTCGAATCTCAACACTTTTCTTCATGGAAATTGAGCCAACTTGTGATTTCTTTAACAAAGCTCCACTTTCTTCTCAAATTTGTTACTAAATGTTGTGGGGAAGCCTTTGGGAACCTTTTTCCTCAACTTTCCTTAGACTTTAAACCAAGCCAAATGAAGAATCCGAAATTCCCTCCTCTCCCTTGCCATGGACTGTTTTGGTCATGGTGGAAAATACCTTATTTTCGTTTTCCTTTAAATTTGTGTGGTTAATTCTAGCCCCTAAACCCCTTATTAACGTTACCCTTTATTTGTATCCACCTCCAAAGTGCCCGAAATCAACTCGAAACCCTTTTAAAGTGCTTAAAAATCCGGAAAACCAACTCCACCTTGAACTTCCCTAGGGCCGTGGGCTTCTTGGATGAATTCCCGGGCTGTTTTATCCTTTATTTTATTGACGCGACGATCGTTGTTCAATTCGGTTAATTAATTTACTTTAGGTGTATTTTAATTATAGGTTTTGTGCATCGTTCGTGATTTTTGTCAACCGGCGTTTAGGAGTTGACTTCTTTTATAAGGTGAGTTTAAAATGGTTGTGATTACTTTTATGTTTTCGAATTGCTTGATGTTTATGTTAAATTGAGGTTAAGAGGGTTATTAGACTTGAGAACTTTCCAAGAATGTATGTTATTTGGGAGTTAAGGAAAGTGCATAAGGAAAATTAGTTAAGATTGGTTGTTGTTTAAAGTAAGATGTTATTGGTGGATTAAATTATATTCTCGAGGAGAATTAGATTCCGGAATTTGGAGAAGAGTATTAGGTACTTCTTTTATTTTGAGTGGTTATAGAATAGTTAAAAGAAACTTTGGAGAGATTCTTGTGTAGAATCGAGTTAGTACGATATTATTAGTGATGAGATTCACTATTTGGTGTTACCGAAGGGAGTAGTAAGTATGGCATATTGATATGCATGATTTATGATTGGTGACTGTGAGGTGACGGTGACAGTGAGGTTACGGTACGATTTACGATTGGTGACTGTGAGGTCACGGTGACAGTGAGGTCACGGTACAATTTACGATTGGTGACAGTGAGGTCACGGTGACAGTGAGGTCACGGTACGATTTATGATTGGTGACTGTGAGGTCACGGTGACAGTGAGGTCACGGTACGATTTATGTTTGGTGACAGTGAGGTCACGGTGACAGTGAGGTCACGGTATGGTTTGTGATTGGTGACTGTGAGGTCACGGTGATAGTGAGGTCACGGTATGGTTGTGATTGGTGACAAGTGGTCACGGTTGAATTGTGAAATATGACAATGTGGTCACAATGTGAAATTTACTTTATTATTTACTTTGTTATTTACTTTGCTATTTACTTTGTTATGCTTTAGTACTATCTCATTGTCTTAGTACTTTAATTACGAGCTTGAATGTTTACTTTTCGAAATTCGATATAGTAGAATGGGATTGATTTTTAAGCAAAGTATTTGGGATTATCGAATGGGTAGTAAGAGCACAATAGGATTTTGGACACATTTTCTGATATGTGATTCGGTCCATAGAAGTGCTTGCATCCATCTTTTTCTCACTAGCATTTTTATGCTAATGTTGCTACACTTAAATATTTAAGGTAATACTCGTGGGAGAGGACGAGGTCGTGGAGGTGGTGTTGCTTGATCTCGAGGGGATGGCTTTTGGGACATTGACTTGCAAGTACATTTTGGGAGCATTCTATGAATGCTTGATAAAAATCATATGTCCTTACTTTTAAACTTATAATTATGGCTCATGAGAATTTAATAACTGTTGTATATTATTTCGTATTATTTTCTCTGATCTTGGGTATAAAATGGAGTGAAATGTCGTTGTTTTAAATTCTCTGGATTGAGCTTATGTAAACAGGTTCTGGTAGTCCATATTTTAAACGGATCCACGTAAAATTTTTATAAAGATAAAGTCTTCCGCTGTTTTACTCATGATTTAAAGATTTGAGAAAATTCGAGTCTTTACACCTCCGGGGTCAAAAACCATTATCTTCCTTGATATCTTCTCTTTTCTTAGCAATTGTGTGTCCATTGTCTTATCTAGATTTTGTAATTTCTTGATATGACCTATCTTAGGACAAACATCATCAAAGCACACTAGATTGTTAGTTACTTGAAGTAGCAAGGAAGACTTAGAGATGCATGGACCATAGTCAATCTCATAAATCTTCTTATAATATGGTAACACTAACAAAGATCCAACACTACAATCATCCTTAGACTTATAAGAAACAAATCGAACATTCTTTTCGAGTGAGTGATAATCATGCAAAATCATTTTATCAATAAAACAATAATCATGTGAATCATCAAGCACATCACCAAAATTAGCAAATAAATCAACTCTTTCCATTTGGAAATTATCAAGCAAGTAAGTCTTAACACAAGATGTATAATTATCAATGAAATTCATTTCATTGTTGTAAAAATTCAAAATTGATACCAATTTTAGCAAGCAAACAATTAATATGCATTTCATCAAAAATAGGGTTAGGATACTTTACCATGGATGTGTTTACTCGATTTTCCATGCATTGAATCATGTGAGATGGTGGTTTATTGAGTATGACAGCCCCTTGAATGTGGTCTTCATGATGTTTTATGCCTTTCATTGATGACAAATTACTAGGCATCTCATTAGGGAACAACCTTTTGAATTCCTGCAAAAACTCAACAAACATACTAGGCAAAGATGGGTTAAGGGTAAAACAAACCTCTTTGTACAAAAGTACAAATGTAGGTTGGTAGATTTCATTCCTAGCCTCACTTGATCTAACTTTCAAGCTCTCACTCTCCAGTTGACTCTCTTTTTGCTCACTACACTCAAATGTCTCACACGTTGTAATCTCAAAGTACTCTTTCTTTTCACTCTCATTACACTCTTTCTTTTTAAACTCTCTTTCTTTTGAATCAATATCTCTTTCTTTTTTTCTCATCTCTCTTTCTTTTGACTCACTCATTTATCTTTTAGCACTCATCTCTTTTTCTTTTGGATCACTAGTTTCTTTTTCATCACTCATATCTCTTTCTTTTAGCTTACTCTCTTTTTCATAATTTTCATTATTTTCAAAATTAGAACACTTATTTAACTCATATGTTTCCTCCATACAAATATTAGTTCGAACTATTGGAACTTGGTCAACAAGTTATTTTGGCTCTAATACTTCATTTGGCACTTCAATGCCCTCTTTATAAGCACACATTGACTTTAGAATTCCCTCTCTAATCTCTTCCATGCTAGCTTTGTAAACTTCCTCCGCTTTTAAAGATTCCATTCTAATCAATTCAAGCTCCTCTAAAATGATCAATCTTGTATTTTCCTCCATCAATCCATAGGCAGCCCCATTCTTATCCATTAAAGTACCATTTTCACCCATTTGATAAGAAGAAGTAGAATCAGAAACAGGTTTAGAAGCATACCATGTATCTACTCTTCTTTTGAGCAACTTTCTATCTTGGTGGCATAGTGAACCATTTCATCCCACTCCACATATGTATACCCATTTACTTGGCTAGCAATCCCATAGTTTAAACCATCTAACAAACATGCCATAGTAATGTCTTCGTCCTCCTCAACATTAGCCCTAGCCATGAGATATTTAAACTCATTGTAGTACTCATCTACACTCTTGATTCCTTGTGTAAGATCTTCAAATTTTCTCTCAAGCTCTCTTTGAAGTTGACTCGATTCAAATCGTTTTCTCATGATGTATTTGAGATCATACAAAGTTTCGATTGGATACTCCAAAGTTCTTCTTTTCCTATCGTTCACCAGTTGTTTCCACCATGTTAGTGCATAATCACAAAATTGAGTGGTTATAAGTTGTACCTTCTTCGAATTACTACATGGATGTTCTTCAAAACAAAGCTCCACCTCTCTTTCCCATATCAAGTAAACCTCTGGATTTGATCTTCCTTGGAAAGTAGGTAACTTGAGCTTATCACCTCTTATGCTTCTATGCTCCATCCGTTCATGATAAACACCTCTATTTTCCCTCCGAGTATGTTCTCTCTCTCTACATCTATTACTTCTCCTTTGATCAATTTCATAATACATTGCTGCAAGTAAACAAATTAGTAATAAAAATAGGACCTTTCAATCACTCCCTAGGTGTTTACACTCGATAATGTTCGTTCTCTCGTGTTTGCACTCAAAAACATATTTTAGGGCCTAAATGTAACCTTGAACTATTAGCACACTTTAGCAAATATCAAACAACTAAGATACTAATAAATTGTAAGAAACAATAAGCTTGGGTGGCTAGAGAAATAAAAGGATAGATTTTTGAAATGGTGTATTTTTGTAACAAGGAAAGAATAAGAAAGAAAACAAGAACGAATAAACTTTTCAAAAAAAGAAAAATTCAAAATTAGACTTCCCAAAAGCACTTTGGATCAGAAAATAATACTTTCCTAAAGTAAAAGATGCATATATTCAAATATGGGCAGATTAGAAACTTTTAAAAAGACAGTTTGTCTATTTATGGTAAGTTCTAGCTTTTTTTAGGAAACAAACAATTCTAGCACAATTCCTTAGCAATTTTCAGATTCAAGATGAAGATATGATGAGTTTAGGATGAACTCTTCAAGAACAATACGAACACAAACTACTTTTTCTAGAAATTCAACAAATCAAGCAAGAACACGTTTTTTTTTCAATTTCTGCACAATCAGACAGTCCAGAAAAATCTATTTTTTCTCAACCTTCCAATTTTTTTTTGACAAAATTTTCTGAATACAAAAAAAACTAGACAGAAGGATAAAGACTTTTGTAGTTTGAGACTTTCTGAGAATCGGATTACAACTATACTAAAAATAACAAAAACAGTAGCTAAGTATGGAAATTCTGGAACTACGATTTTGTTTTTGTTTTTCTGGAATTTTCGATGAACGAAGAACAATAAGTAAGAAAAATTGAAATAACAAGAAAGCAAGTAAGATAGAAATCTTCCCTCTAGCCTAAACTCTGATACCAAATGATATGAAACCCTAGAAAATTGAAATAGAACCCTTTGAAGACAAAGAACTCCTAGATGCAAATCCTAAAACCCCAATGAACAATAAGGTAAAACCCTTGGAAACCAAGAAGAAGAAGATTATTCCAATGATCTAATACCTTGAAATAAGAGAACTTGTTCTTATTTAAAGATCAAAACAATCCACAAACACAATAGATCAAGTTATGCTTGAATGTTTCTAAAACATGCAACCTAGAACAAGGCTACAAAATGCAAGGCAAAATCAACCAAGCTATTTTATATCATATTAATTCTGAGTATTTAGTGTTACAAATGAGGCCTTAAATAGCCAAAGAAACCCTAAAAACAACAAGGAAATTTGAATTACAAGGAAGCACAAAATCTTCCAAATTTTTCCTTAAGTGCATTTGGTGCATTTTAGGAAAGTTTTGCCCTAGAAGATATTATATCATTCCTAAACTATTCTAAGCATTAAAACTGATAAATAAAGGCCTAAAACATGTCCAAATACATTGTAAATTCGTGGACATCATAAATGGCAAGTTCAGGAACAAATATGGAAAGTGGTCAAAATAAGGAAAGTTTGCAAAAGTGATGCAACTTTCCTAATTTGCTCTTCTCTTTATTTCTGATTGAACAAGTCTTCAATACTCTTCTTCAACATGTATTTTCCATAGATTAAAGTTCATCAAGTCCTCTTCCATAGCCTCCGTTCTCAGATATTCAAAGCTTGTCTTGACTTTTCTCATGTAGGCTTGTAATAGATGTTTTATGCTTGTCTTGAACTTTGATCTTGAGATTGATCCTTGAGATATTTTTGACGTTCCATGATTCATATCATAGGCAACCCTAATACAAAATCCATGGATATGTCTAACCAAGGTGCCATTGGAATCGGTAAAGGAGTATATAATCCATTAGGTTGAAGCATAGACTTGGCTGCCTTACATGCTATGCAATGTGCACACACTTTAATAACATCATGTTTCATTTCAGGCCAATAAAAGTGTTCATACAACATGTCATATGTCTTAGCTACCCCAAAATGTCCCATTAAGCCTCCCCCATGTGCTTCCCTAGCTAATGAGTCTCTAATGGAATATGGAGGAATGCACAATTTACCTTTTTTGTACTTGATGACATATGGGAATGTTTCTATGAATACCACCCACTTTGCATGTCTTTTGTTGAGTTTTTCTTGCCCTTTGAGGTGTTGTAAGCTCTCATGATCGGTGTGAATGACAAACTCTTTTGGCCAAAGGTAGTGTTTCCAAGTTTGTAGAGCTCTTACCAAGGCATATAACTCTTTGTCATAAGTTGAGTAGTTCAAGGCTTCTCCACTCAAGTTCTCACTAAAGAACATACATGGTTTTCCACTTTGCATTAAAACAGCCCCAATTCCTATTCCACTTGCATCACTCTCAATTTCAAATGTTAGTTCAAAGTTAGGTAAAGCAAGTAAAGGTGCATTGCATAATTTATCCTTTAAAGTTTGAAAAGCATTCTCTTGGGCTATTCCCCATGCAAAGGGCACATTCTTTTTCAATAGTTCATTCAAGGGTGAAGCAATGGTACTAAAGTCCCTAATGAACCTTCTATAAAACCCAGCAAGGCCGTGGAAGCTCCTAATCTCACTCACATTTCTTGGTGTTGGCCATTCCCTAATTGCATTTATCTTTTCATCATCTATTTCACCTCCCTCATTTTACACTATTAATCCTAGGAACTTGACTCTTTTCATGCAAAAAGAACACTTTTTAAGATTAGCATATAACTTTTCTTTCCTAAGTCTTTCTAAGACAAGCTCGACATGTGTGACATGTTCATTCAAAGATTTAGAGTAGACTAGAATATCATCAAAATACACAATAACAAACTTGCCTAAATAAGCCCTAAGTACATGGTTCATAAGCCTCATAAAAGTGCTAGGTGCATTGGTGAGTCCAAAAGGCATTACTAACCATTCATATAAGCCAAATTTAGTTTTAAATGTTGTTTTCTATTCATCTCCTATTTCCATGCAAATTTTGTGATATCCTGATTTTAGATCTATTTTTGAAATAGATTACAACCATTTAGTTCATCAAGCATATCATCTAACCTAGGGATAGGATGTCTATACTTTATAGTGATCTTGTTTATGGCCCTACAGTCGACACACATCCTCCATGTACCATCCTTTTTAGGGACAAGCAAAACAGGAACCGAACAAGGACTTACGCTTTCTCTAACATACCCTTTTGCAAGCAATTCATTTACCTGATCTTGAATCTCCTTTGCCTCAATAAGATTGGTCCTATAGGCTGGTCTATTTGAAAGGGAAGCCCCTGGTATGAAGTCTATCTTATGCTCTACCCCTCAGATTGGAGGCAATTCGTTAGGAATTTCATCCGGAAACACATCCTTGAATGCTTGCAATAAGTCAAGAAAAACATTTGGCAAAGAGATATTAAGTTCGTTAGTGAGTAAGCAAGGTCCTTTGCATAAAAGCATAAGGACATTTTTGTTAGTAAATAAAGCTCTCTTGACCTCACTAGCTTTTGCATACAAGATAACACTCTTTTTTCTCTCATCCTCTCTTTTTTCACTCAACTCTCTTTCTTTTGCCTGACTTTTTTTCTTTTCACTCTTCTAATTTTTTTCTTTTTCTTTTTCTTTTCTCTCCTTTTCTTTTGGCTCACTTTATTTTCTTCTTTTTTCAAGTTTACATTGATCATTGTATACTTTTGTAGAAGATAAAGGGACAAGTGTAATCTTCCTCCCATCTTTGGTAAATGTGTATCTATTTAGGTAACCATCATATATAACTCTCCTATCAAACATCCAAGGTCTACCTAATAGTATATCTCCAGCATGCATGTGTATTACATCACATTCAACATCATCTTTGTACTTTCCAAGAGTAAAAGAAATAAGTAGCTTCTTATGCACCTTAAGCTCTCCACAATTACTAAGCCATTGTAAATTGTATGGTTGAGGGTGAGGTTGAGTGATCAGCCCTAATCTTTGCACTAAGAGAGAACAAACAACATTTGTGCAACTACCATTATCAATAACCATACTACATCCCAATCCTTTAACAATACACCTACTGTGGAATAAGTTCTCTCTTTGATCATCCATACTCTCGCTAACTTGTGCTTTTAGTAGTCTTATAGCAACCATGAAAGAGATGAATATGAATCATAGACCCTCGAAAGAGATGAATGACATTCACTCAAGGATCAAGGGGTAAGAAGTTGGAACATGCACTACAAAAAAACTGTCAAAATGCGACCAGGAATTTGCGACAAAAAAAATGGTAGTTTTCTGGTGACCACCTGGTCACTTTCTTTGAAGGTTGACTCTAAGTGACCATCTGGTCACTTTTTTTGCGACCAGATTGTGACCGGCGCGTGGCACGAAAAAAGTGACCAGATGGTCACCTAAAAAAACGACCCTCTGGTCGCATTTTTATGACTAAAATATGCCTTGGTAGAAAAAAATGGCGCGTAATTTTGGAGGGAAGAATGCTACCAAGTGGTCACAATTAAAAGTGACTAACTAGTCGCAATTTTGGTGACTAAAAGTGAGTAGTGGTAGCTTATAATTGGAGGGAAGAAAGCTACCAAATGGTCACAATTAAAAGTGACTAAATGGTCGCAATTTTGGTGAACTAAAAGTGAGCAGTGGTAGCTTATAATTGGAGGGAAGAAAACTACCAAATGGTCACAATTATAAGTGACCAGATGGTCATAAATTATGTGATTTTATGGGACCAATAATTGATAAAGAATTTGGTGGGATAAAAGCTACCAAGTGGTCACCAAAAAAGTGACCATGTGGTTGTAAATTCTGACTTGATGTGACCCGGGGCAGTGAGGAAAATGATGGGAAAATATGGCGGGAAACTGCGACCAGCTGGTAGCAAAAATACTACCATCTGGTCGCAAATGAGCAGAGGAGTCCATTATAAAAACCCCTCCACCCATTGTTTGTTAGCATTAAGAAAAAATAAAATTAGAGAGTGGATGTATGCTCGTTTGATAGACGGGTATTTGAACGATGAGTTCGTGGCCGGGGTTGAACAGTTTACTGAGTTTTGCATGACAACTGTCTATTATGAAAAGTATGGTGGAAAGCTACGCTGCCCGTGCAGGAAATGCGACAATAGGAGAATCATACCGGTTACAGAGTTGAAGGTGCATCTTTATACTCGAGGGTTTGTGCAGAATTATTATCACTGGGTGTTTCAGAGGGAAACACAGGAAATGTTCGATGCTGCATTACAGGAATCGAGACGATACGAAGGTAGCAGCTCGAATGTAGAGGTTGTTGACGAAGAACGGAATGATGAACAACAGTATAGTCAGATGCAGGAAATGATAATTGATGGTGCGGGGTATGGGGGCAATGAAAATTTCCGTGAAAGTTCAAATGGAGATGGATATGAATGGGTTGTAGAAGAGGAAATGAATTCAGAAGCACGTAAGATGCACGAGATGCTAAAGATAGCCAGCCGACCATTGTACGATAGGTGTGAGGTAAGTCAACTTGCTGCTGCTACAGAACTTTTAAATATAAAGGCGCTGTACAACATACCGGGTAGAGGATTTGATGCGATTGTATCGTGGTTTTGTCGATGCACTCCAGAAGAAAATAATATGCCCCACAGTTTGTACGACACGAAAAAGCCAGTGGAGGGACTTGGATTACCCGTGGAGAAAATAGATTCATGTCAAAACGGATGCATGATTTACTGGGATGTGGATGAGGACCTGCATCATTGCAAATTCTATTTTCTTCCAAGATACAAACAAGGGAAACGTAGCCTGATTCCGAATGCCTGCATATTCTATTTACCCCTGACCCCACGTCTGCAACGGTTGTATGCATCGGATGTGACAGCCTCGCACATGAGATGGCATCACGAGCATTCACAGGAGGAAGGTGTTATGAGACATCCCTCAGATGCTGCGGCATGGAAGCATTTAAATAATTGTCATCCGGATTTTGCACAAGATCCTAGAAACGTCAGATTGGGCTTATGCACAGATGGATTCAACCCGTTCGGGGCATCCGGGGCACGATATTCAGTTGGCTAGTCATGGTAACCCCGTATAACTTGCCTCCCTCGATGTGCATGCGAGACCCGATGATTTTTCTAACAGTGATAGTACCTGGGCCGAAAAGTCCAAAACAGAAACTGGATGTGTATTTGCAACCACTTATTACAGAGTTGAAAAGGTTGTGGACTGACGGTGTTATGACATACGACATTTCGAAGAAACAAAATTTCTTGATGCGCGCCGCGTTAATCTGGACGATCAGTGACTTCCCTGCGTATTCAATGCTGTCAGGTATGTTGATCTTTAATTTCTTTCATATACATTTTTGAGTCTGTGTTTAGCTTTTGTTATTGCTTTCCTTAGTCAGTGTAGTTAATTGTGTGAACCTCAATCTCCTCCTCTTAAAGGATGGAGTACGGCGGAGACATACGCATGTCCACATTGCATGCTAGACACAGATGCATTTTATCTCAGAAACGGTAGGAAAACTTGTTGGTTTGACTGTCACCGTCGATTTTTGCCATTGAATCACACTTTCCATTCAAACGACAGTGACTGGAAGAAGGGTCGACGAGTAAGAAAACAAACGCCCCCGACCATGTATAGTGGAAGACAGATTCTGCACGATATAGATGCTATAGGGATGCAGAAGATTACCGTGGAAGGTGCAGAGAGTGCAAACAATGCGGCTGGAAAAAACACGGGTTGGAAGAAACGAAGTATTTTTTGGGATCTACCGTATTGGGAAGATCTACTTATTAGACACAATCTTGATGTAATGCATTTCGAGAAGAATTTCTTCGACAACATTTTCAATACGATTTTGAACGTTCCGAGAAAAATGAAGGACAATCTGAAGGCACGTTATGATATACGGGAGATATGTGACCGTCCTGAGTTGGAGCCTGACGACAATGATAATTACACAAAAGCAAAGTACATGTTGACGACGGATGAAAAGAAAACATTATTTGAGTGGATCAAATCCATCAAATTCCCGGACGGATACGTTTTGAATTTGAGTCGGTGTATAGACAGTAAAAAACATATCATGTTCGGGATGAAAAGCCACGACTGTCATATATTCATGCAATGATTGATGCCCATCGTGTTCAGACCGTTCCTAGAGAATAGACATTAGGAGCCGCTTGCCCAGTTGAGTGTTTTTTTAGGGACTTGACATGTACAGAGCTGACAGAAGCTACCGTCGCTTCAATGAGTTCAGAGATCGCCGTTATTATTTGTAAGTTTGAGCGAATGTTCCCACCTGGATTTTTGACTCCATGGAGCATCTTCCAGTGCATCTTCCATACGAGGCATTCTTAGGGGGTACCGTACATTACCGCTGGATGTACCCATTTGAAAGGTAAGCACAGTTATTTTGTAATGTACGCATATGAATCAGTACAGTGATCATCGAATGTTAATTATGTTTTGTACCCACAGGTACTTACGTCGGTTGAAAAAGATGGTTGGAAATAGATCACGAGTAGAAGGATCTATCTGTAGTGCGTACCTGACGCAAGAGACTACCACATTTTGTTCATACTACTTTGATCAACACATTGCAGAGCAGTTTCGACCGGCGAAACGAAACGTTGTAGAAAATTTACTTGAAGGTGTTGACATGAACAACTTGCCGATTTTTACGGAACCTGGCATGACAGTTGGAAGATCAGTGCGTAGGCCATTGACCGATTCTGAGTATCAAGTAATGAAGACATACGTGTTATGCAACTGCGCAGAGATCGAGCCTTACATAAAGTGAGTTTGTAACTTAACATTATTCATTCGCATAAACAAACTATTTGCTAACTATTTTTGTAACATACAGATTATTTCTAAACGTATACGTTCGAATGACACGAGTTGGTCTTATAGACGCGGAGGAGGGGTCAATAATCGACAAAGAGTTTCGTTCTTTGTTCACTGCATATGTGAGTTATTTATAATTGTCAAAAAAACCGTGGCATTTTGTTGAAAAAATTACTATCATCCTAATACATTACTGTATGTGAACAATGACACAGGTTGACTCCCCTACATTACCGGTGGATGATCCTCGCATCATTTCTTTGGCAAAGGGACCTGGACGGATAGCAAGGTCGTATGGTGGATACGTTGGTAACGGTTACAGATTTCAAACGAAGGCGCATTCAGTGAACAGGGCAACAAACAACAGTGGTGTTGGCATAAAAGGTCACGTGTTCGGCACAAATGAAGACGATTACTTCGGAGTAATCGATGAGATTCTTGAGATTCAATACGCAAGTCCGACACTAAAACGCATTGTTGTGTTCTACTGCACTTGGTTCGAGACAACCAGACGAGGTGGAGTCCATAAGATTGATCATTTACAAATTGTTGAAGTAAACAAGTCTAAGCATATGCGCACCGCTGATAGGTTTGTCTTGGTTTCACAGGCGATTCAAGCTAATTACCTGAACTATCCGATTAATAGACGAGATCTGACAGATTGGTTAGTTTTTTGTAAAGTTAAACCACGCCAGGTAGAAGAAAACTTGTCCGAGAAAGACGACCATGCAGAGGAAGCTGTTGCTTTTCATGAAGATGAGATAAGATGTCGTGCAATCGACGATGGTCAGAATGCAAGTACTGTTCGTCCTTTGAACGATGGGACGATAACATTGCATGATGATGATGATACAAATGCTTCCACTTCTCACCCACGTGACATTGATGCTGAATTTATTCGAGGCGATGAATCCGATGAAGAAACAGAAGAAGAAGAAGAAGAAGAAGAAGAAGAAGAAGAAGAAGAAGAAGAAGAAGAAGACTTTATGTGACGGACTTGTTGAAGACGATGATGAATGAGATATTTCGTTAACTTGATTATTCAATGTGTGTACGTGTTTATTAATTAAAACTATTTCTTTTAATGAATGGTTAAAAAATATATATATTAAGATTTGCGACCACATGGTCAAATATTTGGACAGAATCATCATCATCTTCAATCTGCTCACTTTTAAACATCACTTTCTTTTCCTTGATTGGATATTGGATTTCAGAAGCACTATGATCAAATATAACAACATGGAAACAAGAGTTCCCTTCATATCTAAATATCAGAAAGTAACCAAATTTAACAGAGTAAAACTCCACAAAGTAACCCAATTTTTTTAAAAAAAAATTATATTAATATTTGCGATCACATGGTAGTAATTTAGAAGGGAAAGGCGACCAAATGGTCGCTTTTTTGGAAAAGTATAATTACATTTTTAAAAAAATATAAGTCAGATTACGACCATATGGTCGCAAATATGAGCGGTAAATTTAAATTCTCATGAAATTTATGGCGGTGAATTTAAACATTACGACCATCTGGTCGCAATATTTGGCGGTGAATTTCATTATTGCGACTAGATGGTCGCAATTCTTGATGGGACTCGTGATATGACAGCTGTTCTTGATAATGGTAACTGGGCGACCAAATGGTCGCTTTTTCAATAAATGCTACCAGATGGTCGCAAATATCTCTGAAAATGCGACCATATGGTCGCATTTTCCCCAGCACGCGCGACCTTTCGTTTCTGTTCATTATTACATATTTGCGACCAGTTGGTCGCAAATTCTGATTTAAAATCAGATCAGATTCCCTCCCCCCCGTTTCTTTTCCTTTCCCTTTTTTCTTTCTTTTCTCTCTTTCCCCCGTTCCGTTCCCCGTTGTTTTTTCCCCGTTCCTGTTCCCCGTTCCTACTCTAAACCTAAACACCCTAAACCTCCAATCCCGGTTTCTATTACGAGGTTAGTTTCAATTTTGTTTTTAGTTATTTTTAGATTATGTTTAAATTTAATTAGTTTAGTTTAATGTTTTTAATTTCATTAATTTTAGTTTAATTAATGTAATTTAGTTTAATTAAGTACTTAGTTTACTTACAGTTTATTAATCTAATTTCGTTTACTTTAATTAATTGATACATTTTAGTTCAATTAATCTAATTTTAATTTAGTTTAATTTAATTAATTAGTTTAGTTAAGTTTAGGTTTTATTAATTAATGTTAGTTAAATTTAATGTTAGTTAAATTGAAAGCTTCATTACTTAGTTTACTTTAATTAATTACTTAGTTTAGTTTATTTTAGTTTTAATTAATTAATGTTCGTTTTAATTTAATTAATTTTAGTTCAATTAATCTAATTTAGTTTAACTCTTCATTACTTAATATACTTTAATTTAATTAATTTTAGTTTAATTCTTCACTACTTACTTTACTTTAATTTTAATTTCCTTTAATTCAAATTAATTAATTAGTTTACTTTAATTAGTTCAATTAATGTAATTTTAATTTACTTTAATTCAAATTAATTAATTAGTTTATTTTAAATTATTTACTTAATTTATGTAAGTTTAATTTACATTATTTAATCCATTTAATTTAGAATATTTCATTAATTAATTAATTTCAATATTTTAATTACGTAATTAGTATTAAATTAGTTTAGTTTGGTTGTAGGAGTATGACGGGCAGATGACATCCTCCCCAATCAGACGAGCATGACGACGCGGGTGATGAGGCGTCTCCACAGCCGCCTACTGCCACTACCCATGATGCGGACCTGACTACAGAGGAGTTGGAGATCCTCTTCGGTTACGAGGCGGGACTTGCTGCCACGCTCGATGATGCAGTCCCTGAGACCCAGTCTGCGACACCACAACTGACGTAGTACTCCCTGGCCACGACTCCCGGCTTAGCATCAGGGTCTGCATCATGTTATGCGTCCGGGTCTGAATCAGGGTCGGATCTAGCTGGCCCCTCCACTTCATGCACTCATCCGTCTCGGGCCGCAGACTCTACCCTTCGGATTAAAGGGGATACGTAGTAATTTTGTTTATTTTTTTAATTACTTAATTTTTAAACCTTTAAAGTTTTTTCAAAGTGTTTTTTTTCCCGTTAACTAATAGTTTCTAATAGCACAATAATTTTTATGTTTTTGCAGAGTACAGCCGCATACAACCGTTTCAAAACGGTTTCGGGAGGTCCTCCAGAGTATGCCACTACCCAGCGACCTTCGCTGGCAGAAGATTCCGACGACGGAGAAACGTAGGATGTACGACAACTAGAAGGTAAAAAACATCATTTATTTTTATAATTAATTAATTTTGAAATTTATAGAAATAAATTTAAACTTCAACAATTTTTTTATTTCAATTTTTTCATGGCAAGTTTCCTGTTATCGATCCCGATATCACGGACGGTAGATTGTTCCCCCTATAGGATAGTCACTTCTGGGATCGATTCAAGGACCTCATGTACCGAACGTCAAAGTTGTCCTAAGGATTTGGTCCAATCTAAAGATCAAAATGGAGGAAACTCTTTTTTCGGAATTCTCTTTGGACAAATATGTCAAACGAGGATCAGAACCAATCATGTCAAACTTGTCTTCATGATTTGGTCCAGTCAAAAGTTCCAAATGGAGTAACTCTTCTTTGCGAATCCTCTTTGGACCAAAATGTCAAGCGAGGATCGGAGGAAACTCTTTTTTGGGAATCCTATTTGGACCAATATTTCAAACGAGGATCGGAATCAATCTTGTCTAAGTTGTCCTAATGATTTGGTCCATTCTAAAGTTCCAAATGGAGGAAACTCTTCTTTGGGAATCCTCTTTTGACCAATATGTCAAACGAGGATCAGAACCAATCTTTTCAAGCTTGCCCTATTGATTTGGTCCATCCTAAAGTTCCAAATGGAGGAAAACTCTTCTTTGGGAAACCTCTTTGGATTAAAATGTCGAACGTCAAAGTATTCCTCATTATTTGGTTCATCCTAAAGTTCCAAATGGAGAAAACTCTTCTTTGAGAATCCTCTTTGGACCAAAATGTCGAACATCAAAGTTGTCCTCATTATTTGGTCCATTGTAAAGTTCCAAATGGAGGAAACTCTTCTTCGCAAATCCTCTTTGGACAAAAATCTCAAACGAGGTTCGGAACCAATCTTTTGAAACTTGTCCTCATGATTTCGACCATCGTACTGTTCCAAATGGAGGAAACTCTTCATTGGCAATCCTCTTTGAACCAAAATATCGAACTAAAAAGTTGTCCTCATTATTTCATCCATCCTAAAGTACCAAATGGAGGAAACTCTTTTTCGCGTATCCTCTTTGGACCAAAATAAGAAACGAGGATCGGAACCATTCTTTTAAAACTTTTCCTTATGATTTGGTTCATCCTAAAGTTCCAAATGGAGGAAACTCTTCTATGGGCCAAAATGTCAAATGTCAAAGTTGTCCTCATGATTTGGTCCATTCTAAAGATTCAAATGGAGGAAACACTTCTTTGGAATCCTGTTTGGACCAAAATGTCAAACTATGATCGAAACCAATCTTGTCAAACTTGTCCACATGATTTGGTCCATTCTAAAGTTCCAAATGGAATAACTCTTCTTTGTGAATCCTCATTGGACCAAAATATCAAAAGAGGATCGGAGGAAACTCTTCTTTGGGAATCCTTTTTTAACCAAAATGTCAAACGAGGATCGTAACAGTCTTGTCATAGTTGTCCTCATGATTTGGTAAATCCTAATGTTCTAAATGGAGGAAACTCTTCTTTGGAAATCATCTTTGGCCAAAATGTTGAACATCAAAGTTGTTCTCATGATTTTGTCCATCCTAAAGATCCAAATGAAGGAACCTCTTGTCCTCATGATTTTCTCAATCCTAAAGATCCAAATGTAGGAAACTTTTCTTTGCTAATCCTTTTTGGACCAAAATGTCAAACGAGAATCCCAACAAAATCATTTCAAAGATTTCCACATGATTTGGTCCATCCTAAAGTTCCAAATGCAAGAAACTCATCTTTGGGAATCCTCTTTGGACCAAAATATCTAACGAGGAACAGAACCAAGCTTGTCAAAGTTGTCCTCATAATTTAGCCCATATTAAAGTTCCAAATGGAGGAAACGATCTTTTGGAATCCTCTTTGGACCGAAATTTCAAATGAGGATCGGAACCAATCATTTAAAACTAGTCCTAATTATTTTGTCCATCCTAAAGTTTCAAATGGAGGAAACTCTTCTTTGGGAATCGTCTTTGGACAAAAATATCGACGTTAAACTTGTCCTCATTATTTGGTCCATCCTAAAGTTCTAAATGGAGGAAACTCTTCTTATCTAATCCTCTTTGGACCAAAATCTCAAACGAGGATCGGAACCAGACTTTTCAAACTTGTCTTCATGATTTGGTCCATCCGAAAGTTCCAAATGGAGGAAACACTTCTCTGGGAATCCTCTTTCGACCGAAATATCGAACGTCAAAGTTGTCCTCATGATTTGGTCCACTCGAAAAATCCAAATGGAGGAAACTCTTTTCAGAATCCTCTTTGGACAAAAATGTCAAACTTGTCCTCATGATTTGGTCCAGTAAAAAATTCCAAATGGAGGAACTCTTCTTTTCGAATCCTCTTTGGACCAAAACGTCAAACGAGGATCGGAGGAAACTCTTGTTTGGGAATCCTCTTTGGACCAAAATGTTGAACGTCAAGATTCTCGTCATGATTTGTTCTATCCTAAAGATCCAAATGGAGGAACCTCTTGTCCTCATGATTTGGTCCATCCTAAAGATCCAAATGGCGGAAACTCTTCTTTGGAAATCCTCTTTGGACAAAAATGTCAAACGAGGATCGGAACCAATCATTTCAAACTTGTCCTAGGGATTTGGTCCATCCTAAAGTTCTAAAAGGAGGAAACTCTTCTTTGGGAATCTTTTCGGACCAAAATGTCGAACATCAAAGTTGTCCTCATGATTGGGCCCACTCTGAAGATCCAAATGGAGGAAACTCTTCTTTGGGAATCCTCTTCGGACCGAAATATCAAACGAGGATCAGAACCAATCTTGTCGAACATGTCCTCATGATTTGGTCCATTCTAAAGTTCCAAATGGAGGAACTCTTCTTTGCGAATCCTCTTTGGACCAAAATGTCAAACGAGGATCGAAATCATTCTTTCCAAAGTTGTCCTAATGATTTGGTCCATACTAAAGTTCCAAATGGAGGAAACTCTTCATTGGAAATCCTCTTTGAACCAAAATATCGAACGTCAAAGTCGTCCTCATGATTTGGTCCATCCTAGAGATCCAAATGGAGGAACCTCTTGACTTCAGGATTTTGTCCATACTAAAGATCCAATTGGAGCAACACCTTGTTCTCATGATTTGGTCCATCCTAAAGTTCCATATGGACGAAACTCTTCTTTGGGAAACCTCTTTGGACCAAAAAGTCAAACGAGGATCGGAACCAATCTTTTCAAACTTGTCCAAATGATTTAGTCAATCCTAAAGTATGAAATGGAGTAAACTCTTCATTGCGAATCCTCTTTGGACCAAAATGTCGAACGTCAAAGTTTTCCTAATGATTTGGTCAATCCTAAAGTTCCAAATGGAGGATAGTTTTCTTTGGGAATCCTCTCTGGACCAAAATGTCAAACGAGGATCAAAACCAATATTTTAAAACTTATCCTAATGATTTAGTCCATCCTAAAGTTCCAAATGGAAGAAACTCTTCTTTAGGAATCCTTTTTGGACTAAAATGTCAAATGAGGATCGGAACCAATCTTGTTAAAGTTGTCCTTATGATTTGGTCCATCCTAAAGATCCGAATGGAGGAAACTCTTCTTTGGGAATCCTCTTTGGACCAAAATGTCGAATGTGAAAGATGTCCTCATGATTTGGTCCATCCTAAAGATCCAAATTGAGGAAAAACTTTTTGGTAATCCTCTTTGAACCAAAATTTCAAACGACGATCGGAACCAATCATTTAAAACTTGTCCTAATGACTTGGTCCATCCTAAAGTTCCGAATGGAGGACACTCTTCTTTGGGAATCGTCTTTGGACGAAAATGTAAAACGAGGATCGGGACCAATCTTTTCAAACTTGTCCACATGATTTGGTCCATAATAAAATTTCAAATGGAGGAAACTTTTCTTTGGAAATCTTCTTTTGACCAAAATGTCGAACGTCAAAGTTGTCCTAACGATTTGGCCTATCCTAAAGTTCCAAATGGAGGAAACTCTTTTTTGGGATTTTGACCAAAATGTCAAACAAGGATCAGAACCAATCTTTTCGAACATGTCCTAATGATTTGTTCCATCCTAAAGTTCTCAATCGAGGAAACTCTTCTTTGCGAATCCTCTTTGGACCAAAATGTCAAACTTTAAAGTTGTCCTCATGATTTGGTCCATCCTAAAGATCCAAAAAGAGGAAACTCTTTTTGGTAATCCTCTTTGGACCAAAATGTCAAACGAGGATCGGAACCAATCATTTCAAATTTGTCCTAATGATTTGGTCCATCCTAAAGTTAAAATGGAGGAAACTCTTCTTTAGGAATCATCTTTGGGCCAAAATGTAAAAGAAAGATCGGAAACAATCTTTTCAAACTTGTCCTCGTTATTTGGTTCATTCTAAAGATCCAAATGGAGGAAACGGTCTTTGGGAATCATCCTAGGATTAAAATGTCAAACGTGGATTAAAACCAATCTTTTCAAACTTGCCAAATGATTTGGTCTATCCTAAAGTTCAAAATAGAGATAACTCTTCTCTGCTAATCATCTTTGGACCAAAATGTCAAACGAGGATCGAAACAAATCATTTCAAACTTGTCCTAATTATTCAGTCCATCCTAAAGATCGGAACCAATCTTTTCAAACTTGTCCTCATGATTTGGTCCATCCTAACGTTCCAAATGGAGGAAACTCTTTGTTTGTAATCGTCTTTGGATCAAAATGTCAAACGAGGATCGAAACAAATCATTTCAAATTTGTCCTCATGATTTCGCCCATCCTAAAGTTCCAAATGGAGGAAACAATCTTTGGGAATCCTCATTTGACCAAAATCTCAAACAAGGATCGGAACCAATCTTGGCAAAGTTGTTCTATGGATTTGGCCCATCCAAAAGTTGCAAATGGAGGAAACTCTTCTTTGGGAATCCTCTTTGGACCAGAATGTCAAACAAGGATCGGAACCAATCTTTTCAAACTTGTCCTAATAATTTGGTCCATCCTAAACTTCCAAATGGAGGAAATGATCTCTGGGAATCCTCTTTGGACCAAAATGCCAAACGTCAAAGTTGTCCTGATGATTTGGTCCATCCTAAAGTTTCCAATAGAGGAAACTCTTCTTTAGGAATCCTCATTGGACTAAAATTTCAAACGAGGATCGGAACCAATCTTTTAGTACTTGTCCTTATGATTTGGTCCATCCTAAAGTTTCAAATAGAGGAAACGATCATTGGGAATCCTCTTTAGACTAAAATACCGAATCTCAAAGTTGTCCTGATGATTTGGTCCACCCTAAAGATCCAAATGGAGGAAACTCTTCTTTGGGAATCGTCTTTGGACAAAAATGTCAAACTATGATAGCAATGAATCTTTTAAAACTTGGTCCTAATGATTTGGTCTGTCCTAAAGTTTTAATTGCAGGAAACTCTTCTTTGGTAATCGTCTTTCGACAAATATGTCAAAAAAAGATCGGAACAAATCTTATGAAAATTGTCCCCATGATTTTGTCCATCCTAAAGTTCAAAATTGAGGAAACTACTCTTTGGAAATCGCCTTTGAACCAAAATGTTGAACGTCAAAGTTGTTCAAATGATTTCGTCCATCATAAAGTTTCAAATGGATTAAACTCTTCTTTGGGAATCATCTTTATACCAAAATCTCAAACGAAGATCGGAACCAACATGTCAAAGTTGTCCTATGGAGTTGGTCCATCCTAAAGTTCTAAATGGAGGAAACTCTTCTTTGGGAAGCCTGTTTGGACCAAAATGTCAAACGAAGATTGGAACCAATCTTGTCAAAGTTTTGCTAATGATTTGGTCCATCCTAAAGTTCCAAATGAAAGATACTCTTTTTTGGGAGACCTGTTTGGATGTAAATGTGAAACGAAGATCGGAACCAATCTTTTAAATCTTGTCCTATTCATTTGGCCAATCCTAAAGATACAAGTGGAGGGAACACTTCTTTGGGAAACCACTTTAAACCAACATGTCAAACGGGAATCGGAACAAATATTGTCAAAGTTGGCCTCATGATTTGTCCATCCTGAAGTTCCAATGTCAAACGAGGACCGGATTCTATCTTTTCAAACTTGTCCTAATTATTTGATCCATCCTAAAGTTCCATATTGAGAAAACGATCTTTGGGAATCCTCTTTGGACCAAAATGTCAAACGAGGATCAGAACCAATCTTTTCAAACTTATCATATTGACTTGGTCCATCCTAAAGTTCCAAATGGAGGAAACTCTTATTTGGGAATCCTCTTTCGACAAAAATAAAAAACGATGATCGGTACCAATCTTTTCAAACTTGTCCTAATAACTATGTCCATCCTAGAATTCCAAATGGAGGAAACTCTTCCTTCGAAATCTTATTTGGACAAAAATGTCGAACAACAAAGTTGTCCTAATGATTTGGTCCATTCTAAAGTTCCAAATGGAGGAAACTATTCTTTAGGAATCCTCTTTGTACCAAAATGTCAAACGAAGATCGGAACCAATCTTGTCAATGTTGCCCTAATGATTTGGTCCATCCTAAAGTTCCAAATGGAGGATACACTTCTTTAGGAATCCTCTTTGGAACAAAATGTCAAACGAGGATCGGAACCAATCTTGTTACAGTGGTCCTCATTATTTGGTCCATCTTAAACATCCAAATAAAGGAAACTTTTCTTTGGGAATCCTCTTTGGACGAAAATGTCCAACGTCAAAGATGTCCTCATGATTTGGTCCATCCTAAAGATCCAAATGGTGGAAACTCTTATTTGGTAATCCTCTTTCGAACAAATTAACAAACGAGGATCAGAACCAATCTTTTCAAACATGTCCTAATAACTTGGTCCATCCTAGAATTTCAAATGGATGAAACTCTTCCTTGGAAATCTTCTTTGGACCAAAATGTCGAACATCAAAGTTGTCCTAATGATTTGGTCCATTCTAAAGTTCCAAATGGAGGAAACTGTTCTTTAGGAATCCTCTTTGTACCAAAATGTCAGACGAAGATCAGAACCAATCTTTTCAATGTTGCCCTAATGATTTTGTCCATCCTAAAGTTCCAAATGGAGGATACACTTCTTTAGGAATCCTCTTTGGACCAAAATGTGAAACGAGGATCGGAACCAATCTTGTAAATGTTGTCCTAATGATTTGGTCCATCCTAATGTTACAAATGGAGGAAACTCTTCTTTGGGAATCCTCTTTGGACCAAAATGTCAAACGAGGATCAGAACCAATCTTTTCAAACTTATCTTATTGATTTGGTCCATCCTAAAGTTCCAAAAGGAGGAAAATATTCTTTGGGAATTCTCTTTCGACCATAATTTCAAATGAGGATCGGAACCAAACTTTTCAAACTTGTCCTAATGACTTGGTCCATTCTAGAGTTCCAAATGGAGGAAACTCTTCTTTGGAAATCATCTTTAAACCAAAATGTTGAACGTCAAAGTTGTCCTGATGATTTGGTCCATCCAAAAGTTCCAAATGGAGGAAAATGTTCTTTGGGATTTAGACCAAAATGTACAACGAGGATCGAAACCAATCTTTTCATACTTGTCCAAATGATTAAGTCCATCCTAAAGTTCGAAATGGAGTAAACTCTTCATTGCGAATCCTCTTTGGACCAAAATGTCGAATGTCAAAGTTTTCCTAATGATTTGGTCAATCTTAAAGTTCCAAATGGAGGATAGTTTTCTTTGGAAATTCTCTCTGGACCAAAATGTCAAACGAGGATCAAAACCAATCTTTTAAAACTTATCCTAATGATTTAGTCCATCCTAAAGTTCCAAATGGAATAATCTCTTCTTTAGGAATCCTCTTTGGACTAAAATGTCAAACGAGGATCGGAACCAATCTTGTTAAAGTTGTCCTCATGATTTGGTCCATCCTAAAGATCCGAATGGAGGAAATTGTTCTTTGGGAATCCTCTTTGGACCAAAATGTCGAATGTGAAAGATGTCCTCATGATTTGGTCCATCCTAAAGATCCAAATTGAGGAAAAACTTTTTGGTAATCCTCTTTGAACCAAAATTTCAAACGACGATCGGAACCAATCATTTAAAACTTGTCCTAATAATTTGGTCCATCCTAACGTTCCAAATGGAGGACACTCTTCTTTGGGAATCCTCTTTTGATGAAAATTCAAAACGAGGATCGGGACCAATCTTTTTAAACTTTTCCTCATGATTTGGCCCATAATTAAATTCCAAATGGAGGAAACTCTTCTTTGGAAATCTTCTTTTGACCAAAATTTCGAATGTCAAAGTTGTCCTAATGATTTGGTCTATCCTAATGTTCCAAATGGAGGAAACTCTTTTTTGGGATTTTGACCAAAATGTTAAATAAGGATCAGAACCAATCTTTTCAAACATGTCCTAATGATTTGTTCCATCCTAAAGTTCTCAATGGAGGAACCTCTTCTTTGCGAATCCTCTATGGAAAAAATTATCAAACGTTAAAGTTGTCCTCATGATTTTGTCCATCCTAAAGATCCTAAAAGAGGAAACTGTTTTTGGTACTCCTCTTTGGACCAAAATATCAAACGAGGATCGGAACCAATCATTTCAAATTTGTCCTAATGATTTCATCCATCCTAAAGTTTCATAAAGAGGAAACGATATTTTTGAATCCTCTTTGGACCAAAATATCAAACGAGGATTCGAACAAATCTTGTCGAACTTGTACTCATGATTTGGTCCATCCTAAAGTTAAAATGGAGGAAACTCTTCTTTAGGAATCCTCTTTGGGACATAATGTAAAAGAAAGATCAGAACCAATCTTTTCAAACTTGTCCTCGTTATTTGGTTCATCTTAAAGTACCCAATGGAGGACACGGTCTTTGGGAATCCTCCTAGGACTAAAATATCAAACGTGGATCGAAACCAATCTTTTCAAACTGTCCTAATGATTTGGTCTATCCTAAATTTCCAAATGGAGATAACTCTTCTCTGCGAATCCTCTTTGGACCAAAATGTCAAACGAGGATCGAAACCAATCATTTCAAACTTGTCCTAATTATTCGGTCCATCCTAAAGATCGGAACCAATCTTTTCAAACTTGTCCTCATGAATTGATCCATCCTAACGTTCCAAATGGAGGAAACTCTTCTTTGGTAATCCTCTTTGGATCAAAAAGTCAAACGAGGATCGGAACCAATCTTTTCAAATTTGACCTCATGATTTCGCCCATCCTAAAGTTCCAAATGGAGGAAATAGTCTTTGGGAGTTCTCATTTGACCAAAATCTCAAACAAGGATCGGAACCAATCTTGGCAAAGTTGTCCTATGGATTTGGCCCATCCTAAAGTTGCAAATAGAGGAAACTCTTCTTTGGGAATCCTCTTTGGACAAGAATGTCAAATGAGGATCGGAACCAATCTTTTCAAACTTGTCCTAATGATTTGGTCCATCCTAAAGTTCCAAATGGAGGAAATGATCTTTGGGAATCCTCTTTGGACCAAAATGCCAAACGTCAAAGTTATCCTGATGATTTGGTCCATCCTAAAGTTTCCAATGGAGGAAACTCATCTTTAGGAATCCTCATTGGAATAAAATTTCAAACGAGGATTGGAACCAATCTTTTAGAACTTGTCCTTATGATTTGGTCCATCCTAAAGTTCCAACTGGAAGAAACAATCTTTGGGAATCCTCTTTAGACCAAAATACCGAACGTCAACGTTGTCCTGATGATTTGGTCCACCCTAAAGATCAAAATGGAGGAAACTCTTCTTTGGGAATCCTCTTTGGATAAAAATGTCAAACAAAGATAGCAATGAATCTTTTAAAACTTGGTCCTAATGATTTGGTCAGTCCTAAAATTTCAATTGCAGGAAACTCTTCTTTGGGAATCCTCTTTCGACAAATATGTCAAACAAAGATCGGAACAAATCTTATGAAAATTGTCCTCATGATTTGGTTCATCCTAAAGTTCCAAATTGAGGAAACTCTTCTTTTGAAATCGCCTTTGAACCAAAATGTTGAACGTCAAAGTTGTTCAAATGATTTGGTCCATCATAAAGTTTCAAATGGATTAAACTCTTCTTTGGGAATCATCTTTCAACCAAAATCTCAAACGAAGATCGGAACAAACATGTCAAAGTTGTCCTAAGGAGTTGGTCCATCCTAAAGTTCTAAATGGAGGAAACTCTTCTTTGGGAAGCCTCTTTGGACAAAAATGTCAAACGAAGATCGGAACCAATCTTGTCAAAGTTGTCCTAATGATTTGGTCCATCCTAAAGTTCCAAATGAAGGATACACTTTTTTGGGAGACATCTTTGGATGTAAATGTGAAGCGAAGATCGGAACCAATCTTTTAAAACTTGTCCTATTCATTTGGCCAGTCCTAAAGATACAAGTGGAGGAAACTCTTCTTTGGGAAACCACTTTGGACCAACATGTCAAACGTGGATCGGAACAAATCTTGTCAATGGTGGCCTCATGATTTGTCCATCCTAAAGTTCCAATGTCAAACGAGGACAAGATTCTATCTTTTCAAACTTGTCCTAATTATTTGATCCATCCTAAAGTTCCATATTGAGGAAACGATCTTTGGGAATCCTCTTTGGACCAAAATATCAAACAAGGATCAGTACCCATCTTTTCAAACTTATGATATTGATTTGGTCCATCCTAAAGTTCCAAATGGAGGAAACTCTTATTTGGGAATCCTCTTTCGACCAAAATAAAAAACGATGATCGGAACCAATATTTTCAAACTTGTCCTAATAACTTGGTCCATCCTAGAATTTCAAATGGAGGAAACTCTTCCTTGGAAAACTTCTTTGGACCAAAATGTCGAACATCAAAGTTGTCCTAATGATTTGGTCCATTCTAAAGTTCCAAATGGAAGAAACTGTTCTTTAGGAATCCTCTTTGTACCAAAATGTCAAACGAAGATCGGAACCAATCTTGTCAATGTTGCCCTAATGATTTGGTCCATCCTAAAAATCCAAATGGAGGATACACTTCTTTAGAAATCCTCTTTGGACCAAAATGTCAAACGAGGATCGGAACCAATCTTGTTAAAGTGGTCCTCATTATTTGGTCCATCTTAAAGAACCAAATCAAGGAAACTCTTCTTTCAGAATCCTTTTTGGACGAAAATGTCGAACGTCAAAGATGTCCTCATGATTTGGTCCATCCTAAAGGTCCAAATGGAGGAAACTCTTATTTGGGAATCCTCTTTCAACCAAAATAACAAACGAGGATCAGAACCAATCTTTTCAAACTTGTCCTAATAACTTGGTCCATCCTTGAATTCCAAATGGATGAAACTCTTCCTTGGAAATCTTCTTTGGACCAAAATGTCGAACATCAAAGTTGTCCTAATGATTTGGTCCATTCTAAAGTTCCAAATGGAGGAAACTGTTCTTTAGGAATCCTCTTTGTACCAAAATGTCAAACGAATATTGGAACCAATCTTGTCAATGTTGCCTTAATGATTTGGTCCATCCTAAAGTTCCAAAAGGAGGATACACTTCTTTAGGAATCCTCTTTGGACCAAAATGTGAAACAAGGATCTGAACCAATCTTGTAAATGTTGTCCTAATGATTTGGTCCATCCTAATGTTCCAAATGGAGGAAACTCTTCTTTGGGAATCCTCATTGGACCAAAATGTCAAACGAGGATCAGAACCAATCTTTTCAAACTTATCTTATTGATTTGGTCCATCCTAAAGTTCAAAAAGGAGGAAACTTTTCTTTGGGAATCCTCTTTGGACCATAATTTCAAACGAGGATCGGAACCAAAATTTTCACACTTGTCCTAATGACTTGGTCCATCCTAGAGTTCCAAATGGAGGAAACTCTTCTTTGGAAATCGTCTTTGGACCAAAATGTCGAACGTCAAAGTTGTCCTAATGATTTGGTCCATCCAAAAGTTCCAAATGAAGGAAACTGTTCTTTGGGATTTAGGACAAAAAGTACAACGAGGATCGAAACCAATCTTTTCATACTTGTCCAAAGGATTAAGTCCATCCTAAAGTTCGAAATGGAGTAAACTCTTCATTGTGAATCCTCTTTGGACCAAAATGTCGAACGTCAAAGTTTTCCTAATGATTTGGTCCATCCTAAAGTTCCAAATGGAGGATAGTTTTCTTTGAGAATCCTCTCTGGACCAAAATGTAAAACGACGATCAAAACCAATATTTTAAACCTTATCCTAATGATTTAATCCATCCTAAAGTTCCAAATGGAATAAACTCTTCTTTAGGAATCCTCTTTGGACTAAAATGTCAAACGAGGATCGGAACCAATCTTGTTAAAGTTGTCCTCATGATTTGGTCCATCTTAAAGATCCAAATGGAGGAAACTCTTCTTTGGGAATCCTCTTTGGACCAAAATGTCAAATGTTAAAGAGGTCCTCATGATTTGGTCCATCCTAAAGATCCAAATTGAGGAAAAACTTTTTGGTAATCTTCTTTGTACCAAAATTTCAAACGACGATCGGAACCAATCATTTAAAACTTGTCCTAATGATTTGGTCCATCCTAAAGTTCCAAATGGAGGACACTCTTCTTTGGGAATCCTCTTTGGACGAAAATGTAAAACGAGGATCGGGACCAATCTTTTCAAACTTGTCCTCATGATTTGGTCCAAAATAAAATTCCAAATGGAGGAAACTCTTCTTTCGAAATCTTCTTTTGACCAAAATGTCGAACGTCAAAGTTGTCATAATGATTTGGTCTATCCTAATGTTCCAAATGGAGGAAACTCTTTTTTGGGATTTAGACCCAAATGTCAAACAAGGATCAAAACCAATCTTTTCAAACATGTCCTAATGATTTGTTCCATTATAATGTTCTCAATAGAGGAAAATCTTCTTTACGAATCCTCTTTGGACAAAAATATCAAACGTTAAAGTTGTCCTCATGATTTGGTCCATCCTAAAGATCCAAAACGAGGAAACTGTTTTTGGTAATCCTCTTTGGACCAAAATGTTAAACGAGGATCGGAACCAATCATTTCAAATTTGTCCTAATGATTTCGTCCATCCTAAAGTTTCAAATAGAGGAAACAATCTTTTTGAATCCTCTTTGGACCAAAATATCAAACGAGGATTAGAACAAATCTTGTCGAACTTGTACTCATGATTTGTTCCATCCTAAAGTTAAAATGGAAGAAACTCTTCTTTGGGAATCCTCTTTGGGCCATATTGTAAAAGAAAGATCGGAACCAATCTTTTCAAACTTGTCCTCGTTATTTGGTTCATCCTAAAGTTCCCAATGGAGGAAACGGTCTTTGGGAATCCTCCTAGGACTAAAATGTCAAACATGGATCGAAACCAATCTTTCCAAACTATCCTAATGATTTGGTCTACCCTAAAGTTCCAAATGGAGATAACTCTTCTCTGCGAATCCTCTTTGGACCAAAATGTCAAACGAGGATCGAAACCAATCATTTCAAACTTGTCCTAATTATTCTATTCATCCTAAAGATCGGAACCAATCTTTTCAAACTTGTCCTCATGATTTGGTCCATCCTAAAGTTTCAAATGGAGGAAACTCTTCTTTAGGAATCCTCATTGGACTAAAATTTCAAACGAGGATCGGAACCAATTTTTTAGAACTTGTCCTTATGATTTGGTCCATCCTAAAGTTCCAAATGGAGGAAACGATCTTTGGGAATCCTCTTTGGACCAAAATACCGAACGTCAAAGTTGTCCTGATGATTTGGTCCATCTTAAAGATTCAAATGGAGGAAACACTTCTTTGGGAATCCTCTTTGGACAAAAATATCAAACAAAGATAGCAACGAATCCTTTAAAACATGGTCCTAATGATTTGGTCTGTCCTAAAGTTTCAATTGCATGAACCTCTTCTTTGGGAATACTCTTTCGATAAAAATGTCAAACAAAGATAGAAACCAATCTTATGAAAATTTTCCTCATGATTTGGTCCATCCTAAAGTTCCAAATTGAGGAAACTCTTCTTTGGAAATCGCCTTTGAACCAAAATGTTAAACGTCAAAGTTGTTCAAATGATTTGGTCCATCATAAAGTTTCAAATGGATTAAACTCTTCTTTGGGAATTCTCTTTAGACCAAAATCTCAAACGAGGATCAGAACCAACATGTCAAAGTTGTCCTAAGCAGTTGGTCCATCCTAAAGTTCTAAATGGAGGAAACTCTTCTTTGGGGAGCCTCTTTGTACCAAAATGTCAAACGAAGATCGGAAACAATCTTGTCAAAGTTGTCCTAATGATTTGATCCAACCTAAAGTTCCAAATGGAGGATACTCTTTTTTGGGACACCTGTTTGGATGTAAATGTGAAACGAAGATCGGAACCAATCTTTTAAAACTTGTCCTATTCATTTGGCCAATCCTGAAGATACAAGTGGAGAAAACTCTTCTTTGGGAAACCACTTTGGACCTACATGTCAAACGTGGATCGGAACAAATCTTGTCAAAGTTGGCCTCATGATTTGTCCATCCTATAGTTCCAATGTCAAACGAGGATCGGATTCTATCTTTTCAAACTTGTCCTAATGATTTGATCCATCATAAAGTTCCATATTAAGGAAACGATCTTTGGGAATCCTCTTTAAACCAAAATGTCAAATGAGGATCAGAACCAATCTTTTCTAACTTATCATATTGATTTGTTCCATCCTAAAGTTCCAAATGGAGGAAACTCTTATTTGGGAATCCTCTTTCGACCAATATAACAATCGAGGATCGGAACCATTCTTTTCAAACTTGTCCTAATAACTTGGTCCATCCTATAATTCCAAATGGAGGAAACTCTTCCTTGGACCAAAATGTCGAACATCAAAGTTGTCCTAATGATTTGGTCCATTCTAAAGTTTCAAATGGAGGAAACTGTTCTTTAGCAATCCTCTTTGTACCAAAATGTCAAATGAAGATCGGAACCAATCTTGTCAATGTTGCCCTAATGATTTGGTCCATCCTAAAGTTCCATATGGAGGATACACTTCTTTAGGAATCCTCTTTGGACCAAAATGTCAAACGAGGATCGGAACCAATCTTGTTAAAGTGGTCCTCATTATTTGGTCCATCTTAAAGATCCAAATCAAGGAAACTATTCTTTGGGAATCCTCTTTGGACGAAAATGTCGAACATCAAAGATGTCCTCATGATTTGGTCCATCCTAAAGATCCAAATGGAGGAAACTGTTATTTGGGACTCCTCCTTCGACCAAAATAACAAACGAGGATCGGAACCAATCTTTTCAAACTTGTCCTAATAATTTGGTCCATCCTAGAATTCCAAATGGAGGTAACTCTTCCTTGGAAATCTTCTTTGGACCAAAATGTCGAACATCAAAGTTGTCCTAATGATTTGGTCCATCCTAAAGTTACAAATGGAGGATACACTTCTTTAGGAATCCTCTTTCGACCAAAATGTCAAACGAGGATTGGAACCAATCTTGTTAACGTGCTCTTCATTATTTGGTCCATCTTAAAGATCCAAATCAAGGAAACTCTTCTTTGGGAATCCTCTTTGGACGAAAATGTGGAACGTCAAAGATGTCCTCATGATTTGGTCAATCCTAAAGATCCGAATGGAGGAAACTCTTTTTGGTAATCGTCTTTGAACCAAAATTTCAAACGAGGATCAGAACCAATCATTTCAAACTTGTCCTAATGATTTGGTTCATCCTAAAGTTCCAAATGGAGGAAATTCTTGTTTCGAAATCTACTTTCGACCAAAATGACGAACGTCAAAGTTGTTCTAATGTTTCGATCTATCCTAAAGTTCCAAATGGAGGAAACTCTTCTTATGTATTTAGATCAAAATATATCATGAGGGTCAGAAAAAATCTTTTCAAACATGTCCTAATGATTTGGTCTATCCTAAAGTTTCAAATGGAGGAAACTCTTCTTTGTGAATCCTGTTTGGACCAAAATATCGAATGTCAAAGTTATCCTAATGATTTGGTCCATCCTAAAGTTCCAAATGGAGGAAACTCTTCTTTGGGAATCTTCTTTAGACCAAAATATCAAACGAGAATCGGAACCAATCTTTTAAAACTTATCCTAATGATTTGGTCCATCCTAAAGTTATAAATGGAGGAAACTCTTCTTTGGGAATCCTTTTTGGACCAAAATATCAAACGAGGATCGGAACCAATCTTGTCAAAGTTGTCCTCATGACTTGGTCCATACTAAAGTTCCAAATGGAGGAAACTCTTCTTTCGGAAGCCTCTTTGGACCAAAATGTCAAACGAAGATCGGAAAAAATCTTGTCAAAGTTGTCCTGATGATTTGGTCCATCCTAAAGTTTCAAATGGTGGATATTCTTTTTTTGGAAACCTGTTTGGACCAAAATGTCAAATGAGGATCACAACAAATCTTTTAAAACTCGTCTTATTGTTTTGGTCAAACCTAAAGATCCAAATGGAGGAAACTCTTCTTTGGGAAACCAGTTTGGACCAAAATGTCGAATGAGGATCGGAACAAATCTTGTCAAAGTTGGACTCATGATTTTGTCCATCCAAAAGATCCAGTGTCAAACAAGGATCGAAACGAATCTTTTCAAACTTGTACTATTGATTTGGTCCATCCAATCTTTAAAAACTTGTCCTAATGATTTGGTCCATCCTAAAGTTCCATATTGAGGAAACAATCTTCAGGAATCCTCATAGGACCAAAATGTCAAACGAGGATTGAAACAAATATTGTCAAAGTTGTCCTCATGATTTGGTCCATCCTAAAGTTCCAATGTCAAACGAAGATCGGAACCAATCTTTTCAAACTTGTCCTATGGATTTGGTCCATCCTAATGTTCCAAATGGAGGACACTCTTCTTCGGGAATCCTCATTGGACCAAAATGTAAAACGAGGTTCAGAACCAATCTTGTCAAAGTTGTCCTCCCTAAAGATCCAAATTTAGGAAACTCTACTTTGGGAATCCTCTTTGGACCAAAATGTCAAACGAGGATCGGAACCAATCATTTCAAACTTGTCCTAATAATTTGGTCCATTCTAAAGTTCCAAATGGAGGAAACTCTTCTTTGGTAATCCTCTTTGGACCAAAATGTCAAACGAGGTTCAGAACCAATCTTGTCAAACTTGTCTTATGATTTCGTCCCACCAAAAGATCCAAATGGAGGAAACTCTTTTTTGCAAATCCTCTTTAGATCAAAATATCAAACGTGGATCGGAACCAATCTTTTAAAACTTATCCTTTTGATTTGGTCAATCCTAAAGTTCCAAATGGAGGAAAGTTTTCTTTGTGAATCTTTTTTGGACCAAACATTCAAACAAGGATTGGAACCAATCTTTTCAAACTTATCCTAACAACTTGGTCCATCCTAAATTTCCAAATGGAGGAAACTCTTCTTTGGACAAAAATGTCGAACGTCCAAGTTGTCCTAAAGATTAGGTCCATCCTAAAGTTCCAAGTGGAGGAAACTGTTCTTTAGGAATCCTCTTTGGACCAAAATGTCAAACGAAGATCGGAACCGATCTTGTCAAAGTTGTCCTAATGATTTAGTCCATGCTAAAGTTCCAAATGGAGAATACTCTTCTTTAGGAATCCTCTTTAAACCAAAATGGCAAACGAGGATCGGAACAAATCTTGTTAAAGTTGTCCTCATTATTTGGTCCATCCTAAAGATCCAAATGGAGGAAACTCTTCTTTGAGAATCTTCTTTGATCCAAAATTTCAAACGAGGATCGGAACCAATCATTTCAAACTTGTCCTTATGATATGGTCCATCCTAAAGTTCCAAATGGAGGAAACTCTTCTTTGGGAATTCTCTTTGGACGAAAATGTAAAACGAGGATCGGGACAAATCTTTTCAAACTTGTCTTCATGATTTGGTCCATCCTATATTTCCAAATGGAGGAAACTCTTCTTTGGAAATCTTCTTTCGACCAAAATGACGAACGTCAAAGTTGTCCAAGTGATTTGGTCAATCCTAAAGTTCCAAATAAAGGAAACTCTTCTTTGGGATTTAGACCAAAATGTCAAACAAGGATCAGAACCAATCTTTTCAAACATGTACTAATGATTTGGTCCATCCTAAAGTTCCAAATGGAGGAAACTCTTCTTTGCGATTCCTCTTTGGGCGAAAATGTCGAAAGTCAAAGTTGTCCTAATGATTTGGTCCATCCTAAAGTTCAAAATGGAGGAAACTCTTCTTTGCGATTCCTCTTTGGGCGAAAATGTCGAACGTCAAAGTTGTCCTAATGATTTTGTCCATCCTAAAGTTCAAAATGGATGAAACTCTTCTTTTGGAATCTTCTTTCGACTAAAATGTCAAACGAGGATCGGAACCAATCTTTTAAAACTTATCCTAATGATTTTGTCCATCCTATATGATATGAAACCCTAGGAAATTGAAGTAGAAACCCTTTGAAAGCACAAAGAACCCCTAGATGCAAATCCTAAAACCCCGATGAACAATAAGGTAATCTGTTTTCTAGCCTTTCCTTGGGTTGCTTCGAATGGCATATGTGGGTTTTATGGTTTGATCTTTTGGGGTCCTTAGTTAAGTTTAAGGGTTTTAAGAGCAATTCCATAGGGTTTTCGTATCATTTGGTATCAGAGCATTGGTTGCGTTTTTGTGGCCGATCTCTAGAACAGGTTTTATCCAATCTATCCTTTTCAATTCTTGTTCTTTTCAATTCTGTCCAAACTTTTCGTTTCTTTCCAAGCATGAATTTTTCTTCATCTTTTCATTCTGATCTTGTTTCTATATTAAAGATCACGTTCTGATCTTTAAATCAAAAAAAAAAAAAAAAAAAAAAGAGGTGAGAAAGAGAGCTTTGCGTCCAAGAGCACTAATTTGTTCATTTTGTGTTCTTCTTTGCTTTCTTGAGAAATTCTGAGTTTGATCCATTGAAAACGAAAAAGTTGATGTCTTGAATGTTATTTTGTCAATTTAGATCCACGAATTAAGCATCAATTAAATTCAGAACTAATCACATTCAAAATCCTGCTCATTCTTTCCATATTTGAATCTGCCACATTAATGCTCTGAATAGCTGTCTAAAACGCGTGAAGAGATTTGAATTAGCTTTCAAAGTCTCAATAGGAAAGTTAAATCAATCAGTTATCTTTCATTGTTAAGAAGGACATTTCATCAAATTCAATCCGTAAATAACTCAAAATCTGAAAATCAGAAAACTGCGCAGACTGCTCCTTAAATTCCGGATCTTGTCCCTTGATTGATTGGCATCTTTATTTCTCTTCATTAATTCGTATTTTTCCAATTGTAAGCTCTTAATAACAGAGATATTAACCTATATGTGGGCTGCTTCTCTAAAAGTAAAGGCCAATCTTGAAGGAATTGTGAGTGCAAACACGAGTGGAAGAAAGAGAGTTGTAAAAAGTGAGGGAGTGCTTGTAAGGTCCATTTTTTTTCTCTCTCTAACTTTCTTTTGCAGCAACACTTTTTGATTCGAGGACGAATCATTTTGAAGAATGGGGGAATGATATGAATTATGTAGCCTTGCATTTGAGGAATTCAAGCTTCAAGAACACTTGCATTAAATGCACTTCAATTGCATTAATGGCAACCCAAGTTCATTTATTACAAGTCAAGTTAAGATGCATTAACTACAACTCAAGATGCATTGATGATAACCCAAGCTTCATTCAAGACAACTCAAGCTTCATTCAAGGGAACTTAAGGCAACTCCAAGACAAGCATTAATGACCATTTACAAGTTTCAATTAGAGTTAAATATCAGTTTCAAATGTAATAATTCATTTTTAAGTTACAAATTAAAATGGTGGCTGAATGTAACTTAAGTTTTTGCATTAAATTCGTAGGTTACATGCTAGGGACTTAATTGGGCTGATAGAGGATCATTATGAACGAAATTTACATGTCTTTTATGCCTATAAATAGGCTTTGTTTTAGCTATTGTAAATCAGGATTGAAAATGTAATGAAAAGTTGCCTTTGGAGCAAATGGAGAGCCTCGAGCCTCACCCCTTTGTAGTCTTGTCTTAGATTACTTGTTTAGAGTCATTCAAGTGGAGATGATCGTGCCACTTGTGGATTGTCTCGGATCATGAAATGATGGAATGTAATGTTTGTCCGTTTCATGATTTTTTTAGATCAACATAAGGTAATCTGTTTTCTAGCCTTTCCTTGGGTTGCTTCGAATGGCATATGTGGGTTTTATGGTTTGATCTTTTGGGGTCCTTAGTTAAGTTTAAGGGTTTTAAGAGCAATTCCATAGGGTTTTCGTATCACTATACTTTCAAATGGAGTAAACTCTTCTTTGGGAATCCTTTTTGGACCAAAATATCAAAGGATCGGAACCAATCTTGTCAAAGTTGTCCTCATGACTTGGTCCATCCTAAAGATCCAAGTGGAGGAAACTCTTCTTTGGGAAGTCTCTTTGGACCAAAATGTCATACGAAGATCGGAACCAATCTTGTCAAAGTTGTCTTGATGATTTGGTCCATCCTAAAGTTTCAAATGGAGGATACTCTTTCTTGGGAAACCTGTTTGGACCAAAATGTCAAACGAGGATCACAACTAATCTTTTAAAACCCGTCGTATTGATTTGGTCAATCCTAAAGATCCAAATGCAGGGAACTCTTCTTTGGGAAACCACTTTGGACCAAAATGTCAAACGAGGATCGGAACAAATCTTGACAAAGTTGGACTCATGATTTGGTCCATCCAAAAGTTCCAAAGTCAAACAAGGATCGAAACAAATCTTTTCAAACTTGTCCTATGGATTTGGTCCATCCAATCTTTACAAATTTGTCCTAATGATTTGGTCCATCCTAAAGTTCCATATTGAGGAAACGATCTTTGGTAATCCTCATCGGACCACAATGTCAAACGAGGATTGAAACAAATCTTGTCAAAGTTGTCCTCATGATTTGGTCCATCCTAAAGTTCCAATGTCAAACGAAGATCGGAACCAATCTTTTCAAACTTGTCCTATTGATTTGGTCCATCCTAATGTTCCAAATGGAGGAAAATCTTCTTCGGGAATCCTCTTTGGACCAAAATGTAAAACAAGGTTCGGAACCAATCTTGTCAAAGTTGTCCTTCCTAAAGATCAAAATGGAGGAAACTCTACTTTGGGAATCTTCTTTGGACCAAAATTTCAAACGAGGATCGGAACCCATCATTTCAAACTTCTCCAAATCATTTGGTTCATCCTAAAGATCCAAATGGAGGAAACTCTTTTTTCCAAATCCTCTTTAGATCAAAATATCAAACGAGGATCGGAACCAATCTTTTAAAACTTATCCTTTTGATTTGGTCAATCCTAAAGTTCCGAATGGAGGAAAGTTTTCTTTGTAAATCTTCTTTGGACCAAACATTCAAACAAGGATTGGAACCAATCTTTTCAAACCTATCCTAACAACTTGGTCCATCCTAAATTTCCAAATGGAGGAAACTCTTCTTTGGACAAAAATGCCGAACGTCCAAGTTGTCCTAAAGATTAGGTCCATCCTAAAGTTCCAAGTGGAGGAAACTGTTCTTTAGGAATCCTCTTTGGACCAAAATGTCAAACGAAGATCGGAACCGATCTTGTCAAAGTTGTCCTATTGATTTAGTTCATCCTAAAGTTCCAAATAGAGAATACTCTTCTTTAGGAATCCTCTTTAAACCAAAATGGCAAACGAGGATCGGAACAAATCTTGTTAAAGTTGTCCTCATTATTTGGTCCATCCTAAAGATCCAAATGGAGGAAACACTTCTTTGAGAATCTTCTTTGATCCAAAATTTCAAACGAGGATCGGAACCAATCATTTCAAACTTGTCCTTATGATATGGTCCATCCTAAAGTTCCAAATGGAGGAAACTCTTCTTTGGGAATTCTCTTTGGACGAAAATGTAAAACAAGGATCGGGACAAATCTTTTCATACTTGTCCTCATGATTTGGTCCATCCTAAATTTCCAAATAGAGGAAACTCTTCTTTGGAAATCTTTTTTCGACCAAACAGACGAACGTCAAAGTTGTCCTAATGCTTTGGTCAATCCTAAAGTTCTAAATAAAGGAAACTCTTTTTTGGGATTTTGACCGAAATGTCAAACAAGGATTAGAACCAATATTTTCAAACATGTACTAATGATTTGGTCCATCCTAAAGTTCCAAATGGAGGAAACTCTTCTTTGCGAATCCTCTTTGGGCGAAAATGTCGAACGTCCAAGTTGTCCTAATGATTTGGTCCATCTTAAAGTTTGAAATGGATGAAACACTTCTTTTGGAATCTTCTTTCGACCAAAATGTCAAACGAGGATCGGAACCAATCTTTTAAAACTTATCCTAATGATTTGGTCCATCCTAAACTTTCAAATGGAGTAAACTCTTCTTTGGGAATCCTTTTTGGACCAAAATATCAAACGAGGATCGGAACCAATCTTGTCAAAGTTGTCCTCATGACTTGGTCCATCCTAAAGATCCAAATGGAGGAAACTCTTCTTTGGGAAGTCTCTTTGGACCAAAATGTCATACGAAGATCAGAACCAATGATATGAAACCCTAGGAAATTGAAATAGAAACCCTTTGAAAGCACAAAGAACCCCTAGATGCAAATCCTAAAACCCCGATGAACAATAAGGTAAAACCCATGGAATACAAGAAGAAGAAGATTATTCCAATGATCTAATATCTTGAAATAAGAGAACTTGTTCTTATTTCAAGATCGAAACAATTCACAAACACAATAGATCAAGTTATGCTTGAATGTTTCTAAAACATGCAACCTAAGAACAAGGTTACAAAACTAAGCAATTTCAGCAAAGCAAAAAGCAATATTATTATCATATGAATTCTTCATATTTAGGGTTACAAATGAGGCCTTTAAATAGGCAAAGAAACCCTAAAAACAAGCTAGCAAATTCGGATTACAAGGAGCACAAAATCTGCCCAAAACTTACCTTATATGAAAATGGCAGATTTTGTGGAAAATCTTTTCTAGAGAATAATATCTTTCCTAATCCTTTCCAAACATATAAAATGAACATAAAAGGCCTAAAACATGTATAAATACATGATAAATTCGTTGGAATCATATATGGAAAGTTTGGGAACAAATATGGAAAGTTCGATAACAAATATGGAAAGTGGTCCAAATAAGGAAAGTTTGCAAAAGTGATGCAACTTTCCAAATTAGCTCTCATCTTCATTTCTGGTTGAACAAGTCTTCAATAACCTTCCTCCAAATGCATTTACCATAGATTAAAGTTGAACAAGTCCTCTTTGTACGCCACCATGCTCGGATCTTCAAAAGCTTGTCTTGTTTTTTCTAATGTAGGCATGTAAATGGATGTTAATGCTTGTCTTGAACTTTAATCTTGAAATTGATCCTTGAGCTATTTGTGACGTTCCATGATTCATATCATCCCCTCCCTCTTGAAAAGGATTCGTCCTCGAATCTAAAACATTACGTACATCGCAAAAATTTAAGTTAATAACATAAATAAAAGCACCTAAAGTATACGTACCTTGGAAATCAGATTTGTAAGCATCTTGATATCTTTCTAGTGCCTTGAATTCCCTAACTCCTCCCGGATCAAAAACCTTGAATTTCCATGCATCTCCCTCTTTGACATTTAATTGCATACCCTTGGTCCCACTTAGGTATTGAAGTATTTGTAGCTTCTTCTTAAATTCTGTCTCATAAAAAATAACAAAAGATCTAGCTACACTATTAGATAACATATTATAACCCAAAGGACCATAGTCAATTTCAAAAATTTTCTCATACTCCACAATACTCTCAAGATGATCACATGGTGAAGATATCAAATCAGTAAAAACAAGTAAACCATTGTCAAACTCAAATATTTCTAATATGTTCGTGAAATGCATATAAGATGTTAAATCCATACTATCCATAATTTCATGAAATGATCTAACTCTTGTAGCACAAAACAATTTTTTATCATTAGAATGCAATTTAAAAGGTATATATTCAGAGTTGAGATCAATTTTAGCAAGCAAACAAGTGTTATACATATCATCAAGAAATGGGTTAGGATACTTGACCATGGCTGTTTTAACCGGATTTTCCATGCATTGAATCATGTGAGGTCTTGATCTATTGAGTATGGCAGCCCCTTGAATGTTGTTTTCATGATGTTTTATGCCTTGCATTGATGACAAATTACTAGGCATCTCATTAGGTAACAATCTTTTGAATTCCTGCAAAAACTCAACAAACATACTAGGCAAAGATGCGTTAAGTGTAAAACAAACATCTTTGTACAAAAGTACAAATGTAGGTTGGTAGATTTCATTCCTAGCCTCACTTGATCTAACTTTCAAGCTCTCACTCTCCAGTTGACTCTCTTTTTTCTCACTACATTCAAATATCTCACACTTTGTATTCTCAACTCTTCTTGCTTCTTTATTTTCTCCTTTTCTTCTCGCTCTAATCTCTCTCGCTTCACCGACTCCCTTTTCTCTCTTCTTTTTTGTTGTTCTTGTTCCATCCTCTTCAATCTCTCTTTTTCTTCTTCTTTAGTTTCATCTCCTTCTAGAGCCAAATCTATCTTGTTAGGGCACACCTCCCGAATATGCCCTCTTCCACGACATTTAGTACACTTGATATCTCTAGTATGTATTGTCATAATGGAAGAATTTTGTGGTTGCAAAAAAAATTAGGGTTTTGAAAGATGAAGAAAAAAAAACTGCTTGGTATTCAAACTTTGAAACGAGTTTTTAGGTAATTTAAGTTCTGATTTTGGATTTGATGTCTTCTGTAATTTTGTAGAGGATCGAAAAATAAACAGATTGGAAAAAAATTTCGTAGGAAAAGGTTAAGTGACGAGGTCAGTAGGTGATGTACAAGTTGGAACAAAAATCTGGAAATTTTCTGGTTTTTTTTAATGAAAGCGGTTTTGATGGGGGATTAGAAAAAGTGAAGACGTAGGTGATGAAGTAAACGAATTTACCTTTGATAACTCTCTCCCAGAGCAAGCTCTGATACCAAATGATACGAACCCTCAAGCGTTGACGGATTCAAGAACCGGATGATGGACCCTTGAACGGAAAAGCTTGAAAACCCTTAACAATTTGAATCAACCTTTAGGCGAGGTTGGGAAGATGATGACCTAATCGATCAATCCCCTAATTCAAGAATATGTTTCTTTAATTAAGGTTGAGGCACTCCACAAGAACAATGATCAATTGGACTTGAATGACTCTAAACATGCAATTCAAGAACATGAATTACAAAGAGGTTTTTCAAAGCAAAAGCTTAAACCAAAACAAATCGATTTTCATTCATTGATATTCTCAAAGCCCTCTTTCTTTTCATTCTCTCTTTCATTATTTTCAAACTCACAACTCTCATTGTTTTGAGCACTCATTTCTTTTTTATCACTCATCTCTCTTTCTTTTAACTCACTAATTTCTTTTGCACTCATCTCTCTTTCTTTTGGCTCACTCTTTTTGTCACAGTTTTCATTACTTTCAAACATAGAACTCTTTTGTAGCTCACAAGTTTCCTCCACAAAAACCTTAGCACGAATATCCTCCTTTATCTCCTCCATGCTAGCATTGAAAACTTCCTTTGATTTTAAAAGTTCTCTTTCAATCATCTTGACCTTCTCTAAAATCAAATTTGCATTTTCCTCTACCAAGCCATAGGCAGCCCCATTCTTATCCATTAATGTATCATTTTCACCCATTTGATAAGAAGCAATTGGATTGGAATATTGTTTAGTGACATACCTTTTTGCAGCCCCTCTTTGGAGTCTTCTTTCCACCTTGTTGGCAATGTGCACCAACTCTCCTAACTCCTCAAATTGTGTTAACTCCATTTGGTAAGCAATATCTCTATTCAATCCATTTAAAAACCTAACAATAGCAGACTTCTCATCTTCCTCAACATTAGCCCTAGCCTTGAGAAACTCCATCTCCTTATAGTAATCATCCACACTTTTGCAACCTTGTATTAGGTTATCCAAGTTTTGCACAAGATGGTCTTGATGTTGTCTTGACACGAATCTCTTTCTCATATGGCACTTAAGATTATACCAAGTTTCTATTGGTCGTTTCCTCTCCCTCCTTAGTTTCACTTTCAATTGAGACCACCAAACATGAGCATTATTAGTGAAATTGGAAATAGCAAGCATTACCTTTCTTTCCTCACTATAATTGTTGTAATCAAAGAAATGCTCGGTTTCTGTCTCCCATTGCAAGTATTCCTCTTGATTAGAACTCCCATAGAAAGTATTTAACTCGAGCTTATCATCTCTTAAGCTTCTATGCTCCATCCCTCCATGATAAACCTCTATATTTTGGCTCCGGGTCCGGGTCTGTTCTACCTCTCGAAATCTCTTACTTCTCATTTGATCAAACCTTTCATGATACATTGCTGCAAATAAAAAGGTTAATAATAAAAATAGGACCTCTCAATCACTCCCTAAGTGTTTACACTCGATGATGTTCGTTCTCTCGTGTTTGCACTCAAAAACAGATTTTTTAGGGCCTAAATGTAACCTTGAACTATTAGCACACTTTAGTAACTATCAAACAACTAAGATACTAATGATATTTGTAAAAAGTATCAATAAAGAAATAAGAAACAAGCAAATTGGTTGGTAAAGAAGAAAAGAAGACAGATTCATGCAAATGGTTTATTTTAGTGACAAGGAAAGAATAACAAAGAAAATAAGCAAGAATAAACTTTCCTAAAAGAGAAAAATTCGAATTTAGACTTCCCTAAAGCAATTTGGATCAGAAAATATGACTTTAATTGAGCAAGATATGCATATATTTGAATATGGGACAAAATTGAAACTTTCCTAAAACAGTTTTGGGTTATTTATGGTAAGTTCTAGCTTTTTAGGAAACAAACAACTTTGGCTCATTCAACTTGATAATTTGGGATTCAAGATGCATAAATGATGAGTTTAAGATGAACTCTTCAAGAAAAATACGAACACAAACCACTTATTTCCAGAAACTTCAACAAATCAAGCAAGAACACTTTTTTTTTTTCAATTTTCTGGACAATCCGACAGTCTGCGAAGATCTATTTTTTTCTCAATCTTCCACTTTTTTTTTGACAAACTTTTCTGAATACCAAATAATCACGACTCAAAGATAAACACTTTTGTAGTTTATGACTTTCAAAGATTCGGATTTAAACTATACGAAAAAGAACAAAAACAGTAGCTAAAGAAGAAAATTCTGGAACAGATTTTTTTTTTTTTTTTTTTTTGAAATTTTCGATGAACGAAGAACAAGACAATAAAAATTAAAACAACAAGAAAGCAAGTAAGATAGAAATCTTCCCTTGAGCCTAAGCTCTGATACCAAATGATATGAAACCCTAGGAAATTGAAATAGAAACCCTTTGAAAGCACAAAGAACCCCTAGATGCAAATCCTAAAACCCCGATGAACAATAAGGTAAAACCCATGGAATACAAGAAGAAGAAGATTATTCCAATGATCTAATATCTTGAAATAAGAGAACTTGTTCTTATTTCAAGATCGAAACAATTCACAAACACAATAGATCAAGTTATGCTTGAATGTTTCTAAAACATGCAACCTAAGAACAAGGTTACAAAACTAAGCAATTTCAGCAAAGCAAAAAGCAATATTATTATCATATGAATTCTTCATATTTAGGGTTACAAATGAGGCCTTTAAATAGGCAAAGAAACCCTAAAAACAAGCTAGCAAATTCGGATTACAAGGAGCACAAAATCTGCCCAAAACTTACCTTATATGAAAATGGCAGATTTTGTGGAAAATCTTTTCTAGAGAATAATATCTTTCCTAATCCTTTCCAAACATATAAAATGAACATAAAAGGCCTAAAACATGTATAAATACATGATAAATTCGTTGGAATCATATATGGAAAGTTTGGGAACAAATATGGAAAGTTCGATAACAAATATGGAAAGTGGTCCAAATAAGGAAAGTTTGCAAAAGTGATGCAACTTTCCAAATTAGCTCTCATCTTCATTTCTGGTTGAACAAGTCTTCAATAACCTTCCTCCAAATGCATTTACCATAGATTAAAGTTGAACAAGTCCTCTTTGTACGCCACCATGCTCGGATCTTCAAAAGCTTGTCTTGTTTTTTCTAATGTAGGCATGTAAATGGATGTTAATGCTTGTCTTGAACTTTAATCTTGAAATTGATCCTTGAGCTATTTGTGACGTTCCATGATTCATATCAACCAATCTTGTCAAAGTTTTCTTGATGATTTGGTCCATCCTAAAGTTTCAAATGTAGGATACTCCTTCTTGGGAAACCTGTTTGGACCAAAATTTCAAACGAGGATCACAACTAATCTTTTAAAACACGTCATATTGATTTGGTCAATCCTAAAGATCCAAATGCAGGAAACTCTTCTTTGGGAAACCACTTTGGACCAAAATGTCAAACGAGGATCGGAACAAATCTTGTTAAAGTTGGACTCATGATTTGGTCCATCCAAAAATTCCAATGTCAAACAAGGATTGAAAAAAATCTTTTCAAACTTATCCTATTGATTTGGTCCATCCAATCTTTACAAACTTGTCCTAATGATTTGGTCCATCCTAAAGTTCCATATTGAGAAACTATCTTTTGTAATCCTCATCGGACTAAAATGTCAAACGAGGATTGAAACAAATCTTGTCAAAGTTGTCCTCATGATTTGGTCCATCCTAAAGTTCCAATGTCAAACAAAGATCGGAACCAATCTTTTCAAACTTGTCCTATTGATTTGGTCCATCCTAATGTTCCAAATGGAGGAAAATCTTCTTTGAGAATCCTCTTTGGACCAAAATGTAAAACAAGGTTCGGAACCAATCTTGTCAAAGTTGTCCTCCCTAAAGATAAAAATGGAGGAAACTCTACTTTGGGAATCTTCTTTGGACCAAAATGTCAAACGAGGATCGGAACCCATCATTTCAAACTTCTCCTAATAATTTGGTCCATCCTAAAGTTCCAAATGGAGAAAACTCTTCTTTGGACCAAACTATCGAAAGTAAAAAGTTGTCCTAATGATTTGGTCCATCCTAAAGTTCCAAATGGAGGAAACTGTTCTTTTTTATTTAGACAAAAATATCAAACGAGGATCAGAACCAATCTTTTCATACTTCTCCTAATGATTTGGTCCATCTTAAAGTTAAAAATCGAGGAAACTCTTCCTTAGGAATCTTCTTTTGACCAATATGTCAAACGAGGATCGGAACAAATCTTTTCAAACTTGTCCTCATGATTTGGTCCATCTGAAAGTTCCATATGGAGGTATTGATCTTTGGGAATCCTCTTTGGACCAAAATGTCAAACGAGGAACGAAATCAATCTTTTCAAAGTTGTCCTAAAGTTCGAAAGGGAGGAAACTCTTTGGGAATCCTCTTTGGACCAAAATCTCAAACGAGGATCGGAACGAATCATTTAAAACTTGTCCTAACGATTTGGTCCATCATAAAATTCTGAATGGAGGAAACTCTTCTTTGGGAATCCTCTTTGGACCAAAATTTCAAACGAGGATCGGAACCAATGTTATCAAACTTGTCCTTATGATTTGGTCCATCGTAAAGTTCCAAATGGAGAAAACTCTTCCTTGGGAATCCTGTTTGGACTAAAATGTCAAACGAGGATCGGAATATATCTTGTCAAAGTTGTATGATATTGTCCATCCTAAAGATCAAAATGGAGGAAACTCTAATTTGGGAATCCTCTATGGACCAAAATTTCAAATGAGGATCGGAACAAATCTTGTCATAGTTGTCATAGTTGTCCTCATGATTTGGTCCATCCTAAAGTTCAAATATCAAACGAGGATCGGAACCAATCTTGTCGAAATTGTACTCATTATTTGGTCCATCCTTAAGTTCCAAATGGAGGAGACTCTTCTTTGGGAATCCTCTTTGCACCAAAATGTTAAACGAGGTTTGGAACCAATCTTGTTAAACTTATCCTTATGATTTGGTCTACCCTAAAGTTCCAAATGGAGGAAACTGTTCTTTGTTTTTTAAACCAAAATGTCAAACGAGGATCGGAACCAATCTTTTCATACTTGTTCTAATGATTTGGTCCATCCTAAAGTTCCAAAATGGAGTAAACTCTTCTTTGCGAATCCTCTTTGGACCAAAATGTCGAACGTCAAGTTGTCTTAATGATTTTGGTCCATCCTAAAGTTTCAAATGGAGGAAACTTATTTTTGGGAATCCTCTCTAAACCAAAATATCAAACGAGGATCAAAACCAATCTTTTTATACATATCCAAATGATTTGGTCCATCCTAAAGATTCAAATGGAGAAAACTCTTCTTTGGGAATCCTCTTTTGACCAAAATATCAAACGAGGAATGAAAACAGTCTTATCAAAGTTGTCCTCATGATTCGGTCAATCCTAAAGTTCCAATGTCAAACGAGGATGGGAACCAATCTTGTGAGAGTTTTCCTCATGATTGGGTCCATCCTAAAGTTCCAAATGGAGAAATCTCTTCATTGAGAATCCTCTTTGGACCAAAATGTCAAACGAGGATTAGAACCAATCTTTTCAAACTTGTCGTAATGATTTTGTTGTCAAACGAGGATCGGAACGAATCATTTCAAAGTTATCCTCAAGATTTTGCCCATCCTAAAGTTCCAAATAGAGGAAACTCTTCTTTGGGAATCCTCTTTGGACCAAAATGTCAAATGAGGATCGGAACCAATCTTTTCAAACTTGTCCTCATGATTTGGTCCATCCTAAAGTTCCATATGTAGGAAACGATCTTTGGGAATCCTCTTAGGACCGAAATGTCAAACGAGGATCGGAAACTATCTTTTCAAACTTGTCCTAATGATCTGGTCCATCCTTAAGTTCCAAATGGAGGAAATGATCTTTGGGAATACTTTTTAGACCAAAATGTCAAATAGGGATCATAACCATTCTTTTCAAACTTGTCATCATGATTTGGTTCATCCTAAAGTTCCAAATGGAGGAAAAGATCTTTGGGAATCCTCTTTAGATAAAAATGTCAAACGTGGAACGGAACCAATCTTTTCAAAGTTGTCCTAATGATTTGGTCCATCCTAAATTTCGAAATGGAGGAAACTCTTCTTTGGGAATCTTCTTTGGACCAAAATATTAAACGAGGATCAGAAAGAATCATTTACAACTTGTCCTAATGATTTGGTCCATCATAAATTTCCGAATGGAGGAAACTCTTCTTTGTTAATCCTCTCTGGACCAAAATATAAAATGAGGATTAGAACCAATCTTGTCAAACTTGTCCTCATGATTTTGTCCATCCTAAAGTTCCAATATCAAACGAGGATCGGAACCAATCTTGTCAAAATTATCCTCATTATTTGGTCCATCCTAAAGTTCCAAATGGAGGAAACTCTTCTTTGGGAATCCTCTTTGGACCAAAATTTCGAACGAGGATCAGAACCAATCTTATCAAAGTTGTCCTCATGATTTGGTCCATCCTAATGTTCCATATGAAGGAAACTCTTCTTTGGAAATCCTCTTTGAACCAAAATATCGAACGTCAAAGTTGTCCTCATGATTTGGTCCATCCTAAAGATCCAAATAGAGGAAACTCTTCTTTGGGAATCCACTTTGGACCAAAATGTCAAACAAGGATCGGAATGAATCTTTTCAAACTTGTCCTTGTGATTTGGTCCATCTTAAAGTTCCAAATGGCGGATACTCTACTTTGTGAATCCTCTTTGGACCAAAATCTCCAACGAGGATCGGAACCATTCTTTTCAATCTTATTCTCATGATTTGGTCCATCCTAAAGTTCCAAATGGAGGAAACTCTTCTTTGGAAATCCTCTTTGGACCAAAATGTTAATCAAAGATCGGAACCAATCTTTTTAAACTTGTCCTCATTATTTGGTCCATCCTATGTTCCAAATGGAGGAAAGTCTTCTTTGAAAATCCTCTTTAGACCAAAATGTCGAACATCAAAGTTGTCCTCATGATTTGGTCCATCCTAAAGATCCAAATGGAGGAAACTCTTCTTTAGGAATCCTCTTTGGACCAAAATGTCAAACAAGGATCGAACCAATCCAAAAACTTGTTTGTAATTGAAAAGCATGTTTCAAACACCAATCTTTTCAAAGTTGTCGTTATGATTTGGTCCATCCTAAAGTTCTAAATGGAGGAAACTATTCTTTGGGAATCCTCTTTGGACCAAAATGTCAAACGAGGATTGGAACCAATCTTTTCAAATTTGTCCTCATGATTTGGTCCATCCTGACGTGCACGCCAACTCAAGACAGCTCACACTCGACTGAGCTCCATTATTTTCAATTGTATTAAAGTAGATTCCTTTTATTTTGTTTTTTTGTGTAATTATTTAATATCACTGTTTCCTTTTTCAAAAGGTCGTTGACAGGGGTCCTATCCTGTCTCCCACCTTCTCTTAATTGTCTTTTACTTTCAATTATTTTCCTCCATTTGGAACTTTAGAATGGACCAAATCATGAGGACAAGTTTGAAAAGAATCTTTCTGATCCTCGTTTTACATTTTACTCCAAAGAGGATTCCCAAAGAAGATTTTCCTCCATTTGGAACTTTAGGATGGACCAAATCATGTTGACAACTGATATGAAACCCTAGAAAATTGAAATAGAAACCTTTTGAAAGACAAAGACCCTAGATGCAAATCCTAAAATCCCAAAGACAATAAGGTAAAACCCTTGGAAAGTAAGAAGAGAAAGATTATTCCATTGATCTAATATCTTGAAATAAGAGAACTTGTTCTTATTTCAAGATCGAAACAATTCACAAACATACTAGATCAAATTATGCTTGAATGTTTGTAAAACATGCAACCTAGAACAAGGCTACAAAACTAAGCAATTTCGACTAAGCAAAAAGCAATATTATTATCAAATCAATTCTTAGTATTTAGGGTTACAAATGAGCCATTAAATAGGCAAAATAAAAATCTAAAATCACTAGGAAATTCGGATTACAAGGAGGCACAAAATCTGCCAAATCTTTCCTTAAGTGCATTTAGTGCATTTTAGGAAAGTTTTGCCCTAGATGATAATATATCATTCCTAAACTATTCTAAGCATTAAAAATGATAAATAAAAGCCTAAAACATGTCCAAATACATTGTAAATTTGTGGACATCATATATTACAAGTTCAGGAACAAATATGGAATGTGGTCCAAATAAGGTAAGTTTGCAAAAGTTACACAACTTTCCTAATTAGCTCTCTTCTTCATTTCTGATTGAGCAAATCTTCAATACTCCTCTTCAAAATGCATTTTCTATTGATTAATGTGCATCAAATATTCTTTGTTAGCCTAAATGCTCAGATCTTCAAAGCTCATTTTGACTTTGCTAATGTAGGCTTGTAAATGGATGTTTTATGCTTGTCTTGAACTTTGATCTTGAGATTGACTCTTGAGCTATTTGTGACGTTTCATGATTCATATCATCCCCTCCTTCTCGAAAAGGATGAGTCCTCGAATCTAAAACATTACTTGCATCCGAAAAAAAATTAAGTTAGTAGCATAAACAAAAACACTTAAAGCAAACTTACCTCGTGTATCGTGAATTGGCAGCAAAGAGAGCAACAATGGTTTCCTTCCTTCTCCTTCCAAGTTAACACCTCCCGGTTCAAATATTGTCGTGTTCCTTCCCTTGTGTTTCATCAATTATCAACAAAAGCAGCAACAATGGTATCCTTCCTTCTCCTTCCAAGTTAACACCTCCCGGGTCAAAAACCATTATCTTCCTTGATATCTTTCCTTTTCTAAGCAATTGTATTTCCATTGTCTTATCTCGATTTTGTAATTTCTTGAAATGACCTATCTTAGGACAAACATCATCAAAGCTCACAAGATTGATAGTTACTTGAAATAGCAAAGAAAACTTAGAGGTGCATGGACCATAGTCAATCTCATAAATCTTCTGATAATATGGTAACAGTAACAAAGGTGCAAAACTACAATCATCCTTAGACTGATATGAAACAAATTGAACATTCTTTTCACGTAAGTGATAATCATGCAAAATCATTTTACCAATCAAACAATAATCATGTGAAACATTAGGCACATTATGAAAAGTTGTAAACAAATCAACTCTTTCAATTTGAGAGTTATAAAAAAAGTAAGTCTTAGCACAAGATGCGTAATTATCAATGAAATTCATTTGATGTTGTAAAAATTCAGATTTGTTACCAATTTTAACAAGCAAACAATTAATATGCATTTCATCAATAATAGGGTTAGGATACTTTACCATGGCTGTGTTTACCCCATTTTTCATGCATTGAATCATGTGAGATGGTGGTTTATTGAGTATGGCAGCCCATTGAATGTTTTCTTCATGATGTATTAGGCCTTGCATTGATGACAAATTACTAGGCATCTCATTAGGGAACAATCTTTTGAATTCCTGCAAAAACTCAACAAACATACTTGGCAAAGATGGGTTAAGTGTAAAACAAACCTCTTTATACAAAAGTACAAATGTAGGTTTGTAGATTTCATTCCTAGCCTCACTTGATCTAACTTTCAAGCTCTCACACTCTATTTCACTCTCTTTTTGCACACTAAACTCAAATGTCTCACACTTTGTAATCTCAAAGCACTCTTTCTTTTCACTCTCATTACACCCTTTCTTTTCAAACTCTCTTTCTTTTGAATCAATATCTCTTTCTTTTTTCTCATCTCTCTTTGTTTTGACTCACTCATTTCTTCTTTAGCACTCATCTCTCTTTCTTTTGGATCACTAGTTTCTTTTTCATCACTCATCTCTCTTTCTTTTAGCTTACTCTCTTTTTCACAATTTTAATTATTTTCGAAATTAGAACACTTATTTAACTCATATGTTTCATCCATACAAATATTAGCTCAAACTATTGGAACTTGGTCAACAAGTTGTTTTGCCCCTAATAATTCATTTGGCACTTCAATGCCCTCTCTATAAGCACACATTGACTTTAGAATTCCCTCTCTAATCTCTTCCATGCTAGCTTTGTAAACTTCCTTCACTTTTAAACATTCAATTCTAATCAATTCAAGCTCCTCTAAAATGATCAATCTTGTATTTTTCTCCATCAATCCATAGGCAGCCCCATTCTTATCCATTAAAGTACCATTTTCATTCGTTTGATAAGAAGAAGAAGAATTGGAAAAAGGTTTCGAAGCATACTGTGTATCTATTCTTCTTTGGAGTTTCCTTTCCACCTTATTGGCAAAATACACCAACTCTACTAACTCATCAAATTTTGGTAACTCCAATTGGAAATCAATATCCATATTCAATCCATTGAAGAACCTTACAATAGTAGACTCTTCATCTTCCTCAACACTAGCCCTAGCCTTGAGGAACTCCATCTCCTTGTAGTATTCATCAACATTTTTGCTACCTTGTATAAGATTATTGAACTTTTGCACAAGATTTTCTTGATGTAATCTTGACACAAATCTCTTTCTCATATGGCACTTAAGATCATACCAAGTTTCTACTTGTTGTTTCCTCACCCTCCTTGGTTTCACTTTCAATTGAGACCACCAAACATGAGCATTATTTGTGAAATTAGAAATAGCAAGCATTACCTTTCTTTCCTCACTATAATTATTGTAATCAAAGAAGTGTTCGGTTTCTATCTCCCACTATAAGTACTCCTCTTGATCCCAACTCCCATTGAAATTATATAACTTGAGCATATGTCCTCCTAAGCTTCGATGCTCCATCCTTTCACAATAAATGTCTCTATGTTCACTCCTAGGATGTTCTACCTCCAAACATCTACTATTCCTCCTTTGATCAATCCTTTCATGATACATTGCTGCAAGTAAAAAAGTTAGTAATATAAAAATAGGACCTTTCAAATCACTCCCTAAGTGTTTACACTCAATGATGTCAATCCACTCGTGTTTGTACTCAAAACAGATTTTAGATCGTAAATGTAGCCTTGAACTTTTAGCACACTTTAGCAACTATCAAACAATAAAGATTCTAATGAAATTTGTAAAATGCAACAATAAAGAAATAAGAAAGAATCAGCTTGGGTGGCTAAAGAAAAATAGGATAGATTTTGCAAATGGTGTATATTAGTAACAAGGAAAGAATAAACAAGAAAATAACCAAGAATAAATTTTCCTATAAGAGAAAAATTCAAATTATCACCTTCCTAAAGTAGTTTGAATCAGAAAATATTACTTTAGTTGAGCAAGATATGCATATATTCGATTATGGGACAGAATTGATACTTTCCTAAAACTGTTTTGGCTATTTATGCTAAGTTCTAGCTTTTTAGGAAATAAACAATTTTGGCACAAATCCTTTGCAACTTTTGATTTCAAGATGCATAAATAATGAGTTTAAGATGAACTCTTCAAAAACAATAAGAACACGCACTTTTTCCAGAAACTCAAACAAATCAAGCAAGAACACTTTTTTTTTAACAATTTTATGCACAATCCGACAGTCTGAGAAGATCTATTTTTTTTCTCAATCTTCCACTTTTTTTTAACAAACTTTTCTGAATAACAAATAAACATGACAAAAAGATAAAGAATTTTGTAGTTGATGATTTTCTGAAAATATGAATGGAACTATACAAAAAAGTACAAAAACAGTAGCTAAATAAGGAAATTCTAGAACTATAATATTTTTTATTGTTTTTTGGGATTTTCGATGAACGAAGAACAAAGGAAGAAAAAAATTTGAAATAACAAGAAAGCAAGTAAGATAGAAATCTTCCCTTGAGCCTAAGCTCTGATACCAAATTATATGAAACCTTAAAAAATTGAAATAGAAACCCTTTGAAAGACAAAGAAGCCCTAGATGCAAATCCTAAAACCCCAAAGACAATAAGGCAAAACCCTTCGAAAGCAAGAAGAGAAAGATTATTCCAATGATCTATTATCTTGAAATATGAGAACTTGTTCTTATTTCAAGATCAAAACAATTCACAAACATACTAGATCAAATTATGCTTGAATGTTTCTAAAACATGCAACCTAGAACAAGGCTACAAAACTAAGCAATTTCGGCTAAGCAAAAAGCAATATTATTATCAAATCAATTCTGAGTATTTAGGGTTACAAATGAGCTTTTAAATAGGCAAAATAAAACCCTAAAATCACTATGAAATTCGGATTACAAGGAGTCAAAAAATCTGCCAAATCTTTCCTTAAGTGCATTTGGTGCATTATAGGAAAGTTTTTCCCTATAAGATATTATATCATTCCTAAACTATTCTTTAAAAATGATAAATAAAGGCCTAAAATATGTCCAAATAGATTATAAATTCGTGGACATCATATATGACAAGTTCGGGAACAAATATGGAAAGTGGTCCAAATAAGGAAAGTTTGCAAAAGTTATTAAACTTTCCTAATTAGCTCTCTTCTTCATTTCTGACTGAGCAAGTCTTCAATACTCCTCTTCAAAATGCATTTTCCATTGATTAATGTGCATCAAGTCTTCTTTGTTAGCCTACATACTCGGATCTTTAAAGCTTGTCTTGGTTTTGCAAATGTAGGCTTGTAAATGGATGTTTTATGCTTCTCTTGAACTTTGATCTTGAGATTGACTCTTGAGCTATTTTTGACGTTCCATAATTCATATCAACAACTTTAAAAAGATTGGTTTTTGACACATGCTTTTTAATTACAAACAAGTTTTTGGATTGGTTCGATCCTTGTTCGACATTTTGGTCCAACAAGGATTCCCAAAGAAGAGTTTTCTCCATTTGGAACTTTAGGATGACCCAAATCACTAGGATAATTTTGAAAAGATTGGTTCCGATCCTCGCTTGTCATTTTGGTCCAAAGAGGATTCCCAAAGAAGAATTTCCTCCCGTTAGATCTTTAGGATGGACCAAATCATTAGGACAAGTTTTAAAAGATTGGTTCCGATCCTCGTTTGACATTTTGATCCAAAGAGGATTCGCAAAGAAGAGTTTCATCCATTTGGATCTTTAGGATGGACAAAATCATGAGGACAAATTTGACAAGATAGGTTCTGATCCTCGTTTGACATTTTGTTTCGAAGAGGATTCCCAATGAAAAGTTTTCTCCATTTGAAACTTTAGGATGGACAAAATCATTAAGACAAGTTTGAAAAGATTGGTTCCGATCCTCGTTTGACATTTTGGCCGAAAGAGGATTCCCAAAGAAGATTTTCCTCCATTTGGATCTTTAGGATAGACCAAATCATGTGGACAACTTTAACGTTCGACATTTTGGTCCAAAGAGGATTCCCAAAGAAGAGCTTCCTCCATTTGGATAGTTAGGATGGACCAAATGAAAAGGACCAGTTTGACAAGATTGGTTCCGATCCTCGTTTGACATTTTGATCCAAAGAAGTCTCCCAAGGAAGAGTTTCCTCCATTTGAAGCTTTAGAATGGACCAAATCATGAAGACAACTTTGACATTCGATATTTTGATCCAAAGAGGATTCACGAAGAAGAGTTTCCTCCATTTGGAACGTTTGGATGGATCAAATCATGTGGATAACTTTGATTAGATTTGTTCAGATCCTCGTTTGACATTTTGGACCAAAGATGATTCCCAAAGATCGTTTCCTCCATTTGGAACTTTAGGTTGGACCAAATCATGAGCACAAGTTTGAAAAGATTGGTTCCGATCCTTGCTTGACATTTTGGTCCAAAGAGGATTCTCTAAGATCGTTTCCTCCATTTGGAACTTTAGGATGGACCATATCATTAGGACAAGTTTGAAAAGATTGCTTTTTGAAACATGCAATTCAATTACAAACAAGTTTTTGGATTGGTTCAATGCTTGTTCGATATTTTGTTCCAAATAGGATTCCCAAAGAAGATTTCCTCCATTTTGGATCTTTAGGATGGACCAAATCATGAGGACAACTTTGAAGTTTGACATTTTGATCCAAAGAGGATTCACAAATAAGAGTTTCTTCCATTTGGAACTTTAGGATGGACCAAATCATTAGGACAAGTTTGAAAAGATTGGTTCCGATCCTCGTTTTACATTTTGGTCCAAAGAGGATTCCCAAAAAAGACTTTCCTTCATTTAGAACTTTAGGATGGTCCAAATCATGAGGACAACTTTGAAAAGCTTGGTTCCGATCCTCGTTTGACATTTTGGTCCAAAGAGGATTCCCTAAGAAATGTTTCCTCCATTTGGATCTTTATGATGGACCAAATATGAGGACAACTGAGTTTCCTCCATTTGGAACTTTAGGATGGACCAAATCATGAGGACAAGTTTGACAAGCTTGGGTTCCGATCCTCGTTTGACATTTTGGTCCAAAGAGGACTCTTGATATGAACTATATAACCCTTGCATTCGATTTGAACGAGTTGCTTTTGACTACTCAAGATCCATTCCAGGAAACTCAAGCTTCATTGATATGAATTATATAACCCTTGCATTCGATGTGAACAAGTTGCTTTTGACAACTCAAGCTCCATTCGAGGAAACTCAAGCTTCATTAAAGGGAACTCAAAGCAACTTCAATACAAGAATTAATGGACATTTAAAAGCTTCATTTAGACTTCAAATATCAGTTACAAATGTTTTAAAGGCTTGTAGGTTACAAAGTTAATCGTGGCTGATTGTAATTTGAAATTTCATTTAAATTTCGTAGGTTACATTCTAGGGACTTAATGGGGCTGATATGGGATCGTTATGAACGAAATTTTCATGTATTTTTTATGCCTATAAATAGGCTTTGTATTAGCCTTTGTAAATCAGATTTGAAAATGTAATGAAATGTTGCCTTTTGAGCAAATGGAGAGCCTTGAGCTTCATCCCTTTGTAGTCTTGCCTTAGACTACATGTTTAGAGTCCTTCAAGTGGAAATGATCATCCTACTTGTGGAGTGTCTCGAATCTTGGGCTTGGAAACTTGTCCTAGATCAATGATCATCTTTCCTAAGCAATCTGTTTTAGCCATTCTTAGGGCTTGTTTCTGAAGAGTTAGGGAGGGTTTGAGTTCTTACTTCAAAGGTTCATGCTGAGTATAATAGTATAGGGTCTTTGGACTTGCAATTTGGGTTTGTCTTATAATTTGGAACTTTTGGGTTGATCCGATTAGTTAAGGAGGTTTTGTGCCATTTTCATGCTTCAAAGGTTCTTGCAAACAATCGTAATGGGTTTTTGGACTTGAACGCAAGGTTTTCTTATCAGTTGGTATCAGAGCATCGATTACAGTTTTGTGGTCGATCTCTATAACAGGTTCTATCCAATCTATCATTTTTTCTTATTCTTGTTGTTTTCAATTCTGTCCAATCTTTTCGTTTCTGTCCAAATAACTATTTTTCTTCATCTTTTCATTCTGATCTTGTTCCCATCATGAAGTTCACGTTCTGATCTTGAAAATAAAAAAAAACAGAAAGAAAGACTTGAATCCGAGAGCACGATTTACTAGATTTCTTGTTTGCTAATCTTTGGAAGTTCTTAGTTTGATTCATATATTTCATAAAAACCTGAGTTTCTTTTGTTCTTACATCAATTTAGATCCACAAATTAAGTATCAATTGAATTGAGATTTGTTCACATTCAAATCCTACTCATACTTTCCATATTTGAATATTCCGCATTTAGTGCTCTGAATAGATGTCACAACCTCGTGATATTGAAAAAATTAGCGTGCAAATCCATGATAGGAAAGTTAATTTAATTACTTATCTTTCTGACTCTAGAAGTCTTTAAAAGGAAATTCAATCGGGAACCGATTCCAAATTGTGAAATTAAAATAGTGTGCAAATTGCTCCTAAATTTCAGGATCTTGTCTCTTACTGATAAACTAGTCTTGCCTTAGACTACATGTTTAGAATCATTCAAGTGGAAATGATCATCCTACTTATGGAGTGTCTCGAATCTTAGGCTTGGAAAATTGTCCTAGACTAAGTATAATAGCTTATGGTCTTTGGACTTGCAATTTGGGTTTGTCTTACCATTTGGAACTCTTGGGTTGATCCGATTAGTTAAGGAGGTTTTAGCCATTTTCATGCTTCAAAGGTTCTTGCAAACAATTGTAATGGGTTTTTGGACTTGAACGTAAGGTTGCCTTATCAATTCCCAAAGAAGAGTTTCCTCCATTTGGATCTTTAGGATGGACCAAATCATGAGGACAACTTTGACGTTCGTCATTTTGGTCCAAAGAGGATTCCCAAAGAAGAGTTTCCCCCATTGGAATCTTTATGATGGACCAAATCATGAGGACCACTTTGACAAGATTGGTTCCGATCCTCGATTGACATTTTTGTCCAAAGACGATTCCCAAAGAAGATTTTCCACCATTTGGATCTTTAGGATCGACCAAATCAATAGGACAAGTTTGAAAAGATTGGTTCAGATCCTCGTTTGATATTTTGGTCCAAAGACGATTGCAAAAGAAGAATTTCCTCCATTTGGAACTTTATAATGGACCAAATCATTAGGACAAGTTTGGAATGATTGGTTCCGATCCTCGTTTGACATTTTAGTCCAAAGAGAATTCCCAAAGAAGAGTTTTCTCCCGTTGGATCTTTAGGATGGACCAAATAAATAGGACAAGTTTGAAAAGATTGGTTCCGATCCTCGATTGACATTGGAACTTTAGGATGGACCAACTCATAAGGACAACTTTGACAAGATTTTTTCTGATCCTCGTTTGACATTTTGGTCCAAAGGGGATTCCCAAAAGATTGGTTCTGATCCACGTTTCACATTTTGGTCCAAAGAGGATTCGCTAGTAAGAGTTTCCTCTATTTGGATCTTAACATGGACTAAATCATTAGGATAAGTCTGAAATGATTGGTTACGATCCTCGTTTGAAATTTTGGTCAAAAGAGGATTTCCAAAAAGAGTTTCCTCCATTTGGATCTTTAGGATGGACCAAATCATGAGGACAACTTTGACGTTCGACATTTTGGTCCAAAGAGGATTCCCAAAGAAGAGTTTCCTCCATTTGGATCTTTAGAATGGATCAAATCATGAGGACAACCTTAGCAAGATTGGTTCCGATCCTCGTTTGACATTTTCGTAGAAAGAGGATTTCCAAAGAAGAGTTTCCTCCCATTGGATCTTTAGGATGGACCAAATCAATAGGACAAGTTTAACGTTCGACATTTTGGTCCAAAGAGGATTTCAAAAGAATAGTTTCCTCCATTTGGAACTTTAGGATTGACCAAATCATTAGGACAAGTTTGAAATGATTGGTTCCAATCCCCGTTTGACATTTTGGTCCAAAGAGGTTACCAAAAAAAGTTTCCTCCATTTGGAACTTTAGGATGGACCAATTTATAAGGACAATTTTGACCATATTGGTTCCGATCTTTGTTTGACAATTTAGTTGAAAGAGGATTCCCAAAGAAGAGTTTCCTCCAATTGGATCTTTAGTATGGGCTAAATCATGAGGACAACTTTGACGTTCTATATTTTAGTCCAAAGAGGATTCACGAAGAAGAGTGTCCTCCATTTGGAACTTTAGAATGGACCAAATCATGATAACAACTTTGACAAGATTTGTTCTCTACGTTTGACATTTTGATCAAGAGAGGATTCCTAAAGATCGTTTCCTCCATTGGGAACTTTAGGATGAACAAAATCATGAAGACAAGTTTGAAAAGATTTGTTCCGATCCTCGTTAGACATTTTTGTCCAAAGAGGATTCCCAAAGATCGCTTCCTCCATTTGGAACTTTAGGATGGACCAGATCATTAGGACAAGTTTCAAAAAATTGGTCCGATCCTCGTTTGACATTTTGGTCCAAAGAGAATTCCCAAAGAATAGTTTCCTCCATTTGGAATTTTAGCATGGACCAAATCATTAGGACAAGTATTAAAAAATTGGTTCTGTTTGTCGTTTGACATTTTTTTGCCAAAAGAGGATTCCCAAAGAAGAGTTTTCTCCATTTGGATTTTTAGATGGACCAACTCATTAAGACAAGTTTGAAAAGATTGGTTCCTATCCTCATTTGACATTTTGATCCAAAGAGGACTCGCAAAAAAAAGTTTCCTCCATTTGGATCTTTAAGATGGACAAAATCATGAGGACAAGTTTGATGATCGATAATTTGGTCCAAAGAGGATTCACAAAGAAGAGATTCCTCCATTTGGAACTTTATGATGGACCAAATCATTAGGACAAGGTTGACAAGATTGGTTTTGATCCACGTTTGAAATTTTGGTCCAAAGAGCATTCCGAAAGAAGAGTTTCCTCTTTTTGGATCTTTAGGATGGACCAAATCATGAGGACATGTTTGAAAAGATTGGTTCCGATCCTCGTTTGATATTTTGGTCCAAAGAGGATTCAAAAAGAAGAGTCTCCTACATTTGGAACTTTTGGATGGACCAAATCGTTAGGACAAGGTTGACAAGATTTGTTTTGATCTTCGTTTGAAATTTTGGTCCAAAGAGGATTTCGAAAGAAGAGTTTCCTCTTTTTGGATCTTTAGGATGGACCAAATCATTAGGACAACTTTGACGTTCGAAATTTTGGTCCAAACTGGTTCCTAAAGAAAAGTTTCCTCCATTTGGAACATTTGGATGGACCAAATCATGAGGACAAGTTTGACAAGATTGGTTCCGATCCTCGTTTAAGATTTTAGTCCAAAGAGGATTCCCAAAGAAGAGTTTCCACCATTTGGAACTTTAGTATGGACCAAATCATGAGGACAACTTTAAAAAGATTTGGTTTTTAAACATGCTTTTCAATTACAAAGAAGTATTAGGATTCGTTAGATCCTTGTTCGACAATTTCGTCCAAAGAAGAGTTTCCTCCATTTGGATCTTTAAGATGGACGGCCACAACTTTGACAAGAATTGTTCCGATCCTCGTTTAACATTTTTGTCCAAAGAGGATTCGCAAAGAAGAGTTTCCTCCATTTGGAACTTTTGGATGGGCCAAATCATTAGGACAAGGTTGACAAGATTGGTTTCGAACCTCGTTTGACATTTTTGTCTAAAGAGGATTCCAAAAGAACAGTTTCCTCAATTTGGATGTTTAGGATGTACCAAATCATTAGGACAACTTTGACGTTTGAAATTTTGGTCCAAAGAGGATTCCCAAAGAAGAGTTTCCTCCATTTGGAACATTTAGATGGACCAAATCTTGAGGACAAGTTTGACAAGATTGGTTCCGATCCTTGTTTGAGATTTTAGTCCAAAGACTATTCCCAAAAAAGAGTTTCCTCCATTTGGAACTTTAGGATGGACGAAATCATGAGGACAACTTTGAAAAGATTGGTTTTTTAAACATATTTTCTCTTACAAAGAAGTTTCAGGATTGTACCTTGTTCGACATTTTGGTCCAAAGAGGATTCCCAAAGAAGAGTTTCCTGCATGTGGATATTTAGGATGGACGAGGAACTCTTTGACAAGATTTGTTCCGATCCATATTTGACGTTTTCATCCAAAGAGGATTCTCAAAGATCGCTTCGTCAATTTGGAACTTTTGGATGGACAAATTCATATGGACAAGTTTGAAAAGATTGGTTTTGATCCTCGTTATATATAATGGTCCAAAGCAGATTCCCATAGAAGAGTTTCCTCCATATCAAACTTGAGGATGGACTAAATCATGTGGACAACTTTGAAAAGATTGGTTTTTTAAACATGCTTTTTAATTACAAACAAATTTTTTTATTGGTTCGATCTTTGTTCGAAATTTTTGTCCAAAAAGGATTCCCAAAGAAGAATTTCCTCCATTTGGAACTTAAAGATGGACCAAATAATTATGACAACTGTTAAAAGTTTTGTTCTGATCCTCGTTTAACATTTTGGTCCAAAGAGGATTCCCAAAGAAGAGTTTATCCATTTTCAATTTTAGGATGGACCAAATCATTAGGACAAATTTGAAATAGATTAGTTCGAATCCTCGTTTGACATTTTGTTCCAAAGAGGATTCCCAAAGAAGAGTTTCCTCCATTTTGATCATAGGATGGACCAAATGATGAAGATAACTGGTTTCCTCCATTTAGAACATTAGGATGACCAAATCATGAGGACAACTTTGATAAGATTTGTTCCGATCCTCGTTTGATATTTTTGTCCAAAGAGGATTCCGAAAGAAGAGTTTCCTCCATTTATATCTTTAGGATGGACCAAATCAATAGGACAAGTTTGAAAAGATTGGTTCCAATCCTCGTTTGACATTTTCGTTCAAAGAGGACTTCCAAAGAAGAGTTTCCTCCATTTGGAACTTTAGGATGGACCAAATCATTTGGATAAGTTTGAAATGATTTGTTCCGATCCTTGTTTGACATTTTGGTCCTACGAAGATTCCCAAAGATGAGTTTCCTCCCATTGGATCTTTAGGATTAACCAAATAAATAGGAGTGGTTTGAAAAGATGGGTTCCGATCCTCATTTGGCATTTATGAGTTTCCTCCATTTGGATCTTTAGGATGGACCAAATCATTAGGACAATTTTGAAATGATTGTTTCCGATCCTCGTTTGACATTTTGGTCCAAAGAGGATTCCCAAATAAGAGTTTCCTCCATTTGGATCTTTAGGATGGACCAAATCATGAGGACAACTTTAACAAGATTGGTTCCGATCCTCGTTTGAAAATTTCGTCCAAAAAGGATTTCCAAAGAAGAGTTTCCACCCGTTGGATCTTTATGCTGGACCAATAAATAGGACAAGTTTGACATTCGACATTTTGGTCGAAAGGGGATTTCCAAAGAAGAGTTTCCTCCATTTGGATTTTTAGGATGGACCAAATTATTAGGACAAGTTTGAAATGATTGGTTCCGATTCTCGTTTGACATTTTGGTCCAAAGAGGATTACCAAAAAAGAGTTTCCTCCATTTGGAACTTTAGGATGGATGACATCATGAGGACAACTTTGACAAGTCTGATTCCGATCTTTGTTTGACATTTTGATCCAAAGAGGATTCCCAAAGAAGAGTTTCCTGCATTTCTATCTTTAGGATGGACCAAATCATGAGGACAAATTTGACGTTTGACATTTTCATCCAAAGAGGATTCTCAAAGAAGAGTTTCCTCCATTCGGAACTTAAGGATGGACTATCTTTATGACAACTTTTAAAAGATTGATTCAGATCCTCGTTTGACATTTTGGTCCAAAGAGGATTACCAAAGTGGACTTTCCTTCATTTGGATCATTAGGATGGACCAAATCATTAGGACAATTTTGAAATGATTGTTTTCAATTCTCGTTTGACATTTTGGTCTTAAGAAGATTACCAAAAGAGTTTCCTCCCTTTGGATCTTTTGGATGGACCAAATCATGACGACAACTTTGACGTTTGACATTTTTGTCCAAAGAGGATTCCCAAAGAAGAGTTTCCTCCATTGGATCTTTAGGATGGACCAAATCATTAAGACAACTTTAACAAGATTTGTTCCGATCCTCGTTTAAAATTTTTGTCCAAAGAGGATTTTAAAACAAGTTTGACGTTCTACTTTTTGGTCGAAAGAGGATTTCCAAAGAAGAGTTTCCCCTATTTGGAACTTTAGGATGGACCAAATCATTTGGACAAGTTTGAAATGATTGGTTCCGATTCTTGTTTGACATTGTGGTCCAAAGAGGATTACCAAGAAGAGTTTCCTCCATTTGGAACTTTAGGATGGACGAAATCATGAGGACAACTTTTAAAAGTTTGTTTCCGATCTTTGTTTGACATTTTGGTCAAAAGAGGATTCCCAGTGAAGAGTTTCCTCCATTTGGATCTTTAGGATGGACCAAATCATCAAGACAACTGTGACGTTCGAGATTTTGGTCCAAAGAGGATTCCCAAAGAAGAGTTTCCTCCATTCGGAACTTAAGGATGGACTATCATTATGACAACTTTTAAAAGATTGATTCAGATGCTCGTTTGATATTTTGGTCCAAAGAGGATTCCCAAAGAAGAGTTTCCTCCATTTGGAACTTTAGGATGGACCAAATCATTAGGAAAAGTTTTAAATGATTGGTTCCGATCCTCGTTTGAAATTTTGGTCCAAAGAGGATTACCAAAAATAGTTTCCTCCATTTGGAACTTTAGGATGTACCAAATCATGTGGACGAGGTCGACAATATTGGTTTCGATCCTCGTTTGACATTTTGGTCCAGAGAGGATTCCAAAAGATTAGTTCGGACTATTTGGATCTTTAAAACGGAGCAAATCAAAAGGAAAAGTTTGAAGTTTGAAATTTTGGTCCAAAGAGTATTCCCAAAGAAGAGTTTCCTCCATTTGGAACATTTGGATGGACCAAATCATGAGGACAAGTTTTACAAGATTGGCTCCGATCCTCGTTTGAGACTTTTCCCCAAAGAGAATTCCCAAAGAAGAGTTTTCTGGATTTGGAACTTTAGGATGGACGAAATCATGAGGAGAATTTTGAAAAGATTGGTTTTTTAAACATGCTTTTCAATAACAAAGAAGTTTTAGGATTGGTTAGATCCTTGTTCGACATTTTGGTCCAAAGAGAATTCCCAAGAAGAGTTTCCTCCATTTGGATATTTAGGATGGACGTGGAATACTTTGACAAGATTTGTTCCGATCCTCGTTTGACATTTTTGTCCGAAGAGCACTCCCAAAGATTGCTTCCTCCATTTGGAACTTTATGATGGACCAAATCATAAGGACAAGTTTGGAAAGATTGGTTCCGATCCTAGTTTTATATGTTGGTCCAAAGAGGATCCCCATAGAAAAGTTTCCTCCATTTTAAACTTTTGGATGGACCAAATCATGAGGAAAATTTTAAAAAAATTGGTTTTTGAAACATGCTTTTTAATTACAAACAAGTTTTATTATTGGTTCGATCCTTGTTCTACATTTTTGTCTAAAAAGGATTCCCAAAGAAGAGTTTCCACCATTTGACATTTTGAATGGACCAAATCATAAGGACAACTTTGAAATGATTGGTTCCGATCCACGTTTAACATTTTGGTCCAAAGAGGATTCACAAAGAAGAGTTTCCTCCATTCAGAACTTAAGGATGGACCAAATAATTATGACAACTTTTAAAAGATTGGTTCCAATCCTTGTTTGATATTTTGGTCCAAAGAGAATTACCAAAAAGAGTTTCCGCCATTTGGAACTTTAGGATGGACCAAATCATAAGGTCAAGTTTGAAAAGATTGATTCTGATCCTTGAAATTTTGGTCCAAAGAGAATTCCCAAAGAAGAGTTTCCTCCATTTCGAAGTTTAGGATGGACGAAATCATGTGGACAGCTTTGAAAAGATTGGTTTTTGATACATGCCTTTCAATTACAAACAATTTTTTGGACTAGTTCGATCCTTCTTCGACATTTTGGTCCAAAGAAGATTCTTAAAGAAGATTTTTCTCTATTTGGATCTTTAGGATGGACCAAATCATGAGCACAACTTTGACAAGATTTGTTGCGATCCTCGTTTGACATTTTGGTCCAAAGAGGATTCCCAAAGATCGTTTCCTCCTTTTGGAACTTTAGGATGGACCAAATCATGAGGACAAGTTTAAAATGATTGGTTCCAATCGTCATTTCATATTTTGGTCCCAAGAGGATTCGCAAAGAAGAGTTTCCTCCATTTGGAACGTTTGGATGGACCAAATCATTAGGACAAGTTTGACAAGATTGGTTTCGATCCTCGTTTGACATTTTGGTCCAAAGAGGATTCCCAAAGAAGAGTTTCCTCCATTTGAATCTTTAGGATGTACCAAATCATGAGGACAACTTTGACATTCGTCATTTTGGTCCAAAGAGGATTCTCAAAGAAGAGTTTCCTCCATTTGGAACTTAAGGATGGGACCAAATCATTATGACAACTTTTAAAAGATTGGTTCTGATCCTCATTTGAATTTTTGGTCCAAAGAGGATTGCAAAAGAAGAGCTTTCTCCATTTGGAACTTTAGGATGGACCAAATCATTAAGACATGTTTGAAATAATTGGTTCCGATCCTCTTTGACATTTTGGTTAAAAGAGGATTACCAAAAAGAGTTTCCTCCATTTGGAACTTTAGGATGGACCAAATCATGAGGACAAGTTTGAAAATATTGGTTCTTATCCAATTTTGTAATTTGGTCCAACGAGGATTCCCAAAGAAGAGTTTCCTCCATTTGCATCTTTATGATGGACCAAATCATTAGGAGAACTTTGACGTTCGAAATTTTTGTCCAAAGCGGAGTCCCAAAGAAGAGTTTCCTCCATTTGGGACATTTTGATGGAGTAAATCTTGAGGACAGGGTTGACATGATTGGTTCCGATCCTCGTTTAAGATTTTGGTCCAAAGAGGAATCCCAAACAAGAGTTTTCTCCATTCTGAACTTGAGGATGGACCAAATCTTGAGGACAACATTGAAAAGATTGGTTTTTGAAACACGCTCTTCAATTGCAAACAAGTTTTTGGATTGATTCGATCTTTGTTCGATATTTTGGTCCAAAGAAGATTCTCAAATAAGAGTTTCCTCCATTTGAATCTTTAGGATGGACCAAATCATGAGGGAAATTTTGACGTTCGACATTTTGGTCGAAATAGGTTTCCCAAAGAAGAGTTTCCTTCATTTGGATCTTTAGGATGGACCAAATCATTAGGACAAGTTTGAAAAGAATAGTTCCGATCCTCGTTTGACATTTTGGTGCAAAGAGAATTCCCAAAGTTTGTTTCCTCCGTTTGGAACTTTTGGATGGACCAAATCATGAGGACAACTTTGACAAGATTGGTTCCGATCCTTGTTTGACATTTTGGTCCAAAGAGGATTCCCAAAGAAGTGTATCCTCCATTTGGTACTTTAGGATGAACCAAATAATTAGGATAACTTTGACAAGATTGGTTTTGATCCTCTTTGACATTTTGGTCCAAAGAGGATTCCCAAAGAAGAGTTTCCACCATTTGGAACTTTAGGATGGACCAAATCATGCGGACAAGTTTGAAAAGATTGCTTCAGAACGTCATTTGATATTTTGGTCCAATGAGGATTCCCAAAGTTCATTTCCTCCATATGGAACTTTAGAATGGACCAAATCATTAGGACAAGTTTGAAAAAATTGGTTCCGATCCTCGTTTGACATTTTGGTCCAAAGTGGATTCCCAAAGAAGAGTTTCCTCCATTTGAAACTTTATGATGGGCCAAATCTTGAGGACAACTTTGAAAAGATTGATTATGATCCTCGTTTGACATTTTGGTCCAAAGAGGATTTGCAAAGAAGAGTTTCCTCCATTTGGAATTTTAGGATGGACCAAATCATTGAAAGAGTTTGAAAAGATTGGTTCTGTTCCTCGTTGGACATTTTGGTCCAAAGAGGATTACCAAAGAAGAGTTTCCTCCGTTTAGAACTATAGGATGGACCAAATCATGAGGACAACTTTGATAATATTGGTTTTTGAAACATGCTTTTCAATTACAAACAAGTTTTTGGATTGGTTCGATCATTGTTCGACATTTTTGTCCTAAGAGGATTCCCAAAGAAGAGTTTCCTCCATTTGGATCTTTAGGATGGGCTAAATTATGAGGACAAGTTTGAAAAGATTGGTTCCGATCCTCGTTTGACATTTTGGTCCAAAGAGAATTCCCAAAGAAGAGTTTCCTCCATTTGGAACCTTAGGATGGATGAAATCATAGAGTTTTCATATTTTCTAGTTAACCCCAACACATTAGACCTACTTGAGTTTGATTGTTCATTTTCTTTGGTTGATTTATTATCTTCACCATGTGACCATCTTGTGAGTATTATTGAGTATGAGAAAATTTACGAGATTGACTATGGTTCATATATTCTATTAGACTTGTTCCCACTATCCACCAACCATATTGTCAGTGTTGTGATCTTTTATAAGCTAGGTTGTTTTGCTGATTTAAAGGGAATGAAACCAACAATATTTGACCCTGGAGCTTTTAACTTGAAAGGAGAAGGAAGGGTACCGTTGTTGCTCTCTTTGCTGCAAATTCACAATACACGAGGTAAGTGCGCTTTAAGTGCTTTTATTTATATTATTAACTTAAGTCTTTGCGATGTACGTATTGTTTTAGATTCGAGGACGAATCCTTTTCAAGAGGGAGGGGATGATATGGATCATGGAGCGTCACAAATAGCTCAAGTACCAATCACAAGATCAAAAATCAAGAGAAGCATTGAACATCCATTTACAAGCCAACATTAGCAAAGTCAAGACAAGCTTTGAAGATTCGAGCTTGGAGGCTAACAAAGAAGACTTGTTGTACATTAATCAATGGCAAATGTATTTTGAAGAAGAGTATTGAAGACTTGTTGAATCAGAAATGAAGAAGAGAGCTAATTAGGAAAGTCGCATCACTTTTGCAAACATTCCTTATTTGGACCACGTTCCATATATTTTCCCAAACTTTCCATATTTTTTCCCAAAATGGTTCCAACGAATTTATGATGTATTTAGACATGTTTTAAGTCATTTATATTCAATTTATTAGTTTGGAAAGAATTAGGATAGATATTATTCTCAAGAAAAGATTTACCCCAAAATCTGCCAAATCCATATGTAATGTCCCGTTATTTTGAAGTGAATTTTTTTTTTTATTATTTATTTAATGTTATTTATTTATTTATTTATTTCAATTAAGTATTTAGATTAATTATTATTTTTATAATTTCGATTTTAGTAGTTAATTTCGCCCGAAATTCTTTTTAATCGTTTTAATACTTTAAATTTCGTTTCGGTGACATTAATAATTATTAATAGGCCAATTAATAATTATTAATCACCTTTAGATTTATTTAAGAGCATCGGGTTTCGTTTTAGAAGTGAAAAGTCATAAAAGGACGCAACCGTTATTTCCAATTTCTTAAAAATATCAAAATACTATTCATTCATCTTTAAATATACTCTTTTGACCACAAGTTGACCAAACTTTTCATTTTTTCTTCTCCCATTGCCGTGGGCTTCATGGAGGGTTTGGGGGGATTTTGGTTTTTCTTCGTTTCTCGACGGATCGGCTCGATCTTGGTTGCATCGGAAAGCCCTCGAGTCTAGGATTCATTTCCACCTAACCATCGTGCGTTTCTCTCAAGATCCACGGAGTTCTCGGTAAGTAAAGTTTCAAACCCTAAGCTCCAAATAGTGTTTTAATGGAGTTTTCTTTGTTTTATTTCAATTTATTGCCATGAAACTCGGTGTTTGTAAATACGGGAGTAGTTTTAAGAGTTTTTGGAAACTTTCCCATAACCCTAAAACCGAGTTTTAGTCGAAACCCTTCCCGTTTGAAATCTACCTTTTGGGATTTGAATATGGGTTATAAATTAGTGAATTAATGTTTATTTAAATTCAATTCGGGAAAGGGCTTAATGTTCAAAAACCCTAATTATCGATACCCATTGAAATCGGGAATATCGAATTTTCTTAAAACCAACTCGAAACACCTCTAAAGTACCTAAAAGCCGGAAAACCAAACCCGAGACCCACTTTTTATAGGGGGGCCGAGAGCCTCATAGTGGGGTTTATGGGGTTGTTCGTTGTTTTGAGCTTTTAGATGTTAATTGATAGATGTATGTTTATTTATTAATTGTAGATGTAATTAATTGTAGGTGTTTCGGATCATTGTTTGATCGTGCTTTCGGAAACTTGGAGTGAACTCTTATTTGGCTAAGGTGAGAATAGTTAGGATTTAAAGTAACTGTAGAAAGAGAATGAGTATGAAGGTTTGTAGCACTTGAAACTAAGACTAGAAACCGAATCTAAGAATAGAGGGAATGAGCTAGTACCCTAGGATTAGGAGCTAGTTCTTTAAGTGAGAACTTAGGAGTTCTCGAGGAAAGCATTGAACCTTAGAAAGTTCTAAGTTAGATTCGTTTCGAAGTTTAGGATGGATCATTCGAGTTTAAAAGATCCAAACTTGTATTTAGAACGATTAAAAGAACCTCGGATTATATTGGAAGTTTAGAATCCTTGAAGGTTAGGTTAATCGTTTACGTTATGATTCTACTCTTATTATTGATACCGAAGTTCGATCGACATATCGTTCGTCCGAGATGCTCATTTATTTTACTTGTTTTAATTCCGCAGTTTATTTATTTACTTTTACAAGATATGCAAGCATATGCTTATCATTTACACCATACCATTATCGCATCATTCATGAAAAAGAAATGAAAAAGAGAAAACAAGTTAAAAAGAAACGAAAGTGAAAAAAAGAGACGAATGGGATCCTACGGGATTTGCTCTTTACTCTAAGTGAAAAAGAGACGAATGGGATCCTACGGGATTTGCTCATTACTCTAGATGAAAAAGGAGTGAATGGTATCCTACGGGGTTGACACATTACTTCATTCATGCATAAGGGTATATGCGAACCCTACATTGCATATGATTGATGATATAGAGAATTGAGATGTTATATTTTATACAAAATTTATTTACTTTACTTATTCTATGTCATAACAAGTTTAATGGATGAGGATTGACCAAGAGTGTAGTAATATCATCCTTTGGAAAGTTTAGAATGAAATTACCTAGAGTTAGAGGACTTTAGGAGTGAATTGTGTCAGATTAATTGGACACAAATCGGAATGCAAGTTTGAGGTCTATTTTTACTTTTTATTCTTATTATTCTCACTGGGCTTAGTTTGTTAGCTTATGATATTACAAACATTTCAGGTAATGTTTGGGATCGTGGGAGAGGAGCTGGTGCGCGCTTGATCGAGAGGGTGATGATTTCGAGATGGACTAAGTAGTTGTAAAAATCCATGTACATGGTTTTGTGAATTTTATATAATTTTGGAGTTGTATATTTGTAAATGGCTCTTAAGAGCTTTTGTCTTTACTTTTACGTTTATAAATCATTTTGAACTCCTGATAGGAGCTTAATGTTCCTTGTGTTTTTAGATATTTGAATTTAAGATGTAAATAGGTTTTGGCTAGCCTATTTTCAAACATAATCACGACAATTTTCTTAAAATAAAAGACTTCCGCTGTTTTTCTCTGATTTAATTTATTTAAAAGTGACGGGTCGTCACACCATATAACACTACAAAAAAACTGTCAATTTGTGACCACTAAATTGCGACCAAATGGTCGTTTTTTTACCTAAAATGCGACCAAAAATGCGATCAACTAAGTGGTGGCCAAAAAGCTGGTCGGTCCGGAATTTGTGCTACTGGATAGTCACAAATATACGACCAAAAATTTTTGGTCGCAAAAAAGTCAACCTTTTAAAAATACGACCAGATGGTCACCTTAAAAGTGACCATATGGTCGTAATTTATCTTCAAGAGAAGTGACCATTTGGTCACATAAAAAAGTGACCAAATGGTCGTATTTTATGTGACCAAATGGTCACTTTTAGGCTCAGTTAAAATACGACCAGATGGTCGCCTAAAAAGTGACCATTTGGTCGTAATTTATGTGAAAGATAAGTGACCAAATGGTCACATAAAAAAGTGACCAAATGGTCGTATTTTATGTGACCAAATGGTCACTTTTAGACTAAGTAAAAATACGACCAGATGGTCGCTTTTAAAGTGACCATCTGGTCGCATTTAAGAATTTTTTTTTTAAATTTTAAATTTCAATAATTAGTTAATTAATTATTAATTATTAATTATTTATTAATTATTTATTTAATTAATATTAAAATTTCATAAAAAAAAATTGGAATTAAAAAAAAATATATATATATCAAATATTAAAATAACGTTTTATATAGTCGAAAGAATCCTAGAACTATCTGAGGGGGGGGGGTGGGGACGAGGCGTCTATGATGAAGGGCCGCCGCCTAGAGATATGAAGTACGCGCCAAGCGGCCGCGACCTGGACCTCGACTCGTGCGCATGTCGGCCTCAATAGCGGCTACTCGAGTAACGAAGTCATCGCGCATAGCCTACATGTCCGGGCGTTGGCTTTGCTCAACAGGAGAAGGGCGGAGCTAGTGCTCGCTCCGCTCCGCGAGGTCCGGCACATCCGCATAAAGGCGTCGCCCGTCTGAGCCGAGCCCAGGAACCGACCCATGAGGTGAACCCTCCAAGCGGCCTCCAAGAACGCCTCTCTTACGGTCCTCCTGAGTCGGTTGCGAGTCCGGTGTGGGCAACCGCCGAGTCAAGGACTCGTGAAACGTTCCTTAACATTTAAAATTCAGAAAATAAAATGGTTAATATATAAGGTAGGAAAAATTTTAAAGAAAAAATAATAATTGAAAAAATTATTAAATACGAACCGCTTTCGCCTTATCGTCGATTAACGCCCCGTCCTTCTTCGTGTGAAGAACTCGGTGCAACTCATCGGCGGGACGGGCGCCCGTGCTTCGCTTCCTAAAAAATTAAAGAGTGAAGAATAAAACATAATAAATTAATAAGTAATTGAAAAAAGAAAACTAGAAAAAAAGTACGTAAGTAAGAAAACGGCGAAAAAAAAACATACCAATTGACGATGGTGCTCGTCGTGGGTCCGGGCCCACCTTGTGTGTTTGGTGGGATTCTTCGCGCGGTTGGCCTTATTCCTACTTGACACGCCTTGCCCTCAGGAGTGCTCAAGCTCGCGAAGCCGCGCGTGGTCCTCCAGGCTCCTCCACACGGGGCGGTTTTTCGCTTGCTTTCTGCGCGCCGGAACATGAGGTCCTTGAATCGATCCAGGACGTGGACCGTCCCATAGGGGGAACAATCTACCGTCGGTGATATCGGGATCGATAACAGGAAACTTGCCCTGAAAAAATTGAAATAAAAAATTGTTAAAGTAATGAATGTATTTCTATAAATTTCAAAATTAATTAATTATGAAAATGAATGATATTTTTACCTTCCAATTGTCGTACATCCGACGTTTCTCCGTCGTCGGAATCTTCCTCCAGCCAAGGTCCGGGTAGAGGCATGCTCTGGAGGACCTCGCGAAACCGTTTTGAAACGGTTGTATGCGGCTGTACTCTGCAAAATCAAAAAAAATTATTGTGCTATATATTAGAAACTATTAGTTAAAAGGAATAAAAAACACTTTGAAAAATAGTAAACAAAATTACTTACGTATCCCCTTCAATCCGAAGGGTAGAGTCTGCGGCCCGAGACGGCTGCGTGCATGAAGTCGAGGGGCCAGCTGGATCGGACCCTGATGCAGACCCGGACGCAGACCCGGACGCATACCCTGATGCAGACCCTGATGTTAAGCCCGGAGTCGTGCCCAGGGAGTCCTGTGGCAGTCGTGGTGTCGTAGACTCGGTCTCAGGGACTACATCATCTAGCATGGCAGCAAGTCCCGTCTCGTAACTAAAGAGTGAAGGGATGATTTACTAAATTAGCGGAATTTTATTTAGTAAACTTATTAACATTTAATAACGGATCTATTAACATCATGCAATTTGTGAAAGACATGTAGATTCATGCTTATATTTTCGAAAATTAAAATCAAACCGGAACTTACATTGAGTAAAATCGGAGAATTGGTTGGAGGTTTCTTTACAGCATCAATCCTCAGCAACACCGGATCTTCTATGCTATATCCCGATCGATCAAACGAAATTCGATTGTGGGATCGAACTTTAGAAGAAATTGGGAAGAAGAAAAAAATATTTTTCTTTCCAACACTATGAGAAAATCGGCAATGAGGGAGGGAGAGGAGGAAGAGAGAGTTCCAACTTTCTATGGAATTGTATTGTGTGATTTATGAATGACCCAACCCTCCTATTTATAGAAAAATAGGAATCCTAATCACATTAGGATTAATCTATAGAGATAAACACAAAAAGAAAAAGATAATCTCTTTCCTTTATCTAGCAATTTCGAAAATGTCATAGATAAATAGGAGATTATTTTATTTTCTTTATTTTTATTTATCTTGGGTAAATAAATCTATGTAATTATTTTAGGATATAATTCAAGCAATTATCTCTTCCCAAAAATACATGGTGGCCGAAAATAGCATATTAATTTAATAAATAATTCCAAATTATTTAATTAATTATTTTGGGCCAATCTCAATTGGGTTCATTAATCCAATTGGGCTAGAAACTCTCTCTTAAATTAATAAGTCCAACTCAATTAATTTATTTATTAATTACCATTTAAATAAATATTTTATTTAAACAATTAATAATATTAATATTTTCTCCCGACTAAACATTATCAAATTTATATTTAATTATTAATTTCCATTTAAATAATTTTCATTATTTAAATAATTAATAATAAATATTATAATTATTAATTTCCATTAAATAAACTCATTATTTAATTAATAATTTTATTGACAATATTTTATTATTAATTAATTAATTTTAATTATTAATTTCCGTTCAAATAAAATTAATTATTTAAACAATTAATAATTGTCAATTAATTTCAAATTATTAATTACCATTTAAATATACTCAATATTTAAATAATTAATAATATCTAATTAATAATATTTCATTATTAATTTCATGTTTAAATAAACTCATTATTTAAACAATTAATAATGTTTATATTAATTACCGCTTAAATATACTCAATATTTAAACAATTAATATTGCCTATTTTAAGTAATTCACTTTACTTAAAAATTTCCATTTCTTCTACTTGATTTCGCGACTACGATATTTGGGCTAGCATAGGGACCGATGGACCTATAGATCATGGGCTTAATAATTAGTCAATTAAGTGATTAACACATAATCGTTAATTACTTATTATCTAACTATGAATAATTCCACTATAGATTCATAGTTGAACTCCCCTCACTATAGATGAGTTATGTCCATTTAGTTTATCATTATTTATATCGTGATATTATCCTTCACGTGGAACCCTCATAATTACAGGAGGATAAATTTACCGTTTTGCCCCTGTAATTACCGCTTTATCCTTGTGTTCCGCTGATTCTCCAATGAACTTTATCTTTAGTCGAACTAGAGATAAGATACTCGTGATCAATAGAAGTCGTGACGTCACTTGTTCATGTCTCGAATCAGTACATCAAGGGAGTTTCCTAAAGTTCCTAAAATGTTTAGGTATCGCACTGATACCGTTAATTTATAGGAAAGTTATGAATTCCATCTCGTGAAAATGAGTTCCCAGCTACTTGTCTAGTCATGTTCCCAAAACAGAAGTGTATTGAGCGTTCTTACAGATCACTCTCAACCATGTGAATCAAAGAACATAACTCCACAAATAGGAGTCCGCATTTCACTCAGGATTGAGATCTATCACGGTTGATAAACTTAGTTTGATATTCGATCAATTCTCGTAACCGGTACTAAGGAGAAATTTGATCGAACATCGTGGTCTGTCTTATACAATCAACATTGCATATGATACTTCCATTTCATGTCTCCCACATGAATGATCAGGATTAGATCATTTGTCTATAAACAAAATGCGAAGCTATCAACAAGTGTTACCAGGATAAGGTTCCCAAACGTTATCCATTTACTGTAGACACTTTTAAGTTACTCATCTCGACTTTAATCCTCTTGTATGACTCACATACTAAGTTGTGATTTCATAAGAGTAACTTAGGGTTTACTATTTGAATGTTTTGATATTTATATATTTCCATATATTCCTAATATCGTCAATTGAATCAATCTAGATTATATAAAGAACTTATGTTTATTTATTTAATTTATTCGAAATAAATTATTATAATTAAATAATTACAAGTTCTAGGACACCATTCCTAACAAAGAGGATGTCCAACTCCTCCGTAGTCAGGTCCGCATCAGGGGCAGCGCCAGTAGGCATCTGCGGAGACCCCTCGTCACCCGCGTCGTCAGGCTCGTCTGACTGGGGAGGACGTCGTCTGCCCGCCATAATCCTACAACCAAAATAAACTAATTTAATACTAATTACGTAAGTAAAATATTGAAATAAATTTAATTAATTAATTAATGAAATAATGTAAATTAAACTAACATAAAGTAAGTATATAATTTAAAATAAACTAATCAAATTAATTTAAATAAAAGTAAATTAAAATTAGATTAATTGAACTAAAATTAATTCAATTAAACTTAAGATTAATTAATTAAAACTAAAATAAACTAATCATTTACTTTGAAATAAAGTAAAGTAAAATTAGATTAATTGAACTAAAATTAATTGAATTAAACTAAAATTCAATTAATTTTAGTTTCAATTAATCTAATTTTTCTCATGATTTGATCTATCCTTTATGAACTTTAGGATAGATCAAATCATGAGAAAAACTTTGACAAGATTGGTTTCGATTCTCGTTTGACATTGGAACTTTAGGATAGACCAAATCATAAGGAAAACTATGACAAGATTGGTTCCGATTCTCTTTTGACATTTTATTCCAATGAGGATTTCCAAATAAGAGTTTCCTCCATTTAGAACTTTAGGATGGACTAAATCATGAGGACAACTTTGACAAGATTGGTTCCGATCCTCGTTTGAAATTTTTGTCCAAAGTAGATTCCCAAAGAAGAGTATCCTCCATTTCGAACTTTAGGATGGACCAAATCATGAGGACAACTTTGACAAGATTTGTTCTGATCCTCGTTTGACATTTTGGTCAAAAAAGGATCCCAAAGAAGAGTTTCCTCCATTTGGATCTTTAGGTTGGACCAAATCATGAGGACAACTTAACAAAATTAGTTCTGATCCTCGTTTGAAATTTTGGTCCAAAGAGGATTCCTAAAGAAGAGTTTCCTCCATTTGGAATTTAGGATGGACCAAACCATGAGGAGAAGTTTGAAAATATTTGTTCCAATCCTCGTTTGACATTTTGGTCCAAAGAGGCTTCCCATAGAAGACTTTTCTTCATTTGGAACTTTAGGATGGACCAAATCATGAGGAAAACTTTGAAAAGATTGGTTTTTGAAACATGTTTTTCAATTACAAATATGTTTTTGTATTGGTTCGATCCTTGTTCGATATTTTAGTCCTAGAGGATTCCCAAAGATGTGTTCACTTCATTTGGATCTTTAGGATGGGCCAAATCATGAGACAAACTTTGATGTTTGATATTTTGGTCCGAAGAGGATTCGCAAATAAAAGTTTCCTCCATTTCCAACTTTAGGACGGACCAAATCTTTAGGATAGTTTTGAAAAGATTTGTTTCGATCCTCATTTGACATTTTGGTCCAAAGAGCATTCCCAATGAAGTGTTTCCTCCATTTGGAACTTTAGGATGGTTCAAATTATGAGGAGAACTTTTACAAGCTTGGTTCTGATCCTCGTTTGATATTTTAGTCCAAAGAGGATTCCCAAAGATTTGTTTCCTCATTTGGAACTTTAGGATGGACCAAATCATGAGGACAACTTAGACAATATTGGGTACGATCCTCGTTTGACATTTTGGTCCAAAGAGGATTCCGAAAGAAGAGTTTCCTCCATTTCGAACTTTAGAATAGACCAAATCATGAGCACAACTTTGACGTTCGAATTTTTGGTCCAAAAAGGATTCCCTAAGAAGAGTTTCCTCCATTTGGATCTTTAGAATGAACCAAATCATGAGGACAACTTTGACGTTCGACCTTTTTGCCCAAAGAGGATTCGCGAGAAATGTTTCCTCCCATTGAATCTTTAGGATGGACCAAATCAACAAGACTAGTTTGAAAAGATCGATTCCGATCCTTGTTTGATATTTGTGTTTAAAGAGGATTCCCAAAAAAAGAGTATCCTCCATTTTGAACTTTGGAATGAACCAAATCATGACGACAACTATGACAAGATTGGTTTCGATCCTTGTTCGACATTTGGGACTAAAGAGGATTCCCAAACACTAGTTTCCTCCATTTCGAACTTTAGGATAGACCAACTCGTGAGGAAAACTTTTTACAAGATTGGTTTCGATCCTCGTTTGACATTGGAACTTTAGGATGGACCAAATCATGAGGACAATTATGACAAGATTCGTTCTGATCCACGTTTGACATTTTGGTCCAAAGAGGATTTCCAAAGAAGAGTTTCCTCCATCTGGAACATTAGAAAGGACCAAATCATAAGGACAACTTTGATAAGATTGGTTCCGACCCTCGTTTGATATTTTGGTCCAAAGTGGATTCCCAAAGAAGAGTTTCCTCCAATTGGAACTTTAGGATGGACCACATCATGAGAACAACTTTGACAAGATTGGTTACGATCCTCGTTTAACATTTTGCTCCAAAGAGGATTCCCAAAGAAGACTTTCCTCCATTGGGAACATTAGAATGGACCACATCATGAGAACAACTTTGACAAGATTGGTTACGATCCTCGTTTAACATTTTGCTCCAAAGAGGATTCCCAAAGAAGACTTTCCTCCATTGGGAACATTAGAATGGACCAAATCATGAGTACAACTTTAACGTTCGACATTTTTGTCCAAAGAGGATTTCCAAAGAAGAGTTTCCTGCATTTTGATCTTCAGGATGGACCAAACATGGGGACAACTTTAACAAGATTGGTTCCGATCCTCATTTGACCTTTCGGTTCAAAGAGGATTCCCAAAGAAGAGTTTCCTCCATTTGGAACTTTAGGATGGACCAAATTATAAGGAAAACTTTGACAATAATGGTTTTGATCCTTGTTTGACATTTTGTTCCAAAGAGGATTCCCAAAGATGAGTATCCTCCATTTGGAACTTTAGAATGGACCATATCATGAGGAAAACTTTGACAAGATTGGTTGCGATCCTCGTTTGACATTTTGGTTCAAAGAGGATTCCCAAAGAAGAGTTTACTCCATTGGGAACTTTAGAATAGACCAAATCATGAGGACAACTTTGACATTCGACATTTTGGTCCAAAGAGGATTCCCGAGAAGAGTTTTATGCATTTGGATATTTTGATGGACCAAATCATGAGGACAACTTTAACAAGATTGGTTCCGATCCTCGTTTGACATTTTTGTCCAAAGAGGATTCCCAAAGAAGAGTTTTCTCGATTTGGATCTTTAGGATGGACCAAATCATGAGGACAACTTGAACAAGATTTGTATCCTCGTTTGAGATTTCGGTCGAAACAGGATTCCCAAAGAAGAGTTTCCTCCATTTGAAACTTAAGGATGGACCAAATCATTAGTACAAGTTTGAAAAGATTGGTTCCGATCCTCGTTTGACATTTTGGTCCAAAGAGGATTCCCAAAGAAGAGTTTCCTAGATTTAGAAATTTAGGATGGACCAAATCATTAGGGCAACTTTGACATTCTACATTTTGGACCAAATCATTAGGACAAGTTTGAAAAGATTGGTTCCGATCCTCGTTTGACATTTTGGTCCGAAGAGGATTCACAAAAAAGCGTTTCCTCCATTTGTAACTTTAGGATGGACCAAATCATTAGGACGACTTTGACGATCATACATTAGGATCTTTAGGATGGACCAAATCATGAGGACAAGTTTGGCTAGATTGGTTCCGATCGTCGTTTGAGATTTTGGTCTAAAGAAGATTCCCAAAGAAGAGTTTCCTCCATTTGGATCTTTAGGATGGACCAAATCATGAGGACAACTTTGACGTTCGACATTTTGGGCCAAAGAAGATTCGCGAAGAAGAGTTTCCACACGATTGATCTTTAGGATGGACCAAATCAATAGGACCAGTTTGAAAAGATTGATTCTGATCCTTCTTTGACATTTTGGTCCAAAGAGGATTCCCAAAGAAGAGTGTCCTCAGTTTTGAACTTTAGAATGGACCAAATCATTGGGACAACTTTGACGAGATTGGTTCAGATCCTCGTTCGATATTTTGGTCGAAAGAGGATTCCCAAAGAAGAGTTTCCTCATTTGAAACTTTAGGAAGGACCAAATCATGAGGACAACTTTGAAAAGATTGGTTTTTTAAACATGCTTTTTAATTACAAACAAGTTTTTTTATTGGTTCGATCCTTGTTCGACATTTTTTTCCAAAGAAGATTCCCAAATAAGCGTTTCCTCCATTTAAAACTTTTGGATGGACCAAATCATTAGGACAACTTTGAAATGATTGGTTCCAATCCTCGTTTAACATTTTGGACCAAGAGGATTCCCAAAGAAGAGTTTCCTCCATTCGGAACTGAAGAATGGACCAAATTATTATGACAACTTTTAATAGATTTGTTCCAATCCTCGTTTGACATTTTTTTTCCAAAGAGGATTACCAAAGAAGAGTTTCCTCCATTTGGAACTTTAGGATGGGCCAAACGATTAGGACTAGTTTGAAAAGATTAGTTGGGATCCTCGTTTGACATTTTGGTCCAAAGAGGATTCCCAAGGAAGAGTTTCCTCTATTTGGATCTTTAGGATGGAAAAAATCATGAGGACAACTGAGTTTCCTCCGTTTGGAACATTAGGATGGACCAAATCATGAGGGCAACTTTGACAAGATTGGTTCCGATCCTCGTTTGACATTTTTCTCCAAAGACGGTTCCGAAAGAAGAGTTTCCTCCATTTAGATCTTTAGGATGGACCAAATCAATAGGACAGGTTTGAAAAGATTGGTTCCGATCCTTGTTTGACATTTTAGACCAAAGAGGATTGCCAAAGAAGATTTTCTTCCATTTGGAACTTTAGGATGGACCAAATCATTAGGATAAGTTTGAAATGAATGGTTCCGATCCTTGTTTGATATTTTGGTCTAAAGAGGATTCCCAAAGAAGAGTTTCCTCTAGTTGGATCTTTAGAATGAACCAAATAAATAGGACAAGGTTGAAATATTGGTTCCAATCCTCGTTTGACATTTTGATCCAAAGAGGGTTCGCAAATAAGAGTTTCCTCCATTTGGATCTTTAGGATGGACCAAATCATTAGGACAATTTTGAAATGATTGGTTCCGATTCTCGTTTGACATTTTGGTCCAAGGAGGATTACCAAAAAGAGTTTCCTCCATTGGGAACTTTTGGATGGACAAAATAAAGAGGACAACTTTGACAAGTTTGTTACCGATGTTTGTTTGACATTTTGTTCTAAAGAGGATTCCCAAAGAAGAGTTTCCTCCATTTGGATCTTTAGGATGGACAAAATCATGAGGAAAACTTTAATGTTCGACATTTTCGTCCAAAGGGGATTCCCAGAGAAGAGTTTCCTCCATTCGGAACTTAAGGATGGACCAAATCCTTATAATTACTTTTAAAAGACTGATTCAGATCCTCGTTTGACATTTTGGTCCAAAGAGGATTCCCAAAGAAGAGTTTCCTCTATTTGGAACTTCACGATGGACCAAATCATTAGGAAAAGTTTTAAATGATTGGTTTCGATCCTCGTTTTTGACATTTTGGTCCAAACAGGATTACCAAAAAGAGTTTCCTTCATTTGAAACTTTAGGATTGACCAAATCATGAGGACAAGTTTGGAAAGAATGGTTCCGATCCTCGTTTGACATATTTGTATAAAGAGGATTCGCAAAGAAGAGTTTCCTCTATTTGGAACTTTTTGATGGGCCAAATCATTAGGACAAGGTTGACAAGATTGGTTTCGATCCTCGTTTGACATTTTTGTCTAAAGAGGATTCCAAAAGAAGAGTTTCCTTTATTTGGATCTTTAGGATGGACCAAATCATTATGACAACTTTGACGTTTGAAATTTTGGTCTAAAGAGGATTTCGAAAGAAGAGTTTCTTCCATTTGGAACATTTAAATGGACCAAATTAGGAGGACAAGTTTGACAAGATTGGTTACGATCCTTGATTGAGATTATAGTCCAAAGAGGATTCCACAAAAAGAGTTTCCTCCATTTGGAACTTTAGGATGGACGAAATCATGAGGACAACTTTGAAAAGATTGGTTTTTTAAACATGGTTTTCAATTACAAAGAAGTTTCAGGATTGGTTAGAACCTTGTTTGACATTTTGGTCCAAAGAGGATTCCCAAAGAAGAGTTTCCTCCATTTGGATATATAGGATGGACGAGGAACTCTTTGACAAGATTTGTTCCTATCCATGTTTGACATTTTGGTCCAAAGAGGATTACCAAAGATCGCTTCCTCCATTTGGAACTTTATGATGGACCAAATCATAAGGACAATTTTGAAAATATTGGTTCTGATCCTCGTTATATATTTTGGTCCAAAAAGGATTCCCAAAGAAGAGTTTCCTCAGTTCGAAACTTATGGATGGACAAAATCATTATGACAACTTTTAAAAGTTTGGTTCCGATTCTCGTTTGACATTTTGGTCCAAAGAGGATTCCCAAAGAACTGTTTTTTCCATTTGCAACTTTAGGTTGGACCAAATCATTAGGACAAGTTTGAAAAGATTTGTTCGGATCCTCGTTTGATATTTTGGTCCAAAGAGGATTCCCAAATAAGAGTTTCTTCCATTTGGATCTTAGGATGGACCAAATCATGAGGACAACTGAGTTTCCTCCATTTAGATCATTAGGATGGACCAAATCAATAGGACAAGTTTGAAAAGATTGGTTCCGATCCTCGTTTGACATTTTGGTCTAAAGAGGATTCCAAAAGAAGAGTTTCCTTTATTTTGATCTTTAGGATGGACCAAATCATTAGGACAACTTTGACATTTGAAATTTTTGTCCAAAGAGGATTCCCAAAGAAGAGTTTCCTCCATTTAGAACATTTAGATGGACCAAATCATGAGGACAAGTTTGACAAGATTGGTTTCGATCCTTGTTTGAGATTTTAGTCCCAAGAGGATTCCCAAAAAAGAGTTTCCTCCATTTGGAACTTTAGGATGGATGGAATTATGACGATAACTTTGAAAAGATTTGTTTTTAAACATGCTTTTCAATTACAAAAAGTTTCAGGATTGGTTAGAACCTTGTTCCACATTTTGGTCCAAAGAGGATTCTCAAAGAAGAGTTTCCTCCATTTGGATATTTAGAATGGACGAGGAACTCTTTGACAAGATTTGTTCCGATCCACGTTTGACATTTTGGTCCAAAGAGGATTACCAAAGATCGCTTCCTCCATTTGGAACTTTATGATGGACCAAATCATAAGGACAAGTTTGAAAAGATTGGTTCTGATCCTCGTTATATATTTTGGTCCAAAGAGGATTTCCATACAAGAGTTTTCTCCATTTGAAACTTTAGGATGGACCAAATCATGAGGGCAACTTTGCAAAGATTGGTTTTTGAAACATGCCCTTTAATTACTAACAAGTTTTTTTATTGGTTCGATCCTCGTTCGACATTTTTTCCAAAGAGGATTCCCAAGGAAGAGTTTCCTCCATTTGGAACTTAAGGATGTACCAAATCATTATGACAAATTTTAAAAGTTTGGACCAAATCATGAGGACATCTTTGATAAGATTGGGTCCGATCCTCGTTTGACAATTTTGTCCTAAGAGGATTCTGAAAGAAGAGTTTCCTCCATTTAGATCATTAAGATGGACCAAATAGATAGGACGTGTTTGAAAAGATTGGTTCCTATCCTCGTTTGACATTTTGGTTTAAAGAGGACTTCCAAAGAAGACTTTCCTCCATTTGGAACTATAGGATGGACCAAATCATTTGGATAAGTTGGAAATGATTGGTCCAAAAAGGATTCCCAAAGAAGAGTTTCCTTCATTTGGATCTTTAGGATGGACCAAATCATGAGGACAACATTAACAAGATTGGTTCTGATATTCGTTTGAAAATTTCGTCCAAAGAGAATTTCCAAAGAAGAGTTTCCTCCCGTTGGATCTTTAGGATGGAACCAATCAATAGGACAAGTTTTACGTTCGACATTTTGGTCGAAAAAGGAATTCCAATGAAGTGTTTCCTCCATTTGGAACTTTAGGATGGACCAAGTCATTAGGACAAGTTTGATAAGATTGGTTACGATTCTCGTTTGACATTTTGCTCCAAAGAGGATTACGAAAAAAGAGTTTCCTCAATTTCGAACTTTAGGATGGATGAAAGCATGTGGACAACTTTGACAAATTTGTTTTCGATCTTTGTTTGACATTTTGGTCCAAAGAGGATTCCCAAAGAAGAGTTTCCTCCATTTGGATATTTAGGATGGACCAAATCATGAGCACAAATTTGACGTTCGACATTTTTCGTCCAAAGAGGATTCTCAAAGAAGAGTTTCCTCCATTCGGAACTTAAGGATGGACTATCATTATGAAAACTTTTAAAAGATTGATTCAAATCCTCGTTTGACATTTTGGTCAAAAGAGGATGACAAACGAAGAGTTTCCTCCATTTGGATCTTTAGGATGGACCAAATCATTAGGACAATTTTGAATTGACTGTTTCCAATCCTCATTTGACATTTTGGTCCAAAGAGGATTACCAAAAAGAGTTTCCTCCATTTGGAACTTTTGGATGGACCAAATCATGAGGACAAGTTTGAAAAGATTGATTCTGATCCTTGACATTTTGTCCAAAGAAGAGTTTCCTCCATTTGGAAGTTTAGGATAGACGAAATCATGTGGACAACTTTAAGAAGATTAGTTTTTGAAACATGCTGTTCAATTACAAACAAGTTTTTGGACTGATTCGATCCTTGTGCGATATTTTGGTCCAAATAGGTTTCTCAAAGAAGAGTTTCCTCCATTTGGATCTTTAGCATGGACCAAATCTTGAGGACAACTTTGAAGTTCAACATTTTGGTCCAAAGAGCATTCGCAAAGAGTTTCCTCCACTTGGAACTCTAGGATGGACCAAATCATTAGGACAAGTTTGAAAAGATTGGTTCCGATCCTCGTTTGACACTTTAGTCCAAAGAGGATTCCCAAAGAAGAGTTTCCTCCATTTTGAACTTTAGGATAGGCCAAATCATGAGGTCAACTTTGACAAGCTTGGTTCCGATCCTCGTTTTACTTTTTGGTCCAAAAAGGATTACCAAAGAAGAGTTTCCTTCATTTGGATCTTTAGGATGGACCAAATCATGAGGACAACTTTAACAAGATAGGTTCCAATCCTTTTTTGAAAATTTCGTCCAAAGAGGATTTACAAAAAAGAGTTTCCTCCAGTTGGATCTTTAGGATGGACCCAATCAATAGGACAAGTTTGACGTTCGACATTTTGGTCGAAAGAGGATTTCCAAAGTAGAGTTTCCTCCATTTGGAACTTTAGGATGGACCAAATCATTAGGACAGATTTGAAATGATTGGTTCCGATTCATTAGGACAAGTTTGACGTTCGACATTTTAGTCCAAAGAGGATTACCAAAAAAGAGTTTCCTCCATTTGGAACGTTAGGATGGATGAAATCATGAGGACAACTTTGACAAGTTTGTTTCCGATCTTTGTTTGACATTTTGGTCCAAAGAGGATTCTCAAAGAAGAGTTTCCTCCCACTACAAAAAAACTGTTAAATTGCGACCAGACATTTACTACCAAAAGTATTGTGTAGTTTTTTTGGTGACCACTCTAGTAGTAAATATGAAGTTTAACTTAAAACGACCATATGGTATATTTTTTTGCCACCAAATGGCGACCAAGTAAAGAATTAGTCATGAAAAATGGCGCAAATTTTTGGCGCAAAGCAAGTGACCATATGGTCACTACAAAATTACGACCATGTGGTTGTAATTTTGTGACATGGATTATCATATAGTAGCAAAAAAAGGCGCGTAAATTTGGCGGGAGAAAGACTACCAAGTGGTCATAATTCAAAGTGACTATATGGTCCCAATTTTGGTGACCTTTAGTGACCAATGGTTGATTAAAATTTTGGCGTGAAATAAGTTACCAGGTGGTCACATTGTGAAGTGACCAGATGGTCGCAAAAGTTGTAATTTTAAGTGACCAGTGGTAGATAAACAATTTGGCGCGAGAAAAGCTACCAACTGGTCACCAAAATAAGTCACCATGTGGTCGTAAATGCTGTGACTTGATGTGACCCGGGGTAGTGAGGAAAATGGCGGGAAAATGCCACCATTTGATAGCAAAAATACGACCATCTGGTCGCAAATAAGCAGAGGAGTCCATTATAAAATCCCCTCCTCCCATTGTTTGTTAGCATTAAGAAAAAGGAAAATGAGAGAGTGGATGTATGTTCGTTTGATAGACGGGTATTTGGACGATGAGTTTGTGGCCGGGGTTGAATAGTTTGTTGAGTTTTGTATGACAACTGTCTATTATGAAAAGTATGGTGGAAAGCTACGTTGCCCGTGCAGGAAATGCTACAATAGGAGAATCATACCCAGGTTACAAATTTGAAGGTTCATCTTTATAGTCGGGATTTGTGTAGAATTATTATCACTGGGTGTTTCAGGGGGAAACAAAGGAAATGTTCGACACTGCATTACAGGAATCGAGACGATACGAAGGTACCAGCTCAAATGTAGAGGTTGTCGCCGAAGAACGGAATGATGATAAAATGATACTTGATGGTGCGGGGTATGGGGGCAATGATAATTTCCGTGAAAGTTTAATCGTAGACGAAGATGAACGGGTTGTTGAAGAGGAAATGAATCCAGAAGCACGTAAGATGCACGGGATGCTAAAGACAGCCAGCCGACCATTGTACGATGGGTGTGAGGTCATTCAACTAGCTGCATCTACATAACTTTTAAATATAAAGGCGCAGTACAACATACCTGGTAGAGGATTTGATTCGATTGCATCGTGGTTTCGTCGATGCGCTCCAGAAGATAATATTATGCCCTACAGTTTGTACGACACGAAAAAGCTAGTGGAGGGACTTGGATTACCCGTGGAGAAAATAGATTCGTGTCGAAACGGATGCATGATTTACAGGGATGTGGATGAGGACCTGCATCACTGCAAATTCTCTTTTTTTCCAAGATATAAACAAGGGAAACGCAGCTTGATTTCGTACGCCCGCTTGTTCTATTTACCACTGACCCCACGTTTGCAATGGTTGTATGCATCGGATGTGATAGCTTCGCACATGAGATGGCATCACGACCATTCACAGGATGAAGGTCTTATGAGACATCCATCAGATGCTGCGGCATGGAAGCATTTAAATAATTGTCATCCTGGTTTTGCACAAGATCCGAGAAACATCAAATTTGGCTTATGCATGGATGGCTTTAACCCGTTCGGGGCATCCGGGGCATAATATTCAGTTTGGCCAGTCATGGTAACCCCGTATAACTTACCTCCCTCGATGTCCATGCGAGACACGGTGATTTTTCTAACAGTGATCGTACATGGGCCGAAAAGTCCAAAACAGAAACTGGATGTGTATTTGCAACCACTTATTGCAGAGTTGAAAAGGTTGTTGACTGATGGTGTTATGACGTACGACATTTCGAAGAAACAAAATTACTTGATGTGCGCCGCGTTAATCTGGACGATCAGTGACTTCCCTGCGTATTCAATGTTGTCATGTATGTTGATCTTTAATTGCTTTCATATATATTTTTGAGTATGTGTTCAGTTTTTGTTATTGCTTTGCTTAGTCAGTAGTTAATTGTGTGAACCTGAATCTCATCCTCTTAAAGGTTGGAGTACGGCAGGGAAATACGCATGTCCACATTGCATGCTAGACACATATGCATTTTATCTCAGAAACGGTCAGAAAACTTGTTGGTTTGATTGTCACCGTCGATTTTTGCTGTTGAATCATACGTTCCGTTCAAACGGTAGTGACTGGAAGAAGGGTTGACGAGTAAGAAAAGAAACCCCCAATGACAATGTATTGTGGAAGGTAGATTCTTCACGGTATAGATGTTGTAGGGAAGCAGAAGATTATAGTGGACGCTGCAGAGAGTGCAAGCAATGCGGCTGGGAAAAACACGTGTTGGAAGAAACGGATTATTATTTGGGATCTACCGTATTGGGAAGATCTACTTATTAGACACAATCTGGATGTAATGCATATCGAGAAGAATTTCTTCGACAACATTTTCAATACGATTTTGAACGTTCCGAGAAAAACAAAGGACAATCTGAAGGCACGTTATGATATACGAGAGATATGTGACCTGCTGGGGTTTCTGCCCTAAATCTTATGTAATCCAATTAAACTATAAATAAATAAAGAAATTATTAATTAGTAATATTTACATTGTCATTTATTATTAGTTTAATAAATGTAATCCATCATAAAATCCAGAGTTACAGATGATAACTTAAAGTGAGCATATGATGCGGGAAGATTCACTTAAGTGTAACTCAAATAGTCTGTGGTACATGAATAAAGGTTGGGTGCCTTATTTCTGGTAACACCACTAACACGGCCCACTTGTGAATTGGCACAAGTGATATGAAACCCTAGGAAATTGAAATAGAAACCCTTTGAAAGCACAAAGAACCCCTAGATGCAAATCCTAAAACCCCGATGAACAATAAGGTAAAACCCATGGAATACAAGAAGAGAAAGATTATTCCAATGATCTATGATCTTGAAATAAGAGAACTTGTTCTTATTTCAAGATTGAAACAATCCACAAACACAATAGATCAATTCATGCTTGAATGTTTCTAAAACATGCAACCTAGAACAAGGCTACAAAACTAAGCAATTTAAGCAAAGCAAAAGGCAATATTATTATCATATGAATTCTTGGTGTTTAGGGTTACAAATGAGGCCTTTAAATAGGCAAAGAAACCCTAAAAATAAGCTAGGAAATTCGGATTACAAGGAGCACAAAATCTGCCCAAAACTTGCCTTATGTGAAATTGGCAGATTTTGTGGAAAATCTTTTCTAGAGAATAATATCTTTCCTAATCCTTTCCAAACATATAAAATGAATATAAAAGACCTAAAACATGTCTAAATACATCATAAATTCGTTGGAACCATTTTGGGAACAAATATGGAAACTTTGGGACAAATATGGAAAGTGGTCCAAATAAGGAAAGTTTGCAAAAGTGATGCAACTTTCCTAATTAGCTCTTCTCTTCAATTCCGATTGAACAAGTCTTCAATACTCTTCCTCCAAATGTATTTGCCATAGATTGAAGTTCATCACATCCTCTTCCATAGCCTCCATGATCGGATCTTCAAAGCTTGTCTTGACTTGGCTAATGTAGGCTTGTAAATGGATGTCAATGCTTCTCTTGAACTTTAATGTTGTGATTTGTCCTTGGGCTTTTTGTGACGTTCCATGATTCATATCATCCCCTCCCTCTTGAAAAGGATTCGTCCTCGAATCTATAACATTACCTACATCACAATAAATTAAGTTAATAATATAAATAAAAGCACATAAAGCACACTTACCTCGTGTATTGTGAATGGGCACCAAAGAGAGCAACAATGGTACCCTTCTTTCTCCTTTCAAGTTAACACCTCCCGGGTCAAATATTGCTGGTTTCCTTCCCTTTAAATCAGCAAAACATTCGAGTTTATCAAAGACCACAAAACAGACAATATGGTTGGTGGATAGTGGTAACACATCTAATAGAATATATGGACCATAGTCAATCTCGTAAATTTTCTCATACTCAACACTACTCACAAGATGATCACATGGTGAATGTAACACATTAATCAAAGCATATGAACCATAAACAAACTCAAATAGGTCTAATGTGTTGGGGTAAATTAGAAAATATGAAGACTCCATGTTCTCCCTAAATGCATCATATGTCTTATCAAAGATAATTCGTGTAGCACAAAACATATGTTTATCATTAGAATGAAATTGAAGTGGTAAAATATCAGAGTTGAGATCAAATTTAGCAAACAAACAAGAACTATGCACATCATCACAAGTAAATGGATAGGCTAGCTTAACATGTTTTGCAAGTGATAAGCTGTCAAACAAGTAAAGATCATCCAAAAGAATTTTGCTAGAAAAGAATGCATGTTTATCATAAAAATATAATTTGTTTGGATGATTTCTAGTCTTAAAATCAGAATTGGAAAACAAGAAATAATCATTTAAACAAACCGATGCAAAAGGATTAAAAGTAAGAAACTTCCTTTTCTGGCCTTGGATCCCGTTGGCAACATCTTTTTCCATGAAGTATGGTGGTGCCTTAAGTATTTCAGCCCCTTGAAATGCATCTACTTTGTGCTCCATTCCAATTGAAAATTGATCAATGTAATTCTGCAAAACATTAGCTAAAACACTAGAAAAGCAAAGGTTAAGTTCATAAGTTAGAAAGAAAGAATCTTTGCACAAAAGTACAAAGTGGGTTTTGTTTGAAATCAAAGCATTCCGAGCCTCACTTGCTACAAAACTCACATTTTCCTCACCATTGCTCTCATTCTTTTTATACTCACAACTCTCTTTCTTTTCAATTTCTCTTTCATTCTTTTCAAACACTCTTTCTTTTGAACTCAAATCTCTTTCTTTTGACTCACTCATGTCACTCATTTCTTTTTGAGCACTCATCTCTCTTTCTTTTGGCTCACTTATTTCAATAATTTCTTTTTCACACTCTTCTTTTTGAAAATTCATCTCTCTTTCTTTTTGCTCACTCTCTTTTTGACAATTCTCATTCTTTTCAAATGTAGAACACTTTTTTAACTCACATGCATCATAAGTTTCCCTCATATGAATATTTGATTGCAAGTGGTCTTGTGAAGCAAATGTTACCTTTTTCTTAATCAAGCCATTGGCAGCCACATCCTTTCTCTTTAATGCACTTTTCAATTGATTTTCTTGATAAGAAATCAGGTTGGAAAGGTGTTTAGTAGAATACCTTTTTGCAGCCCTTCTTTGAAGGCTCTTTTCCACCGTAGTTGCATAGTAAACCATGTGTTCTAATTCTACATATGTTTTTCCTTCAACACAACAAGCAATCTCTTCTTTTAAACCCTTTAAGAACCGTGTCATTGTAGACTCATTATCTTCAAAAAAGACAGCCCTAGCCATGAGAACTTCAAACTCCTTGTGATAAGCTTCAACACTCCTTTCACCTTGTGTAAGATTTAGAAATTCTTTCACAATAGCTCTCTGTCTTTGGCTCGGCACAAACCTCTTCCTCATGTGATATTTAAGTTCATACCAAGTATCAATATGTGGTTGTCTATCTTTCCTTAGTTTTTCCTTCAATTGAGACCACCAAACATAAGCATAGTTAGTGAACTTGGTAATAGCAAGCAATACCTTTCTTTCCTCACTATAGTTGTTGTATTCAAAGAAATGCTCCATATGAATCTCCCATTGCAAGTACTCTTCTGGATCTACACTTCCATTGAAAGTATATAAGTTCAGCGTATGTCCTCCAAAGCTCCTCCAAGTATGCTCTACATCTCGACATCTATTACTCCTCCTTTCATCATATTTTTTGTGATACATTGCTGCAAGTAAACAAGTTAGTAATAAAAATAGGACCTTTCAATCACTCCCTAAGTGTTTACTCTCGATGAAGCTTGTTCTCTCGTGTTTGCACACAAAAACAGATTTTAGGGCCTAAATGTAACCTTGGACTATTAGCACACTTTAGCAACTATCAAACAACAAAGATTCTAATGAAATTTGTAAAAAGTAACAATCAAAAAATAAGAAACAAGCAAATTGGTTGGTTAAGAAGAAAAGAAGACAGATTTATGCAAATGGTTTATTTTAGTGACAAGGAAAGAATAAGAAAGAAAATAAGCAAGAACGAACTTTCCTAAAAGAGAAAAATTCGAAATTAGACTTCCCTAAAGCAATTTGGATCAGAAAATATTACTTTCCTTAAGCAAGATATGCATATATTTGAATATGGGACAGATTTGAAACTTTCCTAAAACAGTTTTTGCTATTTATGGTAAGTTCTAGTTTTTAGGAAACAAACAACTTTGGCTCATTCAACTTGATGATTTCGGATTCAAGATGCATAAATGATGAGTTTAAGATGAACTCTTCAAGAACAATAAGAACACTAAACACTTTTTTCCAGAAATTTCAACAAATCAAGCAAAAACAAACATTTTTTTTTTTTTTTTCAATTTCTGCACAATCAGACAGTCTGCGAAGATCTATTTTTTTCTCAATCTTCCACTTTTTTTTTGACAAATGTTTCTGAATAAAAAATAAGCACGACAGAAATATAAACACTTTTCTAGTTGATGATTTTCTGAGAATCGGAAAGGAACTATACGAAAAAGAACAAAAACAGTAGCTATAAAAGGAAATTCTGGAACAGTTTTTTTTTTGTGTTTTTTTTTTTTTTTTTTTTGGGAATTTTCGATGAACGAAGAACAAGACAAGAAAAATTAAAATAACAAGAAAGCAAGTAAGATAGAAATCTTCCCTTGAGCCTAAGCTCTGATACCAAATGATATGAAACCCTAGGAAATTGAAATAGAAACCCTTTGAAAGCACAAAGAACCCCTAGATGCAAATCCTAAAACCCCGATGAACAATAAGGTAAAACCCATGGAATACAAGAAGAGAAAGATTATTCCAATGATCTATGATCTTGAAATAAGAGAACTTGTTCTTATTTCAAGATTGAAACAATCCACAAACACAATAGATCAATTCATGCTTGAATGTTTCTAAAACATGCAACCTAGAACAAGGCTACAAAACTAAGCAATTTAAGCAAAGCAAAAGGCAATATTATTATCATATGAATTCTTGGTGTTTAGGGTTACAAATGAGGCCTTTAAATAGGCAAAGAAACCCTAAAAATAAGCTAGGAAATTCGGATTACAAGGAGCACAAAATCTGCCCAAAACTTGCCTTATGTGAAATTGGCAGATTTTGTGGAAAATCTTTTCTAGAGAATAATATCTTTCCTAATCCTTTCCAAACATATAAAATGAATATAAAAGACCTAAAACATGTCTAAATACATCATAAATTCGTTGGAACCATTTTGGGAACAAATATGGAAACTTTGGGACAAATATGGAAAGTGGTCCAAATAAGGAAAGTTTGCAAAAGTGATGCAACTTTCCTAATTAGCTCTTCTCTTCAATTCCGATTGAACAAGTCTTCAATACTCTTCCTCCAAATGTATTTGCCATAGATTGAAGTTCATCACATCCTCTTCCATAGCCTCCATGATCGGATCTTCAAAGCTTGTCTTGACTTGGCTAATGTAGGCTTGTAAATGGATGTCAATGCTTCTCTTGAACTTTAATGTTGTGATTTGTCCTTGGGCTTTTTGTGACGTTCCATGATTCATATCAACAAGTGATCTCATCTGGATCGCTCATGTAGAGACATGTGAGTGGGGGTGTTGCTGCAATAGAGATTGTAGTAGACTGGACTAAGATAAACTTACTGTCTTCTGGGAAAGCCGTTACAGAAAGACTCTTCGTTTATCAACCGGTTGATCATGTACAATTGATCTTAATCCTGAGTGGATTACGAACTCCTGTTCGCAAGAGACAAGCCTTTGATTTGCATAGGTGAAAGTGACTCGTATAGTTCGCTCAATATGCCTACCACTTTGGGGATTGCATCTTGCTTATAGCTGGGAACGTAATTACACAAGAATTGGAATTCACTCTTTTCCATATAGGAAAATAGATAAGTAGTTCCCTTATGGACTGATTCGGTCTTGAACAACGGGGCCCCATATTCCTCTGATCAAGGAAAAGGTTAAAGACGCATAATAGAGATTATGTAAGGTTGTTCATTGGAGAATCAGTTGGGCTTAAGGAACAAGATGTATCATGGAGGTTAATACGGTGTAAATACCTAGCCATGGATACGAACTAACTTGTGAAGGATCAAAGTGTAGTTAATGATTATAGCCAATGGACATAACTATGTCTATAGTACTGAGAGTGCAACTCTAGATATTTATTGGAGTTATCTAGGAGTTAATGAATGAGAATTAATTGATTAAAAAGAGTTTTAATCAAAGGTAATTCTAGATCATTGGAGCTTAGTCCTATAGGTCCATTAAGTCCTCCGAGCTAACGCATGTAATCGAGAACATAAATTAATATGATTAATTTCTCTTTGGAAAATTGGAAATGAATAGAGGAGTCTATTCAATTAATTAAAGGAAATTAAATAGAGGAGTCTATTTAATTATTTAATTAATGGTGGAATTAAATAGAGGAGTCTATTTAATTATTAAATAGAAGAGTCTATTTAATTATAAGAGATTAAATAGAGGAGTCTATTTAATTAAATTAATTTTGTGTTGTCCAAAATTAATGGGGATTTAAATAGAAGAGTCTATTTAAATATTTAATTTGAAATTATCAAATTAAATGAGGAAATAAATAAAAGGAGTTTTATTTATTTAATTATTTAACAGAATTGTTCCATTAAATAAAGAGGAAAATAAAATGCCCAATATTGTCATTGGATGATGATAGGGGCGTGTGGCCCATTGTGGGGTCACACGCCCCCCCTTGGTCAAAAGGTTGTTCAAAAAGTTTGCATTTTTATTTATTTAAAATATATGAATATCTTATTTTAAATTAATATGATTAATTTAAAATGGAAGATATGGAATATCTTATTTTAAATTAATATGATTAATTTAAAATGGAAGATATGGAATATCTTATTTAAATTAATATGATTAATTTAAATGGAAGATATGGAATATCTTATTTAAATTAATATGATTAATTTAAATGGAAGATATGGAATATCTTATTTAAATTAATATGATTAATTTAAATGGAAGATATGGAATAATATATATTTAAATAATACTGATTAATTTAAATAAAAGATATGGAATGTTTTATTATGGAATAAAATATAATATCTTTATTATTCAAATATCTCATTAAATGAAAAAGATATTCAGAAGATTTTCTGAGGCCTTTACTCTCCTATAAATAGGACCTTTGGGGTGACCCAAAAACACACAACCAAGAGAGTTAAAGAAAAGGCTCAGGAAATTCCTCTCCTCCCTCTCTCTTGCGCCGCCCATAGGGTGATTGGGAAGAAAATTCTTCTTCCCAATTTTTCCTTTTTCCAAAGGAGATAGTGCCCACGCACCGATTCTCTTTTGGCTTAGTGAGGAAGATCTTTTTGGTGGTCCCTGGATCGTAACCATCGAAGAACGAGGAAGAGTCAGACACTTCTCGACAAGGGTTAGTATTTCTTTTATGCATTTAGAATTTAGAATTTATTATACTGCAAGGAAAGATCCGTTGGGACTTCCATTTGAGAACTCTTTTAGAGGCCTCAATCCCAACATAACCGTCCTGAGTTGGAGCCTGACGACAATGATAATTACGCAAAAGAAAAGTACATGTTGACGACGGATGAAAAAGAAAACATTATTTGAGTGGATCAAATCCATCAAATTCCTGGACGGATACGTTTTGAATTTGAGTCGGTGTATAGACAATCAAAAACATATCATGTTCAGAATGAAAAGCCATGACTGTCATGTATTCATGCAACGATAAATGCCTGTCGCGTTCAGACCGTTCCTAGAGAATAGACATTGGGATCCGCTTGCACAGTTGAGTGTTTTTTTCAGGGACTTGACATGTACAGAGCTGACTGAAGCTACTGTCGCTTCAATGAGTTCAGAGATCACTGTTATTATCTGTAAATTTGAGCGAATGTTCCCACCTGACTTTTTTGACTCCATGGAGCATCTTCCAGTGCATCTTCCCTACGATCCATTCTTAGGGGGTTCTGTACATTACCGCTAGATGTACCCATTTGAAAGGTAAGCAGAGTTAATTTGTAATGTACACATATAAAGTACAGTGATCGAATGTAAATGTTTTCTACACATTCTACCCACAGGTACATACGTCGGTTGAAAAAGACGGTCGGAAATAAAGCAAAAGTAGAAGGATCTATCTGTAGTGCGTACCTGACGCAAGAGACTACCACATTTTGTTCATACTACTTTGATCAACACATTGCATAGTAGTTTGACCAGCGAAACAAAACATTGTCAAAAATTTACTTGAAGGTGTTGACATAAACGACTTGCCGATTTTTACGGAACCTGGCATGATAGTTGGAAGATCAGTGCGTAGGCCGTTGACCGATTATGAGTATCACGTAATGCAGACACACGTGTTATGCAACTGCGCAGAGATTGAGCCTTACATAGAGTGAGTTCGTAACTTAACATTATTTCATCGCATAAACAATTACAAACTATTTGCTAACTATTTTTGTAACATACAGATTATGTAACGACCCGAACCCGTTAAATTCTTTAAATTCAAATGCACAGCGGAAGACTCAATTTTTAAAGAAAAACGGCATGGGTTCGTTTAAAAATCGAATAACCAAAACCTGTTTACAACCCAAATTTTCAGAGAAAGCTATAAATCGGGAATGCGCATTCCAAAAGAGAGTTTAATCATAAAAAATTAAAATACTTTATACAAACACCCTTCGCGGGCTCAAAAAGACATAAGTATGGAAAAAGTATATGATTACAAGCATTTTACTAATGCTTATCAAAAGTGTTTTTAACATTGTCCATTACACCACCTCGACCAGTCAAGCGACACCATTTCCTCTCCCACGCTTCTTAGGACGGGGTTTACCTGAAAATAATGTGGTGTAGCACCATTAGCAAACAATGCTAGTGAGAGTAAAATGAAAGCAAGTAATCCTATGAACAAAATCTCATAACCGAAATCGTGTCCAAAGGCCTAAATGTTCATTACTACCCATATCCACACTTCCAATTTCCATATAAACATACGATAGTAACATACTACCCATAATCGTCATTCATAAACCGTACGATAGATATAAAGACTTAAAGTAAAGTAACATTCACTACTAAGTCTTACTACACAATTCTAAAGAATATGTAAATCTAACATTATCTATCTTATTACCAAACAAGTTTCATCGTAACGTGCTATTGTATGGATCGAAATCAACATACCACGTACGGTCGTACCATATTACCATCATCGCACCATGATACGTATGGATCGAAATCAACATACTATCATGTGCCGTATCACAGATCATAGTACCATGGTACGTACGGATCCGAATCCACGTACTACCATGTACCATATCTCAATCATCGGATATCAGGACTTTCACCATATCGGATATCAGGAATTTCACCATATCGGATATCAGGAATTTCACCATATAGATATCAGGAATTTCACCATATAGGTATCAGGAATTTCACCATATCGGATATCAGGAATTTCACCATATCGGATATCAGGAATTTCACCATATAGATATCAGGAATTTCACCATATAGGTATCAGGAATTTCACCATATAGATATCAGGAATTTCACCATATAGGTATCAGGAATTTCACCATATAGGTATCAGGAATTTCACCATATAGATATCAGGAATTTCACCATATAGGTATCAGGAATTTCACCATATAGGTATCAGGAATTTCACCATATAGATATCAGGAATTTCACCATTTCGTAACATGATACGTATGGATCAAAATCAACATACTACCATGTGCCGAAACACAGTGCTCAAGGTACCCACAATTCATCACACCATGATACATATGAACCAAAATCAACATACTACCATGTGTGAATCAATGTGCCTAAGGTCACCACAAATCATCTCACCATGATTACATATGGATCAAAATCACATACTATCACGTGCAGAATCAGTGTGCCGTAGGTCTCCAATAAGTTAGCTAAACTCTAAAGAATTCTACTAAGTTAATTAGAAACCTAACTAACTAGATTACACGAGTTATCACTCAAGTGCATCTTCTAACTACTTTAACTTCCAAATCCAATCCAAGTAACTTTCAAATCCATCAAAGTAACTTCCAAATCAAACCAAAGTAACTTCCAAAACCATCAAAGTAACTTCCAATTCCACTTTCATCTATCATCTCCAAATCACATTACCATACTTCCAAACCTCTCCGATGTTCTCTAATCATCGAACTAACCATAACCAAACATTCTCCATACACACTTCCGAATTAAAGTCTCCAACCAAACTATAATCCTAAGAAGTTATCTCCCTCTTAACATCGATAAACAATTACATAATGAAACTAAATTCATAAAACCACTAACTTTCACATTAAACTCACCTTAGCTTGAAGACAAGCTCCGAATAATCCGAAGTTGCGAATTCACGAACAATTCACAATCCTACAATCGAATTAATCCTAAACAACATTAATTAACCGAAAAACATTCAAACAACATCTAAACACATAAAACCACGAAAATCCCGGATTCTACCCTTATGGTGCTCTCGGCCATACAAGGGAAAGTAGGGTTCGGGTTTGGTTTTCCGGCTTTTATGCATTTTAGAGGTGTTTTGGGTTGGTTTCGAATACTATGGAGGTTTGCAAAATCAATGGGTAACCGAAAAATAGGGTTTTGCATATTAATCCATTTTCGAAAAATTAACTAAAAAGCAAAAACACAAAGAACCTAACATCCTAAACATAGCCCAAAGAGGGAAAATCACAAGGGACGGGTTTCCGGCTCAAACTCGGTTTTAGGGTTTAGGGAAAGTTTCTAAAATTGACTATAAAGACTTCCCCGAATGAAACCCTCAAGCTTCGGTGAACGAATTCGAAGATTACAACTCAAATCCACCATTAAAACACTATTCACATCAAAATTAAGAAATTTTAACATACCTTTAAGCCTCGGGAAAAAGAGCGAAAACCTCGATTGTTAGGATGGGTAGAAAGGTCTCGGCGAGAGCTTTCCAACGCATCCGAAATCACGCAAAACGGTCGAGAAACGAAGCCGGGGCGACGATTTCTTTCTCTCCTCTTTTTTTCTCTCTAAGCTACGGGTTTGGGATGAAAAATGAGAAGAAAATTTCATATTTTGTCTAATTTTGGCTTATTTAAAGAGAAGGAGGAATAGTGTTTAGATATTTAACAATTTGGAAAATGACGCCTACGTCCCTCTTTTGTTTTAACTTTAAAAAACGAAACCCGAAGCTCTTAAATAAGTTTAAAGGTGATTAATAATTATTAATTGGCCTATTAATAATTATTAATGTCACCAAAACAAATTTAAAGTATTAAAACGATTTAAAAAAAAATTTCGGACGAAAATAACTACTAAATCGAAATTTCTGAATTTAAACTAATCTTAAAAGCTTTAATTAAAATAAAAATAAAAATAAAATAAATTTCACCCCCAAAAGTAACGGGACATTACAGATTATTTCTAAACTTATACGTTCAAATGACATGAGTTGGTCTTACAGCCTCTGAGGAGGGGTCAATAATCGGCAAAGAGTTTCGTTGTGACGACCCGTCACTTTTAAATAAATTAAATTCAGATAAAACAGCGGAACTCTTTTAATTTACGAAAAATTGGCGTGGTTTTGTTTGAAAATTGGCATGCTGAAAACCTGTTTACATCCTAATTTTTCAATTCTAATAAAATCACATGGACTTTAAGTCCAAGATCAGGAGTTCAAATTTGTATATCATATATACGTCAACATTAGGCTCTTAGGAGCCAAATACAAAATACAATTCACTAAAGTTCTTAAAGTTCATCAAAATAAGACATAAACTTTACAAATCCATTAGTCCATCTCGAGGTCAGCATCCCTCGATCATGCAGCACCATCTCCCCTTCCAAGGCCTCTAGCCAGGGCATTACCTGAAATTGGTTGTAATATCATGAGCTAACAACTTAAGCCCAGTGAGAATAATAAGCATAAAAAGTAAAGATAGACCTCAAACTCGCATTTCAATTTGTGTTCAAATAAACTGACACAAAACACTCCTAAAGTCCTCCAAACTCTAGGTAATTCTAATCCATAAGTTCCAAAAGATGATACAATTAGCACACTTAGTCTATTTGTTCATCCAATAACTTATCATAACATGAATAAGAAAAGTAAATAAATAAACTTTGCATGATATAACATCTCGATTCTCTTTCTCGTCTATCAAATGCATAAAAGTAATGAGTACTCCCGTTTTTTTGGCGTCACCTATTCGAATAGGTGACGGTCGACGGTTTTTTGACAGTCACCTATGGCAGTGTCACCTATTTAAATAGGTGACGAGCATAAAAAACCGTCACCTATTAGACTAGGTGACGGGAAAAAACCGTCACCTATTCCAATAGGTGACGGGTAAAACGGGTCACCTATTTGAATAGGTGAAGCCAAAAAAACGTCAGCTATTCGAATAGGTGACCCGTTTTACCCGTCACCTATAGGTGACGGTAACCGTCACCTATTGGAATAGGTGACAGTTTTTTATGACCGTCACCTATTTAAATAAGTGACACTGCCATAGGTGACGGTCAAAAAACCGTCACCTATTCAAATAGGTGATGCCAAAAGAGCGTCACCTATTGTCTAAAATTTTAGAAAAAAAATATTTTTTTATTAATTGATTTCAAATAATATTTATAATGCACCTATCAAATTTAAATAAAATATTACAATAAAAATATCACTAAATGGCTACATGAATTACAATATTTTTAAACAAAAAATTAAATTACATCATACTTAGACAATAAATCAAGAATTGCTAAAATAACTTCAATCACCCTTCCAAAAATTAAATCAAACAGAACACAACACAAAAAACTCGCTCTCCTACAAGCTTCTCGCCTTTATCTCGGAGATTGGCCAAACCATAGGGATACACAAACCTGAAGAAGTCGAAATGTAATCAATTTTCTTCTAACTCATCAATTAAAAACAACATAACTTGTGTTCACAAAAAAATTTAAGGATACGGACATATATGATTTATTTTATTGATCAACTTTAAAGAATAACAAATACATAGTTGATATGCATGACAGAGATTAATGAACAACAGCAACAAAGATAAAAGAAATCCATCAGCTACATGCCAAATTAAAGGCATTAAACCAAAAAGGGGTTACAGAAATAATAAGCATTACATATCTTAAAATCTGATAACCAAAATGTCAAACGTATATAATATCAAATTTAAGGTAATAGCCAATTCCATAAAGAAAAATAAACATAACTAAAGTGATGAACAAAGAGAAGTCTAATAGTGATTAAAAAAGAGGCAATCTCTAAATTTTGTATGAAAAGAATTGGAAATTTGAATTTGAAAAGTAAATAAGGTCATAAAAAACAGAAAGAAACAAGATTTACAGGATCGATTTCAGACCAAAAGAGAGAACGACCCTTGCAATTTTTGTTATCCTCTATTTATGCAATTACAAAGTTGTGAAAATTACCAAATACATAGAAAAATTAGTAAGTTACCTCCAAGATGCAACGAGCAACACACCATTCATCCCCATAAGATATACCTAATTTTTGGTCAAACTTTGTGAAAAGAAAGAGTATGTTAAATAAGAACATGATCATGATAAAACACGTCATAGAACTAAAAAAGTAAGTAAGGTTATCACTAAAAAAAAGTTGGAAGTGATATTTAGTATGGCAACTTCTTCTAGGCGTGTCCATTTTCCACTCTAAAAAAAGTAACACATGAAAAGGGCAGAACTGTATGGACCGCGAAGAACAATCAGAAAGAAATAAGAAGAATCAGTATCATTATGTATTTGCTTACCATAAGCTACTCTGTCAGCTGCATTTCCAGTGGTCTTACTAAGCTCGTGCCCACCTGCAGACACTGTCAAATAAGTTAACGAATTATATATGAATAAGATCAGTGATATGAGTATAGAGAAAATGAGTACTCTGCAGATATAAAGAATATCACTAGTAACTAAAGATCTAAACAAAAATTGATTAATTATTTAGCATGGCGAAAAACATGACTAATACTAAAATTAACATACTGAAGATTTACGACATTACCCCTCCTGAGATCATCGGGATCTGCATGAACAATGATAGCCCTTGCAACAATGGAATTTGGTCCACAGAGAGGAATCTACACAAAATATATATGACTAATCAATGAAAGGAATCACTGCTCACTTGTAAGGACTTTTAAATTTGAGATAGTGAAACATAAAAAAAACAGGAAAATGTCCATACCTGCTTGTCAATAATACTCAAAGTGGCAGTACATGTGCAACATAAATGTAATAAGATCAAAATAATATCTACTACAAATTGTTCTGCTAGCAATCGCTAATAACCGAAAGTCGAAAACCGAAAAAAAAAATATCAACCTTGACATCACTTTAGTTTAGATTAGCAAGCTGTTAGTAAGATATCCCAATTATTGAGGAATATTACCAGTAAAGCCTTAAGCAACAAGGGCTCTGAAAGAGAAAAAATGGAATGTAAAAGTTGGGTTATTACTTTAGTTTAGATTAGCAAGCTGTTAAATATCTTACAAGGTGGTCAAATTGGGTAGATCCCCTAAAGTTGGAAAGACGGAACCAATGAGATCTTTATCTTTATTAAAGGAAAGGTCCCTAAAATAGTAATAATAATTAAGCCATAAAAAATAATTGTTAAGAAACCAAACACTGCCCAGTACGTCGATCGACTAATGATTATGAAGGTAAGTGACAACTAAAATTATAAGGTAAAAAAGAATAAGAATAAGATAGTTTAAGCTTTTGAAATACATAAGAAACTAACTAAAATCAATATAGAGCTTTAATATAAACTGAGAATGAAAAATTGATATAAGCCTTTACCTTCTTTTCTCTACCCATCCAATCAATATCATGAAGTAAGAAGCTGACTTGAGATTTGCACAATTAATGAAACAGTCAGAGGTAAGAGTAAATGGAAAAATCTTGTATCAGCCACTAAAAGCTCCAGTAGCATATCCAAGTACATTATCATTACTTTACAAACCAAAGCCACCTACAACAGATCATTGAGCCAATGTTAGTGACTAGTGTATTTCCTTTCAAACAATAGTTGGAGATAAGATCAAAGGTTTTGGGAAGGTAAGAAAGTAAGGAGTTCTAAAACAGAAGAAATTTTAGAACCCCTTATTTTTATTAATGTAACTTGGAAGATTTGTAAAGCTATGTTAATTTGAGATGAAACAACAAAGAACAGGAAGGAACAAAAAAATTATGAAAAAAAATCAAATTCATAATACCAAAACTTTTTTATGACTAAAAGAAGAAAATATATAAAACTCTTCACGCACATCAAGTTTTCAAGCAAAAGTTAAGCTGTAAATTGATAATCCTTAAAAGAATAACAAGGAGAGGTATCTAAATATTGTTGATGCAAGCATACCTATCAAGATACATCTCAAAAATGGGAAAGTGGTGAGCATAAATAGATCATGAAGCACTGCTCTATCCTTGGATATTATAAAATATAAACAACATAAACAACAACTTGGATATTATAAAATCTAAAAAGAAAAAAAATCATAGAACTCAAGATTAATGTCAAAACACGTGAACTTAAAAATAGGAACAAAAAGTTAAATAAGAAGTAAAAAAAGTAATGAATCAATATTACCTACCATTTGAAGCACCTAGATTTTTCAATGGCTAATCCAGCAAATCTAAAGGCCAAAAATACACCAAAAACAAAGCAACCCATCAAATATAACCAAACCAAGTTGATATAAGATCTTGCCCTTCCCTGGAAACATTAAACCAATTTAAATGAGAGCTAGCCTTTAGAATGAAAACACAACAGAAAATGAAATCTATCCATTGATGTACACACAACTACCTGCGTACATTTAAATATAAAATCATTCCACCATTAAGTACTTTTGACAATCAAGAACATAAAAAACTCAAAAGATGCCAAAAAAAAAAACTCAAAAGATGCTTCCATCTTCATCCTCCCATAAATCAATTTCATGTATGAAAAAGTACAAATAAATATTCAACTGATATACGAAATAAATAGAATACCTTTCAAACTATATTACATCAATTTTAATCACATATGTGTAATTCTCCCTTTTCACCTGCCAAACGTAGTAAGAGCAAAGAAATAAGATTGCGCTGTAAAACAAACAAATCAAAATGAAACAAAGATTTAAGTGTAAAAAATATAGAGAAACTTGTACATTTACTAATAGAGAAAAATAGTGATGATGCAAGGAATCAGAGATCGTTTGCAGATTGTATCAGAAATGGAACGGATGACCTGAAAACAAAAGTAGAATGAAATATAAATTAAGTTAAACAGAGATATGAATAAGAAAATTTTACGAAGATACACCCATACTGACAAAAACAATAGAAACACGAATTAAACATATATATCTAGTAACTACTTCATTAAGTTAATGGAAAGATCATCCCATAATGTTGAAAAAGAAACTTAATTACATTTCAAAGAGAAGAAAATCTATAAGTTGGGGATATTACAGAAACTCTACACATTAAAAAAGAATATTTCATAAAGAAAGACAAACTATTTACTCAAGAGATGCTCTGGGGACTCTACACAAATTCTAGAAAATGAGTTTGCTTTTTTCATTCAGATCCATCTTGTAAGAAAATAATCAAATATACTAAACTAAACATTAGGGAGTGGAAATCACCTGATTCATCCCACACAAAAAAATCTTCAAAAAAGGGAGGTAGTAAGGTGGCCCGTTGAAAAGCACTGGAAATTTTAACTGTCAAAAATTAAAATTAGTCCAATTCATTAAGAAGCATGATTTTATCTAATATACATATACAAATTAACCAAAAAATGTCTTCAAGTAGAGTCCTTTGGATGTCACAAAAATTAAAAAACCTACCATCATCTTCAACTTACACCATTTCCTTGGATTAAGAAATAAAAGTCAAACAAACAACTACTTAGTGAGATAAACTCAAAATAAAATACCTCTAAACTTTGTCAACAATAATTTGTTTCCAAAATATAAGGCCACGGTGACCAACCAAGAATTGCTATAGAAAACAACCAAAGATATCCAATCATTTTCTAGCATGCCATCTCTTGCAAAATTATTACATAAAATATAGGGTATGGGAGTTCCAGTGGTTACTTTGTTCAGCATGAAAATTAATTAACTTCCCCTTGCCCAATTGGAAAACCATACTAGCATAAGTTTTCCTTCTTTGTAAATACCAAATAATCTCTTTGAAATAGCTAAGAAGTGGATGCTAATGTTAAAACAAAGAATGTACAACTTGGTGTAATAGTGAAAGAACTAGAGGACAAAAAAAAACACATAATTAAAAAGAATAAGAAACTCGGGATTCCCTAATTTAACAAAATATCCTAGATCAAACCACTGAAGTATTGACCTCTGAAATAAAATGATATGAAAGAACATTTAACATGTAATTCACCATGAACGAAAACAACAGTATAAAAGGACCTAGAAAAATCAGTAGCTTGCAAATAAAACAGCTGTTATATCAATATCATTAGTACTTGACCACACTATTCGAACATAAGGTAAGTATGAAAAATTGAAAACTCTTACAGTTAGATTACCAAGATTTAAGATAAAGAAAAAGGAAAGAATGAAGCTTACTTGCTTACAATAAGTTCAAGCTTACTTGTTTACAATAAGTTCATTCAATTAACAGCTCATAAGGAACGACATTGCATAAACATTGATAAATAGATTACGATCAGTACGAATAAATTATATTTCATGCATTCATATCAAAAACGAAAATGAATAAAAACACAAAAAAATCAAAAGAGTTTAACCATACAAAAACTGCAACATGAGAAAATCTTTATTACTAGTGATTGAGATGGGGGGAGATAAACATCATGCAAGAGAAATAAAATAAACAAAAAAAATGATTTAAATGTGAATTTAAGAAGTAATAAATCATAAAACTTATAAAGTTGAATAATATTAGCTAGAACTTCATAAGAGGGGAGAGAAACAAAACGGCAGCAAGAATAATAACAGAAGTTGAAATGAATTAAATAAAACATTTGATGCTGAAATGGAGACATTAAGCCATTGACTCTTTCATAGATGATATACATGGATACTAGGTGGACTTTTCCCCTTTTTTTCTACCAGAAGATAAACTTTCATTAGATAAATACTAGGTAAATAGCAGCACACTCACATAATCAAGAAATAAAAACATTTCGATCTATTCAATAATTAAAAAAAAGTATCGCGCAAACAATTACATTGATTTTGTGAGATCGAGAGTGACTTACAAATCCTTCAGGCGATCACGAACATTTAGGTTATCCCATTGGAAAGTGCTCGAATATATCTAAGAAAAAAAACAAACAAAATAAAACAACTCAACTCAACTAACCATCAATTTAACCTACATGAATACATCTTAAAAGAAGAAGCAAACTCAACACAAAAGGGCAAAAGCAAATGACCACCAAAATCAATAAATCAAGCAAAAAATTTAAACTTAAAGTCATCTGCATATTTTTGAAATACTGCTAAGGCAAAATCTGGACCAGGATCAAACCCAAATATTTCTGCCTCATAAGCTCCAGCATCTCCTATTTTTCCATTTAAAGTGGTACCATCTGCCTCCTTTCGGTTACATATCCTCCTTTTCCTCTTCATTTGATTATGAGCCTTAGACATCTTTCTTATTGAACCCCTATTATGTAGCTTACCAATCCTTTGAACACGAGTAATAAATTTAGAACTATCCCAAATATGTTTCTGCTTTAAGGGACATGGAGGTTTCCAAGAAGAAGGGGGGGACAATTCGACAAATCCCATATGGTTATGCTCTTTCTTGTATGTTTGCTATATATGTCAGAGTATCTTCAAACTCCTACCACAATTTGCAACAAATTTGGATGTAAAAAAAATATCCACAACAATATACTCTAAACCCATTTAATAGGAAAATTAGGACACAGTATGATGATACAATCTCGAATTCTAGAAGCATTGATGAGCACCTTCTCAGTTGGGTAAAACACAGGAGCATCTACAACATCTGGCAGGCAAAGTTAACCTCTTCTTCTGTTGGCTGGTCAAGCTACTGATTCAAAACTCATAACTATCTTTATGATCCGTATCTTCACCCATCTTCAATCTTGACTCCATTTTTCAGAATAATTTTTTTAGCTTATTAAATCGGTCAGATATCCCTTTTCAAAATAGCTCACCAGTATTTCCAAGATGCTCTTGAAAGAGATATGTAACGAAAAAATATCAAAAGGACAAAACTTGTTCAACAAACAGCATCAAGCTTAGGTAGATCTGACTAACTCAACAAAACAATCAAATTTCCAGTAAAATCTTAACAAAAAAATGACAATATAAACATTTGATTCGCTAGAGAAAAAGTAAAAAAATTAGCTCAAAATATAAACATTTGATTCACTAAAGAAAATGTAAGAAAAATTTCAAGAAAGTAATAAAAACCTTACCAGAAAAGGCAAAGAACTTCAACATGAATAAAGCTCAAAGGCCATCGGGGTGTCGAATCTACACGAAATAACACTCAAAAACCCTTCAAAGAAAGAAAAAAACAAGAGAAAGACCTTCCACTGCCCCTTTTCATTTGGTCTTTGAGCAAGAAGGTTTCATCGATTTAGGGCTGAAAACAACTCTACGGTAGAGAGAAAACGAACAAAAATTGAAAGGGATTTGAGAGCTATTTTCGAACGAGATCGAGAGATTTTTACTGAGGGTTTTCTAAGTGATTACGTCGAGGGATTTTGCTAAGAGATTTCATCAATGGATTTTGTAGAAAATAAAAAACAAGATCTGACATTCACAAGTTTAGAGTCAATCGAGAGTGATATGAGAGCGAGATCGAGGGATTTTTGAGCGAGATCGAGGGTTTCTGTGTGTGTTGAGACGAGAAAGTGAGAGAGAGAAGTATGAGCATGAGAGCGAGAGAGCGAGAGTGTTTTTTTTTTTTAAGTTTTCATCGTACAAGCGAGAATTGAAATGGAATAGGTGACGTTTTTTTTATAATTTTTACTGTTCATCCGTGTATTTTATAAAAGTGTAACCTTTTATAATGTGTAGTGTCACCTAATCCCATATTTCTTATAGTGAAGCGACGACCGAAGAAACTGAGGATGATGAATGAGACATTTTGTAACTTTATGATTCACTGTGTATGTTTTATTAAAACTATTCCTTTAATGAAGATTAAATATATATATATATATATATATATATATATTAATATTTGCGACTAGTTGGTCGCAATTTAACACAAAAAGGGGACCACATGGTAGAATTTAGAAGTGAAATGCGATCACCTGGTCGCAATTTTGGAAAAGTAGACTTATGTTTTTCCAAAATTCTAAATGGCTCAAGTTAAATGACGACCAATTGGTCGCCAATATGAAGTGGGTAATTTAAATTTTCATGAAATATTTGGCGGTGAATTTCAGCGGTAGATGAAAATTTTCATGAAATTTATGGCCGTGAATTTTAAAGATTACGACCAGATGGTCGCAATTCTTGACGGTGAAATTAAAGATTACGACCAACTGGTCACAATTCTTGATAGGACGCGCGATATGATAGTTGTTGTTGATAATTACTACTTTGCGACCATCTGATCGCTTTTTTAATAAATGCTACCAGTTGCTTGCAAATTTGTGTGAAAATGCGACCACGTGGTCGTAATTTCCCCAGCACGCGCAACCTTTTGTTTCAGGTCATAATTACATAATTGCGACCATTTGGTCGCAAATGGAGAAACTCTTCTTTGGGAATCCTCTTTGGACCAAAATGTCGAACGTCAAAGTTGTCCTTATGATTTTGTCCATCCTAAAGATCCTAATGGAGGAAACACTTATTTGAGAAACATCTTTGGACCAAAATATCAAACGATGATCGAAACCAATCTTTTCAAACTTGTCCTATTGATTTCGTCCATCCTAAAGTTCCAAATGGAGGAAATTCTTCTTTGGAAATCCTCTTTGGACCAAAATGTTGAACGTCAAAGTTGTCCTCATGATTAGGTCCATCTTAAAGATCCAAATGAAGGAACCTCTTGTTCTCATGATTTGGTCCATCCTAAATATCCAAATGGAGGAACCACTTGTCCTCATGATTTGGTCCATCCTAAAGATCCAAATGGAGGAATCTCTTCTTTCCGAATCCTTTTTGGACCAAAATGTCAAACGAGGATCTGAACCAAATCATTTCAAAGTTTTCCTCATGACTTTGTCCATCCTAAAGTTCCAAATGGTGGAAACTCTTCTTTGGCAATCCTCTTTGGACAAAAATGTCAAACGGGGATCAGAACCAATCATTTCAAACTTGTCCTATTGATTTGGTCCCTCCTAAAGTTCCAAATGGAGGAAACTCTTCTTTGAAAATCCTCTTTGGGCCAAAATATTGAACATTAAAGTTGTCCTCATGATTTTGTCCATCCTAAAGATCCAAATGGAGGAAACTCTTCTTTGAGAATCCTCTTTGGCAAAATGTCAAACGAGGATCGGAACCAATCTTTTCAAACTTGTCCTATTGATTTGGTCCATCCTAAAGTTCTAAATGGAGGAAACTCTTCTTTGGAAATCCTCTTTGGACCAAAATGTTGAACATCAAAGTTATCCTCTTGATTTGGTCCATCCTAAAGATCCAAATGGAGGAACCTCTTGTCCTCATGATTTGGTCTATCCTAAATATCCAAATGGAGGAACCTCTTGTCCTCATGATTTGGTCCATCCTAAAGTTTCAAATGGAGGAAAATATTCTTTGGGAATCTAAATTGGACCAAAATGTCAAACGAGGATCGAAACCAATCTTGTTAAAGTTATCCTCATGATCGTGTCCATTCTAAATGTCCAAATGTTGGAAACTCTTCTTTGGAAATACTCTTTAGACCAAAATGTCAGATGAGGATCAGAACCAATCATTTCAAACTTGTCCTTATGATTTGGTCCATCCTAAAGATCGAAATGAAGGAAACTCTTCTTTGCGAATATTCATTGGACCAAAATGTCAAACGAGGATCGAAACCAATCTTTTCAAACTTGTCCTAATGATTTGGTCTATCGTAAAGTTCCAAATGGAGGAAACTCTTCTTTGGGAATCCTCTTTGATAAGGCAAACTCAAATTTCAAGTTCAAACACCCTATGCTATTATAATTAGCATGAACCCTTGAAGCATGAATTCAAACCCTCCCTAACTATTCTATTTCAACCATGAGGAAAGGCTATAAACAGATTGCCCTATGTGATCTAAAAATCATGAAACGGACCAACTTTTACGTTCCATCATGTGTTGATTCGAAACACTCCACAAGTTGGTTGATCACTCCCCTCTTGAATGTTTCTAAACATGTAAGCTAAAGCAAGATTACAAAGGGGTGAGGCTCAAGGCTCTCAATGTGCATAAAAAAGCTACATTTCATTCAATCTTTTGAATCTCTCAAGTCTTATTTACAATGTCTGATACAATGCCTATTTATAGGCTTAAAATACAATGAAATTTGATCCATAATGCTCCCATAACAGCCCCATTAAGTCCCTACATTGTAACCCTTGAATTTAAAGCAAAAATATAACTTACATTCAGCCACTATTTAATTTGTAACTTACATTGCATCTAAAACAATTGAAACTGATACTTGATGATATGAACCCTCAAACGTTGACAATGATATGAAACCCTAGAAAATTGAAATACAAACCCTTTGAAAGACAAAGAACCCCTAGATGCAAATCATAAAACCCCAAGAAACAATAAGGCAAAACCCTTGCAAAGTTCGCCAATTGGTACAGCATTTGTGGCACCATTATTATCAATGATTTCCTGCAAAAAATCATAAACAAAATCTTGCAAAGCGTTTAGTTTGAAGCTTCCCATATGATATTCGAGTGCAAAGAGGGGTGGTGTGGCCAATAATTTCCTTTTCCTCTCCCTTCTTCTAACTAGAGCTTGCTTATCTTGCTCTAATTTTCTCAACTCCTCTTTCTTCTTTATTTTCTCCTTTCTTCTCGCTCTAATCTCTCTCTCTTCACCGACTCCCTTTTCTCTCTTCTTTTTTGTTGTTCTTGTTCCATCCTCTTCAATCTCTCTATTTCTTCTTCTTTAGTTTCATCTCCTTCTAGAGCCAAATCTATCTTGTTAGCGCACACCTCCGGAATATGCCTTCTTCCACAACATTTAGTACACTTGATATCTCTAGTATGTATTGTCATAATGGAAGAATTTTGTGGTTGCAAAAAAAAATTAGGGTTTTGAAAGATGAAGAAAAAAAATGTTTGGTATTCAAACTTTGAAACGCGTTTTTAGGTGATTTAAGTTATGATTTTGGATGTAGTGTCTTCTGTAGTTTTGTAGACGGTCAAAAAATAAATTGATTGGAAAAATTTTTCGTAGGAAAAGGTGAAAGGACGAGGTCAGTACGTAATGTACAAGTTGGAACAAAAATCTGGAAATTTCTGTTTTTTTTTCTTTTTAAAGAAAGCGGTTCTGATGGGGGATTACAAAAGTGAAGACGTAGGTGATGATGTAAACGAATTTACCTTTGATAACTCTCTCCCAGAGCAAGCTCTGATTCCAAATGATACGAACCCTCAAACGTTGACGGATTCAAGAACCAAATGATGGACCCTTGAACGGAAAAGATTGAAAACCCTTAAAAATTTGAATCAACCTTTAGGCGAGGTTGGGAAGAAGATGACCTAATCGATCAATCCCCTAATTCAAGAAGATGTTTCTTGATTTAAGGTTGAGGCACTAAAAAAGAACAATGATCAATTGGACTTGAATGACTCTAAACATGCAATTCAAGAACATGAATTACAAAGGGGTTTTTCAAAGCAAAAGCATAAACCAAAACAAAAGGATTTTCATTCATTGATATTCCGATTGTAAAGCTTACAAAAGAGGCTTTAAATAGCCTAATAAACCCTAGCTTGGTCGAAAATATTAAGGGAAATAAATACCTAATAATAAAAAGGTAAGAACTAGACTTTCCTAATTCAAATTAGGAACGTTTTCCTAATCTTCTAAACTTGGTATCCAAATTTGCAAAACTAAGGAAACAAACTCAAATCTTCCCTATTACTTCAATAATAATAATAATTAATAAAAATAAAGTAATAAAACATCAAATAAAATACTAAAATTCGAAATTGGATGAAAATAGACAAAACTACAAGTGTCAGTCGCTGTTTTTTATGTCATTTTCACTCGTTTGAATTTTTTCATGCGCGATTTTCTTTGGAGCTCTTTGAAAGAAATATCACATGAGTTTAATAGTGTTTTAAACTCATTTTCTTCATTAGTAAAGTATGTAACCCAATATCCTTGCAAATGCCCAAGAAAGTCAATCTACACTCGTTTAGTCTTCGGATTCTTGATCTTTTCTTGATTGAAACCTTGGACTTCAATATTGCCAATTCTTTGACATTTGGGGCTGGGATGATTCATATCATCCTCTCCAACTTTGAAAAGATTCATCCTCGAATCTAAAGGTTTGATCATGGTGGAGTCTCCCCGGAAAAGTTGGGAAAAGTGATGCAAAGAACCCTTAGATACAAATCCTAAAACCCCAATAAACAAAAGGTAAAACCTTTGGAAACAAAGAAGAGAAAGATTATTCCAATGATCTAATATCTTTAAATAAGAGAACTTGTTCTTATTTCAAGATCAAAACAATTCACAAACATACTAGATCAAATTATACTTGAATGTTTCTAAAACATGCAACCTAGAACAAGGCTACAAAACTAAGCAATTTCGGGTATTTAGGGTTACAAATGAGGCTTTAAATAGCCAAATAAACCCTAAAAACAACAAGGAAATTCGGATTACAAGGAGGCACAAAATCTGCCAAATCTTTCCTTAAGTGCATTGGTGCATTTTAGGAAAGTTTTGCCCTAGAAGATATTATATCATTCCTAAACTATTCTAAGCATTAAAATTGATAAATAAAGGCCTAAAACATGTCCAAATTTATCACAAATTCGTGGACATCATATATGGAAAGTTTGGGAATAAATATGGGAAGTTGTCCAAATAAGGAAAGTTGGCAAAAGTGATGCAACTTTCCCAATTAGCTCTTCTCTTCAATTCTGATTGAATAAGTCTTCAATACTCTTCTTCAAAATGAATTTTCCATAGATTAAAGTTTATCAAGTCCTCTTCCATAACCTCTGTGTGGGATATTTCTTGTCGGAGCCTCGTTCCACACAACAGAGCACGTCGCGTTACGTGCTGTTCCTTAGCGGCGGAGCAACCTGAAACACTACAACGAATGACAGTCAGAAGGGCACCGGTGTGGTACCGGCCGACGACCCTCTGACGATCAAGTTAGATGATGGTAGGTGAGGTTTACCTTGCGCCGCAAGGGTTAGGTTCAAGACAATCAGGTTGTTCGTTTTTTAGTTTAAAGTGTCATACCTGATTTGATAGGTCAAGTGCCTTTTATAGTCCCTTAATCGTGGGTTCATCGACCGGGCTAGCATGAGGCTAGGCTTAATGGGCTTGCATTTGGCCTAGCAGGGCGAGCTCCTTGTAGTGTTGGCTCGGATGGGTTTATCCCCATATGGGCCGGCTTGTAGTGGGCGCGGCCCGTAGGAGGGCTGGCTCCTTCAGGACGTGATCCGAATGGGCCTGTCCCCGTGTGACTCGGCCCGGTACGAGCGCGGCCTATAAGAGGGCTATTTTTACCCTTTACAACCTCCATGCTCAGATCTTCAAAGCTTTTCTTGACTTTGCTTAAGTAGGCTTGTAATTGATGTTTTATGCTTGTCTTGAACTTTGATCTTGAAATTGATCCTTGAGCTATTTGTGACGTTCCATGAAGCATATCATCCCCTCCCTCTTGAAAAGGATTCGTCCTCGAATCTAAAACATTACCTACATCACAATAACTCAAAGTTAGTTAAATAAATAAAAGCACCTAAAGCATACTTACCTTGTGTATAGTCAATTCGCACAAAAAACAGCAACAAATGTACCCTTCCTTCTCCTTTCAAGTTAACACCTCCTGTGTCAAATATTGTTGGTTTCCTTCCCTTTAGATCAACAACATGACCTATCTTATCGAAGACCAGAACACTCATAATATGGTTGATGGATAGTGAAAACAAGTCTATGAGAATAGGTGGACCATAGTCAATCTCGTAAATTTTCTCATACTCAACAATACTAACAATAAAATTAGATTGTAAATGTAAGAAATTAGTCAAAGCATAAGATCCATTTTCAATCTCAAATAGTTTTAAAATGTTTTGGTAAACTAGAAAAGATGCAAAATCCATGATATCCATAAACTTATTGAATGATCTTACGCTTGTAGCACAAAACAAGTTTTTAGCATTTGAATGAAATTGAAGTGGTATAAATTCAGAGTTGATATCAATTTGAGCAAACAAACTAGTGTTATGCATATCATCAAGAATAGGATTAAGATCTTTTACAATGTTTGCTTTTACCCTACTTTCAATGCATCGAATCATGTAAGGCATTGGTTTATTGAGTATGGAAACCTCTCACTACAAAAAAACTGCCAATTTGAGACCAGGAAATTGCGACCAAATGGTCGTTTTTCACCTAAAATGCGACCAAAATGCGACCAACTGAGTGGTTGCTAAAAAGCTGGTCGGTTTTGAATTTGTGCGACTGCATGGTCACAAAAATTCGACCATATGGTCGTGAAAAATTTTGGTCGAAAAAAGTCAAACTTTTTAAAATGCGACCATATGGTCGCATTAAAAGGGACCATATGGTCGCATTTTATCTTCAATAGAAGTGACCATTTGGTCACATAAAAAGTGACCAAATGGTCGTAATTTTTCGACCAAATGGTCACTTATTGGCTCGATTAAAATACGACCGGATGGTCGCTAAAAAGCGACCATCCGGGTCGTAATTTATGTGAAAGATAAGTGACCAATTGGTCACATAAAAAAGTGACCAAATGGTCGCATTTTATGCGACCAAATGGTCACTTTTAGTCTCAGTTAAAATGCGACCAGATGGTCGCTTAAAAGTGAATATCTGGTCGCATTTAAGAATTTTTTTTTTAAATTTAAATTTCAATAATTAGTTAATTAATTATTAATTAATTATTAATTATTAATTATTAATTATTTATTTAAATAATATTAAAATTTCATAAAAAAAAAATTGGAATTCAAATAAAAAATATATATATCAAATATTAAAAAAACGTTTTATACAATCGAAAGAATCCTAGAACTACTGCGGAGGAGGCGGGGGGGGGGAGGAGGCGTCGATGTAGAAGGGCCGCCGCCTAGAGATCTGAAGTACGCGGCCAAAGCGGATGCGACCTGGGCGTCGACTCGTGCCTGTATGTCGGCCTCAATAGTAGCGACTCGAGTAACGAAGTCCTCACGCATAGCCTCCATGTCCGCGTGCAGCTGCTGCTCACCCGGAGAAGGGCCGGAGCTAGTGCTCGCTCCGCTCCGCTGAGGCCGGGGCACATCTGCATAAAGGCGTCGCCCGTACGAGCCGAGCCCAGGAACTGACCCATCAGGCCGAACCCCTCCAGCAGCCTCCAAGAACGCCTCTATACGGTCCTCCTGAGTCGGTTGCGAGTCTGGTGTGGGCAACCGCTGAGTCAAGGACTCCGTGAAACTTTCCTAAACATTTAAAATTCAGAAAATAAAATGGTTAATATATAATGTATGAAAAATTTTAAAGAAAAAATAATAATTGAAAAAAATATTAAAAACCTAAACTTCTTTCGCCTTATCGTCGACGAACGTCCCGTCCTTCTTCGTGTGAAGAACTCGGTGCAGCTCATCGGGCGGGACGGGGCGCCCGTGCTTCGCTTCCTAAAAAATCAAAGAGTGAAGAATAAAACATAATAAATTAATAAGTAATTGAAAAAAGAAAACGAGAAAGAAAACGAGGAAAAAAAAAACATACCAATCGACGATGGTGCTCGTCGTGGGTCCGCGCCCCCCCGCTGTGTGTTTTACTGGATTCTTCGCGCGGTTGGCCTTATTCCTGCTTGACACTGCCTTGCCCTGAGGAGTGTTCAAGCTTGCGAGAAGCCGCGCGTGGTCCTCCGGGCTCATCCACACGGGGCGGTTTGCTGCTTGCTTTCTGCGCGCCAGGCACATGAGGTCCTTGAATCGATCCCGGACGTTACTGTCCCATAGGGGGAACAATCTACCGTCGGTGATATCGGGATCGATAACAGGAAACTTGCCCTGAAAAAATTGAAAGAAAAAATTGTTAAAGTAATAAATTTATTTCTATAAATTTCAAAATTAATTAATTATGAAAATAAATTATGTTTTTACCTTCCAACTGTTGTACATCCGAGCGTTTCTCCGTCGTCGGAATCTTCGCCCAGCCAAGGTCACTGGGTAGAGGCATGCTCTGGAGGACCTCGCGAAATCGTTTTGAAACGGTCAGGTATGCTACAGACTCTGCAAAATCACAAAAAATTATTGTGCTATATATTAGAAACTATTAGTTAAAAAGAATAAAAAAACTTTTTGAAAAATAGTAAACAAAATTACTTACGTATCCCCTTCAATCCGTAGGGTAGAGTCTGCGACCCGAGATGGCTGCGTGCATGAAGTCGAGGGGCCAGCTGGATCCGACCCTGATGCAGACCCGGACGCTGACCCGGACGCATACCCTGATGCTAAGCCTGGAGGCGTGGCAAGGGAGTCCTGCGGCAGCCGTGGTGTCGCAGACTCGGTCTCAGGGACTCCATCATCGAGCGTGGCAGCAAGTCCCGTCTCGTAATCAATTACTTGGAATTAATGTAAATATAAATTAGCTTAATTAAACTTAAGATTAATTAATTAAACTAAAATTAAGTAAAACTAAAATAAACTAATCATTTAGTTTGAAATAAAGTAAAGTAAAATTAGATTAATTGAACTAAAATTAATTGAATTAAACTAAAATTCAATTAATTTTAGTTTCAATTAATCTAATTTTAATTTACTTTAATTCAAAGTAATTGATTAGTTAATTTTAGTTTTAATTAATTAATCTTAAGTTTAATTGAATTAATTTTAGTTCAATGAAGCTAATTTATATTTACTTTAATTCCAAGTAATTGATTAGTTAATTTTAGTTTTAATTAATTAATCTTAAGTTTAATTGAATTAATTTTAGTTCAATTAAGCTAATTTATATTTACTTTAATTCCAAGTAATTGATTAGTTAATTTGTAACGTCCCGTTACTTTTAGAGGTAAATTTTTTTTTATTTTATTTTATTAATTTATTATTTTTTTTATTTATTTAAAGCTTTTAAAATTAGTTAAAATTAGTAATTTTCAGTTTTATTAGTTATTTCCGTCCGAAAATCCTTTTTTATCGTTTTAATTCGTTTCGGTGACTCTAATAATTATTAACGGGCCAATTAATAATTATTAGACACCTTTAGATTTATTTAAGACCGTCGGTTTTCGTTTTATAAGCAAAATGTCGAAAAGGGCAAAATCGTAATTTCGCAAAACCCTAAATATCTAGATATTTTCTTTGAAATATCTTCTTAGACTTCCTCATTAAGCAAAAAAAAAAACTATCTTCTTCCCTTCTTCTTTTCCTTTGGCCTTGAGCCATTTCCACCATGGATGTGATTTTTTCTTTTCTTCGTTTTTCTTTCGTTTCTCGATGGATCGGCTTGTTTTTAGTTGCGTTGGATTGCTCGGGATGAGGGCTTTCTATCCCACCTACCCTTGTGCCGTTTCCCGTTCTCTAAACGAAACCCTAAAAAGTGCGATTGCTCGGTTGTTGAATTGTGGGAAATCGGAGTTTTGGACCAAAACTAATTTGGCTAAGGTGAGTTTAAAATGGTTGTGATTACTTTTATGTTTTCAAATTGCTTGACGTTTATGTTAGATCGATGTTAAGAGGGTTAATAGACTTGAGAACTTTCCAAGAATGTATGTTATTTGGGAGTTAGTTTCTTGAGTTCGGAAGCTTTGGTAAAGGTTATATAAACTTTTGATAGCCTAAGTTGCTATAGAGAAAAGAATTGAGACATTATGTCTAATATACATTTCTATAGAGAAAAGAAATGCAAGTGATGTATAACCGAGAGCCTTAGGAAAGAAGGATGAGATTGAATTGTATAATGAGAGAATACAAGGGTGTATTGAACCTTGTATAGTTGTTATGTTATATGAGAGAACTAGATTCTCATTTTTTTGGAAGATCTTGAAATTGGAGATTGTAATTTTGATGTAAACCTTATGTATAGTATAAGGTATTAAAGAGAATGAAATAAGATTGGTTGTTGTTTAAAGTAAGATGTTATTGGTGGTTTAAGTTAGATTCTCGAGGAGAATGAGAGTCCGGAACTTGGAGAAGAGTATTATGTACTCCTTTTATCTTGACTAGTTTTAGAATAGTTAAAAGGACTTGGGAGAGATTCTTGTGTAGAATCGAGTTAGTACGTTATCTTTAGTGAGGAGATTCACTTATAGATGTCACGTGGACTTGCATATTATCGTTATGCATAGATGTCACGTTGACTAGCATATTATCGTTATGCTTGCATATTATCGTTATGCATAGATGTCACGTGGACTTGCATATTATCGTTATGCATAGATGTCACGTTGACTAGCATATTATCGTTATGCTTGCATATTATCGTTATGCATAGATGTCACGTGGACTTGCATATTATCGTTATGCATAGATGTCACGTTGACTAGCATATTATCGTTATGCTTGCATATTATCGTTATGCATAGATGTCACGTTGACTTGCATATTATCGTTATGCATAGATGTCACGTTGACTAGCATATTATCGTTATGCTTGCATATTATCGTTATGCATAGATGTCACAGTGACTTGCATATTATCGTTATGCATGCATATTATCGTTATGCATGGAGGTCACGGAATGGTTGTGATTGGTGACTTGCATATTTTCGTTATGCATGCATATTATCGTTATGCACGGAGGTCACGGAATGGTTATGATTGGTGACAAGTGGTCACGGATGTTATTTACTTTGCCATTTACTTTGTCATTTACTTTGTCATTTACTTTGTCATTTACTTTGTTATTTACTTGTTATTTACTTTGTCATTTACTTTGTCATTTACTTTGTTATTTACTTTGTCATTTACTTTGTCATTTACTTTGTCATTTACTTTGTCATTTACTTTGTCATTTACTTTGTTAAGCACTAGTACCTACTTTATTTTACGAGCTTGAATGTTTACTTTCCTGGATTTACGAGTTAGTAGAATGGTTTGATCTTTTATGTAAAATACTTGGAATATTGAATGGGTAGTGCAAGAGTACATAGAATTATTTTGGACACATTCTCCGATATGGAATTTGGTCCATAGAAGTGCTTGCATCCATCTTATTCTCACTAGCATTGTTTGCTAATGGTGCTACACCACAATATTTTCCGGTAAACCCCGTCCTAAGAAGCGAGGTAGAGGAAGTGGTGTCGCGTGACTGGCCGAGATGGTGTAAGGACAATGTTTAAACACTTTTGATAAGCATTAGTAGAAATGCTTGTAATCATATACTTTTTACATACTTTGTGTCATTTGAGCCCGTGAAGGGTGTATGTATAAAAGTACTTTGATGTTTTATGATTACACTTTACTTTGGAATGCGAATTCCCGATTTATAGCTTTCTCTGGACTTTGGGTTCTAAAACAGGCTTTGGTTATTCGACTTTTAAACGAACCCATGCCGTTTTTCTTTAAAAATTAAGTCTTCCGCTGTGCATTTGAATTTAAAGAATTTAACGGAAAATCGGGTCGTGACAGTTGGTATCAGAGCCTCTTTGGTTCTGAAGACTACATGCATCGCATGTTTTTCATATTTTAACATTGTCCAAACATCGCTCGAAGTCAACGGCGCCAGGTATCCTTACAACGCTCTCTTTTAATTAGCTTGTTTGTACTTTAGCTTTTCCTTTCCTGTTATCTCATGTGAGACTTATATGGTGAAATGCCTGATAACCGATATGGTGAAAGTCCTGATAATCGTGTTTATGAATGTTATATTCTTTAAGTGGTTTTGGATGCTAGCTAGTCTTAGAAGGAGATACGTAGTAACGTGAGGACGAAATGTATTGTAAGTACCTTCGCTTATCACTTGGTAAGTGCACTTTTCGAGGACGAAAAGTCTTTTAAGGAGGGTAGTCTGTAACGTCCCGTTACTTTTAGAGGTAAAATTATTTTATTTTATTTTATTAATTTATTATTTTTTTTATTTATTTAAAGCTTTTAAAATTAGTTAAAATTAGTAATTTTCAGTTTTATTAGTTATTTCCGTCCGAAAATCCTTTTTTATCGTTTTAATTCGTTTCGGTGACTCTAATAATTATTAACGGGCCAATTAATAATTATTAGACACCTTTAGATTTATTTAAGACCGTCGGTTTTCGTTTTATAAGCAAAATGTCGAAAAGGGCAAAATCGTAATTTCGCAAAACCCTAAATATCTAGATATTTTCTTTGAAATATCTTCTTAGACTTCCTCATTAAGCAAAAAAAAAACTATCTTCTTCCCTTCTTCTTTTCCTTTGGCCTTGAGCCATTTCCACCATGGATGTGATTTTTTCTTTTCTTCGTTTTTCTTTCGTTTCTCGATGGATCGGCTTGTTTTTAGTTGCGTTGGATTGCTCGGGATGAGGGCTTTCTATCCCACCTACCCTTGTGCCGTTTCCCGTTCTCTAAACGAAACCCTAAAAAGTGCGATTGCTCGGTTGTTGAATTGTGGGAAATCGGAGTTTTGGACCAAAACTAATTTGGCTAAGGTGAGTTTAAAATGGTTGTGATTACTTTTATGTTTTCAAATTGCTTGACGTTTATGTTAGATCGATGTTAAGAGGGTTAATAGACTTGAGAACTTTCCAAGAATGTATGTTATTTGGGAGTTAGTTTCTTGAGTTCGGAAGCTTTGGTAAAGGTTATATAAACTTTTGATAGCCTAAGTTGCTATAGAGAAAAGAATTGAGACATTATGTCTAATATACATTTCTATAGAGAAAAGAAATGCAAGTGATGTATAACCGAGAGCCTTAGGAAAGAAGGATGAGATTGAATTGTATAATGAGAGAATACAAGGGTGTATTGAACCTTGTATAGTTGTTATGTTATATGAGAGAACTAGATTCTCATTTTTTTGGAAGATCTTGAAATTGGAGATTGTAATTTTGATGTAAACCTTATGTATAGTATAAGGTATTAAAGAGAATGAAATAAGATTGGTTGTTGTTTAAAGTAAGATGTTATTGGTGGTTTAAGTTAGATTCTCGAGGAGAATGAGAGTCCGGAACTTGGAGAAGAGTATTATGTACTCCTTTTATCTTGACTAGTTTTAGAATAGTTAAAAGGACTTGGGAGAGATTCTTGTGTAGAATCGAGTTAGTACGTTATCTTTAGTGAGGAGATTCACTTATAGATGTCACGTGGACTTGCATATTATCGTTATGCATAGATGTCACGTTGACTAGCATATTATCGTTATGCTTGCATATTATCGTTATGCATAGATGTCACGTGGACTTGCATATTATCGTTATGCATAGATGTCACGTTGACTAGCATATTATCGTTATGCTTGCATATTATCGTTATGCATAGATGTCACGTGGACTTGCATATTATCGTTATGCATAGATGTCACGTTGACTAGCATATTATCGTTATGCTTGCATATTATCGTTATGCATAGATGTCACGTTGACTTGCATATTATCGTTATGCATAGATGTCACGTTGACTAGCATATTATCGTTATGCTTGCATATTATCGTTATGCATAGATGTCACGATGACTTGCATATTATCGTTATGCATGCATATTATCGTTATGCATGGAGGTCACGGAATGGTTGTGATTGGTGACTTGCATATTTTCGTTATGCATGCATATTATCGTTATGCACGGAGGTCACGGAATGGTTATGATTGGTGACAAGTGGTCACGGATGTTATTTACTTTGCCATTTACTTTGTCATTTACTTTGTCATTTACTTTGTCATTTACTTTGTTATTTACTTGTTATTTACTTTGTCATTTACTTTGTCATTTACTTTGTTATTTACTTTGTCATTTACTTTGTCATTTACTTTGTCATTTACTTTGTCATTTACTTTGTCATTTACTTTGTTAAGCACTAGTACCTACTTTATTTTACGAGCTTGAATGTTTACTTTCCGGATTTACGAGTTAGTAGAATGGTTTGATCTTTTATGTAAAATACTTGGAATATTGAATGGGTAGTGCAAGAGTACATAGAATTATTTTGGACACATTCTCCGATATGGAATTTGGTCCATAGAAGTGCTTGCATCCATCTTATTCTCACTAGCATTGTTTGCTAATGGTGCTACACCACAATATTTTCAGGTAAACCCCGTCCTAAGAAGCGAGGTAGAGGAAGTGGTGTCGCGTGACTGGCCGAGATGGTGTAAGGACAATGTTTAAACACTTTTGATAAGCATTAGTAGAAATGCTTGTAATCATATACTTTTTACATACTTTGTGTCATTTGAGCCCGTGAAGGGTGTATGTATAAAAGTACTTTGATGTTTTATGATTACACTTTACTTTGGAATGCGAATTCCCGATTTATAGCTTTCTCTGGACTTTGGGTTCTAAAACAGGCTTTGGTTATTCGACTTTTAAACGAACCCATGCCGTTTTTCTTTAAAAATTAAGTCTTCCGCTGTGCATTTGAATTTAAAGAATTTAACGGAAAATCGGGTCGTGACATAATTTTAGTTTTAATTAATTAATCTTAAGTTTAATTGAATTAATTTTAGTTCAATTAAGCTAATTTATATTTACTTTAATTCCAAGTAATTGATTAGTTAATTTTAGTTTTAATTAATTAATCTTAAGTTTAATTGAATTAATTTTAGTTCAATTAAGCTAATTTATATTTACTTTAATTCCAAGTTAGTTAATTTTAGTTTTAATTAATTAATCTTAAGTTTAATTGAATTAATTTTAGTTCAATTAACCTAATTTTAATTTACTTTAATTCAAAGTAATTGATTAGTTAATTTTAGTTTTAATTAATTAATCTTAAGTTTAATTGAATTAATTTTAGTTCAATTAAGCTAATTTATATTTACTTTAATTCCAAGTTAGTTAATTTTAGTTTTAATTAATTAATCTTAAGTTTAATTGAATTAATTTTAGTTCAATTAACCTAATTTTAATTTACTTTAATTCAAATTAATTGATTAGTTAATTTTAGTTTAATTAATTAATCTTAAGTTTAATTGAATTAATTTTAGTTCAATTAACCTAATTTATATTTACTTTAATTCCAAGTTAGTTAATTTTAGTTTTAATTAATTAATCTTAAGTTTAATTGAATTAATTTTAGTTCAATTAACCTAATTTTAATTTACTTTAATTCAAATTAATTGATTAGTTAATTTTAGTTTTAATTAATTAATCTTAAGTTTAATTGAATTAATTTTAGTTCAATTAACCTAATTGTACTTTACTTTTATTCAAATTAATTGATTTGTTTATTTTAGTTTTAATTAATTAATCTTAAGTTTAATTGAATTAATTTTAGTTCAATTAACCTAATTTTAATTACTTTATTTCAAATTAATTGATTAGAATACTTAAACAAAATTATTCTAATTAATTAATCTAATTGTACTTTACTTTAATCAAATGTAACTAAAATTAAGTAATTAAACAATTTTTATTTAATAATTAAACTAAAATTAATTAATTAAATTAGTGTAACTCATTAATTTAAACTACTTAAGTATAATTGAAGTTAAACTATTTGAATTAATTACCCTACTTTAAATTAATTGATTTAATTAAAGTAATCTAAATTACATTAATTAAACTAAAATTAAAAGTTAAACTAGTGTAATTATAAATTAATTTAGTTTAATTTTATTAAATTAAAGTAAACTATCTTAAATAAACTAAATAAGTAATTAAACTAAATTAGATTAAGTAATTAAATTAATTACTACTTAAATTGAATTAAAGTAAACTGAGTTAGATTAATTAAACTATTAGATTAATTAAACTAAAATTACTTAAAGTAATAAAATTAAAGTAATAAAATTAAAGTAAACTAATTAATTAGTTAATGTAAACTAAACTAATTAAATTAAACTACTTAAACTAAAACTAAAACTAATTAAATTAACAAAACTAAAGTAAACTAAAACTAATTAAATTAACAAAACTAAAGTAAACTAAAACTAATTAAATTAACAAAACTAAACTAAACTACATAATTAAAAACTAAAAACTAAAACTAAGTAAACTAAATTCTTAAAATAAACTTCAATTTGTTACGAAAACTAACCTCGTGTAATCGAAACCGGGATTGGTGGTTGAGGGTTTTCGGTTTAGAGTAAGAATGGGAACGGGAACGGGAAGAAATAACGGGGAACGGGATAGGGGAAAGAGAGAAACGAACAAAAAGAGAGGAAGAAAAAGAGAAAGGCAGCAAAGAAGAGAAAAGAAGAAAAGAAGAGAAAGCAAAAACGGGAAAAAGAAAAAGAAACGGGGGAAAGGAAAGGGATGGGAATTTAAATCATAATTTGCGACCAACTGGTCGCAAATATGTAATTATGACAGGAAATGAACAGTCACGCGTGCTGGGGAAATTGCGACCATCTGGTCACATTTCCAAATACAAATGCTACCACTTGGTCGCATTTATAGAAAAAGCGACCAAATGGTCGCCCCGTTGCCATTACCAAGAACGGCTGTCATTTCAAGAGTTCCCATCAACGATTGCGACCAGATGGTCGCAATTATGAGATTCACCGCCAAATATTGCGACCATATGGTCGCATTACTTAAATTCACCGCCATAAATTTCATGAAAATTTAAAGTTACCGCCCATGATTGCGACCATATGGTCGCAATTCCAATTGTATTTTTTAAAAAATATTATTATACTTTGCAAAAATGCGACCATTTGGTCGCTTTTCTCCCAAAACCCTAAACCCTAAACAACCCTAAACCCTAAACCCTAAACCCTAAATCCTAAACCCTAAATCTTAAATGCGACTATTTGGTCTCTTTTCCCTTCTAAATTACTACCATATGGTCACCTTTTTTGTAAAATTGCGACCACTTGGTCACAAATATTAATATTTATATACTTTTTTTTTATATTGGGTTACTTTCTGATATTTACATATGACGGGAACTCTTGTTTCCATGTTGTTATATTCATTGATATGTTTCTTCATGATTTTCGAGATAAATTTTTGTAATTCTTGATTTGGAACTATTTGATTCTAATTAAGAGTTTTTTTTAATACGATATAGATAATTTTATTCTTGTTTTTCAAGATAGAAAGTGCTAGAAGGGAACCAAATAGACTATTGAAGATGTACATATTTATATATAATTAATTTGCATCCACATATTCATTTGAAGCAATTCCAACCTGGAATTCGATATAAACATGTCAAAGTTGAAATCAAGAGGAATCTTTCTTATAATAATAAAAAAAAGCTAATTTCATTTTCATCGTATTTCATCATCTTTTGATTTTAAGTTTGGTCTATTGCTTTATTCATAATTGTAAATGCTTTACTTGAACAAAAAAGAGTCACACGACTATATTCAACTAGAGGTTTAAGGAAAATATAATTATTCTGTGTACAATATTATTGTTCTCTCTTTGTATGGAAATTCAGATATTTTCAAGACGGGGTTAAATATTATTATTTACTCTACACAAATTTTAGAACAATCTAAAGGCGTTTAGATAGCTTATTGATCTTGAAGAGTTTTTATATTAATTGAAAGTGAATAATTTTTATTTAATTGACATTATTATTATTGTTAAGAAATGTAATCAATAAAATTAACCACATCTTGAAATTTTGGAATTATTGGTAATTTTTTCAATCATCTATTCTTATTTTTATTTTTTCTTTTCTAAAGCTTATAATGTAATTTTATTTTATGAACAAATAAAATATTTAATATTTGTTGATTTTTTCCCCCTTGTATTTATGGGGTAAAATAGATAAAGTAAAAGGAAATTACCCCATAAATACAGTGGGAAAAAATCAACAAATATTAAATATTTTATTTGTTCATAAAATAAATATAATTTAAAAATTGATTAACAAACATTTTAACTAATACACATAAAACTCTTAAGTATACAATTATTTAATTGTAAAATAAGACAAAAAATTCCTCGTGCATCGCACGTGTTAAAAAATAGTTATTTATAAATTATTGGTCATATAAAATCACATAATTTGCGACCATCCGGTCACTTTCTAATGTGACCATATGGTAGCTTAATTCCCGGCAAAATTTAAAGCTACCACTCCTCAAAAAAGGTCACAAAATTGCGACCAGATGGTCACTTTTAATTGTGACCACTTGGTAGCTTTTTTCCCTCCAAAATTACGCGCCATTTTTTGCTACTAAGACATATTTTAGTCACAAACATTGCGACCAGGTGGTCACTTTTAATTGTGACCACTTTGTAGCTTTTTTACCTCCAATTTTAAGCTACCGCTCCCCAAAAAAGGTCACAAAATTGCGACCAGGATGGTCACTTTCAATTGTGACCACTTGGTAGCTTTTTTCCCTCCAAAATTACGCGCCATTTTTTGCTACCAAGACATATTTTAGTCACAAAAATTGCGACCAGGTGGTCACTTTTAATGGTGACCACTTGGTAGCTTTTTTCCCTCCAAAATTACGCGCCATTTTTTGCTACCAAGGCATATTTTAGTCACAAAAATGCGACCAAATGGTCGTTTTTATAGGTGACCAAGTGGTCGTTTTTTTTGCGCCATTATTTCGCGCCATTTTTTATGACTACATCTACTTTTGGTCGCAATCTGGTCGCAAAAAAAGTGACCAGATGGTCACTTAAAGTCAACCTTCAAAGAAAGTGACCAAGTGGTCACTTTAAAACTACCACTTTTTTTTTTTCGCAAATTTTTTGTCGCATTTTGGCAGTTTTTTTGTAGTGTCTTGAATGTGGTCTACTTCAAGCTTTATGCCTTGGATTGATGACAAATCACTAGGAACCACATTAGGGAACATTTCATTGAATTCCTGCAAAATCTCAACAAACATGCTTGGCAAAGATATGTTAAGTGTAAAAGAAACTTCTTTGTACAAAAGTACAAACATAGGTTGGTAGAGTTCATTCCTAGCCTCACTTGATCTAGCTTTCAAGCTCTCACTCTCTAGTTCACTCTCTTTTTGCTCACTACACTCAATTGCCTCACACTTTTTAATCTCAAAATACTTTTTGTTTTCACTCTCATGATACTCTTTCTTTTCAAACTCTTTTTCTTTTGAATCAAACTCTCTTTCTTTTCGACTCATTTCTCTTTCTTTTAACCCACTCGTTTCTTTTTCATCACTCATCTCTCTTTCTTGTGACTCACTTATTTCTTTTTCACTGATATCTCTTTCTTTTGGCTCACTCTCTTTGTCACAATTTTAATTATTTTCAAACATAGAATTCTTTTGTAGCTTACAAGTTTCCTCCACACAAACATTAGCACGAATATCGTCTTTTATCTCCTCCATTCTAGCATTGAAAACTTCCTTCGATTTTAAAAGTTCTCTTTCAATCATCTTGACCTTCTCTAAAATCAAATTTGCATTTTCCTCTACCAAGCCATAGGCAGCCCTATTCTTATCCATTAATGTACCATTTTCACCCATTTGATATGAAGATGTAGTATTGGAAATAGGTTTAGAAGCATACCGTGTATCTCTTCTTCTTTTGAGTCTATTTTCTACCTTGGTGGCATAATAAACCATTTCTTCCAACTTCACATATGTATGCCCATTAACTTGGCCAGCAATCTCATAATTTAATTTATCTAAGAACCATGCCATAGTCATATCTTCATCTTCCTCAATATTCGCCCTAGCCATGAGATATTTAAACTCATTGTAGTACTCACAAACGCTCATGTTTCCTTGTGTAAGATCTTCGAACATTTCCTCAAGTTCTCTTTGAAATCGGCTTGGTACAAATTGTTTCCTCATGATGTATTTGAGTTCACACCAAGTTTCAATTGGATCCTCCAAAGTTCTTTTTTTCCTATCGTTCACCAATTGTTTCCACCATGTTAGTGCATAATCACATAATTGAGTTGTTATAAGGTGTACCTTCTTTGAATCGCTACATGGATGTTCTTCAAAATAAAGATCCACCCCTCTTTCCCATATCAAGTAAACCTCTGGATTTGATCTTCCTTGAAAAGTAGGTAACTTGAGCTTATCACCTCTTAAGCTTCTATGTTCCATCCATTCATGATAGACCACTGTATTTTCACTCCGAGTATGTTCTATCTCTCGACATCCATTGCTCCTCTTTTGATCAAACCTTTCATAATATATTGCTGCAAGTAAACAAGTTAGTAATAAAAATAGGACCTTTCAATCACTCCCTAAGTGTTTACACTCAATTATGTTAGTTCACTCGTGTTTGCACTCAAAATAGATTTTATGGCTTAAATGTAACCTTGAACTATTAGCACACTTTATCAACTATCAAGAAACAAAGATACTAATGAAATTTGAAAAAAATTAACAATCAAGAAATAAGAAACAAGCAATTTTGTGGGTTAAGAAGAAAATAAGACAGATTTATGCAAATGGTTTATTTTAGTGACAAGGAAAGAATAAGAAAGAAAATAAGCAAGAATAAACTTTCCTAAAAGAGAAAAATTCAAATTTAGACTTCCCTAAAGCAATTTGGATCAGAAAATATGACTTTTCTTAAGCAAGATATGTATATATTTGAATATGGGACAGATTTGAAACTTTCCTAAAACAGTTTTTGCAATTTATGGTAAGTTCTAGCTTTTTAGGAAACAAACAACTTTGGCTCATTCAACTTGATAATTTCGGATTCAAGATGCATAAATGATGAGTTTAAGATGAAATCTTCAAGAACAATAAAAACACTAGACACTTTTTTTTTCTGAACCACAAACAATTGAAGAAAGAACAATTTTTTTTTTCAAATTTCTGGACAATCCGGCAGTATGCAAAGATCTATATTTTTATCAATCTTCCACGTTTGTTTGGACAAACTTGTCTGAATACAAAATAACCACGACAGAATAATAAAGATTTGTGTAATTGATGACTTTCTGAGAATCGGATTGAAACTCTACTAAAAATTACAAAAACAGTAGCTAAATAAGGAAATTCTGGAACTATTTTTTTTCCCCTGCAATTTTCGATGAACTCAGAACAAGACAATAAAAATTCAATAAACAAGAAAGCAAGTAAGATATAAATCTTCCCTTGAGCCTAAGCACTGATACCAAATGATATGAAACCCTAGACAATTGAAATAATAACCCTTTGAAAGACAAAGAACCCCTAAAAACAACAAGGAAATTCGGATTACAAGGTGGCACAAAATATTCCAAATCTTTCCTTAAGTGCATTGGTGCATTTTAGGAAAGTTTTGCCCTAGAAGATATTATATCATTCGTAAACTATTCTAAGCATTAAAATTGATAAATAAAGGCCTAAAACATGTCCAAACACATCAAAAATTCGTGGACATCATATATGGAAAGTTTGGGAATAAATATGGAAAGTGGTTCAAATAAGGAAAGTTGGCAAAAATGATGCAACTTTCCCAATTAGCTCTTCTCTTCAATTCTAATTGAATAAGTCTTCAATACTCTTCTTCAAAGTGCATTTTCCATAGATTAAAGTTTATCAAGTCCTCTTCCATAACCTCAATGCTCAGATCTTCCACTACAAAAAAACTGTCAAAATGCGACCATAAATTTGCGACAAAAAAAAGTGGTAGTTTTATGGTGACCACCTGGTCACTTTCTTTGAAGGTTGACTTTAAGTGACCATCTGGTCACTTTTTTTGCGACCAGATTGCGACCAAAAGTAGAAGTAGTCATAAAAAATGGCGCGAAATTATGGCGCAAAAGAAGCGACCACTTGGTCACCTAAAAAAACGACCATCTGGTCGCATTTTTGTGACTAAAATATGCCTTGGTAGCAAAAAATGGCGCGTAATTTTGGAGGGAAAAAAGCTACCAAGTGGTCACAATTAAAAGTGACCACCTGGTCACAATTTTTGTGACCTTTATTGGGCTGTGGTAGCTTAAAATATGAGGGAAAAAAGCTACCAAGTGGTCACAATTAAAAGTGACCACCTGGTCGCAATTTTTGTGACCTTTATTGGGCATTGGTAGCTTAAAATTGGAGGGAAAAAAGCTACCAAGTGGTCACAATTAAAAGTGACCACCTGGTCGCAAATTTTGTGACCTTTATTGGGCATTGGTAGCTTAAAATTTTGGAGGGAAAAAAGCTACCAAGTGGTCACAATTAAAAGTGACCACCTGGTCGCAATTTTTGTGACCTTTATTGGGCAGTGGTAGCTTAAAATTGGAGGAAAAAAGCTACCAAGTGGTCACAATTAAAAGTGACCACCTGGTCGCAAATTTTGTGACCTTTATTGGGCAGTGGTAGCTTAAAATTTTGGCGGGAATTAAGCTACCATATGGTCACATTAGAAAGTGACCGGATGGTCGCAAATTCTGTGATTTTATATGACCAATAATTTATAAATAACTAGTTTTTTAACACGTGCGATGCACGTGGAATTTTTAGTCTTATTTTACAATTCAATTGTATACTTTAAGAGTTTTATGTGTATTAGTTAAAATGTTTGTTAATCAATTTTTAAATTATATTTATTTTATGAACAAATAAAATATTTAATGATTGTTGATTTTTTCCCACTGTATTTATGGGGTAAAATAGATAAAGTAAAAGGAAAATTACATTATAAGCTTTAGAAAGAAAAAATAAAAATAAGAATAGATGATTGAAAAAATTACCAATAATTCCAAAATTTCAAGATGTGGTTAATTTTATTGATTACATTTCTTAACAATAATAATAATGTCAATTAAATAAAAATTATTCACTTTCAATTAATATAAAACTCTTCAAGATCAAGAAGCTATCTAAACGCCTTTAGATTTTTCTAAAATTTGTGTAGAGTAAATAATAATATTTAACCTCGTCTTGAAAATATCTGAATTTCATACAAAACAGAGAACAATAATATTGTATGAGAGAAGAATTATATTTTCCTTAAACCTCTAGTTGAATCTAGTCCTTTTGACTCTTTTTTGTTCAAGTAAACCATTTACAATTATGAATAAAGCAATAGACCAAACTTAAAATCAAAAGATGATGAAATACAATGAAAATGAAATTAACTTTTTTTTTTATTATAAGAAAGATTCCTCTTGATTTCAACTTTGACATGTTTATATCGAATTCCGAGTGGAATTGCTTCAAATGAATATGTGGATGCAAATTATATATAAATATGTACATCTTCAATAGTCTCTTTGGTTCCCTTCTAGCACTTTCTATCTTGAAAAACAAGAATATAATTATCTATATCTATTAAAAAAAACTCTTAAATAGAATCAAATAGTTCCAAATCAAGAATTACAAAAATTTATCTCGAAAATCATGAAGAAACATATCAATGAATATAACAACATGGAAACAAGAGTTCCCGTCATATGTAAATATCAGAAAGTAACCCAATATAAAAAAAAAAGTATATAAATATTAATATTTGCGACCAAGTGGTCGCAATTTCACAAAAAAGGTGACCACATGGTAGTAATTTAGAATGGAAAGGCGACCAAATGGTCGCATTTTTGGAAAAGTATAATAATATTTTTTTTAAAATACAAGAGGAATTGTGACCATATGGTCGCAAATATCGGCGGTAAGTTTAAATTTTCATGAAATTTATGGCGGTGAATTTAAGCAATGCGACCATCTGGTCGCAATATTTGGCGGTGAATTTCATTATTACGACCAGATGGTCGCAATTGTTGATGGGACTCGTGATATGACAGCTGTTCTTGGTAATGGTAACTGGGCGACCAAATGGTCGCTTTTATAATAAATGCTACCATTTGGTCGCAAATCTCTCTGAAAATGCGACCATATGGTCGCATTTTGCCCCAGCACGCACGACCTTTCGTTTCTTGTCATAATTACATATTTGAGACCAGTTGGTAGCAAATTTTGATTTAAATTCCCATCCCTTTCCTTTCCCCCGTTTCTTTTTCTTTTCTCCGTTTCTTCTTTTCTTTTTTCTGCCTTTCTCTTCTTTTCTGCCTTTCTGTTTTTCTTCCTCTTTTTTTGTTCTTTTCTCTCTTTCCCCTCTCCCGTTCCCCGTTATTTCTTCCCGTTCCCGTTCCCATTCTTACTCTAAACCAAAAACTCTCAACCCCCAATCCCGGTTTCGATTACGAGGTTAATTTTCGTATCAAATTGAAGTTTAGTTTAAGAATTTAGTTTACTTAGTTTTAGTTTTTAGTTTTTAATTAAGTAGATTAGTTTAGTTTTGTTAATTTAATTAGTTTTAGTTTAATTAATCTAAATTTGTGTAATCAATTACTTAGTCTACTTTTGTTTAATTCATAGCATTTTAGTTTACATTAACTAATTAATTAGTTTACTTTAATTTTCTTACTTTAAGTAATTTTAGTTTAATTAATCTAATAGTTTAATTAATCTAACTTAGTTTACTTTAATTCAATTTAAGTAGTAATTAATTTAATTACTTAATCTAATTTAGTTTAATTACTTATTTAGTTTATTTAAGATAGTTTACTTTAATTTAATAAAATTAAACTAAATTAATTTATAATTACACTAGTTTAACTTTTAATTTTAGTTTAATTAATGTAATTTAGATTACTTTAATTAAATCCATTAATTTAAAGTAGGGTAATTAATTCAAATAGTTTAACTTCAATTATACTTAAGTAGTTTAAATTAATGAGTTACACTAATTTAATTAATTAATTTTAGTTTAATTATTAAATAAAAATTGTTTAATTACTTAATTTTAGTTACATTTGATTAAAGTAAAGTACAATTAGATTAATTAATTAGAATAATTTTGTTTAAGTATTGTAACGTCCCGTTATTTTGTGATATAAAAAAAAAAAAACTTTTATTTATTTTATTTTAATTTGAGTAATTAAAATTCATTTATTTATTATTAAATTAGAATTTAGTATTTTATTTCATTTTATTTCATTTTAATGGCTTTATTTATTTAAATACGTTTTAATGGTATTAATAATTATTAACGGGCCAATTAATAATTATTAATCACCATTGGGATAGTTTGAGTTGTTCGGAAATCGTTTTTAAGTCAAAAGTCGAAGAAGGGCAAAGTTGTAATTACCCAATTTGCAAAATATCTAAAAACACTATTCATTTGTCTTTAAAAACTCAACTTTGACCACAATTGACCAAAATCTTCATTCATTTCCTCCTCCTTGGCCGTGAGCTTCAAAGAGCAAAAAGAAGATTTTTGGTTTTTGTTCGTTTCTTCTTGGGATCGACTTGATTCTCGTTCCATTGGAAAGGTATCGATCCTACGATCCTTTCCCACCTAGCCTTCGTCCGTTTCTCTCGAGATCCGAGGAGTTCTCGGTAAGTTTCTCTTGAAACCCTAAGCTCCAAATAGTGTTTTAATGGAGTTTTACTTGTTTTCTTTCGATTTCTTGCCGTGAAACTCGGTGTTTGTCAATTCGGGAGTAGTTTTAAGTGTTTTTGGAAACTATTCCATAACCCTAAAACCGAGTTTCAGTCGAAACCCTTCCCGTTTGAAATTTACCCTTTTGGGTTTGATTTTGGGTTAAAAATTAATGAATGAATGTTTATTTAAATTCATTTCGGGAAAGGGATTAATGTTCAAAAACACTATTCATCGATACCCATTGAAATCGGGAATATCGAATTTGCTTAAAACCAACTCAAAATGTATTTAAATTGCCAAAAAGCCGAAAAACCAAACCCGAGACCCTTTTCTAGGGAGGGCCGAGAGCCTCCAAGGGGTAGGTTTGGTGGTCTTTCCGTCTTTTTGCTTGTTTGATCGTTGTTTAATCGTTGGTTGGTATTTTATTAATTTTCGGAATATTAATCCTTTTGTAGGTGTTTTTGAACCGTTTGTTTGATTGCTCTACCGGACTTAGAAGCAAAGTCATCTTTTAACTAAGGTGAGAATGATTAGAATTTAAAGTAACTATAGAAAGCAAACAAGTACGATGATTTGTAGAATCGGGAACTAAGATTAGAATCCAACCTAAGATTAGAGGGTTGTGAGATAGTGCCTTAGGATTTGAAGTTAATCCTTTAGGCGAGAAACTTAGGATTTCTCGTTGAGAACCTCGAATCTTAGAAGATTCTAAGATAGATTAGTCTTGGAAGTTTAGAATCCTTGAAAGTTTAGGTTAATCGTTATATTTTGACCTTTACTTTTATTATCGTTAGCGGAGTTCGATCGATATATCGTTCATCCAGGGATTCTATATATTTTATTTATGTCCTTTACTTTATATCTTTTACCTTATACCCTTACTTAATGCCTTTTTACTTTATGTCTGTATCGTCTACTTTAATTCCGCACTTTATTTATTTACTCCAAATACATCATATTACATCATAACATCTCGCATCATGAAAAAGAAAGTGAGAAAGATATGAAGGGGGAAGAATGTTGGACCCTACGGGGAATGTCCGCATCACCTTCATAGAAAAAGAAAGAAAGTGAGAAAGAAAAGAAGGGGGAAGAATGTTGGACCCTACGGGGAATGTCCGCATCACCTTCAGAAAAAGAAAAGAAAGTGAGAAAGAAAATGAAGGGGGAAGAATGTTGGAGCCTACGGGCAGTGTCCGCATCACCTTCATAGAAAAAGAAAAGAAAGTGAGAAAGTAAAGGAGGGAGAACGATGGATCCTACGGGATAGACCACGTTACCTCCTCATGCATAAGGGCGTATGCGAATCCTACGGGATGCTCTCATGCATTCATACATATGATCAATAAAAGAGAGAATTGAGATGTTTAATATGATGCAAAGTTTATTTACTTCTATTACTTATGTCATAATATTGTTGATGGATGAGTATTGACTATGATTTTAGTAATATCATCCTTAGAAAGTATAAAATGAATTTTACCTAGAGTTTGGAGAACTTTAGGAGTAGATTGTGTCGGATTATTTGGACACAAATCGAAATGCGAGTTTGAGGTCTATCTTTACTTTTTATGCTATTTATTCTCACTGGGCTTAGTTTGTTAGCTCATGATATTACAAAAATTTCAGGTAATGCCCTGGTTAGAGGCCGTGGACGGGGAGATGGTGCTGCGTGATCGAGGGATGCTGACCTCGAGATGGACTTGTTGATTTTGTAAAGTATATGTTAATACTTTGTGAATTTTCAAAGACTTTGACATTGTATATAGCTCATAAGAGCTGTTGATGTGGTTTTTATGATATGAAACATTTGAACTCCTGATTTGGACTTAAAGTCCATGTGATTTATTTAGATTTGAAAATTAGGATGTAAACAGGTTTTCGGCATGCCAATTTTCAAACAAAACCACGCCAATTTTTCCTAAAATAAAAGACTTCCGCTGTTTTCTCTGATTTTAATTTATTTAAAAGTGACGGGTCGTCACAAGTATTCTAATCAATTAATTTGAAATAAAGTAAATTAAAATTAGGTTAATTGAACTAAAATTAATTCAATTAAACTTAAGATTAATTAATTAAAACTAAAATAAACAAATCAATTAATTAGAATAAAAGTAAATTAAAATTAGGTTAATTGAACTAAAATTAATTCAATTAAACTTAAGATTAATTAATTAAAACTAAAATAAACAAATCAATTAATTTGAATAAAAGTAAATTAAAATTAGGTTAATTGAACTAAAATTAATTCAATTAAACTTAAGATTAATTAATTAAAACTAAAATAAACAAATCAATTAATTTGAATAAAAGTAAATTAAAATTAGGTTAATTGAACTAAAATTAATTCAATTAAACTTAAGATTATTTAATTAAAACTAAAATAAACAAATCAATTAATTTGAATAAAAGTAAATTAAAATTAGGTTAATTGAACTAAAATTAATTCAATTAAACTTAAGATTAATTAATTAAAACTAAAATAAACAAATCAATTAATTTGAATAAAAGTAAATTAAAATTAGGTTAATTGAATTAAAATTAATTCAATTAAACTTAAGATTAATTAATTAAAACTAAAATAAACAAATCAATTAATTTGAATTAAAGTAAATTAAAATTAGGTTAATTGAACTAAAATTAATTCAATTAAACTTAAGATTAATTAATTAAAACTAAAATAAACTAATCAATTAATTTGAATTAAAGTAAATTAAAATTAGATTAATTGAAACTAAAACTAATTGAATTTTAGTTTAATTCAATTAATTTTAGTTCAATTAAATCTAATTTTACTTTACTTTATTTCAAATTAAATGATTAGTTTATTTTAGTTTTAATTAATTAATCTTAAGTTTAATTGAATTACTTTTAGTTCAATTAATCTAATTTTAATTTACTTTTATTCAAATTAATTTGATTAGTTTATTTTAAATTATTTACTTAATTTATGTTAGTTTAATTTACATTATTTCATTAATTAATTAATTAAATAAACTAATCAATATTTTACTTACGTAATTAGTATTAAATTAGTTTATTTTGGTTGTAGGACTATGACGGGCGACGAGCGTCCTCCCGGTCGAGGCGAGCTTGACGACACGGGTGACGAGGGGTCTTCACGACGCCTCTGGCGTTGCCCCGATGCGGACGACTACGGAGGAGTTGGACATCCTCTTTAGTTACGAGACGGGACTTGCCGCCACGCTCGATGATGGAGTCCCCGAGACCAAGTCCGCGACACCACGGCCGCCGGAGACTCCCTTGCCACGACTCCGGGCTTAGCATCAGGGTCTGCATCAGGGTATGCGTCCGGGTCAGCGTCCGAGTCTGCATCAGGGTCGGATCCAGCTGGCCCCTCGACTTCATGCAAGCAGCCGTCTCGGGCCGCAGACTCTACCCTTCGGAATGAAGGGGATACGTAAGTAATTTTGTTTACTATTTTTCAAAGTGTTTTTTATTCCTTTTAACTAATAGTTTCTAATATATAGCACAAATTTTTTTTGATTTGTTCGAGTACAACAAGATACGACCGTTTCAAAACGGTTTCCGAGGTCCTCCAGAGCATGCCTCTACCCAGGAAACTCATTGGACGAAGATTCCGATGACGGAGAAAGCGTGGATGTACGACAATTGGAAGGTAAAACCATCATTCATTTTCATAATTAATTAATTTTGAAATTTATAGAAATAAATTTATTACTTTAACAATTTTTTATTTCAATTTTTTCAGGGCAAGTTTCCTGTTATCGATCCCGATATCACTGACGGTAGATTGTTCCCCCTATGGGACAGTCATGTCCGGGATCGATTCAAGGACCTCATGATCCGGGCGCGCAGAAAGCAAACAGAAAACCGCCCCGTGTGGATGAGCCTGGAGGACCACGCGCGCTTCTCGCGAGCTTGAGCTCTTCTGAGGGCAAGGCAGTGTCAAGCAGGAATAAGGCCAACCGCGCGAAGAATCCCGCAAAACACACAGCGGGGGCGCGGACCCACGACGAGCACCATCGTCGATTGGTATGTTTTTTTTTCGTCGTTTTCTTACTTAAGTACTTTTTTCTCTTTTTCTTTTTTCAATTACTTATTAATTTATTATGTTTTATTCTTCACTCTTTAATTTTTTAGGAAGCGAAGCACGGGGCGCCCCGTCCCGCCCGATGAGCTGCACCGAGTTCTTCACACGAAGAAGGACGGGACGTTCGTCGACGATAAGGCGAAAGCAGTTCAGGTATTTAATAATTTTTTCAATTATTATTTTTTATTTAAAATTTTTCCTACATTATATATTAACCATTTTATTTTCTGAATTTTAAATGTTTAGGAACGTTTCACGGAGTCCTTGACTCAGCGGTTGCCCACACCAGACTCGCAACCGACTGAGGAGGACCGTATAGAGGCGTTCTTGGAGGCTACTGGAGGGGTTCGGCCTGATGGGTCAGTTCCTGGGCTCGGCTCGTACGGGCGACGCCTTTATGCAGATGTGCCCCGGCCTCAGGGAAGCGGAGCGAGCACTAGCTCCGGCCCTTCTCCGTCTGAGCAGCAGCTGCGCGCGGACATGGAGGCTATGTGCGAGGACTTCGTTACTCGAGTCGCTACTATTGAGGCCAGCATGCAGGCACGATTCGACGCCCAGGTCGCATCCGCTTTGGCCGCGTACTTCAGATCTCTAGGCGGCGGCCCTTCATCATCGACGCCTCCTCCCCCACCCCCCGCCCCTCCGCAGTAGTTTTAGGATTCTTTCGATTGTATAAAACGTTTTTTTAATATTTGATATATATATTTTTTATTTTAATTCCATTTTTTTTATGAAATTTTAATATTAATTAAATAAATAATTAATAAATAATAAATAATTAATAATTAATAATTAATAATTAATTAACTAATTATTGAAATTTAAATTTTAAAAAAAAATTCTTAAATGTGACCAGATGGTCACTTTAAAAGCGACCATCTGGTCACTTTTTTACTTAATCTAAAAGTGACCATTTGGTCACATAAAATACGACCATTTGGTCACTTTTTTATGTGACCATTTGGTCACTTATCTTTCACATAAATTACGACCAGATGGTCGCTTCTTAGGCGACCATATGGTCGTATTTTAACTGAGCCAAGAAGTGACCATTTGGTCACAAAAATTACGACCATTTGGTCACTTTTTATGTGACCAAATGGTCACTTCTATTGAAGAGAAAATGCGACCATCTGGTCGTATTTTTAAAAGTTTGACTTTTTTGCGACCAAAAATTTTTGGTCGTATATTTGTGACCATCCAGTCACACAAATTCAGAACCGACCAGCTTTTTGGCCACCACTTAGTTGGTCGCATTTTTGGTCGCATTTTAGGAAAAAAACGACCATTTGGTCGCAATTTCCTGGTCGCAAATTGACAGTTTTTTTGTAGTGTTCAAAGCATGTCTTGACTTTGCTCAAGTAGGCTTGTAATTGATGTTTTATGCTTGTCTTGAACTTTGATCTTGAAATTGATCCTTGAGCTATTTGTGACGTTCCATGAAAAGCTTGAAAACCATTAAAAATTTAAATCAACCTTTAGGCGAGGTTGGGAAGATGATGACCTAATCGATCAATCCCCTAATTCAAGAAGATGTTTCTTGATTTACGGTTGAGGCACTCCACAAGAACAATGATCAATTGGACTTGAATGACTCTACACATGCAATTCAAGAACATGAATTACAAAGGGGTTTTTTAAAGCAAAAGCTTAAACCAAAACAAAAGGATTTTCATTCATTGATATTCCGATTGTAAAGCTTACAAAAAGGGCTTTAAATAGCCTAATAAACCCTAGCTTGGTCGAAAATATGTAGGGAAATAAAGACCTAATAATAAAAAGGTAAGAACTAGACTTTCCTAATTCAAATTAGGAAAGTTTTCCTAATCTTCTAAACTTGGTCTCCAAATTTGCAAAACTAAGGAAACAAAGAAAATTTTTCCATATTACTTCAATAATAGTAATAATGAATAAAAAAAAGTAATAAAACTCAAATAAAATACTAAAATTCGAAATTGGATGAAAATAGACAAAACTACAAGTGTCAGTCGCCGTTTTTGATGTCATTTTCACTCGTTTGAATGTTTTCAAGCGCGATTTTCATTGTAGCTCTTTGAAACAAATATCACATGAGTTTAATAGTGTTTTAAAATCATTTTCTTTATTAGTAAAGTATGTAACCCAATATCTTTGCAAATACCCAAGAAAGTCAATCTTCACTCGTTTAGTCTTTGGATTCTTTATCTTTTGTTGATTGAAACCTTGGACTTCAATATCGTCAATTCTTTGACATTTGGGGCTGGGATGATTCATATCACCTGAAGCCTAAAAAAAGCTTTTAAATGCCATTAAAGCTTGTCATGATGTGTATTTAAGTTATCTTGAATGAAGCTTTAACTTGCCTTGAATGAAGCTTGGGTTATCATCAATGCATCTTGAGTCGTAGTTAATGCATCTTAACTTAAATTGTAATAAATGAACTTGGGTTTCCATTAATGGAATTAAAGTGCATTTAATGCAAGTATTCTTGAAGCTTGAATTCCTCAAATGCAAGACTACATAATTCATATCATTCCCCCATTCTTCAAAATGGTTCTTCCTTGAATCAAAATGCGTTGCTGCGAAAGAAAGTTAGAGAGAGAGAAAAAAAAATTGGACCTTTCAAGCACTCCCTCACTTTTTACAACTCTCTTTGTTCCACTCGTGTTTTAACTCGGAAATAATATTCGTCGAGATTGACAACAAATTTTTTTTATGAAGCTCATATAAATTTCAACCAATCAGTAATGAAGAGCTTATAATTAGCCAAATTCAAAAATTTAATCTCAAAGGAAAAACATTAAATTGAAACAAACCAAAATTCTGGAATATAGAAGAAATCAGCGAACAGAATTGAATCCAAATATTTGAATACTTTCCTTTACGAATTTTCTTATGAGCCCTTCTGACATTTGAAAGATAACAATATGAGTAAGAGTTTCTCTTCAAGAGTATTAAACAAATTCGGATGTTAAGATAAGGTTTGAATAAAAAAAAAAAGCATTAAATGCGGCAGTTACAAAGGTGGACAGTTTTTGACAAACTTTTAATTCAGCCATTTTTGGGACTTCAAATTCATGGAAATGAATGTGTAACTGATGGTTTATGACTTATAACTGATATAATAACACATTCCAATCAGATATACACGAATTTTAAGGATCAAACTTAGAAAACCTTAAGAATTTGCAAGAAGAACGCAAGATGAACAAACAAGTGCTCTTGAATGCAAAGCTTTTTTTTTCAAGATCCGAAAGTGATCTTCAATATGAAATAGAGATTAGACCAAATAGATAAAGAAGAATTCATGCTTGGACAAAAATGAAAAGATTGGACAGAATTGAAAATAACAAGAATAGAAAAGGATAGATTAGATAAAACCTGTTCTAGAGATCGGCCACAAAATCGTAACCAATGCTCTGATACCAAATGATAAAGCAAACTCAAATTTCAAGTTCAACGCCCTATGCTATTATAATTAGCATGAACCCTTGAAATATGAATTCAAACCCTCCCTAACTATTCGATTTCTACCATAAGTAAAGGCTAGAAACAGATTGCCCTATGTAATCTAAAAATCATGAAACGGACAAACTTTTACGTTCCATCATCTCATGATTTGAAACACTCCACAAGTTGGTTATGTTTCTAAACATGTAATCTAAAGCAAGATTTCAAAGGGTGTGGCTCAAGGCTCTCAATGTGCATAAAAATGCTACATTTCATTCAATCTTTTGAATCTCTCAAGTCTTACAAGTCTTATTTACAATGTCTGATACAATGCCTATTTATAGGCTTAAAACACAATGAAATTTCATCCATAATGCTCCCATAACAGCCTCATTAAGTCCCTACATTGTAACCCTTGAATTTAAAGCAAAAACTTAACTTACATTCAACCACCATTTAATTTGTAACTTACATTGCATCTAAAACAATTGAAACTGATACTTGAAGCCTAAAAGAAGCTTTTAAATGCAATTAAAGCTTGTCTTGATGTGTATTTAAGTTATCTGGAATGAAGCTTTAAGTTGCCTTTAATGAAGCTTGGGTTATCATCAATGCATCTTGAGTCGTAGTTAATGCATCTTAACTTAAATTGTAATAAATGAACTTGGGTTACCATTAATGGAATCGAAGTGCATTTAATGCAAGTATTCTTGAAGCTACAATTCCTCAAATGCAAGGCTACATAATTCATATCACTCTTTGCACCAAAATGTCAAACGAGGAACGGAACCAATCATTTTAAACTTGTCCTCATGATTTGGTCCATTCTAAAGATCCAAATGGAGGAAACTATTCTTTGGGAATCCTCTTTGGACCAAAATGTCAAACGAGGGTCAAAACCAATCTTATAAAACTTGAGCTAATGATTTGGTTCATCCTAAAGTTCCAAATTGAGGAAACTTTTCTTTGGAAATCCTCTTTAGAGCAAAATGTTAAACAAAGATCGGAACCAATCTTTTTAAACTTGTCCTCATGATTTGGTCCATCCTAAAGTTTGAAATGGAGAAAACTCTTCTTTGAAAATCCTCTTTGGACCAAAATGTCGAACAAGGATTGGAACCAACCTTTTCAAGCTTGTCCTAATGATTTGGTCCATCCTAAAGATCCAAATGGAGGAAACCCTTCTTTGGGAATCCTCTTTGGACCAAAATGTCAAACGAGGACAAGTTTAGGATGGACCAAATCATTAGGAAAAGTTTGAAATGATTGGTTCCGATCCTCGTTTGACATTTTAGTCCAAAGAGGATTTCCAAAGAAGAGTTTCATCCATTTGGAACTTTAGGATGGACCAAATCATGAGGAAAAATTTAAAAAGATTTGTTCTGATCTTTGTTTAACATTTTAGTCTAAAGAGGATTTCCAAAGAAGAGTTTCCTCAATTTGGAACTTTATGGCAGAAGTGGGAGCTTGGATTTTCCCATAACAATATTGATCACAAAAGGCACCGAATTCTATTCGTTGTTGACTTCATATTGTAAATCTCGTTTGACATTTTGGTCCAAAGAGGATTCCCAAAGAAGAGTTTCCTCCATTTGGATCTTTAGGATGGACCAAATCATTAGGAAAAGTTTGAAATGATTGGTTCCGATCTTTCGTTGGACATTTTGGTCCAAAGAAGAGTTTCCTCCATTCGGAACTTTAGGATGGATCAAATCATGAGGTTAAGTTTAAAAAGATTGGTTCCAATCTTTGTTGAACATTTTGGTCTAAAGAGGATTTCCAAAGAAGAGTTTCCTCAATTTGGAACTTTAGGATGAACCAAATCATTAGCACAAGTTTTAAAAGATTGGTTCCGATCCTCGTTCGGCATTTTGGTCCAAAGAGAATTTCCAAAGAAGAGTTTCCTCCCGTTGGATCTTTAGGATGGACCAAATCAATAGGACAAATTTAACGTTCGACATTTTGGTCCAAAGAGGATTTCCAAAGAAGATTTTCCTCCATTTGGAACTTTAGGATGGACCAAATCATTAAGACAAGTTTGAAATGATTGGTTTGGATTCTCGTTCGACATTTTTGTCCAAAGAGGATTACCAAAGATGAGTTTCCTCCATTTGAAACTTTAGGATGGACCAAATCATAAGGATAATTTTGACAATCAAAATTTTTTTCCAAAGAGGATTCCCAAAGAAGAGTTTCCGCCATTTGGAACTTTAGGATGGACCAAATCGTGAGGACAACTTTGACAAGATTGGTTCCGATCCTCGTTTGAGATTTTTGTCCAAAGAGGATTCCTGATAAGGCAAACCCAAATTACAAGTCCAAAGACCCTATGCTATTATGCTTAGCATGAACCTTTGAAGCAATAACTCAAACCCTCCCTAACTAATCGGTTTCAACCAAAAGATTAAGTCTAGATGAGATTACCTCTTAGATCAATGATCTAGAGACAAGAATGAGATTTCTTGTTCTAGATTGAATCACTCCACAACTAGGTTGATCAATCCCTAATTGAATGACTCTGCAGCAACCCTAAACACAAGGAAATGAAAACTCTATTTGGTTTTCAAAAGAAACTCTCAAAGAGTAACTTAATTTTCATTCAACAATAATATGCTTTGTTAAATTGAGTTACATGGCTTTTATAGCCTTCAAATAACAAAAGGAAAACAAAACATAAAAGGAAACAAAACATTAAAGCATTCGGTTACAAAATAGCAAAAACAGAAAAGGAAAGTAGAGCTATAATGGCACACGGCTACTAATAAGGAAACTTTGTCTAAAATTCAAACAAAAGTAAATCTGATTTGCTTAGTTGTTGCACTCTTCCACTTAAAGCATAGTTGAGACTTGCATAAGATTATCTTTGTAGATATCTTCCTTATGGATTTGTAAGTTGCATACATTGATCTTCAAAGTTGGATATGTCAAGTCTTCCTCCGAATTGAGCTGCTCACTTGGAAATAAAGCTTGATCGGAGCCTAGCCATTCTTGCACATGTGTAATAAACGCTTGTTGGATCTTCTTTGCTTCAGATGCTGTGATTGGGTCGCTTGGGACATGTATTGGAATTGGATTGCTTCCATGTTTCTTATAATTTTCCCCTTCTTCAAGAAGATTTGTCCTCGAATCAAGGTCATCATCCCCTACATCAAAAGGTCTCAAATCAGCAACATTAAAAATAGAATTCCAAAATACTCACCTTTTAACACAATGGTGTTGATTTTTGCATAGATTTTTCCAAGGACTTGATATGGTCCATCACCCCTTGGATGCAACTTAGTCCTTTTTTTGTATTTTTTTCTTCCGGAAATGCATCCAAATCCATTCTCTCAGATGAAATTTAAGTAGTTTTCTTCTCTTGTTCATTATTGAGGTAAATGTGAAAACTTGCCCCTCAATCATTTGCTTCACATCCGTTTGCATTAATTTGATGAAAACATACTTAAAATGGACTTAAACAATCACAAAAACATTAGATCTCAAAGGCAGCAACTCAAAGGGAGTAATAGCATAAAGAAGTTTATTTCAAAAACAAACATTCTTATGATGTATTATTCTATTACATGTATTTTCCACAAAAGGTAAACAATTCTCTGAAGGTTCCACATTAGAGTTAGTTTCCCCATGCATTTCTCCTAAAGTCTCATTTATTATCTCTTGAGTTCCCCATTCAAGCAAAACACCTTGGAATACATTGTAATTACTCAAAGTAAAATCAGCAACAAAAGATGTATACGTTTTCCTAAGTTGTGCATCATTCAAGTTAAACTTTTCAATATGGTCAAAACCATTAATGTCAATATGCTCCATATCAAAAACTTTAACATTCTCAAAAATTATATTTGAATATAAAGTATTATTCCAAGAAAGTATATAACTTACAACATTCTCTTAACCTTGATGATAGTAAGTTCCATTGAGAAATGTTATGAATACCTCTTCGACATACTTTCTTGCATGCATGGTTTGTCCTTCCAAACACCTCAAGCTCTTATTCGGCCATAAGTAATGCTTCCAAACCTGAAAAAGATATTCAAACACACTAGGCAAATATTGGTTAAGGTTAGTTGCCAAAAAGTCTACTTTGCACATAAGCACAAAATTAGGCTTTTGACTAAGCAAAACTGTCCTCACCTCACTCATTTTTGCAAGATAACTCAGTAATATTCCTCTTCTCTCTTTTTACTCTAAGTATTCACACTTTTCGGTTTCACTCTTCTCTTTTCTCTCATTAGTTTCTTTTTCTCGAAACTCTTATTTCTTCACACTTTCATTTTTACATCTCAAAGCTTTCTTGTCTCTATCACTCATTTCTTCACTCAAATTTTTTCTCTCTCTCATTTCTTTTTCTTCAAACTCAAATCTTTTTTTCCCAAGTTTCATTTGATAAATTCAAACTTCTTTTGAAGATAAAGGTACAAGAATAATTTTTCTACCATCCTTAATGAAACTATACCTATTTAGGAAACCATCATACATAACCCTCCTATCATGTTGCCAAGGATGACCAAGTAATATATCTCCTGCATGCATAGGTACAACATCACATAAAATCATATCCTTATACTTACCAAGAGTAAAAGAAATTAAAGCTTGGGAAACTACCTTCATTTCTCCACAATTGGTAAGCCATTGAAGCTTGTATGGTGACGGATGTGCTTAAGTTGGTATTTGAAGTCATTTGACCAGAAACGAGCTCACCACATTTGTACAACTTCCACCATCGATCACAACACTACATGGAGTCTCATTCACCAAACACCTTGTGTGGAACAAGTTGTTTCTTTGGTCATCTTCATAATCTTCCTTCATTTGGGAATTTAAAACCCTCCTAGACAAAAGTGCTAGTCGGTTTCCCTCCTCTAAGATTACATCTGTAACGTCCCGTTATTTTGTGATAATTTTTTTTTTATTTCATTTTAATTTAAGTAATTAAAGTTCATTTATTTATCAGTAAATTAGAATTTAGTAGTTTATTTCGGTTTAAGTTCTTTTAATTGCCTTTTTAGTTTAATTTCATTTTAATGGTATTAATAATTATTAACGGGCCAATTAATAATTATTAATCACCATTGTGATGGTTTATGATCATCGGGTTTCGTTTTATAAGTTAAAAGTCATAAAAGGACGTATCCGTCATTTCCAAAATTCCTAAATATCTAAACACTATTCACCAATCTTCTCTAAATTACCTTGACTCCAAAAATTGACCAAAAAGTTGTCCATTTTTCCCTTCCCACCCGTGTGCTTCAAAGAAGAAAAAGAGAAAATTGATTTTCTTTCGTTTCTCGACGGATCGACTTGATTCTCGTTCCATTGGAAAGGTATCGGTCCTACGATCCTTTTCCACCCAACCATCGTACTTGCCACTCGTGTTATACGAAGTTCTCGGTAAGTTTCTATTGAAACTCTAAGCTCCAAATAGTGTTTTAATGGAGTTTTCTTTGATTTCCTTCGATTTCGTGTTGTAGAACTCGGTGTTTGTTAATGTGAGAGTTGTTTTAAGTGTTTTTGGAAACAATCCCTTAACCCTAAAACCGAGTTTCAGTCGAAAGACTTTTCGTTTGAAATTTACCCTTTTGGGTTTGATTTTGAGTTAGAGTTTAATGAAATAATGTTTATTTAAATTCAATTTAGGAAAGGGCATAATGCTCAAAAACCCTAATTATCGATACCCATTGAAATCGGGAATATCGAATTTGCATAAAACCAACTCGAAACACTTTTAGATTGCCTAAAAGCCGGAAAACCAAACCCGAGACCCAATTTTCTTGATAGGGCCGTGGGCCTCTTCGGGTGGGGGGGGGTTTGTTGAGTTTTTTGTTATTTTGAACGTTTAGTTGATGTGTGATCAATAGTTGGTAAATTAATGTTTGTGTGATATAATTTAATTGTAGGTGTTTTCAAACTGCTCGCTTGATCGCTCCTTCGGACTTAGGAGCAAAGTTATCTTTTATTTAAGGTGAGAATAGTTAGGATTTAAAGTAATTATAGAAAGCGAATAAGTGTGATGGTTTGTAGAATTGGAAACTAAGATTAGAATTCGAATCTAAGATTAGAGGGATGTGAGTTAGTGCCCTTATGATTAGAAGTTAATCCTTTAAGTGAGAACTTAGGAGTTCTTGAGGAAGTATTGAATTTTAGAAGATTCTAAATTAGATTCGTTTTGAAGCTTAGGTTGGATCATTGGAAGTTAAAGGATCCAACTTGTATTTAGAACGGTTAATAGAACCTCGGATTGCTATTGGAAGTTTAAAATTCCGGAAGGTATAGGTTAATCATTTAAGACAGGATTTACTTGTTTTAATGTACCGGAGTTCGATCGACATATTGTTCGTCCGAGATTACTATCTATTTTACTTATGCCCTTTACTTTATGTCTTTACTTTTTGCTCCTTTACTTTATGCATGTTTCGGTTACTTTATCATTTACATTTACTTATTTACTTTTGCAAGCATATGCAAGCATATGCATAACATCTCGCATCATTGAAAAGAAAAGAAAGTGAGAAAGAAAAATGAAAGGTTAAAGGTGGAATATGAGAAAAGTCCACACTATTTGCATGCATAAGTTTTTGTGGATAATATGAGAAAAGTCCACACTACTTCCATGCATAAGTTTTGGTGGATACTACGGGAAAATTCCATACTACTTCCATACATAAGTTTTGGTGGATACTACGAGAAAAGTCCACACTACTTCATACATAAGGATAAGGGTGGATAGTATGTGAAAATTCACATTACCTTCATTTCATGCATAAATGGCGAATGCGTATCCAACGGGATGTACTCATTATTTTTATGCATATGATAGATGAGAAAGAGAATTGAGATGTTATATTTAAGCAAAGTTTTATTTATTATTCTTATTTATGTCATAACAAGTAGTTGGATGAGGATTGACTACGAAAGTTAGTAATAACATCCTATTAGAGATTATATAATGAATTTACCTAGAGTTGAAGGACTTTAGGAGTGATTTGTATCAGATTATTTGGACACAAATCGAAATGCGAGTTTGAGGTCTATCTTTACTTTTTATGCTTATTATTCTCACTGGGCTTAATTTGTTAGCTCATGATATTACAACCAATTTCAGGTAATGCCCTTGCTAGAGGCCGTGGAAGGGGAGATGGTGCTGCGTGATCGAGGGATGTTCATCTCAAGATGGACTCGTTGTTGTAAAGTCTTTGTAATTATTTTGTGAATTTCAAAGACTTTGATGATGTATATGTTGTATTTAGCTCATAAGAGCTTTTGATGTGGTTTTTATGATATGAAATATTTGAACTCCTGATTGGGACTTAAAGTTCATGTGATTTTATTAGATTTTAAAAATTAGGATGTAAACAGAATTTTGGCTAGCCAATTTTCAAACAAAACCACGCCAATTTTTCTTAAAATAAAAGACTTCCGCTGTGTTTTATAAATTAAATTTATTTAAAAGTGTCAAGTCGTAACAGTTGGTATCAGAGCCGACGGGTTCTGTAGACTACGTGCGATGCATGTTTGTATTTCATGTTTTGTTTTAAGTCCATTCTGAAAGTCATCATCTGAGATCAGCAGCACTAGGTATTCCTAGACCTTTATCATTAAACTCGCATATTTATTTCAATTTGGTAAAGGAGTGGTGAATCCTCTTTTACTAGTAACTTATCATGTTATTTTGACTATGATGCAGTATGCCTCCTAGAAGGGGTGCTAGACGAGCTGGTGTGAGGGCGGCTGCTCCTATGAGGGGTAGAGGCCGAGCCCGTAACCCTACACCTCCACCATCACCTCCACCTGAGATTCCTGTTATACGGCCACCTGTTCAGGGGTGAGGAGTTTACATCACTGAGGATGTTTACCTGGATTTATTATAGGATGCTGGTAGACCCGTTCTGCCTGTTGTACCTCCGTCGAGAGCAGCAGATATAGCAGTTGATCAGGTTGGGGTTACTGATGCTGCTAGGACTCTGAGGGAGTATAAACGATATGCACCTGCTGAGTTTGATGATAGGTCTTTGGATGCATCTGTTGCAGAGTTATGGATTGATAGGGTTGAGAGAGCCTTCGAGTTTATTGTGTGCCCGGACCGGCTGAAGGTCCACTATGGCACATATTCTCTTGTTGATGATGCTTTGTATTGGTCGAGAGGCCTTCATAGAACACTTTCTCTTACCATGGAGGTTACTTGGGAGGTATTTCGAGGGAAGTTTTATGAGAAATATTACTCAGCTGATTTCGGAGATCGATTAGAGGTGGAGTTATGACCCTGAAACAGGGTGATGGATCAGTGACAGAGTATGAGCGAGAGTTCGATCGATTGTCTAGGTTTGCTCCTGGACAGATTGTGGACCCTCAGAGCAAGATGAAGAGGCTTATGGTGGGACTGAGAGCCGAGGTTAGGGGTCATCTACGTCCTTTACGTCCGGCTACTTACGAGGAGGCTTTGGAGTTTTCCTTTTCTTTAGATTTGGCATCTAAAGAAAGGAAAGGCAAACTAGTTGCTATAGGAGAGACTTCCTCTCATAAGAGGAAGGCAGAGGACGATCATACTGGTCGAGTACCACCGCCACAACAGAGACAGCAGCAGCAGGCGGCCCAGGGTAGAGCGCAGTTTAGACATTCGAGGGCACAGAGAGACTCCCCATTATTGTCATAACTGTTCTGGTTATCATGCTGGGATATGTCCCCTACCACTTATATGTTATACTTGTGGTCAAGAGGGTCATCCATCTAGACAGTGTAGGGCTCGTCAGACACAGCCACCACAGTATGGTTACCCGGGACAGGGTATTCAGCTGAGACCGTATCAGGCACCACCTGCTTTATATGCACCTCCGGTTAGGGGCAGAGGTCAGAACCGAGGCAGAGGTCAGTTCAGAGGTAGAGGTCAGGGTGGACAGGCTCAGTAGTATAGACTTCCACCTGTTGTTCCACCGCCACAGATATTACCTCTACCACCACCGAGATTTCCTTCACCTGTTCCACATCAGGCTCGAGTATTTGCCACCAGAGAGGAGGCCGAGGCTGCAGGTACTGTAGTTACTTGTACTCTAACAGTTTTGGGCCATTTTGCTTTTGTTGTATTAGATTCTGGGGCTAGCCACTCGTTTATTTCTTATGAGTTTGTTGAGTCGACTACTCTTGAGTCTGCACCGTTAGGGTATGAGATGCGTGTTTCGACCCCAGTGGGGAAGTTTTTTATTGCTGATTGTATGATTAGCATAGATGATTTGTGTTTTATTGGTTGTTGCTTTCATGTTACTTTGATTATCTTGCCTATGTCTAATTTTGATGTGATTTTGGGTATGGATTGGCTATCAGCTAATCGTGCCACCATTGATTGTAATGAGAGAGTTGTTGATTTTATGGGTCCATGTGGAACCAGTTTATGTTTTCGTGGGACTAGTAGTCGAGTAGCACCCACTTTGATATCGATGTTAGAAGCTTGTATGCTTCTAAGTGATGGAGCCTTGGGCTATATAGCCAGTGTGGTTGACACTTCTATATCAGAGGCTAGTTTGAGTTCTGTGCCAGTAGTGAGGGATTTCGTTGATGTTTTCCCTGATGAGTTATCCGGTTTTCCAACAATGAGACAGTTTGATTTTCAGATTGAGGTTGCTCCTAGGGCAGCTCCATTGTCCAAAGCACCTTATCGTATGGCACCGGCTGAGTTGAAAGAACTCCAGAGCCAGTTACAGGGAATTTTAGACTTGGGGTTTATACGCCCGAGTGTTTCACTGTGGGGAGCTCCGGTGTTGTTTGTCAATAAGAAGGATGGTTCTCTGCGTTTATGCATCAATTATAGAGAGTTGAACCGTGTTACAGTGAAAAACAAGTATCCTTTGCCTAGGATAGAAGACTTGTTTGATCAATTGAGAGGAGCCACTATCTTTTCAAAGATAGATTTGAGATCTGGCTATCATTAGTTGAGGATTCGGGATGAGGATATTCCCAAGACTGCATTCAGGACGCATTATGGACATTATGAGTTTTTAGTTATGTCCTTTGGCTTGACCAACGCGCTTGCAGCTTTTATGGACCTTATGGACACGGTGTTCAAGAGGTTCATTGATGCTTTTGTGATTGTATTCATTGATGATATCTTGGTTTATTCCAAGACAGAGGAGTTGCACGCTATACACCTTCGGGAAGTACTGACAGTACTACGAGATCAGAGATTGTATGCCAAGTTCTCCAAGTGTGAGTTTTGGGTGAAGGAAGTGGCATTTTTAGGCCATGTAGTATCAAGTAGAGGAGTATCTGTTGATCCCTCTAAGATTGAGGCAGTTACTAACTGGCCTAGACCGACGAGTGTGGCTGATAATCGCAGTTTTATGGGACTTGCAGGCTATTATAGACGGTTTGTGCAAGATTTCTCCAAAATTACTTCAGCTTTGTCACGTTTGACCCGGAGGGGGTTGATTTTGTATGGTCTGAGGATTGTGAGAGGAGCTTTGAGGAGCTCAAGAGGAGGCTTGTGACAGCACCTGTTCTAGTGTCGCCTAATAGGACTAGTGGTTTGACTGTGTATACAGATGCTTCCCATAGAGGTTTGGGATGTGTGTTGATGCAACAGAGGAAATTTATAGCTTATGCTTCCTGTCAGTTAAAAGAGCATAAGAAGAAGTATCCGACTCACGATTTAGAGTTGGCAGCTGTTGTGCATGCATTAAAGATATGGAGACATTATTTGTACGGTGAGAAGATCCCGATATTTACTGACCATAAGAGTCTCAAATATTTCTTCACTCAGAAGGAATTGAATATGAGACAGCGGAGATGGTTGGAGCTCGTTAAGGATTATGACTGTGACATTCAATATCATCTTAGGAAAGCCAATGTAGTGGCAGACACGCTCAGTAGGAAGTCTTCTCATTCATCAGCTTTGTCAGCCATACCTTTGAGAATGAGGTGGGACATGGAACGAGCTGAGATAGCATTTCTGACTGCCGAGGTCACTGTGAGTCTGGCTAGTTTGACAGTGGGACGTACTTTGAGCCAGAGAATGATTGATGCACAGAGAGAGATGAGATTCATTTGCAGGACGGTTTTAGAGAGGTTGAGTCAGATATTCCTAGTCATTTTACCTTCTCTACAGACAGTGCTCTGATGTATCGTAAGAGGCTATATGTGCCTTTAGGATCGACTTTTAGAAGGGAACTGTTGGAGGAGGCTCACAGTTCTATCTTCTCTATTCATCCAGGTAGTACGAAGATGTACAGGGACCTGAGAAAGCATTATTGATGGCCTGGGATGAAGCTTGAGATTGCGGACTTTGTTAGTAGATGCTTAACTTGTCAGCAAGTCAAGGCTTTGAGGAAGAGTCCATCAGATTTTCTTAACCCTCTGAGTGTGCCAGAATGGAAATGGGAGGAGATTTCCATGGATTTTATCAGTGGTTTGCCGAGGACATCAAAGGGTTACGATACCATTTGGGTGATTATAGACCGTTTGACGAAGACAGCACACTTTATACCTGGGAGGATCATCTACCCAGTGGAGACATGGGCACAGTTGTATTTACGGGAGATTGTCAGATTACATGGTGTGCCTGTGAGGATCGTATCAGATAGGGACACTAGTTTTGTCTCGAAGTTTTGGCAGAGTTTGCATTCAGCCATGGGTACTGGCTTGGATTTTAGCACAGCTTTTCACCCCCAGACAGATGGTCAGACCGAGAGAGTTAACTAGATTCTGGAGGATATGTTGAGAGCTTGTGTTCTTGATTTTGGAGGTAGTTGGGATTCTCGATTGTATTTGGTAGAGTTTGCTTATAATAACAGCTACCAGGCTACTATTGAGTTGGCACCATTTGAGCACTTTATGGTAGAAAGTGTCGATCTCCAACTCACTGGGATGAGTTTGGGGAGAGAAGGCTTTTGGGACCCGAGTTGTTACAGTTGACTAGTCACTCGATTGACTTGATAAGAGAGAGGATGAGGATTGCCCAAAGTCGACAGAAGAGTTATGCAAATAGACGACGTAGTCCACTTGAGTTTTCAGTGGGGGACCACGTGTTTTTGAAGGTAGCATCTATGAAGGGTGTTATTAGATTTGGAAAGAAAGGTAAGTTGAGCCCTAGGTTCATTGGCCCTTTCGAGGTACTGGATCGGGTAGGAGATGTAGCTTACAGGTTGGCTTTACTGCCTTCTTTATATGCAGTTCATAATGTATTCCATGTATCGATGCTTTGAAAGTACATGGCAGATCCTTCTCATGTGATCGATTATGAGCCGATAGTTTTGGATGCTAGTATGTCTTATGAGGAGACACCGGTTGAGATTCAAGCATTCGAACAAAAGGTGTTGAGAAACAAGACTATTCGCTTGGTTAAGGTCCTTTGGAGGAACCAAGTGTCTGAAGAAGCAACGTGGGAGCGTGAGGATGATATGCGAGCAAAGTATCCTCAGCTTTTCACTTAGTAAGTTTACTTTTCGGGGACGAAAAACCCTTTTTAGGAGGGTTGACTGTAACGTCCCAGTATTTTGTGATAAAAAAATTTATTTATTTATTTTATTTTAATTTAAGTAATTAAAGTTCATTTATTTATCGGTAAATTAGAATTTAGTAGTTTATTTCGGTTTAAGTTCTTTTAATTGTCTTTTTAGTTTAATTTCGTTTTAATGGTATTAATAATTATTAATGGGCCAATTAATAATTATTAATCACCATTGTGATGATTTAAGATCATCGGGTTTCGTTTTATAAGTTAAAAGTCATAAAAGGACGTATCCGTCATTTCCAAAAATCCTAAATATCTAAACACTATTCACCAATCTTCTTTAAATTACCTTGACTCCAAAAATTGACCAAAAAGTTGTCCAGTTTTCCCTTCCCACCCGTGAGCTTCAAAGAAGAAAAAGAGAAAATTGATTTTCGTTCATTTCTCGACGGATCGACTTGATTCTCGTTCCATTAGAAAGGTATCGGTCCTACGATCCTTTTCCACCCAACCATCGTACTTGCCACTCGTGTTATACGGAGTTCTCAGTAAGTTTCTCTTGAAACCCTCAGCTCCAAATAGTGTTTTAATGGAGTTTTCTTTGATTTCCTTCGATTTCGTGTCTTAGAACTCGGTGTTTGTTAATACAAGAGTTGTTTTAAGTGCTTTTGTTAATAATCCCTTAACCCTAAAATCGAGTTTCAGTCGAAAGACTTTCCGTTTGAAATTTACCCTTTTGGGTTTGATTTTGGGTTAGAGTTTAATGAAATAATGTTTATTTAAATTCAATTCGGGAAAGAGCATAATGCTCAAAAACCCTAATTATCGATACCCATTGAAATCGAGAATATCGAATTTGCATAAAACCAACTCGAAACACTTTTAGATTGCCTAAAAGCCGGAAAACCAAACCCGAGACCCAATTTTCTTGATAGGGCAGTGGGCCTCTTTGGGGGGGGGGGTTTGTTGAGTTTTTCGTTATTTTGAACGTTTAGTTGATGTGTGATCAATAGTTGGTAAATTAATGTTTCTGTGATATTATTTAATTGCAGGTGTTTTCGAACCGCTCGCTTGATCACTCCTTCGGACTTAGGAGCAAAGTCATCTTTTATTTAAGGTGAGAATAGTTAGGATTTAAAGTAATTATAGAAAGCGAATAAGTGTGATGGTTTGTAGAATTGGAAACAAAGATTAGAATTCGAATCTAAGATTAGAGGGATGTGATTTAGTGCCCTTAGGATTAGAAGTTAATCCTTTAAGTGAGAACTTAGGAGTTCTCGAGGAAGTATTGAATCTTAGAAGATTCTAAGTTAGATTCGTTTCGAAGCTTAGGTTGGATCATTGGAAGTTAAAAGATCCAACTTGTATTTAGAACGGTTAATAGAACCTCGGATTGCTATTGGAAGTTTAAAATCCTGGAAGGTATAGGTTAATCGTTTAAGATAGGATTTACTTGTTTTAAAGTACCGGAGTTCGATCGACATATCGTTCGTCCGAGATTACTATCTATTTTACTTATGCCCTTTACTTTATGTCTTTACTTTTTGCTCCTTTACTTTATGCATGTTTCGGTTACTTTATCATTTACATTTACTTATTTACTTTTGCAAGCATATGCATAACATCTCGAATCATTGAAAAGAAAAGAAAGTGCGAAAGAAAAACGAAAGGTTAAAGGTGGAATATGAGAAAAGTCCACACTATTTGCATGCATAAGTTTTGGTGGATAATATGAGAAAAGTCCACACTACTTCCATGCATAAGTTTTGGTGGATACTACGGGAAAAGTCCACACTACTTCCATACATAAGTTTTGGTGGATACTACGAGAAAAGTCCACACTACTTCATACATAAGGATAAGGGTGGATAGTATGTGAAAATCCTCATTACCTTCATTTCATGCATAAATGGTGAATGCGTATCCTACGAGATGTACTCATTACTTTTATGCATATGATAGATGAGAAAGAGAATCGAGATGTTATATTTAAGCAAATTTTTATTTATTATTCTTATTTATGTCATAACAAGTAGTTGGATGAGGATTGACTACGAGAGTTAGTAATAACATCCTTTTAGAGATTATAGAATGAATTTACCTAGAGTTGAAGGACTTTAGGAGTGATTTGTATCAGAATATTTGGACACAAATCAAAATGCGAGTTTGAGGTCTATCTTTACTTTTTATGCTTATTATTCTCACTGGGCTTAAGTTGTTAGCTCATGATATTTCAACCAATTTCAGGTAATTCCCTTGCTAGAAGCCGTGGAAGGGGAGATGGTGCTGCATGATCGAGGGATGTTGACCTCGAGATGGACTCATTGTTGTAAACTCTATGTAATTATTTTGTGAATTTAAAAAACTTTGATGATGTATATGATGTATTTAGCTCATAAGAGCTTTTGATTTGGTTTTTATGATATGAAATATTTGAACTCCTGATTGGGACTTAAAGTCCATTTGATTCTATTAGATTTGAAAAATTAGGATGTAAACAGGTTTTTGGCTAGCCAATTTTCAAACAAAACCACGCCAACTTTTCTTAAAATAAAAGACTTCCGCTGTGTTTTATAAATTAAATTTATTTAAAAGTGTCGGGTCGTAACAACATCACTATCCTCATTAAGCTCAAACTCTTCCTCCTCAACTTCTCTCTTTTCGGCTTCCTCCATAAATTCTTCCTCATCATCACTTTCTTCCCAATCCATGACTACTTCTTTCGTAATATCACCTTCAAATTCATTTTCACTCATATCTATCTTCTGATTTCCAGAAACTTTTAATCTACCCAAACACTCAATTCTGACATCTATAACTTGAGTTATGCGAGTAGATGTGCTCTTTTGAGCTTCCCTCAACCTAGCTTCACTACTACCCCCATAATCATCTCCCTCTTATGACATGTTGTTCCTCACAAAGTATCAAGTATTAAGGACCTTACAACACTCTCTCATTATATGTCACTCAAGGAAACACTCGTGTTTAACACAAGGTAGGCCAAATTGAAAGGAGTTGCTCTCAGATATAAACTCACTTTTTAGGCAAGAATTGTGTTTAAAAAGCTACAAAAGTAATACAATTAGAATTATGAAAAGAAACAATAATAGAATAAGAAAATAGAAAAATAAAACAAAATGGTAGGAAAAACAGAATTTAAGACAAGGAAAGACTAGGAAAATGCCAAATATGGTAAGTCAAATTCGGAATTATTGGAAATGAATTTTAAGATGGAAACTCATATATAGCTCAATCAATTAGTTATTAAGAGTGTACAATTGGAAAAATCTGAAATAATGATGAGAATTGAAGATGCCAATCAACCAAAAGACAAGATCCGGAATTTTAGGAGCAGATTGCGCACGGATTTGATTTTTAAAATATGAGTTGTTTATAGATGGAATTTACTTAAATGTCCTTCTTAAAAATAATAGATAACTGATTAAATTAACTTTCCTTTTCATATTGTGAAAGCTAATTCAAATTATGTCACGCGTTTTAGATAGCTAGACTGAGCACTAAAAGGGGAAGATTCAATTATGGAAAGTATGAGCAGGATTTGAATGTCAACATATCTGAATTCAATTGATGCTTAAAACTCATACTTTTTTGTTTTCTATGGATCAAACTCAGAAATTTCAAAGTAAAGCAATGAAGAACACAAGATGAACAATATAGTGCTCTCGGATGCAAAGCACTTTTTCTCACTTTTTTTTATTTTCAAGATCAGAATGTGATCTACAATATGGAAACAAGATTAGAACGAAAAGAAAAGAAAAGTGATGGATTGGACAGAAAATGAAAAGATAAAGAAAAATTGAAGGAAACAAGCAATTTGCAAGAAAATTAAAGGATATAATCAAATCTAGAGTTTGGCCAAGGTTTCCACCAATGCTCTGATACCAACTGATAAGGCAAAACCATATTGCAAGTCCAAAGACCCTATGAAATTATGCTTAGCATGAACCTTTGAAGAAAGAACTCCCTCTCCCTAACTAATCGGTTTCAACCAAGAGATTAAGGCTACATGAGATTACCTCTTAGATCATTGATCTAGAGACATGAATGAGATTTCTTGTTCTATATTGAATCACTCCATAACTAGGTTGATCAATCCCTAATTGAATGACTCGGCAGCAACCCTAAACACAAAGAAATGAAAACTCTATTCTGTTTTCAAAAGAAACTCTCAAATAGTAAGTTAATTTTCATTCAACAATAATCTGCTTTGTTACATTGAGTTCCATGGCTTTTATAGCCTTCAAATAATAAAAGGAAAACAAAACATAAAAGGAAACAAAGCATTAAAGAATTCGGTTACAAAATAGCAAAAACAGAAAAGGAAAGTAGAGCCATAATGGCACACGGCTACAAACAAGGAAACTTTGTCTAAAATTCAAACAAAAGTATATCTGATTTGCTTATTTCTTGCAATCTTCCACTTAAAGCATAGTTGAGATTTGCATAAGGTTATCTTTGTAGATATCTTCCTTATGGATTTGTAAGTTGCATATATTGATCTTAAAAGTTGGATATGTCAAGTCTTCATCTGTATTGGGCTGCTCACATGGAAATAAAGCTTGATCGGAGGCTAGCCATTCTTGCACATGTGTAATAAACGCTTGTTGGATCTTCTTTGCTTTAGATGCTGTGATTGGGCCGCTTGGGACATGTATTTGAATTGGAGTGCTTCCATGATCCTTATCAATTCCCAAAGAAGAGTATCCTCCATTTGGATTTTTGGATGGGCCAAATCAATAGGACAACTTTGACAAGATTGGTTCCGATCCTCGTTTGACATTTTGGTATCAATAAGATTCTCAAAGAAGAGTTTCCTCCATTTGGATCTTTAGGATGGACCAAATCATGAGGACAACTTTGACGTACGACATTTTGGTCCCAAGAGGATTCCCAAAGAAGAGTTTCCTCCATTTGGATATTTAAGATGAACCAAATCATAAGGACAACATTTAAAAGATTGGTTCCGATCGTCGTTTGACATTTTTGTCCAAAAAGGATTTCCAAATAAGAGTTTCCTCCTGTTGGATCTTAAGGATGGACAAAATCAATAGGACAAGTTTAACGTTCGACATTTTTGTCAAAAGAGGGTTTCCAAAGACGAGTTTCCTCCATTTGGAACTTTAAGATGGACCAAATCAATAGGACAAGTTTAAAATGATTAATTCCGATTCTCGTTTCACATTTTAGTCCAAACAGGATTACCAAAGACGAGTTCCCTCCATTTGGAACTTTAGGATGGACCAAATCATGAGGACAACTTTGACAATCAAAATTTTTGTCCAATAAGGATTCCCAAAGAAGAGTGTCCTCCATTTGGAACTTTGAATGGACCAAATCGTGAGGACACCTTTGACAAGATTGTTTCCGATCCTCGTTTAAGATTTTGGTCCAAAAAGGATTCCCAAAGAAGAGTATCCTCCAATGGAACTTTAGCATGGACCAAATCATTAAGGCAATTTTGACAAGATTGGTTCTGATCCTCGTTTGACATTTTGGTCCAAAGAGGATTCCCAAAGAAGAGTATCCTCCATTTGGATCTTTAGGATGGACCAAATCATGAGAACAACTTTGACGTTCGACATTTTGGTCTAAAGAGGATTCGCAAAGAAGAGTTTCCTCCATTTGGATCTTTAAGATGGACCAAATCAAGAGGACAACTTTGACGTTCGACATTTTGGTCTAAAGAGAATTCGCGAAGAAGAGTTTCCTCCATTTGGAACTTTAGGATGGACCAAATCATGAGGACAACTTTGGAAAGATTTGTTCCGATCCTCGTTTGACATTTTGGTTCAAAGAGGATTCCCAAAGATCGTTTCCTCCATTTGGAACTTTATGATGGCCAAAATCATGAGGACAAGTTTGAAAAGATTGGTTCCAATCATCGTTTAACATTTTGGTCCAATAAGGATTCCCAAAGAAGAGTTTCCTCCATTTAGAACTTTAAAATGGACCAAATCATTAGGACAACTTTGACGTTCAACATTTTGGTCCAACAAGGATTCGCAAAGAAGAGTCTCCTCCATTTGGAACTTTAGGATGGACCAAATCATTAGGACAAGTTTGAAAAGATTAGTTCCGATCCTCGTTTGACATTTTGGTCCAAAGAAGATTCGCAAAGAAGACTTTCCTCTATTTGGAACTATAAATGGACCAAATCATTAGGACATGTTTTAAATGATTGGTTCCGATCCTAGTTTGACATTTTGGTCCAAAGAGGATTACCAAAACGAGTTTCCTCCATTTGGATCTTTAGGATGAGCCAAATCATGAAGACAACTTTGACGTTTGACATTTTGGTCATAACAGGATTCCCAAAGAAGAGTTTCCTCCATTTGGATCTTTAGGATGGACCAAATCATGAGGAAAACTTTAACAAGATTGGTTCCGATCCTCATTTGACATTTTGGTCCAAAGAGGATTCCCAAAGAAGCGTTTCCTCCATTTGGAACTTTAGGATGGACCAAATCATTAGGAAAAGTTATAAAAGATTGGTTCCGATCTTCGTTTGACATTTTGATCGAAAGAGGATTCGCAAAGAAGAGTTTCCTCCATTTGGAACTTTAGGATGGACCAAATCATGAGGACAAGTTTGAAAAGTTTGGTTCCGATCCTTGTTTGACATTTTGATCCAAATAGGATTCGGAAAGAAGAGTTTCCTCCATTTGGATATTTAAGATGGACCAAATCATGAGGACAACTTTAACGTTCGACTTTTTGGTCCAAAGAGGATTTCTAAAGAAGAGTTTCCTATATTTTGAACTTTATGATGGACCAAATCATGAGGACAAGTTTAAAATGATTGGTTCTGATCCTCGTTTGACATTTTGGTCAAAAGAGGATTACCAAAAAGAGTTTCCTCCATTTGGATCTTTAAGATAGACCAAATCATGAGGACAACTTTGACGTTCGATATTTTGGTCCAAATAGGATTCTCAAAGATGAGTTTTCTCCATGTAGATCTTTAGGAAGGACCAAATCATAAGGATAACTTTTATAAAGTTGGTTTCAATCCTCGTTTGACATTTTAGAAGAGGATTACCAAAGAAGAGTCTCCTCCATTTCGAACTTTAGGATGGACCAAATCATGAGGACAACATTTACAATCGAAATTTTGGTCCAAAGAGGATCCCCAAAGAAGAACTTCCTCCATTTGGAACTTTAGGATGGACCAAATCATTAGGACAACTTTGACAAGATTGGTTCCGATCCTCGTTTGAGATTAGGTCCAAAGAGGATTCCCAAAGAAGAGTATCCTCCATTTGGAACTTTAGGATGGACCAAATCATTAGGACAACTTTGACAAGATTGGTTCCGATCCTCGTTTGAGATTAGGTCCAAAGAGGATTCCCAAAGAAGAGTATCCTCCATTTGGAACTTTAGGATGAACCAAATCATGAGGACAATTTTGACAAGATTGTTTCCGATCCTTGTTAAACAAATTGGTCCAAAGAAGATTCCCAAAGAAGAGGTTCCTCCATTTGGACCGTTAGGATATACCAAATTATGAGGACAAGTGGTTCATCCATTTGGATCTTTAGGATGGAACAAATTATGAGGACACTTTGACAAGTTTGTTTCCGATCCTCGTTCGACATTTTGGTTCAAAGAGGATTCCCAAAGGATAGGTTCCTCCATTTGGATCTTTAGGATGGGCAGAATCAAGAGGATAACTTTGACGTATGACATTTTGGTCCAAAGAGGTTCCTCCATTTGTATCTTTAGGGTAGATCAAATCATGAGAACAACTTTGACAAGATGGTTTCCGATCCTCGTTCGATATTTTGGTCCTAAGAGGATTCCCAAAGAATAGGTTCCTCCATTTGGATTTTTAGGATGGACCGAATCATGAGGACGAGTTTGACAAGATTGTTTCCGATCCTTGTTTGACATTTTGGGTCAAAGGTGATTCCCAAAGAATAGGTTATTTCATTTGGATCTTTAGGGAAGACCAAATCATGAGGACAAGTTTGACAAGATTGATTCTGATCCTCGTTCGACGTTTTGGTCCAAGAGGATTCCCAAAGAATAGGTTCCTCCGTTTGGATCTTTAGGGTAGACAAAATCATTAGGACAAGTTTGACAAGATTGATTTCGATCCTCTTTCGATGTTTTGGTCCAAAGAGGATTCCCAAAAAAGAGTTTCCTCCATTTAAGTCTTTAGGATGGACCAAATCCAAATCATTAGGACAAGTTTGACAAGTTTGTTTCTAATCCTCGTTCGATATTTTGGTCCAAAGAGGATTCCCAAAGAATAGGATCCTCCACTTGGATCTTTAGGATGGACCAAATCATGAGGATAATGTTGATTAGTGTGAAATCTAGGTTTCTGGTTTCAATTGTGTCTAGAGAGTGAAACAAGTACTTTGAAACATGCTTTTCAATACCAAACAAGTTTTTGGATTGGTTCTAATCCTCGTTCGATATTTTGGTCGAAAGAGGATTCCCAAGGAATAGGTTTCGCCATTTGGATCTTTAGGATGGAAAAAATAAAGAAGACAACTTTGAAGTTCAACATTTTGGTTCAAAGAGGATTGCAAAAGAATAGGTTCCTCCACTTGGATCTTTAGGATGAACCAAACCATGAGGAAAACTTTTACAAGCGGGAAACCTAAGGTCTATGGTTTCAATTGTGTTTAGAGAGTGAAACAAGCTTTTCAATACCAAACAAGTTTTTGGATTGGTTCCGATCCTCATTCGATATTTTGGTCCAAAGAGGATTTCCAAAGAATAGGTTCCTCCATTTGGATATTTAGGATGGACCAAATCATTAGGACAAGCTTGAAAAGATTGGTTCCAATCATTGTTCGACATTTTGGTCCAAAGAAGAGTTTCCTCCATTTCGAACTTTAGGATGGACCAAATCATGAGGACAAGTTTAAAAATATTTCCAAAGAAATAGGTTCCTCCATTTGGATATTTAGGATGGGTAAAATCATGAGAACGAATATGACAAGATTGGTTCTAATCCTCGTTCGACATTTTGGTCCAAAGAGGATTCTCAAAGAAGAGTTTCCTCCATTTAAATATTTAGGATGGACAGAGTAAAGAGAACAACTTTATTCCTCTATTTGGATCTATAGGATGGACCAAATCATGAGGACAACTTTGACAAGATTGATTCTGATCCACGTTTCACCTTTTGGTCTAAAGAGGATTCACAAAGAAGAGATTCCTACATTTGGATCTTTAGGCTGGACCAAATCATAAGGACAACTTTGACAAGGTTGTTTTCGATCCTCGTTCGATATTTTGGTCCAAAGAGGATTCCCAAAGAATAGATTCCTCCATTTGGATATTTAGGATGGACCAAATCATGAGGACAAGAGGTTCCTCCATTTGGATCTTTTGAATGGACCAAATCATAAGGACAACTTTGACAAGATTGGTTCCGATCTTCATTTGACTTTTTGGTCCAAAGAGGATTCCCAAGGAACAGTTTTCTCCATTTGGATATTTAGGATGGACCAAATCAAGAGGACTACTTTGACGTTCGATATTTTGGTCCAAAGAGGATTCCCAAAGAAGAGTTTCCTCTATTTGAATCTTTAGGATGGACCAAATCATGAGGACAAGTTTTCTAACATTCGTTCCTATTCTCGTGTGACATTTTGGTCCAAAGAGGATTAAAAAAAGAAGACTTTCCTCCCTTTGGATCTTTAGGTTGGACCAAATCATGAGGACAAGTTTGACAAGATTAGTTCTGATCCACGTTTGACATTTTTGTCCAAAGTGAATTTTGAAAAAAGAGTTTCCTCCATTTGCATTTTTAGGATTGACTAAATCATGAGGCAAAGTTTGACAGGTTTGGTTCTGATGCTCGTTTTACATTTTGGTCCAAAGAGGAGGTTCCTCCATTTGAATCTTTAGGATGGACCAAATCATGAGGAAAATTTGACAAACTTGTCAAAGTCTTTATCATGATTTGGTCTACCATAAAGATCCGAATGGAGGAACCTTTTTGGACCAAAATTTCGAACGTCAAATTTGTCCTCTTGATTCTTTCCATCCTAAAGATCCAAATAGAGGAACCCATTCTTTGGGAATCCTTTTTGGACCAATCCTCTCAAAATGTCCACATGATTTGGTCCTTCCTGAAGATCCAAATGGATGTATCACTTGTCCTCATAATTTGGTCTATCCTAATGATCCAAATGGAGAAACCTTTTCTTTGGGAATCCTCTTTGAACAAAATTGTTAAACGAGGATCGGAAACTACTTGTCAAAGTTATCCTCATGATTTGGTCCATCATGAAGATCCAAATGTATGAATCTCTGTCCTCTTGATTTGGTCAATCCTAAAAATCCAAATGGAGGGACCTATTCATTGGGAATCCTCTTTGGACCAAAATATTGAACGAGGATCAGAACCAATCTTTTCAAAGTTGTCCTCATGATTTGATTCATCCTAAAGATCCAAATGGAGGAACATATTCTATAGGAATCCTCTTAGGACCAAAATGTCAAACGAGGATAAGAGGTTCCTCCATTTGGATGTTAAGAATGGACAGAATCATGAGGACAACTTTGAAAAGATTGTTTCCATTCCTCGTTTGACATTTTGGTCCAAAAAGGATTCCTTATGAATAGGTTCCTCCATTTGGATCTTTAGGATGAACCAAATTATGAGGACAAGTGGTTCTTCCATTTGGATCTTTAGGATGAACCAAATAATGAGGACAAGCGGTTCCTCCATTTGGATCTTTAGGATTGACTGAATCATGAGGACAATTTTGACAAGATGGTTTCCAATCCTCGTTTGACATTTTGGTTCAACGAGGATTCCCAAAAAATAGGTTCCTCTATTTGGATCTTTAGGATGGACCAAATCATGAGGACAAGAGGCTTCTCTATTTAGATCTTTAGGATAGACCAAATCATAAGGACAACTTTGACATGATTGTTTCCGATCCTCGTTCGATATTTTTATCCTAAGAGGATTCGCAAAGAAGAGTTTCCTCCATTTAAATCTTTAGGATGGAAAGAATCAAGAGGACAACTTTATTCCTCTATTTGGATCTATAGGATGGACCAAATCATGAGGACAACTTTGACAAGATTGATTCTGATCCATATTTCACCTTTTGGTCTAAAGAGGATTCACAAAGAAGAGGTTCCTACATTTGGATCTTTAGGCTGGACCAAATTATGAGGACAACTTTGACAAGGTTGTTTCCGATCCTCGTTTGATATTTTTGTCCAAAGAGGATTCCCATAGAATAGGTTCCTCCATTTGGATATTTAGGATGGACCAAATCATGAGGACAAGAGGTTCCTCCATTTGAACTTTTGGATGGACCAAATCATAAGGAAAACTTTGACAAGATTGTTTCCGATCTTCATTTGACTTTTTGGTCCAAAGAGGATTCCCAGGGAATAGTTTTCTCCATTTGGATATTTAGGATGGACCAAACCAAGAGAACAACTTTGACGTTCGATATTTTGGTCCAAAGAGGATTCCCAAAGAAGAGTTTCCTCTATTTGGATCTTTAGGATGGACCAAATCATGAGGACAAGTTTTCTACCATTGGTTCCTATTCTCGTTTGACATTTTAGTCCAAAGAGGATTAAAAAAAGAATACTTTCCTCCCTTTGGATCTTTAGGATGGACCAAATCATGAGGACAAATTTGACGTTCGACAGGATTCCCAAATAACAGGTTTCTCCATTTGGATCTTTAGGATGGACCAAATCATGAGGACAACTTTGACAAGATTGTTTCCAATCCTCGTTCGATATTTTGGTGGAAAGAGGATTCACAAACAATAGATTCCACCATTTGGATCTTTAGGATGGACAAAATCATTAGGACAACACGTTCCTCCATTTTGTTTTTAGGATGGACCAAATCATGAGGACAAGTTTGACATGATTAGTTCTGATCCGCGTTTGACATTTTGGTCCAAAGTGAATTTTTAAAAAAGAGTTTCCTCCATTTGGATTTTTAGGATTGACTAAATCATGAGGCCAAGTTTGACAAGTTTGGTTCTGATGCTCGTTTTACATTTTTGTCCAAAGAGCATTCCAAAGAGGAGGTTCCTCCATTTGAATCTTTAGGATGGACCAGATTATGAGGAAAATTTGACAAACTTGTCAAAGTTGTTATCATGATTTCGTCTACCATAAAGATCCGAATGGAGGAACCTCTTTGGACCAAAATTTCGAACGTCAAAGTTGTCGTCTTGATTCTGTCCATCCTAAAGATCGAAATAGAGGAACCCATTCTTTGAGAATCCTCTTTGGACCAAAATGTCAAACGAGGATCGGAAACAATCCTCTCAAAGTGTCCTCATGATTTGATCCCTCCTAAAGATCCAAATGGATGTACCACTTGTCCTCATAATTTGGTCTATCCTAACGATCCAAATGGAGGAACCTCTTATTTGGGAATCCTCTTTGAACCAAATTGTTAAACGAGGATCGGAAACAACTTGTCAAAGTTGTCCTCATGATTTGGTCCATCATGAAGATCCAAATGTATGAACCTCTGTCCTCTTGATTTGGTCAATCCTAAAAATCCAAAAGGAGGGACCTATTCATTCAGAATCCTCCTTGGACCAAAATGATGAACGAGGATCGAAATAAATCTTGTCAAAGTTTTCCTCATGATTTGGTCCATCCAAAAGATTTAAATGGAGGACCTCTTGTCCTCATGATTTGGTCCATCCTAAAGATCCAAATGGAGGAAACTCTTGTCCTCATGATTTGGTCCATCCTAAAGATCCAAATGGAGGAACCTATTCTATAGGAATCCTCTTTAGACCAAAATGTCAAACGAGGATAAGAGGTTCCTCCATTTGGATGTTTAGAATTGACAGAATCATGAGGACAACTTTGAAAAGATTGTTTCCGTTCCTCGTTTGACATTTTGGTCCAAAGAGGATTCCCTAAGAATAGGTTCCTCCATTTGGATCTTTAGGATGAACCAAATTATGAGGACAAGCAGTTCTTCCATTTGGATCTTTAGGATGAACCAAATCATGAGGATAAGCGGTTCCTCCATTTTGATTTTTAGGATGGACTGAATCATGAGGACAACTTTGACAAGATTGTTTCCAATCCTTGTTTGACATTTTGGTTCAAAGAGGATTCTCAAAAAATAGGTTCCTCCATTTGGATCTTTAGGATGGACCAAATCATGAGGACAAGAGGCTTCTCTATTTAGATCTTTAGGATAGACCAAATCATGAGGACAACTTTGACATGATTGTTTCCGATCCTCGTTCGGTATTTTTATCCTAAGAAGATTCGCAAAGAAGAGTTTCCTCAATTTAAATCTTTATGATGGACAGAATCAAGAGGACAACTTTGACGTTCAACAATTTGGTCCAAAGAGGATTCCCAAAGATGATGTTCATCCCTTTGGATCTTTAGGATGGACCAAGCCGCTTGTCCTCATGATTTAGTCCATCCTAAATATCCAGATGGAGGAACCTCTTCTTTAGGAATCCTTTTTGGACCGAAATGTCAAACGAGGATTGGAACCAATCTTGTCAAACTTGTCCTCATGATTTGGTCCATCCCAAAGATCCAAATGGAGGATCCTCTTGTCCTCATCATTTGGTCCATCCTAAAGATCCAAATGGAGGATCCTCTTGTCCTCATCATTTGGTCCATCCTAAAGATCCAAATTGATGAACCTCTTTTTCTCATAATTTGGTCCATCCTAAGGATCCAAATTTCGAACTTCAAAGTTGTGCTGATGATTTTGTCAATCTTGATGATCCAAAGGGAGGAACCTATTCTTTTGGAATCTTCTTTTGACCAAAATGTCGAACGAAAAGCATGTTTGATATTGAAAAGCATGTTTCAAAGTACTTGTTTCACTCTCTAGACACTATTGAAACCATAGACCTAAGGTTTCCCACTTGTCAAAGTTATCCTTATGATTTGGTCCATCAAAAAGATGCAAATGGATAAACCTCATCTTTGGGAATCCTCTTTGGACCAAATCATGAGGTCAAGAGGTTCCTCCATTTGGATGTTGAGGACAAGATTGACAGATTGGTTTCGATCCTTGTTCGACATTTTTGTCCAAAGAGGATTTCCAAAGAAGTGTTTCCTCCATTTGGATCCTCAGGACGGACCAAATCAAGAGGACAACTTTGTCAATATTGATTATGATCCTTGTTCGATATTTTGGTCTACAGAGGATTCCCATGATGTTAGAATGATTCAAAATTCTTCAATATATAAATCTATAAATCATATTCAAAACAAAGAAAAACAAATAGAATTCATAAAAAGATGAAATAGACTACAAAAGAATTACTGAACAATTAAATGTTCCAAAAAAAAATTACTCAATTTAAAACAATGATCGAAAAGGAGATATGTTCTACCATTCCTAATGCTTTTTGGGAACGGGAGAGTCATATTGTTAAACTCTCTTATGTAAAAGACTTTGATGAAATAAAGATTCCTACACGGGCAGGACCCATCCAAATGAATAATGAATTACTCAAATTTTGTAAACAAGAAATTAATGATTTATTACAAAAAGGTCTAATAAGCCCAAGTAAAAGCCCACGGTCTTGTGTGACATTTTACGTTAATAATCAAGCTAAAAAAGAACAAGGAGTTTCAAGGCTTGTAATCAATTATAAACATTTAAACAAAGTACTTGAATGGATCAGGTACCCGATTCCAAACAAACAAGACTTACTTAAAAGAAATCAAAATGCAAAAATATTTTCAAAATTTGATATGAAATTTGGATTTTGGCAAATTCTCGTTGCTAGGGAGGACAGATATAAATCTGCTTTTAATGTTCCATTTGGACAGTGCAAATGGAATGTTATGCCTTTCGGTCTAGAAAATGCTCCTTCTAAATTTCAAAAAATTATGAATGACATATTCAATCCATATCAAAATTTCACTATTGTCTATATAGATGATGTTTTGGTATTTTCTAAAGATATTAGTCAACACTTTAAACATCTCAATATTTTTTATGAAATAGTTAAATGAAATGGCTTAGTTGTCTCATTACCAAAAATCAAATTATTCCAAACACAAATTAGATTTTTAGGATATGAAATTAATCAAGGTCAAATTAAACCAATTCAAAGGTCAATAGAATTCGCAGATAAATTCCCTGACAAAATTACTAATAAGACTCAATTTCAAAGATTTTTATGATGTCTCAAATATGTCTCTAATTTTATTCCAAATCTTAGACTAGTTTGTGCACCTTTATTTCAAATACTTAGGAAAAATCCTACTCCATGGAATGATGCTCATACCCAAATAATTCAAAAGGTCAAGTGTTTAGTCAAAAAAATTCATTGTCTACATCTTAATTATCGTGTAGCCAAACTCATAGTAGAAACCGATGCTTCAGATTTAGGATATGGTGGTATCCTTAAATAGGAAGTAGATGGGAAAGAATCAATTGTAAAATACCATTCAGGTATTTGGACTACTAATCAAAAGAATTATTCAACAATTAAAAAGGAAATTCTTTCAATTGTACTTTGTGTTCAAAAATTTTAAAGTGATTTAATTAAAAAAGAATTTTTAATTCGAACCGACTCAAAAGCTTCAAAATTCGTTTTAGAAAAATATGTTAAAAATTTGGTGTTAAAACAAATATTTTCCAGGTGGCAAGCTATTTTGTCATGTTTTGATTCAAAATTATGCCTATAAAAGGGACTCAAAATGCTCTTGTTGATTATCTTTCATGAGAGTTTCTTACTTTCAAGAGCTGAGAAAAAAAATGAGTGATAAGAAAAATATGAGTGAAAAGAAAAAGAGTATTGTTTCTTCTTCTTCTTAAAAACAAAAGGGAAAGTCCTCAGCCTCTCAAACAGCTGATGATTACTCAATGGAAGATTTCCAGATAGTTACAAGATCCAAATAAAAAAATATTGGATCTAGTAACACTTTTGCAGAGATTTAGGGTCTTCAACCCACAGACCTTTTGTCTCAATAATGGGGTCATCCACCCCTTCTTCTTCTCAACCAATGGAGTCATCTTCTCCTACCAATTTTCTCAAGACGTTTCTCTAGATCAAAAATTTGTTCAAAAACCTGGAGCAAAAGGTTACTCTCTCAAAAAGAACCCTTTACCCATTTGCTATATTGCACCAGAATATGAATCCAATCATATTCGTGAAATTATTCAAAAAATATTCCCAAAAGATTTTTATTTTACTTCAGATAATCTCAATAAAAATCGTCTTTTATATGAATTTATTTTGGTTGGTTCAAATTTAGCTGAAATTACTCATATCAAAGATAAAAATGATTCCAATCGTATATCGCATTCAAAATTAAAATTCTCGAAGTCCTTACTCCATTAAAATGGAACCAAGATATTTATACTCATAAAACCCTTTCCAAATCCTTTAATCCATCTTCTTATTCATATCTTGATTACCAAAAAGCTTGGAATGCAGTATTTTGGTTTTGAAATTTTGACCACTCTTGGTTTATATCTTTCGACAAAAATACTTCACATCAGTATTTTCCATTATGGTTCAACACTTGGTGGAATATATTCGTTTCACTGAGGATATTTTTCCAATACCAGTTCAAGAGTCTTATTTTTATTATTCTCAAAACGTTTTCACAAATGCGTTTTCTCAAGCTATGCAATTTTCAACTTCTTTTCAAATACCTTGGATTTTATGTTGGAATTTTGAAGTTCAAGAGAGTCAAGGAATTCATCAACTTTATAGAGTTTTCAAAATTAAATGGTGGGAAAGTTTTAACCACCAACATGTTTCAATACGTAATATTAAAAAATGGTTTTCTGAACATCCTTATTTACAAAACATTTCTGTTAAGAAAAATTCTGAATTTCTCAATCATAAATAAAAACTTTTAGCATCAATGGCCAAAGCCACTTCAGAGACCGATCTCCCAACATTACTCATTTCAGCAACGTCATTACCCTCAACAAAGCCTACTGCAAGTATCATATCTGATAAAGATAATGATGATGATGATGATCTTCTCAATGATCCATATTTTTGAAGATGACTACAAAATTGTACTTATGACACTTGTACTCCATACAAAGATTTAAATTGACACTTGTACTCAAAATGACACTTCTAGTTCATGCAAAATGCTAAGGGACACATGGCCTTAGTCAACATGCAAAGTGACATGTGGTGCATTGCAGAGTGACATGTAGCGACATGCAAGGTGACACATGGCGACATACAACATGGCATGTGGCAGTCTCAATATTAGTCTTTATCCTTGTATTTTGTATAGTTTGTCTATTTCTTCAAGTTGCAAACCTGTCAGGGTCCTGTCCTGTCGGTTTGAAGTTATCTTTATTTTCTTTTCTTATAAATAGCTTTAAGACTGTAAAGGTGTGCTAAGTTTGAGAGTCAATTTAGAGGTTTGACGAGTCTTGTAAAATTTTCAATATCAATAAAATCTCATTTTTGTTAATCTTCTCTCTTATTTATTTACTTTTTAATTAGTGTTTTAATTATGTTGGGCTAGTTTTTAATTTTCCTGGATTATTATTTTATTATTTTATTTTCCTTTTAAGTAAATTAATTTTCTTAATATAAAATTAATCTTTTCTTAATCTTTCCTATGCCCGTACCATTTAGGTATCATTTATATTTTCCTAAGCCTGAACAACTTAATAGAATTTCATTTGAAAAATTATTTTGAAATTGAAGACTTTGTATGTCTTTTAAGGAAAATGATATTGAACATCAATTATCAATTATCATTTTGAATGGTGAGGCTTTTACAAATATTTTGAGAAATTTTAAATTTAATATCTTCAAGTGGGGAATGAGTGGCTTTAATTTGAGTATCATTACTTGTGCACAAAATTGGTTGTTCTTTGAGTACATTTATTGATTTATATTAAGTACGATTATTTAACCATTAGAAAAAATAAATATTTTCTTCCAAATATTCCATTGTTGAGTACCATTCAGATCGAAGTTTGTTTTGTTCGTCTTCACTAAAAAGACGAAAAAATGATTCACGGACTGGAGTATTTTTGTTTGAATTAAAGTCTTGATTCAATAAGTCTTTGTTAATTTTAAAAGGTTGAGAAATAACATTTAAGGATCAGAATCAATATTGTCAAAGTTGTCCTCTTGATTTGGTCCATCCTGAGGATCCAAATGGAGGAAACTCTTATTTGGGAATCCTCTTAGGAACAAAATGTCGAACAAGGATCGGAACCAATCTTGTCAAACTTGTCCTCAAGATCCAAATGGAGCAATCTCTTGTCCTCATGATTTGATCCACAGAGGATTCCCAAAGAAGAGGTTCCTCCATTTGCATCTTTAGGATGGACAAAACTATGAGGAACCAATCTTGTCAAAGTTGTGCTCATGCTTTGGTCCATCCTAAAGATCCAAACGGAGAAACCTATTAGTTGGGAATCCTCTTTGGACAAAAATGTATAACGAGGACCGAAACCAATCTTATCAAACTTGTCCACACGATTTCGTCCATCCTAAAAATCCAAATGGAGGAACCTATTCTTTGGGAATCCTCTTTGGACCAAAATATCGAACGAGGATCAGAAAAAATCTTCTGAAAATTGTCCTCATGATTTGGTCCATCCTAAAGATCCAAATGGAGGAACCTCCTGTCCTCAAGATTTGATCCATCCTAAATATCGAAATGGTGGAACATCTTCTTTGGGAATCCTCTTTGGACAAAAATGTAGAATGAGGATCGGAACCAATCTTGTCAAACATGTCCTCATGATTTGGTCCATCCAAAAGATCCAAATGGATGAACCTCTTGTCCACATAATTTGGTCAATCCTAAAGATCCAAATGGAAGAACCTATTATTTGGGAATCCTCTTAGGACCAAAATATCAAACGAAGATTGGAACAAATCTTGTCAAATTTGTCCTCATCATTTTGTCCACCCTAAAGATCCAAATGGAGGAACCTATTTTTTGGGAATCCTCTTTGGACCAAAATTTCGAATGAGAATCGGAAACAATGTTGTCAAAGAGTCCGCATGATTTGGTCCATCCTAAAGATCCAAATGGAAGAACCTCTTATCCTCATGATTTGGTCCATGCTAAAGTTCCAAATGGAGGATCCTCTTGTCCACATGATTTGGTCCATCCTAAAGATTCAAATGGAGGAACCTATTATTTGGGAATCCTCTTTGGAATAAAATATCGAACGAGGATCAGAAACAATCTTGTCAAAGTTGTCCTCATGATTTGGTTTATCCTAAAGATCCAACTGGAGAAACCACTTCTTTGGGAATCCTCTTTGGACCAAAATGTCGAACGAGGATCGGAACCAATCTTATCATAGTTGTCTTCAAGATCCAAGTGGAGGAATCTCTTATCCTCCTTATTTGGTCCTTCCTAAAGATCCAAATGGAGCAACCTCTTGTCCTCAGAATTTGGTCCATCCTAAAGATTCAAATGGAGGAACCTCTTGTCCTCATGATTTGGTTGATCTTAAAGATCCAAATGGAGGATCCTATTCTTTGGGAATCTTCTTTGGACCAAAATGTCGAACGTCAAAGTTGTCCTCTTGAATTGGTTCTTCCTAAAGATCCACATGGAGGAAACTCTTCTTTGGGAATCCTCTTTGGACAAAAATACGAACGAGGATCAGAACCAATCCAAAAACTTGTTTGTAATTGAAAAGCTTGTATCAAAGTACCTGTTTCACTCTCTAGACCAAAGTGAAACCAAAGACCTAAGGTCTCTCGCTTGTCAAAGTTGTCCTCATGATTTGATCCATCCTAAAGATTGAAATGGAGGAGCTTCTTCTTTGGGAATTCACTTTGGACCAAAATGTTTAACGACGATTGGAACCAATCCAAAAACTTGTTTGTAATTGAAAGGTTTGTATCAAAGTACTTGTTTAATTCTCTAGACCAAAGTGAAACCAAAAGACCTGAGATTTCCCACTAGCAAAAGTTGTCCTCATGATTTGGTTCATCCTAAAGATCCAAATGGAGGAAACTCTTCTTTGGGAACCCTCTTTAGACAAAAATGTCAAACGAGGATCAGAACCAATCTTGTCAAAGTTGTCCATATGATTTGGTCCATCCTAAGGATCCAAATGGAGGAACCTCTTGTCCTCATGATTTGTTCCATCCTAAAGATCCTAATGGAGGAACCTCTTATCCTTATGATTTGGTCCATCCGAAAGATCCAAATAGAGAAACCTCTTCTTTGGAATCCTCTCTGGACCAAACCATCGAACGAGGATCGAAACCAATCTTGTCAAACTGGTCCTTTGATTTGGTCCATCCTAAAGATTCAAATGGAGGAACCTCATCATTGGGAATTCAATTCGAACCAAAATGTCAAACGAGGATCGAAACCAATCCAAAAACTTGTTTGTAATTCAAAAGCATGTTTCAAAGTACTTTTTCACTCTCTAGACAAAGTTGAAACCATAGACTTAAGGTTTCTCGCTTGTCAAAGTTGTTCTTATGATTTGGTCCATCCTAAATATCCAAGTAGAGGAAACTCTCTTTAGGAATTCTCTCTGGACCAAAATGTCGAGAGAGGAACGGAACAAATCTTGTCAAATTTGTCCTCCTGATTTGGTCCACCCTAAAGATCCAAAATGAGGAACCTATTCTTTGGGAATCCTCATAAGACCAAAACTTGTCCTCATGATTTGGTCCATCCTAAGGATCCAAATGGAGGAACCTCTTGTGTTCATGATTTGGTCCATCTTAAAGATCCAAATGGAGGAACCTCTTGTCCTCATGATTTTGTCCATCATTAAGATCCAAATGAAGGAACCTATTATTTGAGAATCCTCTTTGGACCAAAATATCGAACGAGGATCGCAAACAATCTTGTCAAAGTATTCCTTATGATTTAGTCCATCCTAAAGATCCGACTGGAGGAATTACTTCTTTCGGAATCCTCTTTGGCCTAAAATGTCGAACGAGGATTGGAACCAAACTTATCATAGTTGTCTTCAAGATCCAAATAGAGGTACCTCTTGTCCTAACTATTTGGTTCATCCTAAAGATCTAAATGGAGGAACCTCTTGTCCTCATCATTTGATCCATCTTAATGATCCAAATGGAGGAACCTATTCTTTGAGAATCCTCTTTGTACCAAAATGTCGAACGAGGATCAGAAACAATCTTGTCCAAGTTGTCCTCATGATTTGGTGCATCCTAAAGATCTAAATGGAGGAACCTCTTGTCATCATGATTTGGTCCATTTTTAAACATCCAAATGGAGGAACCTATTCTTTAAGAATCCTCTTTGGACCAAAATGTCAAACGAGGATCTTAAAAAATCTTTTCAAACTTGTCCTCATGATTTGGTCCATCCTAAAGATCCAAATGAAGAAATATCGTTTTTGGGAATCATGTTAGGACAAAAATATCGAATGAGGATTAGAACCAATCTCGTCAAATTTATCCTCATGATTTGGTCTGCCCTAAAGATCCAAATGGAGGAACCTATTCTTTGGGAATCCTCTTTGGACCAAAATGTCAAACGATGATCGAAATCAATCTCTTCAAACTTGGCCTCATGATTTGGTCCATCCTAACGATCCAAATGGAGGAACCTCTTATCCTCATGATTTGGTCCATCCTAAAGATCCAAATGGAGAAACCTCTCGGCCTCATGATTTTGTCCATCCTAAAGATCCAAATGGATTCTTGCCCTCACGATTTGGTCCATCCTAAAGATCGCAGTCGAGTAACCAATTCTTTGGGAATCATCTTAGGACCAAAATATCGAACGAGGATCGGAACCAATCTTTGCAAATTCGTCCTCATGATTGGGTCCATCCTAAAGATCCAAATGGAGGAACCTATTTTTTTGGAATCCTCTTTGGACCAAAATGTCGAACGACGATCGGAAACAATCAAGTCAAAGTTGTCCTCATGATTTGGTGCATCCTAAAGATCCAAATAGAGGAACCTCTTGTCCTCATGATTTTGTCCATCCTAAATATCCAAATTGAAGAACCTATTGTTTTGGAATCCTCTTTTTACCAAAATGTCAAACGAAGATCGGAACCAATCTTTTCAAACTTGTCCTCATTATTTACTCCGTCCTAAAGATCCAAATGGAGGAACTTCTTTTTTGGGAACCATGTTAGGAACAAAAAATCGAACGAGGATCAGAACCAATCTTGTCAAATTTGTCCTCATGATTTGGTCTACCCTAAAGATCCAAATGGAGGAACCTCTTGTCCTCATGATTTGGTCCATCCTAAAAATCCAAATGGAGGAACCTCTTGTCTTCATGATTTGGTCCATCCTAAAGATCCAAATGGAGGAACCTCATGTCCTTATGATTTGGTCCATTATGAGGATCCAAATGGAAGAAACTTTTCTTTGGGAATCCTATTTGGACCAAAATGTCAAACGGAAACAATCTTGTCAAAGTTGTCCTCATGAATTGGTCCGTCCTAAAGATCCAAATGGAGGAATCTCTTGTCCTCATGATTTCGTCCAATCTGAGGATCCAAATGAAGGAAACTCTTCTTGGGGAATCCTCTTCGGATCAAAATTTCAAACTTGTCCTTATGATTTGCTCCATCCTAATGATCCAAATGGAGGAACCTATTCTTTTGGAATCCTCTTTGGACCAAAATGTCGAATGACGATTGGAAATAATCTTGTCAAAGTTTTCCTCATGATTTGGTCCATCCTAAAGATCCAAATGGATGAACCTCTTGTCCTTCTTATTTGGTCCATCCTAAAGATCCAAATGGAGGAACCTCTCGTCCTCCTTATTTGGTCCATCCTAAAGATCCAAATGGAAGAACCTATTGTTTTGGAATCCTCTTTGGTCCAAAATGTCAAACGAGGATCGGAACCAATCTTTTCAAAGTTGTCCTCATGATTTAGTGCATCCTAAAGATCCAAATGGAGGAACCGCTTTTTTGGGAATCATGTTAGGACCAAAATATCGAATGGCGATCAGAACCAATCTTGTCAAATTTGTCCTCATGATTTGGTCTACCCTGAAGATCCAAATGGAGGAAGCTATTTTTGGGAATTTTCTTTGGAACAAAATGTCAAACGACGATCGGAATCAATCTTGTCAAACTTGTCCTTATGATTTGGTCCAACCTAAAGATCCAAATGGGGGAACCTCTTGTCCTGATGATTTGGTCCATCCTAAAGATGCAAATAGAGGAACCTATTCTTTAAGAATCCTCTTTGGAGAAAAATGTTAAACAAGGATAGGAATCAATCCTGTCAAACTTGTCCTTGTGATTTGTTCCATCCTAAAGATCCAAATGGAGGAACCTCTTGTCCTCATGATTTGGTCCATCCTAAAGATCCAAATGGAGGTACTTTTTGTCCCCATGATTTGCTTCATTTGGATCTTTAGAATGGACCAAATCAGGAGGACGCAAGGTTCCTCCATTTGGATCTTTTGGATGGACCAAATCATGAGGATAAGTTTGACAAGATTGTTTCCGATCCACGTTCGACATTTTGGTTCAAATAGAATTCTCAAAGAATAGGTTCCTCCATTTGGATCTTTTGGATGGACCAAATCATGAGGAGAAGATGTTCCTCCATTTGGATCTTTAGGATGGACTAAATCATGAGGACAACTATGACAAGATTGTTTCCGATCCTCGTTCGATATTTTGGTCCAAAGAGGATTCACAGATAATAGGTTTCTCCATTGGGATCTTTGATATGAATCCTTAGAAAATTGAAATAGAAACCCTTTTGAAAAACAAAGAACCCCTAGATGCAAATCCTAAAATCCCAATGGACAATAAGGAAAAACACTTGGAAAACAAGAAGAAGTAGATTATTCCAATGATCTAATACCTTGAAATAAGAGAACTTGTTCTTATTTCAATATCAAAAAAGTCCATAAACACAATAGATCAAGTTATGCTTGAATGTCTCTAAAACATGAAACCTAGAACAAGGCTACAAAATCCATGGTAAAATCAACCAAGCAATAAGCAAAACAATGTTATTTTATATCATATTAATTCTAAATATTTAAGGTTAAACATAAACCTTTAAATAGGCAAAAGAAAACCCTAAAATCATTAGGAAATTCGGATTACAAGGAGGCGCAAAATCTGCGAAATCTTTCCGTAAGTGCATTATGTGAATTTTAGGAATGTTTTGCCCTAGAAGATATTATATCATTCCTAAACTATTCTAAGCAATAAAACTGATAAATAAAGACCTAAAACATGTCTAAATACATCACAAATTTGTGGACAACATATAAGGCAAGTTCGTAAACAAATATGGAAAGTAGTCCAAATAAGGAAAGTTTGCAAAAGTTATGCAACTTTCCTAATTAGCTCTTCTCTTCATTTTTGATTGAACAAGTCTTCAATACTCTTCTTCAAAATTCATTTGCCATTTTGACTTTCCTGAAGTGGGCTTGTAATTGATGTTTTATGCTTGTCTTGAACTTTGATCTTGAAATTGATCCTTGAGCTGTTTGTGACGTCCATGATTCATATCATCCCCTCCCTCTTGAAAAGGATTCGTCCTCGAATCTAAAACATTACCTACATCGCAAAAAAATTAATTTAGTAACATGAATGAAAGCACCTAAAGCATACTTACCTTGCAAATCAAATTTGTAAGCATCTTGATATCTTTTCCCTAATGCCTTGAATTGTCTAACTCTTCCCAGATAAAAAACTTTGAACTTTCTTCCCTTTATATCCAAAAAATAACCTAGTTTATGAATGAACACAACACTAACAAAAAGGTAATACTTAGTGAAAACAAGACTAAGAGAATATCTGGACCTTAGTCAATCTCATAAATTTTCTCATACTCAACAATACTCACAAGATGATGACATAGTGAAGATAACATATTAATCAAAGCATATGAAAAATAATCAAACTCAAATAGTTCTAATGTGTTGGGGTAAACTAGAAAAAATGCAAAATTCATGCTATCCATAAACACATTAAATGACCAATCAAGTACAACTCTTATAACACAAAACAAATGATTTTCATTAACACTCAATTGAAGTTGTACAAATTCAATTTTGAAACACAATTTAGCAAGCAAATAAGAAGAATGAAAATAATGAAAAGTTAATGGATATGCTTGATTAGGATGCTTTGCAAGTGATAAGCTATCAAACAAGTAAAGATCATCTAAAAGAGCTTTTCTAGAAAAGAATGCATGTGTATAATGAAAGCATAATAAGTGTGGATGATTTCTAATGTTAAAATCAGAATTTGAAAACAAGAAAGAATCATTTGAACAAAGCAATGCAATAGGATTAAAAGTAAGCAAATTTCTTTTATGGCTTTGGATCCCATTTGCAATATCTCTTTCAAAGAAATATGTTTGTTCCTTAAGTATTTCAGCCCCTTGTAAGTCATCGACCTTGTGCTCCATTCCAATTGAAATTTGGTCCATATAATTTTGCAAAAGGTTAGATAAAACACTAGAAAAGCAAAGGTGAAGTTTATAAGTTAGATAGAAAGAATCTTTGCATAAAAGTACAAAGTGGGTTTTGTTTGAAAACAATATTTTCCTAGCCTCACTTCCTACGAAACTCACAATGTTCTCACTATTAATCTCATTCTTTTTCGACTCACAACTCTCCTTCTTTTCAGTTTCGCTTTTATTCTTTTTAAACACTCTTTCTTTTGACTCACTCATGTCACTCATTTCTTTTTTAGCACTCATCTCTCTTTCTTTTGGCTCACTTATTTTAATCATTTCTTTTTCACTCTTTTCTTTTTTAGAACTCATCTCTCTTTCTTTTGGCTCACTCTCTTTTGGACCAAAATGTGAAACGAGGATCAAAACCAATTTTGTCAAACGGGTCCTCATGATTTGGTCCATCCAAAAGATCCCAGTGGAGGAACCTATTCTTTGGGAATCCTCTTTGGACTAAAATATCGAACGAGGATGGAACAAATATTGTCAAAGTTGTCCTCATGATTCGGTCAAAACTAAAGATCCAAATGGAGCAACCAATTCATTGAGAATCCTCTTTGGACAAAAATGTCGACTGTCATACTTGTCCTCTTGATTTGGTCCATCCTAAAGATCCAAATGGAGGAAACTCTTCTTTATCAATCCTATTTGGACAAAAATGTCAAACAAGGATCGGAACCAATCTTGTCAAACTTGTCCTCATGATTTGGTCCATCCTAAAGATTCAAATGGAGGAACCTCTTCTATGGGAATCCTTTTGAACCAAAATATCGAACGAGGATCGGAACCAATCCAAAAACATAGTTTGAAATTGAAAAGCTTGTTTTAAAGTATATGTTTCACTCTATAGACCAAATTGAAACCATATATCTAAGGATTTTCGCTTGTCAAACTTGACCTCATTATTTGGTCCATCCTAAAGATCCAAATAGTGGAAACTCTTCTTTGGGAATCCTCTTTGGACCAAAATGTCAAAGGAGTAACGGGAATAATCTTGTCAAACTTTTCCTCATGATTTGGTCCATCCTAAAGATCCAAATGGAGGAACCTCTTGTCCTCCTGATTTGGTTCATTCTAAAGATCCAAATGGAGGAAACTCTTCTTTGGGAATCCTCTTTAGACCAAAACATCGAATGAGGATCGGTACAAATCTTATCAAACTTGTCCTTATGATTAAGTCCATCCTAAAGAAACAAATGGAGGAACCTCTTGTCCTCATCATTTGGTCCATCCTAAAGATCCAGATGGAGGAACCTTTTAATTGGGAATCCTCTTTGGACAAAAATGTCAAACGTCAAAGTTGTCTTCTTGATTTGGTTCATCCTAAAGATCCAAATGGAGTACCCCTTTGTCCTCATGATTTGGTCTATCCTAAATATCCAAACGGATGAACCTCTTCTTTGGGAATCCTCTTAGTAACAAAATATCGAACAAGGATCTGAACCAATCTTGTCAAAGTTGTTCTCGTGATTTGGTCCATCCTAAAGATCCAAATGGAGGGAACTCTTCTTTGGGAATCCTCTTTGGACCAAAATGTCAAACGAGGATCGAAACCAATCTTGTCAAACGCGTCCTCATGATTTGGTCCATTCTAAAGATCCAAATGGAAGAAACTCTTCTTTAGGAATCCTCTTTGGACCAAAATGTCAAACGAGGATTGGAGCGAATCTTGTCAAACTTGTTCTCATGATTTGATCAATCCTAAACATCAAATGGAGGAACCTCTTGTTCTCATGATTTGCTCCATCCTAAAGATCCAAATGGGGGGACGCCTTATTTGGTAATCCTCTTAGTGCCAAAATATCGAAAGAGGATCGGAACCAATTCTATCAAAGTTGTTTACATGATTTGGTCCATCCTAAACATCCAAATGGAGGAACCTCTTCTTTGGGAATCCTCTTTAGACCAAAATGTCAAACGAGGATCGAAACCAATTTTGTCAAACGCGTCCTCATGATTTAGTCCATTCTAAAGATCCAAATGAAAGAACCTCTTGTCCTCATGATTTGGTCCATCCAAATTAAGGAACCTATTCTTTGGGAATCCTCTTTGGATAAAAATATAGAACGAGGATGGAACAAATATTGTCAAAGTTGTCCTCATGATTCGGTCCAAACTAAAGAACCAAATGGAAGAACCTATTCTTTGGAAATCCTCTTTGGACAAAAATGTTGACTGTCATAGTTGTCCTCTGGATTGGGTCCATCCTAAAGATCCAAAAGGAGGAAACTCTTATTTAGCAATCCTATTTGGACTAAAATGCAAAACGAGGATCGGAACCAATCTTATCCAACTTGTCCTCATGATTTAGTCCATCCTAAAGATCTCTAGACCAAAGTTAGACAAAAGACCTAAGGTTTCCCACTTGTCAAAGTTGTACTCTTGATTTGGTCCATCCTAAAGATCCAAATGAAGGAACGTGTTCGTTGGGAATCCTCTTTTTACCAGTATATCGAATGAGGATCAGAAACTATCTTGTCAAACCTATCCTCTTGATTTGGTTCATCCTAAAGATCCAAATGGAGGAACCGATGCTTTGGGAATCCTCTTTGGACCAAAATGTCGAACGGGGATTGGAAACAATCAAAAAAATTGTTTGAAATTGAAAAGCATGTTTCCAAGTACTTGTTTCCCTCTCTAGACCAAATTGAAACCATAGACCTAAGGTTTTCCGCTTGTCAAAGTTGTCCTCATGATTTGGTCCATCCTAAAGATCCAAATAGGGGAACCTCTTCTTTGGGAATCGTCTTTGGACCAAAATTTCAAACGAGGATAAGAACCAATCCAAAAACTTGTTTGTAATTAAAAAGCTTGTATCAAAGTACTTGTTTCACTCTCTAGACCTAAGTGAAACCAAAGACCTAATGTTTCCCACTCGTCAAAGTTGTCTTCATGATTTGATCCATTATAAATATCAAAGTAGAAAAAATTATTCATTGGGAATCCTGTTTAGACCAAAATATCGAACGAGGATCAATCATGTCAAACTTATCCTCATGATTTGGTCCATTATGAGTATTCAAATGGATGAACCTCTTATCCTCATTATTTAGTCCATCCTAAATATCCAAATTGAGGAACCACTTCTTTGGAAATGCTTTTTGGACGAAAATATCAAACGAGGATCAATCATGTCAATCTTATCCTCATGATTTGGTCCATTCTGAATATTTAAATGGATGAACCTCTTGTCCTCATTATTTAGTCCATCCTAAATATCCAAATTGAGGAACCTCTTCTTTGGAAAAGCTTTTTGGACGGAAATATCAAACGAGGATCAGAACAAATCTTGTCAAAGTTGTCCTCATGATTTAGTCCATACTAATGATCGAAATGGCAGAACATACTCTTTGGGAATCCTCTTTGGACCAAAATGTCGAACGTCATAGTTGTCCTCTTGATTTGGTCCATCCTAAAGATCTTGAACCAAAATGTCAAACGAGGATCAGAACCAATCTTGTCAAACATGTCCTCATGATTTGGTCCATCCCAAAGATCGAAATAGAGGAACCTCTTGCCCACATGATTTGGTCCATCCTAATGATCCAAATGGAGGAACCTATTCTTTAGGAATCTTCTTTGGACCAAAATGTTGATTGTCAATGTTTGTCCTCTTGATTTGGTCCATCCTAATGATCCAAATGGAGGAAACTATTATTTGGGAATCCTCTTTGAACAAAAGTGTCAAACGAGGATCGGAACCAATCTTGTCAAACTTGTCCTAATGATTTTGTCTATCCTAAAGATCCAAATTGAGGAAACTCTTCTTTAGGAATCCTCTTTAGACTAAAATATCAAACGAGGATCAGAACCAATCTTGTCAAACTATTCTTCATGATTTGGTACATCCTAAAGATCCAAATGGAGAAACTCTTCTTATGGAATAATCTTTGAACAAAAATATCAAACGAGGATCAGAACCAATCTTGTCAAACTTGTCCTCATGATTTAGTCCATCCTAAAGATCGAAATAGAGGAACCTTTTGTCCTCATGATTTGGTCCATCCAAAAGTTCTAAATGGAGGAAAGTATTCTTTTGGGAATCCTCTTTGGACAAAAATGTCGAATGTCAAAGTTTTCCTCTTGATTTGTTCCATCCTAACGATCCAAATGGAGCAAGCTCTTCTTTGGGAATACACTTTGAACCAAAATATCAAACGAGGATCGGAACCCATCTTATAAAACTTTTCCTAATGATTTGGTCCATCCTAGAGATCCAAATGGAGAAAACACTTCTTTGGGAATCCTCTTTGGACCAAAATGTCAAACGATGATCGGAACCAAGCTTGTCAAACTTGTCCTCATGGTTTGGTCCATCTTAAATATCTAAATGGAGGAACCTATTCTTTGGGAATCCTCTTTGGATCAAAATGTCAAACGTCAAAGTTGTCTTGATTTGGTCCATCCTAAAGATCCAAATGGAGGAAACTCTTCTTTGGGAATCCTCTTTGGACCAAGATGTCAAACGATGATCGGAACTAATATTGTCAAACTTGTCCTCATGATTTGGTCCATCGTAAATATCCAAGTAAAGGAGACTCTTCTTTAGGAATCCTCTTTGGACCAAAATGTCGAACGAGGATAAGAACCAATCTTGTCAAAGTTTTCCTCATGAATTGGTCCATTCTAAAGATCCGAATAGAGGAAACTCTTGTCCTCATAATTTGGTTCATCCAAAATATTCAAATAGAGGAACCTCTTCTTTAGGAATCCTCTTTGGACCTATATGTCGATCAAAGTACTTGTTTCACTCTCTAGACAAAAGTGAAACTAAGACCTAAGGTTTTTCACTCGTCAAAGTTGTCCTCATGATTTAGTCTATCCTAAATATCAAAGTAGAGGAAATTCTTCTTTGAGAATCCTTTTGGACCAAAATGTCAAACGAGGATCGGAGCCAATCTTGTCAAAATGTCCATTTGGATTCTCATGATTTAGTCAATCCTAACGATCCAAATGGATGAACCTCTTGTCCTTTATAATTTGGTCCATACTAATGGAGGAACCTCTTGTTTGGGAATCCTCTTTCGACCAAAATGTCAAACGAGGATCGAAACTAATCTTATCAAATTTGTCCTCATGATTTAGTCCATCCTAAAGATCCAAATGGATGAACCACTTGTCCTCATAATTTGGTCCATCCTAAAGATCCTAATGGAGGAACCTACAGTTTTGGAATCCTCTTTGGACTAAAATGTTAAACGTCAAAGTTGTCCTCATGATTTGGTCCATCCTAAAGATCCTTAGGGAGGAAAACCCTTCTTTGGAAATCATGTTTGACCAAAAAATCAAACGAGGATCGGAACCAATCTTGTCAAACTTGTGCTCTTGATTTGGTCCATCCTAAAGATCCAAATGGATGAACGTCCTATCCTCATGATTTGCCCCATCCTAAAGATCCAAATGGACGAAACTCTTTTTTGGGAATCTTCTTTGGACCAAAATGCCAAACGAGGATGGGAACCAATATTGACAACAATTTCCTCATGGTTTGGTCCATCCTAAAGATCCAAATGGAGGAGCTTGTTGTCCTCAGTATTTGGTCCATCCTAAAGATCAGAACGGAGGAACCTATTCTTTGGTATTCCTCTTTGGACCAAAATATCGAACGAGGATCGGAAACAATCTTGTCAAAGTTGTCCTTATGATTTGGTTTATCCTGAACATCCAAATGAAGGAACCTCTTGTCCTCATGATTTGGTTCATCCTAAAGATCCAAATGGAGTAACCTATTCTTTGGGATTCCTCTTTGGACCAAAATGTGGAACGTCAAAATTGTCCTCATGATTTGGTCCATCCTAAAGATCCAAACGGAGGAAACTCTTCTTTTGGAATCCTATTTGGACAAAAATATTGAACGAGTATCAAAATGTCCTCATAATTTGGTCCATCCTAAAGATTCAAATGGAGGAACCTCTTCTTTGAGAATTCACTTTGGACCAGAATGTCGAACGAGGATTGGAACACATCCAAAAACTTGTTTGTAAATGAAAAGCTTTAATCAAAGTACTTGTTTCACTCTCTAGCCCAAATTGAAACTAAGACATAAGGAATCATGCTTGTGTTACTTGTCCTCATGATTTGGTCCATCCTAAATATCCAAATGGTGGAAACGCTTCTTTGGGAATCCTCTCTGGACCAAAATGTCGAACGAGGATCAGAACGAATCGAAAAACTTGTTTTTAATTAAAAAGCTTGTATCAAAGTACTTGTTTTACTCTCTAGACCAAAGTGACATCAAAGACCTAAGGTTTTCCACTTGTCAAAGTTGTCCTCATAATTTGATCCATCCTAAAGATCCAAATGGAGGAACCTCTTCTTTGGGAATCCTCTTTGGACCAAAATGTCAAACGAGAAGCAAAACCAATTTTGTCAAGTTGTCCTCTTGATTTGGTCCATCTGAAATCCAAATGAAGGAACCACTTCTTTTGGAATCATCTTAGGACCAACATATTGAATGAGAATCAGAAACAATCTTGTCAAACTTGTCCTCATGATTTGGTCTATGGCAAAAATCCAAATGGAGGAGCCGATTCTTTGGGAATCTTCTTTCCACCAAAATGTCGAACAAGAATTGCAACCAATCCAAAAAATTGTTTTCATTTGAACAGCATGTTTCAAAGTACTTATTTCCCTCTCTAGACCAAATTAAAACCATAGACCTAAGGTTTCTTACTTGTCAAAGTTGTCCTCATGATTTGGTCCATCCTAAAAATCCAAATGGAGGAACCTTTTCTTGGTGAATCCTCTTTGGACCAAAAATTCAAACGAGGATCAGAAAAATCCAAAGACTTGTTTGTAATAGAAAAGCTTGGATTAAATTGTTTCACTCTCTAGACCAAAGTGAAACCAAAGACCTAAGGTTTCCCACTCGTCAAAGTTGTCCTCGTGATTTGGTCCATCTTAAATATCCAAGTAAAGGAAGCTCTTCTTTGAGAATCCTCTTTGGACAAAATATCGAACGAGGATCTCCACAAATATTGTCAAAGTTGTCCTCATGATTCGGTCCATCCTAAAATGTCAAACGAGGATCAGAACCAATCTTGTCAAACTTGTCCTCATGATTTGGTCCATCCTAAAGATCGAAATAGACGAACCTTTTGTCCTCATGATTTGGTCCATCCTAAACATCCAAATAGAGGAACCTATTCTTTGGGAATCCTCGTTGGACCAAAATAACAAATGTGAAAGTTTGTCCTCTTGATTTGGTCCATCTTAAAGATCCAAATGGAGGAAACTATTCTTGTAAATCCTCTTTGGACAAAAATATCAAACGAGGATCAGAACCAATCTTGTCAAACTTGTCCTAATGATTTTGTCCATCTTAAAGATCCAAATGAAGGAAACTCTTCTTTGGGAATACTCTTTGGACCAAAATGTCAAACGAGGATCAAAACCAATCTTGTAAAACTATTCCTCATGATTTGGTTCATCCTAAAGATCCAAATGGAGGAACCTCTTGTCCTCATGATTCGGTCCATCCAAAAGATACAAATGGAGGAACCTCTTCTTTAGGAATCCTCCTTGGACCAAAATTTCAAATGAGGATTAGAACCAATCGTGTCAAACTTGTCCTCATGATGTGGTCCATCCTAAAGATCGAAATAGAGGAACATCTTGTCATCATGATTTGGTCCATCCAATAGTTCCAAATGCAGGAACATAATCTTTGGGAATCCTATTTGGACAAAAATGTCCAACGTCAAAGTTATCCTCTTGATTTGGTCAATCCTAAAGATCCCTATGGAGCAAACTCTTCTTTGGGAATACTCTTCGGACCACAATTTCAGACGAGGATCGGAACCAATCATGTCAAACTTTTCCTAATGATTGGGTACATCCTAAAGATCCAAATGGAGGAAACTCTTCTTTGGGAATCCTCTTTGGACCAAAATGTTAAACCAGGATTGGAACCAATCTTGTCAAACATGTCCTCATGATTTGGTCCATCCTAAAGATCCAAATGGAGGAACCTTTTGTCCTCATGATTTCGTCCATCCTAAAGATCAAAATGGAGGAACTTATTCTTTGGGAATCCTTTTTGCACCAAAATGTCGAATGTCAAAGTTGTCCTCTTGATTTGGTCCATCCTAAAGATCCAAATCGAGGAAACTCTTGCATCATGATTCGGTTCATCCAAAAGATCCAAATCGAGAAACCTCTTTTTTGGGAATCCTCCTTGGACAAAAATGTCAAACAAGGATCGGAACCAATCTTGTCAAACTTGTACTCATAATTTGGTCCATCCTAAAGATCGAAATAGAGGAACCTCTTGTCCTCATGATTTGGTCCATCCAAAAGTTCCAACTGGAGGAACGTATTTTTAGGGAATCCTCTTTAGACAAAAATGTCGAACGTCAAAGTTGTCCTCTTGATTTTGTCCATCCTAAAGATCCAAATGGAGCAAACTGTTCTTTGGAAATACTCTTTTGACCACAATGTCAAACGAAGAATCGGAACCAATCATGTCAAACTTTTTCTAATGGTTTGGTCCATCCTAAAGATCCAAATGGAGGAACTTCTTCTTTGGACCTAAATGCTAGACGTCAAAGTTGTCCACTGTATTAGGTACATCTTTATGATCCAGATGGAGGAAAGTCTCCTTCGGGATTCCTCTTTGGACCAATATGTTAAACGAGGATCGGAACAAATCTTTTCAAACTTGTGCTCATGATTTGGTCCATCCTAAAGATCCAAATGGAGAAACCTTTTGTTCTCATGATTTGGTCCATCCTAAAGATCCAAATGGTGGATCTTTGGGAATCCTCTTTGCACAAAAATGTCGAACCTCAAAGTTGTCCTCTTGATTTGGTCCGTCCTAAAGATCCAAATGAAGGAAACTCTTGTCCTCATGATTCGGTCCATTCAAAAGATCCAAATGGAAAAACCTATTCTTTTGGAATCCTTTTTGGACTAGAATGTCAAACGAGGATCAGAACCAATCTTGTCAAACTTGTCCTCATTATTTGGTCCATCCTAAAGATCCAAATGGAGGAAAATTTCGTTTGGAATCTTCTTTGGACCAAAATGTCAAACGAAGATTAAAATGAATCTTGTCTAACTTGTCCTCATGATTTGGCCCATCCTAAAAATCCTAATGGAGGAACCTCTTGTCCTTATGATTTAGTCCATCCTAAAGATTCAAATGGAGGATTCTTTTCTTTGGGAATTTACTTTGGACCAAAATGTCGAATGAGGATTGGAACCAATCCAAAAACTTATTTTGTAATTGAAATTTTTTTATCAAAGTACTTGTTTTACTCTCTAGACCAACGTGAAACCAAAGAACAAAGGTTTCCCACTTGTCAAAGTTGTCCTCTTGATTTGGTCCATCCTAAATATCCAAATGGAGATTCTTTGGGAATCCTCTTTGGACCAAAATGTCGAACGTCAAAGTCGTCCTCTTAATTTTGTCCAACCTAAAGATTCAAATACAGAAACCTACTCTTTGGGAATCCTCTTTGGACCAAAATGTCGAACGTCAAAGTTGTATTCTTGATTTGGTCCATCCTAAAGATTCAAATAGAGGAAACCCTTATTTGGGAATCATCTTATGACAAAAATATCAAACGAGAATCGAAAATAATCCTGTTAGAGTTGTCCTCATGATTCTGTCTATCCTAAAGATGCAAATCGAGGAACATATTCTTTGGGAATCCTTTTTGGACTAAAATGTCAAATGAGGATCGGAACCAATCTTGTGAAATTTGTCCTCACGATTTAGTCCATCCAAAAGATCCAAATGTATGAACCTTTTGTCCTCATAATTTGGTCCATCCTAAAGATCCGAATAGAGGAACCTCTTCTTCGGGAATCCTCTTAGGACAAAAATATTGAACGAGGAACATAACCAATCTTGTCAAATTTGCCCTCATCATTCGGTCCTCATGATTTGGTCCATCCTAAAGATCCAAATGGTGAAACCAATTCTTCGGGAATCCTCTTTGGACCAAAATGTCGAACGTCAAAGTTGTCCTATTGATTTGGTCCATCCTAAAAATCTAAATGAACGAAACACTTCTTGGGAATCCTCTCTGGACTAAAATGTCAAACGAGGATCGGAACCAATCTTGTCAAACATGTCCTAATGGTTTTGTCCATCCTAAAGATCCAAATAAAGGAAACTCTTCTTTGGGAATCCTCTTTGGACTAAAATGTGAAACGAGGATCAGAACCAATCTTGTCAAACTTGTCCTCATGATTTGGTCCATCCAAAAGATCCAAATCGAGGAACCTCTTGTCCTTGTGTTTTTGTCCATTCTAAATATCCAAATGGAGGAACCTATTCTTTAGGAATCCTCTTTGGACCAAAATGTCGAACGTCAAAGTTGTCCTCTTTATTTGGTCCATTCTAAAGATCCAAATGGAGGAAATTCTTCTTTGGGAATACTCTTTGGACCAAAATACGAAACGAGGATCGGAACAAAATTTGTCAAACTTGTCTTCATGATTTGGTCAATCCTAAAGATCCAAATGGAGGAAAGTCTTTTCCTCATGGTTTAGTCCATGCTAAATATCCAAATGGAGGAAACTCTTTTTTGGGAATCATCTTTGAACCAAAATGTCAAACGAGGATCAGAACCAATCTTGTCAAACTTGTCCTCATGATTTGGTCCATCCTAAAGATCGATATAGAAGAACCTCTTGTTCTCATGATTTGGTCCATCTTAAAGATCCAAATGGAGAAAGCTATTCTTTAGGAATCCTCTTTGGACTAAATTGTCGAACTCAAAGTTTTCCTCTTGATTTTGTCCATCCTAAAGATCCAAATTGTGGAAACTAATCTTTGGGAATCCTCTTTGGACCAAAATCTCAAACGTGGATCGGAACCAATCTTGTAAAATTTGTCCTCATGATTTCATCTATCCTAAAGATCCAAATGGATGAACCTCTTATCCTCATAATTTGGTCCATCCTAAAGATCCAAATGGAGGAACCTCTTCCGTGGGAATCCTCTTAGGACCAAAATATCAAACAAGGATCAGAACTAATCTTATCAAAGTTTTCCTCATGATTCAGTCCTCATGATTTGATCCATCCTATAGATCCAAATGAAGGAACCTTGCCCAAATTTCAAAAAATCAAGTCTTCCGTTGTTTATTCTGATGTTATGTATTTAAAACAGGTCAGGTCATCACAATAATGTCCTTAATTCATATTTATATGAATTTGAATTTTTTCTTTAGTGGTTCAGCTTAGAATTTTGTAACTCCTGTAGACAAAATCTTTAATGTTGAGAATAAAGGAAATTTATTTAGTTTGGGCGACGTTGGAGCACGAGAATTAATAATTGAACTTGAATTTATTCTCGTTTACTTTTTCACCCACGTTGTTGGCCGTTTCTTTCTATCTTTCTTGTCGTTTTCATTTCATTTTGAATTCGTATTAAATTTTCCGAATTAATTGTTTTTCTGTTCATTGGGAAGAGATTGATCTACTAAATTAGCGGAATATCATTTAGTATTCTAATTTACATTTAATTACGGATCTATTAATATCATGCAATTTGTGATAAAAACATGTACATTCATGCTCGTTTTTTAAAATAAAAGGTTATTCACTATTTGAGTAATAAATGGAGAATTGGTTGGAGGTTACTTCTGTGATCAATATAAGTCGTAATGTCACTTGTTCATGTCTCAAATCAGTATATCAATGGAGTTTCCTAAAGTTCCTAAAATATTTAGGTATCGCACTGATACCGTTAATTTATAGGAAAGTTATGAATTCCATCTCGTGAAAATGCGTTCCCAGCTACTTATCTAGTTATGTTCCCAAAGAAGGAGTGTATTGAGCGTTCTTTCATATCGCTCTCAACTATGTGAATCAAAGAACATAACTCCACAAATAAGAGTCCTTATTTCACTCAGGATTGAGATCTATCACGGTTGATAAACTTAGTTTGATATTCGATCATTTCTCTTAAACGGTACTAATGAGAAATTTGATCAAACATCGTGGTCCTGTCTTATACAATCAGCATTAAATATGATACTTTTATTTCATGTCACCCACGTGAATGATCAGGATTAGATCATTTGTCTATAAACAAAATACAAAGCTATTAACAGTGTTACTAGGATAAGTTTCCCAAACGTTATCCGTTTATTGTAGGCACTTTTAAGTTACTTATCTCGACTTTAATCCTCTCATATGACTCACATACTAAGTCGTGATTTAATAAGAGTGACTTAGGGTTTTACTATTTGAATGTTTGATATTTATATATTTCCATATATTCCTAATATCATTCATTGAATCAATCTAGATAATAGAAAGAACTTTTATTTATTTATTTAATTTATTCTAAATAAATTATCTTTATTAAATAATTACAAGTTCTAGGATACCATTCCTAACACGTTGGTCTATAATCTCCTATAAGTAGGAGTTGCATTTACAAAACACCAAAAAATATCAATGTTGATTTGGTTTTTATTTTCACTTTGCTTTTACGTTCTTCTTTTCATCTATTCGTTTGAGAGCAAATTTCTTTTACCAGTTCTGCTAGAGTGCGGTGTATCTTGTTGTTGTTCATCATAATACAATCGTAGTATCCTATTGCGACGATCGCCATTGACTGCAAGCAACCCGATGTAAGTGACTATTGTCTTATAGACAGTGCCATTGCATGCTCGACATTCATCATGTTGTAAATCGAAAAGTTCTCTTTATTGTAATTTTCATTTCAGTTTATTGTTATTACTAATCGAAGTTGAATTTTATAAGAGAATTCTTAGTTCTATTATTGTTGTTATTTGTACTTTGTTCCAACAAACTGAAGACATTAATTTGCTATGGAGTTCATCAACAATTATGGCATTGAAGAATCTGCTGCTTCTGTTGCATTCAACCAAAATGTTGCAGCGTTGAACAATGGTGTAGCAAACTAGAATGATGCTCACAATTTTATAGCATTTCATGCATGTAAGCTTCCTATTATTTTTCATCAAAATGCTCAAACGATGAAACCAGTCCATGCTAAAGAACCTCCACAGTTCAATGGTCAAGTTATAAAACATGGCAACAAAGAATGTTGTTTTTCCTCACAACTCTAATCTTGGCCCACATTATGAAAGAGACGGAACCTGAGTTTTAAGAAGACTCCATCACACTCGACAAGATCATGAAACGAGATCAATGGCTTCAATATGATTATTTATGTAAAAATTATGTTTTGAATGGTCTTGTAGATTCGTTTTGTAAGGTGTATGAAAATTGTAATAGCGTGAAAGAATTGTGAGATGCACTTGAACTGAAGTATAGATCAATTGGTGCAGGGGCTAAGAGATTTATAGCGGGGAAGTTATTAGATTATAAAATGGTTGATAACCGATTGGTGATCAATCAAACTAGGGAGCTACAAGTCATAATTTGTGACTTGGATAAAGCATGAATGGGGATCAATGAACCCTTCCAAGTTGTAGCATTATTGAGAAACTGCCACCTTCCTCGATTGAGTCCAAGCAATATCTTAAACATAAGAACAAAGAGGGCACCATGGAACATCTTATATACTCAAACTCTGAATTGAGGAAGATAATAGAAAGGATGGGTTAGGGAAGAGCCCCAAACCTTAAAAATGAGTAAACCAAAGCAAACATAGCTGAAGCTAGAAGGAATAAGCAAATCAAGAAAAAGTATGATCTTGGCCCTACGCAAGCTAATAAAAAACGCATCACAGAGCTGTAGATTGCAGGCATCACAAGAATCTTGGAAAATGTTCAAACAATAGGCCAAATAACACGTCTAACTTTCAAGTTAACTTGATCAATTATAATGATGACATTCCACTTGTTTCGATGCTATCAGAAGTGTGCATGACCACCAGTGTTAATGGATGGTGGATAGATTTTTGTTTTACTAGGCACGTTAGTGGAGATAGATCTTTATTCTCTAACTATGAACAAGCTAACGACAATGATAAGCTATATATGGAAAATTCTACCACTTCTGATGTAATAGGCAAAGAGACGATTCAACTCAAATGGTCATTTAGGAAGATACGCACTCTAAATGATGTATATTATGTTCCTGATATTAAAGGGAATCTTGTATCTGGGCAACTACTAAATAAGAATGGCTTCGGACAAGTATTTAAGTTGAACAAGTTTTTTTTTTACAAGGTCGGATGTATGTGGGTCAAGGGTACTCAACTTATAACATGTTCAAGTTGAATGTATTGGCCCTAAAGTCAAAGACTATCAATAAAGAGAATTCTTCTGCTTATATTGTTGAGTTGTGCAATGTTTGGCATTCAAGATTAGTGCATGTTAATTATTGCTCTATACAAAGAAGGATAAATTTAAGACTTATACCTAAATTCGAGATTGATAATAGCATAAATCTGAAGTTTGTGATGCATCAAAGTTCATAAGAAAGTGTTTTCCTTATGTTGAACAAAATAGTGAATTACTTTGTGTAATTCACCGTGATATTTGTGATTTCTGAAACAATCCTTCATGAGGAAAAAAATATTACATCACATTTATAGATGACTATAGTAAATACTCTCAATTATTTTTATTAAATATTAAAGATAAGGCTTTAAAAATTTTTAAGATTGATAAAGCATAAGTTGAGAATCAACTTGAAAAGAAAATAAAGGTGCTTAGATCGGATAGATGTGGTGAATATGAGATCACTTATTTATCATATTTTTTTTCAGAAGTTGGTATTATACGTCAGACAATAACGCTTTATACACAACAACAAAATGGTGTAGCTGAGAGACAAACCGAACTCTTAAAGACATGATTAATTGCATGTTAATTAGTTCAGGTTTACCATAAATTTTGTGTGGGGAAGCTTTTCTTTAAGAAAACTTAATACTAAACCGAATATAACAATCATAATCTTTCACAAGCTCCAACCATCGTCGTTGTCTCATATTCAATTCCTTCTGAGTGAAGAAATATTTGAGGCTCTTGTGATCGGTGAATATCAAGATCTTCACACCATACAAATAATGCCTCCAAATTTTCAAAGCATGTACAACTGCGGCCAACTCCATATCGTGAGTCGGATACTTTTTCTCATGCTCCTTCAACTTTCCCATGTTGCATCAAAACGCAACCCAAACCTCTCTTCGAAGCATCGGTATAAACCGTCAAACCACCACTACTATCGGGTGACACTAAAACAGGTGTCGTCACAAGTCTCTTCTTGATCTCCTCAAAGCTCTTCTCACACTCCTCGGACCATACAAAGTCCAGTCCCTTCTTTGCCAAATGTGTCAAGGTTGATGCTATTTTAGAAAAGTCTTGAACAAACCGTCTATAATAATCGGCAAGTCCAAGAAAACTACAAATTTCAGTCACACTAGTTGGTCTAGGCCAACTACTAACCGCCTCAACTTTAGAGGGATCCACCATCACTCTTTTACTAGAGACCACATGGCCTAAGAATGTCACTTCCCATAGCCAAAACTCACACTTATAGAACTTTGCATACAATTTTTGTTCTCGTAACACCGTCAAAACCTTCTCTAAGTGCATAGCATGCAACTCCTTGGTCTCAGAATAGATCAAAATATCATCAATAAACACAATAACAAAGGAGTCAATGAACCTCCTAAACAGCGTTTGCATAAGATCCATAAAATCCGCCGGCTAATTAGTCAAACAGAAAGACATAACCACAAACTCATAATGCCCATAACGCGTCCGGAAAGCAGTTTTGGGAATATCAACCTCTCAGATCCTCAACTGGTGATAACTGGATTTCAAATCTATCTTCGAAAAGATAGTAGCCCGTCTCAACTTATCAAATAAATCATCAATCCTTGGCAAAGGATATTTATTTTTCACAGTAACTCGGTTCAACTCTCGGTAGTCGATACACAACCTCATTGAACCATCTTTCTTTCTCACAAACAACACTTGTGCTCCCCACGGGGACACACTAGGGTGTTTAAACCCTAAATCTAAGGGTCCTTGTAACTGACTCTTGAGCTCATTCAGCTCCGCTGATGCCATACAATAAGGTGCCTTGGACAATGGAGCCATCCCAGGTAACACCTCTATCTGAAAACCCATCTCTCTCACCAGTGGTAAACCGGGCAAGTCATCAGGGAAAACATCAGAGAAATCCCTCACAATCGGTATAGAATCTAGAGTAGTCACACTAACAGACGTGTCTACTATACTAGCCAAATAACCCGTAGCACCATCACACAAGAGAGCTCTAGCCTGAATCACAGAGATGATTGCAGGAGTCACTCTACCTTGAGTCCCATGGAATCGAAAACTAGTCTCACATGGACCAATAAAATCCACAACTTTGGCACTACAGCCAATGTTGGCGTGATTGGCTGACAACCAATCCATACTCAATATAATATCAAAGTCACACATAGGCATCACAATCAACATAACATGCAGGTAACAACCCAAAATGCACATGTCATTGGTATAAATAACTCTATTGACAATCACAGATTTCCTAAGCAGGGATTTCAACAAAAACTCGACCTCGAGTATTCCAGCTTATATTGGTACACTCATTACATGCTAGCTACAAGGCTAGACCAAAGATCAAATGATACAGTCACTCACTGTCCTCATCAAGACCATCCACGAAAGGTTCTACTTTCCCATATTGAATGGCAACAACCTTTTTATTTATCACCACACAATCACATTGATTTATTGTAATAATAGTAATTTCACCTTTCCGTCCCCCACCGGGGATTCATCCCTTAATTTATCTAGATCACTAGACTCGAGCAAAAATAATTACTTTTCCACAAACACACATTTGTGCAAGAAACCTCATCTCTCAACACCGAAATATGGTCATAATCATGCCTCATTTACACATGAAGTGTTTGGTCAAGTATCCCACTCACACAACTACTTTATCAACTATGCAACAATCATACTATCACCAAAGTGATGATCAAAAGATCAATCTCTTGAAGTATCCCAACTCCCTTGCACTAGTTCTAAGTCACACGCTACACAATGTGCGTAACCTTCAAACCACACATGATAAAGCCTAACCTCAGTACTTATACCAAGATCCCCGCCTATTGGTCAAATCAACACCGCCACTTAGTGGCTTTTACGAGGTAGAAAAATATCACAAATTATAATTAACATTCAACAAGGGAGAATCTCTCCTCATAACTTTCCACTTCTAAGAAAAGTAGTACTTAAGAATAAAGTTCAAGGAATACCTGGTGTCGTTGATCTGAGTGATTCTTTGGACAAGGACTTAAAACCAAAACATGAAATACATGCGATGCATGTGGTCTACAGAACCCACCCTTAGGCTCTGATACTAACTGTAAAGACTCGAATTTTCTCAAATCTATAAATCATAAGCAAACAGCGGAAGACTAGATTTTAAAAAACTTGGCGTGGATCTGTTTAAAATACGAACTCCCTAAACCTGTTTACATGAGCCCAAATAAGAGAATTTAAAACAACAGGAATTCATACTCCAGTTTATACCCAATCAGAGAAAATAAACTCAAAAATATGTATAACAGATCTTAGGCTCTCGTGAGCCACAAAATACAAATTTAAAGACATCAATATCTGAAGTTTTATATATAGCATTCGTAGAATGCTCCAAAATAGGCCTTTTTAGTCCAAGTCCCAAAGTCATCCACTCGTGATCAAGCAACACCACCTCAACGACCTCGCCCTCTAACACGAGTATTACCTGAAAAAGTTTAAGTGTAGCAACATTAGCATAAAAATGCTAGTGAGAATAAGATGGATGCAAGGACTTCTATGGACCGAATTCTATATCGGAAAATCTGTCCAAATTCCTATCGTGCTCTTTATTACCCATTCTATACTCCCAAGTACTTTGCATAAGAAAAATCAATCTCATTCCACTATATCATAACTTCAAAAAATAAACATTCAAGCTCGTAAATAAAGTACTAAAACAACTAATTAGTACTAAGGCATAACAAAGTAAATTTCCATTCTCATTGTGACCACTTTATCACATTTCACATTTCAAACAGTGACCACATTGTCACCATTCACATACAACACTGTGACCACATTTTCACTAATCACATACCACACCGTGACCACATTGTCACCAATCACATACCACACCGTGACCACATTGTTACCAATCAAATTACCACGCCATGACCACATTGTCACCAATCATATTACCACCCCGTGACCACCTTGTCACCAATCATATTACCATACCGTGACCACATTGTCACCAATCACATTACCACGCCTACCACACATACCACATGATGATTCATTTTTCGTTCCCACACATACCACGCCTACCACACATATCACATGATGATTCGTTTTTCATTACCACACATACCACGCCTACCACACATACCACATGATGATTCGTTTTTCGTTACCACACATACCACGCCTACAACACATATCACATGATGATTCGTTTTTCATTACCACACATACCACGCCTACAACACATATCACATGATGATTCGTTTTTCATTACCACACATACCACGCCTACCACACATACCACGCCACACGTACTACTCCCCTTTGGTAGTACTAATTAGTGAATCCCATCGCTATAATTATCAAACTAGCTCAAATCCACAACATGATTTCTCCCAAGTTTCCTTTAACTATCTTATAACCACTCAAATCAACGGAGTAATCTAATACTCTTTTCCAATTTCTGGAAAAATAATCCTCCTTGAGAATACAACTTAATCAACAATTAAACAACTCACTTTAAACACACCAAAAGTTTACTAATTTCTTTCCTTATGCACTTTCCTTATCTCCCAACTATATCCAATCTTGGATAAGCTCTAAAATCTAATATCCCTCTTAACCCCAATCACACATGAACGTCATGCAACCCGGAAATATAAAAGTAATCATAGCCATTTTATACTCACCTTAGATTTGAAGTCGAGTATCCAAGGAATCGAAGTCGAATCCACGCGACAATTACAAACCTACAATTCACCAATTGAACTACAATTTACAATTCATAACTAATAAGAGAACAAGTGTGATTTTCGGGAGAATAGTGTTTTTAAAAAATCCGGGCTCAAAATCGTCAAATTTCTTTATAGAAATACGTGATTTCAACTTCAAAACTCATTTATAATAACAAACGAACAAAACCTTATAAAAAGTTTTGAAAACTCAATTTTTATGGATTCCCTTAGAGAACGAGAAATGGCACAAGGGTAGGTGGGATAGATAGCCCTCATCCCGAGCAATCCAACGCAACCGAAAACACGACGATCCGCCAAGAAATGAAGAAAAGCCAAGAGAAAAACCCCTCCCACCATTGATGGTGAAGCTCTTGGTCAAGGAAGAAGAAGAGAAGAAAAAAATTGATGACTTTGGTCTACTTTGTCATATTTAAAGAGATAATGAATAGTCTTAAGATATTTTAATAAATTTGAAAATGACGCATACGTCCTTTATTTGCCTTAAGCTTATAAAATGAAACCTGAAATACTTAAACTAGCCTAATGGTGATTAATAATTATTAATTGGCCCATTAATAATTATCAATTGGCCCATTAATAATTATTAATACAACCGAAACTAATTTAGGTTAATTAAGAAATTAAAAAAGGTTTCCAAACGAATTTAACTACTAAATTCTAAATATATAATTCTAAAATTAACTTTAATACTTCAATTCAATAAATAAATAAATAAATAATTAATAAAAAAAATTCACCTCAAAATAACGGGACGTTACAGTCTACCCTCCTTAAAAGACTTTTCGTCCCTGAAAAGTAGCTTTTAAGTAAACAAGTAAGGGTATTCCATTATACTTGAAACCTTAAACTTCCGATAATCATTCTTAAGCCTTGGAAATAATTTAAACTTAGAACTTCCAAGAGTTAAACGTTTCCCTCGAGAAATCCATAAGTTCCCTCACTCAATTAGAACGAACTCCAAGCCTAAGCATGTTAGCTCACTTTCTTTATCTTTTCGATTCAAACCTTGATCTCAACTTCCAATCCTACAAATCATTCAACTTATTCGGTTTATAAAGCTACTTTAAATTCTATTTATTCTCACCTTGGAAAAAGTAGATTTCACTCCCGAGTTCCAAAAGAGTGATCAAGTAATGGTCCAAAAACACCTACAATTAAAATTACATCTAACAATTATTAATTAACCAAACATCGATCAATTGTCATCTAAAAGCAGAAAATGACGAAAAACCCCGAAAAAAGTCTAAGGGTGCTCTCGACCCCTCTTAAGAAAATGGGTCTCGAGTTTGGTTTTACAGCTATTAGGTAATTTATAGGTGTTTCGGGTTGGTTTCAAGTAGTTTAGAAGTCCCCAATTTCAATGGGTAAACCTAATTAGGGTTTTTGAACAATAATCGATTTCCCGAATTTAGTTACAACATACAATCATTCAATATGAAACAACCAAAAATCAGCCCACAAATTGTATAATTCAAACGGGACAGGTTTCAGCTCAAACTCGAGTTTAGGGTTAGGGTAAATTCCCAAAAACACCTAAAACAACTTCCTTAATTGAAATCATCGAGTTTCTCGACAAGAAATCAAATATTTCAACCATGGATTCCATTAAAACACTATTTGAAGGAAATTTGAGAAACTTTGTCATACCTGGAGGCCTTTAGAAAACAGATGGAAAGTTTGATTGTTAGGTTGAAAATACTGCTTGGATCGAGAGCTATCCAACGCAACCAAAATCAAGTCGATCCGTCAATAAACGAACGAAAACCTAAGTTCTTCCCAAACCCTATGTGACCCACGGATTTGAGAGAGGAAGAAGAGAAGAATTGTGGTCAACTTTGGGTCAAATGGCAATTTAAAGAGGAAATGAATAGTAATTTGATATTTTAAGAATTTCAAAAATTACGCTTAGGTCCCTTAAAACAATTTATTTTCATAAATCGAAACCCAAAGTTCTTAAACTAGTCAAATGGTGATTAATAATTATTAATTGCCCCGTTAATAATTATTAATACGACTAAAACTAATTTAAGCTAATAAAGCGATTAAAAATGTTTAAAACGAAATAAACTACTAAATTCTAAATTACTAATTCTAAAACTAACTTTAAATACTTTAATTAAAATAAAATAAATAATTTTTTTTATACCTCAAAAGTAACGGGACGTTACACATAGCCTATTTCATCCATGTACTACACATATTACATGAGCATCTCAACACAAACAACTAACAAATAATCTACCATACAATGTACACTCAATTACATGCTTATCTTTTGTACTCCTCAAAGTGTTGTCTCTTACAAAATTCACAAGTACATCAATCTTATTTGAATTCCACATTCCACGGTATTACCACAGTCAACATCATATGTTTTCATTAGAACTTTCATACTCCACGTTACTACCACATCAAACCATAATCCTTATTCCTTACACAAGGTAATAAGATCGAATAAGCGATAACCGAGAACAATTACCGATGCAAAGTTCCATGAAGTCAATAGTTCCCAAAGTAAAAAATTAACGAGATTAAACATATCAATACTACAAAAGACAGTAGAATATATATATTACAATAAACAACTCCCAAGAAAACTTCTAAGCTACTTTGATCCAAAACAAAACAAAGTACCTTCCACTTCCAAGATTCTCCAAAATCCACTATAACCTTACATAACTTCCAAAAACGTACCAAAACTTACTCTTCAATCAAATCCAAATAATTACCTCCAATTAAACTTAAAATACAAACTATCACGAACTCACTTCCAAGGTTCATAGTAACCATCCAATCATTAACTTCTCTTAACAATAAACGAATCTATTAACTTTGATCAAACAATAACGTAATGTAACTCAATACATAAAATTATTAACCACCATTTTAAACACACCTTAGAATCGAAGTCGAGCTTCTAAGTTGTCAAGCGAGAAGTCACGGGAGCAATTACAAACCTACAATTAAATTACACCTAATAAAGATTAATTAACCGAAAATCGAACAAACAACATCAAAATGCATAAAACGATGAAAACCCCAGTTTTTAGCCCTATAGAGCTCTCGACCACACCAAGGGGGAAGGGTATCGGGCTTGGTTTTCAGGCTTTTAGGCATTTTAGATGTGTTTTGGGTTGGTTTCGAGAATTTTGGAGGTTCGTACTATCAATGGGTAAACGTAATTTAGGATTTTGGACAATAGTTGATTCCTGAAAAGTTAAGAAAAACATAAAACAATTACAATTAAAACACCCTAGCCATCACAAAGTGTGGGAAAAACCAACGGATTTTTTGCTCAAACTCGATTATAGGTTTAGGGAAAGTTTCTAAAAAGGGAAAAATACACTTTTGGTCCCTCAGTTTTGAGTTTATTGACAATTTGGTCCCTCAAATTTCAAAACCGACCTTTTTGGTCCCTGAGTTTTCGTTTTATTTACCATTTGGTCCTTGCCATCAAAATTCTGTTACATACTTAACGGATTGCTGATGTGGCATTACAGTTTTATTTTTTAAACTTATTTTATTGCTTATGTGTCACAATTTAAATGAGGTGTCATGTTTAATGAATTTTAATTTTTTTAATTTATATATTTTAATGGATTAATCTCTCTTTTCCATTCACTTTCTCTCCCCACTCTTCAACACCTTCTTCTTCCCCTCTCTTCATCTCATTGAATGAAAGAAACCCAGATCTGATCAAGAACAATAAAAAAATACAAAGTAAACACAAAATCATAAAAGCTCCTCTCTCATCTTTCTCTCTCACAGTTATCTCTCTTCTTTCTTGTTCCATAAATCAGATTTTGTTTAACTAGCAAACTCAATCTCGTTACAAAGTTTGAGATTTAAATCTGAAATACTTCTCAGATCTGCGAGAGAGGGAGAGTCTAAAGTGACCGATGAGCAAACAAATGGTGGATTCCGAGACAATCACTTCCTTCCGATCATCGACTGATCCGTTTTCTTTCTTAGTGTAAAGACTCGAATTTTCTCAAATCTTTAAATCAGAATAAACAGCGGAAGACTTTATTTTTATAAAAATTTGGCGTGGATCAGTTTAAAATATGGACTACCAAAACCTGTTTACATGGGCCCATTTCAGAGAAAGTAAAAACAAAGAAGTACATACTTCATTATATGACAAAATCAAAGGAAATAAACTCGATAATATGTACAACAAGTCTTAGGCCCTCATGAGCCACAAAATATAAGTTTAAAGACAATAACATATAACGTTTCAACTAGCATTCATGGAATGCACCAAAATATACATGTAAGTTCATGTCCACAAAGCCATCTGCTCGCAATCAAACAACACCAACTCCACGACCTCGCCCTCTCCCACGAGTATTACCTGAAAAAATTTAAGTGTAGCAACATTAGCATAAAAATGCTAGTGAGAATAAGATGGATGCAAGCACTTCTATGGACCGAATTCCATATCGGAAAATGTGTCCAAAATCCTATCGTGCTCTTTACTACCCATTCAATACTCCCAAGTACTTTGCATAAGAAAAACCAATTCCATTTCACTATAATGTAACTTCAAAAATAAACATTCAAGCTCATAAAATAAAGTACTAAAACACTTAAATAGTACTAAAGCATAACAAGGTAAATAACAAAGTAAATTTCTATAATTTACATCATTCCACACGTTATCTCACAATGTGACCACATTGGCACAATTCCCAATTCAAACCGTGACCACTTGTTAACAATCACAAACCACACCGTGACCACATTGTCACCTATCACATTACCATGCACCGTGACCACATTGTCACCAATAACATTACCACGCACCGTGACCACATTGTCACGAATAACATTTCCACGCACCGTGACCACATTGTCACCGATAACATTACCACGCACCGTGACCACATTGTCACAGATAACATTACCACGCACCGTGACCACATTGTCACCGATAACATTACCACGCACCGTGACCACATTGTCACCGATAACATTACCATACACCGTGACCACATTGTCACCGATAACAAACCACACTATGACCTCATTGTCACCAATAACATTACCACTCACCATGACAACATTGTCACCAATAACATTACCACGCACCGTGACCACATTTTCACCAATAACATTACCACGCACCATGACCTCATTGTCACCACACGTACTACTCCCCTTTTGTAGTACTAAATAGCGAATCCCATCTCTAATATCGTTACACTAACTCAAAACCACATTATACTTTCTCTCTAAAGTTCCTTTAACTACCTTATAACCACTCAATAAACGGAGCAATCTAATACTCTTCTCCAAATTCCGGAACCTAATTCTCCTCGAGAATACAACTTAACCCACAATAAGCATCTCACTTTAAACCACACCAAAACTTAACTAATTCTTTTCTTATGCACTTTCCTTCACTCTCAAATCAAGTAACCCTCTTAACCTCGATCAAACATGATGATCATGCAACCCAAAAACATAAAAATAATCACAACTATTTTACACTCACCTTATAAAAAGAAGTCAACTCTGAATCACCGGTTGACCGAAATCTCGAAAGATGCACAAAACCTATAATTAAAATACACCTAAAGTATATTAATTTAACAAAACTAAAAACGATCATCACGATATTAAAGTAAAGGACAAAACAGCCTGGGAAAAGCCCCCAAGAGGCCCACGGTCCAAGGGAAGTGAAAGGTGGAGTTGGTTTTCTGGATTTTTAAGCACTTTAAAGGTGTTTCGAGTTGGTTTCGGGTACTTTGGAGGTTGGTACCATCAATGGGTAAACGTGATTTAGGGTTTAGGACAAAATTTCAATCCCAAACAATTAAGAAAAACATAAAAACATAACATTTGAAAAACCCTAAGCATCTTCAAATATGAGAAAAACTAACGGAAATGTCTTTTGACTCAAACCCAATTCTAGGGTTTAGGGAAAGTTCTAAATATACATAAAACCACTCCCTCAATCTAAATCTCCGAGTTCCCGGGCAAGAAATGGAAGATTTTAACCAAAAACACCATTAAAACACTATTTGAAGCTTTAGGTTTTGAACTTTGACATACCTTAAGTCCTTAAGAAAACATATGGAAAGCTTGATTGTTAGGTTGGAAATGATGCTCGGGCCCGTAGCTATCCAACGCAACTAGAATTATGACAATCCGCCAAGAATCAAAGAAAAACCAAAAATTGGAATTCCAAATATGCTACTCTCGGCCAAGAGGAAGAAAATGTAGTCTTTTGGTCAATTTTGCTTTATTTAAAGATGAATGAATAGTATTTTTTTATATTTTAAGAAATTGGAAATGACGCATACGTCCTTTATTGCCTTTATCCTTTAAAACGAAACCCGAAGCACTTAAACTAACCTAATGGTGATTCAAAATTATTGATTGGACTATTAATAATTATTAATACCACCAAAACTAATTTAGGCTAATTAAACTGTTAAAAAGATTTCCGAACGAAATTAACTATTTAATTCGAAATAACAAATTCTAAAATTAACTTTAATACATTAATTCAATATATAAATAAATAAATAAGATAATAATAAAAAAAATTCACTTCAAAATACGGGACTTTACACTTAACTTCACCATTCGCTTTGTCTCTGAGATTAGACAAGAATTGTCTAGAAGGATTCATCGAGAATTGAGAAGACGAGGACGGCCAAGAGGGTTGTAGATGCGTTCGAGAGGGAGGAGATGAAGAAGATTTGTATATGTGATTTTGTTTTTTTAATTTCCACATCCATGAGGAAGATGCAAGAAGGAATTTTTTTTTGTTTTTCCTGGATCTGTAGATTTGATTTCCCAAATCTAGATTTTTTTTAATACATTTGTCTTTACCTGATCTGTATAGATGATGAATAAAAGAAGAATATTGATTTTGTTTAATGATCTGTAAATTTGATTTCCCAAATTTGGATTTTTTTTAAATACATTTCTCTTTCCCAGATCTGTATAGATGATGAATAAAAGAAGAATATTGATTTTGTTTAATGATTTGTAGATTTGATTTCCCAAATATGGATTTCTTTTTTTTTAATACATTTATCTTTCCCATATCTGTATAGATGATGAATAAAAGAAGAATATTGATTTTATTTAATGATCTATAAAAGAGCTTTCTTTGATGATGAATAAAAATAAAAAGGTAAAATAATTATGTTTAATGATTTGTAGATGGTTTTTTTTAATGATGGGTTTTCGTTTTTTTAAAAAAATCTGTTTAATAATGATTTTGTTAAAAAAATCAAGTCAATGCAAAAAAAAAAATTAAAAAAAATCCATATAAGCAAAGAATATAAATATTAAATTAATTAATGCCACATAATCTTAAAAAAATAATAAAATAATATACAATCATCATCAAATTAATAAAATAATGCCACATAAGCTTTTCTGTTAAGTTTTTGACAGCAGGGACCAAATGGTAAACAAAAAGAAAACTCAGGGACCAAAAGGTTGGTTTTGAAAACTCAGGGACCAAATTGTCAATAAACTCAAAATTGAGGGATCAAAAATGTCTTTTTCCCTTCTAAAAACACCTAAAACAATTTCCTCAATTGAAATCTTCAAGTTTCTCCGCAAGAAATCGAAGATTTTAACCATGGATTCCATTAAAACACTATTCAAAGAAAATTTTAGAAACTTTGTCATACCTTGAGGCCTTTTCAAAATGGAGGAAAGACTCGATTGGTAGGTTGAAAAGGAAGCTTGGACCGAGGGCTATCCAACGGAATTGAAATCAAGATGATCCGCCAAGAATCGAAGAAAACCCGAGAGAAAAACCCACCAAATGAGGCCCACGGCTATTGAAGGGGAAAAAGGGAAGAAAAATATGAATTTTTGTCTAATTTTGGGTTTTTAAAGAAATAATTAATAGTTTTTTGATATTTTTAAGAAAACAGAAATTACGATCTCGTCCCTTTAAATGATTTGAGCTTATAAAAAGAAACCCGAAGCTCTTAAACTATCCAAAAAGGTGATTAATAATTACTAATTGGCCCGTTAATAATTATTAATACAACTGAAACTAATTTAGGCTAATAAAACAATTAAAAGGTTTACAAACGAAATAAACTCCTAGATTCTAAGTTATAAATTCTAAAATTAATCTAAATAATTTAATTAAAATAAATAAATAAATAAGGTAAATAAATTTTACTTCAAAAGTAACGGGACGTTACACTCGTGTACATAATTAATTTTACAAGACTTGATATAGCTTACTCAATGAGTAGATTAGCTAGATACACCAGCAATCCTGGAAGTGATCATTGGGATGCAGTTGTTAGAGTAATAAGATATCTTAAGTGTAACGTCTCGTTACTTTTGGAGGTAAATTTTTTTTTTTTATTTATTTTAAATAAAGTATTTAGTTAGTTTAAACTTAGTAATTTCGATTTTAGAAGTTATTTTCATTCGAAAACCTTTTTAAACCTTTTACTACTTTAATTTAGTTTCGGCGACATTAATAATTATTAACGGGCCAATTAATAATTATTAATCACCTTTAGATTATTTTAAGATCATCGGGTCTCGTATTTTTAATCGAATCTTTTAAAAGGGACGTATACGTCATTTTCCAATTTCTTAAAAAAATCACTTTTCATCTTCCTCATCTTTAAAAGTCAATTTGGTCATATATTTCTCTCCCAAAACCTCCCAAACCCGTAGCTTAGAGAGAGAAAAAGAGGAGAGAAAGAAATCGTCGCCCCGGCTTCGTTTCTCGACCGTTTTCATCGTGCCTTAGCTCGTTGGAAAGCTCTCGAGACGTACTTTCTACTCATCCTAACAATCGAGGTTTTTGCTCATTTTCTCGAGGCCTTAAGGTATGACAAAGTTTCTAAAACTTGAAGTGAATAGTGTTTTAATGGAGGTTTTGAGTTGAAATCTTCAAATTCACACCCCGAAGCTTGAAGATTTCAATCGAGGGAGTCGTTTCATGTGATTTTAGAAACTTCCCTAAACCCTAAATTCAAGTTTGAGTTGAAAACCTGTCCCGTGTTAATTTCTCTCACTTGACCAAGATTAGGGTGTTTGGTTTGCTATGATTTTACATTTTACTTAATTTTTCGGAAATCGATTATTATGTAAAACCCTAAAATATCGTGACCCATTGATATCTCGACTTTCAAAGTGTCTTTGATCAACCCAAATCACTTCTAAAAGTGCATAAAAGACGGAAAACCGAACCCGAACCCTCCCCTTCCTTGTTGGGCCGTGGGTCCCTTAGGGGTTAAATCCGAGGTTTTCGTCGTTTTATGTGTTTAGATGTTGTTTGCTAGATTTTCGGATAATTAATGGATGTTAGTTGTATTTGATGTGTCGGTTGGTGATCGATTGTTTGACTTTGACTCCGGCACCTTGGAAGCTTGGATTTCACATCTAAGGTGAGTTTAAAATGGAAGTTAGTAATTTTATGAATTATATTTCATTACATTATTGTTTATCGAGGTTAAGAGGGGAACTAACTTCCGGAAGTTATACTTGGTTGGAGACTTTAACTCGGATGTGAGTGGAGTGATTTTGATGTATTTATGGTTTTGGAAGTAAAAGAGGAATTATGAGTGGTTTGGAAGTCTTGTAAGGTGATTTGGAGACTTTAGATGAAAGTGAATGACTAAGGAACTTTAAGTGATTCGGGAGTCAAAGTGGCTTAGAAATTACACTTGAGTATTGACTCGTGTAATTCAAGCGGTTTATGTTCTTTAGTAGTTTAGTGGAACTTTATCTAACTTACTAGGGAGCTTAATGGATTATAGGAGGTTATGTGATATGGCACATGATAGTATGTGATACGCTCCATACGGTATCATGGTGCGAGGTTATGTGATATGGCACATGATAGTATGTGATACGCTCCATACGGTATCATGGTGCGAGGTTATGTGATATGGCACATGATAGTATGTGATACGCTCCATACGGTATCATGGTGCGAGGTTATGTGATATGGCACATGATAGTATGTGATACGCTCCATACGGTATCATGGTGCGAGGTTATGTGATATGGCACATGATAGTATGTGATACGCTCCATACGGTATCATGGTGCGAGGTTATGTGATATGGCACATAATAGTATGTGATACGCTCCATACGGTATCATGGTGCGAGGTTATGTGATGTGGCACATGATAGTATGTGATACCCTCCATACGGTATCATGGTGCGATGATTTGTGATATAGCACTATATACGCTGTGGTAAGGTGGGCATTCTACGAAATGAGCGTTATAGATGCGTTATACTTTATGTTACTATACACGCTGTGGTAAGGGTGGCATTCGAAGATTTGAGCGTGTATGGATGTGTTATTATTGTTATCATTATTATGTTACTATACACGCTGTGGTAAGGGTGGCATTCGAAGATTTGAGCGTGTATGGATGTGTTATTATTGTTATCATTATATAGTACTACACATGCGGTGATACGGATGGCACTCGAAAATTTGAGCATGTGTGGTTGCCACTTTATTAGCACTTAGTATATCACATTCTTTTACTTGTATCTTGGTATGAGTTTTATTTTATGATGATAGAATGTTTTCTAGGAAACCCATGATTCATAAAATTCGTTGAGCCACAAAGTTGAGAAAGTTTATTATGTATGTTGATTATATGTGGACTTTGGAATGTGGAATGGGTAGTAAAAGTGAAATCTAGGCCTTTGGACACAATTTCTGACATGGAATGTTGTTCATAGGATTACTTGCTTTCATTTTACTCTCACTAGCATTTTTATGCTAATGTTGCTACAATTACAATTTTTCAGGTAAGACTCGTGGTAGAGGACGAGGTAGAGGAGGTGGCGTCGCGTGACCTTTCAGGACGATGAATGGACAAGAATGTTTGTGGTTTTGGGTGAAGCATCCTTGAATGCTTTGGAACATTTCATTACTTTTATTTCGTTTCATTTTGAGCTCGATGGAGCATTTGTATAATTTGTATATGTTTTTGAACTATAAACTTTCTCTAGAACTTTCATCATATTTTGGATTGTGCATTCCAATTTTAATGCTTTTCCTGAAAACTGGGTTGTAAACAGGTTTTGGATTATTCGAATTTTAAATGGACCCATGCCGTTTTTCTGTAAAATCAAGTTTTCCGCTGTGCATTTGTTTTAATGGATTTTACGAAAAATCGGGTCGTTACATTAAGTATCACTACAAGGAAAAAAGCTTTCTATAGCGGCGGAAAAAAGCCATGATTTAATAGCGTTTTTGTAACGACCCGATTCCATTAAATCCTTTAATTTTAAAATCACAGTGGAAGACTTAGTTTTTTTAAAAAAACGGCATGGGTACGTTTAAAATACAAACTAACCAAAACCTATTTACATTGGCTCAATTAGAGAAAACGATAAAAGAAAGGAATGCGCATTCCAATAGAAGATAAACTTCTAAAAACAACTTAAAAGCACGAGACCATCATAATTTTAAAAGACATGCTCTCCCGAGCTCAAAACACAAAGTATGAAAGATGATAAAATATTTACAAAGCATTTCAAGAATGCTATAGAAAAGTGAGTCCATGTTCCTGTCCATTCATCATCTCGACAAGTCAAGCAAAACCACGTCTTCTACCACGTCCCTTATGTAGAGATTTATCTGAAAAATGGTGAGTGTAACAACATTAGCATAAAAATGATGCTGAGAGTAAAATACAAGCAAGTAATTCTATGAACCAGATTCCATACCAAAAATTGTGTCCAAAGACCTAAGATGCTCTTTTCTTACCCATTCCACACTTTCAATTACATGATAGGCATACAATTGTAATATAATTCCACATCAATCAACATTTTACCCCGTAAAGTAATGAATTCGAGACATGTAATAAAGTACTAACGATACTAGTCTTTCAAAACAAAACTATCATGAGTAAATAAACGTATCTCAAACTTTCTTTGTTACCATATCAAATTTCATCGTAACGTGTTACCGTATGGATCAACATCAACATACTACCACGTACGGTCTTAACATAACAAGTGTCATCGTAACGTGTTATCGTATGGATCAACATCAACATACTACCACGTACGGTCTTACCATATCACATATCATCGTAACGTGTTACCATATGGATCAACAACAACATACTACCACGTACGGTTTTACCATAACAAGTGTCATCATAACGTGTTACCTTATGGATCAACATCAACATACTACCACGTACTGTCTTACCATATCACATATCATCGTACGTGTTATCGTATGGATCAACATCAACATACTACAACGTACGGTCTTACCATATCATATATCATCGTAACGTGTTACCGTATGGATCAACATCAACATACTACCATGTACCGTCTTGCCATATCACATATCATCTTAACGTGTTACCGTATAGATCAACATCAACATACTACCACATATGGTCTTACCATATCACATATCATGTAGTTCTCTAGTAAGCTAGATAACTTAAATAAAATTGTACAAAGCTACTAAAGAAAATAATCCGCTTGAATTGTACGAGCAAACTCCCAAGTACAACTCCTAAACTACTTTGAATCCGAGCCACTCAAAGTATCTTAAACTCCCACTTTCATCTAAACTCTCCAACTCCATCTTACAAGACTTCCAAATATACTCAAACTTACTATTTCACCCAAATTCACTTAAAAGCTCCAAAGTCACTCAAACTCACTTCCGTGTCTAAAGTCACCAACCAATAAGGTATAACTCCTAGAAGTTGTTTTGTCACATAACCTCGATCAACAAATTCGTAATGAAACTTAATTCATAAAACTACTAACTTCCACTTTAAACTCACCTAAGATTTGAAGTCGAGTTTCCAAAGAGCCGAGGTCGAATCCACACAAGCAATTTACAATCCTACAATAGAATTACACCTAATAAATATTAATTAACCTTAAATCGAACAAACAACATTTAAACGCATAAAAAGGTAAAAAAAACCTTGAAAATGCCCTAAGGGGGGCCACGGCCTCACAAAGGGGGTTGATTTCGGGTTTGATTTTCCGGCTTTTAGCCAATTTAGAGGCATTTCTGATTGGTTTCAAGTAGTTTGGAAGCTTGCAAATTCAATGGGTAACCATAATTTAGGGTTTTAGACAATAATTCAATCCCGAAAATTAAGTAAAACACAAAACCATAATCATTTAAAAACACCCTAGCCCCCCGGTTTGGGTAATTCAAACGGAATAGGTTTTTGGTTCAAATTCGATTTTAGGGTTAGGGAAAGTTTGCAAAAACACTTAAAACAACTTTCTTGATTGAAATCTTCAAGTTTCGTTGTGTGAAATTGAAAATTTCAAGCTTGGCCTCCATTAAAACACTATTTGAAGAAAAATTTAGAAACTTTGTCATACCATGAGGGCTTTTGAAAACGGAGAAGTTCCAAAGGTAGGTTGAAAAGGAAGCTTGACCCGAGGGCTATCCAATGCAACCGAAATCGAGACGATCCACCGAGAATCGAAGAAAACCCAAAAAAAAATTAAGGGGAAGAGGGGGGTATGGCCACAAGGAAGAAAAAGATATAAATTTTGTCTAATTTTGCTTATTTAAAGAGATGATGAATAGTGTTTGGATATTTTTAAGAATTCAGAAATTACGCATACGTCTCTCTTTTGCTTTTAGCTTTTAAAACAAAACACAAAGCTCTTAAACTAGCAAAATGGTCATTAATATTTATTAATGGGCATGTTAATAATTATTAATACGACCAAAACTAATTTAAGCTAATAAAATGATTAAAAAGGTTTAAAACAAAATAAACTCCTAAATTGTAAATTACTAATTCTAAATGTATCTTTAAATACTTTAATTAAAATAAATAAATAAAAAAAAAATTTACCTCAAAAGTAATGGGACGTTCAGTTTTACCAAACACCGGTGTTGCCCCCGTAAGTAAAACTATGAGACGTTTCATAGCGTTTTTCTTACGATATTACATACGCTATAATAATATCAATTTGATTGCATGTTTAAATTGTTATGAAAACATACTATAGCGTTTTTGATCCGCTATAAGAACATATAACAATAGTGTCGGATACACGCTATGAGTTATATTTCATAGCGTTTTGTAACATTGTCATGGTTGCCCACGAAATTAAAAGTCTTAATCATTTGATTGTGTTGGATACATGCTATCACATACGCTATAAATGTATGTATGTGTTGCATACTTTGATTGTTATGATAATATAACATAGCTTTCTACTAACGCTATGATAACGTTTATGATAGCTATTTTAAAACGCTATTGTACATTTGTCTTATATTTCATAACCATTTATATTTTATAGCGTTTTCAATAAGTTATCTAGTTTGCTATAAAAACCCTGTAATCAAGAATATTTATAAACAAAGATATAAAACTAAGCTTTTTTAAAAAGTACACACAAAAATTACTTCTTGCTTCCAAACGTTTATAACTTAACAGAAATTGCATAAGTTAAAGTCATACATAATAAAAGATCCATCTTGTACATAAGTCTATAGGAAGTATTACATAATAAAAAATCCATCTATCCAGTACATAGTCTAAAAGACCCATCCAATACATAATAAAAAATTCATCCATCCAATACATATGTCTATAGGTTAAACAAAACCCCGACAAAAAGGCTATGACAAGTAAGATCATCAAGACTCCGCTCTACAACTTACAAAAAATACAATCACAAGTCATTTTAAATAAAATATTATATTATTTTACATACAAATCATAACGAAGGACATAAATTTTGGTGTTTTACCCATAATGACTTTATCTGCCAACCATGCAATTGTAGTCCCAATAGCTTCTTCCATAGTTGACATATCGACATTCTTTCTGTGATAATATGACGAGTTATTGGCTAAGAATTTTGCTTAGAGTATCATCGGTCACATTAGTAAGTGAGTTATCCACACTCTCACCAACTTTCTCAATAAGTTCCTAGAAAAGCCAAAGGACTATTTCAGGAACCATATGCAAAAGAACAAGCAAATTAGCATTAGTTTCAAAGAAACTTAGTTTTTTAGCATCATTTTTAGGAACTAAGTGTCATTTTCCTCCACAGATATTTTACACCAACACTTTGGGTTATGATGCTAATCAGTTCCAGTGATTTTGAGTGATAAAACCTAAGATTATGAGACAATAGGGACGAGAGAAATCGATTCCAAAACAAAACGAAGTAGTGTTCAGACTAAGTTATGAAATAGTGATGGGGAATGATATCGTTTTAATTCGGTTGTTTTGTATATAATAAGAGTAGACTATGTTTGAAAGTTTTTGTATAATAACATGTCCAGAAAAGGTCATATTGAGAGAAGTGGAATTAGGAGGAACACTTGTTGAGTATGATAACTTGAAGGGTAAACGATGCAAAACTTGTGGAGATAATTGAATTTAGAATGTAGAGATGCTTTACCAATATGAGAAGTGAAAAAGTGAAGAAAAAAACTCATATTGCGAGAAGTATAATTAGGAGGAAGAAGTGAACAAGTTTGAGGAATTGAGAGTGTTAACTGTCTAAAATGATAGCAAAATGAAAACTCTAAATTTAGGATTGTCAGTAGCTACTGAGCTAACAATTACCAATAGGATAAGGATTTAAGGACACTTAATAGCTCCTAGACTAACAACTACCTCTCATCCTCTTGTCTTAACAATTTATATTGTCCGTAATATGCCTTTTGAAGCAGTTAAATCTAAGAACAAGTAGGAGAAAAGTTTTGGAAGACAACAAATCATTTAAAGAACACATTTGGAAGTTGAGGGACAACAACAAATCTAATCTCATTCAACAAAATTGATTAAAACAAATAAAAAAAAGAAGTTAAATATCATTCCACATCAGCAAATCTAATCTCAAACAATGATAAAAAAAACCCAAAAGAAATAAAATATAATGATATAAAAACTCAATATTTGAAAAAGAGAGAGATGAGAGACAAAGATACAAAATAAAGTCGTTGTTAATGGCTTTAGCAAGCTGTTAAAGTCATGGCTACCATAACTGTAGGATAGCCATGATACAAAATAAATGATAACTACTGTGTGGGGTATTTCTCGTTGAGGGTTTCCTCCACACGGTTGAACACGCTGCGTAACGTGTTAGTCCCTCGCGGTGGAGCTACCTGAAACACTTCAAAGAACGACGGTCAGAAGTGCACCGATGTGGTACTGGCCGAGAACCCTACGATGATCAAGTTAGGTGGTGGTAGGTGAGAGTCTGCCTTGCGCCGCAAGGAAGATTAAGTCAAAATGAATGACTGATGGTTTTTAGGTTCACATACCTGATTTGATAGGTCAGGTTACCTTTTATAGTCTCCTTGATCGTGGGCTCGTCGACTGGGCTAGTCTAGGATTAGGCTTAATGGGCTTTCACTCAGCCCGTGATTGATAGGCTCCTTCAAATGATGGTTCGGATGGGCCTGTCCCCATGTGAACCGGCCTGGTGTGAATGTGGCCCGTAAAAGGGCTATTTTTACCCTTTACAGTTTTCCCTTATTTCCTGGGTCAGAGAGTCCTGTGCAGGGAATAGTAGATATTCAAATCAGAGGCGTGACGTTCGTCCTGATCCTTGTATTGTCACGGAATAGTTGAGGGTCACGACTCCTCGAAAAATACACCATGTCTGCCTCGTTGCGATTCGGACCCTTGACGACTTCTTTTTGAGGGTCGTCGCGCCCTTTCGTGGACCTATCCATTCCAAAAGGTGCGATTATTACTAGAATTGACCCGTTGGACTTCCAGATGTTTGGGTTCCAACTGGCTTTGGGAGACTCGGATTGTCGCATCCCTTTCCACGTGTCGCGATAGTTGGACTCGTGTCCCTCCCCCTTTATATAGGGTTTTTCTTCAGAATTAAAGCTCGTTTGCTTTTCGAATTCTTGAAGTCGTTTGTAAATCATCCGCTTTCGAAAGATCCTTCGTCGTCTTCACTCTATTTCCTCGAAGCTCTCTCTGCTCTCCTCCGAAGGTTAGTCTTTCCTTTCTTTTGCTCCCCATTCTTTCTGTAATGGATTTTGAAGGAAACTCTGTAGTTAGAGGTCATAGGACTCCGAGGATTTCTGTAGGGGATGACGATTATGACAGTTTGGTTTGCAAGAGGATTTAGTCTGGAGCTTCCCCTTCCTCTGCTTGTATTAGTGGGGTTAGCACTGTCCCCTTATCTCGAGGTGAGCCTTAGGGGAACGAGCCTGCAATTGACCCCCATTTACCGATTGGTGAGGATTCCCTTCCTTCCATGAATGATCTTGGGTCTGTTTCTGAGATTCAGGCGAGTCTAGATATAGATCTCGTCTCTTCTTCTACTTCTCGCCCTTTGGGAGGAGTGGGTCTCGTTCCGATGAGCTCAGCCATGATTCCTGACCTTTCTCATCCTCTTTCTCCTATTCCTACCGTGGAGGCTGCTCAAAAGAAAAAGAAAAGTCACTCTAAGGGTAGTAAGGCCACATCTCAGGTTATCCCATCTGTCCCTATGTTATTGGGGTGAGAAGGTTCCTCCTTGGTTGGTGAGGCTGTTATCTCTAGTCCTCCTGGGTCTCATACTGCTAATCTGAACGGCAAGAAAAAGTGAAAAGAATCTCAGTCGAAAAGTATCCGAGAGGATGTAGGCCCACTCCACTATGTGTCGGAGACAACGCAGAAAAACCTTGATAGGCTGAGGGAGGACTACGGTATCTCTGAGGAATTTGAGATGAGACTTCCCATGCCATCAGAGGGGGTTTACATTTCCCCAGGAGATGGTTGGACGTCTGTTCATCCAAAATTTCTTTAGTGGGGGGTTCGATTTCCCCATTCTTCTTTTTTATCCGAATTTCTTCTGAGTTGTGGTATTGCCTTGGGCCAGCTTATGCCGAATACTTTGAGGTCACTTCTCACCCTTGAAGTCGTGTGCTCGGGTTTAGGCTTCCGACCCACTTTGGGCATAGTTTCCACCTTCTGGGTTCTTCATACGAATGTTCAGGACATAATGCGCTTTCTGCTCCAAAGCCATGCGGCCCCTTCCCTGGTAGACGAGAACTCTTTTGACAAGAAGTGGAAAGAATTCTAGTTCTTCATCCGAGGCCCTAGCTTGTCTGGAAACCAGACTCTCCCTGCCTCTTGGGAGGACGAGGGTGAGGAATAGGTTCCGAATTACTCTTGACCAGCTGCGACAATAACTAACTGTTTTTGTTTTCTTCTTTCAGTGAAGAATCCTCTCACGAAGAGTATTTCAGCGGAGTCCCTCAAATGCTGAAAAACTCTTACGGAATTGAGACCTTTCAACTTAGAAGAGTTTACCAAACATCCTTGGCTCGTTTCTTCGTGTCTCTGGACTCCTCCACCTGATTACTCCTCATAAGTGTTCCATCCAACTTATTTTATATGGGGTATGGTTTGGAGTTGATTCAAAGTGCTTGTTTTGCAGGTCTTTCTAAGAAAATGTCTACCCCAGCTCCGGACTCCCATGTCTGGCGTTTCTCTCATCAACTCTCGAACGGACCGAGATTTTCACTTCTGGAGATGGCTTTGAATACTCGGACGGACTGAGATTTTCGCTTTCGAAGAAGGATTAGCATACATGGATGGACCAAGGTTTTCGCTTTCGGAGAAGGCTTGGAATACTCGGACGAACAAAGATTTTCGCTTCCGGAGAAGGCTTGAGATACTCGGATGGACCGATATTTTCGCTTCCGAAGAAGGCTTAGTATACTTGGATGGACCAAAGTTTTCTCTTACGGAGAAGGCTTAGAATAATCAGACGGACCGAGGTTTACTACGTTTTAATACTCCAACGTCTTCTATTGTTATGGATAGAAAATGTTCGGATGGGTCGAGACTTTTGCTTCCTGAGAAGACTTTTACCGCTTGGTCAGACCAAGGCTTTTGCTTCCGGAGAAGACTTTTGATGCTTGGACGGGCCAAGGCTTTTGCTTTCGAAGAAGGCTTTTGACGCTTTAGGAGGAGAATGCATGCAAACCATGTGAAGAAAAATTATATAATTTCTTTTTTTCTTTGCTTGTACATTGAGTAAAACAACAACAACACAAAAAGAAGAAGAAAGAAAGCACCATTATTCACAAGTTCTCAACCTCTTGGGCAATTCATCTAGTCTTCATCGCTTTCGATGATGACCATCGAAGTTAATCTCCTTCGCCACTTCATGGAAGCCAGTTCCTCTTTAAAGGACTCGTTCTCCCTCTCGTAATAGTCCGTTAGGTTTTTTGTCGCCAGGAGGCAATTTTTGAGTGCATAATAGTGATCAGATGGTTTGTAGCCCTCAACCATCTCTGCAATCTCAAGATTTTCTTAGAGGGAATGGTTTTCCCATTCAAGTTGCTGCGTCTGATTACTTGCCGCTTCTAGGGCCTCTCAGACGCTATTGATCTCGTGCCTCAAAGCTTCTATGTCCCCTTCTCTCTCCTCCTTGTTCAGGAGGGAGAGTTTGAGTCTTGCGTTTTCCGCACGCAACTGCTGGTTTTCCCATTTCATAACTCTTTTGGTTACCTTTGAAGTTGCAGTTGAGTGATCCATATCCTTAGTCAGAAACTAGAGTAGACTCCAGGAAATGCTCTTGATCCTTATCCTTTTAAAGTGCGGGATGAGACGTTTCGTCCGGGAGTTGAAGACGTTTTCCATTAATTCAGAGTCATTCGATGCATTGAGCCATTTCATCTATAGAGGCGATGACGCCAAGCAGTGAATAGTCGTTTTAAACGTCTGTCATTCCCATCAAATCACTTTAAATGTGGTTAATGCACATGTCGTTTTGCATGTCTGATTATACGCCTAATGGCGCCCGATTTTTGACAGGTGTCGTGATTGTGACGGTTATTCGATCCTTTAAATATGCCTATAGGAGTTTCCCATCTGCAGCTTTGAATCCTTTTATCCGAAATGGCTTCTCTTTCATTCCCAGATTCTCAAACTTCTTGACGGAATTAGAAAATCATGTCATGGGGTTTCCCATTTCTTCTCGTTTCTCTTTCATGTTTGGCCTTCCTTAGTTGTGGCCTGTGTCGAGAATGTTTGGTCGTGATCTTCTACACCTGTTTCGTTGGTCTCGGTAGATTTGAACCTCTTGGTCGTAATCCTCTACGCCTGTGAGGATCGACCTTAGCGTTTAAGTTGTTCAAGCCAATCAGTCGCTCCACCACCTCTCACAGCAGCTCTAAAGTTTGTTCCGGATGTATTCAGGAACTGGGGCGAGCGATGGAGGGAGCAACTCCCTTATTGGTCCTCAATGGTTCTCTTCATCATGACATCATCGGGGACTTCAGCATGGTAGGTGCCGTCTTGTTTGGTGTTTAAGGAAGCGAGAAATATGCTTCCCCCCAAGAGGAGGGTGGAGCGATATCGGATGAGAGCGGTGGTCCTCCGGTTCTCCAGACCTGAACTCGCCCTGACTTGATTCTAGAAGCGGCCTCATGCCCAGTCGGTGAGCAATTGGAATGGTGTCTCTCTAGGCCTCCTTGTTGGCCTCAGAGTACCATCATCCCTATCATTTCTGTCTCGAGCGAAAGCAAGGCTACTTTAAAAATCCATCAGAGGGTAGGGTGCAGTGAGTCGGCGAATCCCCCAGCATTCATCTGTTGGATTCTTCCGAGCCTTGGGAGTGATGAGTTGGTGGAGTAGCCGGTGGGTGACTTGGCATCAATTAGCCGTAGTCTGGGCAATATCCCCATCCTCTCCTGGGAGGACCGTAGTTTGTTTTTGTAGAACCTTTGTAATTCCTTTCGGTCGAGTTCCCGATATGTGAGTCCAGTCTTACTTGTTTGTTGTGAAATAAAACTTGGCATTTTATTTACATTCTATCTCCTCATTTCATTTTGTGTGCAAATTTCTTTTTATGCTTCCAAACGCCTGACCGTCAGAGTAGCCCTTTCAGGTCCAAGGGAGCCTTGGCAATTTTCCTAACGGCTTAGGAATTTCAGTCCGCGAGGACTTAGGAACTTGCCCAATGGATTAGGGCTCTCATTTGTAAAGGCATTGACTGATCGTTTGGAAGAAAACATATAATACTTGTATATTAATTTGAAATTGGGCCTCTTCGGCTAAGTACTTACATGGTTCTCTCATCCTCACACACGATAAATCCTCAAATGAGTGGCATTCCAAGCCCTCAGAATTGGCTAGCCTCTTTGGTCTTCGAGGCGAAAGGTTCCTGGCTTAACTTCCTCGATCACCTTGTACGGGCCTTCCCAGTTTGGTCCCAATTTTCCTGCTCCGGGTTCTTGCGTGTTCTGGAATACTTTTCTCAGGATGAAGTCATTTACTTTGAAGCTGCGCTACTTAACTTTCTTTTCGAAGCACTTGTCCAAGTTTTTCTGGTAATTGGCAAGGTGGATTAGTGCCTGCTCCCTTTTTTCTTCGGCCAAGTCCAGAGGTTCTGCCATCATGATGTCATTTTCTGCTTCTGGGATTGAACTCCGGGTTCTGGGGATGATCATTTATGTGGGAATGACGGCCTCTGCCCCAAAGGCCATAGCGAATGGAGTTTCGCCGGTTGGGATTCTAGGGGTTGTCCGATATGCCCAAAGGACTCCTGGAAGCTCATCTACCCATCTTCCCTTTGTTCGTTCCAATCTCTTTTTCAGAGAATCCATGATGGTTTTGTTCGACAATTCTGCCTGTCTGTTAGCCTGTGGGTAGCGGGGCGTCCAATATCGAAGTTCCACTTTCCTATCTGTGTAATACTTCCGGATGGACCTTCCTGTGAACTGAGTTCCATGATCGGTGATGATGACCTTGGGGATTTTGAAGGGGGTAAAGATGTTTTTTTTGAGAAACATCTCAATCTTCCATTCTGTAATCTTTGCCAGCATTTGGGCTTCAATCCATTTGGAGAAGTAGTCTGTTACTACAATTAAATAGCATTTTTTACTCGGGGCCAACGACAGTTTTCTCACTAGGTCTAGACCCCATTGTATGAAGGGCAAAGGTGCTGAGATTGTCGTCAGGGTAGGCGGCGCATGAATAGTTTTTGCAAAACTCTGACATTTTTTCGTATCAGGAAACAAAGTCTTTGGCGTCTTTCACGATGGTAGGCCAATAATACCCTTGCGTTAACTCCCTGTGACTCAAAGACCTTGGTCCTGTGTGGTTTCCACAGTGTCCGAAGTGCAACTTTTTCAGCACGTAAGAGCTTTTTGATGTTCCCAGACCTTTCAGATAGGCTCCGCTGAAGGACATCCTATATAATTCTCCCTGGATGATTGAGTATCTGGCAGCGTTGGATCGGATTTTTCACGCTTCTAGTTTCTCTTCGGGTAGAAGTCTAGATCGTAAGTACTCGAGGATTTGGTTCCTCCAGTCAGGTTTGGGATCCAGAACTTGCTCTACCTGCATTACTTGTCTGATCCCTTCGTCATCTCCACTCCCCGTGTTTGAATCGAGGGTAATACTTGGTTCGGACAAATAGTCAATAGGGATCACTCTTCTCGTTTTGGATGATGCTATATTCGGCGAACTGAGACAGGATAGATAGAACTTTCTCCAGATATTTTGCCATTCTAGGATCCTTTTCCTCAAATAGTCCCTTTACCTTGTTTACCAGGAGTTGAGAACCGCTTCTGATGTTTAGGTTTTTAACTCCCAGTTCCTTTGCTCTCTGCAGTCTAACTATCAACACTTCGTATTCGGCTTCATTATTTGAAACTGCAAATCCGAATCAGATAGATTGTTCTAGGAGGTATCCCTCGGGCGTCGACAGGACTAGCCCTGCGGAGGATCCTCTTGAATTCGAGGACCCATCAATGCTTAGGGTCCAGGCTTCCATCCCAGGGGCCTGCCGACAACGGCAAGATTGTCTCAGTCTCATTCAAGCTTGCTGGAGTCATCTCTGCGACTAAATCTACGAGAACTTGCCCTTTGATGGTTGTCCGCTGCTCGTAGGTGATGTCGTATCCGCCCAGTTCTATTGCCTATTATGTTAGGCGTCTCGAAACATTCGGTTTGTGTAAAATGGCTTTCAGTGGGAAGGTGGTTCTCACTACTATCTGATGACCTAGGAAATAGTGCTTCAGTTTGCGTGAAGCGACTATCAGGGCTAACACCAGCTTCTCCATCTTTGAGTATCGTGTTTCGACGTCGACCATTGCATTACTCATGTAGTAAAATGGGTGTTGTGTCTGCCCGTCTTCGTTCACCAGCGCGAAGCTAACCGCCCCATCAGATATCGCTAAGTATAGGAATAACTTTTCGTTATCTGAGGGCTTTGCCAACAGCGGGGACGAAGACAAGTAAACCTTTAGTTCCTCGAATGCTTTCTGCCATTCAACTCCCCAACTGAATTCTTTGCTCCTTTTCAGCGCTTTGAAGAAGGGTAGGCAGTTATCTGATGATCGAGATATGAACCTGTTTATTGCCGCCAAACACCCAGTTAATTTTTGTACACCCTTCAGATTCAAGGGTGCTTGCATGTCTATTATCGCTTGAATCTTGTCGGGGTTTGGCTTGATCCCGCGGCTGGTCACCAGGTGACCCAAGAACTTGCCTATCGAGAATCTAAATGTGCATTTATCAGGGTTTAGTTTCATCCCGTATCGGTTCAATACTTCGAATGCTTGTTCCATGTGAGCTAGGTGGTCCTCTGCCTTCCGTGATTCGATGTACACCTCCACTATTTTCCCCAAGAGATCTTTGAACATTCGATTCATCAGGCGTCGATAGGCAGCTCCTGTGTTCTATAAACCAAAGGGCATCACAGTGTAGCAATACGTGCCTACATTGGTTATGAACGAGGTTTTTTCTTGATCTTTTGGGTTCATCTTGATTTGGTTGTACCCAGAAAAAGGCAACCATGAAACTGAGCAGTTCATAACCGGCTATGGCGCCTACTAGTTGATCTATTTTGGGCAGCGGGAAAGAGTCTTTTGGGCAAGCTTTGTTGAGATCTGTGAATTCAATACGCGCCCTCCATTTCCCATTTTTTTTCTTCACGACCACTACATTGGCCAGCGACTCAGGGGTATTTGACCTCTAGGATGAAACCCGCCTCCAAAAGTTTCTGAACCTCCCCGTTGATGGTGTCATTTCGCTCAGGTGCGAATTTAAGCCTCTTCTATTTGACAGGAGGTTGGCTCGATCAACTTCGAGGTTGTGAGTTTATGATATCTGGGTCTATACCAGGCATGTCCATGTGATCTCATGCAAACGTTTTCCAAATCTTCCTTAGAAGGTTCACCAGTCCTCCTTTCTGGCTTTCTTTCATATATTTCACAATGCTCGTCGGTTTCTCCTGGTCTTCTGGATGGATCTAGATTTACACCGATCCATCCTCAGGCGATCCAATTCTTGGTCGAGCAAAGGGCGGGCCTCTTTCGAGGCCCCGATCCTGTAGCTGTTACGCTTGGCATTGAGACTTTAGCTTGACGATTTCAACCAAACATGATCTTGCAACTTGTTGTCCCTCTTTATGACCCTAATCCCCTTTTCAGTAGGGTACTTTAGCTTATGGTGAAGAGTTGAAACGTGTGCCCCCATGTCGTGTATCCATGACCTTCCGAGCAGGGCATTGTATCTTGAACGAGCGTCTACTACATGAAAAAAGGGTCATTGGATTTGCGCCTTCAACTCGGACTGGCAGTTTGATATTTTCGTTGGATCTTGTCACTGTTCAGTTGAATCCCACCAGGACCTGGGAATTCGAGGTGAGATCTAATTCTCTTAGCTTCATGCTCCGGATCGCGAACATGTACAGTATATTGATGGAAGAACCTGGATCTACTAGGACCCTGCTGACTTTGTGAGACCCGATGGCTATCGCTATCACCAGTGCGTCATTATGGGACAGGTGTACATCTTCTACATCTTTCCTGGAGTACTTAATTAGATCCTGGAAAGCGTGCTCAACCAGATAGACGGGGAGCCCAGCTTCACAATGAGACCTTTTGTGAGCGTTGACAGATTCTCCAATGCAGTGGATCGAGCTAATTTGACCGTCCCCTAGAACTTCCAAGGGCACGACGAGCCTCTCATCTGTGTCCCTCACATCTTACCTTTCGATTCTCCGGGCCGGACCTTGCTTGCATATGCGGTCTGTTTCCCGGGCGAGGATCTTATATTTTTCTGTGGCGTGCCCATTGGATTTATGGAACCTACAGTAGGGTTCTTTTCTCTCAAGACTTTTCTTGGCATAACTAGCCCTTTTTTCTCTCTCTTCCTTTCAGAAGGAATTTCTCGCCGCATTCGCGTGCAGGATCCATTCTAGGCTTCACTTATTCGGATCTTTGATCCTACCCCATACGGATTTTCTTTCCACCTCATCTCTTTTCTCTTCTTTTATTCTCTCCGAGCGCCCGCACTCTCTTCCTCTTCTCTCCTCAGTTGGGGGTTCCTTCTTCTTCCACATTCCTTCAGATTTCGACCCTGTTCTACGTATTTCTCTGGCCACCCTTTCAGATTAGTCCTAAGATATCTTTGTCATCGCTCTATCTAGCGCCTCTTTCATGGTTGTGGGCCTCCTCTTGTTTAAAGACCTCCAGAGGAGGTGGTTTGGGTGTACGGCCCCTGAGAATGCGGTCGCCGCCTCTAGGTCGTTGCACTCTTTGACTTCTAGCTTGACCTGTCGTAACCTGAAAATGAAGTCCTGAAAGGCTTCCTTTTCCCCCATTAACACATCATAGAGGTCGTGGTTTGTTTTGGCGAACTTTCAACTCACGCTACATTCTCTAAGGAAAGCCGATGATCGGTCCGAAATGGTTTTAATGGAACTTTTGGGGAGGCTTTTGAACCATAACAGGGGGCGAACCTTTCAAGCTTGTGGGAAAGAATCTGTAGGTTAAGGCATCTAGATAAGGGCTGATTACGCACGAGGATTCCATCATGTTGACGAAGTGGGCCACATGTTCCATTGGTCCCCAGTTCTGTCGTACATCTCGAACTTGGAGAGGATGAAGTCTCTCGAATGTTGAACGGACATGATTCCCCTTGTAAAAGGGGAATCCCCCGGCTCTCAGGCGTCTGAGTTCGGTTAAGATTTTTTCACAGACGCCTTCTTTGCCAATTTTTCTTTGAGGATTTGCCTCGCGTCAGTGTACTTCTACTTCTTTTCCCGGCCTTTGTTCTTACCCATGGACGCTGAGCTTCCTTCTTCGCTTCCTGTGTAACTCGAATCCTGATGTCCTTCAGCATCCCTCTGGGATGGCACATTGTCTCCGATCTATCAGGCGGGGCCTGTTTTGCTTGGGGCGTCTTTTTCCTTCGATGAGGAGATCTTTAGAGTAGCATTTTCCCCTCGTCGACGGGCCGTCAACCTGGTCTGTAGGTCATATCCCGACACATTCTTTCCCTTATCAGACGTGGTGTCCTTTTGACGCCGCCGCCTAGCTTGGGATTTGCCAATTCATGGCTTTGAAGTGCTTCCCTCATCTACGTTCAGGATGTTTTGGCTGTTAGCGTGACTGCTGGCAACCCCTTCCCTAGTAAGGCTCTCATTTCTCGTACTTCTTCTCTCAAAGCTTTATGTGCTTCCACCATCTCTCAGTGTTCTACCAGTGCGATCATGATGGTTCCTGCTGCCGTAACGAGGTTATGAGCATCGTCGGTTACTCCTTTGTCTCTAGCTACGTTTTCATTGAGAGCTCGTTGCCTGGTTGAACGAGTGGTCATTGTTTCAACTTGTGGGTACCGCGCGAGTATCTGGATTTAGCCGGAAATCGAAGATGAATGGCCCCACGGTGGGAGCCAAACTGTGTGGGGTATTTCTCGTTGAGGGTTTCCTCCACACGGTTGAACACGCTACAACACATTTTAGTCCCTCGCGACGGAGCTACCTGAAACACTTCAAAGAACGATGGTCAGAATGGCACTAGTGTGGTACCGGCAGAGAAACCTCCGACGATCAAGTTAGGTGGTGGTAGGTGAGAGTCTGCCTTGCGCCGTAAGGAAAATTAGGTCAAAATGTATGACTGATGGTTTTTAGGTTCACATACCTGATTTGATAGGTCAGGTTGCCTTTTATAGTCTCCTTGATCGTGGGCTCATCGACTGGGCTAGTCTGGGACTAGGCTTAATGGGCTTTCACTCGTCCGTGAAGGATAGGCTCCTTCAAATGATGGTTTGGATGGGCCTTTCCCCATGTGAACAGGCCCGGTGTGAACGTGGCTCGTTAGAGGGCTATTTTTACCCTTTACAACTACAAAATTAGCTTTTGAAGTCATCACAATCTTATTCAATGGTAAGTTTTTAAAATAATAGTAATAATTAACGAGGAAGAGGGACAAACCTTGAATGTAAAAATCCAAACAAAGAGAACCCTTTATATATTACGCTACACACTTTTTCAGCTAAAAGTGAACCTGTAATAAGAAAAAGAGAAAGGGTAAATTCATTTGAGAGAGTTAAATAATCATAGCAAAGAGAATGATTTAGTCATGTGCGAAGACTAAAAACAAAGCTTCATGTTGTGACCATTCCATATATACTAAAATTACACTTTGACCAATGAGTCATGTGCATCAATATACTAGTTTTTTTAAGAAAATTGAGTTCATGTATAACTCATTATAATTGAAAGAAAAAATTGTGCAAGTACACAAAAATATTTATAAAAAAAAAATTTCAATGAATGTGTTCCAGTCATTTTTAAGTCTTAAATTTGAAAAAAATAAACAAGTTGCAGTCACGTTTAGTATTTGATATTTTATGCAGTAGGCTAGTATCTAATATTTCACCAACTTAGTAAATCTACTTGAGCTCAATATTTCTCTTATTAGGAGCTAAGAAATAAATAAAAAATAGGGAAAGAACAGTGTGGATGATATATAAAAAATTTCTTAGATTTTACTTCCTTATTCTTTCTTGGTTTATAGATTAAAACAAAAACAATGTGTTTCAAAAAAAATTGAAGACCACAGAATTTAACTATACTTATTATTCTAGAAAACTCATTCTCATGGACTTCTTATTTTAGAAAATTTAGATAGTTCCACAACTTTTTAGAGATAGCATCTAAATACTACCCAAGAGAGAATTATAGGTTCAAAATTTCTCTATGTAAATTTGTTAGGATTTACAAATAACTTAGAAATCAAAATAAACATGATTGTAGTCTTATAATGGTTTCAAAACTCATAAAAGAAAACCTGAGAGAATTTGTTATTGGATGGTAAAAAATTTTCAAGAAACAAAAAATAAACATGTGAACAAGGAACAAAAAATAATCAACCTGAGAGTGTTGGGTTCCAAATCCCGAAGCTGCACTATTAGGCCCTCTAAAAACAATTGGCACAAAAATTTGACAACCAAACATATAATATATTTTTCCAGTAGAATTAATGATATGACCAATGGCCTACAAAAGTAGAAACTAAGAAAACTTGTTGAAAATTAGAAGAGTTGGGGTACAAAACAATAAACTAGCACATTTCTATTAATAATGTATTGGGTAATATCATGACTATTGTGCCCAAAAGAAAAGCTTTGAATTAATAAGCAGCTTCTACATGAATTAATAAAAACTTTGGATGATATAGGGAAAGGTGGAAAATAAAACAATATAAAGACGAGAGAACCAATACATTATCTTGAATGATATAGTAATTGTATCATAACTATATTGCCTAAAAAAATTTTGTAAGACACTAAACCAATAACCATCATAAGTTTAATTTCTTTACTATAATCAGAGCACCCACGAGGTTTGAAAACTAAACCAATAACCATCATAAGTCACCAATCCAGTTTGAAAACAAAAATACCATATAAAATATCTCCAGTTCTCATAAATTATTTGGAACCAAGATCCAGCTAAAAAAACATAGCATAAAAAAGTAAACAAAAAAACATTCCTTCAATGTTCTGTGTTAAGGATGGTAGAAGCCAAAATATAAATGTCATTGTCAAGATATTGAAGTTAGCTAGCACAAGCACAAAATCTAAGCTGATAGGGATTTGAACATAGAAAACATTCTTTTAACTTTCATGGAGAAATTAATCGTCATAAACTCCAGAACTGGCTTCAGACCATGGTAAGCAGCACCGACACCAATCCTAGTAAACCCAACATGCATACAAATTTGGAAAAAAATGGAATAAATAATAACATACTCATTTTCCTTAATCAAAGAGACTTACTCAAACATAAGTTAAATTCATGGATATGATTTCAAAATATATTTAAAAAATTATCCCCCAAATTTAAAAACACTAAAAACTAAAAATTTAAACGAATAGAAGCAAGAATTCAAGCATATGTAGAATTAGAACAAACATGGTAGAGATCATAGAGAATCAAAGATCTTAAAGTAGAAGGTTAAGCAACGAAGCGGGGAAAGTACATCTTTTATAACAAGAAAGAGCTAAGAGATATATTTGAATTAGACAAATGAAAGAAATAAAGAATAGATTCACACATTGGTAGCATGTTACAGGTCCTATCCAAAATTTTGAAAAAAATAAAAGATTTAAAACAACTAACTTGACCAAGTTTGTGTTAAACAAACCCTTGAAGGAACCAAAATTGGCATATTATAATTAGACATGTATAGAAAAAAGTACAACAAAGTTTGTTAGGAAATAACTTTTGATATTATAATTTAAAAGATAAGGTACTCTTTATAGTAATATATAATTTTTGAATGAGAGGTACACAAGAATGAAACTATAACGACCCATTACTTTTGAGGTGAAAATTTTGTTTTTACTATGATTATTGCTTCACTTAGTGTAATTTTAGTGATTGATGATTGTTTGTTTAATTAGAAGTTTAATTTAGTATTTAAACTTTAGGCTCGAGTTCGATCGTTAAGTAATTTCCATTCAAGCATTTAATTAGAATCGAGTGTCTTAATGATTATTAACGGGTCCATTATTGATCATTATATACTTTTAAATTATGTTAGAAGTAGTTAAGTTGAATTAGAATTAGAAACGTGAAATAACGAGCACTCGGAACAAGTTTACTTAAGGAAATAAGAGGAGGGGCATTATGGTAAGTAACATACATTCGCAATGAAATTCATTTAAAAAAAACGAAACCAAAGACCCTCCCCACCCGTGAGCAAGAGAAAAGTGGAAAAGTCGGGGTCCCGTCGCCGTTTCTCAATCGATTCCATTGATTCTTGACCTGATAGGAAGATCTCGACGTAAGATTTGATTTCATACCATCAATCGAGCCGATCCGTTCCAGTTCTGGGAGAAACGAGGTAAAGAAAGAATGGGTTTTTAGGTTTCTTTTTTCCCGATTTTGCATTTAAGCTTCGATTTGTTATTCTCAGGTGTTGTTGGTGATTTCTAGTTAGGGAAAATCATTTTGTTCGAGGTTGTTGTCTTGAATCTAAACCCGAGTCGAATGAAAAAATCGAGCCCTTTTGAGATATTCTAAACCGAGGTTTTCGTAAGTTGAGTTTTGTTGTTTTTAAAAGTATTTTCTTTAAATATTAATAGGAAACTGGAACTCAATCCGTTTCTCTTGCCTTGGCCGTGAGCTTCATAGACTTACCGAGATTAGTTGTGACGCTTAAACTAGCTATTAGTTATTCGTTCATGGTTTGGAAATTAATATGTTTAGTTGTATACTTTACTTTGTAGGTTTGAACCACGAGCGACCGTTCACGCATCCAATGAGCGGTGTTTCTTCCACGCATCCTAGAGGTGAGTTTAAAATGAGCTTTAGTGTTTTAATGGCTCAGATTACTTCACGATCTAGTTGATTCGAGGTTAAGGGTTGTGGATTTTTAGGAAGAAAATATTATGGAATGGAAAGTATGTTTGGGCTATGGAAAGTGCATTAATACGGGATTCTCGTCACTGAATGGTATTAAGACTTGAGGGCAAAAGTGTGGTTTGGGTGTAATAGATTTGAAAGTAGAGATGGAAAGTGACGGTTCGGACTCGGGACCTCCGAGGAGGAAAAATAGTCCTAGCATGCTTTAGGTTCTCTCTTAATTAATATCCTACGTGCCTAGAAGATAGAATAGAAACTAATGGTGACTTATATTCATGGTGTGTAACGTCCCGTTATTTTGAAGTGAATTTTATTTATTTATTTAATTTATTTATTTATTTAATGTTATTTATTTATTTATTTATTTCAATTTAAGTATTTAGTTTAATTATTATTTTGTAATTTCGATTTTAGTAGTTAATTTCGACCGAAATTCGTTTTAATCGTTTTAATGCTCTAAATTCGTTTCGGTGACATTAATAATTATTAATCACCTTTAGATTTATTTAAAAGCATCGGGTTTCGATTTAGAAGTCAAAAGTTATAAAAGGACGCAGCCGTCATTTCCAATTTCTTAAAATATCTAAAATTACTATTCATTTATCATTAAATATCACCAAAGTTGACAAAAAAAATCAATTTTCTCTTCTTCTTCTCTTCCTCTTGGCCGTGAGCCACATCCACCATGGATGAAAAATTCTTTTCTTCGTTTCTCGACGGATCATTGTGTTTTCGGTTGCGTTGGAATGGTAGGGACGAGGGCTACCTATCCAACCTAGCTTTTCGAAGTTTCTCGTTCCCTAAGGGAAGTCCCAAAAAGTAAGTTTTCAAAACTTTTTAGGTGGTTTTGTTCGTTTTTGATTATAAATGAGATTTGAAGTTGAAATAATGAATTTCTATCATGAAAAATGACGATTTTGAGCCCGGATTTTCGAAAAACACTATTCACCCGAGACACTATTCATCCGAAATCACTATTCACCCGAAATTACTATTCACCCGAAATTGCACATTTGTTCGCATATTAGTTATGAATTGTAATATGTTGTACAATCGGTGAATTGTAGGTGCAATTGCTCGGTGGTTGTTTCGTGGAAATTGGAGATTTGGAATTATTTGGCTAAGGTGAGAATAGTTAGTATTTAAAGTATTTATAGAAAGCAAATGAGTGTGAAGGTTTGTAGAGTTTGAAACTAAGACTAGAATCCGAATCTAAGATTAGAGTAAAGTGAGTTAGTGCCCTTAGGATTAGGAGTTAATCCTTTAAGTGAGAACGTAGAAGTTCTCGAGGAAAGCTTTGAATCTTAAAAGATTCTAAGTTAGTTTTGATACGAAACTAAGGTTGGATCATTGGAAGTTAAGAATCCAACTTGTAATTAGAACGATTAATAGAACCTCGGATTATTGAAAGTTTAGAATCCTGGAAGGTATAGTTAATCGTTTAAGTAATGATTGTACTTTTATTATTGATACCGGAGTTCGATCGACATATCGTTCGTCCGAGGTTACAATCTATTTCTTTTTTTTACCTAATGTCATTTACTTTATGTCATTTACTTTATGTTTGTTTCAGTTACTTTATTATTCGCACTTTACTTTATTTACTTTTGTAAGTATGTGCGAGCATATCATTGCATCTCGCACCATGGCATATTGCACCATGACATCTCCCATAAAAGAAGTACAGAATGTTGGAGCCTATGGGTATTGTCCGCATTTCCTTCCGAGAATAAGAATGAAAATGAGAAAGAAAAGAAGTACAGAATGTTGGAGCCTATGGGTATTGTCCGCATTTCCTTCCGAGAATAAGAATGAAAATGAGAAAGAAAAGAAGTACAGAATGTTGGAGCCTACGGGTATTGTCCGCATTTCCTTCTGAGAAAAAGAATGAAAATGAGAAAGAAAAGAAGTACAGAATGTTGGACCCTTCGGGGATTGTCCGCATTTCCTTCTTCATGCATTTTATACATATGATTGATGAAAATATATATATCCTGGATAGAGGATCGAGATGTTATATTGTTATGAAAGGTTATTTACTTTTCCTGTTTATGTCATAACAAGAATTTGGATGAGATTAAGACTACGAGAGTTAGTAGTATCATCCTTTAGAGAATGTAAAAATGAATTTACCTAGAGTTTGGATGACTTTAGGAGTTAATTGTGTTATACTTTGGAAAATATGGAATAGAATTACCTAGACTTTGGTGAATTCTAGGAAAGAAAGTGTCGGATTTATTTGGACACAAATCGGAATACGAGTTTGAGGTCTATCCTTACTTTTTATTCTTATTATTCTCACTGGGCTTAAGTTGTTAGCTCATGATATTACAAAAATTTCAGGTAATGTTTGGGATCGTGGAAGAGGAGCTGGTGCGCGCTTGACCGAGAGGATGATGATGATCGAGATGGACTATGTGTTATGTAAAATCCATGTACATGGTTTTGTGAACTTTATATCACTTTGATGATTTATACTTTGTAATTAGCTCATAAGAGCTTATTGTCGTTGATTTATGATTATAATCATTTTGAACTCCTGGATAGGAACTTAATGTTCCTTGTGTATTTTAGATTTTGAAATTAAGATGTAAACAGGTTTTTGGCCAGCAAATTTTCAAACATAACCACGCCAAATTTTCTTAAAATAAAAGACTTCCGCTGTTTTCTCTGATTTAAATTATTTAAAAGTGACGGGTCGTCACATGGTGACTTATGGTGACATATATGAACGGTGACTAATGGTGACTTGTATTCATGGTGACTATAGTGACTTATGGTGACAAGTATGAACAGTGACTAATGGTGACTCATAATAATGGTATAAATGGTGACTTTGTGTAAGTGGTGACAACGGTGACAGTGTATTAACGGTGATAATATATTCACGGTGACTATAGGGATATTATACGCGGGGCGACATTGGAGATTGAAAATGTTTTGTAGTGGTTTGAATAGACTTTAACTGAGCTATTTATGTTTACATCCTTGTGCATTTAAATCTGAATGTAAATGTATGTTTAGCCCTATTGTTTATGTGCTCGGTGTTTGGTGAATGAATGCTTAATCGAAAGTAGTCACGTAATAAAAATGTTGGACACTATTTCTGATAAGGACTACGGTCCATATAAATACTTGATTTCATTTAACTGTCACTAGTTTTATGCTAATGTTGCTACACTATAATTTTACAGGTACCTCTCGTTGAAGAGTTTGGGGTAGAGGTCATGGTGCCACTTGACTGATCGTGCGATGAGCCTAGGATATGGAATTGTGGCTTTGTGAAAATGCTAGTCTTTTGGTTGTTTGTAAATGTGTATATTTGGTTTCCTGAGCTCGAAAGAGCGTTGTTTTGTGTTTTAAACCTATTTTGTTGTTGTTATGTTTTTCTTAAACTTAGGAAATACGCATTTCCCGTTTTTCTCTAATGTGAACATTGTAAACAGGTTTTGGCATGTTCACATAATAATTGGAACCATGAAAAATTTCTATAAAATGGTTGTTTTCCGTTGCGTAAAGTATTAAGTTTTTTTTAAAAGGTGTCGGGTCGTCACAGAAACAAAAGACAACACTACAATAAAAATTTCATAGAAAAAAGACATGTTTATAATTAGAAGCTTTCAAAGAAAAATTTAAATGGCTTCTTCTATTATTTGGGAGAGAGACAATAATACACAATGTTGATGAGAGACAATACTACATATAATAATTTCATGTATTGACTATTATAAATAAATAAATTGTTAGATCATCAACAAAAAGTTAGGTGATTAAACATAAAATTTCCTAAATAATATAGCCACCTAAGTAGTTACAAAAACAAATTTTCACTTATAATATTTTTTTGATAGTCAACTTGACATTTCATTTACAATTGAAAAGCACAAAAAGCCCAAAATAACATTACAAAAAGGTATAGATAATAGAAATTAAACTAAAGAGATAATTTTTCCTTCCAAGAGAAAGCAACAAATACGAATCAAAGGGTATAGTGATTGAGAGGTGGGAGTTAATTTTCTATGGACAGAATGGATGAAATAAGAGTGGGAGGTTGTTTTTTAATGAAAACTTTCAAACCACATCTAAACTGGTGATGAGATGAAAACATCAATAAAAAAATACATAAACTCATAGGTTGAAAAATTTATATCGAAAATAAATTAGAAAGAAAAACTATTTTATCAAAAGTAGCAGAACATTGCTTTTTTAGTTTAGTTTGGAAAATAATGCAGCGACTCATGAATGAAATATTTTTAATTCTCTAAGGCTTTTAACACATAATATAAAAAATATTCATAAAAATTTAAATGTAAATAAAAAAAAGCAATACTATGGTCTTTTCATTCATCTCACATATAGCAATCTATCAGGGCAATAATAAAAAGAGTGAGTGCTCGATCAAAATATCTTGTTTTTCCATCTCCAGTCAATTTTGTAGATAAAACATCTTTACCTTTCGATGTGTTAAGTAATCCTTAACAAAATACTATAACTCAATACTCTAAAACACCAAAGACTAATTAATTTGTTCAATAAAATTTCTCAAATTCATAATATAAAACCAAAATAAGAGCCAAATATATGTGAAAAAGAAGGAATTTAACATACATAATCTTATTGAATGAAAACAAATCCTCGTATGCTCTACCACTTAAACAATTAAACACAAAAAAAATCCCAGTTGTTTGAATTGAAAGCTTTCATTCAACTATATATTGTTAATTACAGAAAATGAGTCAGGTCATAACTCTTGGAGTCAAAGGAGAAGTTATTTGTAATATGAGAAAAAGATGAAATAAAGTTCAAAATCTTAAAAATTAGGACCAATATAAAGAAACCATACCTCAATAACGTGCTCTAGAAAAATTCATCCTCTTCTGAAAAAAAATGATAAGGGTTGACACTTGAATCAATCGTTTTATAAAATTGGTTAACACTGCGATTTTCTTACTTCAGAAAAGGTTGAAAAATTAAGATCAGCGTAGATGATTATGGCTGAATATTATGGTGATGAGCGTAAAAGATTAGGGCTGAAAATTCTTCTAGAAAACATTTTTGAATGTGGATCAGTAGGGTAGGGTTCGTTTTAGCAAGAGAGAGTCGATTTTCTTCATATGGCTGATTGTTCTTTTTGTTTTCGTTCATTTTCAGTAGCGTTGTTTTGGATGAAAAAATTGAGTTGGCCGGTTAAAATTGGTAAAACGCCTTTTTTTTAATTATTAATAATAGCGTGACACTTAAAACGCTATATTTAAATGCAATAAAAAACCATATTTGTTGTAGTGTATACTCTTGACTATGTATTGCATTATACGTAATTATCCACTTGTATTGGAAGGATATAATGATGCTAACTAGATATCATATAGTTTTAGAGACTAAATAAGCTAGTGGGTATGTCTTTACCAGAGGTGAAGTGGTTGTTTCTTGGAAGTCTACAAAACAGACATGCATACAACGATCTACGATGGAATCCGAATTCATTGCATTAGATAAGGCTAGTGAAGAAGCAGAATGACTCTAGAATTTTCTAGAAGATATTCCTCTATGACCAAGGCCTGTAAACGCTATATGTATTCATTGTGAAAACTTAACTGCTTCTGTGAGAGCTAAAAATATTGTCTACAATGGAATGTCGAGACATATCAGCCGTAGACATAATTCAATAAGACAATTGCTCACTAATTCAGTAATATCAATTGACTATGTGCAGTCAAATGTAAATATTGTTGATCTTTTAACCAAAGGAGTGTCAAGAGGGCAAGTGGCATATATATCAAGGGAAATGGGAGTAAAGCCTTTTAAATGAACTATCTGGCGGTAACCTAACCTTGTTGACTGGAGATCCCAAGATCTTGATTAAATAGGCAAACAATAGTGGAATAGTTCATAATAACGCACAAGGACTTTCAATCCTAACCCGTTTCTGTGAACAAGTGTGAAAAGAGTACTAGTTAATATAATATTGATAAAACTATATATTTAGAATACTATAGATCAATAGTTATATGTATAAGAGTAGAATTGGGTCGGTTCTTTGAGAACAACACATGTCCGTGTTCTCTAAAAACTCTCACGAATTGTAGGATCTAGTCTAGGACCAAAACAGACTAAAACAAATAGAACTTAATAGAATGAGTTAAGTTATGTGTGAAAGACTATTGTCTTAATTTACCATAAAAAGGATAGTTTAAGAAATGCATTTCACTATTTATTCGGTAAGTTCGATGGTCTATCATTAAGGAAGGTTCAAATTCAAAAGACACATGTTCGTGATGAATAGCTTAACTGGCTCCTCTCTAACCTTATCGTTTTTTCTATTTTTCATGTTTTCAAATATTTGAAAATTGAGTACACTAACTTTCATGTGGGGTATATATATATATATAATATGAAATTTAGTGATGTGTGGACGTTTGTGAATTTTTTCTTTACAAAATTCGTTTGGTATATTTATATAAACTAGTTTTTAACACGTGCATTGCATGTGAAAGATTTATTCTATTATTAATTAATAAATAATTTTTAAAGTATTTATATAAATATTAATCACTTAAATGATTCACACTATTTTATCTAAGTGTAGATGTTTATTTGATAAGTATATTATAAAAAATATTATAACTGTATTAAGTTGATTTTAAAGCATACAAAATAATTTAATAATAAATTTTAAAATTTTAGTAGTGTCTAGTTAAAATTTATAAAAAACAAAATCAACACAATTTTATAAAATATTATTAAGAGACCATAACATCATAATATTCATATTAATATTATGAAATTTTGTAAAATTGATTAAAAAAATGATATTATTAAGACTATTGTATAAATATATACCTTGTAAATGATGGTTAAATATATTTTAATAAATCTATAAATATTCTCAATAGTATAGTGGTTAGAAAATTTAAACATCAAAGTCCTTTATAAATTTAATCTCACTTATAAAGGAAAATAAAATTAAACAAAAAAACATAAAATTAGAACTAAAAATAATGGTTTGAACTCTCTATCTACCCTAAAAAAAAATTTTAAAAAAAATGTTCTTTGTATGTCTGCGTTTGTCTCCATCAATAACGGCTTACTCGTCAAACGGTGATTCGAATCCTTTTTCTTTTCAACATTTCTTATCAAATAACAATTAATAGCTTAATTTTTCGATAGATAAACCAAACTTTTCATTGTGATCATTGTTTACCTCCTAAAAAAAAGAAAGAAATAATTAATGGAAAACATATATATATATATATATATATATATATATATATATATATATATATATATATATATATATATATAAAATACTTACTTTTGAATCTCATCACTACAAAAAAACTTGCAAAATGCGACCAGAAATTTGCGACAAAAAAAAGTGGTAGTTTTCTGGTGACCACCTGGTCACTTTCTCTTTGAAGGTTGAATCTAAGTGACCATCTGGTCACTTTTTTTGCGACCAAAAGCAGAAGTAGTCATAAAAAATGGCGCGAAAGAAGCGACCAGTTGGTCACCTAAAATATGCCTTGGTAGCAAAAAATGGCTCGTAATTTTGGAGGGAAAAAAGCTACCAAGTGGTCACAATTAAAAGTGACTACCTGGTCACAATTTTTGTGACCTTTATTGAGCAGTGGTAGCTTAAAATTGGAGGGAAAAAAGCTACCAAGTGGTCTCAATTATAAGTAACTAAATGGTCACAATTTTGGTGACCATTAGTGAGTAGTGGTAGCTTAAAATTTTTGCGGGAATTAAGCTACTACGTGGTCACATTAAAAAGTGACCAGATGGTCGCAAATTCTGTGATTTTATGTGACCAATAATTTATAAATAATTTGGTGGGATAAAAGCTACCAAGTGGTCACCAAAAAAAGTGACCATGTGGTCGTAAATTCTGACTCGATGTGACTCTGGGCAGTGAGGAAAATGGCGGGAAATTTTGGCGGGAAAATGCGACCAGATGGTAGCAAAAATACTACCATCTGGTCGCAAATGAGCAGAGGAGTCCATTATAAAAACCCCTCCACCCATTGTTTGTTAGCATTAAGAAAAAAGAAAATGAGAGAGTGGATGTATGTTCGTTTGATAGACGGGTATTTTAACGATGAGTTCATGGCCGGGGTTGAACAGTTTATTAAGTTTTGCATGACAAGTGTCTATGAGGAAAAGTATGGTGGAAAGCTACGTTGCCCGTGCTGGAAATGCGACAATAGGAGAATCATACCGGTTACAGAGTTGAAGGTGCATCTTTATAGTCGGGGGTTTGTGCAGAATTATTATCACTTGGTGTTTCAAGGGGAAACACAGGAAATGTTCGACGCTGCATTACAAGAATCGAGATGATACGAAGGTAGCAGCTCGAATGTAGAGGTTGTTGACGAAGAACGGAATGATGAACAACAGTATAGTCAGATGCAGCAAATGATACTTGATGGTGTGGGGTATGGGGGCAATGAAAATTTCCGTGAAAGTTTAAACGTAGACGAAGATGAACGGGTTGTAGAAGAGGAAATGAATCCGGAAGCACGTAAGATGCACGAGATGCCAATGACAGCCAGCCGACCATTGTACGATGGGTGTGAGGTAAGTCAACTTGCTGCTGCTACAGAACTATTAAATATAAAGGCACAGTACAACATACCCGGTAGAGGATTTGATGCGATTGCATCGTGGTTTCGTCGATACGCTCCAGAAGAAAATAATATGCCCCACAGTTTGTACGACACGTGGAGAAAATAGATTCGTGTCAAAACGGATGCATGATTTACTGAGATGTGGATGAGGACCTGCATCATTGCAAATTCTGTTTTCTTCCAAGATACAAACAAGGGAAACACAGCCTGATTCCGAACGCCCGCATGTTCTATTTACCGCTGACCCCACGTCTGCAACGTTTGTATGCATCGGATGTGACAGCCTCACACATGAGATGGCATCACGAGCATTCACAGGATGAAGGTGTTATGAGACATCCCTCAGATGCTGCGGCATGGAAGCATTTAAATAATTGTCATCCGGATTTTGCACAAGATCCGAGAAACGTCAGATTGGGCTTATGCACAGATGGCTTCAACCCGTTTGGGGCATCTGGGTACAATATTCAGTTTGGCCAGTCATGGTTACCCCGTATAACTTGCCTCCTCGATGTGCATGCGAGACCCGGTGATTTTTCTAATGGTGATCGTACCTGGGCCGAAAAGTCCAAAACAGAAATTGGATGTGTATTTGCAACCACTTATTGCAGAGTTAAAAAGGTTGTGGACTGACGGTGTTATGACGTACAACATTTCGAAGAAACAAAATTTCTTGATGAGCGTCGCGTTAATCTGGACGATCAGTGACTTCCCTACGTATTCAATGTTGTCAGGTATGTTGATCTTTAATTGCTTTCATATACATTTTTGAGTCTGTGTTTAGCTTTTGTTATTGCTTTCCTTAGTCAATGTAGTTAATTGAAGGTGTTGACATAAACGACTTGCCGATTTTTACAGAACCTGGCATGACAATTGGAAGATCAGTGCGTAGGCCGTTGACCGATTCTGAGTACCACATAATGTAGACATACGTGTTATGCAACTGCGCAGAGATCGAGCCTTACATAGAGTGAGTTTGTAACTTAACATTATTTCATCGCATAAACAAACTATTTGCTAACTATTTTTATAACATACAAATTATTTCTAAACGTATACGTTCAAATGACACGAGTTAGTCTTACAGACGCCGAGGAGAGGTCAATTATCGACAAAGAGTTTCGTTCTTGGTTCAGTGCATACGTGAGTTATTTTAAATTGTCAAAAAAACCGTGGCATTTTTTTGAAAAAATTACTATCATCCTAACATTACTGTATGTGAACAATGACACAGGTTGACTCCCCTACATTATCGGTGGATGATCCTCGCATCATTTCTTTGGCAAAGGGACTTGGACGGATAGCAAGGTCGTATGGTGGATACGTCGGTAACGGTTACAGATTTCAAACGAAGGCGCATTCAGTGAACAGGACAACAAACAACAGTGGTGTTTGCATAAAAGGTCACGTGTTCGGCACAAACGAAGACGATTACTTCGGAGTAATCGATGAGATTCTTGAGATTCAATATGCAAGTTCGATGCTAAAACGCATTTTTGTGTTCAACTGCACTTGGTTCGAGACAACCAGACGAGGCGGAGTCCGTAAGATTGATCATTTACAAATCGTTGAGGTAAACAAGTCTAAGCATATGTGCACTGCTGATAGGTTTGTACTGGCTTCACAAGCGATTCAAGTTTATTACCTGAACTATCCGATTAATAGACGAGATCTGACAGATTGGTTAGATGTTTGTAAAGTTAAACCACGCCAGGTAGAAGAAAACTTGTCCGAGAAAGACGACCATGCAGAGGAAGCTGTTGCTTTTCAAGAAGATGAGATAAGATGTCGTGCAATCGACGATGGTCAGAATGCAAGTACTGTTCGTCCTTTGAACGATGCAACAATAACATTGCATGATGATGATGATACAAATGCTTCCACTTCTCACGCACGTGACATTGTTGCTGAATTTATTCCAGACGATGAATCCGATGAAGAAACAGAAGAAGAAGAAGAAGAAGAAGAAGAGTTTATGTGACGAACTTCTTGGAGACGATGATGAATGAGATATTTCGTTAACTTGATTATTCAATGTGTGTATGTGTTTATTAATTAAAACTATTTCTTTTAATGAATGATCAAAAAAAAATATATAATAATATTTGCGACCACATGGTCAAATATTTGGACGGAATCATCATCTTCTTAATATGCTCACTTTTAAACATCACTTTCTTTTCTTTGATTGGATATTGGATTTCAGAAGCACTATGATCAAATATAACAACATGGAAATAAGAGTTCCCCTCATATCTAAATATCAGAAAGTAACCCAATTTAACAGAGTAAAACTCCACAAAGTAACCCAATTTTAAAAAATATATATATATTGATATTTGCGACCATGTGGTCGCAATTTCACACAAAAGGTGACCACATGGTAGTAATTTAGAAGCGAAAGGCGACCAAATGGTCGTATTTTTGGATAAATATAATTATATTTTTAAAAAAATATAAGTGAGATTACGACCATATGGTCACAAATCTGAGCGGTAAATTTAAATTTTCATGAAATTTATGGCGGTGAATTTAAAAATTACGACCATCTGGTCGCAATATTTGGCGGTGAATTTTATTATTGCGACCAGATGGTCGCAATTCTTGATGGGACTCGTGATATGACAGCTGTTCTTGATAATGGTAAATGGGCGACCAAATGGTCAATTTTTAAAGGAATGCTACCAGATGGTCGCAAATATCTCTAAAAATGCGACCATCTGGTCGTATTTTCCTCAGCACGCGTGACCTTTCGTTTCTGGTCATTATTACATATTTGCGACCATTTGGTCGCAAATTCTGATTTAAACACCACACAGATTTCCTTTCCCCCATTTCCCTTTTCCTTTTCTTTCTCTTTTTTCTTTCTTTTCTCTCTTTCCGCCGTTCCGTTCCCCGTTGTTTTTCCCCCCGTTCCCATTCCCCGTTCCTACTCTAAACCTAAACACCCTAAACCTCCAATCTCGGTTTCTATTACGAGGTTAGTTTCGTATACGTTTTAAGTTAGTTTTTAGTTAGTTTTAGTTTAAGTTTATGTTTAAATTTAATTAGTTTAGTTTAATATTGGTAATTTCATTAATTTTAGTTTAATTAATGTAATTTAGTTTAATTAAGTACTTATTTTACTTAATGTTAATTAATCTAATTTCGTTTACTTTAATTAATTGATACATTTTAGTTCAATTAATCTAATTTTAATTTAGTTTAATTTAATTAATTAGTTTAGTTAAGTTAGTTTTTATTAATTAATGTTAGTTAAATTTAATTAATGTTAGTTAAATTTAATTAATTTTAGTTTAATTTAATCTAATAGTTGAAATCTTCATTACTTAGTTTAGTTTATTTTAGTTTTAATTAATTAATGTTAGTTTAATTTAATTAATTTTAGTTCAATTAATCTAATTTAGTTTAATTCTTCATTACTTAATTTACTTTAATTTAATTAATTTTAGTTCAATTAATCTAATTTATTTTAATTCTTCATTACTTAATTTACTTTAATTTAATTAATTTTATTTTAATTCTTCACTACTTAGTTTACTTTAATTACTTCATTTTAGTTCAATTAATCTAATTTTAATTTACTTTAATTCAAATTAATTAATTAGTTTATTTTAAATTATTTACTTAATTTATGTTAGTTTAATTTACATTATTTAATCAATTTAATTTAGATTATTTCATTAATTAATTAATTTAATTTATTTCAATATTCTAATTACGTAATTAGTAATAAATTAGTTTAGTTTGGTTGTAGGATTATGACGGGCAGACGACGTCCTCCCAAGTTAGACAAGCCTGACCACGCGGGTGACGAGACGTCTTCGCAGCCGCCTACTGCCACTGCCCCTGATGCGGACCTGACTATAGAGGAGTTGGAGATCCTCTTCGGTTACGAGGTTGAACTTGCTGCCACGCTCGATGATGCAGTCCCTGAGACCCAGTCTGCAACACCACAACTGTCGCAAGACTCCCTGGCCACGACTCCCAGCTTAGCATTAGGGTCTGCATCAGGGTATGCGTCCGGGTCTGCGTCCGGGTTTGCATCAAGGTAGGATCCAGCTGGCCCCTCCACTTCATGCACGTAGCCGTCTCGGGCCGCAGACTCTACCCTTCGGATTGAAGGGGATGCGTAAGTAATTTTGTTTATTGTTTTAATTACTTTATTTTTAAACCTTTAAACTTTTTTCAAAGTGTTTTTTTTTCCGTTAACTAATAGTTTCTAATAGCACAATAATTTTTATGTTTTTGCAGAGTAAAGCCGCATACAACCGTTTCAAAATGGTTTCGCGAGGTCCTCTAGAGCATGCCTCTACCCAGCGACCTTCGCTGGCAGAAGATTCTGACGACGGAGAAACGTCGGATGTACGACAATTGGAAGGTAAAAAAAATTATTTATTTTTATAATTAATTAATTTTGAAATTTATAGAAATAAATTTATTACTTTAATAATTTTTTATTTCAATTTTTTCAGGGCAAATTTCCTGTTATCGATCCCGATATCACGGACAGTAGAATGTTCCCCCTATGGGACAGTCACGTCTGGGATCGATTCAAGGATCTCATGTACCGAGCGCGCAGAAAGCAAGCAGCAAACCGCCCCGTGTGGATGAGCCCGGAGGACCACACGCGGCTTATCGCGAGCTTGAGAACTGTTGAGGGCAAGGCAGTGTCAAGCAGGAATAAGGCCAACCGCGTGAAGAATCCCACCAAACACACAGTTGGGGCCCAAACCCATGACGAGCACCATCGTCGATTCGTAAGTTTTTTTTTGGTCGTTTTCTTATGTACTTTTTTCTCGTTTTTTTTTTCAATTAGTTATTAATTTATTGTGTTTTATTCTTCAATCTTTAATATTTTTAGGAAGCGAAGCACGGGCGCCCCGTCCCGCCCGATGAGCTGCACCGCGTTCTTCACACGAAGAAGGACGGGACGTTCGTCGACGATAAGGCGAAAGCAGTTCAGGTATTTAATAATTTTTTCAATTATTATTTTTTCTTCAAAATATTTCCTAACTTATATATTAACTATTTTATTTTCTGAATTTTAAATGTTTATGAATGTTTCACTGAGTCCTTGAGTCAACGGTTGTCCACACCAGACTCGCAACCGACTCAGGAGGACCGTAGAGAGGCGTTCTTGGAGGCTGCTAGAGGGGTTAGACCTGATGGATCAGTTCCTGGACTCGGCTCGTACGGGTGACGCCTTTACGCAGATGTGCCCCGGCCTCAGCGGAGCGGAGCGAGCACTAGCTCCGGCCCTTCTCCGGTTGAGCAGCAGCTGCGCGCGGACATAGACGCTATACGTGAGGACTTCGTTTCTTGAGTCGCTGTGATTGAGGCGGACATGCAGGCACGGGTCGAGGCCCAGGTCGCAGCAGCTTTGGCCGCGTACTTCAGATCCCTAGGCGGCGGCCATTCATCATCGACGCCTCCTCCACCACCCCTCGCCCCTCCGCAGTAGTTCTAGGATGCTTTCGTCTATATAAAACATTTTTTGAATATTTGATATATATATATATATATATATATATATATATATATATATATATATATATATATATATTTTATTTTAATTCCAATTTTTTGTTATTAAATTTTAATATTAATTAAATAAATAATTAACTAATTATTGAAATTTAAATTTTAAAAAAAAAAATCTTAAATGCGACCATATGGTCACATTTTATTTCAAGAAAACAACCATCTGGTCGTATTTTGACTGAGTCCAAAAGTGACCATTTGGTCACATAAAATACGACCATTTGGTCACTTTTTTATGTGACCAATTGGTCACTTATCTTCAACATAAATTACGACCAGATGGTCACTTTTTAGGCGACCATCTGGTCGTATTTTGACTGAGTCCAAAAGTGACCATTTGGTCACATAAAATACGACCATTTGGTCACTTTTTTATGTGACCAATTGGTCACTTATCTTCAACATAAATTACGACCAGATGGTCACTTTTTAAGTGACCATCTGGTCGTTTTTTCAAAAGGTTGACTTTTTTGCGACCAAACGTTTCTGGTCGTATATTTGTGACTATCCAGTCGTACAAATTCTGGAAAGACCAGCTTTTTGGCCACCACTATTTTTGTCGCTTTTTTGGTCGCATTATACCCTAAAAACGACCATTTGGTCGCAATTTTATGGTCGCAAATTGTCATTTTTTTGTAGTGATATACTTCGGTATATTTTAACACAATGTATTTTGGAGGTGGCTCTCACAATTTCTCTTTTAAACTGTATTTGTGTAAGCTTGACCTTTTTCTCATTAAGTATTTCAAAATTACGTCATCATAGACGGATATATTTTGATCAATTGTAATTTTATAGAGATGAATTTATAAAATAAAAATTTTAAAAAATTGGCCAACTAATAGATTTTACTGTTTTTTCATATTTGATTGAGAAAAAGTACAGTAAATAATGATAGAAGTTGAAGAGTTTTCTAAGACATATGTATATAAAATAATTTATTTAAATTCATTCTTGGTTAAGAATTCAAAAAGATAATTAAATATGTAATTAATGACTTAGTTTTAATTTTTTTTAGCGGAGAGATTTTTTTAGTATTATTATCATGCGGAAGTCAATAGGTTTATTATCATTAATGTGTATAATGACAGGGATATAAAAGTGTGATTGAAAATTTTAATAAAGTAATTTTATAATTTAATTTTTTATTTGAAATTACTAATGTGCTCGATTATATTTTATTTTAATAATTTACTTTGTAATTTGTCTTGTTAAAAAATATCATGTAATTTTGTTTACAATAAATAATTAAATTTATTAAAGGATTTTATTAAAAAACAATATTTTAATTTATTAAATTTATTCGAATGATTTATTGATAAATTTATAATTAATTAGTGAATAAAGAGATATATTTAGAATTTATCTAATTAAAAAATGTTATGCTATTTAATTTATTTTTTTTTAAAATTGATAGTAGGAAAATTCTCTAAGAAAAATTTCTTCATGAAATATCTTTCAATATATGCTTTCTAGTTTATTATATTCGTAAAATGATATTAAAGATTTTAAATAAAAGTTCATCTTAAAAATATTACACACAAAAGTTAAAAAAAAAAAAAAAAACAAATGAATGACCATTAATTATGGTGGGATATGTTTGAGATTTTTAAAATAGAAAAGTGGTAAAAATGTCTAAAAAAGTTTCTCAACCTTCCCCACTTTTATATATTATAGATATTATATAATATTACAAGTTTGACTAAAAGTCAAAGTTTTATAAATAAAGTTCTTAATTCTCATATATATATTAATTTTAATTTTGTCTTTATTGGCTCAGCTGAGAATTTTGTAACTCATGTAGAGAAATTATTTAATGCTGAGAATAAAAGAAATTTATTTCGTCTTCGTGACGTTGGAGCAAGGAGAATTAAAAATGTCAATTTTAATTTAATATTGTTCACGTTTTCACCAGCATTGTTGGCCATTTCTTTCTATCTTTCTTGCAGTTTTCATTTCATTTTGAATTCGTATTAAAATTTACGAATTTATTGCTTTTGCGTTTGTTGGTCTCCGATCACGTATAAATAGGAGTTGTATTTTTCATTCACAAAACAGCAAAAAAAATATTTTCTAGCAATTTTGATTTCGTTTTCATTTTCACTTTGCTTTTACATTCTTCTTTTCATCTACTTTTCTATATACGTTGCAAATAAAAAAAATTATATGAGTTCTGCTTGATTCCATTGTATCTTATTATTGTTCACCTGAATACCGTCATAGTATCGTGCCGAGACGATCTCCATTGACTGCAAGCAACCCCGTGTAGGCAACTACTGTCTTCAGGACAGTGTAATTGCACGTTCGACATTCATTGCGTTTTAAATCAGAAAGTTCTCTTTATTTTAATTTTCATTTCAATTTATTGTTATTACTATTCGAAGTTGAATTTTGTAAGACGGATCTTAATTCTATTATTGTTGTTATTTGTACTATGTTCCAACAACATCAAAACATAGAGTTGATGGAAGTAGGCAAACCGTTTCAAAGAAATTATATTCCCAATGCTAGCCCCCGTTGGTAAAGGGAGAATTTGCTTCATTCCTCTTATTACTAAGAGTTTTGAAATAAAACCCATGATAATGAATATGGTATAAAAAGCCTAACAAATCTCAAACAAGCATCCAATCTAAAAAGGAGATCCAATCTGAAATTGGTAAGCCCAAAAAAGGCAACATCTTGAACAGGCATGTTTAAGATCCCACATCAGAAAGATAAAGGGATCTAACAATATTTATAAAATCTAAGATGTTATGGGTGAAATATCATGAAGAGTAAAATGACCACGTGTCGAGAATACAACGAGACATGGAATTATCAAACTCTTTTGGTCTACGCGCGTAAGCCTAGTTACTTGAGCGAGCCACGCGCGACGGACCCGACCTTCACCACTAGCGGAGATCGTACCATCAGGAGAGGTCCTCAGTCGTCTCAATTGTCAAGGACCACGAGGCACAACCATCTAATTAATGATGGAGTGCCAAGCTCGTAGATGAGTAGAGACGCGGACCCATCTCGGAGAAATATCGACTAAGTGTCCAAGTAAGAAGCTTCGCTGCTGCGCTGTGCGTATCTACCTCCCACCTCAGAGAAGCGTAGGTGCGCAACAACCACCCTACATATCTACACTCAATCAAGACCCAATACATGGACCAATCCGTGTGCGACACATGGCTTGATGACATCATCCATTTCCACTCCTATAAATAGGAGATGAGAAATGGCTAAAAGGTAATTCATTTCCATTCCTCATTTGCTTTACCCACTAGCTCTGCTTTGCTCTAACTTAAGCATCGGAGGGTGTTAGGCCGACACCATACCGGTGCTACTAGCTCTATTTGTGCAGGTGATCGCCTACATAGCAGACCATCTACGTAGGTTACCACCTACGTAGCAGGACACCCACGCAAGTTACCTGCGAAGCGGATCATCGTCTCTGACTCAATACAAATTTATTGTTCGTTGCACACGTGGAAGCAAGAGTGGCATTGGCGCGGAGCACGTCCGTGCATTACACTTGTAACGTTTTCACGCAACAAGAGTTGGCGCCGTCTATGGGAACGTATACTTTGTTACGTGCTCTATCACCAAGAATGAGTCAGAGAAGTCATGCGGAGCACCGTGGTGGTGACGAAAGAGTGGAAAACAACATTCCTCGCACAAGAAGGTACCCAGCTCGTGGGGATAGAGATCGGGTTCAAGAAGCGGAGCCCGAGGGAGTGAGAGTTGAACCCCTGCCAGATAGGAGGGTGGATGCCGTGGAGGAACAAGTACGAGCTGTGAATCGAGACCTTTCGAAGGTACTTGAAATACTCAATCAGAAGTTTATGGTTGACCGCCAAGAATCAAACCCCGGTAACGGCAAAGGCAAGGAGCATGTAGAGTATGTAGATGAGTCGTGAACCAACGGAGAAGGTGGCTCGAAGGGGAAGCAGAGGACGAACAATCAACATGCTGCCCCATCCCGCCTTGAACCTTCCTACCATGGACAATCTCGACTGAAGGGAGGATCCGACCTCCGAGATGTTTTGAATCAAAAAAAGAAAGAGCAAACTGAACTTATGAGGTCCATCTTCTCATTTAAGGACCTTACGCGGTCCTTCGTGACTCAGTTCCTCGGAGGAAGAGATCACAAGAAGCCGGTTACACACCTGTTAACTATTCATCAGAAGTGGGGGAGAGCCTACATGACTACGTGGTGAGATTCAACAATGAAGCTTTGAAAATAGAAGGTTATAGTGATGACATAGCTCTAACCGCCATGATGGCGGGACTGAAAGATGAGAAATTCTTGTGGTCGTTAGGCACCCCCGATTACATACACTGAGCTTCTTTCTAGGGCGCAAAAATATATGAGTGTCAAAGAGCTGCTAAGTGCAAGAAGAGCTCCAGAGAAGGGGGTAGTAGCAAACACTCGGAACATAAAAGGAAAGATCGATCAGAAGATACTACCCGGAGTGATGATCGCCATAGGGATGATAAGAGAAGGAAGACCGAAGATCGACCTAATAAACAAAGTCTTCCTCCTAGCAAGTTCAAGAAATACACCCCTACAACCATACCAGCAGAGCAGCTACTCATGGAGATCCATGATAAGAACTTGGTCAGGTGGCCGTCAAGGATGAAGGGGGGATCAAACAAAAAAAATAAAGAAAAGTACTGTCTTTTCCACAAGGATCATGGTCACACTACCTCCGATTGCTTTGACCATGAGGAAGAAATTGAAGCTCTAATTCAAAGAGGGTACCTAAAGGAGTTTGTGATGAGAAGGAAGGAAGGTTAGCGTGAAGCTACACCTGAACGAAAAGACCATGACCGAGGTGATCAAAAGTCTTTGGGTGGTGACATAAGAACTATTTTTGGTGGACCAGCTGGTGGAGAGTCAAGCAGAAAAAGAAAGGCGAGTGCTCAGGAGGCGAGTCACGCCCCACCTAGATTCGAGGTCTTTTCTACTTATATAATGTCTGGTTGTAAGGCAAAGATAAATTTTGATGAGGAAGAAGTGATTGATATCCACCAACCTCACAATGATGCGCTGGTGGTGATTGTCATTGTTGCAAACTTAAGAGTTCATCGCATCCTGGTCGATGACGGTAGCTCGGTAGATGTACTCTCCCTCAACGTATTTGAAAAATTGGGAATTGGAAGAGAAAAATTGAAAAGAAATCCAACACCCTTGGCAGGATTTGGAGGAGAACAGGTCATCCCTGAAGGAAGTATTGAGTTGCCGGTCACTTTCGGAGAAGAACCTAACACCGTCACTAAAATGGTAGAATTCCAAGTGGTTGAGTGCCCATCAGTTTATAATATCATATTGGGACGCCCTACTATCCACGCGCTCAGAGCCGTACCATCAACTTACCATCAAATGGTGAAGTTCCCTACTGCAAATAGAGTAGGGGTGATCAAAGGGGAGCAAAAGGTCTCTCGGGAGTGTTACCATACAGCTATGAAGAGTACTACACCGGTAAACATGATCGCCGTAGAGCATTCTAAGGAAGAGGCACAGTCCGCTACGACCTACCTGGCAGAAGAAGCGGAGCAACGTCCCTTAGTAGCCCCACCGGAAGGACAAAAGCAGCAGAGCTCTAGGACCCACCCGGGAAGGTATAAACAATGTCACTAAGGTTATAAGGCTAGGAACCCATAGGTTAACTAACCTCAATGGCTAGACTCTATCGCATCTATAAAAGCAGAACATCTCAAAACTTATTATCACTAATGTCTTTGTATCTTTCTCCGTGTTAAGGTTTTCTCTATTGTATGAATTTTTTCAATCAAAGAATTGAGAACACGACTCTTTAACTTCAAAGGCGATTCTAGTATGAACAAATATAAGAGAGAAAACTCAAGCTACTCCCAAGGATACACTTCATTAAGCTTATGTCAAGCTACTCTAAAATTCCAAAGACTCAAGTAAAGCTTCAAGGTTCAAAGCTCTGCTTGAGTGGCGGGTCAGCTATATGAACATATAATTGACTAGTCTACTACAATCCTACATGTTTGGGTGTTCAATAAAATCAACAAATGAAGAGCTTAAGATAATTAAAATTCTAAGTACAACCAGGATGCAGCGCTGCACAGCCGCTCCTGAGTAGCAAGTCTTAGAAAAAAATAAATCTTAAGCTCACGCTACTTCACTACACGCTTAGAGGTTCAACGAAATCAGCAAATGGAAAACTTAAGAAGGCAAATTTTTAGTTCATTCGGAGTGCAGGGGTACATAGCCACACCTAAATAACCATATTTGGAAACAAAAATTCTAAACTCATAAAAATTCTAAGTCTACTAGGGAGTGCAGGGCTCGCACGAGCCACATCTGGTAGAAGAATTTAAAATGAGTAAAAAATTCCAAGTCTACTACGGAGTGCATGGCTCGCATGTGCCGCACCTCGTAGAAGAATTAAGAATAAATTCTAAGCCTACTAGGAAGTGCAGGGCTCACACAAGCCGTACCTGGTAGGAGAATTTAAAATGAGAAAAAATTTTAAGTCTACTAGGGAGTACATGGCTTGCATGAGCCGCACCTATTAGAAGGGTTTAAAATAAGAAAAATTCTAAGTCTACTAGAGAATGCAGGGCTCGTACGAGCCACACCTGATAGAAGAATTCAAAACGACAAAAAATTCTCAGTCTACTTGGGAGTACAGGGCTCGCACGAGCTGTACCTCGTAGAAGAATTGAGAAAAAATTCTAAGTCTACTATGAAGTGCAGGGCTCGTACAAGCCGCACCTGGTAGGAGAATTTAAAATGAGAAAAAAATTTAAGTCTATTAGGGAGTGCAGTGCTCGCACGAGCTGCACCTGGTAGAAGCGACAAAAAAAATTTAGTCTACTAGGAAGTGCAGGGCTCGCACGGCCGAGCCTAGTAGAAGAATTTTAAAATTGAGAAAAATTCTAAGTCTACTAGGAAGTGCACGGCTCGTGCAGTAGAAGAATTTTATAAGAGAAAAATTTCTAAGTCTAATTGAGAGAACTGGGCTCGCACAAGCAGCACCTCATAGAAGAATTAAGAAAAAAAAATTCTAAGTCTAAGAGGGAGTGCATGGCTCTCACAAGTCGCACCTCGTAAAAGAATTTTAAAATAAAAAAAAATTATAAGTTTATTTGGGAGTGCAGGGCTTGCACGAACTGCATCTCGTAGAAGAAATTTAAAAAAAATAAATAATAATAATAATAATATATATCCAAGGCTGTAACAGCCCAGCCCAACCCAAATAAAAGGGCTAGGCCATGCCCACGTTCAGCCCAAAGAGAGCCAAGGTAAAAGCGGGTCGCAATCCTGGTTCGAATCCGGGTAATTGGGTAGACGGGCGGAAGAAGAAACAAAAAATGGGTCAATTGAAGTACACAGCAGAGGCGTTCTCCTTCATTTATTTTTCATTTTTTCCTTCTCTCAATCGCTCGATCTCCCTCTCGCATGCCGCCATTCCCTTCCATCGAATCGCAAGCGATGTAGTCTATCTCTCGTTTTCTCCCTACCACCGACAACCGAGAAGCCAGCTGATTAAGAACATCCTGTTCTCAGTTTACGGTGAAGGGAAGATGAGATCCCCAATTTAGAGCTTTCGGTTCGTGGTTTCATAGTGATCGGTTCCCTGCGATAACTTCAATTTGAATCAATTTATTCAATCTCCATGGAATCCCATTTGAATCACGTCAGTTCTCGGTGAGGGGGAGATGAGACCCACGATTTGGAGTTTTGATTCATGGCCCCGTGGAGAGTGGTTCTCTTGAATTCGCTTCAAATTTGGTCTGCTCCATGGGAGGGAAAAATGAATTCTCTTTGAATTTGTAGCTTCGAATTCGGGCTGGGATTTCACTCAATTAGCTAGGCTCTCGGTTCTTCATCTCGCAAAGCAAGAAAAGACGAATATATCAGGTGATTCAATGGATTTGTTTATTAAAACCAGTTTGCTCTATTCTCCCTTGAATTTGCTTCGTGGACGCTTCGAGCTGGGTCTTCAATGGCTTCTCCCTTCTCGATTCAGCGTGGTAGGGAGAGAGGGATGCTAGTTTTCTTGTGGTTTGATTGGATTCTGGGTACGGTCAGGATTGAATTTTCAATTTCCCCTTGGGTTTCGTCTGAACCTTGCATTCTCTTCGAATTCTCATCCATAGTGGCTGAGACGCGAGGAAGAAGACAGCTACATGGTTCTCAGTTCATGCTCTGCTATGTAATTTCGAAGCTTTGCGTTTTCAAAGAATACCGCAGCTCTGCTATGTTAGATGTCAAGTTTGCACTTCTCAAACAAAGTCATGAAATCTACTCTGTTATGTTAGTCTGTTGGTTTGTCGTGAGTTTGAAAAATTGAAGAAATTTTGATGCTCTACTATGTTAAAGTTCAAAGGAAACAGTGAAATTTTAGCAAAAGATGAAAAACTCGGATCTGCTTTGTGTGAACTAATTCTACAAAATGGAGGTCTGCTAAGAAAATTTTTCTGATTTCAAGATAATCGTTCAAATTGAAATCATGGGGAAGCATACCTGACGAGTTATTCGTTTCTACAATGTAAATTCTTGAAGCTCTGCTGTGTTGGTATGTTGTATAAGAATCAAGATCAGAGTTAAAGCAAAATCGACGTTATTGGTCTGTTATGTTGATCTGTTGTGTGAGATTAAAAAAAACAAACAAAAAGCCTTGCTATGCAGAATTTCAAGTTTGCATTATACAAACATAGAAAGTTTTCAAGCAAAAATATGGGAACCGAGTATGATTGAAAGGGTCTGCTATGTTATGTGGTTTCTAGAAAAATGACATGAGATTTTACCAAGTCATTTCTGCTTCGCTAATCCATATAGCCCTGATACGTTATTCTGTTTTCACAAGTGATGTGTATTGATCAAAAACGCCCTCGCGTTACTTGCAACTTTCAAATCGAAAAAAGTAAGTTATATAATGTGATGAGAGAAATTTCATTACTCTGCTATGCGATTTCGTGATTTTAAGAAGAATTTGTTTAACGAAAAGCTGGTTCAACGAGTCTACTATGTAAAAAGATAAAGTCTCAAGCTCTGCTGTGTCAGCTCTACTATATAGCTCGCTAAAAAAAAGGGACTGCACCGTTGGAATTTTGAAGTTACATGCCCAATTACCTTGTGTAAAAATAGAAGAAAGCTACAAAACAAACCTGATACTTCAAAAACCATTAAGTTCGTCAGCTTTGTTGATTGAAGCACTAAAAAATTCGATAGCTCTGCGATGCTGAAGATTAGGTCTGTAATTTTACACACATGAAAAGTTCTGCTATGGTGTGGGAGAATCAGATATGTTGTATGATTTCAAGAGAATTAGATTCCCTTAAAATAAAAAAGGAAACCAAGTCTGTTATGCCAAAAAAATCATACTGCTTTTCTATGTGAAAACTAAATGGGGCTGCTATGTAATTTCAAATACAAAAAAAAAGTGAAGTCGACATATCTGCTATGTGGCTTTGTTCGTTAGTTTTGAATCTACTATGAATAACAAGCCACAGAGCACAACTCAAAGACATAGGCTGCTAGGTAATTCAGAGAAAAATGGGGTGATTGAAGGCTAATTTTTTTTTTAATTTCAGGGGACTCTTGTTCTCATCTAAATCAAAGGAAAATTGTGAAAGATTCAAAACAAGACTTGAAGCTACAGATTGACATCACTAAATTAAACGCAGCTCTGCCATGTAGTTTTGCGAAAAACAATCAGAGTTAAGTAAAAAAAAATGAAGGATTGCTATGTGAGAATTTTAAAGGATATATGACACTGTCCTTGTGACAAAATGGGAGAAGTTGGAGACCAACAGTTAGTTTTGCTACGTAAAATAAAAAAAAAAAAGAAAAACGAAAAATATACTCACTCCTCTAGCCTCGTTACTCTCACCCCGAGCACCAAGCTTCCCGACACTAGAATGGAGCTACAAATTGAAGTTGTGATGAACAAAAAGTTAGTAAAAAAAAATACATGATTGGAAATTCTTTACAAAAGAAGAAGAAAGAGAGGTGAAAATTTGAAATCTTACAAAGTTGGAGCCTCTCAAAATTACTAAGTGTGAAAATGAGAGTAGAAAGTCCCACCAATTTTATAGTGGGATCAACTCATCTCCTAGCCATTCGATCATGGTAAGTGAAATTGACGGCCTAGATCGGTGATGAAGGTACAATAGTAATAAGTGTTCTACCAACCAAGTACAATAGTAAACTTGAATTCAATGAAGGATTGAGTAATGAGGGTGCATGGTAGTTGGTGACCATCCAAGAGAATACTTAGAAAAATTTCACCCTCAAGAGCACTCCCAAGTAGTGATAAGCTACCCCAACCCGACTCGGGAGTAGGGGGCCACTGTTATGGGTGAAATATTGTTAAGAGTGAAGTGACCACGTGTCGAGCATACGAAGAGACACGAGGAATTTCAAACTCTTTCGACCTACGCATGTGAGCCTAGTCATTTGAGCATGCCACGCACGACGGACCCGACCTCCACAACTAGCGAAGAATGTACCATCAAGAGTAGTCCAGTCGTCTCAAGTGTCAAGGACCGCGAGGCACAACCATCTAATTAATGATGGAGTGACAAGCTCGGGGGTGCATAGAGACGCGAACCCATCTTAGTGAAATATTGGTTAAGTATCCAAGAAAGAAGCTCTGCTGCTGCGTTGCTACGTTGTGTGTATCTACCCCCCACCTCGGAGAAGCGTAGGTGCGCACCAGCCACCTACACACTTACACACCTACACACCTACACCCATTCAAGACCCAACACTTGGACCAATCCGTGTGTGACACTTGGCATGATGACATCATCCATTTCCACTCCTATAAATAGGAGATGAGAAATGGCCAAATGGTAATTCATTTTAATTCCTTATTTGCTTTACCCACTAGCTCTGCTCTTGTAACGTCCCGTTATTTTGAAGTGAATTTTTTTTTTTTAATTTTATTTAATTTTATTTATTTATTTATTATTTCAATTTAAGTATTTAGATTTATTATTATTTTTGTAATTTCGATTTTAGTAGTTTATTTCGCCCGAAATTCTTTTTAATCATTTTAATACTTTAAATTTCGTTTCGGTGACATTAATAATTATTAATAGGCCAATTAATAATTATTAATCACCTTTAGATTTATTTAAGAGCATCGGGTTTCGAATTAGAAGTCAAAAGTCATAAAAGGACGCAACCGTCATTTCCGATTTCTTAAAAATATCCAAACACTATTCATAATCTTCTTTAAATTGCCATTGACCAAAAGTTGACTCATTTTCCTTCAATTTTCTTCCCAAAACCGTCGGTACCAAGAGGGGGAGGGAAATTTTCGGGTTTTGCTCGTTTCTCGGTGGATCGACTTGATTTCGGTTGCATCGGAAAGCCCTCGGGTCTAGGATTCTTTTCCACCCATTGATCGTGCCTTTCTCCCGTGATCCATGGAGTTCTCAGTAAGTAAAATTTCAAACCCTAAGCTCCAAATAGTGTTTTAATCGAGTTTTATTTGTTTTCTTTCGATTTCTTGTCGTGAAACTCGGTGTTTGTAAATACGGGAGTAGTTTTAAGTGTTTTTGGAAACTTTCCCATAACCCTAAAACCGAGTTTCAGTCGAAACCCTTCCCGTTTGAAATTTACCATTTTGGGTTTGATTATGGGTTATTTATTGTTGAATTATTGTTTATTTAAATTCAATTCGGGAAATGGCATAATGTTCAAAAACCCTAATTATCGATACCCATTGAAATCGGGAATATCGAATTTGTTTGAAACCAACTCGAAACACCTCTAAAGTACCTAAAAGCCGGAAAACCAAACCCGAGACCCACTTTTCATGGGGGGCCGAGAGCCTCATAGTGGGGTTTATGGGGTTGTTTGTTGTTTTGAGCTTTTAGATGTTAATTGATCGATGTATGTTTATTTATTAATTGTTAGATGTAATTAATTGTAGGTGTTTCGGATCGTTGTTTGATTGTGCTTTCAGAAACTTGGAGGAAATCTTATTTGTCTAAGGTGAGAATAGTTAGAATTTAAAGTAACTATAGAAAGCAAATAAGTATAATGGTTTGTAGAATTGAAACTAAGATTAGAATCCGAATCTAAGATTAGAGGGATGTGAGTTAGTGCCCTTAGGATTAGGAGTTAATCCTTTAAGTGAGAACTTAGGAGTTCTCGAGGAAAACATTGAATCTTAGAAGATTCTAAGTAATTAGATTCGTTTCGAAGCTTAGGTTCGATCATTGGAGGTTAAGAGATCCATACTTGTATTTAGAACGGTTAATAGAACCTCGGATTATATTGGAAGTTTAGAATCCTGGAAGGTATAGGTTAATCGTTTAAGTTATGTTTTTACTTTTATTATTGGTAGCGGAGTTCGATCGACATATCGTTCGTCCGAGATTCCTATCTATTACTTTATGTCCTTTACTTTATGTCTTTACTTTATGCCCCTTTACTTTATACTTGTTTCGGTTACTTAATCATTTACATTTACATTATTTACTTTTGCAAGCATATGCAAGTATATGCGTAACATCTCGCATTATTGAAAAGAAAAGAAAGTGAGAAAGAAAAACGAAAGGTTAATGGTGGAATACGATAAAAGTCCACATTACCTCCATGCATAAGTACTGGTGGATACTACGGGAAAAGTCCAGACTACTTCCATGCATAAGTACTGGTGGATACTACGAGAAAAGTCCACACTACTTCATACATAAGGATAAGGGTGGATAGTATGTGAAAAGTCCACATTACCTTCATTTCATGCATAAAGGGTGAATGCGTATCCTACAGGATGTACTCATTACCTTCATGCATACGATCGATGAAATTATATATCCTGGATAGAGGATCAAGATGTTATATTTATGCAAAGTTTTATTTATTTATTCTTAACTTTGTCATAACCAGTAATTGGATGAGGATTGACTACGAGTGTTAGTAATATCATCCATTAGAGAGTATAAAATGAAATTACCTAGAGTTTGGAGAACTGTAGGAGTGTATTGTGTCAGATTATTTGGACACAAATCGAAATGCGAGTTTGAGGTCTACTTTTACTTTTTATTCTTATTATTCTCACTGGGCTTAGTTTGTTAGCTCATGATATTACAAAACTTCAGGTAATGCCCTGGCTAGAGGTTGTGGGAGAGGAGGTGGTGCTACGTGATCGAGGGATGATGACCTCGAGATGGACTAAGTTGTTGTAAAGTTTATGTATTACTTTTGTGAACTTTAAAGGATTTTATGAATTATACATTGTATTTAGCTCATAAGAGCTTATGGATGTTGTTTTATGATATTACATCTTTGAACTCCTTATTGGAACTTAATGTTCCATGTGATTTTATTAGATTTGAAAAATTAGGATGTAAACAGGTTTTGGCTAGCCAACTTTCAAACATAAACACGCCAATTTTTCTTAAAATAAAAGATTTCCGCTGTGTTTTCTAATTTAATTTATTTAAAAGTGTCGGGTCGTAACAGTTGGTATCAGAGCCTAAGGGTTCTGTAGACTACATGCGATGCATGTTTGTTTTCATGTTTTGTTTTAAGTCCATTCTCAAGTCATCATCTAAGATCAGCGGCACTAGGTATGCCTATAACTTTTATTCTCATACTTTATTTCTTTGATATTGGAAAGTTTATGAGAATATTGTTAGAAGTTAATGTTGTTTGTGATATTTCACATCCTTGTAAACCACTATGTGGTTATGTTTATATTGACCCATTTTGAGATTTGGGTAAGGGTGTCGAGAAAGTGAATGACCCCGTGAAGTTTTTGAGGTTATACACCTCGTTAAGAGTATTGACATAATGTCAAAGTAAAGGAGACAAGATACTCCAAGAGATTAATCGTTTGATCCTTAAAGCTGATTAAAGTGTTATTGTCACACAATTGCTATGTAGTGGTCTTAGTAGATGTGTGTGGACATTTATGTGTAAAAAGGAGACATGTTTGTCTAGAGTCCAGTATTAAGAGATGAAACACCTGTTTGAGGTGAGAAATTGTTTAAAAGAAATAGGTTTGGCTCGAGTCCAATAACCTAGATTCAAATCAAGGGACAAGTTCCTGGTTTGAGTTGAGAAAGTTGAATTATGGTAAGTGATAAATCTTTATGGTAGCATTGTGCTAAAGGAAAGTGTGTTACCACTCAAAAGAGGAAGTAAGGACTTTACGTGATAAATCTCAACGAGGACCATTAAAGATTGTGTTAATTGGTTAATGGCCTAGTTTGGTCACTATCACGGTATGATGTACTAATTTGAATTGGATTATACTCGAGGTCGAGTTATTGAGATCCATATTTGGAAAATTTTCAAGATTGGCTAACACTATGGTGGAGTGTTGGTATTCGATTGAAGTATAGAAGGAAGTTGATGGACCGTGGTATCGGTAACTTCTATAAGGCAATGAGATGGTTTGGTGAATTTCAATTCACATGGTGTTTGACCATCTAATTGGACGGTGAACTTTGAGAAACTTGTAGGTCACAGTTTGGACCTACTGAGTCTTTTAAGATAGACTCTAAAGTGAAACCTATGTTGGAAGGTTAGAATTATATTGAACTAAGGTGTTTGACAGTCACCAGTTTTGCTTTACAAGAAAGCAAATGACCTCTGAGGTTGAGTTCATTCAAGATTTGAATAAGGAGGCTTAGAAGCCGTCCTTATCTTGGATTTTACATCTTATAAAAGGAAAAGAAAATTAACTACTACGGGACAGACTACCTCTCATAAGAAGAAAGCAAAGAATGACGATGCCAGTCAAGGGATACCGCAGAAGCAACAACGGCAGCAGCAACAACATCAACAACAACAACATCAACATCAACAACAGCAACGACAACAACAACAATTGGTTCGAGGTGGAGCTCAACAAGGATAGGATCATCCTTACTACAATAGTTGTGCCAGTTTCCATCAGGGAGATGCACACTTCCATCAAGATGCTATTTTGTGATCAAACTTGGATTCATGCCACTTTTATAGGGCGTATAAGATACAACCATCACAACGTAGTAATAAGGTCAGGATTATTAGGAAAAGCTACCAGTGTGGTAGTGATTTATATTTGTTATTTTCAGGCCGTTTGGCTTTTATTTTGTTTGATTCTCGAGCTAACCACTCATTTATTTTTATCCTATTATGATGAGTTGGTAGCTTTTGAGCCGAGACTGTTGAGTTTCAAGTTGTGTTTTTACCCGGTGGGGAAGTTTATTATGATGATAGTGTGTATGGAACTTATGACATTTGCATTATGAGCAGATGCTCACATTTTACTTTGATTGTTATGCATATGTATAATTTTGAGGTGATATTGGGTATAGATTGACTATCAGCGAATCGTACCATCATTATAGTTTGTATCGAGAAAGTTTTGATTGTATGAGTCCATGTGGGACTAGCTCATGCTTTCGTGGGTCTAGTAGAAGAGTAACACCCACTTTGATATGTATGTTAGAAGCTAGAATGCTTCTAAGAGATATAGCTTGAGATGATTTAGCTAGTGTTGTCGATACTTCTGTACCGAAGACTAGCTGAGTTAAAAAGACTTAAGAGTGAGTTATAGGAACTCAGGGTCCTCTTAAACTCAGGGTTTATTCACCCTAGTCCGTCCTCGTAAGGAGCACCTCATTGTTTGTGAAAAGAAAGACAGTTCAGTGAAACTGTGTATTGATTATTGATGAATCTGTTGGGATTGAGGCCTCTAGAAGAGTTCTCAAACGGAAGTCCCAACGGATCTTTCCTTGCAGTATAATAAATTCAAAATTAAATGCATAAAAGAAAAACTAACCCTTGTCGAGAAGTGTCTAACTCTTCCTCGTTCTTCGATGGTTACGATCCAGGGACCACCAAAAAGATCTTCCTCACTAAGCACAAAAGAGAATCGGTGCGTGGGCACTATCTCCTTTGGAAAAAGGAAAAATTGAGAAGAAGAATTTTCTTCCCAATCACCCTATGGGCGGCGCAAGAGAGAGGGAGGAGAGGAAATTCCTGAGCCTTTACTTTAACTTTCTTGGTTGTGTGTTTTGGGGTCACCCCAAAGGTCCTATTTATAGGAGAGTAAAGGCCTCAGAAAATCTTCTGAATATCTTTTCATTTAATGAGATATATTTGAATAATAAAGATATTATATTTTATTCCATAATAAAACATTCCATATCTTTTATTTAAATTAATCAATATTAATTTAAATATATTATTCCATATCTTCCATTTAAATTAATCATATTAATTTAAATAAGATATTTCATATATTTCATTTAAATTAATCATATTAATTTAAATAAGATATTCCATATCTTCCATTTTAAATTAATCATATTAATTTAAAAAAGATATTCCATATCTTCCATTTTAAATTAATCATATTAATTTAAAATAAGATATTCATATATTTTAAATAAATAAAAATGCAAACTTTTTGGTCAACCTTTTGACCAAGGGGGGCGTGTGACCCCACCTTGGGCCACACGCCCCTATCATCATCCAATGACAATATTGGGCATTTTATTTTTCTCTTTATTTAATGGAACAATTCCTTTAAATAATTAAATAAATAAAACTCCTTTTATTTATTCCAATAAATAAAACTCCTTTTATTTATTCCAATAAATAAAACTCCTTTTATTTATTCCAATAAATAAAACTCCTTTTATTTATTTCCTCATTTAATTTGATAATTTCAAATTAAATATTTAAATAGACTCTTCTATTTAAATCCCCATTAATTTTGGACAACACAAAATTAATTTAATTAAATAAACTCCTTTATTAAATCTCTTATAATTAAATAGACTCTTCTATTTAATAATTAAATAGACTCCTCTATTTAATTCCACCATTAATTAAATAATTAAATAGACTCCTCTATTTAATTTCCTTTAATTAATTGAATAGACTCCTCTATTTAATTTCCTTTAATTAATTGAATAGACTCCTCTATTCATTTCCAATTTTCCAAAGAGAAATTAATCATATTAATTTATGTTCTCAATTACATGCGTTAGCTCGGAGGACTTAATGAACCTATAGGACTAAGCTCCAATGATCCAGAATTACCTTTGATCAAAACTCCTTTTAATCAATTAATTCTCATTCATTAACTCCTAGATAACTCCACTAAATATCTAGAGTTGCACTCTTAGTACTATAGACATAGTTATGTCCATTGGCTATAATCATTAACTACACTTTGATCCTTCACAAGTTAGTTTGTATCCATGGCTAGGTATTTACACCGTATTAACCTCCATGATACATCTTGTTCCTTAAGCGTAACTGATTCTCCAATGAACAACCTTACATAATCTCTATTATGCGTCTTTAACCTTTTCCTTGATCGGAGGAATATGGGGCCCCATTGTTCAAGACCGAATCATCCATAAGGGAACTACTTATCTATTTTCCTATATGGAAAAGAGTGAATTCCAATTTTGTGTAATTACGTTCCCGTCTATAAGCAAGATGCAATCCCCAAAGTGGGAGGCATATTGAGCGAACTATACGAGTCACTCTCACCTATGCAAATCAAAGGCTTGTCTCTTGCGACAGGAGTTCATAATCCACTCAGGATTAAGATCAATTGTACATGATCAACCTGGTTGATAAACGAAGTGTCTTTCTGTAACTGGCTTTCCCGGAAGGCGGTAAGTTTATCTTAGTCCGGTCTACTACAATCTCTATTGCAACAACTCCCCCACTCACATGTCTCTACATGAGCGATCCAGGATGAGATCACTTGTGCCAATTCACAAGTGGGCCGTGTTAGTGGTGTTACCAGGAAATAAGGCACCCAACCTTTATTCATGTACCACAGACTATTTGAGTTACACTTAAGTGAATCTTCCCGCATCATATGCTCACTTTAAGTTATCATACGTAACTCTGGATCTTATGATGGATTACATTTATTAAACTAATAATAAATGACAATGTAAATATTACTAATTAATAATTCCTTTATTTATTTATAGTTTAATTGGATTACATAAGATTTAGGGGCAGAAACCCCAGCAGAATCAAGTTACAATGTAAAACAAGTATCAATTGCATTGGATTGATGATCTATATGATGAGTTGGGGAGCCCCGGTGTTGTTTGTGAAAAAGGAAAGATGGCTCTCTGCAATTGTGTATCGATTTAAAGAGTTGAGCCGTGTTACGATGAAAAACAAGTAACCTTTGCCAAGGATAGAGGAATTGTTTGATCAATTGAGAGGAGCCACTATCTTTTCGAAGATAGATTTGAGATTTGGCTATCATCAATTGAGAATTCGGGATGAGGATATTCCCAAGACTGCAGCGTTATGGACATTATGAGTTTGTAGTTATGTCCTTTGGCTTGACCAACGCACCTGCAGCTTTTATGGACCTTATGTACACGGTGTTCAGGAGGTTCATTGACTCTTTTGTGATTGTTTCTATTGATGATATCTTGGTTTATTCCAAGACAAAGGAGGTGCATGCGATGCACCTACGGGAAGTTTTGACGGTTCTACGAGATCAGAAATTGTATGCCAAGTTCTCAAAGTGTGAGTTTTGGCTGAGAGAAGTGGCATTTTTAGGCCATATAGTATCAAGTAGAGGAGTATCTGTTGATCCCTCTAAGATTGAGGCAGTTGGTAACTGGCCTAGACCGACGAGTGTGGCTGATATTCATAGTTTTCTGGGACTTGCAGGTTATTATAGACAGTTTGTACAAGATTTCTCTAAAATTGCTTCAGCTTTGACACGCTTGACCCAGAAGGGAGTTGATTTTATATGGTTTGAAGATCGTGAAAGGAACTTTGAGGAGCTCAAGAGGAGGCTTGTAACAGCACCTGTTCTATTGTCGCCTGACAGAACTGGTGGTTTGACTGTGTATATAGATGCTTCCCATAGAGGTTTGGAATGTGTGTTGATGCAACACGGGAAAGTTATAGCCTATGCTTCCCGTTAGTTGAAAGAGCATGAGAAGAAATATCCGACTCATGATTTGGAGTTGGCGGCATTTGTTCATGCTTTGAAAATATGGAGACATTATTTTATGGTGAGAAGATTCTGATGTTTACTGACCATAAGAGTCTCAAGTATTTCTTCCCTCAGAAGGAATTGAATATGAGACAGAGTCAATGGTTAGAGCTCATTAAGGATTTTGACTGTGATATTCAGTATCATCCTGGGAGATCCAGTGTAGTGGCTGATGCACTAAGTAGAAAATCTTCTCTATTCATCCAGGTAGTATGAAGATGTACAAGGAACCGAGACAATATTATTGATGGCCGGGGATGAAACATGAGATTGTAAAGTATGTGAGTAGGTGCTTGATTTGTTAGCAAATCAAGGTCCTAAAGATCCATCGAGTTATCTTACCTCTGAAAGTGCTAGAATGGAAATGGGAGAAGATTTCCATGGAGTTTATCTGGGGTTTGCCGAAGGAGAGCAAAAAGTTATGATATCATTTGGTGATTGTAGACCATTTGATGAAAACCGCACACTTTATTCTTGGAAGGATCATCTATCCAGTTAAGACTAGGGTACAGTTGTACCTAAGAAAGATCGATAAATTTTGGTGTGCCGGTGAAGATTTTATCAGATCGAGACACTCGCTTTGTCTTGAAGTTTTGGCACTGTTTAGACACTTTGTGGAAGAAAGTGTCGTTCTCCCGTTCATTTGGATGAGATTGGAGAAAAGAGACTTTTGATACTCAAGTTGAAACAAATGACTAGAAAGTCTATTATTTGTTTAGAGAAAGGTTAAGGGTTAACCAAAGTTGACAGCAGGAAACGGCGAAGTTCGTTCAAGTTGTAGTAGTGGGTCTCGTATACTTCAAGTGACACCAACGAAGGGTGTTATGGAGGTTGGGAATAAGTGTCAGTTGAGCCCTAGATTATTGGCCTATCAAGATACTCAATCGAGTAGAAGTGGTAGCTTATTGTTTAGCTTTACCACTTTCGTTATCGGCCGTTTGTAATGATTTCCTTGTATTGATGCTTGAAAATACATGATGAATCCGTTCCACGTGATTGATTATGAACTTGTTGTTTTGAATGCTAATAAGTCTTATGAGAAGACACCGGTTAAGATCATAGCATTCAATCAAAAGTGATGAGAAATAAAAAAAAAGGATTCACTTGGTTAAGGTTCTTTGGAAAAACAAAGTGTTAAAGGAAGCAATGTGGGAACGTGAAGATGAGTTACAGTCTAAGCACCCTCGCTTTTTCACTTAGTGAGCGAACTTTTCGAGGACGAAAAGTCTTTTAAGGAGGGTAGACTGTAACGTCCCGTTATTTTGAAGTGAAATTTTTATTCTATTTTATTTTATATTATTTTATTTAATGTTATTTATTTATTTATTATTTCCATTAATTATTATTTTTGTAATTTCGATTTTAGTAGTTAATTTCACCCAAAATTCTTTTTAATCGTTTTAATACATTAAATTTCATTTCGGTGACATTAATAATTATTAATAGGCCAATTAATAATTATTAATCACCTTTAGATTTATTTAAGAGCATCGAGTTTCGATTTAGAAGTCAAAAGTCATAAAAGGAAGCAACCGTCATTTTCGATTTCTTAAAAATATCCAAACACTATTCATAATCTTCTTTAAATTGCCATTGACCAAAAGTTGACTCATTTTGCTTCAATTTTCTCCCCAAAATCGTGGGTACCAAGAGGGGAGGGAAATTTTCGGGTTTTGCTCGTTTCTCGGCGGATCGACTTGATTTCGGTTGCATCGGAAAGCCCTCGGGTCTAGGATTCTTTTCCACCCATCGATCGTGCCTTTCTCCTGTGATCCACGGAGTTCTCGGTAAGTAAGTTTAGAACCCTAAGTTCCAAATAGTGTTTTAATGGAGTTTTCTTTGTTTTCTTTCGATTTCTTCTCGTGAAACTCGGTGTTTGTAAATACGGGATTAGTTTTAAGTGTTTTTGGAAACTTTCCCATAACCCTAAAACCAAGTTTCAGTCGAAACCCTTCCCGTTTGAAATTTACCTTTTTGGGTTTGATTATGGGTTATTTATTGTTGAATTATTGTTTATTTAAATTCAATTCGGGAAATGACATAATGTTCAAAAACCCTAATTATCGATACCCATTGAAATCGGGAATATCGAATTTGTTTGAAACCAACTCGAAACACCTCTAAAGTACCTAAAAGCCGGAAAACCAAACCCGAGACCCACTTTTCATGGGGGGCCGAGAGCCTCATAGTGGGGTTTATGGGGTTGTTCGTTGTTTTGAGCTTTTAGATGTTAATTGAACGATGTATGTTTATTTATTAATTGTTAGATGTAATTAATTGTAGGTGTTTCGGATTGTTGTTTGATTGTGTTTTCGGAAACTTGGAGGAAATCTTATTTGGCTAAGGTGAGAATAGTTAAAATTTAAAGTAACTATAGAAAGAAAATAAGTATAATGGTTTGTAGAATTGAAACTAAGATTAGAATCCGAATCTAAGATTAGAGGGATGTGAGTTAGTGCCCTTAGGATTAGGAGTTAATCCTTTAAGTGAGAACTTAGGAGTTCTCGAGGAAAACATTGAATCTTAGAAGATTCTAAGTTAGATTCGTTTCGAAGCTTAGGTTGGATCATTGGAGGTTAAGAGATCGAAACTTGTATTTAGAACGGTTAATAGAACCTCGGATTATATTGGAAGTTTAGAATCCTGGAAGGTATAGGTTAATCGTTTAAGTTATGTTTTTACTTTTATTATTGGTAGCGGAGTTCGATCGACATATCGTTCATCCAAGATTCCTATCTATTTACTTTATGTCCTTTACTTTATGTCTTTACTTTATGCCCCTTTACTTTATGCTTGTTTCGGTTACTTAATCATTTACATTTACATTATTTACTTTTGCAAGCATATGCATAACATCTCGCATTATTGAAAAGAAAAGAAAGTGAGAAAGAAAAACAAAAGGTTAATGGTGGAATACGAGAAAAGTCCACATTACCTCCATGCATAAGTACTGGTGGATACTACGGGAAAAGTCCACACTACTTCCATGCATAAGTACTGGTGGATACTATGGGAAAAGTCCACACTACTTCATACATAAGGATAAGGGTGGATAGTATGTGAAAATTCCACATTACCTTCATTTCATGCATAAAGGGCGAATGCGTATCCTACGGAATGTACTCATTACCTTCATGCATACGATCGATGAAATTATATATCCTAGATAGAGGATCGAGATGTTTTATTTATGCAAAGTTTTATTTATTTTTTCTTAACTTTGTCATAACAAGTAATTGGATGAGGATTGACTACGAGTGTTAGTAATATCGTCCATTAGAGAGTATAAAATGAAATTACCTAGAGTTTGGAGAACTTTAGGAGTGTATTGTGTCAGATTATTTGGACACAAATCGAAATGCGAGTTTGAGGTCTACTTTTACTTTTTATTCTTATTATTCTCACTGGGCTTAGTTTGTTAGCTCATGATATTACAAAACTTCAGGTAATGCCCTGGCTAGAGGTCGTGTGAGAGGAGGTGGTGCTGCGTGATCGAGGGATGATGACCTCGAGATAGACTCAGTTGTTGTAAAGTTTATGTATTACTTTTGTGAACCTTAAAGGATTTTATGAATTATACATTGTATTTAACTCATAAGAGCTTATGGATGTTGTTTTATGATATTACATCTTTGAACTCCTTATTGGAACTTAATGTTCCATGTGATTTTATTAGATTTGAAAAATTAGGATGTAAACAGGTTTTGGCTAGCCAACTTTCAAACATAACCACGCCAATTTTTCTTAAAATAAAAGATTTCTGCTGTATTTTCTAATTTAATTTATTTAAAAGTGTAGGGTCGTAACAGCTCTGCTCTAATTAAGCATCGGAGGGTGTTAGGCCGGCACCACACCGGTGCTACTATCTCTATTTGCGCAGGTGATCGCCTACATAGCAGACCACCTACGTAGGATACCACCTACGTAGCAGGACACCCACGCAAGTTACCTTTTACGCCGATCATCGCCTCCGGCTCAATACAAATTTATTGTTCGTTGCACACGTGGAAGCAAGAGCAGCATTCGCGTGGAGCACGTCCGCGCATTACACTTGTACCGCTTTCACGCAACAACATAAGAGTTTCATTATCAATTGGTTTTATGATGCCCATGATTCTTAATAATCTCGATAAACGAGGGGTTTTTCGGATTTAATTTATTACTATAAGAAAATACAAGGAAAAGTTGAGTTTTATTTGGAAAAATAATTCCCTTGAATAATATGAATTGTTGAATAATAAGATGTTAGTTTATAATGCTAATTTCTAATTATTTGAATTGTTATGATAGGCATATGGCAAAGGGAAGTTGAATTGTTGTGATAGGCGAATGGCAAAGGGAAGTTGGATATTCCTTTTTTCTTCTAGGATCGAGTCTTGCTGCATATGTATTTACTGAAGGAAAAACAATTCATACTCAATTGACCAAGGGTGAGTTTGGACTGCTTAAAAAATAAGCAACTTAATCCAAAGTACTTTTACTATAAGTAATATGAAAAACTAAAAGAGAACTCTTTTTAGTAAATACATAACAGCAAACAATTCATATAATGAGACATTAGGGTTTTAAATTAACATCACGTAGAACATTAATTAAAACATATTACAAAAGCTTAAGTACTGGACTATGAGATACATCAATTTAGCGAGGAAATATCGAATGAGTGAATGACTAAAAACTATAGTTCATCACAAGCAAAAGCAATTACAGACATGAAACCACTAGAGGTGTAAGTTAAAATCCAAAAAACTGATGAAATCGATAAAATCGACCGAATCCGACCAAGTCGGTAGGAGAACCAACCTAGTCGGTCGGGGTCGGTTTTGAACAATCCCAAAACCAACCATAGTCGATCGGTTTTAACCAAACTGGTTGGTCGACCGATTATGTAATAAAAAAAATTCTGATCTAATCTCTTCTAAAGCCCCTGATGTTGGAATAAATTCAATAATTGGGGACCACACCTGTAATAAATTAAATGTGTATGTTATTTTTAATCAACCAATTAAAGTGATCTAATAAAGTTTAGGTATTGGCTTAATAGAGTAATTAGATATTTCCATGGACGTAAATATATACATAGATATCATTTGATATATATAATTTAATGAGGGGCTAAATTATAAATATATAACTTTGTAAACTGCCTAAACAGCTATCAGGTTGGGTTATAGTCCCCCATTCCCCTTTAGTTTTCATGTATCTTCTTCTTCCCTTTAGAGAAGTTCTCATAGTGAAACTACAGAGGAATTGGAAGATCTAAACTCTTTCGGTAATCATTTTCAATCATCAATTCAGGTACGCTTTCGCTTTCGGTAATCCTTGGATAATTTGTCTCTAGAATTCAGTCATGGGTTAATTAATTTCTCCTAACACCGGACCCCTCATAATTTCCTTTCCCATTTCCTAATATCCCATTTTCTTTCCCATTCCTCAATATCCCATTTCCCAATCCCAATTATGTCTCTTCCCCCTCTTTACTGCTCCCTCGATTCAGAAACCCCCCCATTCATTCTCAATCCCATTTGATCCCACTACCACCCTACTAATTCCCTCGGCCCTCTTTTCCTCTCAACGTTTCCGACGCCGCTCCTCCGCTTGCCACCTTTATCGTTCACAATCTTCAAAACCGACCCAAACCGACCGACTGACCTGTTGGCCGGACTGTCAATTCTAAACCGCTTCTCCATTGTTTCGGTTGGCGGCAGTGGTGCCTATTTTATGGCCAAAACCGATTAAAATCAACCCTAACCGATCGACTCTGACCGATTTACACCCCTAGAAACCACTACAAACTGAGAGATAAGTTAGAAGTTTCCTAGGGAGATTGGATTATATTTCATGATTCATCTCACATTTGATCGCAACTTGCGAACCAATATTGAAATTGCTTAAAAAAAGTAAAACGAGCAAATAGAATGAAGATTATTGTCAAATTGCTTTCAATAAGATAAAGCGATACTTGCATAATCCACCAGTTTTGGTTCCCCCGACACCAGGCTGGCCTCTTATTCTTTATTTATCAGTGCTAGAAGATTCAATGGGATGTATATTATGCCAACACGATGCCTCTGAGAGGAAAGAGCAGGCAATTTACTATTTGAGTAAGAAGTTCACCAATTAGGAAGCAAGATATTCATTGCTTGAGAAAACGTGTTGTGCTTTAGCCTAGACTGCCTAGCGCCTAGGACAATATATATTGTACTATACTTCATGGTTGGTGTAAAAAATGGACCCAATCAAATATATTTTTGAGAAGCCATCCCTATCAGGGAGAATTGCAATGTTGCAATTTCTATTGTCTAAATATGACACTGTTTATGTTACAAGAAAGGTGATTAAAGGAAGCATACTCTTAGACTATCTGGCAGACTTACAAATAGAAGACTATAAACCTAAAAATTTTGATTTTTTCGATCAAAATATCATGGAAGTTGTCAAAGAAGAAGAGGAAGAGTTCATTGATCCCTAGTTATGGACCATGCAGTTTGATGGAGCGTCAAATGAACTAGGGCATGGAATCAGAGCGATATTGATCTCTCCTGAAGGAAAATTATTTCAACTTTCAGCTAATTTATACTTTGATTGAACTGATAATGTAACTGAATATAAGGCATGTAGCATGGGAATCCAAGCAGTTAGACATATGAAGATTCAAAAGATGCAAGTATATGGGGATTCCATGTTAGTTATCCTACAACTAAAAGGAGAATGTGAAACTAGAGATTTGAAGATAAATCCCATATAAGATTATATACTTGAATTATGTGAGGGTTTAGATATAGTGACATTCAATCACGTCCTACGAGAAAATAATCAGATCGTTGATGCATTAGCTACTCTATCAGCCATGTTTTAAATAGAAGAAAATGAGGAAGTACCACTGATACAGATTGAAAAGCAAGAATCACCAGCTTACTATATCCATATTGAAGCAGAGTCAGATGGAAAACCATAGTATTGTGATATAAAGAATTTCATCAATAATCGAGAATACCCTTCAGGTATATCAGAAAATGATAAAAGAACACTGGAAGACTTTTCAATGAGTTTCTTTAATCTGAATGGGGAAGTGTTATAACAACAAAACCATGAGATGGTTCTTTTAAGGTGTGTTGATTTTGTAGAAGCTAAGAAAACTATGGAGGAAGTACATGATGGAATTGGTGGGACCCAATCTACTGGGCATATGATGGCAAGACAAATCCTTAGAGCGGGATATTACTGGTTAACTATTGAAACCAATTGCATTAAATATGCTAGAGAATACCACAAGTGTCAGATATACGCCAACAAGATCCATGCACCGGCTTGAGAATTTCAAGTTTTATTTGTTGGGATTAAGACCTCTATAAAATAAATCTCAACTGGAAGTCCTAAGGATCTTTCCTTGCAGTATAATATTATTCAAAAGTAAACGCATATAAAAGAATACTAACCCTTGTTGAAAAGTGTCTGACGATTCCTCTTCTTCCTTGGTTACGATCCTGGGACCACCAAAAACTCTTCCTCACTATGCACAACAAAGAAATGGTGCATGTGCACTTTTCCTCCTTGGAAAAAGGAAGAGGAAAGAAAAATTTCTTCCCTACACCACAATAGTGGCGGCGACAAGAGGGAGAGAGGGGAGGAATTTTCTGAGACTTTTCTCTTCTCTTAGTTGTGTGTTTTAGAGTCACCTTAAGGTTCCTATTTATAGGAAAACTAAGGCCTTAGAAAATCTTTGAATACCTTTTAATGATTAAATAATTAAATAAAGTTATTAGAATATTTTTTGAATAATTAAGATATAATATCTTGTTCCATAATAAGATATTCCCATATCACAATTTAAATTAATCCTTATTAATTTAAATATATTATTTCATATCTTACACATTTAAATTAATCATTATATTTTAAATTAAGATATTCCATATATTTTAAATAAAATAAAATGCACATACTTGGTTAAAAAGAAACAAAAGTGGTGTGTGACCCTCTCATGGGTCACACGCCCATATCATCATCTCCATGACAATATTGTGCATTTTATTTTCCCTTTTTATTTAATAGAACAATTCTATTAAATATTTAAATAAATAAAACTCCTTTTATTCATTTAATTCCTCTTTAATTTGACTATCTCAAATTAAATATTTAAATAGACTCCTCTATTTAAATTCCCATTAATTTTGGATAGCTTCAAAATTAAATTAATTAAATAGGCTCTTCTATTTAATCTCTCTATTAAAATAATTAAATAGACTTTTTTATTTAATAAATTATTAAATAGACTCCCCTACTAAATTTTCGAAAAATTCGCTTGGGTCCATTTAAAAATTGAACTAACAAAAACCTATTTAAATTACATGGTCCCAATAGAAGAAAAAAAACGAGAGAAAAGAAAAAAAACATTTCTAAAGTAAAAGAAGATCAAACGACTTCATGAGGAACTGAAACTATGCTTTGATGAGCTCAGGACTCTAACTATACCATTTTACAAATTTACATAAGTTATCACTTATGCATGCAAAATCACTTGAGCTCGAGGACGACGTCATCTAGTCCAATCCCAAAGTCCGACATTCAAGCTCCAACGCAGACCATCTTCCTTGTCATGGCCTCGACTGCAATGAAAACCTGAAAGGTTATATGTAGCACCTCTGAGCATGGCGCTTAGTGAGAATTAAAAGAAAAGAAAGTACACTTATGCATGAATTTCATAGTCAGAAAAGAGTCCAAGTACTCAAGTCTCTCGCCCTTCACTAAGTTTTTGCTTTCACTAGAGGATCTATCCTATAATATTAATCCTAGACCCAAACTGTAAGTATTCACAATCCCAGTTTAAAACCAAAGAATAAACATTCTAAGTTAACTCCCTCATCGTTATAATTATTCAAACCCAAGAGCTTTTAACACCTACACACACTACAATTATACTCACTTTCAAGCCTTAATTCAAAACCACTCCTCTTTCATATCCCTGAACCGTACTTGCCTTTCTCGATACTCAAGCCCATTCTAACCCATACTACACATGACATGTTCCACGTAATTAGCTCTCACACACATCCTAGTCAAGAGGCATTAGCATCCCAAAGTATGTAACGTGTCTAAAGTAAAAATAAGTTAAAGTAATGCTAGGATCAAAATGTTACCAACAAAGTTGAACTCAAACTTTTAAGCAACCAAGCTTCAATACCCACTTTCGCTTTCAACACATTTACCATACACCGATGGTCTTGGAGACTATCTCGATAGCTCATTCCACAAATCAAAGTTCCAACACTTTTACATCCCACGCATCTTACCCATGCGCAAATATCTTGGAGGTTATCTTGGATTGAGTTAAAAACGTAATAGAATGATGTGCTTATAATGGCCAAAAGAATAATGAAATGAAGTAAGTGTGATGATTGGAAATGATGCATCAAAAGTAGCTAATGACTTAATAAGAAAATTTCATAAGTAATATCTAAAAGCTTAAACAAGTGTGTTTAATAAAACCAACAACAATGCAAGTACTCGGTCAAGTTATGTCGCACTTTCATTCAAACCAATACCATATCCCATTTATAATTTTCTCGCGTCTTTCCACGCACATCTTAAAAACCATCTCGGTAGCTACTCATACGTACTAGGCTATCTCAGTAGCCATTTGAGCCATTTCACAATCTCCCATTTCACATTCCTCACGTCTTACCATGCATTTCTCAAAAAATTTCTCAATAATCACTCGAGTCGTAGCTCATTTTATTCTTCTAGGTTATCATAATAGTCACTCTAGCATACATGCCATCCATCACATAGCGCCTCGGAGCTACATGCAACCCGTAACGGTAACCATATGTGACGTCCAACAACCACACACCATTACATAGGTTAGGACCTCATGGCCACTCAACAAACACATGATATGCATGAATGTAATGAGATGTAAATGGTCATGCTTTCATTATAATCATTATCGAATATCAATCTTTAGCGCACCGAATACACATATATAAGAATGGATCCCAATCAATATATACCTCAATCTTTCACTTGATACTTTCAAATACACAAATGATCATGTAAAAGCCACTCTTCGAATACTATCCTTTAACATCTTAAATATGTAAGTAACTTATCGAACATTAATCTTTAACACATTGAGCATATATGAAAATAAACCCCATCCAGTATATGACTTGATCTTTAAATTGAAACATATATAAACACAAGTAAACATACAAGAAAAATTCAAGGGTTAAATAGCATCAAGGATATTTCAAGAGTATTTCCACTTATTCCACTTTCTCAACAACATGACTAGTTCGGTCAACGATTTCCGTTTCGCTCTCAATCTCCTTTTCCCCTTACTTCCAAGTACAAAATGGTGTTCCCAAATCAGCCTCATATAACATTACACCCCATCCCACACTCTCATAATAGCAACCACATTCTAACACCCTTACCGTCACTTTAATTCCTTTTGTTCTCACTTTTCAAGTGAAAACAAGGCTTGACCTTGACTTTTCTTTCCTCATCAATCAAAAACATTTAAAAAATAACCTTAAGCTTGAAATATTCTAAATAATTTAGTAAGAACAATAAACTAAAACCGGGAACCCGGTTTGGTCCAAAAAGTCTCTAAACTAGCTAAATAGAAAAGTGACAATTTTGGACATTTGAGGGGTGCTTGAAAATTCATTGGTTGGAGTTCCTAACTTGATTTTCTTATGTAAAATATGTATTTATACACCCAAATATACCAGAATTGAAAGACGTTACAAGAGGATTAAGAAAACTTCAAAATTAGGAAGAACTAGGAAATCTTCAAATGGCCAACAATGGAGACTTTGAACTTGAATTCCATCTATGGTTTCCTACCCTTTCATGATATCAAAATGTCAAGACTTCCAATGCATGACCCTTTTCTCATAACCATTCTAAGTACAATTATTTACACCTAATCTTACTATGGTAAAACCAATGCCCTAGCAAGCTCACATTTCCCATATCCCGTTTTGTCACACGCCCTTCCAATTGCTTGCTCATGAAAAACCCCCCATCTAACTTATTTAAAACTTGAAAATAATAACAAGATTAAACATCCTTACACAATTCAATTCATATTACAAAACTCAAACATAAGTGTACTTTAGTTTCTTTTTATTCCCACCTTGTGATACAAATTGTCTAGCTTGCACATTGGGTCTTGATCAATTCATTTCATTCATTTAACAAACTTTATTTACCATAAACAATTAACATTTCAATTTAACACAACCCGAGACCCCTAAAACAACCCAACATCCCGATGATATAAAACAGACCCTAAATTCATTAACAAAATAGTGGGGTGGGTGCATTCGGCTATGTTTTTGCTTAAAGAGAAGTTCTTAGATAATTTTCATGCTTAAATCTAAGTTAATTCATAAAGTTCATGAGTTTTGAATCAATTAACATAAGAAAATCATTTAGGTTTTACATTGTAAAAGAGTTCAAGAGAACCATCCATGGATATTATGTTAGTTTATAAAACCATGAGAGTTTAAAAAAAAATTTAATATCAAAACTCAACTACAAGAAAACTAAAACCTTATTCATAATTTTAGGTTCAAAAGTTCCAATTACAAGAATTTACATCCTATTTCAATGAATTCTTTAACTACAAACTTAAACTCCATCTATTTCCATAAATTCCCCAAATTTCTAGGGTTTGAAAACTTACCATATCTTGATGAAAACTATATGGGTTGCTTTCGATTCTTCTAGATTCGACTTCTACTCACAAAATCACAAAGTTTAGACTTTGATTTGATGCAAAATGATGAACAAATGACAAAGCCCAAAGATTTTCCCTCCCATGGTGCTCCACATCTGAATGAAGAGGAAAGAATGAGTTTTTTTTTTTTTTTTTTTGTCTTTTTATTTGTTTAATTAAAAGGAAGGTGATGAAGACACCTGGCAATAGCATTAATTGCTTCCTATCCTTGTTCTTTTTAAAACTTAATACTAACCATATTAATTTTATGCTTTTGTCTTCCATTTATATTTTGTTTAAAAACTAACCCAAATTCATTTAACCAAAGGCAATTATTTAACCATTCAACTAACCATAGTTAGTTTCTTACCCAACTTTGGTTAACTCAGTTAACCTTGATTAATTCACATCCAAAATAATTATTTAACTTTATTTAAAACACATTTTCTTATTATAAATAAATTTCCAAATTCCATAATTTAAAATAATTTAATTTTCACTATTTTAAATATTTTACCAAAAGTCAGGCCATCACAACTCCTCTATTTAATTTCTTTTAATTAATCAAATAGACTTCTCTATTTTTTTTATTCAATTTCCAAGGTGATTAATCATATTCTCAATTACATGCGATAGCTCGGAGGACTTAATGGACCTATAGGACTAAGCTCCAATGATCTAGAATTACATTGATTAGAGTAGTTTAATAAATTAATTCTTATACATTAACTCCTAGATAATTCCACTAAATATCTAGAGTTTCACCCTTAGTATTATAGACATAGTTATGTCAATTGGCTAAAATCAATAACTACACTTTGATCTTTCACAAGTAGTTCATATCCATGGCTAGGTAATTTTACCAAAATAACCTCCATGATACATCTTGTTCCTTAAGCCCAACTGATTCTCTAATGAACAACATTACATAATCTCTATTGTGCGTCTTTCCTTTTTCCTTGATTAGAGGAATATGGGACCCCACTGTTCAAGCACCGAATCAGTCCATAAGGGAACTACTTATCTTTTTCATATATGGAAAAGAGTGAATTCAAGCAGGATGCAATGCCTAAAATGGGAGGTAGATTGAGCGAACTATATCGAGTCACTCTCACCTATGCAAGTCAAACGTTTGTCTCTGCGAATAGGAGTTCGTAATCCACTCATGATTAAGATCAATTGTACATGATCAACCGACTGATATATGAAGTGTCTTTCTATAACGACTTTACCAAAAGACAGTAAGTATATCTTAGTCCAGTCTACTACAATCTCTATTGCGGCAACACCCCCGCTCACATGTCTCTACATATGCGATCCAGATGAGATCACTTGTGTCAATTCACAAGTGGGCCGTGTTAGTGGTGTTACCATAAATAAGGTACCCAACCTTTATTCATATACGACATACTATTTGTGTTACAACTTAAGTGAATCTTCCCACATCACATTCTCACTTTAAATTATCATCAATAATAAATGAAAATATAAATATTACTAATTAATAATTCCTTTATTTATTTATAGTTTAATTAGATTACATAAGATTTAGAATAGAAGCCCTAAAACTATTGTCACCGTGGCCATTCTCAATGTGGGGAATAGATGTGATCCGTCCAATAGAGCCAAATGCTTTAAATGGTCACCTTTTCATTCTAGTTGCCATAGACTATTATACTAAATGGGCGAAACGAGAAATAATATGTCGATATGGATTGCCTTAGAGGATTATCACTGATAATTCTAAAATTTTTAACAAGTTGATGATAGAGTTCTTTGAGGAGATGAAAATCAAGCATTCAAACTCAACTATTTACCATCCCATGATGTATGGATAGCGTACTTCCATTTGCACATCTACTGGGGCAATGTCATTTTCTCTTGTTTATGGTATGGAGGTTGTCCTTCCAATTGAAGTAGAAATCTCATCTCTCAGAGTCCTAATGGAAGTAGAGTTAGAAGAAGTAAAATGCATTCATAGTATATTTGATCAGTTGAATTTTATTGAAGGGAAAAGATTAACAACACTCTGCAAGGGTCAACTTTACCAAAGAAGGATGACACAAGCATCAAAAGAATATACACCCAATACATTTTCAAGAAGGAGATTTAGTTTTGAAGAAGATTCTTCCTTTCTTGAAGGACCATAGAGGGAAATAGACTCCAAATTATGAAGGTGTGTCTGTAGTAAAGAAAGGTTTTACAAGAGGGGCCCTGATAACTTGTATGGATGGGGAGGATTTGTCGAAACTAATTAATTCAGATGTGGTAAAGAGATATTTTGCATAATTATGAGCTCACCTCGCAAGCATTATTATCAGGATTTAAGTTAATTTCGGGAAAACTACAATTTATTTATTTATTTTTAGTCTTTGTCTCATTGAGATTGTACTACCATTCTAGCCATATATCTCAAACCAGCATCATTAATAAAAATGGCCTTTATGAATCACTGATCAACGACAAATATCATTGTTCTTATTTGAACCAATTCTCGTCTATATGAGATTCCCATTTATATTACTTACACCCTTATTCACATAGATAGATATGATTTTTAAATGCAAGTTGATAAGGATAGAAAACAAGGAAGAGAGTGGGAGGATAAACACATGAATTATTTCTTGCATTAAAACGAAAATGGCTTTTGAAATAAACTTGTAAAGTTCAAGTTGACAACAGTGGGGCAAATTTTGCTGAGAGCAAAATTTGATTCCATTGCTAAAGAACGTTTAATGGTCATAATATTTAGCACTAAGCAAAACGATGTTTGAAATCTACAAATTGAGAAAGAATACTTTTGACTATAAATGAATATTGGGGAAATTTTGCTCAAAATTTGTTTGAAATTTTGAAATCTACAAATTTGTAGATGTTTGAAATCTGCAAATTTTATTTTTAGGCCATGAAGCTTCATCACTTGTGACTATAAATGAATATTGGGGAAATTTTTTGCTTCAAAATTTGTTTCGTTTTGAGCTGTGAGATATTGTCGCTTGAGAAGGATTAATGATATTCGACGCTAGGACAATATGAGAAGATTTGGACCATTAGAATGACACCTTGTTTTCTCATGATTTGTTTATCATTTTTAATTATAAGGAAAATCATGTAAAGTTGGCTTAAAAATGTGTTTGTCTCAAATATAATGAATAAATGAAATTTCCAAAAATTGAAAATTACTATGCTCATTTTGTCATTAATTTTGTCAATATTTCTTGAATGGATGTCCACATATCACGATTTAATCATCATTGTTTTACAAAGATGCATATATTCATTTTTAAATGAGTAAAATATGAATTTTCATTTTTATTTTTCGCTCCTGATCATATCGAGGGTGAAGTGCCAATATATATGATTTTTTATTTTCGGTTCCTGATCATAACAAGGGTGAAGTATCGATATGCCATTTTTATTTCTGCTCCTGATCATAATGAGGGTGAACTGCCGATATGTATCATTTTTATTTATGTTCCTGATTATATCGAGGGTAAAGTGCCGATATGTATTATTTTTATTTCTGTTCTTGATCATATCGAGGGTGAAGTGTCGATATGTATCAATTTTTTTATGTACCAGATCATATCGAGGGTGAAGTGCGGATATGTATTATTTTTATTTATGTTCCTAATTGTATTGAGGGAGAATATGCATCATTTTTATTTATGTTCCTTATCATATCGAGGGTGGAGTGCCGATATAGATCAAAGTTCTCAATTTTTTAAATAATATCGAACGAAATAAGGTCTACGTGTTTGTCAGCCTTTTAATTCTACAAGATGAACAAACGGGGACAAACTGTATACACCAGTTTTTGTCTAATGTTATTTAAAATTAGGGTAAAATGCAAATAACACCCTTATAGTTTCGGTCAAAATCATGAAAAGTCCATGTAGTTTAAAAATGGAAAATCACACCCCCGTACTTCCAAATTATATCAATATGACCCCTCCCCTTCAATGGTGTAAATTTTCTTTTAGCCATAACTTTTTGGTTTGAACTTCGATTTTGATGATTCAAGATGTTTTGGAATCCTCATTTCAGGCTCTACTTTATGGTCACTTGAAAACTTCTAAATCATCAGTAAACATCGAGGTTAATTACTGTAATCAGACCAAATATTTTGACGATAATAAAACTCTGTTATTTATTGAAAATTTTGAATGTTTGAGATAACCATGACGTAGATCCCAAAAAGAGGATTTCAAAACATTTTGAATCATCAAAATCGGAGTTCAAACGAAAAAGTTATGGCTAAAAGAAAATTTACACCATTGAAGAGGAGGGGTCATATTGATATAATTTGAAAGTACAGGGGTGTGATTTGCCATTTTTAAACTACAAGGACTTTTCATGAATTTGACCGAAACCACAAGGGTGTTATTTGCAGTTTACCCTTAAAATTAACATAGTTTGGTATTTTTTTAAACCAAAATTAAAAAAAATAGATTTTTTTGTTTATTTTTCTTTTTGTAGATAGATTTTTAGGGAAAAGGCAATATAATGGTAATTTTTTTATTAGAGTTTTATTTGTTTGAATAAAAAAATAAAAAAATAATTTAAAAAATAACATTGTGACAATTTTGGTTAAAAATGATTTGAATTGAAATGAAAAGATTTGGAAAATAAGTTTTAAATGATAATCAATTTAAATTTGGGAAAGATAAGTAGGAGATTTTTTTTTTGTGAGGTTCAAATAAAAATTAGATTATTTTAAATAATTTTGGGAGATTAATAAATATTTTTATGATTTTTCATTAATTATAATTTCTTTATTTGGTTACAAAAAGAACTTTTCATATCAATACGAGAGGATCAGAATCATTCTCACGACTCACGCATTGATTTTCTCTGCTTCAATTACGTTGGTCTTCTTTTTCTCACAACAACATAACTCCCAAAACCTCCATAGCCCCAACGTCTCCACCACGTGAGTTTTCTTCTTCTCACAACCCCACAAATCCCAAAACCTCCATCATTCAAAACCTCATCTCTTACAAACCCATATTTCCATTCTCTCAACCTTAACCAAAAACCCATATTCCAAACTAAGAAATCATCGCATATTCACATGAAACTACCCACATTTTGTTAAAATCAATTTCTTCATTGAGGCTTTTGATTTCGGTTGACAAATCTGCTAAAAACGTCAACGGAGGCGTTTTTTGGATCTGGTTCATGGGAATTAGGTGCGGCAAAGGAAGCTTAAATTTTGGTATTTGCGTATTTATATTTATTTTACTATCATTTAAACACATATGAGCACGTAGCTCAGTGGCTAATTGTTTGTCTTCCCCATCATGTCCCTTGTTTAAATCCCTTGGGGTGCATTGTTTTTTAGTTATATGCTCTTTTTTTTAGACTGATGCAAGAGATTCTAAATAAACAATTATAAATTTATCACATGGCTCATTGATTGTTTTATTCGAGTTTTCTTGATTCTTGGTCTTGAGCTCAAATTCATAAGATGACACATTTAGTTTTATATTTTATATTTATTATGCATTTTTTTTTTAAATTTAGGATTTTTTTTGCCTTATGTAGTTAATATTAAGTTTATTCTAGCCTAAATAAAATTGTGTTAATTAGATTTCTATGACTAGTATATTTTACTTTATTATATTTTTTTTCTTTAATTCATATATTTTCATTACGTATTTTTATTGATTAGTTTAATTATTTCGAATGATTACCTTAATTTTTTCCATGATTAAATTTGATTGATTACATACCAATATTTGGGCTTTCCATATTTAAAATATATATCATAATTGTTTATCAAACCTAAAATATTAGGTCAAATTTTGAACTTAAAATAGTTTATTAAAGGAAGTTGGGAAATTTTAGGATGTTAATTTTCCCAATTTTCTAAAACCATTTAATTAAGACAAGTGAAATTTAACTAGGATCGGAAGTTATTAGGATGCTAATTTTCCGATCTCCCAAATTTTTAAATAAAAATTCCTACTAAAAATATATAAATTTATAAATACACTACAAAAAAACTGTCAAAATACGACCAGAAATTTGCGACAAAAAAAAATGGTAGTTTTATGGTGACCACCTGGTCACTTTCTTTGAAGGTTGACTCTAAGTGACCATCTGGTCACTTTTTTTGCGACCAGATTGCGACCAAAAGCAGAAGTAGTCTTAAAAAATGGCGCGAATTTATGGCGCGAAAAAAGCGACAAAATGGTCACCTAAAAAAACAAACCTCTGGTTGCATTTTTGTGACTAAAATATGCCTTGGTAGCAAAAAATGGCGCGTAATTTTGGATGGAAGAAAGCAACCAAGTGGTCACAATTAAAAGTGACTAATTGGTCGCAATTTTGGTGACCTAAAAGTGAGCAGTGGTAGCTTATAATTGGAGGGAAGAAAGCTACCAAATGGTCACAATTAAAAGTAACTAAATGGTCTCAATTTTGGTGACCTAAAACTGAGCAGTGGTAGCTTATAATTGGAGGGAAGAAAGCTACCAAATGGTCACAATTATAAGTGACCAGATGGTCGCAAATTATGTGATTTTATGGGACCAATAATTGATAAAGAGTTTGGTGGGATAAAAGCTACCAAGTGGTCACCAAAAAAGTGACCATGTGGTCGTAAATTCTGACTTGATGTGACCCGGGGCAGTGAGGAAAATGGCGGGAAATTGTGACCAGGTGGTAGCAAAAATACTACCATCTGGTCGCAAATGAGCAGAGGAGTCCATTATAAAAACCCCTCCACCCATTGTTTGTTAGCATTGAGAAAAAAGAAAATGAGAGAGTGGATGTATGTTCGGTTGATAGACGGGTATTTGAACGATGAGTTCATCGCAGGGGTTGAACAGTTTATTGAGTTCCGCATGACAACTGTCTATTATGAAAAGTACGGTGGAAAGCTATGCTGCCCTTGCAGGAAATGCGACAATAGGAGAATCATACCGGTTACAGATGTGAAGGTTCATCTTTACAGTCGGGGATTTGTGTAGAACTATTATCACTGGGTGTATCAAGGGAAAACAAAGGAAATGTTCAACGCTGCATTACAAGAATCGAGATAATACGAGGGTAGCAGCTCGAATGTCGGGGTTGATGTCGAAGAACGAAATGATGAACAACATTGTGGTCAGATGCAGCAAATGATACTTGAGGGTGCGGGGTATGGGGTAATGAAAATATTCGTGAAAGTTTGAACGTAGACGAAGATGAAAGAGCTGTTGAAGAGGAAATGAATCCGGAAGCACGTAAGATGCATGAGATGCTAAGGACAGCCAGTCGACCATTGTACGATGGGTATGAGGTAAGTCAACTTGATGCTGCTACAGAACTTTAAAATATAAAGGCGCAGTACAACATACCCGGTAGAGGATTTGATTCGATTGCATCGTTGTTTCGGCGATGCAGTCCAGAAGAAAATAATATGCCCCACAGTTTGTACGACACGAAAAAGCTAGTGGATTGTCTAGGATTACCTGTGGAGAAAATAGATTCGTGTCGAAACGGATGCATGATTTACTGGGACGTGGATGAGGACCTGCATCACTGCAAATTCTGTTTCCTCCCAAGATATAAACAAGGGAAACGCAGCCTGATTTCATACGCCTGCATGTTTTATTTACCGCTGACCCCACGTCTGCAACTGTTGTATGCATCGGATGTGACAGCTTCGCACATGAGATGGCATCACGAGCATTCACATGATGACGGTGTTATGAGACATCCCTCAGATGCAGCGGCATGGTAGCATTTAAATAATTGTCATCCTGATTTTGCACAAGATCTGAGAAACGTCAGATTGGACTTTTGCACAGATGGCTTTAACCCGTTCGGGGCATCCGGGACACAATATTCAGTTTGGCTAGTCATGGTAACCTCGTATAACTTGCCTCCCTCGATGTGCATGAGAGAACCGATGATTTTTCTAACAGTGATCGTACCTGGGCCGAAAAGTCCAAAACAGAAACTCGATGTGTATTTGCAACCACTTATTGCAAAGCTGAAAAGGTTGTGGACTGATGGTGTTATGACGTACGATATTTTGAAGAAACAAAATTTCTTGATGCGCCCTGCGTTAATCTGGACGATCAGTGACTTCCCCGCGTATTCAATGTTGTCAGGTATGTTGACATTTAAATTGCTTTAATCATATATATTTTTTAGTATTTAGTTTAGTTTCGTTATTGTTTTGCGTAGTGACTGGAAGAAGGGTTGATGAGTAAGAAAAGAAACCCCCCGACAATGTATAGTGGAAGGCAGATTCTACACGGTATAGATGCTTTAGGGATGAAGAAGGTAATAGTGGCCGGTGCAGATAGTGCAAACAATGCGGCCGAAAAAAACTTGGGTTGGAAAAAACGGAGTATTTTTTGGGATCTACCGTATTGGGAAGATCTACTAATTAGACACAATCTGGATGTCATGCATATCGGGAAGAATTTCTTCGACAATATTTTCAATACGATATTGAATGTTTCGGGAAAAACAAAGGACAATCTGAAGGCACGTTATGATATACGGGAGATATGTAACCGTCCTGAGTTGGAGCCTGACGACAATGATAATTACGCAAAAGAAAAGTACATGTTGACGACGGAGGAAAAGAAAACATTATTTGAATGGATCAAATCTATCAAATTCCCGGATGGATACGTTTCGAATTTGAGTCGGTGTATAGACAGTCAAAAACATATCATGTTCGGGATGAAAAGCCACGACTGTCACGTATTCATGCAACAATTGATGCCTGTCGCGTTCAGACCGTTCCTAGAGAACAGACTGTTAGGAATGGTGTCCTAGGACTTGTAATTATTTAATAATAATAATTTATTAAGAATAAATTAAATAAATAAACATAAGTTCTTTATATTATCTAGATTGATTCAATTAATGATATTAGGAATATATGGAAATATATTAATATCAAATATTCAAATAGTAAAACCCTAAGTTACTCTTATGAAATCATGACTTAGTATGTGAGTCATACGAGAGGATTAAAGTCGAGATGAGTAACTTAAACGTGTCTACAGTAAACGGATAACATTTGGGAACCTTATCCTGGTAACACTGTTGATAGCTTCGCATTTTGTTTATAGACAAATGATCTAATCCTGATCATTCATGTGGGAGACATGAAATGGAAGTATCATATGTAATGTTGATTGTATAAGACAGGACCACGATGTTCGATCAAATTTCTCATTAGTACCATTTACGAGAAATAATCGAACATCAAACTAAGTTTATCAACCGTGATAGATCTCAATCCTGAGTGAAATGAGGACTCCTATTTGTGGAGTTATGTTCTTTGATTCACATAGTTGAGAGCGATCTGTAAGAACGCTCAATACACTCCTGTTTCGGGAACATGACTAGATAAGTAGCTGGGAACTCATTTTCACGAGATGGAATTCATAACTTTCCTATAAATTAACGGTATCAGTGCGATACCTAAACATTTTAGGAACTTTAGGAAACTCCCTTGATGTCTCGATTCGAGACATGAACAAGTGACATCACGACTTCTATTGATCACGAAGTATCTTATCTCTAGTTCGACTAAAGATAAAGTTCATTGGAGAATCAGCGGGAACACAAGGATAAAGCAAGAATTACAGGGGCAAAACGGTAAATTTATCGCTTTGTAATTATGAGGGTTCCACGTGAAGGATATATCACGGATATAAATAATGATAAACTAAATGGACAATAACTCATCTATAGTGAGGGGAGTTCAGCTATGAATCTATAGTGGAATCATTCATAGTTAGATAATATGTAATTAACTGATTATGTGTTAATCACTTAATTGACTAATTATTAAGCCCATGATCTATAGGTCCATCGGGTCCCTATGCTAGACCAAATATCGTAGTCGCGAAATCAAGTAGAAGAAATGGAAATTTTAAGTAAAATGAATTACTTAAAATAGGCAATATTAATTGTTTAAATATTGAGTATATTTAAACGGTAATTAATATAAAGATTATTAATTGTTTAAATAATGAGTTTATTTAAACATGAAATTAATAATGAAATATTATTAATTATACATTATTAATTATTTAAATATTGAATATATTTAAATGGTAATTAATAATTTGAAATTAATTAACAATTATTAATTGTTTAAATAATTAATTATATTTAAACGGAAATTAATAATTAAAATTAATTAAATTAATAATAAAATATTGTCAATAAAATTATTAATTTATGGAAATTAATAATTATAATATTTATTATTAATTATTTAAATAATGAAAATTATTTAAATGGAAATTAATAATTAAATATAAATTGGATAATATTTAGTCGGGAGAAAATATTAATATTATTAATTGTTTAAATAAAATATTTTATTTAAATGGTAATTAATAAATAAATTAATCAAGTTGGACTTATTAATTTAAGAGAGTATTTCAAGCCCAATTGGATTAATGAACCCAATTGGAATTGGCCCAAAATAATTAGTTAAATAAATTGTATTTATTTATTATTTTATGATGATAAATTCGGCCATGACATGTATTTTGAGGAGATAATTGTTTGAATTATATCCTAAAATAATTACATAGATTTATTTACCCAAGATAAATAAAAATAAAGAAAATAAAATAATCTCCTATTTATACATGGCATTTTCGAAATTGCTAGATAAAAGAAAGAGATAATCTTTTTTCTTTTTGTATTTATCTCTATAGATTAATCCTAATGTGATTAGGATCCCTATTTTTCAATAAATAGGAGGGTTGGGTCATTCATAAATCACACAACAATTTAATTCCATAGAAAGTTGGAACTCTCTCTTCTTCCCTTCTCCCCCTATAGACGAAATTCCCTAGTCATTATTGGGAAGAAAATATTTTTCTTCTTCCCAATTTCTTCTTAAGTTTGATCCCACAATCGGATTTCGTTTGATCGATCGGGATATAGCATAGAAGATCCGGTGTTGCTGAGGATTGATGCTGTAAAGAAACCTCCAACCGATTCTCCATATTTTGCTCAATGTAAGTAAAAGGTTTTTAATTTTCGAAAAAAAAAACTAGCATGAATCTACATGTTTTTATCACAAATTGCATGATATTAATAGATCCTAAATTAAGTGTTAGTTTGTGTTACTAAATAAATTCCGCTAATTTAGTAAATCATCCCTTCACAGACATTGGGAGCCGCTTGCACAGTTGAGTGTTTTTTTCAGAGACTTGACATGTACAGAGCTGAATGAAGCTAATGTGGCTTCATTGAGTTCAGAGATCGCTGTTATTATTTGTAAGCTAGAGCGAATGTTCCCACCTGGATTTTTTGACTCCATGGAGCATCTGCCCGTGCATCTTCCATACGAGGCATTCTTGGGTGGTCCGGTACATTACCGCTGGATGTACCCATATGAAAGGTAATCACATTTAACTTGTAAATGTACACGTATAAAGTACAGTGAGCGAATGTAATTGTTTTCTACATTGTACCCACAGGTACTTACGTCGGTTGAAAAAGACGATCGGAAATAAAGCAAGAGTAGAAGGATCTATCTGTAGTACGTACCTTACGCAAGAGACAACCACATTTTGTTCGTACTACTTTGATCAACACATTGCAAAGCAGTTTCGACCAGCTAAACGAAACATTGTCAAAAATTTACTCGAAGGTGTTGACGTAAACGACTTGCCGATTTTTACAGAACCTGGAATGACAGTTGGAAGATCAGTGCGTAGGCCGTTGACCGATTCCGAGTATCACATAATGCAAACGTACGTGTTATGCAACTGCGCAGAAATCGAGCCTTACATAGAGTGAGTTCGTAATTTCACATTATTTCATCGCCTAAAAACTATTACAAACTATTTCAAATATCTCCTAACTATTTATATGTAACATACAGACTATTTCTAAACGTATACGTTCGAATGACACGAGTTGGTATTACAGCCGCTGAGGAGGGGTCCATAATCGACAAAGAGTTTCGTTCATGGTTCAGTGCATACGTGAGTTAATTATTGTAAATTGAAGGGAAAAAAACGATATCAATTTGTTCTTAGAGCTTCTAACTTAACTGTATGTGATCAATGACAGGTTGACTCCCCTACAATACCGGTAGATGATCCTCGCATTATTTCTTTGGCAAAGGGACCTGGACGGATTGCAAGGTCGTATCTGGATACGTCGTAACGAGTTACATATTTCAAACGAGGCGCCCTCGATTAAGGGCAACAAACAACAAGTGGTGTTTGCATAAAAGGTCATGTGTGTTTAGGACAAACGAAGACGATTACTTGAGTAATCGATGAGATTCTTGAGATTCAATACGCAAGTTCGACTGAAACACATTGTTCTGTTCAACCGCACTTGGTTCGAGACAACCAGAAGAGGCGGAGTCCGTAAGATTGATCATTTACAAATCGTGGAGGTAAACAAGTCTAAGCATATGCGCACCGCTGATAGGTTTGTCCTGGCTTCACAGGCGTTGCAAGTTTATTATCTAAACTATCCGATTAATAGACGAGATCTGACAGATTGGTTAGTTGTTTGTAAAGTTAAACCACGCCAGGTATAGGAAAACATATCCGAGCAAGACGAACATGTAGAGGAAGCTGGTGCTTTTCAAGAAGATGAGATAAGATGTCGTGTAATCGACGATGGTCAGAATGGAAGTACTGTTCGTCCTTTGAATGATGGAACGATAACATTGCATGATGATGATACAAATGCTTCCACTTCTCGCGCACGTGACATAGATGCTGAATTTATTCGAGACGATGAATCCGATGAAGAAGAAGAAGAAGCGACGACCGAAGACACTGAGGACGATGAAGAAGATATTTTGTAACTTTATGATTCACTGTATGTTTTATTGAAATTATTTCTTTAATGAAAGTCAAAAAAAAATATTAAGATTTGCGACCAGATGGTAGTAATTTAGAAGTGAAATGCGACCACTTGGTCGCATTTGTGTAAATAGAATTAAGTTTTTTCAAAAAATATAAGTAAAGTTACGACCATTTGGTCGCAAAAATGAACGGATATTATAAAATGTTCATTAATTTTTTGGCAGTTTATTTCATAAGTGCGACCATCTGGTCGCAAATCTTTGGCGGTGAGTTTAAATTTTCATGAAATTTATGGCGGTGAATTTAACGTTTACGACCAGATGGTCGCAATTTTTGATGGGACGCGTTAAATGACAGCTGTTGTGGATAATAGCAAATTGGCGACCAGATGGTCACTTTTGGAATAAATGCGACCTTCTGGTCGCAAATATTTGAAAAATGGCGACCAGATGGTCGTAATGTCCCCAGCACGCGCGACCTTTCATTTTTAGTCATGATTACATATTTGCGACCAGGTGGTCGCAAATTCTAATTTAAATTTCCATCCGTTTTCCTTTCCCCCGTTTCTTCTTTTCTCCCTTTCTCTTTTTCTTTCTCTCTTTTCTTTCTTTTCTCTTTTTCCCCTCTCCCGTTCCCCGTTATTTTTTCCCTTTCCAGTTCCCGTTCTTACTCTAAACCTAAAACCCTCAATCTCCAATCCCGGTTTCTATTACGAGGTTAGTTTTCGTATAAAATTTAAGTTTAGTTTAAGAATTTATGTAACGTCCCGTTATTTTGTGATAAAAAAAAAACTTTTATTTATTTTATTTTAATTTAAGTAATTAAAGTTTATTTATTTATCCTTGAATTAGAATTTAGTAATTTATTTCATTTTAATTCATTTTAATGGCTTTATTTATTTAAATACGTTTTAATGGTATTAATAATTATTAACGGGCCAATTAATAATTATTAATCACCATTGGGATAGTTTGAGATGTTCGGGATTCGTTTTTAAGCCAAAGGTCATAAAAAGGGCAAAATCGTAATTTCCCAATTTGCAAAATATCTAAAAACACTATTTTCCTTTTTCTTTAAATGAAGCTTTGAGTAAAAAAATTGACCAAATATGCTCATTCTTCCTCCTCCTTTGCCGTGAGCATCAAGAAGAAAAGGGGAATTTTAGGGTTTCGCTTATTTCTCGACGGATCGACTTGATTCTCGTTCCATTGGAAAGGTATCGGTCCTACGATCCTTTTCCACCTAACCTTCGTACTTGCCACTCGTGTTTTGCAGAGATCTCGGTAAGTAAAGTTTCAAACCCTAAGCTCCAAATAGTGTTTTAATGGAGTTTTCATTGATTTCCTTCGATTTCGTGTTGTAGAACTCAGTGTTTGTAAACTCGGGAGTAGTTTTACGTGTTTTTGGAAACTATTCCATAACCCTAAAACCGAGTTTCTGTCGAAACCCTTCCCGTTTGAAATTTACCCTTTTGGGTTTGATTTTGTGTTAGAAATTAATGAACGAACGTTTATTTAAATTCGATTTGGGAAAGAGATTAATGTTCAAAAACCCTAATTATCGATACCCATTGAAATCGGGAATATCGAATTTGCTTAAAACCAACTCGAAACGTATTTAAATTGCCAAAAAGCCGGAAAACCAAACCCAAAACCCATTTTATTGGGGGGGCCCGAGAGCCCTAAGGGAGGGTTTGATGAGTTTTCGTTGTTTTGAACGTTTAGTTGGTGTTTGATCGATAGTTGGTAAAATTATTGATTGTATGATATAATTCGTTTGTAGGTGTTTTTGAACCGCGTGGTTGATCGCTCCTTCGGACTTAGGAGCAAATATATCTTTTAATTAAGGTGAGAATAGTTAGAATTTAAAGTAATTATAGAAATCGAATTAGTGTGAAGGTTTGTAGAGTTTGAAACTAAGATTAGAATCCGAATCTAAGATTAAAGGGTTGTGAGTTAGTGCCCTTAGGATTAGAAGTTAATCCTTTAAGTGAGAACGTAGGAGTTCTCAAAGAAAGTGTCGAATCTTAGAAGATTCTAAGTTAGATTCGTCTCGGAGTTTAAGATGGATCATTGGAAGTTAAAAGATCCAAGACTTGTATTTTTAGAACGGTTAATAAAACCTTGGATTGTCGGAAGTTTAGAATCCTTGAAGGCATAGATTAATCGTTCGAGTTATGATTCTACTTTTATTATTGTTAGCGGAGTTCGATTGATATATCGTTCGTCCGGAGTTCATATTATTTACTTTATGTCCTTTACTTTATGTCTTTACTTTTGCTCATTTACTTTATGCATATTTCGGTTGCTTTATCATTTACATTTACTTTATTACTTTTGCAAGCATATGCAAGCATATGCATAACATCTCATATTATTGAAAAGAGAAAAATGAGAAAGAAAGGTGGATGACATGAGACCCCCACACTATTTCCATGCATAAGTATTGGTGGATGACATGAGACCCCCACAATACTTCATGCATAAGTTTTGGTGGATGACATGAGACCCCCACACTACTTCATACATAAGGATAAGGGTGGATAGTATGTAAAAATCCACATTACCTTCATTTCATGCATAAATGGCGAATGCGTATCCTACGGGATGTACTCATTACTTTTATGCATATGATAGATGAGAAAGAGAATTGAGATGTTATAATTATACAAAGTTTATTTATTTTTCTCTTTTATGTCATAACAAGTCAATGGTTAAGGATTGACTACAAGTGTAGTAATGTCATACTTTGGAGAAAATGGATTAGAATTACCTAGAGTTTAGAGAACTTTAGAAGTGGATTGTGTAACGACCCGCTTTCCGTTAAATTCTTTAAATTCAAATGCACAGCGGAAGACTCGATTTTTAAAGAAAAACGGCGTGGGTTCGTTTAAAAATCGAATAACCAAAACCTGTTTACAACCCAAATTTCCAGAAAAAGCGATAAATCGGGAATTTCGCATTCCAAAAGACATTTAGACCATAAAACATAGACATATTTTACACAAATACCCTTTCGGGCTCAAAAAGACACAAGTATGTAAAGATGGAATAATTTACAAGCATTTCAATGAATGCTAAACCAAAATGAGTTCTTAGTATTGTCCATACACCATCTCGATCACCACGCGGCTCCACCTCCTCTACCACGCTTCTTAACTCGAGGTTTACCTGAAAATTGTAAGTGTAGCACCATTAGCATAACATGCTAGTGAGAGTAAAACGAAAGCAAGAAATCCTATGAACAATATCTCATAACCGAAATCGTGTCCAAAGGCCTATAATGCTCACAACTACCCACATCCACACTTATAATTTCCATACAATCAATCGATAGTAGAATACCACCCGTACACGTCATTCAAAACCAAGAGATAGAAATAAAGACTTAAAGTAAAAGTACCGGAGTATATGTAATTGTAACATTAGCATTCATTATTACCAAACCAGTTTCATCGTATTGGGTATACCATATGGATAAATATCGCATACTAAGCCCGTACGGTATTACCATATCACAACCATCGTACCGGGTATACCATATGGATAAATATCGCATACTAAGCCCGTACGGTATTACCATATCACAACCATCGTACCGGCTATACCATATGGATAAATATCGCATACTAAGCCCGTACGGTATTACCATATCACAACCATTGTACCGGGTATACCATATGGATAAATATCGCATACTAAGCCCGTACGGTATTACCATATCACAACCATCGCACCATGATACGTATGGAATCGAATCAACATACTATCATGTGCCGTATCATAGATCATAATACCATGGTATGTACGGATCCGAATCCACGTACTACCATGTACCATATCTCAATCATCGGATATCAGGACTTTCACCATTTCAGGTATCAGGACTTTCACCATTTCGGATATCAGGACTTTCACCATTTCAGGTATCAGGACTTTCACCATTTCGGGTATCAGGACTTTCACCATTTCGGATATCAGGACTTTCACCATTTCGGATATCAGGACTTTCACCATTTCGCAACATGATACGTATGGATCCGAATCAACATACTATCATGAGCCACTTTACAAACAGTTAAGCTTCCTAAAAGTTAGTTAATCTCAAAGAATCCTACTAAGTTATTACGAAGCCTAACTATCTAGATTACACGAGTTATCACTCAAGTGTATCTTTTGAGCTACTTTAACTTTCAAACCACTCAAGTAACTTTCAAATCCATCAAAGTAACTTCCAAATCCATCAAAGTAACTTCCAAACATTTCCTTTGCTTTACTTTAGTTAAAACTACCTAAAGTAAATTCAATACCCAACTTTGTCTCAGAATCTTTATAACCTTTCATACTTTTGAGAATAACATCTACGCTACTTTGATCTAAACTTCTCAAAGTACCTTAAACTTTCACTTTCATCTAAACTCTTCAAATCTCAATACCATACTTCCAAACCACTCCGATGTTCCCTATTCATCGAACTCATTATAACTCCAAACTCTCCCCACACACTTCCGAATTAAAGTCTCCAACCAAACTATAATCCTAACAAGTTATCTCCCTCTTTACATCGATAAACAATTACATAATGAAACTAAATTCATAAAGCCACTAACTTTCATATTAAACTCACCTTAGCTTGAAGACAAGCCCCGAATAATCCGAGGTTGTAAAATCACGATCAATTCACAATCCTACAAAAGAATTACACTTAAACAACATTAAATTAACGAAACGAGCAACGGTCGACACGAAGCGGTAAAACAAGTCAAAACAGCCCGGTAATGGGTAAATAAGGCCCACGGCCAGGAGGGGAAAAAGGGGGGAGGAAGAGTTTTCGAGTTTTGGGCGTTTTAGGAGCATTCTGGGTTCGTGTTAAGCACTTTTTAGATAGTTTCGATCAATGGGTAAGATTAAATTACGGTTTAGGGCTAGAATCAACCACACCAATTCAAAGGAAAACAAAAATGAAGTATTGTCCACCATGACCAAAACAGCCCACGACAAGGGAGAGGAGGGAATTTCGGATTCTTCATTTGGCTCGGTTTAAAGTCCAAGGAAAGTTGAGGAAAAATGGTTCCCAAAGGTTTCCCAACAACATTTAGTAACAAATTTGAGAAGAAAGTTGAGCTTTGTTAAAGAAATCACAAGTTTGACTCAATTTCCATGAAGAAAAGTGTTGAGATTCGAAATCTAGGGCTTACCTTAGAGAGGTGGAATCGTCCCAAGAGTGAAATGGGTAGAAAGGTCTCTACGAGAGCTTTCCAACGCATTCGAAATCACGCAAAACGGTCGAGAAATGAAGCCGGGGCAACCATTTCTTTCTCTTCTCTTTTCCTCCTCTTCTTCCTCGGGTTTGGACAGAAAATGCTGAATGTGTTTTGATTTTCTTATCAATTTAAGACATGAGGAAGGAGATGAATAGTATTAATGATGCCCAAATGACTCAAATACCCTCTCTTGAGTTTTCTCTCTACTTAAAGGAACCCGTCCTTGCTCGTAAATAAATCTAAAGGTGATTAATAATTATTAATTGGCCCGTTAATAATTATTAATGTCACCAAAACATATTTAAAGTACTAAAACGATTAAAAACAAAATCGGACGAAAATAGCTACTAAAATCGAAGTTACTGAATTAAAACTAAACTTTAAAAGCTTTAATAAATAAATAAAAAATTTACCTCTAAAAGTAACGGGACATTACAGACTACCCTCCTAAAAGAGCTTTTCGTCCCCGAAAAGTAAGCCCCTAAGTGAAAAGATGAGGATGCTTCGCTCGCATCTCGTTCTCACGTTCCCACGTAGCCTCTGATGATACTTGGTTCTTCCACAGAACTTTAACCAAGTCCATCGTTTTGTTCCTTAGCACCTTCTGTTCTCTAGCTAGGATCTCAATTGGTACCTCTTCATAGGATAGACTAGCATCCAAAGTAACAGGCTCATAATCGATAATATGCAAAGGGTCAGCCACATACTTCCTGAGCATGGACACATGGAACACATCATGAACTGCTGACAAGGTCGGTGGCAAAGCCAATCGATAAGCTACAGACCAACCCTATCCAGGATCTCGAAGGGGCATATAAACCTAGGACTCAACTTGCCCTTCCTCACAAACCTCATCACCCCTTTCATGGGTGTCACCTTCAGGAATACGTGGTCACCAACCTCAAACTCAAGTGCACTACGCCTCTCATCAGCGTAACTCTTCTGTCTACTCTGAGCCACTCGCATCCTCTCTCTGATAAGAGCAATGGAATCACTAGTCAACTGCACTAATTCCTGGCCCCAGAAGTTTCCTCTCACCAACTTCATCCCAATGAGGTGATTTGCACTTTCTACCATAAAGTGCCTCAAAAGGTGCCATTTCGATAGTAGCCTGATAATCGTTGTTATAAGCAAACTCAACAAGATATAACTGAGTATCCCAACTACCACCGAAATCCAAAGTACAAGCTCTCAGCATATCCTCCAGAATCTGGTTAACCCTCTCGGTCTGACCATCTGTCTGAGGATGAAAAGTAGTGCTGAAATCCAAGCCAGTGCCCATAGCAGTATGCAGACTTTGCCAGAATTTCAAAACGAAACGGGTGTCTCGATCTGAAACAATCCTGACTGGCACTCCATGAAGTCTAACAATCTCTCTCAAGTATAACTGTGCCCATGTCTCAACAGGGTAGGTTATCTTCCCTGGTAAGAAATGTGCACTCTTTGTCAATCTGTCGACTATCACCCAAATGGTGTCATAACCCTTCGCGGTCCTTGGTAAGGCACTGATAAAATCCATCGATATTTCCTCCCACTTCCACTCAGGCATGCTCAAAGGGTTAAGGTAACCAGGCGGACTCTTCCTCAATGCCTTTACTTGCTGACAAACCAAACACTTACTAACAAAGTCAGCAACTTCACGTTTCATGCCAGGCCACCAATAATGTTGTCGCAGGTCCATGTACATCTTAGTACTACCTGGATGCACAGAAAAGATAGAACTGTGAGCCTCCTCCAACAGCTCTTTCCTGTAAGTCGATTCTAAAGGCACACAAAGCCTCCTACGATACATCAACGCATTATCTGTGGAAAAAGTAAAATGGCTAGGTAAATCGGATTCTACCTCACGAAAACCTTCAGCCAAGTGTTTCTCACCTCTCTGTACCTCTATCATCCTTTGTCTCAAAGTAGGGCCAACTGTCAAACTTGCCAAGCTCACAGTAGTCTCAGCTGAAAGAATGGCTATCTCAGCTCTTTCCATCTCCCATCTAAGTCTCAATGGAATAGCACTCAAAGAAGACAAATGAGTCAAAGAAGATGCAATCTTGGAAAAATCTTGCACAAAACGCCTATAATACCCGGCAAGTCCAAGAAAACTCCGTATCTCAGTTACATTAGTCGGTCGTGGCCAACTACTAACAGCTTCCACCTTAGAAGGATCCACAGAAATCCCCCTACTAGATACTACATGCCCAAGGAAATTCACTTCCTTCAACCAGAATTCACATTTAGAGAACTTTGCATACAACTTTTGAGCCCTCAAAGTCGATAATACTTTCTCTAAATGGATAGCATGTAACTCCTCAGTCCTCGAATACACAAGAATATCATCAATAAACACTATCACAAAAGTGTCAATAAATCTCTTGAACACTGTATGCATCAGGTCCATAAAGGCTGCAGGAGCGTTAGTCAAGCCGAAAGACATGACAACAAACTCATAATGACCATAACGTGTCCTGAACGCAGTCTTAGGAATATCAGCATCCCTAATCCTCAACTGATGATACCCTGATTGAAGATCTATCTTCGAAAAGACAGTGGCCCCCTTCAGCTGATCAAACAAGTCATCTATCCTGGGCAAAGGATACTTGTTCTTTACTGTGACCCGGTTCAGCTCTCTATAGTCAATGCATAAACTCATAGAGCCATCTTTCTTCCTTACAAACAAAACCGGAGCTCCCCACGGTGACACACTTGGGCGTATAAACCCCAAATCTAAAAGTTCCTGCAACTGACCTTTTAACTCTCTGAGTTCAGCTGGTGCCATACGATAAGGTGCCTTGGATAATAGAGCAGTCCCAGGTATCACCTCTATCTGGAAGTTTAACTCCCTCACTGGTGGCAAACCAGGTAACTCATCAGGGAAGACATCAATGAAATCCCTCACAACGGGTACAGAAACTAGGGTGGTCACACTAACAGATGTGTCGACTACACTAGCTAAATAACCCCAAGCACCATCACACAAAAGTGCTCTAGCCTCCTGAGATAACCATAGGTGTCACCCTACCTCGGATCCCATGAAAGCGTAAACTAGTCCCACATGAACCAATAAAGTCTACCACTTTCTCACTACAACCGATAATGGCGTGGTTGGCTGATAGCCAATCCATACCCAAAATAATATCAAAGTCAGTCATTGGCATCACAATCAACATAGCATGCAGAAAGCAACCCATAATACATAAATCATCAGTATAAATGACTCTATCCACAACAACAGATTTCCCGAGTAGAGTAGTGACATGCAACTCATGCCCTAATGGCTCAGACTGTAAGGCAGCAGACTCGACAAACTCAATAGAAATAAATGAGTGACTAGCCCCAGAATCGAATGGTGCAAAGGTAGAGTGCCCTAAAACGGACAAAGTACCTGTCACAACTGTACCAGATGCCTCGGCATCCTCTCGAGTGGTGGCAAAGACACGGCTCTTTGCCGTGGTTGGAGGTCGTGCTGAATCGCCGGTGGTGCTCTCGCGTCCTGAATAGGCCTAACCTGGCCCCTACCAACGATCGACCTCGGCCCTGAGTCCGTCCTTGGCCCTGACCCTGACCTGAACTCGACCCTGACCTCCACTATACCGCATCGTATGCAAACTAGGGCGTAAACGTTTCACATGTCCAATCTGGCCCACACCGATAGCATCTCACCATCTTACACCGACCCAGGTGGTACTCGGTGCAAATAGGACAAGAGGGTAAGGGGAGGAGCAAGAGCACTAGACCGACCTGTGTGAAATTGAGGTCCCGTCTGTCCTCTGCCCTTACCAGGAGCTTGTCTCGATGGCTGTGTCCCTCGACCAGAGAGGTCGTCCCCAGCCTTCCTCTTCTGAGAAGAAGCCTATGCAGCAATCTCAAAAGCCTTCTTCTTAGCATCCCCAATATCTAATGCCAAAGCGGCATTCAAAGCATCAGCGAAGGTAGTAGGTTGCAAGGCTCGTACCTGGCCTCGTAACTTAGCCCTCAAACCTACTATAAACCGTCTCCTCTTACTCTCAAGATCGATAACATGTCTGGTGGCAAACTTTGACAACCTGTCAAACTCTCTCTCATACTCCACTACAGACATATCACCCTGTCTAAGGGTAAGAATTTGAATCTCTAACTGGTCACGTGTATCCTCGGGATAGTATTTCTCAAAAAACTTCTCCCTGAACATCTCCCAACTAACCGATAAATCAGGACTGAGAGTATGAGATATACCATTCCACCAATAAAGTGCATCATCAACCAATGAATAGGTCCCACAGTGAACCTTAGGTGATCCTGGGCACTTAATAAACCCAAGTACCCTCTCAATCCTGGTAATCCATCTCTCCGCATCACCGGGATCGGTGGATGTACCATCAAACTCAGGAGTGTTATACCTGACATACTCCTTCGAGTTTTGCAAACATCGTAACACCAGACCGATCTACCACTTGGAGCAGTGCTCTAACAGGTGGTATAGCCTGATCGACATGTCCCCCACCACCTCGTAATAGATCTCTAAAATACTCCTCAGAAATGGTAACACTGCGACCATGACTAGGTGGCTGATCTACTGGAGGCTCATCCTCCCGATACTCAGGTGGTGGTGTAACTACTCTAGTACGGCCTCTGCCTCGTACTACAGTCGGTACCCTACTCCTACCTCTCCTCGGTGCAACTGTCCTCGGAGGCATACTGACATCACATCAGAAAATCCTCACATGAGTTACCAGGAAAGTAAAAGCAAAAGTACACACAAACTAATCAAAAGAGAGCGTTCTAAGAATACCTGGCGCCGGTGACTTCGAGCGATGTTTGGACAATATTAAAATATGAAAAACATGCGATGCATGTGGTCTTCAGAACCAAAGAGGCTCTGATACCAACTGTAACGACCCGCTTTCCGTTAAATTCTTTAAATTCAAATGCACAGCGGAAGACTCGATTTTTAAAGAAAAACGGCGTGGGTTCGTTTAAAAATCGAATAACCAAAACCTGTTTACAACCCAAATTTCCAGAAAAAGCGATAAATCGGGAATTTCGCATTCCAAAAGACATTTAGACCATAAAACATAGACATATTTTACACAAATACCCTTTCAGGCTCAAAAAGACACAAGTATGTAAAGATGGAATAATTTACATGCATTTCAATGAATGCTAAACCAAAATGAGTTCTTAGTATTGTCCATACACCATCTCGATCAGTCACGCGGCTCCACCTCCTCTACCACGCTTCTTAACTCGAGGTTTACCTGAAAATTGTAAGTGTAGCACCATTAGCATAACATGCTAGTGAGAGTAAAACGAAAGCAAGAAATCCTATGAACAATATCTCATAACCGAAATCATGTCCAAAGGCCTATAATGCTCACAATTACCCACATCCACACTTCTAATTTCCATACAATCAATCGATAGTAGAATACCACCCGTACACGTCATTCAAAACCAAGAGATAGAAATAAAGACTTAAAGTAAAAGTACCGGAGTATATGTAATTGTAACATTAGCATTCATTATTACCAAACCAGTTTCATCGTATTGGGTATACCATATGGATAAATATCGCATACTAAGCCCGTACGGTATTACCATATCACAATCATCGTACCGGGTATACCATATGGATAAATATCGCATACTAAGCCCGTACGGTATTACCATATCACAACCATCGTACCGGGTATACCATATGGATAAATATCGCATACTAAGCCCGTACGGTATTACCATATCACAACCATTGTACCGGGTATACCATATGGATAAATATCGCATACTAAGCCCGTACGGTATTACCATATCACAACCATCGCACCATGATACGTATGGAACTGAATCAACATACTATCATGTGTCGTATCATAGATCATAATATCATGGTACGTACGGATCCGAATCCACGTACTACCATGTACCATATCTCAATCATCGGATATCAGGACTTTCACCATTTCAGGTATCAGGACTTTCACCATTTCGGATATCAGGACTTTCACCATTTCAGGTATCAGGACTTTCACCATTTCAGGTATCAGGACTTTCACCATTTCGGATATCAGGACTTTCACCATTTCGGATATCAGGACTTTCACCATTTCGCAACATGATACGTATGGATCCGAATCAACATACTATCATGAGCCACTTTACAAACAGTTAAGCTTCCTAAAAGTTAGTTAATCTCAAAGAATCCTACTAAGTTATTACGAAGCCTAACTATCTAGATTACACGAGTTATCACTCAAGTGTATCTTTTGAGCTACTTTAACTTTCAAACCACTCAAGTAACTTTCAAATCCATCAAAGTAACTTCCAAATCCATCAAAGTAACTTCCAAACATTTCCTTTGCTTTACTTTAGTCAAAACTACCTAAAGTAAATTCAATACCCAACTTTGTCTCGGGAATCTTTATAACCTTTCATACTTTTGAGAATAACATCTACGCTACTTTGATCTAAACTTCTCAAAGTACCTTAAACTTTCACTTTCATCTAAACTCTTCAAATCTCAATACCATACTTCCAAACCACTCTGATGTTCCCTATTCATCGAACTCATTATAACTCCAAACTTTCTCCACACACACTTCCGAATTAAAGTCTCCAACCAAACTATAATCCTAACAAGTTATCTCCCTCTTTACATCGATAAACAATTACATAATGAAACTAAATTCATAAAGCCACTAACTTTCATATTAAACTCACCTTAGCTTGAAGACAAGCCCCGAATAATCCGAGGTTGTAAAATCACGATCAATTCACAATCCTACAAACGAATTACACTTAAACAACATTAAATTAACGAAACGAGCAACGGTCGACGCGAAGCGGTAAAACAAGTCAAAACAGCCCGATAATGGGTAAATAAGGCCCACGGCCAGGAGGGGAAAAAGGGGGGAGGAAGAGTTTCCGAGTTTTGGGCGTTTTAGGAGCATTCCGGGTTCGTGTTAAGCAATTTTTAGATAGTTTCGATCAATGGGTAAGCTTAAATTACGGTTTAGGGCTAGAATCAACCACACCAATTCAAAGGAAAACAAAAATGAAGTATTGTCCACCATGACCAAAACAGCCCACGACAAGGGAGAGGAGGTAATTTCGGATTCTTCATTTGGCTCAGTTTAAAGTCCAAGGAAAGTTGAGGAAATTTGAGAAGAAAGTGGAGCTTTGTTAAAGAAATCACAAGTTTGACTCGATTTCCATGAAGAAAAGTGTTGAGATTCGAAATCTAGGGCTTACCTTAGAGAGGTGGAATCGTCCCAAGAGTGAAATGGGTAGAAAGGTCTCGACGAGAGCTTTCCAACGCATCCGAAATCACGCAAAACGGTCGAGAAACGAAGCCGGGGCGACCATTTCTTTCTCTTCTCTTTTCCTCCTCTTCTTCCTCGGGTTTGGACAGAAAATGCTGAATGTGTTTTGATTTTCTTATCAATTTAAGACATGAGGAAGGAGATGAATAGTATTAATGATGCCCAAATGACTCAAATACCCTCTCTTGAGTTTTCTCTCTACTTAAAGGAACCCGTCCTTGCTCGTAAATAAATCTAAAGGTGATTAATAATTATTAATTGGCCCGTTAATAATTATTAATGTCACCAAAACATATTTAAAGTACTAAAACGATTAAAAATAAAATCGGACGAAAATAGCTACTAAAATCGAAGTTACTGAATTAAAACTAAACTTTAAAAGCTTTAATAAATAAAAAAAAATTTACCTCTAAAAGTAACGGGACGTTACAGATTGTGTCAGTTAATTGGACACAAATCGAAATGCGAGTTTGAGGTCTACCTTTACTTTTTATGCTTATTATTCACACTAGGCTTAGTTTGTTAGCTCATGATATTACAACCAATTTCAGGTAATGCCCTGGCTAGAGGCCATGGAAGGGGAGGTGGTGCTGCGTGATCGAGGGATGCTGACCTCAAGATGGACTTGTTTTTGTAAAGTATATGTAAATATTTTTGTGAATTTCCAATACTTTGATGTTGTATTTAGCTCATAAGAGCTTTTGATGTGGTTTTATGATATGAATTATTTGAACTCCTGATTTGGGACTTAATGTCCATGTGAATTTATTAGATTGAAAAATTAGGATGTAAAAAAGGTTTTCGGCATGCCAACTTTCAAACAAAACCACGCAAAATTTTCTAAAAATAAAAGACTTCCGCTGTTTTCTCTTAATTTAATTTATTTAAAAGTGACGGGTCGTCACAATTTAGTTTACTTAGTTTTAGTTTTTAGTTTTCAATTAATTAGTTTAGTTTAGTTTTGTTAATTTAATTAATTTTAGTTTAATGAATCTAAATTTGTGTAACCAATTACTTAGTTTACTTTAGTTTAATTCATAACATTTTAGTTTACATTAACTAATTAATTAGTTTAGTTTAATTTTGTTACTTTAAGTAATTTTAGTTTAAATAATCTAATAGTTTAATTAATCTAACTTAGTTTACTTTAATTCAATTTAATTAGTAATTAATTTAATTACGTAATCTAATTTAGTTTAATTACTTATTTAGTTTATTTAAGATAGTTTACTTTAATTTAATAAAATTAAACTAAAATTAAAAAATTAAACTAAATTAATTTATAATTACACTTGTTTAAATTTTAATTTTAGTTTAATTAATGTAATTTAGTTTACTTTAAATTTAATCAATTAATTTAAGTAGGGTAATTAATTAAAATAGTTTAACTTCAATTATACTTAAGTAGTTTAAATTAATTAATTACACTAATTTAATTAATTATTTTAGTTTAATTTTGTTACTTTAAGTAATTTTAGTTTAATTAATCTAATAGTTTAATTAATCTAACTTAGTTTACTTTAATTCAATTTAATTAGTAATTAATTTAATTACTTAATCTAATTTAGTTTATTTAAGATAGTTTACTTTAATTTAATAAAATTAAACTAAAATTAAAAAATTAAACTAAATTAATTTATAATTACACTAGTTTAAATTTTAATTTTAGTTTAATTACTGTAATTTAGTTTACTTTAATTTAATCAATTAATTTAAGTAGGGTAATTAATTGAAATAGTTTAACTTCAATTATACTTAAGTAGTTTAAATTAATTAATTACACCAATTTAATTAATTAATTTTTGTTTAATTTTTAAATAAAAATTGTTTAATTACTTAATTTTAGTTAAATTTGATTAAAGTAAAGTACAATTAGATTAATTAATTAGAATAATTTTGTTTAAGTATTAAACTTTACTGAAAAATTATTTAATTAATTTAATTAAAATTATTTAATTAATTCATTTTAATTAGTCTAATTTTACTTTAATTAATTAAACTAATTGTACTTTAATTAATTAGTATAATTTAGTTACTTGATTTAATTTGCTTTTTTTTTTGTTTTATTTTAATTTAGGATTATGACGGCCGGACGACATCCTCCCCAGTCAGACGAGCCTGAGGACGAGACTCCTCGGCCCCCTACTACTGATGAGTTGACGACTGATGAGTTGGTCATACTCCTCGCACAGTACGAGACGGGAGATGATCTCACTCCCGATCATTCAGAGCCCTCACCGGTCCAGGATTTGACGCTTGTGACACCACGGTTGGCGCAGGACTCCCAGGCCACGACTTCAGGAACTACCACCCAGTCAGATGCACCTGGCCCATCCACTTCTTCCTCGCAGCCTCCTCGGGCCGCATCCTCTACCCTTCGGATTGAGGGGGATACGTAAGTTTTGTTTATAGTTATAATTAATTATTTTTTAAATCATTTTACTAATTGTAAATAAATAGATAAATATAAATAGTTTTGTTTAATCTAATACCACAATATGTTTAATGTTTTTTTACAGATTGGAGCCGCATACAACCGTATCAAAACAGTTTCGCGAGGTCCTCTAGAGCATGCCTCTACCCAGTGAGCTCAGGCGGAAGATTCCGACGACGAGAAAGCTGGATGTACGACAATTGGAAGGTAATTAACATCAATTGTTTTTATAATTACTTAATTATTAAATTTTTCATAATAAATTGATTACTTTAACTAATTTTTATTTGAATTTTTTCAAGGCAAGTTTCCTTCTATCGATTCCGATGTCACGGAAGGTAGATTGTTCCCCCTGTGGGACAATCATGTCCAGGATCAATTCAAGGACTTCATGTCTCGGGCGCGCAAAAAACAAGCAGACAAACGACCCGTGTGGATGAGCGAGGAAGAGCACGCACAGCTGCTCGCCAGTTTGAACACTCCCCAGGGCAAGGCAGTGTCAAGCAGGAATAAGGCCAACCGTGCGAAGAATCCCAGGAAATACACAGCCGGGGCCCGGACCCACATCGAGCACCATCGTCGATTGGTATGTTTTTTGTTTCTTCTTTTACGTACTTTTTTGTTATTATCTTTTCTTGATTAATTAATTATTAATTATTAATATACTTTTTTCCTTCTCAATCTCTCTACTATTTTTAGGAGGAGAAACACGGTCGCCCTATCCCACCTGATGAGCTGCATCTCATTCTGCACACAAAAAAGGACGGGACGATCGTCGACGATAGGGCGAGAGAAGTTCAGGTATTTAATTAGTTTTTCAATTATTTAATTTTTTTACTATTCTTTCTAACTTATATATTAAATATTTTATCTTTTGAATTTTAAAAATTTAGGAGCGTTTCACGGAGTCATTGAGTCAGCGGTTGCCCACACCTAACTTGCAACCGACTCCGGAAGATCGTAAGGAGGCATTCTTGGAGGCTGCTGGAAGGGTTAGGCCTGATGGATCAGTTCCAAGCCTCGGCTCGTACGGTAGACGACTGTACACCGATGTGCCTCGACCTCAGCGCGCAGAGCGAGCACGAGTTCCGGCCATACTCCAACGAAGCAGCGGTTGCAAGAGGAGGTTCAGCAGCTTCAGATTCCTATGGCGGATATGCGCTCTTCGATTCAGGCGGATGTTCAGGCCCAGGTTGCGGCCCAGGTGTCGCACCTTGACCGGGCAGCGTTCTTTGGCCCCGAGATCCCGGGTCTTCATCATCGCGCGCCCCCACCACCCCCCTGCTCCTCCTGAGTAGTTTACATTTCTTTTATTCTGTACAGTATATTATTTTGGAAATTTATTTATATATAGTTTTATTTTAATTTCATTTCTTTATTTTTTAATTAATTAAATAAATAAATAATTAAAATAAATAAATAAATAAAATAAATAAATAAATTTAAATGAAATAAAATTAAAATACTATTTACAAATGAAATAATTTAATTTAAATAAATAATTAAATAATTAAAAAAATATAATATAAAACGACCAAGAGGTCGCATTTCATTATACATATTACGACCACTTGGTCGCCATTTAATATAAATAAAACGACCTGTTGGTCACAATTTGGTATAAATAAAACGACCTCTTGGTCGCAAATATCTTGACTGAAAAGTGACCATTTGGTCACTTTATTGTGGGACCACCTGGTCACTTATCTTCAACTTAAATTACGACCAAACTGTTCTGGTCGTAATTTTGTGACTAAACGGCCGCACAAAAGTCAGGAACGACCAGCTTTTTTGCCACCACCATGTTGGTCGCTTTTTGTTCGTATTTTAACAGAAAATCGACCTTCTGGTTGCAAATTTCTGGTCACAAATTGACTTTTTTTTTTGTAGTGATATTTAATAATCTCCAAATTTGATTTAATTTTTTTTCTTTAGTAAAAATAAAAAATCAAAGAAGATATTTGACCTTAATAAAAATTTGATATTCAATTTTGGTAAGACTTTAATTCAAGATAATTTTTAATAATAACTTTCCATACACTACAAAAAAACTGTCAATTTGCGACCACAAAATTGCGACCAAATGGTCGTTTTTTACCTAAAATGCAACCAAAAATGCGACCAACTGAGTGGTGGCCAAAAAGCTGGTCGGTCCTGAATTTGTGCAACTGGATAGTCACAAAAATACGACCAAAAATTTTTGGTCGCAAAAAAGTCAACCTTTCAAAAATGCGATCAGATGGTCGCATTAAAAGTGACCATATGGTCGTAATTTATCTTCAATAGAAGTGACCATTTGGTCACATAAAAAGTGACCAAATGGTCGCATTTTATGCGACCAAATGGTCACTTTTAGGCTCAGTTAAAATGCGACCAGATGGTCGCCTAAAAACTGACCATCTGGTCGTAATTTATGTGAAAGATAAGTGACCAATTGGTCACAAAAAAAGTGACCAAATGGTCGCATTTTATGCGACCAAATGGTCACTTTTAGGCTCAGTTAAAATGCGACCAGATGGTCGCCTAAAAACTGACCATCTGGTCGTAATTTATGTGAAAGATAAGTGACCAATTGGTCACATAAAAAAGTGACCAAATGGTCGTATTTTATGTGACCAAATGGTCACTTTTAGGCTCAGTTAAAATACGACCAGATGGTCGCCTAAAAAGTGGCCATCTGGTCGCATTTAAGAATTTTTTTTTAAAATTTAAATTTCAATAATTAGTTAATTAATTAGTTAATTAATTATTAATTATTAATTATTTATTTAATTAATATTAAAATTTCATAAAAAAAAATTGGAATTAAAATAAAAAATATATATATCAAATTATAAAAAAACGTTTTATACAGTCGAAAGAATCCTAGAACTACTCGCGGAGGGGCTGGGGGGGGGGGAGGCGTCGATGATGAAGGGCCGTCGCCTAGAGATCCAAGTACGCGCCAAGCGGCCGCGACCTGGACCTCGACTCGTGCTTGCATGTCGGCCTCAATAGCGGCGACTCGAGTAACGAAGTCCTCTCGCATAGTCTCCATGTTCGCGAGCACCGCTCGCTCACGGAGAAGGGCAGGAGCTAGTGCTCGCTCGCTCCGCCGAGGCCGGGGCACATCCGCATAAAGGCGCGCCTTACAACCAAAATAAACTAATTTAATACTAATTACGCAAGTAAAATATTGAAATAAATTTAATTAATTAATTAATGAAATAATGTTAATTAAACTAACATAAATTAAGTAAATAATTTAAAATAAACTAATCAAATTAATTTGAATAAAAGTAAATTGAAATTAGATTAATTGAACTAAAATTAATTCAATTAAACTTAAGATTAATTAATTAAAACTAAAATAAAATAATTATTTAATTTGAAATAAAGTAAAGTAAAATTATATTAATTGAACTAAAATTAATTGAATTAAACTAAAATTAATTTAATTCAATTAATTTTAGTTTCAATTAATCTAATTTTAATTTACTTTAATTCAAATTAATTGATTAGTTTATTTTAGTTTTAATTAATTAATCTTAAGTTTAATTGAATTAATTTTAGTTCAATTAATCTAATTTTAATTTACTTTAATTCAAATTAATTGATTAGTTTATTTTAGTTGTAATTAATTATTCTTAAGTTTAATTGAATTAATTTTAGTTTCAATTAAACTAATTTTAATTTACTTTAATTCAAATTAAATGATTAGTTTATGTTAGTTTTAATTAATTAATCTTAAGTTTAATTGAATTAATTTTAGTTTCAATTAATCTAATTTTAATTTACTTTATTTCAAATTAATTGATTAGAATACTTAAACAAAATTATTCTAATTAATTAATCTAATTGTACTTTACTTTAATCAAATTTAACTAATATTAAGTAATTAAACAATTTTTATTTATTCATTAAACTAAAATTAATTAATTAAATTAGTGTAATTAATTAATTTAAACTACTTAAGTATAATTGAAGTTAAACTATTTGAATTAATTACCCTACTTTAAATTAATTGATTTAATTAAAGTAATCTAAATTACATTAATTAAACTAAAATTAAAATTTAAACTAGTGTAATTATAAATTAATTGATTTAATTAAAGTAATCTAAATTACATTAATTAAACTAAAATTAAAATTTAAACTAGTGTAATTATAAATTAATTTAGTTTAATTTTATTAAATTAAAGTAAACTATCTTAAATAAACTAAATAAGTAATTAAACTAAATTAGATTAAGTAATTAAATTAATTACTACTTAAATTGAATTAAAGTAAACTAAGTTAGATTAATTAAACTAAAATTACTTAAAGTAACAAAATTAAACTAAACTAATTAATTAGTTAATGTAAACTAAAATGCTATGAATTAAACAAAAGTAAACTAAGTAATTGATTACACAAATTTAGATTCATTAAACTAAAACTAATTAAATTAACAAAACTAAACTAAACTACTTAATTGAAAACTAAAAACTAAAACTAAGTAAAATAAATTCTTAAACTAAACTTCAATTTTATACGAAAACTAACCTCGTAATAGAAACCGGGATTGGGGTTTGAGGGTTTTAGATTTAGAGTAAGAACGGGAACGGGAACGGGAAGAAATAACGGGGAACGGGAGAGGGGAAAGAGAGAAAAGAACAAAAAGAGAGGAAGAAAAAGAGAAAAGGAAGAAAAGAAGAAACGGGGGAAAGGAAAACTGATGGGAATTTAAATCAGATTTTGCGACCAAATGGTCGCAAATATGTAATTATGACAAGAAACGAAAGGTCGCGCGTGCTGGGGAAAATGGCGACCAACTGGTCGCATTTCTTGAGATATTTGGGACCATATGGTAGCATTTCATGAAAAAGCGACCATATGGTCGCCACTTTACCATGATCCATAACAGCTGTCATATCACGAGTCCCATCAATAATTGCGACCATCTGGTCGCAATAATGAAATTCACCGCCAAATATTGCGACCAGATGGTCGTAATCTTTAAATTCACCGTCATAAATTTCATGGAAATTTAAATTTACCGCTCATTTTTGCGACCATATGGTAGCATTTCATGAAAAAGCGACCATATGGTCGCCACTTTACCATGATCCAGAACAGATGTCATATCACGAGTCCCATCAATAATTGCGACCATCTGGTTGCAATAATGAAATTCACCGCCAAATATTGCGACCAGATGGTCGTAATCTTTAAATTTACCGCTCATTTTTGCGACCAACTGGTCGCATTTCACTTCTAAATTACTACCATGTGGTCACCTTTTGTGTGAAATTGCGACCACTTGGTCGCAAATATAAATTTTTTTTTTTTAATCTTTCCTTAAAAGAAATAGTTTTAATTAATTAAACACATACACACACATTTGAATAATCAAGTTAACGAAATATCTCATTCATCATCGTCTCCAAGAAGTCCGTCACATACGTCTTCTTTCTTCTTCTTCTTCTTCTTCGTTTCTTCATCGATTCATCGTCTCGAATAAATTCAAGCATCAATGTCACGTGCGTGAGAAGTGGAAGCATTTATATCATAATCATCATGCAATGTTATCGTTCCATCGTTCAAAGGACGAACAAGACTTGCATTTCGACCATCGTCGATTGCACGAGATCGTATCTCATCTTCTTGAAAAGCAACGACTTCCTCTGCGTGGTCGTCTTTTTCCTGGACAAGTTTTCTTCTACCTGGCGTGGTTTAACTTTACAAACAACTAACCAATCTGTCAGATCTCGTCTATTAATCGGATAGTTCAGGTAATAAACTTGAATCGATTGTGAAGCCAGGACGAACCTATCAGCGGTGCGCATATGCTTAGACTTCTTTACCTCAACGATTTGTAAATGATCAATCTTACGGACTCTGGCTCGTCTGGTTGTCTCTAACCAAGTGCAGTTGAACAGAACAATGCGTTTTAGCGTCGGACTTGCGTATTGAATCTCAAGAATCTCATCGATTACTTCGAAGTAATCGTCTTCGTTTGTGCCGAACACGCGACCTTTTATGCAAACACCACTGTTGTTTGTTGCGCTATTCACTGAATGCGCCTTCGTTTGAAATCTGTAACCGTTACCGACGTATCCACCATACGACCTTGCTATCCGTCCAGGTCCTTTTGCCAAAGAAATGATGCGAGGATCATCCACCGGTAATGTAGGGGAGTCAACCTGTGTCATTGTCCACATACAGTAATGTTAGGAAGATAGTAATTGTTTCAACATAATGCAACGGTTGTTTGACAATTTAAAATAACTCACGTATGCACTGAACCAAGAACGAAACTCTTTGTCGATTATTGACCCCTCCTCGGCCTCGTAAGACCAACTCGTGTCATTCGAACGTATACGTTTAGAAATAATCGTATGTTACAAAAATAGTTAGCAAATAGTTTGTAATTGTTTATGCGATGGAATAATGTTAAGTTACAAACTCACTCTATGTAAGGCTCGATCTCTCTGCGCTTGCATAACACGTATGTCCTGCATTACGTGATACTCGGGAATCGGTCAACGGCCCGTGACCGATCTTCCAACTGTCATGCCAGGTTCGGTAAAAATCGGCAAGTCATTCATGTCAACACCTTCAAGTAAATTATCGACAACGTTTCGTTTTGACGGTCGAAACTGCTCTGCAATGTGTTGATCAAAGTAGTTCGAACAAAATGTGGTAGTCTCTTGCGTCAGTGCACGCACTACGGATAGATCCTTCTACTCGTGATCTATTTCCAACCATCTTTTTCAACCGACGTAAGTACTGTGGGTACAAAACATTATTAACATTCGATGATCACTGTACTGATTCATACGCGTACATTACAAAATAACTGTGCTTACCTTTCAAATGGGTACATCCAGAGGTAATGTACGGGACCCCCTAAGAATGCCTCGTATGGAAGATGCACTGGAAGATGCTCCATGGAGTCAAAAAAGCCAGGTGGGAACATTCGCTCCAACTTACAAATAATAACGGCAATCTCCGAACTCATTGAAGCGACAGTAGCTTCCATCAGCTCTGTACATGTCAAGTCCCTGAAAAAAACATTCAACTGGGCAAGCGGCTCCCAATGTCTATTCTCTAGGAACGGTCTGAACGCAACGGGCATCAATCGTTGCATGAATATATGACAGTCGTGGCTTTTCATCCCGAACATGATATGTTTTTTCTTGTCTATACACCGACTCAAATTCAAACGTATCCGTCCGGGAATTTGATGGATTTGATCCACTCAAATAATGTTTTCTTTTCATCCGTCGTCAACATGTACTTTGCTTTTGCGTAATTATCATTGTCGTCCAGGCTCCAACTCAGGACGGTCACATATCTCCCGTATATCATAACGTGCCTTAGATTGTCCTTCGTTTTTTCGGAACGTTCAAAATCGTATTGAAAATGTTGTCAAAGAAATTCTTCTCGATATGCATTACATCAAGATTGTGTCTAATCGGTAGATCTTCCCAATACGGTAGATCCCAAAAAATACTCCGTTTCTTCCAACCCGTGTTTTTTCCCAGCATTGTTTGCACTCTCTGCACCTTCCACCTGGTAATCTTCGCATCCCTATAGTATCTATACCGTGCGTAACTGTCTTCCACTATACATGGTCGGGGGGTTTGTTTTCTTACTCGTCGACCCTTCTTCCAGATCACCGCCGTTTGAACGGAAAGTGTGATTCAAAGGCAAGAATCGACGGTGACAGTCAAACCAACAAGTTTTCCGACCGTTTCTGAGATAAAATGCATCTGTGTCTAGCATGCAATGCGGACATGCGTATGTCCCCGCCGTACTCCATCCTTTAAGGGAGGAGATTGAGGTTCACACAATTAACTACAATGACTAAGGAAAACAATAACAAAAGCTAAACACCGACTCAAAAATGTATATGAAAGCAATTAAATATCAACATACCTGACAACATTGAATACGCGGGGAAGTCACTGATCGTCCAAATTAACGTGGCGCGCATCAAGAAATTTTATTTCTTCGAAATGTCGTACGTGATAACACCGTCAGTCCACAACCTTTTCAACTCTGCAATAAATGGTTGCAAATACACATCCAGTTTCTGTTTTGGACTTTTCGGCCCCGTGTACGATCAACGTTAGAAAAATCACAGGGTCTCGCATGCACATCGAGGGAGGCAAGTTATACGGGGTTACCATGATCGCCAAACTGAATATTGTGCCCCGGATGCCTCGAACAGTTTGAAGCCATCGTGCATAAGCCCAATCGGCGTTTCTCGGATCTTGTACAAAATCCAGGATGACAATTATTTAAATGCTTCCATGCCGCAAAGATTCGAGGGATGTCTCATAACACCTTCATCTCCTGTGAATGCTCGTGATGCCATCTCATGTGCGAGGTCGTCACATCCGATGCATACAACCGGTGCGCAGGCGTGGGGTCACGTAAATAGAACATGCGGGCATTCGGAATCAGGCTGCGTTTCCCTTGTTTGTATCTTGGAAGAAAACAGGATTTGCAATGATGCAGGTCCTCATCCACATCCCAGTAAATCATGCATCTGTTTTGACACGAATCTATTTTCTCCACGGGTAATCCTGAAGGGATGATTTACTAAATTAGCGGAATTTTATTTAGTAAACTTATTAACATTTAATAACGGATCTATTAACATCATGCAATTTGTGATAAAACATGTAGATTCATGCTTATATATTCGAAAATTAAAACCGGAACTTACATTGACTGAATAATGGAGAATCGGTTGGAGGTTTCTTTACAGCTTCAAATCCTCAGCAACACCAGATCTTCTACGCTATATCCCGATCGATCAAACGAAATTCGATTGTGGGATCGAACTTTAGAAGAAATTGGGAAGAAGAAAAAAAATATTTTTCTTCCCAACAGTATGAGAAAATCGGCCAAGGGAGGGAGAAGGGAGGAAGAGAGATTTTTCAATTTCCAAAGAATTGAATTGTATGATTTATGAATGACCCAACCCTCCTATTTATAGAAAAATAGGAATCCTAATCACATTAGGATTAATCTATAGAGATAAACACAAAAAGAAAAAGATAATCTCTTTCCTTTATCTAGCAATTTCGAAAATGCCATGGATAAATAGGAGATTATTTTATTTTCTTTATTTTTATTTATCTTGGGTAAATAAATCTATGTAGTTATTTTAGGATATAATTCAAGCAATTATCTCTTCCCAAAAATACATATATGGCGAAAATGCATGTATTAATTAATAAATAATTCTAATTTATTTAATTAATTATTTTGGGCCAATTCCAATTGGGTTCATTAATCCAATTGGGCTTGAAACTCTCTCTTAAATTAATAAGTCCAACTTAATTAATTTATTTATTAATTACCATTTAAATAAAATATTTTATTTAAACAATTAATATTTTCTCCCGACTAAATATTATCAAATTATATTTAATTATTAATTTCCATTTAAATAATTTCCATTATTTAAATAATTAATAATAAATATTATAATTATTAATTTCCATTAAATAAACTCATTATTTAATTAATAATTTTATTGACAATATTTTATTATTAATTAATTAATTTTAATTATTAATTTCCGTTCAAATAAAGTTAATTATTTAAACAATTAATAATTGTTAATTAATTTCAAATTATTAATTACCATTTAAATATACTCAATATTTAAATAATTAATAATATCTAATTAATAATATTTCATTATTAATTTCATGTTTAAATAAACTCATTATTTAAACAATTAATAATGTTTATATTAATTACCGCTTAAATATACTCAATATTTAAACAATTAATATTGCCTATTTTAAGTAATTCACTTTACTTAAAATTTCCATTTCTTCTACTTGATTTCGCGACTACGATATTTGGGCTAGCATAGGGACCCGATGGACCTATAGATCATGGGCTTAATAATTAGTCAATTAAGTGATTAACTCATAATCGTTAATTACTTATTATCTAACTATGAATAATTCCACTATAGATTCATAGTGAACTCCCCTCACTATAGATGAGTTATGTCCATTTAGTTTATCATTTATTTATATCTGTGATATTATCCTTCACGTGGAACCCTCATAATTACAAGCGGATAAATTTACCGTTTTGCCCCTGTAATTACCGCTTTATCCTTGTGTTCCCGCTGATTCTCCAATGAACTTTATCTTTAGTCGAACTAGAGATAAGATACTCGTGATCAATAGAAGTCGTGACGTCACTTGTTCATGTCTCGAATCAGTACATCAAGGGAGTTTCCTAAAGTTCCTAAAATGTTTAGGTATCTGACCGATACCGTTAATTTATAGGAAAGTTATGAATTCCATCTCGTGAAAATGAGTTCCCAGCTACTTGTCTAGTCATGTTCCCAAAAGAGTGTATTGAGCGTTCTTACGGATCACTCTCAACCATGTGAATCAAAGAACATAACTCCACAAATAGGAGTCCGCATTTCACTCAGGATTGAGATCTATCACGATTGATAAACTTAGTTTGATATTCGATCAATTCTCGTAAACGGTACTAAGGAGAAATTTGATCGAACATCGTGGTCCTGTCTTATACAATCAACATTGCATATGATACTTCCATTTCATGTCTCCCACATGAATGATCAGGATTAGATCATTTGTCTATAAACAAAATGCGAAGCTATCAACAGTGTTACCAGGATAAGGTTTCCAAACGTTATCCATTTACTGTAGACACTTTTAAGTTACTCATCTCGACTTTAATCCTCTCGTATGACTCACATACTAAGTCGTGATTTCATAAGAGTAACTTAGGGTTTACTATTTGAATGTTTGATATTTATATATTTCCATATATTTCTAATATCATTAATTGAATCAATCTAGATAATATAAAGAACCTATGTTTATTTATTTAATTTATTCTTAATAAATTATTATTATTAAATAATTACAAGTTCTAGGACACCATTCCTAACAAATCCAAGTCCCTCCACTAGCTTTTTCGTGTCGTACAAACTGTGGGGCATATTATTTTCTTCTGGAGCGCATCGACGAAACCACGATGCAATCTCATCAAATCCTCTACCCGGTATGTTGTACTGCGCCTTTATATTTAAAAGTTCTGTAGCAGCAGCAAGTTGACTTACCTCACACCCATCGTATAATGGTCGGCTGGCTGTCTTTAGCATCTCGTGCATCTTACGTGCTTCCGGATTCATTTCCTCTTCTACAACCCGTTCATCTTCGTCTCACGTTTAAACTTTCACGGAAATTTTCATTGCCCCTATACCCCGCACCATCAATTATCATTTGTCGCATCGACAATACCGTTGTTCATCATTCCGTTCTTCGTCAACAACCTCTACATTCGAGCCGCTACCTTCGTATCGTCTCGATTCCCTGTAATGCTGTCGAACATTTCCTATGTTTCCCCCTGAAACACCCAGTGATAATAATTCTGCACAAACCCCCCAGTATAAAGATGCACCTTCAACTCTGTAACCGGTATGATTCTCCTATTGTCGAATTTCCTGCACGGACAGCGTAGCTTTCCACCATACTTTTCATAATAGACAGTTGTCATGCAAAACTCAACAAACTGTTCAACCCCAGCCACGAACTCATCGTTCAAATACCCGTCTATCAAACGAACATACATCCACTCTCTCATTTTCTTTTTTCTTAATGCTAAGAAACAATGGGTGGAGGGGTTTTTATAATAGACTCCTCTGCTCATTTGCGACCAGATGGTAGTATTTTTGCTACCACCTGGTCGCTGTTTCCCGCCAAATTTTCCCGCTATTTTCCTCACTGCCCCGGGTCACATCAAGTTAGAATTTACGACCACATGGTCACTTTTTGGGTGACCACTTGGTAGCTTTTATCCCACCAAATTCTTTATCCATTATTGGTCCTATAAAAATCACATAATTTGCGACCATTTGGTCACTTATAATTGTGACCAGTTGGTAGATTTCTTCCCTCCAATTATAAGCTACCACTGCTCACTTTACGGTCACCAAAATTGCAACCATCTGGTCACTTTTTATTGTGACCATTTGGTAGCTTTCTTCCCTCCAATTATAAGCTACCACTGCTCACTTTACGGTCACCAAAATTGCGACCATCTGGTCACTTTTTATTGTGACCATTTGGTAGCTTTCTTCCCTCCAATTATAAGCTACCACTGCTCACTTTACGGTCACCAAAATTGCGACCATCTGGTCACTTTTTATTGTGACCATTTGGTAGCTTTCTTCCCTCTAATTATAAGCTACCACTGCTCACTTTACGGTCACCAAAATTGCGACCATCTGGTCACTTTTTATTGTGACCATTTGGTAGCTTTCTTCCCTCCAATTATAAGCTACCACTGCTCACTTTTGGTCACCAAAATTGCGACCATTTAGTCACTTTTTATTGTGACCATTTGGTAGCTTTCTTCCCTCCAATTATAAGCTACCACTGGTCACTTTTGGTCACCAAAATTGCGACCATCTGGTCACTTTTTATTGTGACCATTTGGTAGCTTTCTTCCCTCCAATTATAAGCTACCACTGCTCACTTTTGGTCACCAAAATTGCGACCATTTAGTCACTTTTTATTGTGACCATTTGGTAGCTTTCTTCCCTCCAAAATTACGCGCCATTTTTTGCTACCAAGGAATATTTTAGTCACAAAAATGCGACCATATGGTCGCAAAAAAAGTGACCAAATGGTCATCTAGAGTCAACCTTCAAAAAAAGTGACTAGGTGGTCACCAGAAAACTACCATATTTTTTTGGTCGCAAATTTCTGGTCGCATTTTGACAGTTTTTTTGTAATGATAAAACACCAAATTCCAAAATAAAATTTCCAGAGATAATAAATTTGAAAATAAATAAAAGTGCCTAAGTTTTAATTAATATACTTTCCTTAATAAAAATTCATATACATTTTTAGTAAAACTTTAATTCAAGGTAATCTATAATAATAACTTTTCCATAAAATAGCAAATTAAAAAATGAAAATATTCCAAAGTTGATTTTCAAAACAAAACTTTCCTATGATGGAGTTTATGAGTTTTCAGGTTTTTGATCTCCTATATTTCTTAAGGAATATGAATTTAATTAAAGGAATGCCGAGATTAAATTCTAATAAAACTTTTTCCCAATGGCTTTATGCCACTCATCCAATTTGATTATACCTTATAATGTTTAGGGTATTAATCAATAACATATGAAACATTTAAAAATAAAATTAAAAACATATTGTGTGTTCAAAGATAAAAAGGCTTTAATATCAAATAAAAAATATAATAAACACTAATCGTTTTCAAACGAACATAATAGGGTGCTAATACTTTCCATATGTGAGAATGAACTCCCGAACCTAATTTCAAAAGTTAATAGAGACCATCCTTAATTTAATGACTAGGTGACTAATCACACATATCATATAAGCCAATAATAAGTGGCGACTCTTTATTTTTCCATGTCTCTTGTACGTAGCGACACAAATATTCTTCGTGTGAATGTTTTAGTAGTTTTTTACTCATGTCAAAACTACTGAGAGAATTGAGTAATAGTGAATCACTTTCAAGTGTTAAAAAAATATGATGCATGAAAGCTGAACCACTCTTTGAAGTGGTCGCAGTCCCATACACAACGGGGAACAGTATGGAGGATAATGTATCCAACTGAATGTTGATTTGAAAACTCGTAAGCATGATTTACATCACCTCAAGTGTTTAATTCTTACTTAAAAGTGGAGAGCGTACTCTACAAATGTGGTTAAGTTATCTTAGAAATTACAATGGGAGACTTTTAGTCTTTACTGTTACTCTTAAAATATACATAAGGTTTAAAATAGATACATTTCGAATAAATCTAAGTAAAAGTGACAATTACGTGGATAAGTTAAAAGACTATCATTCAAGATGGTTCTCTGAAACTTAGAGACGATAACCTCACTAGTCTATAAACTCATCTGACAGGTAAAAATTACGTAAGCAACCTTGTATGAGTTACTGGAAGCTGCTGGCAATTACCAACCATTATCTAATCCTCTCCATTATAATCACTTGAAACATAGAAGTTTCCAAGTTCATGAGTCAAATGTGCATTAGCACCACAGATAACCAGACATATTATTATGAGTAGAAAAATGAGCTTTAAGCAGCCATAGCAGCAAGCTGTGTTGGTGGGTGTCTTCCTTGATAAATATAATCCCTCGTTCATAGCAATCTAGACTAGTATGACCATATTTATTTCAAATTTGATAATATCACGATTAGACTATTGTCCAAAGAAACCTCTAGTAGAAGTAACACTATTAACAAAAGGAGAAGCATTATCACGAGATTGTCCAGAGTTATTACTTCATCCACAATTTTGATCAGAATTATTCTTATTTGAACAAGAAGATGAATTTGAACCACCATTAGAACCGTGATAATTATTTCCTAAAAAATTGTCAGTTATTTCTGGAATTTCTACGATGATTTCTAGAATTTCCTCAGCTATCAGCATACATTACAAGAGCAATAGTAGAATTAGTTTGAGATTGTAAAAGAAGATAAAATTCTTCAGTCTCGAGTAGAACTTGAAGTTCTTCTCATGTAATAGGGTTGAACAGGTTCGCAAGGATTTGTGTAAAACTCATAAGGCATTTTCATTGATAGTGCAAATGAAAATATCATAATCATCAATTAGAACAAAAATTACTACTAATTTGTAAACTATAATCTTGATGCGAAGAATATATTCATCAATAGACTTTATCGCTTTCTTAGAGATTTTCATCATCTGGGATTTCAAATCCATGATATTTGCTCAAGTAAGAGATGAATAGCAACATTCAAGGGTATTCTAGCCATCCTAAGATGATTTGCAACCAACAACCAAGGCAAGTGCAGATGGAGACAAGGTTGCATTAAGAAGAATTTTTAGAACTCAATCTTGAGCTTTCCACAAGTTGAACTTTGGATTAGTAATTTGAACACCATTAACATCAACAAATTGAGAATCACAATGGAAATATTCCACAAAACCAAAGAGATAGCAAGCTTCCAAGATTTATTGAATCCAATCGTACAGAGACGAGAGTACATGTGTTAAAAAGTCATAGGAGAATGTGAAAATTCTCGTTCTACATCGAAAGTGGAGAAGAATTCATAGGAATTGAAGAATTTTGTGGAATCGAGGATGCAGGTGATGGATTAATAGGTTCACTAGATGAAGAAGGAGCTAAATTAAGGATTGGAGATTTTGCCCTTGTTTTATAAGAAAGAACAAAGAAAAGAGAGAGGGCGATGAAAACAACATAAAAAAAGCAACGCGTGAAGAAAGGAACGAAGATTGAGGATGCATGTCCGTAGAAGCAGTTGATACCATGGGAATGATAAATTTTTCGTTAATTGTAAAATAAAAGGTACAAGTAATTATAGACAAATACATTACTTGTTTCCCACTCAACTATCTATATTTACTAAAATTAGTAAGAATACATATACTTAACATGAGATTGATGAGATGATGATGTGATTGAATGTTAGGAGAGACTCCTATTTGTGTGGAGCTATAAAGTAGTGAGTTTATTTTGAACTCTTCCATAAGTATGGTTTATTGCCGGTGAACGGATTGATGTTTCTTTTGTCATTGTAATTGTGATTGTTGGATGTGATACAAAACGACTGTGTAAGAGAAGAACTATAAAAGGACAATCATATAAAAAGTTGTGACTTTTCATTTTTATTCAATGGGCACATTGTAAAGATGTGTGTAACAACTAAATGAATTTAATAATTGATTAATTATTAAAACATTAATAACTATCTAACTGCCATATTAAATTCTTACTTTTCATTGTTATTGCCAATTTGAGTTGAACTAAAAGTTCATTTGGAATAAATTATTCATTTCATGTTGAAGTTCCATTTTAACGATGGATCAATTTAAGGAAATCGAACATAAAAAACCTAAGAATTTAAAAAGCATGACAATGGAAGAATGTGAATTAAAGAGATGGCCGATTCCCAGGGGTTTTCAACAGCGAGTGGTAGAGGACAAAGCGTTCGACGAGATCTTGCCAAATTTACGAATGAACACACTAGATCTAGCGCTCTTGGAGAGAGAGAGATGACTATGGCGGCGTTCAAAGATCTGCATTTGCAGCGATTCGTGGTGGCCAGAGATATGTGTTTGGGTGAAGATTTGTCGCGAGACAACGGGACTCCACAATTCCACATTGGTATGATATTTTCCACTTTGCGTCTAAGCTTCTATGATTTTACTTTTGGTTTCACTCAAAAGGCCTCATACCAATTGAGATGTGTCTTCCTGCTTATACATTGATGATCATCCTCTTTCCTAACTGATGTGACATTTCAAACGCACTCCAATAATCATACATTCGTCCACTCTATCCAGGTCAACTGCCTTTCCCTTGAGCTCACCGTCTGTTCAATAGAACTCACCACAGATCAGGTTTTCTAGACTTCCAATTTGAAACAGCATTCGAGGATTCCATCCACAAGGTTAGGATCAGGGCATGGCTCAGATATCACTTGTCAGGGGATAGCTAGCCTCAACAACTCAACATTGGTATGATTTGTGCTCTTTGGGCCTAGACCCGCATCACTTTACTTTTGTTTCACTAAAATGTTTCATATCAATGGAGATGTGATTTTACCCTTATACACCGATGATCATTCTCTTCTCTAACCGATGTAAGATTTTTTTCGCATTCCAACACGATTCATGGTAGCCCACTTATCAATATCATTTATACTTTTAATAGTAATCAATTATTACTCCAGTAATCACTAAATATTAAAGTAATCTTTGATTTTAAAGAAGTCATTAGTGATTACTAATGTCGTAATCACTTATTGTTAATGGTGTTTTTATTGAATTACCTCTGAATTTAATGGTTACTAACAAAAAGTGTGAATTGAACCGTCTAATAAATTTGCAATTATATTTGTAAGCTGTCATATTTATAAATAATGGAGCTAAAACTATTAAATATGCAGGATCTTATACTCTACCGAATAAATAATTTTATCATTTCTATATCCCATCTCTATCTTATTTATTTTAGAAATATAGTAACGACACAGATATAAAACAACTTATGCTGTAACTCTGAAATTGGAAAGTTCCTGAAATTATTCCGTTTGTGTCCGATAGATTTATGACAAGTGATCCAATAATTAATCTATGTTTCACACACGTGTTAGAGTGTAAAGAGAGAGTGTGCTATTCACAAACATGGCGGTTTCATACCTACTACATTTGTAAATATATTTTAGGTTAAAGTATATAAAACACCTCTAACTTATAGAGTGAGTTTCAATTTTACCATTAATATTTAAAAAATTTCAATTCCACTTTCAATGTTTTAATTTATTTCAAAACTATTATTTGTTGGGAAATTGAACTTTTTATGTATAAAATTTTTATTAAGTTTAATGCAAATTAAATTATTGAGAGTTTTTTTTATTGGGTATTTTTTAAATAAAAAAAGTATTTTCTCTAACAAAATAAAATTTCTCAAAAAATGATATTTTCAAACAAATTATATGATTGAGGGTAGAATAGAAACTTTTAAAACGTTAGAGGCAAAATTGGAACCTACCCATAAGTTAGGGGTATTTTATGTCATTTAACCAAAATTTTATGGTTTTCTACCTAATCAATCTATAGAAATAATAAAAACGAAATATTTGAATAAAACATCAAATACACATATGCTTTAGAATTTGGATCTCATGTATTAGTGTGGTGTGATTCTCACAGTTGAGCACGTGACAGCACGTGCTTAGTTCATGCGGCTCTCGTTATCTGAAGTGGATAGAAATAATGGTCAGAAGGGCATTAGTGTGATATCGGCCAAGAAGGCTGATCAAGTTAGTGTTTTTTTGACATGTTTTTAGACCTACTTTTGGGCTGATTTATGGTCTGTTTTTAGACTTGTTTTTGGGCTGTTTTGAGATCTTCTGGGCTGTTTTAGTACCCGTTTTTAGGCATGTTTTAAGGCCGGTTTTTTTAGCCTATTTTTATGATTGTTTTTTTAATATATTTTTAGGCTGTTTTAGACCAAATGTTGTTGCTAGACTCATGGGGTGGGCATTTTGCCTTTGGATGCAAAAGATAAAATTCAACCTTGTAACAAAAGACATGGTGACAAGGGATTTTAGGTTTTAAACAAAGAAAGAAATGGAAGTAATTTGCATTCTCATGCATCTTCGAAGTTAAATTCTTTCTAGCAGATGGGCCTGCACTTATGTTATCATAACAATGATAGATTCTTATCGATGGAGCAACAGTAAGAACGCGGGAAAACCACACCATCGAGAACATCCTCAAAAGGAGGAATAATTACAAAAGTTCAAGAAAGAATTTGAAGCATGGCATGCTGCTAGGTTTAGGGATTATTCAAGGATTATTGAAGTTGGTAGCATTTATAGACTGTCACTTGCTCTGAGGGACCTTGGCAAGGGTAAAATGACACTTTATGTGACGACCCGTCACTTTTAAATAAATTAAATTCAGAGAAAACAACGGAAGTCTTTTAATTTACGAAAAATTGGCGTGGTTTTGTTTGAAAATTGGCATGCCGAAAACCTGTTTACAACCTAATTTTCAAACCTAATGAAATCTCATGGACTTTAAGTCCAAATCAGGAGTTCAAATATATAATATCATAAAAACATCATCCATAAGCTCTTATGAGCCAAAATACAATATTTAAGTCTTTGAAATTTATAAAAGTAATACATAAACTGTACAATGACAAGTCCATCTCGAGGCCAGCATCCCTCGATCAGGAAGCACCACCTCCTCCTCCTCGACCTCTAGCCAAGGCATTACCTGAAATTGGTTGTAATATCATGAGCTAACAAACTAAGCCCAGTGAGAATAATAAGTATAAAAAGTAAAGATAGACCTCAAACTCGCATTTCGATTTATGTCCCAAATAATCTGACACGAACACTCCTAAAGTTCTCTAAACTCTAGGTAATTCGTTTTATACTTTCTAAGGATGATATTACTAATAATCGTAGCCAATACTCATCCATTAACATCATTATAAAGTATATAAGTAAAGTGAACACACTTTGCACAACATACAACTTCTCAATTCTCTCTTGCATCTATCATAACCATGAATGCATGAGAGCATCCCGTAGGATTTCGCAATTGCCCTTTTTATGCGTGAATGAAGGTAATGAGTACATCCCGTAGGATTACCATTCAACCTTATGCATGAGGAAGTAATGCGTACAGCCCGTAGGTTACCATTTAACTCCCTATGCATGAAGAAGTAATGAGTACAGCCCGTAGGTTACCATTTAACTTCTTTTCTTTCACATTCTTTCTTTTCTCTGAAGGTGATGTGAACTCCACGTAGGGTTCATCCATCTTCCTTCTTTTCTCATTCACTTTCTTTTCTTTTCACTTTCATTCTTTTTCACTTCCATTCTTTTTCATGAATGTTGCGAGAATGGTATGATGCAATATGATATGCATATCCTTGTAAAAGCAAATAAGTAAAGTGCGAAATTAAAGTAATTGTAAACAAGCATAAAGTAAAGGTGTAAAGTAAAGGACAAAATGTAAATGACATAAGATAAATGTAGATAAGCATCTCGGATGAACGATATATCGATCGAACTCCGGTATCAAATAATAAGATTAGAAACATACTTAAACGATTAACCTATGCCCTCCGGATTCTAAACTTCCAAATAATCCGAGGCTCTATTAACCGTTCTAAATACAAGTTGGATCTTTAACTTCCAATGATCCAAACTTAGTTTCACATCGAACCTAACTTAGAATCTTCTAAGATTCAAGTCTTCCTTGAGAATTTCTAAGTTCTCACTTAAAGGATTAACTCTTAATCCTAAGGGCACTAACTCACAACCCTCTAATCTTAGGTTCGGATTCTAATCTTAGTTCAAACTCTTCAAACCGTCATACTTGTCCGCTTTCTATAGTTACTTTAGATACTAACTATTCTCACCTTAGTTAAAAGATGACTTTGCTCCTAAGTCCGAAGGAGCGATCAACCACAAGGTTCAAAAACACCTACAAACGAATTATATCGTAACAATCAATAACGAAACCAACTATCATTCAAACAACTACTAAACATACAAAGCAACGAAAACCCAATAAAACCCACAAAGAGGCCCACGGCCCTATCATCAAAAACGAGTCTCGGGTTTGGTTTTTCGGCTTTTTGGCAATTCAAATACGTTTTGAGTTGGTTTTAATCAAATTCGATAATCCCGATTTCAATGGGTATCGATGAATAGTGTTTTTGAACATTAATCCCTTTCCCGAATTGAATTCAAATAAACATTTATTCATTAATTTCTAATCCATTTTCAATCCCAAAAGGGTAAATTTCAAACGGAAAGAGTTTCGACTGAAACTCGGTTTTAGGGTTATGGAATAGTTTCCAAAAACACTTAAAACTACTCCCGAATTGACAAACATCGAGTTCCACGGCAAGAAATCGAAAGAAAACAAGTAAAACTCCATTAAAACACTATTTGGAGTTAGGGTTTGAAACTTCACTTACCGAGAACTCCTAGGATCTCGAGAGAAACGGACGATGGCTAGGTGGAAAATGATCCTTGACCCGAGGGCTTTCCGATGGATCTAAGATCAAGCCGATCCGACAAGAAACGAAAGAAAACCGAAAATCTCTTTTTCTCTTCTTGAAGCCACGGCAATGAGGGAAGAAAGATGAAGAGATTGAGTCAAATTTTGGTCAATGTTTCATTTAAAGAGAAGATCAAATAGTGATTTTAGATATTTTGCAATTTTGAGAAATTACAACTTTGCCCTTTTATGACTTTTGGCTTAAAACGAATCCCGAACATCTCAAACTATCCCAATGGTGATTAATAATTATTAATTGGCCCGTTAATAATTATTAACACCATTAAAACGTAATTAAATAAATAAAGCCATTAAAATGAATTAAAATGAAATAAATTACTAAATTCTAAATTAATAATAAATAAATGAATTTTAATTAGTCAAATTAAAATAAAATAAATAAAAGTTTTTTTTTTTATCACAAAATAACGGGACGTTACACTTTATGAAAACTCGAGCAAAGTTTCGAGTCAGAAGCCATCTGAACAAAAAGGTTCCACGGTGGAGATGAAGTCTTATAAAGATATAGTTTTGGATAATGGTTTTAGGGTGGAAATATCCTCAATTGAGCAAAGGAGACCTTTTTCTTTAAGAAGAAAATGCATTAGATGCAGATTTTGAGCACCCTTGTCTGACAAGTTTGGTTCAGAAGAAAGTCAAATCATGTGGTCCAACAAAGATAGTGATCTTGAAGCCTGATCCTGATAGGCTGTACAACCATAAAGAGAATTGGACAAGTTTCGCATCGACTTTAGTAGAAAGAGTTAGTATTAAATTAGATTTTCTTGTAGAAGTCAAGGAACGGCTGAAATGCGAATTGAAAGGGAAGAATTCTAAAAAGGCTTCTACTGCTCGAGGGAGTGGAATGGAGACACCATATAGAGAGAAGCCATCTCATTAAAAAAAAGGTCGGAATATTGAAACACAGTTTAGAGATAGTGTGAAAAGTGACATTAGGACAAATACACTTCTTTCATGTTAAGAATGGTGTCCTAGAACTTGTAATTATTTAATTATAATAATTTATTTCGAATAAATAAACATAAGTTATTTATATTATCTAGATTGATTCAATTGATGATATTAGGAATATATGGAAATATATTAATATCAAACATTCAAATAGTAAACCCTAAGTTACTCTTATGAAATCACGACTTAGTATGTGAGTCATACGAGAGGATTAAAGTCGAGATGAGCAACTTAAAAGTGTCTACAGTAAATGGATAACGTTTGGGAACCTTATCCTGGTAACACTGTTGATAGCTTCGCATTTTGTTTTATAGACAAATGATCTAATCCTGATCATTCATGTGGGAGACATGAAATGGAAGTATCATATGCAATGTTGATTGTATAAGACAGGACCACGATGTTCGATCAATTTTCTCACTAGTACCGTTTACGAGAAATGATCGAACATTAAACTAAGTTTATCAACTGTGATAGATCTCAATCCTAAGTGAAATGCGGACTCCTATTTATGGAGTTATGTTCTTTGATTCACATGGTTGAGAGCAATCTGTAAGAACGCTCAATACACTCCTGTTTTGGGAACATGGCTAGATAAGTGTGACGACCCGACACTTTTAAATAAATTAAATCAGAGAAAACAGCGGAAGTCTTTTATTTTAAGAAAATTTTGCGTGGTTTTGTTTGAAAATTGGCTAGCCAAAAACCAGTTTACATCCTAATTTTTCAAATCTAATAAAATCACATGGACTCTAAGTCCCAAATCAGGAGTTCAAATATTTCATATCATAAAAACCACATCAAGAGCTCTTATGAGCTAAATACAACATATACATCATCAAAGTCTTTGAAATTCACAAAATAATTACATAGACTTTACAACAACGAGTCCATCTCGAGGTCAACATCCCTCGATCACGCAGCACCATCTCCCCTTCCACGGCCTCTAGCCAAGGCATTACCTGAAATTTTGTAATATCATGAGCTAACAACTTAAGCCCAGTGAGAATAATAAGCATAAAAAGTAAAGATAGACCTCAAACTCGCATTTCAATTTGTGTCCAATTAATCTGACACAATTCACTCCTAAAGTCCTCCAACTCCAGGTAATTTCATTCTAAACTTTCCAAAGGATGAGATTACTACACTCTTGGTCAATCCTCATCCATTAAACTTGTTATGACATTGAATAAGTAAAGTAAATAAAGTTTGTATAAAATATAACATCTCAATTCTCTATATCATCAATCATATGCAATGTAGGGTTCACATATACCCTTATGCATGAATGAAGTAATGCATCAATCCCGTAGGATACCATTCACTCCTTTTTCAATTAGAGTAATGAGCAAATCCCGTAGGATCCCATTCGTCTCTTTTTCACTTACTTTCTCTTTTTCATTTCTTTTTCATGAATGATGCGATAATGGTATGGTGTAAATGATAAGCATATGCTTGCATATCTTGTAAAAGTAAATAAATAAAGTGCGGAATTAAACAAGTAAAATAAATGAGCATCTCGGACGAACGATATGTAAATTGAACTCCGGTATCAATAATAAAAGTAGAATCATAAGTAAAACGATTAACCTTTACCTTCCAGGATTCTAAACTTCCAATAATCCGAGGTTCTATTAATCGTTCTAATTACAAGTTGGATCTTTTAACTTCCAATGGTCCAACCTTAGTTTCAAATCGAAACTAACTTAGAATCTTCTAAGATTCAATACTTTCCTCGAGAACTCCTAAGTTCTCACTTAAAAGATTAACTTCTAATCCTAAGGGCACTAACTCACATCCCTCTAATCTTAGATTCGGATTCTAGACTTAGTTTCAATTCTACAAACCATCATACTCATTCGCTTTCTATAGTTACTTTAAATCCTAACTATTCTCACCTTTAATAAAAGATGACTTTGCTCCTAAGTCTAAAGGAGCGATCAAGCGAGTGGTTCGAAAACACCTACAATCGAATTATAACACACAATCAATAATTTACCAACTATCGATCAAACAACAACTAAACATACAAAACGACGAAAAACCCAACAAATCCCCACAAGAGGCCCACGGCCCTATCAATAAAATGGGCTTCGGGTTTGGTTTTTCTGCTTTTAGGCAATCAACAAGTATTTCGAGTTGGTTTTAAGAAAATTCGATATTCCCGATTTCAATGGGTATCGATAATTAGGGTTTTCGAATATTATGCCCTTTCCCGAATTGAATTTAAATAAACATTATTTAATTAAATTCTAACCCAAAATCAAACCCAAAAGGGTAAATTTCAAACGGGAAGAGTTTCGACTGAAACTCGATTTTAGGGTTAAGGGAAAGTTTTCAAAAACACTTAAAACAACTACCGTATTTACAAACACCGAGTTTCATGGCAAGAAATCAAAAGAAAACAAAGAAAACTCCATTAAAACACTATTTGGAGCTTAGGGTTTGAAACTTTACTTACCGAGATCTCCGTATAACACGAGTGGCAAGTATGATGGTTAGGTGGAAATGATTCGTATGACCGATACCTTTCCAATGGACCCGGAATCAAGTCGATCGGGCAAGAAACGAACGAAAATCAAATTTGGGAAATGAGGGAAGGAGGCCCACGACTTTGGAGGAGAGAAATGAAGAAGATGAAGTGAATTTTTGGGTCAAATAAAGTCAAAGAAGATATTTAATATGAGGTGAATAGTGTTTTGATAGTTTTTTAAGAAATTGGAAATGACGGTTGCGTCCTTTTATGACTTTTGACTTATAAAACGAATCCTGAACTTCTTAAACTATCCCAATGGTGATTAATAAATATTAATTGACCCGTTAATAATTATTAATACCATTATAACGTATTTAAATAAATAAAGCCATTAAAATGACTTAAAACGAAATAAACTACTAAATTCTAATTGACCGATAAATAAATAAACTTTAATTACTTAAATTAAAATAAAATAAATAAAAAAAAATTTTATCACAAATTAATGGGACGTTACAATAAGTAGCTGGGAACTCATTTTCATGAGACGGAATTCATAACTTTCCTATAAATTAACGGTATCAGTGTGATACCTAAACATTTTAGGAACTTTAAGAAACTCTCTTGATGTACTCATTCGAGACATGAACAAGTGGCGCCACGACTTCTATTGATCACAGAAGTATATTATCTCTAGTTTGACTAAAGATAAACTTCATTGAAGAATCAGCGGGAACACAAGGATAAAGCAGTAATTACAGGGGCAAAACGGTAAATTTATCCGCCTGTAATTATGAGGGTTCCACGTGAAGGATATATCACAGATATAAATAAAGGATAAACTAAATGGATATAACTCATCTTTAGTGAGGGGAGTTCAGCTATGAATCTATAGTGGAATTATTCATAGTTAAATAATAAGTAATTAAATGATTATGAGTTAATCACTTAATTGACTAATTATTAAGCCCATGATCTATAGGTCCATCGGGTCCTTATGCTAGCCCAAATATTGTTGTAGCAAAACTAAGTTATTTATTTAACTTAGGAAGAACAAATAATTTAAGTAATTGATTTTACTTAAAATTAGGCAATATTAATTATTTGAATAATGAGATTATTTAAATGAAAATTAATATTAATATTATTAATATTTATACAAAATTAATTTTTTAAATAAAGAGTTTATGTAAATGGAAGTTAATATAACATATCAATTATAATATTATGAGGCAAAATTAATTGTTTAAATAAATAAATCATTTAAATGGGAATTAATGTTAATATTATTAATTATTTAAATAATGAGTTTATTTAAATGGAAATTAATAATTTATATTATTAATTAAATAACGAGTTTATTTAATTTAATAAGAAATATTAGAGAGAATTAAGTACAATTAGTTTAAGAAACAAATTGGTTTTGGCCCAAAATAATTAAGTAATTGAATAAGATTCAAGGGTAATTAATATATTAATTTTTGGCTAATTATATTCAATTAGAAATAATTATTTGAATTTTTCTAATTTTAAATATATATTAAATAAATAAAAGTAAGTAAAAAGTAATAAAATGAATAATATATATACACTTGAATTTGGGAATGACGTTGACGCGCATGACCTGAAGTTAAAGATTAAGTTTATATATATTTACATTATTATTATTATTATTATTATTATTATTATTATTATTTATCTTTTATTTTATTTAATAATTAGAAGATAAGCTTATCTAATTAGATTAGATATCATATTTTCCTATAAATATGACCATTGGGATTCATATTTTATACACTTCTCACTTTAATTAGAAAAGTGAAAATTCTCTCTCAAGTATTTGCCCAATTACCGATTTTCCTTAGGGAAAAATTTAGAAGAAATTTCTTCTTCTTTTGTTCTTCCAGTTCGATTTCTACAAGTCGGTTTTGCTTTCGATCGGGTTATAGCATAGAAGATCCGGTGTTGCTGAGGATTTGATGCTGTAAAGAAACCTCCAACCGATTCTCCATTAATTACTCAATGTAAGTAAAAGGGTTTTAATTTTTGAAATTAAGCATGAATCTACATGTTTTATCACAAATTGCATGATATTAATAGATCCGTAATTAAGAGTTAATTAGTTTACTAAATAAAATTCCGCTATTTTAGTAAATCATCCTTTCAATTCAGAATCAACAAGATCATACAAAGGTGAAATTCTCAATTCAATGGATCGAGTTCTTCCGAATTCATAAATAAAGATGCCAAAAAAATTTTATAAGAGAAACTGAGAAATGTTCAAAGGAAAGTTCCAGACATGGATAGTGAAAGTTCTAGGTCATCTCTATATGATAAGAAAGAACAAGTAGAAGCTACTATGACAACTGGCTAATACAAATCAAGCATATTTATCAAACAAGTTATTTATAAAATCCGTACATTTATTGTTCCACATTTTATCCATTTAATGTCAAGAAACAAGTTTTTTTATTGTTTTTATTCTTATTTTGCTGTAAGTGTCTTGTACTGTTTAGAGTGTCTTATATTCAGAAAATTACATAGCGTCATTCATGTGTTTTTTCACCTTTTTTTAGACTCTTTTAAGCTGAATAGAGAGCCTAATACCTATTTTTGGAATGTTTTTTAGCATTGTTTTTAGACTTTTTTTCTCTTTGTTGCTTTTGTTGTCTTTTCCTAAATTGCTCCCTAATATATAGATTATAGAGGATATTATAGTTTTAGTCTTATGTTTTGTTCTCATTCTAACATTGGAGAAAATATTTTGGTGTCTAAAGTTGTTTTGACTTAAAAAAAAAGTTGTCACTTTGATTTGTTTTTACTACTTTAAGTTGAACTTAGATTTTTGCCTTTGTATTTGTTCATTGTACTTGAAATTGATTTTAGATCATGATTTTAGTTTAAGAAGATATTTTATATTTGTAGGGCACTCACAATGTTCAAAGCTCATAATCCATCACAGACATCTCGAAAAAACACTACATGGAAGATTGTTAAGGTAAATATTTCGTAGTTATAAATTTTTGTATTAAATCTAATTTGTTGTTTACTACAGTCATAAATGTTCAAATTTCGTTTATTATTGTAACAACCCAAAAAATTCCCAAATACATTGAAACACATAACCACAGCGGAAGCAATTAAATTTCAACATTTAGTTCTCTTTAATAAGTATGGATCCGAATCAACATACTATCATGTGTCGTATCACGAAAGGTTAAGCTCCCTAATAAGTTAGATAATCTCAAAAGAATTCTACTAAGTTATTAAAGAACCTAACTACTTAGATTACACGAGTTATCATTCAAGTGTATCTTCTAAGCAACTTTAACTTCCAAACCACTCAAAGTAACTTAAATTTCCAATTTCATCTAACATCTCCAATTCACTTTGAAATACTTCCAAACCACTCCGATGTTTCCTTTTCACCGAACTCACTATAATTCCAAATTCTCTCCACTCACTTCCGAATTAAAGTCTCCAACCAACCATTAATATTAAGAAGCTAGTTCCCTCTTAACCTCGATAAACAATAACTGTGACATCCCGACTCGGACTAATAAATTGTAAACACTTAGATAAAATAAAATTCAAAAATTCGGCATGAGGTATTTGTATATTTCACAACCCACATACAAACAAAACCTGTTTTAACAGCATCGGCGCGTCAGCCGGTTTAAACAACGTAAATACTAATCAAAATATAAGGGTGCACCAGAGAAAACCGTTTCGAAATCGTAAAAAGAACATAGTAGTTACATAGTATTCACAAACTACCCAAAAAGGCAAGACAAAAGAAAGGAAAACCCGCTCCTATCCCAAGGACCATGACTTGCGCGTCCAGGGCCTAATCACAAAAGCTCCATCCCGTCACGTCAACGTGCACCACCAGCCGCGCCTCGTCCCCGTCCACGTCCGGGACCTGAAAGGTGATGTAGAGCACCTTTGAGCATAACGCTCAGTGAAAACAAAAGGAATAAAAACAATGCGATGCACAATGAGAGAAATTAAACACAATGCACAAAGTTACAAATGATGCGTATACTAAAAGAAAGAGCAATTATGTAGGGTGAAACAATTCATGGATGAAACACTTTCAAAGTAGATCCGTATCAAGTATCTTTCGCACCATTACCACAACGTTTATTTCCTTTCGGCTCTTTCAATTTACCAAACTTTTCCACGTCTCACTATTCAACACATGCATCCTCTTTTACATCTTACAATTCATGATTCATTAACTCTTCCAGGTTATTAACAATAACCACTCTAGCTTCCAGGCCATCCACCACACAGCGCCTCGGAGCCTCACCACCTCCGCCACGGTAGCCACGTGTACGTCCAACAACCACTCACCATTACACGGGCTACGACCCCATGGCCAAATGTCAAACATTTAGGATGCATGAATGAAGTGTTATGGTATGAAATGCATAAACAACACCACCGTGATTAAAAGCATAAGAATCTCCATGGAAAAACAACAATATGAATAACTGAAAAACTTTCTTGAACAACAAACCACCCATCTTGGAGCTATCGTTTAACACTATCATTTCACATAGTTCATCACATGACTTAACCCTTTTTCTTGAAGCATGGGTAACATCAAAGGAACGTATATCACTATCTCACATGATGTGTAAATGGAACAAGCACTTAGGTGGTCATACACACTAGTAAACTTTGATGGTCTAGTAAAATTAATAAATAGCAAATCAACTCAAGTAGTATATAAGCTAAGGAACTTATATGTATTTCACAATATGGATGTAAGAAAACAAATAACACATCCTAAAAACTCAAATTGTAACCAATGGCAAATGGGTTTTAGCAATTTTAGCTCTTTTCGGCTCTTACGAACGAACCAAGCTTGGATCTTGTTATTTAATACTTTCACCACTCCATTTCTCTTTTCAAACACATCACAAAGCACCTACCAATCAGCCATGAGCATTTAAATCTCACCACATTCCTTTAACAAATGACAAACCTTCCACCATCACCGTTTTTATTCTTTTTGTTCTCACCTCTTATAAAAAGTTCTAAACGTGCTCGCTCTTGTCCGTCTCCTACAATAAACCATTTCAAACAAGTTTAACTCCAAATAAAGTATATATAACAGCCCAAAACGAATTAAACGACAATCAACCCCTTTGAAGAAAATTAAACCCAAAATTAGCCATTTTAAAGTCTAGTCTTCTTGGCAAAAAGGACAATTATCACAAATAAATTGGTTTTCCTTCCTAAAATGATTTCCATGAGTACAAATATGTCCATAAACACCCAAAATTCCAGAATTAAAGATCTCTAAAGAAAAGTCAAGAAAATTCAATTTTTTGCCAAAACTAAAAGCTTCCACCATTAATGGAGTTTTTATAAAACTTGAAGAACATCCATGGTTTCCAATGGAAGAAAAACTAATCAAAGCTTCCTAAACATGCTTGAATAACCAAAAATCATTTTTCAAAGTGAAGAGAGAACAATAACCAAAGAGATTTAGAACAAGCAAGAACATCACACCCATTTTCGAAAAAACCTAGAAATTTCCCTTTTTCAATCTTACCTAGAACTTGCTTGAATGCTCAAAACTCTTGTGATAACCTTCCTTGAATGGTAAATCTAACACAAGACCATCAAATCCCACTCAAAAATCCAAGTAATTTGAGAGAAGAAGAAGAATAAAGCAAAAACTCAAAATGGAGGAAAGGGAAGGGGGGGGGGGGGGGTGGCCAACGGTGGAGGGGAAGAAGAAAGGAAAAAAAATTGTTTGTTTTGTTTTTTTTTTCCTTTTTCCTACTTAACTACTTCCCACTTTCTAAAGAAATAAATTAACTAAATGAAATTTATCCCAAAGTCCCTCCACCTCCTAAAATCTCCACCCAATCCCTCTTCTTTTCTCCCTTTCTAAAATACCCTTAGATTCTAATTATTTACTAACTCACCCCTCCTACCAACTAACCATAGTTAAAGATTTTCTCTAAATTGAAATTTTATTCCTAAATTATCTAACCATGGTTAATTGTCAATTAACCAAAATATACCTTGTAAAGTATAAAAAAATAGCTATATCTATATATTATTAACTAAATAAAATAAGAGAAATGCCAATTACCCGACATTAAACCTCGGCCCTTACAATAACATAACGAAACTTAATTCATAAAACAACTAACTTCCATTTTAAACTCACTTTAGCTTGTAGAAAAGCTCCGATCAATCCGAGGTTGCAAACACACGAACAAATCACAATCCTACAATTGAATTACACCTAAATAACATTAATTAACCGAAAATCGTACAAACAACATCTAAACGCACAAAACGACGAAAAACCTGAATTTCCTCCCTATGGTGCTCTCGGCCATACAAGGGAAATTGGGGTTCGGGTTTGGTTTTCCGGCTTTTATGTACTTTAGAGGTGTTTCAGGTTGGTTTCGGATACTTTGGGAGTTCGCAACAACAATGGGTATCCGTAAATTAGGGTTTTGTACATTAATTGATTACCGAAAAATTAAGTAAATAGCAAAAACATAACAAAACGACTTTCCGATTCAAACTCGATTTTAGGGTTTAGGGAAAGTTTCTAAAATTGCCCAAAACGACTTTCCCGATTGAAATCTTAAAGCTTCAATGAATGAATTTGAAGATTTCAACTCAAAACCTCCATTAAAATACTATTCACAACAAATTTTAGAAATTTTGTCATACCTTAAGGCCTTAAGAAAATGGATGTAAAGCTTGATTGTTAGGTTGGAAATGATGCTCGGGCCCGTGGCTATCCGACGCAACTAAAATTATCACAATCAACCAAGAATTGAAGAAAAACCAAAAATGGGCATATCCTTAATGATCCTCACGGCAGGATGAAGAAGAAAAGGAAAATTGTGAAGACTTTGGTCAAATTTGCTTTATCTAAAGGTGAATGAATAGTGTTTTTTTTTTATATTTTAAGAAATTTGGAAAATGACGCCTATGTCCCTCTTTTACTTTTACTTTTAAAACGAAACCCGAAGCTCTTAAAGTAATCTAAAGGTGATTAATAATTATTAATTGGCCCGTTAATAATTATTAATGTCACCGAAATGAATTTAAAGTATTAAAAAGAATTTCAGACGAAAATAACTATTAAAATTGAAATTACTGAATTTAAACTAATCTTAAAAGCTTTAATTAAAAAAAAATTTACCTCTAAAAGTAACAGGACGTTACAGACTACCCTCCTAAAAGAGCTTTTCGTCCCCAAAAAGTAGGCTCCTAAGTGAAAAGATGAGGATGCTTTGCTCGCATCTCGTCCTCACGTTCCCACGTAGCCTCCTCTGATACTTGGTTCTTCCACAGAACTTTAACCAAGTCTATCGTTTTGCTCCTTAACACCTTTTGTTCCCTGGCTAGGATCTCAACTAGTACTTCTTCATAGGATAGACTAGCATCCAAAGTAACAGGCTCATAATCAATAATATGTGAAGGGTCATCCACATACTTCCTGAGCATGGACACATGGAATACATCATGAACTGCTGATAAGGCCGATGGCAAAGCCAATCGATAAGCTACAAACCCAACCCGATCCAGGATCTCGAAGGGGCCTATAAATCTAGGGCTCAACTTGCCCTTCCTCCCAAACCTCATCACCCTTTCATGGGTGCCACCTTCAGGAATACGTGGCCACCAACTTCAAACTCAAGTGCACTACGCCTCTCATCAGCGTAACTTTTCTGTCTACTATGAGCCACTTTCATCCTCTCTCTGATAAGAGCAATGGAATCACTAGTCATCTGTACTAATTCTGGTCCCAGAAGCTTCCTCTCACCAACTTCATCCCAATGAGCCAGTGAACTGCACTTTCTAACGTAAAGTGCCTCAAAAGGTGCCATTTCGATAGTAGCCTGATAACTGTTGTTATAAGCAAACTCAACAAGATACAACTGAGTATCCCAACTACCACCGAAGTCTAGAGTGCAAGCTCTCAGCATATCCTCCAGAATCTGGTTAACCCTCTCGGTCTGACCATCTGTCTGGGGATGAAAAGCAATACTGAAATCCAAGCCAGTGCCCATGGCAGTATGCAGACTCTGCCAGAATTTCAAAAAAAAACGGGTGTCTCAATCTGAAACAATCCTGACTGGCACTCCATAAAGTCTGACAATATCTCTAAAGTACAACTATGCCCATATCTCAACAGGGTAGGTTATCTTCCCTGGTATGAAATGTGCACTCTTAGTCAACCTGTCAACTATCACCCAAATGGTGTCATAACCCTTCGCGGTCCTCGGCAAGCCACTAATAAAGTCCATCGATATTTCCTCCCACTTCCACTCAGGCATGCTCAAAGGGTTAAGATAACCAGGTGGACTCTTCCTTAAAGCCTTTACTTGCTGACAAACCAAACACTTACTAACAAAGTCAGCAACTTCACGTTTCAAGCCAGGCCACCAATAATGCTGTCGCAGGTCCATGTACAGCTTAGTACTACCTGGATGCACACAAAAGATAAAACTGTGAGCCTCCTCCAACAGCTCTTTCCTATAAGTTGATTCTAAAGGCACACATAGCCTCCTACGATACATCAGTGCATTATCTATTGAAAAAGTAAAATGGCTAGGTAAATCGGACTTTACCTCACGAAAACCTTCAGCCAAGTGTTTCTCGCCCCTCTGTACCTCTATCATCCTTTGTCTCAAAGTACGGCAAACTGTCAAACTTGCCAAGCTCACAGTAACCTCAACTGAAAGAATGGCTATCTCAGCTCTTTCCATCTCCCATCTAAGTCTCAATGGAATAGTACTCAAAGCAGACAAGTGTGATGACTTTCGACTAAGTGCGTCAACAACTACATTGGCTTTCCCGGATGATATTAGATGTCAGAATCATAATCCTTCACAACATCTAGCCATCTCCTCTGTCTCATATTGAGCTCTTTCTGTGTGAAAAAGTATTTGAGACTCTTGTGATCAGTGAAAATTAGAATCTTCTCACCATACAAGTAATGTCTCCAAATTTTCAAAGCATGTACCACTGCTGCTAACTCCAAATCATGAGTCGGGTACTTTTTCTCATGCTCCTTTAACTGCCTAGAAGCATAAGCTATTACCTTCGCATGTTGTATCAATACACATCCCAGACCCTTCTTGGATGCATCGGTATACACTGTCAAACCACCAGATTCATCAGGTGATACTAAAACTGGGGCCGATACAAGTCGCCTCTTAAGCTCCTCGAAGCTATTTTCACACTCGTCGTTCCACACAAAATCAACCCTTTTTTTTGGTCAAATGAGTCAAGGAGGATGCAATCTTGGAAAAATCTTGCACAAATCGTCTATAATACCCTGCAAGTCCAAAAAAACTCCGTATCTCAGTCACATTAGTTGGGCGGGGCCAACTATTAATGGCTTCTACCTTAGAAGGATCAACAGAAATCCCTCTACTAGATACTACATGCCCAAGGAAAATCACTTCCTTCATCCAGAATTCACATTTAGAGAACTTGGCATACAACTTTTGAGCTCTCAAAGTCGATAATAACTTCTCTAAATGGATAGCATGTAACTCCTCAGTGCATGGAATACACAAGATTATCATCAATAAACACTATCACAAAAGTGTCAATAAACCTCTCGAACACTGTATGCATCAGGTCCATAAAGGCTGCAGGAGCGTTAGTCAAATCGAAAGACATGACAACAAACTCATAATGACCATATCGTGTCCTGAACACAGTCTTAAGAATATCAGCATCCCTAATCCTCAACTGATCATACCCTGATCGAAGATCTATCTTCTAAAAGACAGTGGCCCCCTTCAGCTGATCAAACAAGTCATCTATCCTGGGTAAAGGATACTTATTTTTCACTGTGACCCGGTTCAGCTCTCTATAATCAATGCATAATCTCATAGAGCCAATCTTTATTCCTTACAAACAATACCGGAGCTCCCCACGGTGATACACTTGGGCGTATAAACCCCAAGTCTAAAAGTTCTTGCAACTGCCTTTTTAACTCTCTGAGTTCAGCTGGTGCCATACGATAAGGTGCCTTGGATAATGGAGCAGCCTCAGGTATCACCTCTATCTGGAAGTCTAACTCCCTCACTGGTGGCAAACCAGGTAACTCATCAGGGAAAACATCAATGAAATCCCTCACAATGGGTACAAAAACTAGGGTGGTCACGCTAATAGATGTGTCAACGACACTAGCTAAGTAACCCCAAGCACCGTCACTCAAAAGTGCTCTAGGCTGGATCACCAAGATAACTGCAGGTGTCACCCTACCTTGGGACCCAGGAAATCGTAAACTAGTCCCACATGGACCAATAAAGTCTACCACTTTCTCACTGCAACCGATAATGGCGTGGTTGGCTGACAGCCAATCCATACCCAAAATAATATCAAAGTCAGACATCGGCATCACAATCAACACAGCACGCAGAAAGCAACCCATAATACATAAATCATCAGTACAAACGACTCTATCCACAATCACAGATTTTCTGAGCGGAGTAGTAACATGCAACTCATGTCCTAACGGCTCAGAATCAAAGGCAGCAGACTCGACAAACTCAGCAGAAATAAATGAGTGACTAGCCCCATAATCGAATAATACAAAGGTAGAGTGCCCTAAAACGGACAAAGTACCTGTCACAATTGTACCAGATGCCTCAGCATCCTCTCGAGTGGTGGCAAAGACACGGGCCTGCTGTCGTGTCTAAGGCTGTGCCTGAACTGCCGGTGGTGCTCTCTACTGCTGATTAGTCCTAACCTGGCCTCTACCAGCTGTCTGACCTCACCCTTTGTTCTGTCCTCAGCCCTGACCCTGACTTGAACTCTGATGACCTCCACTACACTGTGGTGTCTGAAAACTAGGGCAGAAGCGTCTCATATGTCCAATTTGTCCACACTGATAGCATTTCACCACCTTACACTGATCTAGGTGGTACCCGGTACAATCTGGACAGTAGGGTAAGGAAGGAGCTAGAGCATTAGACTGACCTGTATGAAACTGAGGTCCTGTCTGTCCTCTATCCTTACCAGGAGCCAGTCTAGGTGGCTATGTCCCTCGACCTGAAAGGTCGTCCCCAGCCTTCCTCTTCTAAGAAGAGGCCTGTGCAGCAATCTCAAAAGCCTTATTCTCAGAATCCCCAATATATAATGCCAAAGCAGCATTCAAAGCATCGGCATATGTAGCAGATTGCAAGGCTCGTACCTGCCCTCGTAATTCTGCCCTCAAACCCACTAAAAATTTTTTCCTCTTACTCTCAAAATCAGTAACATGTCTGGTGGCAAACTTTGACAACCGGTCAAACTCTCTCTCATAATCCACAATAGACCTATCACCCTGTTTGAGGGTAAGAAACTGAATCTCTAACTAGTCTCGTGTATCCTCAGGATAGTATTTGTCAAAGAACTTTTCCCTGAACATTTCCCAACTAACCTGTAAATCAGGACTGAGAGTACGGGCTAAACCACTCCACCAGTATAATGCATCATCTACTAAAGAATAGGTCTCATAGTGGACCTTCAAATGTTCCGGACACCGGATGAAACCAAGTACTCTCTCTACTCTGGTAATCCATCTCTCGGCGACTACCGGATCAGTAGATGTCCCATCAAACTCAGGAGTGTTATATCTCATATATTCCTTCAGAGTTTTCGCAGCATCTGTAACCTTTGACTGATCTACCTCGGGAGCAGGTGCTCTAATAGGAGGTATAACCTGATCAGCAAGTCCTCCACCACCTTGTAACAAATCGAGATAGTCTTCCTCAGAAATAGTAATACTACGACCACGCCTAGTAGGCTGATCTACTGGAGGCTCATCCTCTCGATACTCAGGTGGAGGAGGTGGTGGTGGTGTAACTGCTCTAGCCCGACCTCTGCCTCGTACTGCAGTAGGTACTCTGCTCCTACCTCTCCTAGGTGCAACTATCCTCAGAGGCATACTGAAATCACAATCAGAAAAGCCTTACATGAGATACCAGGAAAGGAAAAGCAAAAGTACAAACAAATTAATAAAAATAGAGCGTTCTAAGGATACCTGATGTCGTTGACCTCGAGCGATGATTGAATATCAAAACATGAAAAACATGCGATGCATGTGGTCTTCAGAACCAAAGGGGCTCTGATACAAACTGTAACGACCCGATTTCCGTTAAACTTTTTAAATTCAAATGCACAGTGGACGACTCAATTTTTAAAGAAAAACGACATGGGTTCGTTTAAAAATCGGATAACCAAAACCTGTTTACAACAACCCATATTCAGAGAAAGCGATAAATCGGGAATGCGCATTCCAGCATATAGTTAAAACTTCCAAAAGAGATTTAAATCATAAAACATATGCAGATTTTAAACAAATACCCTTTTGGGCTAAAAAAGACATAATATGGAAGTTGGAAATAATTTACAAGCATTTCTAAGAATACTAAACCAAAATATGTTCAACATTGTCGGTACACCAACTCGGAAAGTCACGTAGCACCACCTCCTCTACCACGCTTCTTAGGACGGGGTTTACCTGAAAATTTGTAAGTGTAGCAACATTAACATAAAATGCTAGTGAGAGTAAAACGAAAGAAAGTAATCCTATAAACAAAATTTCATACCAAAAATTGTGTCCAATGGCCTAAAATGCTCATTACTACCTATATCCACACTTCCCATTTCCATAAAATCATACGATAGCAGAATACTACCCACAATAGTCTTTGAATGCCATGTAATTGAAATAAAGATTAAAGTAAAAGTAACAACCATTACTAAGTCTTACTACTCAATTCTAAAGAATATGTAAATGTAATATTAACTATCTTTGTTACCAAACAAGTTTCATCGTAACGTGCTATTGTATGGATCGAAATCAACATACCACGTACGGTCGTACCATATATCACAAATCATCGTACCATGATACCATATGTACCGAAGTCAACATACTATCATGTACCATATCACAAATCATCGTACCATGATACCGTATGGATTCGAATCAACACACTACAAAAAAAAAAGTCAAAATGCGACCAACCATTTGCGACCAAGAAAAAGTGGTAGTTTTTTGGTGACCATTTGGTCACTTTCTTTGAAGGTTGACTCAAAGTGACCATCTGGTCACTTTTATTGCGACCAAAATCAGAAGTAGTCATAAAAAATGGCACGGAATTATGGCGCGAAAGAAGCGACCATTTGGTCACCTGAAAAAAACGACCAAGTGGTCGCATTTTTGTGACTTAAAATATTACTTGGTCACAAAAAATGGCGCGAAATAAGCGACCATTTGGTCACATAAAAAAACGACCAAGTATTCGCATTTGTGTGACTTAAAATATATAATTTGGTAGTAAAAAAAGGCTTGTAATTTTGGAGGGAAGAAAGCTACCATTTGGTCGCCTAAAAAAACGACCAAGTGGTCGCATTTTTTTGACTTAAAATATACTTTGGTAGCAAAAAAAGGCGCGTAATTTTCGTGGGAAGAAAGCTACCATATAGTCGCCTTTGGAAGTGACCATCTGGTCACAGTTTTTAGACTAGAAATATACTTTGGTAGCAAAAAAAGGCGCGTAATTTTGGCAGGAAGAAAGCTACCAAGTAGTCGCCTTTGGAAGGGACCATCTGGTCGCATTTATTGTGACCAAAGGTGACCACTTGGTAGTAAAAAAAGGCGGGAAATTTTGGCGGGAGAAATATGATCAGATGGTAGTAATTTTGCGACCATAGGGTCGCAATTAAGAAGAGGAATGCATTATAAAATCTCCTCCTCCCATTGTTTGTAAAGATAAGAAAAAAGAAAAATGAGAGAGTGGATGTATATTCGTTTGATTGACGGGTATTTGAGCGATGAGTTCATGGACGGGGTTGAACAGTTTGTTGAGTTTTGCAAGACAGCTGTCTATTACATGAATTATGGTGAAAAACTACGATGTCCGTGCAAAAAATGCGACAATAGGAGAATTATACCGGTTCCAGATTTGAAGGTTCATCTTTATAGTCGGGGATTTGTGGAGAATTATTATCACTAGGTGTATCATGGGGAGACGAGGGAAATTTTCGACGCTGCAGTACAGGAAGCGAGACAGTACGAGGGTAGCAACTCGAATGCAGACGTTGTCATCGAAGAATCCAATGAAATACAACAGTATAGTGAGATGCAGCAAATGATACTTGATGGTGTGGGATATGGGGGCGGAAATGAAAGTTACAGCGAAAGTTTGAACATAGAAGACAAAAGAAAAGGGGTTGTTGAAGAAGAAATGAATCCAAAATCACGTAAGATGTACGATTTGCTGAAGACAGTGAGTCGACCGTTGTCCGAAGGTTGTAAGGTTAGTCAACTTGTTGCTGCTATAGAACTTTTAAATATAGAAGCACAGTATAACTTACCTGCTAGAGGATTTGATTCGTTTGCATCGTTGTTTCGTCGATGCGCTCCACAAGAAAACTTGATGCTGCAAAGTTTGTACGACACGAAAAAGCTAGTGGACTCGGGTTACCCGTAGAGAAGATAGATTCGTGTCGAAACAGATGCATGATCTACTGGGATGTGGATGCGGATCTGCATCACTACAAATTCTGTTTTCTTCCAAGATATAAATAGGGGAAACGCGGGATGATTCCGTACGCCTACATGTTCTATTTACTGCTGACCCCACGTCTGCAACGATTGTATGCATCGGATGTCACAGCTTCACACATGAGATGACATCACGAGCATGCACAACATGAAGGTGTTATGAGACATCCCTCAGACGCTGCGGCTTGGAAGCATTTAAATAATTATCATCCTGATTTTGCACAAGATCCGAGAAACGTGAGATTAGGCTTATGCACAGATGGCTTTAACCCGTTCGAGGCATCTGTGGCGCAATATTCAGTTTGGCCGGTGATGGTAACCCCGTATAAGTTACCACCCTCGATGTGTATGAGAGACCCGATGATTTTTCTCACAGTGATCGTACTTGGCCCAAAAAGTCCAAAACATAAATTGGATGTGTATTTGCAACCACTTATCGCAGAGTTGAATAGGTTGTGGACAGATGGTGTCATGATATACGACATCTCGAAGAAATAAAATTTCTTTTTGAACGCGGCATTAATCTGGACGATCAGTGACTCCCTGCGTATTCAATGTTGTCAGGTATGTTGCGTTCACGTTCATTATTTCTTGAGTATGAGTTTTGTTATTGTTTTGCTTAGCGTTCATTAGTTAATAATTGTAAATATTAATCCCCATCCTCTATTAAAGGATGGAGTACGGTCGGTAAATACGCATGTCCACATTGCATGCTAGACACAAATGCGTTTTACCTCAGAAACGGTCGAAAAACTGTTGGTTTGATTGCCACCTTCGATTTCTACCGTTGAACCACGAGTTCTATTCAAACCGTACTGACTGGAAGAAGGGTCGGCGAGTAAGAAAGGAAACCCCCCCAATAATGTACAGTGGAAGGCAGATTCTGCACGGTATAGATGTTATAGGGATGTGGAAGATTACAGTGGAAGGTGCAGAGCTTGCAAACAATGCGGCTGGAAAAAACACGGGTTAGAAGAAACGGAGTATTTTTTGGGATCTACCGTATTGGGAAGATCTACTTGTCAGACACAACCTAGATGTAATGCATATCGAGAATAACTTTTTCAACAACATTTTCAATACGGTTTTGAACGTTCCTGGCAAAACAAAGGACAATCTGAAGGCACGTTACGATGTACGGGAGATATGTAACTGTCCTGAGTTAGAGCCTGACGATAATGATAATTACGCAAAAGCAAAGTACATGTTGACGATAGATGAAAAGAAAACACTATTTGAGTGGATCAAATCCATCAAATTCCCTGACGGATACGTTTCAAATCTGAGTCGGTGTATAGACAGTAAAAAACATGTCATGTTCGGGATGAAAATCCACGACTGTCATGTATTCATGCAACGATTGATGCCCGTCGCGTTAATACCATTACTAGAGAACAGACATTGGGAGCCGCTTGCCCAGTTGAGTGTTTTTTTCAGGGACTTAACTTGTACAGAGCTGACTAAAGCTACTGTCGCTTCAATGACTTCGGAGATCGCTAATATTATCTGTAAGTTGGAGCGAATGTTCCCAACTGGCTTTTTTGACTCAATGGAGCATCTTCCAGTGCATCTTCCATACGAGGCATTCTTAGGGGGTCCGGTCCATTATCGCTGGATGTACCCATTTGAAAGGTTAGCAAACTTACTTTGTATATAGTTCAAGTTTTTTAATGTTAAACTTATCTGAGGTTTACTTAATTGTTTGTACCCACAGGTACTTACGTCGGTTGAAAAAGACGGTCCGAAATAAAGCAAGAGTCGAGGGATCTATCTGTAATACGTACCTGATGCAAGAGACTACCACGTTTTGTTCATACTACTTTGATCAACACATTGTTGAGCAGTTTCGTCCAGCGACACGAAACGTTGTCTAAAATTTTCTTGAAGGTGTTGGCGTAAACGACCTACCCATATTTACTGAACCTGGCATGACAGTTGGAAGATCAGTGCGCAGACTGTTGACCGATCCTAAGTATCACGTAATGCAGAGCTACATGTTATTCAACTGCCCAGAAGTCCAGCCTTACATCGAGTGAGTTCACGTAATGCTGAGCTACGTGTTATGCACAGGCAATTCAAGTTTATTACCTGAACTATCCGAGTAATAGACGAGATTTGACAGATTGGTTAGTTGTTTGTAAAGTTAAACCACGCCAGGTAGAAGAAAACCTGTCCGAGAAAGACGACCATGCAGAAGAAGCAGGTGATTTTCAAGAAGATCAGATAATATGTCGTGCACTAGACGATGTCCAGAATGCAGGTACCACACGTCCTTTGAACGATGGATTGGTAACATTGCATGATGACTATACAAATGCTTCCACTTCTCGCGAACGTGACATTGATGCTGAATTTATTCGAGATGATGAAGAAGAAAAAGAAAAAGAAGAAGAAGCAATGACTGAAGAAACTGAGGATGAAGAATAATACAATTTGTAAATTTATATGATTCACTGTATGTTTTATAATATCGTCATTGTTGTGTTTCATTAAACAATATATATAAATATGTTTTAATCTCCATTAATTTATATATATTAAAAAAAATATAGAGGTATAATTACGACCATATGGTCACAAATTTAAAATAAAATGCGACCATATGGTCGTAACTTTAAAAATGTAGACTTAAGTTTTTTAAAAATTTGTATTACTTTACGACCATTTGGTCGTAATTTTGTGACTATCTGGTCACGTTATTCAGCGGTAAATTTAAATTTTCATGAAATTTTTAGCGGTGAATTTTACAATTTTGACCATTTGGTCGCAATATATGGCGGTGAATTTGACAATTACGACCATTTGATTGCAATTGTTGATGGGAAGTGTAATGTGACAGCTGGTTGTCATAATGACACACTTACGACCAGTTGGTCGCATTTTTAAGCAAATACGACCATCTGGTCATATTTTTGAAGCAAAATACGACCATCTGGTCGTAATCGAGCGACTCTTCGTTTTTCATCATAATTATGAAATTGCGACTAGATGGTCGCAATTATTGATTTAAACTTTCCACCCGAATTCTTTCCCCTCCCCCACCCGATTCCTTTTCTCTTTTTTCTTTCCTTTTCTCTCTTTCCCCCGTTCCCGTTCCCCCGTTTCTTTTTGCCCGCTCCCCTCCCCTGTTCGTTCTTACCTTTCCCATTCCCCGTTCTCTCACCCATTCCCGTTTCAAAAACCTCCAAAACCCGGTAGCGTATTGGAGGTTAGTTTTCGTTTTCGTTTTAATTAAGTTACTATACATTGTTTTAGTTTCGTTAAATTTAGTTACATTTAATTGAATAGTTTAGTTTAGCTTTAAATTAGTGTAATTAATTACTTCATTAATTATGTTTAGTTAGTTACTTTAATTTGTTTAGTTAAACTTAGTTAAGTAATTAGTTAATTAGTTAATTTAGTTAAATTACTTTTAGTTTTATTACTTAATTAAATTTAGTTTAATAAATTATTAATTTAATTTAGTCACATTATTAGTTTAGATTACTTTTTTAAAATTAATTTAATTTAATTAGGTTGATTAATTAGTGTAGTTTACTTACTTTAATTAATTTAATTTACTTTAGTTTCATTAATTAATTAATTTAATTTAGTTAAATTACTTAATTAAATTTAATTTAATAAATTATTAATTTAATTTAGTCAAATTATTAGTTTAGATTACTTTTTTTAAATTAATTTAATTTAATTAGGTTGATTAATTAGTGTAGTTTACTTACTTTAATTAATTTAATTTACTTTAGTTTCATTAATTTAATTTAGTTAATTAAATATATTAGATTACTTTAATTACTTACTTAACTATTTTTCTTTAATTTAATTAATTAATTTAGTTAAATAATTAGTGTAGTTTACTTACTTTAATTAATTAATTTAATTTAATTTACTTTAGTTTAGTTTAGTTTATTTCATTAATTATTTTAATTTAGTTCAGTTTAATATACTTAATTAATAAATTTTCATTAAATAATAAATTATTAATTAATTAAATTTAATTAGTTTGATTAGGAAAATGGCACGCCAACGTCATCCTCCGATGTCCGGCGATGATGCGCAGGACCGCACTGATCCGCCGCTAGAGGATGACGCACCAGAGTTGCACAGTTCTCCAGAGGAGGAGAACTGGACGCATGCTGACCTGGACGAGATCTTACGGTTGGACGACAATCCCAACCTGACATATCCCTCCGCAGTACCCGAGTCGCAGATTGCGACACTGCGTTTCAGGGAGGACTCACCGGCTCCAGCCACGACTGTAGCGGGAGCATCCACTTCTTGTACCGCGCTCGATCCAGTGGGAGCATCCACTTCTGGCACTGGCCGTCCTCGGGCCCCCGCCAACCCGACCCTTCGGATAGAAGGGGATACGAAGTAGACAAGTATTTTTTTTAATTAAATATTCATGTTATTTATAACCTAATATCACTAATATTTTTAACTTTTTTTTTTGCAGAATACAGCCGCATCAAACCGCTTCAAAACGGTTTCGCCAGGTCCTCCAGAGTATGCCTCTACCCATCGAGCTTCGCTGGACGAAGATTCCGACGACGGAGAAGCGTCGGATGTACGACAATTAGAATGTAGATAACTTCACTTATTTTTATAATTAATTAATTTATAAATTTGTAACAATCAATTTATTACTTTAACGTTTTCTTATTTCAAATTTTTTCAGGGCAAGTTTCCTATGATCAATCCTGATGTCACGGACGGTCGGATGTTCCCCCTATGGGACAGGCATGTGTAGGATCGATTCAAGGACCTCATGTACCGAGCACGGCAGAAGCAAGCTGAAAACCGGCCTATGTGGATGAGCGAGGAGGAGCATGCCTGACTCCTCGCGAGCTTGCAGTCTAAAGAGGGCAAAAAAGTGTCGACAAAGAATAAGGCCAACCGGGCCAAGAACCCGAGGAAACACACCAGTGGCGCGAAACCTCACGACGAGCACCATCGTATATTGGTAAGTAATTGTTATTTTTCTTTCACGTCATTTTTTTTTCAATTATTTATTAATTTATTTTCTGTCTCTTTTTATAATATGTTTAGGACGAAAAGTACGGTAGTCCCGTTCCGCCTGATGAGCTGCACCTGGTCCTTCACACGAAGAAGGACGGGACGATTGTCGACGAAAATGTACAACAAACTTAGGTATTTAATATGTTTTTTCAATTATTACTTAGAATTTGTTCATCATTTTCTAACTTTTACATATTTTCTGAATTTTAAATTTTTAGGAATGTTTCAAGGAGTCTTTGAGTCAGAGGTTGCCCACACCCGACTCGCAACCGACTCAGGAAGACCGTCGACAGGCGTTCTTGGAGGCTGCTGGAGGCGTTCGTTCAGATGGATCCGTTGCTGGGCTCGGCTCGTACGGGAGACGCCTTTACGCGGATGTGCCTCGGCCTCAGCGGAGCGGAGCGAGCACTAGCTCCAGCATTTCTCTAGTTGAGCAGTAGCTATGCTAGGAGGTTCAGCAGCTTCACACTGACAAGGACGCTATGTGCGACGACTTCGTTTCTCGAGTCGCTGCGATTGAGGCAGACATGCAGGCACGTGTCGAGGCCCAGGTCGCAGCATCTTTGGCCGCGTACTTCAGATCCCTAGACGGCGACCATTCATCATCGACGCAGCCTCCACCACCCCCCGACCCTCCGCGGTAGTTCTAGGATGATTTCTTTTGTATAGAACATTTTTTGAATATTTTATTTATATATATTTTATTTTAATTACAAATTTTTTATTATTAAATTTAAAAATTAATTAACTAAATAAATAATAATTAATTAATAATAATTAAATAAATGAATACTAATTAATTAATATTAATTAAATAAATGAATACTAATTTTAATATTAATTAAATAAATAAATAATAATTAAATAAATAAATATATAATTTATTAAATACGACCAGATGGTCGCATTTACCCTACAAGATAAACGACCAGATGGTCGTATTTTATCCCTAAAAAAAGACCATCTGGTCGCATTTTTTTTGAGTCCAAAAGTGACCATTTGGTCGCTTATAAAAACGACCACGTGGTCACTGTTGCATGTGACAAACTGCTCACTTATCTTCAACTTAAATTACGACCAGATGGTCACTTTTTTAAGCGACCATCTGGTCTTTTTTTCAAAATGTTGACTTTTTTGCTACCAAAAATGTTTGGTCGTATTTTTGTGACTATCCGGTCTCCCAAAATTCAGGAACGACCAGCTTTTTTGCCACCACCATGTTGGTCACTTTTTTTGTCGCATTCTACAATAAAAACGACCTTTTAGTCACACATTTCTGGTCGCAAATTGACTTTTTTTGTAGTGACATACTATCATGTACCGTGTCACAAATCATCGTAACGTGCTCGTATGGATCCGAATCAACATACCATGTACGGTCGTACCATATCACAAATCATCGCACCATGATACGTATGGATCCGAATCAACATATTATCATGTGTCGTATTACAAATCATAGTACCATCGTATCGTATGGATCTGAATCAACATACTACCATGTACCATATCACAAATCATCGCACCATGATACTTATGGATCCGAATCAACATACTATCATGTGCCGTATCACAAATCATAGTACCATGGTATCGTATGGATCCGAATCAACATACTATCATGTACCCTATCACAAATCATCGCACCATGATACGTATGGATCCGAATTAACATACTATCATGTGCCGTATCACGAAAGGTTAAGCTCCCTAATAAGTTAGATATTCTCAAAAGAATTCTACTAAGTTATTAAAGAACCTAACTACTTAGATTACACGAGTTATCATTCAAGTGTATCTTCTAAGCTACTTTAACTTCCAAACCACTCAAAGTAACTTAAATTTCTACACTATAAGAAAATTGGGAATAGAACACACTAGTCATTTTAATAGGAGACGCAAGAAAATAAAAATCAGATGAATAGTGTTTTTTTTTAAAAATAGAACCAAAACCACGTCACCCATTCCTTTCACTCTTGTTCTCTCGCTGAAATCGTAGATGAAACCCTCTCGCCCTTTCACTCTCGTTCTCTTGCTCAAATCGGAAACGAAACCCTCTCACCCTTTCATTCTCGCTCTCTCGCTCAAATCGTAGACGAAACCTTCTCGCTCAAATCATATACGAAACCCTCTCGCTCAAGTCGCTCTCTCCCAAACCCTAAACCAAATAGCAGACGAAATCCTGAATCGCCATAAGAATTTCTCAGACCCTCTCGCACTTTCACTCTTGCTCAGAAGAAAAAGGATTTTGCTCAAAAGAAAAAGGAGTTGCTTTTTTATGCCACAACTTGTTCAAGCTCTGCGATTTGATGAAGGGGTGAGTTTTAGTAAATAGCCCTCTTATTGCTATTCTTTTCCATTCCTTGTTTAGTATTTGGTTGTAGGCGCAGGACGTTGATGAAATTATTGTTCTGTTGCCTCCATTTTTTTTCTGTCAATAAATTAATCAATTTAAGGCTTACTAGATCTTGGGTAAAGTTTTTGGTACTAGGTTGTTTGTGACTTCTTATCAAGGAGAAACTTATTTTTTTTATGAGGTATAATTTTGTTCAGTTTAATTGATATCAACATAATGTAAAATTTCTTACTTAATGATATTTTGGTTGTTCATTAATGAGAAATTTAGATTTATTCTGTAGGACTTGATTGCTGGGTTTGACCAAGAAGCTGCTGCTGCAGTTATTGCACGTCTAGTTTCGTTCAAGATGGAAAATGAGGTAACTGTCATGTTGTTTTCAAGTATTTGAATCTGGAACGCTGGTTTCATCACTTCGGGATTATATTGATAAATTTGGTATCATAAAAGTAATGACATATTCTCATATGGATATAAAAAGAGAATTTATGTATATTAGATGTTTTCTCATTCCATCAGTAATGCATTTGTGATGTCTATAAGAACCGAAAAGGAAAAAATTTCTTAAAGAGCTTAACTCTTATCTAGACATCTATTGGAGCGATGATTTATTTTGTCTTCGGTAATAATTTGTCTTTACCTTTTTCATTTTCATTATGTCTATATATTTATTATTGTAAATTTGCTTTGGGTCCAATACATATGCTCTGGCTTTCCTTTTTCTTCCTCTTTAAGAGAGACAGAGGTATTACATTGGCTTAGTCAAAGATGCTGATAATATAAAAAGTTCAAGGACATACCAAGGAAGAAAACTATAAAGTAAAAAAGAAAGATCTTAATGTTATTAATAATAATTAGAATAAGAAGAAGAAGAAGCAAGGAAAATTACATTGCCTTTTGTATTGGGAAGTGGGCCCCAAAATGATCGTAGTTTTTAGGAATCTCAAATTTTTGTTTTAAAGTTTCTCTCAAGGGGTTGGATTTGGTGAAATTACAAACCAACAAGGAAATGACTTTTTAACATTGAGAAAGGCATTTGTTTGAATTGTTTATTTTATACTATGAAATTTAGGCATTAACCAAGAAGTAATTTAATAGGTTTTTGACACGCAATGTGTGTGGGAGTGAGATTTGGAATTGATTCTCTCTAAGTAGAAATTGAAAAATAAGATAATAATTTGATGTATAATTAAAAGAGGTATATATGTATCTTAGTGAAGTGAACACTATAAGGAAAATGACAATAGGACACTAAACATTTTAAGAAAAATGACAATAGGACACACTAAGCATCGCCGTTATTCACCTTTCATCTGTTCATTAATCAGATTTTGAAGGTTCTATTCGCAGGGGGTTTATTCGAAGGGATTTGAGAGGCTCATATAAAAAACAAGCTAGGCGGATTTTGAAGGTTCTATTCGCAGGGAGAATCTTGTTCTTGTGCTTCGTCTCTTCCTTCATTTCGCTTGGTTGAAGTTGTCTCAATTCCTCATTCGACATGTGCGAGATTTACTAAACCCTAACCTTTTCTACTGCTTAATCAATTCTTCTTTTATAACTAAAATTAAACATAAAAAACCAATTCTTCTTCTTCTTCTGTGTATTTCTACTGCCTAATTACATAATTACAGTCATTTAGTCACATTATTGATTTCTTTCTGTTATGTAATCTGTTAGAGTATTGATTTTCAAGTCCCCTTCTTTTGTAACTGTTTCAATTGAACAATGCTTATAGATAAGTATGCTTTTTATTTATTTAACAATCATTATTCATTTAGAACCAATTATTGAAGTTTTAGAATTGATAAGTTTGGTTTTTTGAATTTAGAGTCAATGGTTGAACATTGAAGGTTGTTGCCTGATTTGGTGTCGTGTTTGAAAGCCCATTCACAACTAAAAAAAAACCTGATTTCATTTTCATGTGTCTGAGTCTGAGTCAGTCTAAAACATGCCTTTTAGATACATGTTGCTAAAGTTCATTTGTTTTGTGGTCTGATATACATATTTCTTTATATCGGTTTTGTAATGGAATCCCTCTGACTACTTCCGCTGCTGCTAATTTCACCCTTGCAAGGTTTCTCATTTCTTTCTTATTGTAATTTCCGTTTGATTGCTCGTGCTAGAATATTTCCATTTAGTATTGCAGATTAACCTTTCTCTATTCCATGGCTGTTCTGTGTCAAAATAACGGCGATATTAAATTCTTTAATCTAAAATCTAAAAGTAGGCTTGGCTACTTACAAAATAACACTATCACGTATTTGTTTTCATTGTCAACTGTCATTTATTTCTTAGATATTGAATTTAAAGTTGTTGAGCCATTTATTTATGATATTAAATTCAAACTGACTTGATGTAACTATGCTTTTCTGTAATGTAATTGTATGTTAAATGGTGTTTGTATGTTTAATACATTGATTCTGATTGGTTTATGAATAAGCTTGATTCTTTTTATTTAACAATGGATAGTGACAATTTGTGCAATATCAATATTTTATGACTTTTATGATTTGATAAACTAACTTTCGTTCTTAATCTATTTGAGTCCATTTCTACTAAGGCATATGCTAGAATTGATTTTTTTTAATTGATGAATTTAGATTAGTTTGATTTAGGTATTTGTGGATTAAGGATTTTTCTGTTAGTTTTGGTGTTTGTGTTTCTTTGAATCTCAGCCTTCAATTTTCTTCAATTTCCCCTTTATCATTTTTTTTCCATTCTGTTTATGTATTTACCTTTTTCATTCTCTCTTTTGTCTAGTGATGTACACTTAGCATCAAATCTCGAATATCTTGCAGTTGAAGTGCTCGAATTGGATGAAAACGTGAGCAAGGATTTGAAAGTGAAGAGACTCACTCCAAAACATCCTCAACTTGCTATCAGAGGAGATTAAGAGCTTGATTCACTGATCAAGAGAACCATTACGGAAGGTAGTGTAATTCTTCACATTCACAAATCACTTATTAACAAAGTCTCAATGGACTAAGACCTTTACCTTGTGTTAAAGTTATTAAGCTGATTAACTAATGTTACTTTTATTTAGGATTGCAAAAGACTTTGATTCATGTTAAGTGTATATATTGGGATTTATTGTTATGTACAATTGTTGTCTTGTTAAAATGTTAAGCTTTTTTTTTAAAGCATACGTTGTTCTTTATTAGCATGTTCATGTACCCTTAACATGTTTTAAACATATATCATTGACTTGTGTAGTGTCATGACTTGGTCTTTCTTGTGCATTCATTGTCATGGACAAATCATGGATGGCTAAAAGTAGACTCTCTAAAGAGTACGAGTTGGGGGTTGAAACTTTTATTGAGTCTGGGTTATGTCATGTCAAACCGTTAAATACTATAAGATGTCCATGTCTCAAATGTGGGAATCTACACAGTCATAACCCTACTACCATTCGAACTCACTTGTATATTAATGGTATAGACCAAAGTTACAAGGTATGGTATTGGCATGGTGAAGATTTTTCGTCAGAAAAAGTTAACCACAATGAGTCATATAATGAATTTGACGAAAAATTTGGAGAGGAGGATTTCGAAAATGTGATTGAGATGGTTCAAGTTGCTCAAGAACAATTAGAAAAGAATTCTATATCATTCGAAACAATGTTTAGTGAAGCTTAGAAGCCTTTATACGTAGGATGCAAAAAATATACGAAATTATCATCTTTAGTGAGGCTATACAATTTGAAGGTTCGATTTGCGTGGAGTGATAATAGTTTCTCAGAACTACTATCCATAGTTAGTGATCTCTTACCTAAACCCAATGAAATGCCAATTTTCATGTATGAAGCGAAAAAAACCTTACGTGCTCTAGGGTTGACTTATGAAAAAATACATGCATGTCAAAAGCATTGTTGCTTGTATAGAAAGGAATATTCAGAGGCCGTTAGATGTCCTATTTGTGGTACTTCAAGATGGTAATCAACGAAGAATTCACAAATAGAGAAAAAAGGGGTTCCTGCAAAGCAAATATGGTATTTTCCTATCATTCCAAGATTGAAAAGATTGTTTAAAAGTGTTGATCATGCGAAAAACTTGATTTGGCATGCAACAAGTAGGAAAAATGACGGGATTTTACGACACCCTTCTGGTTCACCGTCATGGAGGTTAGTAGATCACTTATGGCCAGATTTTTGGTCGGAACCAAGAATCATCCGGTTGGCTCTCTCAGGAGATGGGGTTAATCCTTATGGAGATTTGAGTAGCAAGTATAGTTGTTGGCCCATACTGCTTTCAATATATAATCTTCCACCATGGTTGTGCATGAAGAGAAAGTTCTTGATGTTGTCATTGTTGATATCAGGACCAAAACAATCGGGCTATGATATAAACATATATTTAGCTCCATTGGTTGATGACTTGAATCTTTTATGGGAAATCGGAGTTGAGTGTTACGATGCATTTAAGAAAGAGATATTTAATTTAAAGGCGATATTATTATGGACCATCAATGATTTTCCAAGATACCGGTAACTTGTGTGGATGCCTTGTAAAGGGTTTTCATGCATGTCCAATATCAGTTGAAAATACATCTTCACTCTATTTAACACATGGAAAGAAGATGACATATATGCAACATAGGCGGTTTTTACCACGACATCATCCGTATAGAAAACAGAAAAAGGCATTCGACGGGAACACTGAACATGATAGTGCTCCCCAACCATTGTCAGGAGAAGCTATTTACATGAAAATTAATGAGATTGAATTTTCAAGTATTAAGAAGCATGTAAAGAAGAGATATTGGAAGAGAAAGTCTATATTTTTTGAGCTTCCATATTAGCACAAATTGCATGTAAGGCATTGTCTAGATGTAATGCATATCGAGAAGAATATTTCCATGAACATAATTGGAACCCATCTTGATATTCCTGGAAAGAGTAAGGATGGAGTTAGTGCTAGATTTGATTTAGTTAAATTGAATATTCGGACTGAATTAGCGCCTAGAGTTAAAAAAAAGAGAACGTATTTACCTCCAGCTTGTTATTGTTAGGAATGGTGTCCTAGAACTTGTAATTATTTAATAATAATAATTTATTAAGAATAAATTAAATAAATAAACATAAGTTCTTTATATTATCTAGATTGATTCAATTAATGATATTAGGAATATATGGAAATATATAACTATCAAACATTCAAATAGTAAACCCTAAGTTACTCTTATGAAATCACGACTTAGTATGTGAGTCATACAAGAGGATTAAAGTCGAGATGAGTAACTTAAACGTGTCTACGATGAAACGGATAACGTTTGGGAACCTTATCCTGGTAACATTGTTGATAGCTTCGCATTTTGTTTATAGACAAATGATCGAATCCCTGATCATTCATGTGGGAGACATGAAATGGAAGTATCATATGCAATGTTGATTGAATAAGACAGGACCACGATGTTCGATCAAATTTCTCATTAGTACCGGTTTACGAGAAATAATCGAATATCAAACTAAGTTTATCAACCGTGATAGATCTCAATCCCTGAGTGAAATGCGGACTCCTATTTGTGGAGTTATGTTCTTTGATTCACATAGTTGAGAGCGATTTGAAAGAACGCTCAATACACTCCTGTTTTGGGAACATGACTAGATAAGTGACTGGGAACTCATTTTCACGAGATGGAATTCATAACTTTCCTATAAATTAACGGTATCGGTGCGATACCTAAATATTTTAGGAACTTTAGGAAACTCCTTGATGTACCGATTCGAGACATGAACAAGTGACGTCACGACTTCTATTGATCACGAAGTATCTTATCTCTAGTTCGACTAAAGATAAAGTTCATTGGAGAATCAGCGGGAACACAAGGATAAAGCGGTAATTACAGGGGCAAAACGGTAAATTTATCCGCTTGTAATTATGAGGGTTCCACGTGAAGGATAATATCACGAGATATAAATAAATGATAAACTCGAATGGACATAACTCATCTATAGTGAGGGGAGTTCAGCTATGAATCTATAGTGGAATTATTCATAGTTAGATAATAAGTAATTAATCGATTATGTGTTAATCACTTAATTGACTAATTATTAAGCCCATGATCTATAGGTCCATCGGGTCCCTATGCTAGCCCAAATATCGTAGTCGCGAAATCAAGTAGAAGAAATGAAAAGTTTAAGTAAAGTGAATTACTTAAAATAGGCAATATTAATTGTTTAAATATTGAGTATATTTAAACGGTAATTAATATAAACATTATTAATTGTTTAAATAATGAGTTTATTTAAACAGGAAATTAATAATGAAATATTATTAATTAGATATTATTAATTATTTAAATATTGAGTATATTTAAATGGTAATTAATAATTTGAAATTAATTGACAATTATTAATTGTTTAAATAATTAATTTTATTTGAACGGAAATTAATAATTAAAATTAATTAATTAATAATAAAATATTGTCAATAAAATTATTAATTAAATAATGAGTTTATTAATTATAATATTTATTATTAATTATTTAAATAATGAAAATTATTTAAATGGAAATTAATAATTAAATATAAATTTGATAATATTTAGTCGGGAGAAAATATTAATATTATTAATTGTTTAAATAAAATATTTTATTTAAATGGTAATTAATAAATAAATTAATTAAGTTGGACTTATTAATTTAAGAAAGAGTTTCTAGCCCAATTGGATTAATGAACCCAATTGGAATTGGCTCAAAATAATTAATTAAATAAATTAGAATTATTTATTAATTAATACATGAATTTTCGGCCATATGATGTATTTTGGGAAGAGATAATTGTTTGAATTATATCCTAAAATAACTACATAGATTTATTTACCCAAGATAAATAAAAATAAAGAAAATAAAATAATCTCCTATTTATCCTTGGCATTTTCGAAATTGCTAGATAAAGGAAAGAGATTATCTTTTTTTTTTTGTGTTTATCTCTATAGATTAATCCTAATGTGATTAGGATTCCTATTTTTCTATAAATAGGAGGGTTGGGTCATTCATAAATCACACAACACAATTCCATAGAAAGTTGGAACTCTCTCTTCCTCCTCTCCCTCCCTCATTGCCGATTTCCCTTTGCCATTGGGAGAAAAAAATATTTTTTCTTCTTCCCAATTTCTTCTAAAGTTCGATTCCACAATCGAATTTCGTTTGATCGATCGGGATATAGCGTAGAAGATCTGGTGTTGCAGAGGATTTGAAGCTGTAAAGAAACCTCCAACCGATTCTCCATTATTCAGTCAATGTAAGTTCCGGTTTTTAATTTTCGAATATATAAGCATGAATCTACATGTTTTATCACAAATTGCATGATGTTAATAGATCCGTTATTAAATGTTAATAAGTTTACTAAACAAAATTCCGCTAATTTAGTAAATCATCCCTTCAATTGGTATCAGAGCTAATTTTAATTATCATGCAAATTTGTGTTTTTCGAAAATTTGGTGGGTTGCATAAAAAGTTGTTTTATGTATGTTTATATAAATTGTGGAGGTTTGCTTATTGACTGTTTAGGTATTCTTGAGGCACTTAGGATTTTAAATTTTAGTAGAAAAATTTGTAAACCCTAAATTTTAGGGTATAGGAAAAATTTGTAATTTTCCCATACCCAATGATGGCAAAATCGGCTACACCAAGGGAAGAAGAGAAGAAAATTTTTCCCCATCATTCATGATGCCCACGCCCAAGGATGAGATAAGGTAAAGATATGGTAAGATATTTTATCATAATTATCTTGTTATCTCAATTTAAAAAAAATTTAAATATTTAAGATAAGGATAAAATCTTTTAAGATTATCTCCCTATCCTAAATTATAAATTATTAAATTGATATAAGATTACATGGAAAATATTTTCTTTATTTTTCCATATAATTAAAAGATAATTATTTTAAAACAAGTATTTATGGAAATATTAAGGAGATAATATTTGCCCCATAAATACCCATGCCCACGCCTACACCATGGAGGAGAGAGAAAGTTGAAGCCTCAAGTTCTAGAATGGAAGATATAATTAAGTTGTAATTTTAATTTTCCGTTTTAGAAATAGTGCCAAGAATACCGGTCAATTTAGCTATTTATTATTTAAATTGTTTATATGTATGATATAATTGTTTTTAAATAATATTCATGCATAAGAGTATGTCATGTAGAAAATCCCACCATAGGTTGTATGATTTTAATTAATTGTACATACATGCATCATGATATAATATGTGTTATTATATGCTAATGTATGTGAAGCATGCTATAATTTTATTTTATAAATGTTATTATCGAAAATTATATTCTAACTGTTTTAGAATTAAAAGCATGCTTATTTAGTTAAAATTCAAAAGTTAAATCTAGTTTAAAAGTTGAATAGAAACTAAATGAATTATTTGTAATATGGAATTATTGTTTAAACAATTGGGCCAAAATCCATATAAGATAAACAAATAGAAACTTTTAATTAAGGGTTAATTAAAAATTAATAATTGAGATTAATTAAATTGAACGGATCTCCGGCGAAAGCTCGCCAGGCGATGAGGTTTCATAAAGTTCCCCTAACACCGGAGCGCCTCTAACCGGGAGCGATCTGGGAGAAAAGTTCAAATTAATCAAAATTATTAAGACGGCGCATAATGTGATTAGTTTAAATTAGGAAAACTTGAACAATCACTTTATAAAATTAATCTAACCAATTTAAGAGTTAAAGTTGATTAGGTTAATTAAAACTTAGATTAATGAGTTAGCCTGAATTAGTCTAAGTTATGAAACCCTAACTCAAAATATTAAGTGGGAGAAGGAAACATGTCAATGAATCCTATGGTCTCCACTAATGGGCTCGAAATGTGAGATTTATACATGGCCTCTGTAACATCTGCTTGCAGTGTTCATTCCCATAGGAAGGTTTATTGTATAAATCAATATCAAGTTGGGTCTCCTGAAAGGGATAAAGAATTTTAAATGAGATTGATTGAAGATCGAATCTACACTTCGTAGACACTCTTCAATTTTATTTAAAAGACTAAATTAGTGGGTCACACTTAAAAGAAATTTGATAAATTGTGTTGTCAAAACTCTGGACCAAATACACGGTAAACAATGACATAGGAATATGAGTTATTCTGGAGTTGTCAATTGTTCGAGTGGCATCTCGTTTTAATGATGGTAACTGACCTATCATTCGACGGCACTTCACCGGTATCATTAAAATATCGTGACATAGTAACATGTTTTAGGGCTTTTCTGTTCATTAATATGTTCGCATTCATGCATCATATTTAATTATATGTCGAAACTTTGAGTATTTGAATGTTGAAAGCATGTTAGATTACTAAGATAAGGTTTATTTAAATTTTCCAGTAAAATGGCATCTCGCTTTAGTCACAATCCTTGGAAAGAACAAACTAAATGGAGATAACTACACCTCCTGGAAAAATGAAATGAACACCATTCTCGTGGTAGAAGACTTGAAATTCGTTCTTAGTGAACTTAAACCTGATACACCGCTACCAATGCTCCTAAAGCCGTTAAGGATGCATATGAACCGGGTCCGGGCAAATGAAAAGGCCCGTGTTTATTTGATGGCTGGGATGAGTGACGTCTTAGCCAAGAAACATGAACCAATGGAAACGGCTTTGGAAATAGCTGATTCGTGCAGGGCATGTTTGGCCAACCATCAAAACAAGCACGTCATGATGCTATAAAGTCAGTTTATAACACTCAAATGAAAGAAGGCACATCTGTTCGTGATCATGTTTTAACAATGATGAACTACTTTAACGTAAGCTGAAACGAACGGGGCCATGATTGATGACGAGTCCCAGGATAAGCTTTATATTGGAATCTCTCCCATCGAAGTTTTTTCAGTTTTAAAAGCAATTTGGTCATGAACAAACCGAGCTATTCCCTCACTCAATTGCTAAACGAACTTCAAACCTTCAAGCAATGAAAAAGGAAAACAAGAAGTCGGGAGAAGCAAATGTTGTCTTCAATGCTTCTAAGAAGAAAAAGAGCTCTACTGCTAAAAAGACCAAGCTCAATGCTAAGAAGAAAGCATTTAAGGCTGAGACCAAAGAGCCTAAAGGGAAATGTTTTCATTGCAACATAGATGGACATTGGAAGAGAAATTGCCCCATATATCTCGAAGAAAAGAAAAAGGGGAAAGAAGGTAAATTAGATTTACTTAGTGAAAATTTTGAGAAATTTATTTTGAATGGTTGATTCAATAGTCACTAACACAAAGTTTTTTTTAAAACTTTACAGGTGCAGCTTGATTCTTCAACACTGCTGGTTTGAAGATGACTCAAGATAGAAGTAGATTGGATTTACTGTTTTCAGTCTTTAATTTTTCATATTTCTAGTTTAGTTTAGTTTTAGATTTTGTTTTAAATTTTGAATTATGTAATAAAAATTGATTCTCACCTTATAAGAATCAATTAGGAATATTTTTAATAAAAGTGGTTTAGTTAAATATTCCTTTGCAATTTTATTACAATGTTCCAAAGTGTGATTGGATGGTTATTCAAAATACTTAGAATAAAACAAATAAATTCCAAATCCAAATTCTAAACAACTAAATATCTAAACAAGTTATGAAGGTTTAAAAATGTTTAAATGTTTAAGTCTAAAATCACTTAAATAAGTTAAAGGATTAACCTCTTAAAGATGGTTCTCAAAGAATTTGAGATGATAACCATGTTGATCTACAAACTTAAAGAAATAAGTGAAATTGAGCATCTTTGATTTATCAAAGATAACTGGACTTAAAATCACTAAAGTTCAACACTTAGATGTTAAACTTAAGTGAAAAATGAACAAAGAATCAATTTCTAGTATTCCAAACATTCAGTTATTTAAAAGGATGTTTTAAAGGAGTACTTACTGATATGGAATAAACAATATAGAAATTGAAAGTAATAATTAGTGAATTATTGAATTCACAAATTATTAAAGAAAGTTCAGTAAATCAGTGATACTGAAAGTTTTAAACCTTACTTAAGATAGAAAACAATTACAATGATTTTATTTCACAATAAAAACAAGTAGTTATTTAAAAGTTTAAATTGTTAAACTACTTGTAGAACTTTATTTGAGTGGGAGCGTCATAATACGAACCAAAGGACTTTCGAAATCCAAGTGAAACTCATTGACTTCAAAATCAATGAATAAAGTTCAAAATAAGTGAAATAAAAATGACATGAATTTTCAATAGTTGAGTTGAAAAAGGTCACTTATACTTATACATTATTTTGGAAATAATAAGAAGTATAGAATTGTAATCATTAAACAAATGAAAGTAATGGAGAATTACTTTGTAGTGGGAGCTTAAGAATTTCGAGAATCCTAGAACAAATGTGACTAAAATAAAATTTACAAATAGTATGTTAGTGCACATAGATAAAATGTGAGATTTTATGAGTTGCACGGGCTCAAATTCGAACATGAATTTACTTCCATGTAAGAATTCGACAAAAGACCTTTGCGAATTAAACATCAAATGAGTTGAGTATAAAAATGAGTTTTTACTAACTAAACTCTAAATTCGCGTGATTACTAAGTTGTTAGTAAATGAAAGGTGGTTGAACATGATAGTTTCAAATCAATAGTTAATAGAGTTTATTTTATGGCGATAAAATATGGAATCTATTATACTTAATGAAACTAACTTCAAACAAAAGAATTACATACTAAACAGATGAAAACGTTACTGATAAAGTATTAAAATGACTACCATGGCTAAGTAGTTGATAGTCATCCAGTTGAACTGGAATTACAAGTCAAATCTCCAAAGATCTAGGACAAGTGAGAGATTGTTAGGAATGGTGTCCTAGAACTTGTAATTATTTAATAATAATAATTTATTAAGAATAAATTAAATAAATAAACATAAGTTCTTTATATTATCTAGATTGATTCAATTAATGATATTAGGAATATATGGAAATATATAACTATCAAACATTCAAATAGTAAACCCTAAGTTACTCTTATGAAATCACGACTTAGTATGTGAGTCATACAAGAGGATTAAAGTCGAGATGAGTAACTTAAACGTGTCTACAGTAAACGGATAACGTTTGGGAACCTTATCCTGGTAACACTGTTGATAGCTTCGCATTTTGTTTATAGACAAATGATCGAATCCTGATCATTCATGTGGGAGACATGAAATGGAAGTATCATATGCAATGTTGATTGAATAAGACAGGACCACGATGTTCGATCAAATTTCTCATTAGTACCGTTTACGAGAAATAATCGAATATCAAACTAAGTTTATCAACCGTGATAGATCTCAATCCTGAGTGAAATGCGGACTCCTATTTGTGGAGTTATGTTCTTTGATTCACATAGTTGAGAGCGATTTGAAAGAACGCTCAATACACTCCTGTTTTGGGAACATGACTAGATAAGTAGCTGGGAACTCATTTTCACGAGATGGAATTCATAACTTTCCTATAAATTAACGGTATCAGTGCGATACCTAAATATTTTAGGGACTTTAGGAAACTCCCTTGATGTACTGATTCGAGACATGAACAAGTGACGTCACGACTTCTATTGATCACAGAAGTATCTTATCTCTAGTTCGACTAAAGATAAAGTTCATTGGAGAATCAGCGGGAACACAAGGATAAAGCGGTAATTACAGGGGCAAAACGGTAAATTTATCCTCCTTGTAATTATGAGGGTTCCACGTGAAGGATAATATCACAGATATAAATAAATGATAAACCGAATGGACATAACTCATCTATAGTGAGGGGAGTTCAGCTATGAATCTATAGTGGAATTATTCATAGTTAGATAATAAGTAATTAATCGATTATGTGTTAATCACTTAATTGACTAATTATTAAGCCCATGATCTATAGGTCCATCGGGTCCCTATGCTAGCCCAAATATCGTAGTCGCGAAATCAAGTAGAAGAAATGAAAAGTTTAAGTAAAGTGAATTACTTAAAATAGGCAATATTAATTGTTTAAATATTGAGTATATTTAAACGGTAATTAATATAAACATTATTAATTGTTTAAATAATGAGTTTATTTAAACAGGAAATTAATAATGAAATATTATTAATTAGATATTATTAATTATTTAAATATTGAGTATATTTAAATGGTAATTAATAATTTGAAATTAATTGACAATTATTAATTGTTTAAATAATTAATTTTATTTGAACGGAAATTAATAATTAAAATTAATTAATTAATAATAAAATATTGTCAATAAAATTATTAATTAAATAATGAGTTTATTAATTATAATATTTATTATTAATTATTTAAATAATGAAAATTATTTAAATGGAAATTAATAATTAAATATAAATTTGATAATATTTAGTCGGGAGAAAATATTAATATTATTAATTGTTTAAATAAAATATTTTATTTAAATGGTAATTAATAAATAAATTAATTAAGTTGGACTTATTAATTTAAGAAAGAGTTTCTAGCCCAATTGGATTAATGAACCCAATTGGAATTGGCCCAAAATAATTAATTAAATAAATTAGAATTATTTATTAATTAATACATGAATTTTCGGCCATATGATGTATTTTGGGAAGAGATAATTGTTTGAATTATATCCTAAAATAACTACATAGATTTATTTACCCAAGATAAATAAAAATAAAGAAAATAAAATAATCTCCTATTTATCCTTGGCATTTTCGAAATTGCTAGATAAAGGAAAGAGATTATCTTTTTTCTTTTTGTGTTTATCTCTATAGATTAATCCTAATGTGATTAGGATTCCTATTTTTCTATAAATAGGAGGGTTGGGTCATTCATAAATCACACAACACAATTCCATAGAAAGTTGGAACTCTCTCTTCCTCCTCTCCCTCCCTCATTGCCGATTTCCCTTTGCCATTGGGAAGAAAAATATTTTTTCTTCTTCCCAATTTCTTCTAAAGTTCGATTCCACAATCGAATTTCGTTTGATCGATCGGGATATAGCGTAGAAGATCTGGTGTTGCAGAGGATTTGAAGCTGTAAAGAAACCTCCAACCGATTCTCCATTATTCAGTCAATGTAAGTTCCGGTTTTTAATTTTCGAATATATAAGCATGAATCTACATGTTTTATCACAAATTGCATGATGTTAATAGATCCGTTATTAAATGTTAATAAGTTTACTAAACAAAATTCCGCTAATTTAGTAAATCATCCCTTCAGTTATACCCTTACAAAAGAGGAGAAACGTCATGTGTGTAAGACCTTATCAGAAATTAAAGTTCTAGAGGGATATTCATCTAACATTAGAAACCTCGTGTCAATGGAAGACGTGAAATTAAATGGACTAAAATCTCATGATTGTCACGTATTAATGCAACAACTACTTCCAGTGGCTCTACGCTCGGTCTTGCCTAAGCACGTCAGGTATGCAATAATTCGAATGTGCTTCTTCTTTAATGAGATATGTTCAAAGTCCATACGTGTAGCAGAGTTGGATAAACTATAAGAAGATATTGTCGTGACATTGTGTTTGTTTGAGAAATACTTTCCTCCTTTGTTTTTCAAAATAATGTTGCATCTAACCGTCCATCTAGTAAGAGAAATAAAACTATGTGGTCCGGTATATTTACGATGGATGTATCCTTTTGAGAGGTATATGAAAGTGTTGAAAAGTTATGTGAGAAACAGACACCATCCGGAGGGTTGTATTAGTGAAGCATACGTTGTTGGGGAAGCTGTGGAGTTTTGTTCAGAATTTCTATCTGATATAGAACCTGTTGGTCTTGGTTTGTATAGAAAAAAAGAGTTAGAATATAATCAAGACAGACCATTATCCGCCGCGACTTACTCAAATCCTAGCAAAGATCAATTAGAGCAAGCACATCGTTATATATTGGAGAACACTGATGATGTGCAGCCGTGCATTCAGTAAGTTCATTTTTGTATCATCATTCAATAAAAAATGTGAATGATTTATAATATTTTTGCTATCACATTCATAGGGAGCATATGGAATTCTTAAAAGCTCAAAATTCAAGTAAATCGAATAGTAAAAAATGGCTACAAGATGAACACAATCGTTCGTTTAGTTCTTGGCTACGTGACAGGGTATAGTATGCCTCTAATTATAAGAGATGACGTTGATGTTCTCATAACATCATTTTGATGTTTAATGGAATTTTTCAGGTAGTAGAACAATTAAGTAGCGTAGATAACAATGTCACCCAAACTTTAAGATGGGCGACACATGGCCCGCACCACGACGTGAGGACATATGATGGTTATCTCATCAAGGGTCGTCGATACCATACAAAGTCTCGTGATAATTTGCGTACCGTATAAAATAGTGGGGTTTCTTTGGTAGCCACAACGATGCAAGTAGCCAGTTCCAAAGATAAGAAACCTATCACAACAGAAATGACTTTTTATGGGGTCATCCAAGAGATATGGGAGGTCAATTACAGCACATTTACAGTTATAATGTTTAAGTGTGATTGGTTGGAGAGTAAAAATAGTGTTCAAAAAGATGATCTCGTATTTACACTTGTTGATTTCAGTCATATCGGGCACAAGAATGATTCTTTCATATTAGCTTCACAAGCTAATCATGTATTTTATATTGAAGATTCAAGTGATACGAGATGGTCTGTTGTTCTTTCACCCCCTGATCGTGAATATATCGATGAAAATGATGATGATGATGATGATGATGATGCATCCTTTGATTGCCCCCCTCTAACTAAATTTGTTCCGGAAGATCCTTTACTTGATGATCTAGATGAAGATATGTCATTGTATGTGCGAGATGATTGTGATGGAACATGGATTATAGATTCATAGCTTTATAATTGTTTTGTAATGTATTTACTATTTCATCCAGTATAAGACTTGTTTTCTAATGTATTTACTATTTCATCCAGTATAAGACTTGTTTTGTAACGTTTTCTTCATGTATAATATTTTTTGTTTTGTCATGATATCTATTGATTTTCAGGTATTATGAGTCACTCGAGTGGTAGTGATGATGCATGTGACTCAAAGAATGAGAAAAAGAAGAAGACTCGTGGACCAACTACCATGCGACATCTATTTCGTGCTATGAGTGAAGGAATAAAAAGAGATGTACGATATAATGAATTCGGTCAAACTGTTGGATTGGAGTCTATCAACTTGTCAAATTATATTGGGGCATGCGTACACGAGCATGTGCCGATTACGTATAGTAATTGGAATGTCATCCCTATAGAATTGAAGGATAAACTTTATGTCATGATTAAGGTAAGTAGACGATTATTTTAAAACTATTGAATTATAATGTATATAACATCATCTTAATATCGAATTCTAATGAATATAGGGACCATTTAATACTGCCAAGGAATCAAAAAAAGAGTTGATGAGCGCCGCTGTAAATTGTCTTCGTCAGTTCAAAAATAAATTGGGGAGGAAATATATTACGCCCCATCTCGGCAACCCCCACCGCTTATATCGTCCACCAGAGATGTATCACCAGATCACTCCAGAGATTTGGAGAGAGTTTGTCAATTCAGACTAACTGATGAATTTAAAGAATTTAGTGAACTACAAAAGGCGCGGCGAGCGAAGAATACCTATAATCACAAGATAGGTCGACAAAGCTACCTGAATTTTAAAGAACGTTTGGTTAGAATTTAGCAAGATATCCTCATTCTTTATTGTTTTCAAGATTAAGAACTTGTTATAGTGCTTATTTGTAATTCATTGCTGTTATGAATTATATTTTCTTTGTTATTATTGTTTAAGATGAAGTTATTTTGCTAATTTGTTTTGATTTATGAACACAGATTAAGTCTAAGAAATATGAGTCGATTGATGATCGGGCTATGGTGTGGAGGGAAGCACGATGTGATAAAGATGGGAAACTAGATGAAATGACTCAGGCCGTGGCAGATCGAATTGTTAGTATTATTTACATTTTCTTATTCGTGTAATTTTACTTTGTTTATTTTAACGATTGTACATATGCGTAGGATGCGTTAATTCGAACAAATAATTTAAATGTGGAGTCAATATCTAGCAAGAATGAGGATATATTGACAACGACATTGTCATCTAAATAACATTCTGGACGAGTTTGAGGATTAGGCAAGGGTGTCACCCCAAATTCTTATTTTAATAAGCCAAGGCGTACTAGAAAGAAGAAAGGGAGAGATGAAGAAGAAGAAGACCCATATGTGCTTCACGCACGTATCCGAGAGTTAGAGTTCGAGCTGCAAACACTTAAGAGAGACTCTATTTCTGAGCGGGATAGTTGCTCTAAGATGTTTGAAAAGACAGATGAAGAGGTACTATAACACTTTTTATTAATAGTTATAGTTTATCACAATTAATAAGTTATTATTATTTCCATTTCTATTTTACAGAATGAAGAATATAATGTTGGTGAAGATATTGTTGAGATACCACAACCTATTGAGGTAGTAACATTCTTATTTTTTATATATGTTGAACATATCTTATGTGTAGTAATTATTTCATTTTATACTTTGTATCAAAGGGGAGAAAATGTCGATTGTCAGCGGGATCCATTACCAATATTGTGGCTATTGGGATGGGATTTGTACAACAAAATACCACACAAACAAGTCTGATGGCGGAAGAGGGTAATGTAATGGTAGCATTGACTATCGTTATTTATTTAATGTCCCTACATTGTACATAAACCCATCATTTTTCAGTTTCTTATCCTAGACAAGTTAAAATCAGCTTCCAAAAGGGAATAAATTTAGAAAACTCACAGTGAGTATTGCTAGTGTAAGAGTATGAGCATGAATCTAGCAGTGCTCATTTTGTTTTGTTTTGTTTTTTTTTTTTTTCTTGATTTCCTTCACTCTCCTAAGATCTTATTAATGCCTATGTGATATTGTTTTAAAGTTTGATCCATTGGCAAAAATAGCTTTGAATTTTGGGAAGGGAGAAAGAGGGAAGAAGAAGGTAATGGAATGGAAAGGGAATTAAGAAGGTGGGCTATGGTTTTGAATGTTTTTGAATAGGGCTGCTCCTTTGACATGAAATTGTTATCCATCCTGTCATGAACTGTTTCCTCCATGGATAAAAATTCTTAAGTTATTAAGATTATGAATAAAATGTCATGAACACCCCATAAAGAACGAATGCTACATAATGTGATAATTGTTAAAAATTCTTAAATTCTAATTGACATTTTCATTCCTTTTACGTTGTGTTAACTGTTTACTCTTCTAAAACATGGGGTGTTCAATGCTTCCTTTTGAAGGCCGAGTCTCTCATATATCCCATCTTGCTTGGATGGAAATGGATGCAATGTAGATCATTGAAATAAAGGGTGACAGTTTTTACAATGTATTTGGTTTAGTATGTTAATTTCAACTTTAAATTTTCAAATTGAATCTTAAATTTTAGTAGCCGATGTCATTAATACTCTTGAAATAATATATTTCATTTTGATGTTCCCTGTAGCATAGCATTCGTTCTCTGCATGCAACATTAGGTCCAACATTATGTCCAACATTATGAGTTATGTTGTATACTACTGTATAGGTAGGATCATGGAGTTCAAAACTTATGGTGAGGTGGGCTTGTGACAGTTATGTTCATACCTCTAGATGTAAATTAAGATTCCAAAAGTGGGAAGTGTTTAAATGGAATTCCTGTCATTTTGTACAGACCGCACAAGCCTAGCTAGCTTCCTATATCTACTTACTTACCTATGGAAGGATCATATTTATATTTTTCACAAAAGAACAAATTCGGGTTACCTCCAAAAGTTTGTCTTTGTGGGCTTGTTAGTGTAGCATTGGAGGTTGTAATTTCTCGATCTTGCAGGAAGGAAGTAACCATTGTTGTTAAAACTTAAGGTAACCTTAAAATCCATTTTTCCCTTTCTTATTTACAAATTTTGGCTTCCATTAAAGTAGCATTGTTAGCTTAAGAAACCATTTCTTCAAACCCTTTTAAAACTTAGTGTTTTAGGAAGGGAAAGAGAGATCAAGCTAACCCCAACCATGGATATGGAAGGGATTAGTTTCTTGGTCTATTAAACTCTCTAAAAGCATGTGTTTGTCTTTATTTTTTCAGCTTTGGAATAATGATATGGAGATTTTGTCCATACATGTGTTAATTTGAATATTTTTTCCTTACCTTGCATCTTTGGAAGCAGTGGAGCAATGGTTTTGTTGGTCATCCCTTTTCCGTTTCACGTCAAAACCCACTTTGAAGCTCAGCCCTTTTCTCCTTTTTGCTTAAGATGGAAGAAAAAAGGTTTTTCTTTTCAAAATTTTCTGTAGCTTTTGTATGGCAGTGAGCTTATTTTGGCATCAAATTTCTGATATTTGTCTCGGCACGCCTATACTTTAAAGCCTGGTTAATGTTGTGAAATGGTTTTTTGTGGAGGTTTAGAAGTAATTCTTGTGTATAATATTCTAGTTTTTGAGAAGCATCATTTTGTAAATATTGTACTTTAAACTTGTTATTGTATATAGAGTTAGTGGCTATTTCTTGTAATATGACCATGTATTTACCTTTTAGAATGTTAGATTGATATATAAGGTTCATAGGTATTAAAAAGTCACTGAATAGTGGTATTATTAAATTATAATTTTTTTTCTCTAATTTTTCACTTTTGATGACGGGAAAAAACCGTCACCTTTTAACAGGAAAGCGTAAATTTTTTTTTAAAAACTATTTTTTTGCAAAAGGTCACGGGTAAAACGGGTCACCTATTGAAATAGGTGACGGGTAAAACGGGTCGCCTTTATGAATAGGTGACGGGTAAAACGAGTCACCTAAAGCGGGTCACCTATTGGTATAGGTGACGGGTAAAACGGGTCACCTATTCGAATAGGTGACGGTTTTTTACGCCCGTCACCTATTTAAACAAGTGACACTGCCATAGGTGACGGTCAAAAAACCGTCACCTATTCGAATAGGTGACGCCAAAAAAACGTCACCTATTCCCGAAATTCTTATAGTGCCAATTTCATCTAGCATCTCCAATTCACTTTGCAATACTTCCAAACCACTCCGATGTTTCCTTTTCACCGAACTCACTATAATTCCAAATTCTCTCCACTCACTTCCGAATTAAAGTCTCCAACCAAACATTAATTCTAAGAAGCTAGTTCCCTCTTAACCTCGATGAACAATAACATAACGAAACTTAATTCATAAAACAACTAACTTCCATTTTAAACTCACCTTAGGTTGTAGAAAAGCTCCGATCAATCCGAGGTTGCAAACACACGAACAAATCACAATCCTACAATTGAATTACACCTATATAACATTAATTAACCGGAAATCGTACAAACAACATCTAAACGCACAAAACGACGAAAAACCCAGATTTCCTCCCTATGGTGCTCTCGGCCATACAAGGAGAATTGGGGTTCGAGTTTGGTTTTCTGGCTTTTATGCACTTTAGAGGTGTTTCGGGTTGGTTTCGGATACTTTGGGAGTTCGCAACAACAATGGGTATCCATAAATTAGGGTTTTGTACATTAATTGATTTCCGAAAAATTAAGTAAATAGCAAAAATATAACAAGCTAAACATCCTAAACATGGCCAAGAGAGGGAAAATAACACGGAACGGGTTTCCGGCTCAAACTCGGTTTTAGGGTTTAGGGGAAGTTTCTAAAATTGCCCAAAACAACTTTCCCGATTGAAATCTTTAAGCTTCAATGAATAAATTTGAAGATTTCAACTCACGTCCATTAAAATACTATTCACAACAAATTTTAGAAACTTTGTCATACCTTTAGGCCTTAAGAAAACGGATTGAAAGCTCGATTGTTAGGTTGGAAAAGATGCTCGGGCCCGTGGCTACCCAACGCAATCGAAATTATCACGATCCACCAAGAATTGAAGAAAAACCAAAAATGGACATATCCTTAATGATCCTCACGGCAGGATGAAGAAGAAAAGGAAAATTGTGAAGACTTTGGTCAAATTTGCTTTATTTAAAGATGAATGAATAGTGTTTTTTTTTATATTTTAAGAAATTTGGAAAATGACGCCTACGTCCCTCTTTTACTTTTACTTTAAAAACGAAACCCGAAGCTCTTAAACTAATCTAAAGGTGATTAATAATTATTAATTGGGCTGTTAATAATTATTAATGTCACCGAAACGAATTTAAAGTATTAAAACGATTAAAAAGAATTTCGGACGAAAATAACTATTAAAATTGAAATTACTGAATTTAAACTAATCTTAAAAGCTTTAATTAAAATAAAAAAGAAACTTATCTCTAAAAGTAACGGGACGTTACACATGACAAATTACTCATTTTGTTATCGATTGGAATTATGCTTTTAGGTTGTCTATTTTAGAATTTATTATATTTGCTTTCTTCGTTTTTGTGGGTGCTGCTTTTGGTACCTTGTTATATAGTTTTGGTAATTATGCCACTCACGAAATATATTTTTTTTGTTGGTTTAATTTATTCTTATAGGTTATGATTTGTTTAAAAACTATGATAGACTAATAACTTAAGTAGATGCACTTCGGAATATTGTTACCTTTCCCAACATTTAGCTATTATGATATTTCTTATATTTGATTATTTTAACTCGATTCTATATTAGAATGAAGCTTGAATATAATTTTACTATGATATATTTCTTTAAAATTGTGAGCAGGAAGAAAGCTCTAAATTCAAAAGGCTAAATTAAAAAAAAAAACATAATCATTGATATGTAAAACATGCCAACTAATATGTAAACAATGATTCAGATTATGAATACTTGACAATTACAAATGTGTCAAGAGTTTTTTTCTTGACAACCAATAATGTGTCGAGAAATCCAAGGTAACCTTGACACGTAATAAATGTCAACTACATTTATCACTTGATGTGAAACCCATATCAATAATTTGAATTTTGACACTTATAATGTGTCAAGTGCATTGAAATTATACTAGATACTGACATATTTGACTCTAGAAAAAGTGTCAAGTTTATTGAATCTTGACACTTTTTAATGGTCAAGTATGGAGTATTTTGTTCTAGTGGCAATAATTAAGTCTTGGTTAAGCACATACCTGATTTGATAGGTTAACAGTCCTTATATACTCCTTTCCATTCGGTTGATCGTGGGCTTCCCTATCTATTCTAGTAGGAACTAAGCTTTATTGGGCCTTGGGTAAGCCCAACTTTCGTCAGTCTGTTTCCACTATAAGTTTCTTTGGGTCCGGATCCTTTTAGAACTGATCCAATTTTCCTTAGCCCACTGATGGCCAATTTTTACCCTCTACACTACTTAAAAATTAAAAAAAATTACTTTTAAAATAAAATTCGTACATAAAAAGTCATAAATTTAAAGTATATGTCAATTTTTTTTTACAATTTTTTTAGTTAATCAAAATTAATAAATATATGTTATTTTAAAGTGAAATTAGACTACAAAAAATCATGTTCACATTCCACGTGCAAAAAATATAGTATCTTTCTAAAAGAATAGTTTATAAAATAATTTATGAAATTGTCTATAATTTATTTTTAAAACATTTTTCAATCATCTTTTAAGATTAAATTTCAGTCACCGAAAAAAAAATCAAAGGTTGCCCATGAACTTTCAGGGGGTGTTTGGTATATAGGCATTAGCTATGGGAATGGTTTTTCAAAACCCATTCTCATGTTTGGTTCAACCTATGAGTAGCATTAGCATTGCCATTCAATAATTCTCATCCAAATCCCTTCTTAAATCCTGTGACGACCCGACTCGAGAATCAAGCCTAGGACGCGAGTACGCAAAACGGAAGCGAAGAATTTAAATCTTAAATCAAATGATTTAACAAAACATTTGAAATTTCGGCATGATGTATACGTAAATTCCATAAACACACATATAATCGTAAAACCTGTTTATCAACAAACTCGGCTCGTCGGTCGTTTCAAAGTATCATATAAGTTCAAACTCAAAAGGTATGGTGTACCAGAGTCAAACCGTTATAGCTATAAAATAAAATTAATACCGTGTTAGTGGCGAGTAGTCGCATTTACATTTTTGTCGTTTTTTTTAATGGTAGGAGGGCGTTTATATATATGATGAACACCAAATAGATCGTATTTGTATTTTACCCTTATTTATATAGTTCAAAATTAAAACTGATAACATTTATATTTAAGATTAAAATTGATATAACCCTTAAAATTTAAGGATGCAATTTTTTTTTTCTCCTTTCTAAAAATTATGCGACATCTTGTGATAATCTTTGAAAAAGACGATTTGAGAAAATGCAAAAGAAAAAAAAAATAATTGTAATCAAGTTTTCAAACCACCCTTATTTAAAAAATTTTGTAAAATATATTTTATTTTACAAATGATGCCTGTAACTGAGGATACTATTCAACAAAAAGGTATTATAGAATACCTCAAATATTTTAGATTGGTTAGGGTTTTGGTTTGGTTTTGTTTTATTTATCTTGGAAATACCGAAAGAACATTCGAACTTGCGACTTGGAAACGTACGGCTCCCAAAGCCAACAAGCCACAAAGTGAAGCGGTGATCATTTTGTTAAATTAAAATTATTTATTGTATCTAGAGCACTTTTCAACCGCACCACTTAAATTTATCTTTACCTTTGAAAAATTAATCGAAAGGGAAGTAGATAGTTGATTATGGAGACATGAAAAATGTCTTTTGATAAGTAAAGTCTCTTGAAATTTGATTACACATCAATTTGATATTTAATGTGATTTTTTTGGAAAATATTGTAACTTTTTATACCTGTAACGTCCCGTTATTTTACAAGGAAATTTTTATTTTATTTATTTATTTGTTTGTTTATTTATTTATTTTAATTAGAGCATTTAATTTCATTTTAGAGTTAATTAATTTAATTTAGAATTTATAACTTAGATTTACGAGTTTATTTCATTTGTAAATCCTTTTTAATCACTTTATTGGCTTAAATTAGTTTTTTTCGTATTAATAATTATTAACGGGTCAATTAATAATTATTAATAACCATTTGGCTAATTTAAGAACTTCATGTTTCGTTTTATAAGGTAAAAATCATTTAAGGGACGTATTCGTAATTTCCGAAAATCTTATATATGTAAACACTATTCATATTTCTATTTAAATAGCCAAAGTTGACCAAGATTGACCAAGTTCTTCATTCGCTTCTCCTCCTTGCCGTGAGCTCCATTGGAGGGATGAAGAAGTTTGGGTTTTCGTTATTTTCCCGACCGTTTTCGATGATGACAGTGGCGTTGGATTGCTCAGGATAGGGGTGTAAATGAGGTGGGGCGGGGTGTAAACTGGGTACCCTGTTTATACCCCGCCTCGTTTAAGGTTTTTTTCCCACCCCACCCCGCCCCAATTAACTTTATCCCTCACCCCGTACCTCGCCCCATTTATTAAATGGGGGCGGGGGTTAAATGGGGTGGAGGAAATTGTTAAAAATACATGATTTCGTATATTTTGTTTATTCAAAATTCAATATTTTCAATGATAATAGTACATAAAAATAAATAAATAAAACTCTCAAACATAATCCATATGAAAATAAACCTAGTAAATTTAAATTATAAAAAAATAAAATTAAAGTAGCTAAACGGGGTGGGGTGGGGTGTAAATGGGGGGGGGGGGGAATTTCCCCCGCCCCCGCCCTGTTTATTAAACGGGGGAAAAAATATTCCCCCGCCCCGCCCTGCCCCTGCCTGTACCCCGTCCCGTTTATTAGGCGGGTTTTGCAGGGGTGGGGCGGGGCGGGGAAGCGGGGTCGGGGTTTTAGCTTTCACACCTAGCTTAGGACGAGGGCTACCTATCCAACCTAGCTTTTTGACATTTCTCGTTCTCTAAGGGAAGCCATAAAAAGTGAGTTTTCAAAACTTTTTATATGGATTTGTTTGTTTTTGTTTCTAAATGAGTTTTGAAGTTGAAATAATGTATTTCTATCATGGAATTTGACAATTTTGAGCTCGAGATTTCGAAAAACACTATTCACCCGGAAATCACACTTTTTCTCATCTTAGTTATGAGTTGTAATATGTTGTGCAATTGATGAATTGTAGATGTGATTGCTCGTTTGTTGGTTCTTGGGAACTTGGTTGTTACAGGAGCATTCGAGGTGAGAATAAATAGATTTTAAAGTAAACTTAGAAACTGAATAAGTTGAACAATTTGTAGAATCGGAAGTTGAGATTAAGGTTTAAATCAAAAAGATTAAACTAAGTGAGTTAACATGCTTGGGAGTTAGTTCTAATTGAATGAGAGAACTCATGGATTTCTCGAGGGAACACTATAAGAATTTCGGGAATAGGTGACGTTTTTTTTGTGTCACCTATTCGAATAGGTGACGGTTTCTTGACCGTCACCCATGGCAGTGTCACCTATTTAAATAGGTGACGGTCATAAAAATTGTCACCTATTTTTGAATAGGCGACGGTTTTTCACCGTCACCTTTTCGAATAGGTGACGTATTTACTCATCACCTTTTCGAATAGGTGACACTCAAATAGGTGACGGTCATAAAATACCGTCACCTATTCGAATTGGTGATGCCAAAAAAGCATCACCTATTGTCTAAAAATTGAGAAAAAAATATTTTTTTATTAATTGATTTCAAATAATATTTATACTACACCTATCAAATTTAAATAAAACATTACAATAATTACAATAAAAATTAAAATATCACTATGGCGTTTGATTTGCGGGAATTGGCCATGGGAATGGGTATTTAATACCCATTCCAATGTTTGCTTCAACCTCAATTTGCATTGGCATTAGCATTCAATTCCCATCCAAAATATCTTATATATTTATCATTGATTTTGGGATTTGCATCATATTCCCAGGCATAATATCATATTCCCAGGCATAATATTTCTTCTTACAAAGACAATAATCATATTCCCATAAATCTAAATTACAGCACACTCCAAACACAGACATCATATTCCCGGGCATTTGATTCCTATTCCATCACACTCCAAACACAGACATCAAATTCCCATCTATTTTATTCCATACTACTTATTCCCAGACATCTAATTCCCAGGCATTCAATTCGATTCCCGCACTCTAAATGCCCCCTAAATGGCTACATGAATTACAATATTTTGAAGCAAAAAATTAAATAACACAATAAATCAAGAATTGCTAAAAGAACTTCAATCACCCTTCCAAAAATTATAAATCCAGTGTTGACAACCAATGGAAAAAAATTCCAACAAATAGACCACGAAAACCTCGCTCTCCAACAAACTTCTCGCCCTTATCTCGAAGACTGACCAAACCACTGTGAACAATGGCAAAATTGTAACAAGAATCAACATTACAACCTGTAAAAAAGAGTTGATTTGTTCATTTAACAATAATGCAGTAAAATTGTATTTCAAGGAATAATCCAATTATAAAAAAAATACTAATTAGCAAAAGAAAAGAAATAAAGGGAAAGTATGTTCCTTTTCATGTACAGTCAAGAATATTATCATAAGAAAGAGGTTTAGAAGTTCATAATTAATTCAAGAAATAACTAAAGCACCTGAATAGTTTTGAAAGCATCCTCACCAACACTACAAATATTATAAATCTAGATTAATCCAAAAAAAGACTATAGATAAGAAGAAAAAAAGCATTTCTAGCACCTACATGTGATAGGCCGTTGTTGAATAAAGAGGTTCAAGAGAGAGAGATGAATTTTTTCTTATCTGAGTGAAAGCAGAAGTAATCAAATAGTAAACAAGTCTGCATTTAACAAAACAGAACTTACCACATAAAAAAGAACCTGGTCTTCTTTAAAATAATTAAGCGCCTCTTTACCTTTGAAAAACAAAATGACCTTATGAAATTAGCATAACAATATAGCCAATAGATAGACATAAATTTATTAGAAATTTTGACTCGTGTAAAACATGGACATCATGAACAAGAGTAAAAGACAACTTTCAAGTCTTACATAAACAATTAACAGTAATTTCAAAAAGCTCTTGAACAAGGATAAATGGAAGGGTAATAATATCAATATGGAAGTCAGGACAACAAACATTAAATAGTACCTCCAAGCTTTATAATCCACATGATTTATAGAAATGATACTAGTATAAATGCTACTGAATATCAAAGGAGAACAATAAAAAATCAGGGGTAACTTTACTATCTGCACTTGCTTGTCTTGACCAATGTCCTTATCAAAAACCTGTTTGAAGTGTAAACAAATAATACACGTTAACTATAAGTACTCGTTAAGATTACATCAATGCTTAAAGAAGGTATCTTTCCTCCAATCCTTTTTTTTTTCATTTTTCCTTTCTAGTGGGGGTGGATGCAAGGGGTAAGAAGCTAAAATCCCAAAGCCCTATTTGGATACTACTTTCAAAATCAACTTTTACTTTTAAAACAAACATTCAACAAAAATATAATAGGATGACAATTATTGAAAAAGGTTTCTTTTAACTAGATTCCAATGGCCCAAGCATTATATTTAGCCATAAACACCAAGTAATAAACTATGCTGACTGGTAAATGATCCATAAACCTGTTACCTCCAAGACATTAAACCATTTAGTAGAAATATGACTAGTTCAAAGTTCCAAAGTTGTTGCAATACTACTTGTCTAAATGTCATGGCAAGTATGTTTTTGGATGTAATGCTAGACTGAAAATCTTGAGGGAGAGATCTTTTCAGCTTGCTAGCCTTTTTCTTGACTTCTCTGGCAGGTAAAAACTGTTAACATAATTAACTTTCGAAGAACAGATACATATTAGACAGTAACACATGAATTGCATCTACTTTAATATTTAATTATATACTTGAAAAATTCTTATATAAAAAACTATAAACTTAAAAATGACAGATAATAATTGCGAATCATGATGCTCTATTTTACAAAACCTCCATATAAACTACATGAAATTTGATTGTTTTAATAGTATAACATTCATAGCAATAAATCCCGGATTTTCATTTCTCATTTTTGGATTTTGGTTTTTCACTTCTAAAAAAATTGTTTGATATTTTAAGTGACATTTTTTTAAATGTTGTTTTTTGGTTTATAGTTTTCTATCCTTTGTATTTTTTTTTTTAAACCAAGAAACAATTTGGTCATAAAACAATTATGTTTATCAAAAATTTTAAAACCCAAATCAGGAAATGAAATGGTTATCAAATAGCAGCTAAATTCAAAATACAAAACGGTAGCTCCTAAAGTTAACATGAGAAAGAAAGACACGACAATACAAACCCCTATCATAAAAATACAAAATCATTGAATCATTATAAATATGAACTAACCAGCCGAGTCGAGACCATGAGTCATACCTGGTTAGGATAAACAAGATACGTATACATAGAACACTTATCATTAACATTAACAATTCTAAGAATATGTTTTGATTCTCCAGCATCGTGTTTACGTATCTCCACAATCGTATCTTCCAGAATCGCCATCCGTAAAACCGAATATCCTTTATAATTAATATGCTCGCCAATCATATTCACTCTTCCTACACTCCATACGCTGAAACAATAAATTCTGTAAACTCAAACAGATGAAGAAAATAAAAAAAATCGAAATAGGAAATCAAAACTTGAACAACGAGCAAAGATATCGGGAGAGTGACCAAACACTTGAAGGAATTTAGCTTTGAGATTATCAAATTGAAGCTGAGCTTCCTCAAGCTTAGATCCATCGCCATACACAGGTTCCAAGGAAGAGAAAACAAGAATAGAAATGTAAAGACTCGAAATTTCTCAAATCTTTAAATCATAAGTAAAACAGCGGAAGACTAGATTTTTAAAAAATTTACTATTTTTAATATATCTAATAAAATATGTCATCTAGTAAAATTAAAAAAAAAAAAATGTGTTGCAAAATTAGGCTTCATGATTAAAGAACCGTCAACCAAATCTCCATTTAATTTCAATGTAAATATTTTCGAATACACTTTTACTTCAAGTTTAGGGCCTTTTCATTATTTTTGCATGATATTAATGATGATCCTAATTAATTAAAAGTTAATTAATAAATCAATTACTTTCCCCTACGCGTTTGATTTCGATATAACTTTCTTCACCTATTCGCTCGGGCCCACTCTTCACTGTTATTTGCTCGCTCAGTTTAGATTCGTTCAATCTTTTTATTAAGGCTTCAACATTCCGCTTTGCTATCACTGTAATGGTTCATCATACGTACATTATGGTTTTGTTTTGCTACTGATATCATTGTCTTTCTGATCGACTACATGAACCTGGCTTCTTATTATTTACTTCGGCCTAATTTCGTTGATTGGGGTTGGGCCAAATCTATCTTGAGCCACGACTTTTTTTGGGTCATTTTTCTTACATTTTTAATTTTTCCAAACATCATCATGTTTTTCAAAAATTCAGCTTCTCCCTTACACCTATCTCGTTCCTCCCCTTTATTGTCTTCTCCTTGACATAGTTCCCTTGCCATGGTCTAAGATTCGTCTATCAATATCTGTTTGGAGGTTCAATCTAATGCCTCTACCATCATTCTTGGAACCGATAATTTGTCGAAAGTAGAAGGTGCTTTTTCCTCCCTGTAGTTTTGATTTCCAACATCACTTTTCTAAATCTGAAAAATAAAGTATTTTAGAGATTCATTATCCCTCATTATTAGAGTCATAAAAAAACAAAACCCCTATGGAATTGCTCTTAAAACACTTAAACTTAATTGAAGACCCCCAAAAAAGCAAACCAAAGAACCCCACATATGCAAATAGCAACAACCATTTCGAAAGACTAGAAAACTAATTACTATATGTTAATATAAAAATCATGAAATAGATAATCAATTACGTCCCATCTTTTCAAGACTGGAAACACTAAACAAGTTTTGTTGATCAACTCCCCGCTTGAATATTTTTAAACATGTAACCTAAGGCAAGATTACAAAGGTTTGAGGCCCAAGGCTCTCCATATGCACAAAAGGCAACATTTCATTAATATTTCAAATCTTTCAAGTATATTTTTCTTTGCCTGATACAAGGCCTATTTATATGCTTAAAATACATGTTTTTGGTCGTCCATATAGATCCCTCAACGACCCCATTAATCCCCTAAATTGTAACCCACAAAATTTAAAGAAAACTACATGTTATAGTCGGCTGGTTAGGAATGGCATCCTAGTACTTGTAATTATTTAATAAAAATAATTTGTTTCGAATAAATTAAATAAATAAGCATAAGTTCTTTATATTATCTAGACTGATTCAATTAATGTTATTAGGGATATATGGAAATATATTAATATCAATCATTCAAATAGTAAAACCCTAAGTTACTCCTATGAAATCACGACTAAGTATGTGAGTCTGCTAGAGGATTAAAAGTCGAGATGAGTAACTTAAAAGTGTTTATAGTAAATGGATAACGTTTGGGAACCTTATCCTTGTAACACTGTTGATGGCTTCGCATTTTGTTTATAGACAAATGATATAATCCTGATCATTCATATGGGTGACATGAAATGGAAGTATCATATGAAATGTTTATTGCGTAAGACAAGACCACGATGTTTAATTAAATTTCTCATTAGTACCATTTACGAGAAATGATCGAATATCAAACTAAGTTTATCAACCGTGATTGTAACGTCCCGTTATTTTGTGATAAAAAAAAAAAAAACTTTTATTTATTTTATTTCAATTTGAGTAATTAAAATTCATTTATTTATTATTAAATTAGAATTTAGTAATTTATTTCATTTTAATTCATTTTAATGGCTTTATTTATTTAAATACGTTTTAATGGTATTAATAATTATTAACAGGCCAATTAATAATTATTAATCACCATTGGGATAGTTTGAGATGTTCGAGAATCGTTTTTAAGCCAAAACTCGTAAAAGGGCAAAATCGTAAATTCCCAATTTGCAAAATATCTAAAAACACTATTCATTTGTCTTTAAAAACTCACCATTGACCAAAAATCCTCTAATTTTCTCCTCCTCCTTGCCGTGAGCATCAAGAGCAAAAGGGGAATTTTTGGGTTTTGTTCGTTTCTTGCCGGATCGACTTGATTCTCGTTCCATTGGAAAGGTATCGGTCCTATGATCCTTTTCCACCTAGCCTTCGTACTTGCCACTCGTGTTTTGCGGAGTTATCGGTAAGTAAAGTTTCAAACCCTAAGCTCCAAATAGTGTTTTAATGGAGTTTTCATTGTTTTCTTTCGATTTCTTGCCGTGGAACTCGGTGTTTGTCAATTCGGGAGTAGTTTTAAGTGTTTTTGGAAACTATTTCATAACCCTAAAACTGAGTTTCAGTCGAAACCCTTTCCGTTTGAAATTTACCCTTTTGGGATTGAAAATGGGTTAGAAATTAATGAATGAATGTTTATTTAAATTCAATTCGGGAAAGGGATTAATGTTCGAAAACCCTATTTATCGATACCCATTGAAATCGGGATTATCGAATTTGCTTAAAACCAACTCAAAACGTATTTAAATTGCCAAAAAGCCGAAAAACCAAACCCGAGACCTCATTTTGATGAGAGGGCCGAGAGCCTCTTATGGGGGGTTTGTTGAGTTTTTCGTCGTTTTGTATGTTTGGTCGTTGTTTAATTGTTGGTTGGTATTTTATTAATTTTCGGGATATTAATCCTTTTGTAGGTGTTTTTGAACCGTTTGTTTGATCGCTCTTCCGGTGCTTAGGAGCGAAGTCTTCACTTTTAATTAAGGTGAGAATGATTAGAATTTAAAGTAACTATAGAAATCGAATAAGTACGATGATTTGTAGAATCAGAAACTAAGATTAGAATCCAACCTAAGGTTAGAGGATGTGAGATAGTGCCTTAGGATTTGAAGTTAATCCTTTAGGCGAGAAACTTAGAATTTCTCGTTGAAAACCTCGAATCTTAGAAGATTCTAAGTTAGATTAGTTTCGGAGTTTAGAATCCTTGAAAGTTTAGGTTAATCGTTATATTTTGACCTTTACTTTTATTATTGTTAACGGAATTTCGATTTACATATCATTATGCCTTGATTCCTATCTATTTTTTACTTTATGTCTTACTTTATGCCGCTTTACTTTATGCTTGTTTCGGTTATTTAATAATCGTACTTTACTTTATTTATTTTTACAAGCATATGCATAACATTTTGCACCATTATTTATTGTACCATAACATCTCGCACCATTGAAAAGAGAAAAGAAAAGAATGAAAGGAACGGTGGATGAGTGGATACCCACGTTACCTTCATGCATAAGGAATGGTGGATGAGTGGATACCCACATTACCTTCATACATAAGGTTGAATGGTGGATGAAATGCGAAAATCCACATTACCTTCATTACATGCATAAATGGCGAATGCGTATCCTATGGGATGTACTCATTACTTTTATGCATATGATAGACGAGAAAGAGAGTCGAGATGTTATATTTTATGCAAAGTCATTTACTTTTATTACTTTATGTTATAACAAGTTATTGGATGAACAATTAGACTATGTGTGCTAATTAGTATCATCATTTGGAGAATATGGAATAGAATTACCTAGAGTTTGGAGAACTTTAGGAGTAGATTGTGTCAGTTAATTGGACACAAATCGAAATGCGAGTTTGAGGTCTATCTTTACTTTTTATGCTTATTATTCTCACTGGGCTTAGTTTGTTAGCTCATGATATTACAACCAATTTCAGGTAATGCCTTGGCTAGAGGTCGAGGAAGAGGAGGTGGTCTTCGCTTGATCGAGGGATGCCGACCTCGAGATGGACTAATGGATTGTAAAGTTTATGTCTTATTTTGATGAATTTTAAGGAATTGTATTTTGTATTTGGCTCCTAAGAGCCTAATGTTGATGTTTTATGATATTATATATTTGAACTCCTGATTTGGACTTAAAGTCCATGAGATTTTGTTAGATTTGAAAATTAGGATGTAAACAGGTTTTCGGCATGCCAATTTTCAAGCAAAACCACGCCAATTTTTCGTAAATTAAAAGACTTCCGCTGTTTTCTCTGATTTTAATTTATTTAAAAGTGACGGGTCGTCACAGTGATAGATCTCAATCCTAAGTGAAATTTGGACTCTTATTTGTAGAGTTATATCTTCGATTCACATGGTTGAGAGTGATCTGTAAGAACGCTCAATACACTCCTACTTTCGAAACATAACTAGATAAGTAGCTGGAACACATTTTCACTAGATGCAACTCATAATTTTCCTATAGATTAATGGTATCAATGCGATACCTAAACATTTTAAAACTTTAGGAAACTCCCTTGATGTACTGATTCGAGACATGAACAAGTGACGTCACGATTTCTTTTGATCACAGAAGTACATTATCTCTAATTCGACTAAAGATAAAGTTCGTTGGAGAATCAGCAGGAACCCAATGATAAAGCGGTTATTACAGGGGTAAACGGTAAATTTAATCACTACAACAAATATGACCTTTTATACCATTTAATTATAACGTTTTCCTTCCCACGTTATTAATTTTTCATTAAAATTTTGGGCGCGAGCAAAGCCCGCCCCTTTTCTGCTTTTCGCTTAAAAAATCTACAGACCTCTTCGCTATCTCTCTTTCAAAATTAACATTTCCCCTAATGAATACAGCTTTGGTTCTCTCTCTCTCGAATGGAAAACAATGAAGTTCAGACAAAGTTCAGACAATCTCAAATTTATCTCAGACAAAGTTCATACACTCTCAAATCATCGTTCCATCTATCCCCATTTATTTTTTAGTCCATCGTCATCTCCATTGGATGAAAGAAAAATATTTGTCCACTGTATCTCTCTCAAATACATTTACCCTATAACCCAGTCGCCCTTTTCTTTCTCGCCATCGAACATAGAAATTTCATTCTGCTCTCTCTCTCGCTCTCGATTTCGATCTCGATCTCGATCTCATACGTAAGCTTATCTTTCTCTCTCATTTGCACTTCAATTCTCCCCTTCCAGAGTCATAGTTTGACACCTCTAAGCTTCAATGCTAATCTATTGAAAGTTCAGAAATCATCTTGATTATCAGCCATAGCTCAATATCAAACGAGATGGGAAGCTATATCTCTAATGTTTGGCTACAAGGTATCTATTTCTAATCGCTATTCTCTAGTTTTCTTTTATCACACTTGTTTTTCTTTTAATCAAACCCTCACAATCTTTAGATCTGGAAGAATTTTCAACCTTACTATATTCACCAAAGTTAGGGTTCTATTGAAAATCTCTCTACATGATGTCGTGTTAACAAATCCGCCCAAGTTTTGTTTTATGATTTTTGAAAGCTTTATAAGAATACAACTATGTCTATTTTGGTTTCTCTTTTATTAAAGTTTTTTTTTACAAATTTCCTTAATTTAAAATCTCAAATTTACAAGTCTGCATCTTTTTCATATTCATATTTTTCCCTCTTGTCGTTTTAAACGCAGAGAATGAATCCCTCTGTCTCTCTTTCTCATATTCGATTTTTTCCTCTTGTCGTTTCAATCGCAGAGAACGCTCTGTTTCTCCAATCCGATTTTCTTCATCTTGACACTGTAAACACAGCGAACGCTTTCCTCTCTCTCATTCTCAAATCAAATTTTCATAAGGATTACCCTCTCTCTCTCTCACAGCTCCAAACTCAAATTAAATGACCTATCTATAGTTTTACGAAAAAAGAAGGGTTTATTTTCTTCTTGAAATTGTTTCAGGAAACTACATATTTGAAAGGTAAATAATAATTTATTATCTAGATTTTCATTTCCACCTTTTAATGTATTCTTGATTTCTTCTCCATTATTTCCAAAACGAAATTGATTAACATCACAATCCTACTAAATTGGATAGCTGAAGAAGAAGTCTCAATGGAGTTTTTTTGTATGGTACATTGAATTTATTATTGTATTTTAAGGTTCTTTATTTTATTTTATTCTGAATCTTTATCTCACAAAGTCACATTCAAGATCTTGATCTGCCACAATAGTTCAATATTCTTTTAACATATTTTTATATACATTTGGACATTAATTCTCTAAATTTAATATATTATCTTGTAAAAAAAAATGCAACTTCATATTTTCGTCTGTTTAATACTAAGAAATTTAAATTTGGTAATCCCACAAACAAGAGATATAAAATGCAATGAATCTAGCGATTTATATACTTTTACAACTCCAATATAGATTGTTCATTATATTATTATTATTTTTGCATTTGGTAATCGTTTGCAGAGCCAATGCTTACAATTGGTAGCATTAATCCTGTAATATGGGACGATGATTGAACAGCAGTAACAGAAGATGGAAGCTTGTTGGCTCAATTTGAACACACCATTCTGATAACAATGATGGAGCAAAGATATTAACACGGTGTTGAGAATGACAATGGATCTTATGGCTATACTTGCATATTCTAAAAGGAGTAATTTTTTTGAAGCTTTTAATTATTTTTCGGCCTTCAAATGTATACACCGAACATGGAGGCACCGTAAATTTTGTTCTCATTGTTTGTCAGATCGAAAATGAGTTATTCATTTATCATTATCACCCCTTTATTTGTTACCTTATCTATTTTATGTACTGCATATAATGATCTTGAAACAGAAGAAGGGAAAAAATGGAGAAAAGTCAAATCTGCAAGTTATTAGTTTGAATTATTTTTGTCATGAGTTTTAGTAACTTTATTCTTTAATTTAATGGGTGGGTAATTGTTTTGATTATAGGGTTAAATCCTTTTTAACATAACATGTGTTCATACCCACTTTTTGATTAGAGGGTTAAATGCTTTAAACTTTTTATGCAGGTTGCTTATTTAGCATAACAAGATACATCAGATCTTGAGCTGGTCTTAGAATGAGTTAATCAGTGAAATTGTCTAATAAAATTTGTTATTTATTTATGGACAATTATTTTCATATCCCAATATTTGAGAAGGGCTATGAGAAAGATCTTGCAACTGTAGCTAAAGAAGCAATACAGGAGACCTCACGCAATGGATCAGATGTGGTTCTTGTCGATATAGCTGGTAGAATGCAGGTGTGTTACTCTTCTCGGTGGTTTTGCTGTCTAATAAGTTTGTAGATAAGGCTTCTAGATGTGTGTATGACGAACATGATGATAAGGCTTTTAGTTGTATGTTTCAGGAGCAAGATGATAATAGTAAGATTGTTGTTCATAGTTGAAATATTCATTCTTCTCAAGATGGTAAGCTTTGAAATTTATTACTAGATAGAAATTAAAAGAAAAATGTGTCTAAGATGGTCTTTTAAAATTTGACAATAAGCATCAAATTTGGAAAATGATTCATTTTTTGTCTATATTTTGTTTACAATTAGTTCCTTTGGTTCATACTTACTTAAAAAGTTATAATGTCTAAGCAAATGTATAGTTCTTAAATTTTCTTTTATTAACATTTTTATATATTTATAAAATAATAATTGTCCTCTGGTAATATTTTTAAACCCCAACTCTTTTTCAAATTTGAATTAATAGATTCATTTTAGTATGTATAATTTTCTTTCTATTTATTTGAAAGTCAAGTTTGGGGAAAACTGTTTATAGAGAATGTCAATCTATATGATGTTAACAATCAAAAGATCTATTTTGTCTTTGATTTTATATGTAGATAAAGAAGTTTCAGCCGCTTGCAAAAGACTCATACACTCTTTTCCATCATATTTGGGATAGCCACCATGATGGCATGTTTTCCTTTCAATTTATTTTAATTTGCTTCATTAATCTCACATGATTGTTTGCCTTTAAAATGTAATATAATTGTGGCTTTTAGAGAATAAGCACTTTTATGCATTCACCTTTATTTGCAAGCATCTTACGCGTGTAGCTATAGTGCACTTTATTTAATTTTCATGTAGAAATAAAAACTTTTGCAAAACTTCTTGGTGTTAACTTTAAATAATAAAAATGTTTGTTTGACGACTAGTCATTATAATTAGAGGGAAAAAAATAAATAAGAAGAAGATCATGTTGAGATGTATGGAGTGAATTAAGCTTTTTCTGAGTAAGATTATTATTTATTCGCTCATGCTTCCCTTGCTTCCAATGTTGTTTTCCAATGATATTTGTTTAGTTTGCAAGAACTGAAGTTGTGTGAATTCTTCCATATTTTGAAACAAATTCAATTTCCTTAAGCTAGTTTAGTTGTGAAATTAAGTTTTCCTTTATTCATATTAAGTTTAAAGACTTAAAAATGATAATCATATTTCCTTGTATTACACTTATTGGTGTAAGTGTAATATTTTTTCATATTTTCTTTTATTACAGTTATTAAGTTCCTAGCTATGTTCTAAGAGTGAATATGTTTCTTTATTGATTATTTGGGTAGTATTTGTAATGAATGAGAGACGGTCTTATAGCTTAAATCGATAATTGATGATTTTGACAATATGAAATTGAAGTTACCATTTATCCAACTTCTAGATTTTTAACGATGACACATTGTAAGTTGAAGTTGGCTAAAGCTTATTAGATCTTGCAGGTTAATATTGTTGAATAAGGTGATAGGCTTGAGGTATGATGAATGTAAATTAGTTTTTATTATTTTGATATTATGGATGAATTTAGGATCTGATAACTTTGTTGGTTATTGACAATTGTTTGGTTGATTATTTTTTCATCCCAACTCTTTTCCTTTCCTTTGTAATTTACTTATTACCTTTATTAGTTTGGTTTTCAAAAGTCAATCTAAATCTAAATATTCTTATGAATTCGGTTATTTTGTTTAAGTCTCAATGAATTTACTTTTTCAATCTTAATTAAATGACTAAAATTATATTCTTATTTTGGATAAAATTACTTGAATACAGTGAACAACTTGCTACCTAATGTAGCTGTTAACTATTTAAATGGCAGGTAATATTGATCCAAGGCTTTTTTGTACTTCTTATTTAACTTTTTGTTCCTATATCTAAGCTCACATGGTTTGACATTAATCTTGTGTTCTATGATAAATTAATGTCAAGCAGGGTCATGATAAATTAGATTTGGAATAGCATAAGCAAGATATTGCTAATGTTCATAGGAGAAGTTGCAGAATGGGAAATACCTTGAGAGGATCTTTACATTGGTAATATTATTCATTGACATTTGCTAATTTTAATGCAATAAATTGGTATAGAAACCATTGTTGATTTGATCTCATCCTTGGCCCAAACTCATTTGGCCCACCTAATTAAGTTGACAACCTGTATATTACAATTGCTTACAGCTGTACAGCTTTATTAATATCTTATTAGGCTCCTGTAATTACGTGCATTCTTTATTTCTCATTTTTTCCTTTTGGGCTTATTCCTATATGAAGGCTCCTGTATCCTTGACCTAATAATAAAAATACAGAAACTTCTCTCTTCAAAAACAACATGGTATCAGAGCTTTGAAGAAAGAAGAAGCATACGATTTTTTTTTTAAAATTTTTGTCTTCTCATTCATCTTCTTTAATTTCTGTCTTCATAGAACCCTAGCCAGAGAACAATGACTTCAATGGCAGGAGAAATCACTCCTCGTGAGGAGAATAGCCAACGCAACCCACATCAATCGGCACCACCGCCAAATTCGACCATCTCTGAAGCGGCGATTACTCCAATCACGGGTCATCGTCTAAATGGGAAGAATTACTTACAGTGGGCCTCTTCGGTGATGATGTTTGTATGCGGTAAGAGCAAAGAAGAGTACCTCTCGGGTACAACCACTCAACCAGCTACAAATGATCCAAAATTCAAGATTTGGAAAGCTGAAAACAACATGGTAATGTCATGGCTTATAAACTCTATGACTAATGAAATTGGGGAAAATTTTCTCCTATATCAAACAGCCAATGAAATCTGGGAAGCGGCTAAAGAAACTTTTTCAGATTTGGAGAACACGGCTGAATCTTTTGAAATTGAAGGAGTACTTCATGACCTAAGACAAGGGGATCAACAAGTTACTCAATATTTCAGTCTATTGACTCGATACTGGCAGCAATTGGATATGTACGAATCCAATGAATGGATATGCGCTGAAGATGCAGTAACATATCGAAAAATTACTGAGAAAAAACGTATTTTTAAATTTCTACTTGGCCTCAACAAGAATCTTGATGAAGTTCGGGGAAGAATTCTTTCTATGAAACCCCTACCTAGTATAAGAGAAGCCTTTGCTGAGGTACGTAGAGAAGAAAGTAGAAAGAAGGTTATGCTTGGAACTACAAGCCAGCCACAAATGGAAGGATCAGCTTTAGCAATGAAGAAAATGCCTACTGGTAACAATAACACTATTTTCTCCTATGACAATAAAAGGGGAAGGCCTTGGTGTGAGCATTGTCGAAAGAATGGACATACAAAAGAAACGTGCTGGGAAATTCACGGAAAACCTCCAGATTGGAAAAGTTCACGGTTTAATACTGGAAAAAGAGGAGCAGCTAACCAAGCCTCAGTTAAAACCAATGAAGAACAAGTTAATTCTGATTCAAATATCTTTAGTAAGCAACAAGTGGAGTTCCTTCAGAAACTGTTGTGTCAAACACACAATCAAGCTGCCCCATCCAACAATACTGGTAGTGTTGCTTCCCTGGCTTCTAAAGGTATTATTCTTCAAGCCCTTACTACTAAAATTGAAATTAAAACCCCTTGGATTATAGACTCAGGTGCTTCTGACCACATGACAGGTAATATTTCAATACTTGTTAATTACCAACCATGCTTTGGAAATTATCATGTCCGCATAGCTGATGGATCCATATCTAAGGTTATGGGAATTGGATCAATAAAAATTTCTGATAAATTAACCCTTAATCATGTTTTGTATGTTCCAAATCTTGATTGTAATCTTCTTTCTGTTTATAAATTGTCCAAGGAAAAGAATTGTATTGTCATATTTTTTCCTAACAAGTGTGTGTTTCAGGATTTGAGTTCGGGGAAGATGATTGGCAATGTTGACTTTAGTAATGGCCTCTACATCCTTAAGGCCCCTCTCACTCAACCTAATGTTGAAGGAATCGCTCAAGTACACTCTGCACTAAGTTTAGATAATAATAATAAATCTATCATGTTATGGCACTACCGCCTAGGTCATTTTAAATTTTATGTCCTTGAAAAAGTTATTTCCTTCATTATTTCATAACAAGAATGGAATTTTCATTGTGAAATTTGTCATCTTTCTAAGCATACTCGTAGTTCTTATCCAACTCAGGGTTATAAGTCTTCTAGACCTTTCTCCTTTGATACATAGTGATATTTGGGGGCCTTCTCGTGTTAAGAATATTCTGGATCAAAATGGCTTATTTCCTTTGTTGATGATCATACTCGTCTTACTCTTACTTGGATTTTCCTTATGAAAGAAAAATCAGAGGTTTATCAAATCTTTAAAAAATTTCATAAAATGGTTCAAACACAATTTGATGGAACAATCCAAATATTAAGAACTGATAATGCTCGTGATTACTTTAATCTACACTTAGGAACATTTCTTAATGAAGCCGGCATTATTCACCAAAGTTCTTGTGTTGATACTCCACAACAAAATGGAATAGCTGAAAGGAAAAATAGGCATTTGATGGAAGTAGCTAGATCTCTTATGTTCACCACTCACATACCAAAATGTTTTTGGGGTGAAGCGGTCCTCACGGCCGCTTATCTCATAAATCGGATGCCGTCTCGCGTTTTAAATTTTCGTACTCCTATCCAAACTCTTCTCCTTACCTATCCCACCACTAGACTTCTCACTAATATGTCCTCTAGAGTTTTTGGTTGTACTGCCTTTATCCATATCTCTACTCACAATAGGAGCAAATTAGATCCGAAAGCCTTAAAATGCATTTTCATTGGTTATGCTGCTAACCAATTTGGCTATAGATGTTACTCCCCCGAAACCCACAAGATCTACACCACTATGGATGTGACTTTCCTAGAAGACAAACCATACTATCCCAAGAATAATGTTCGGGGGAGATAGAACAAATAGAACATCAAACTTGGGATCCTCCTATTTGGAACAATTTTAAATGGAAAACCGAACCTAATAATTTCCAAAGTGATACTCATACTTTTCTAGACAATACTAGTCATCCTAACATCCTTGTCTATTCAAGAAGAAAGAAAACTCATGTTGGGAACACCCAAGATGAGAACTTGAATCTTGAAACTCCTAACCCCGAGAATACAATTGTCATACCTAATAAAGATCTTGATCTGCCTATTGCAAAAAGAAAAGGTGTTAGATCTTGTACCAATCATCCTATATACAACTTTTGTGTCTTACAAGAATCTGTCTCCTAAATTCCATGCCTTTACCACCCAACTTTCTGAAATTAAAATACCTAACAACTTCATGAAGCCTTGGAGTCTAGTAAATGGAAAGAGGCTGTTGAGGAAGAAGTAAAGCTCTCAAACTGAATAATACTTGGGAAATAACTGAATTACCCCGAAAAAAAAAAACCCTCAGGATGCAAATGGATTTTTCCGATTAAATACAAAGCTGATGGTAGCATTGACAGGTTCAAAGCTAGACTTGTGGCCAAAGGTTACACCCAATCCTATGGAATAGACTACCAAGAGACTTTTGCCCCTGTTGCAAAACTAAACACCATTAGAGTTCTTTTGTCCCTTGCTGTAAATCAAGATTGGATTCTTCACCAACTTGACATAAAAAATGCTTTCCTAAATGGAGATCTTGAAGAAGAGGTGTACATGGATATACCTGAAGGCTTAGAAACATACAAGACTCATGGAAGAGTGTGCAAGTTAAAGAAGTCTCTTTATGGCCTTAAACAGTCTCCCAGAGCCTGGTTTGATCGCTTCACTAAAGCTGTTAAAACCTTCGGTTATAAACAATGTCAATCTGACCATACATTATTTATCAAACATTCTCACAATGGTTTAATAGCCATAATTATTGTCTATGTTGATGACATCATTCTTACAGGAAACTATGAAGAAGAATTAAGTATACTCAAAGGGTTACTTGCAAAAACCTTTGAAATTAAAGATCTTGGAAATCTCAAATATTTTCTTGGAATGGAAATTGCTAGATCAAAAAGGGGCATATCCGTATCTCAGAGAAAGTATGTCTTGGACCTCTTAAAGGAAACAGGAATGCTTGGGTGCAAAGTTGCAGATACCCCAATGGAATCAAACTCAAAGTTTAAAGAAGAAAAAGATAGCACTCCGATTGATAAAGGGAGATATCAACGCCTTGTTGGTAAACTCATTTACCTATCTCATACTCCCCCCGATATCGTTTTGCAAGGAAGTACGGTAAGTCAACATATGAACAATCCCATCAAGATCATATGGCGCCGTTACGGAATCCTCAAGTACTTAAAGAAGACACCAGGTAAGGGTTTGTTCTTTCAAAAACACACTAAACGAACTATTGAACTTTATTCTGATGCAGATTGGGCAGGATCAATTACTGATAGAAGATCTACATCTGGATATTGTACCTATGTATGGGGAAACCTTGTAACTTGGAGGAGTAAGAAACAACCGGTGGTCTCTAGGAGTAGTGCTGAGGCGGAATACAGAGCCATGGCCCAAGGCATATGTGAAGGAATGTGGCTTCAAAGAATTCTTTTGGAATTAAATGTACCTAGGGAGGAACCTATGAAGATGTTCTGTGACAATCAGGCCGCCATCAGTATAGCAAAGAATCCTGTTCACCATGATCGTACAAAACACGTGGAAATTGATAGACACTTCATCAAAGAAAAAATTGAAGATGGGATCATCACACTTATTTACACACCGTCCAAACTCCAAATTGCTGACATTTTCACAAAGGCTTTACCAAGAATTCAATTTGATGATCTGAAGTCCAAGCTTGGTCTAATAAATATATACCAAGCTTGAGAGGGAGTGTTGATTTGATCTCATCCTTGGCCCAAACTCATTTGGCCCACCTAATTAAGTTGACAACCTGTATATTACAATTGCTTACAGCTGTACAGCTTTATTAATATCTTATTAGGCTCCTGTAATTACGTGCATTCTTTATTTCTCATTTTTTCCTTTTGGGCTTATTCCTATATGAAGGCTCCTGTATCCTTGACCTAATAATAAAAATACAGAAACTTCTCTCTTCAAAAACAACAACCATTATTTATTCATTCTATTGTATATTTATGGAAGCGAGACTCCAAGTTTATGGGTTAGATTTTGCCAGTTTTGTAAGAAGAGAAGCCCTTAGATTTAATCCTTGAACAAAATTGCAGATTTTCTAGTGAAGGAAGCAGTATTTTTGGGTATTTCATCGAAATGACTCTAATTTTCCCTCTTGGTTGTTTCAGAGGGTTTCTAGGGGTTTTATTTTATAATTACCTTTGCATTTTGTTTTGGATGCTTCACTGCATAAAAAAAGCCTTAAGATTCAACATATTCCTAAGGTAATATGAGTTCTTCTTCCTCCTCCTCTAAAATCTAATGCTCTTTTATTTCACTCAACTAATCAAAGTTTTCTTTAACATATTCCTAAGTTTTATTCATTTTGTTGGCTGTTTTTCTTCTCATTCTTCTGATTTACAAAGTCTTTCTCACAGATAACTTTTTCTTTTTTGTCATTCTGTTTTCACAATTTACTATGTTTTGTTTTTCTTAGCGTTACCTGAGAAGTGTTTAGCACAATGCCTCGATACGATAGATGATTAATTCAAGACCTCAATTAATCTTCTACCATCTCCACTTTGACCAAAGCTTAAGGATTTGAGAGGAGAAGAAGCAGATACTATTCAGAGTACAAGGTTAGTCTTCATATATTTTTCATCTCTGTTTTTCATAACCGTAATTTTAAAATCATCTTCTACTTTAAGATCTGTGATTCTCTATGATTTCTTCCATGTTTGTTTTAATTCTGTCTATGCTTGAATTCTTGCTTATATACGTTAAAAATTTTAGTTTTTTTTAGTGTTTTTTAATTTGGAGATAAATTTTTTTGATAGATTCTAAAATAATATCCATGAATTTAACTTCTGTTTGAGAGAGCCACTTTGATTAGAACATAAATTCTCAAAAATTCGCTTGTTGGTGATTATAAGAGGAATATGTTTTCTCATTCTACTGTAGTTGTGTGCTTTGCATTGATATACATCATTTATCTTGTCAAAGGATCCTTTTCTAAGCTAAGCATTAGTTCTTGAACAATTTCCTCTACTTTACATGTCAGTAACTTGTCTATGATTTTTCTTCTAGATTTGTGTTTTTTTTCAATGCAATCCATCTTAGAGGTCATGCCTTCTCTTGACTTCTTTTGTAATTACGTCTTTTTCTCTCTCGTTCTTGCATGCTTTCTTACTTAACATGTTTTGTTAATTACCAAATATTTCGTTGCAGGTCAAAGTTGTTATAGTTGATAGTGTGAGTGACATTCCATTTTTGTCAAAATTTTGATGACAATGCCCTCAAGACAACACCGATCAATGAAATGGCCTTGGTAAGAAATTTAGTTTGGCTGTAAGAATCAATTGACTATTAGTGTCAAGTTTAAACTGACTCATATAGTTGTATATATTTTGAAACTCAACTTAATTTAATTAAAATAGAGATTTAAAGTAAAATTTCTCGGATCGATAACTTTTTTTGACAAATATCTGCAATCATATGAATTATCTAAGACAATTGAGTGAGTCATCACCTCTCCTTTGTAAAGTTGTCACATAATAGAAGAAAATATATTTATGTTATTAGTATTAATTAATTTATTTAGAAGAAGATTTGAATACAAGTTGTTGGGTCGATGAACCTACCCCACATTGTCATTTTTTTGTGGTAACTGCTAGTTTTGTATTCCGTAATATTTTATGGTTTTTTAATCTTTTCTTAACTCATTTATATTTTTTAAAATCACTAGTTTCTACTATGTGGAACTTCATTTTAAGTGTTTCTCATTGTTTGTTGGTTATCAAAAAATATTGTTCGTTATGACATGTCGTTTTCACTGAGATACCCTTTAAGTGACTAAGGCTTTCTAACTTCTAATTGATTCCATAAAATTGAATATTGAATGTGATTTCTAGACTTTTAATTACATAAAAACTCTCATGTCATCAATAAATGCACCTGATATGTGTTTTCAAATAGCTGAAGAGTTATTATTCCTATTTTCTTAGTTACAGGTGCTTAGCTACGAGTTTTTTTTTATACTGCTTATAACTCTAACTCTAAAGGGCATTTTACCTCCATAAAAGCAGCTCTAAGTGAATAACTCTCGTTTCAGGATATCGGAAGTCTGAAAGGATTGTCAACATGAACATTTAATATCCTAAGAATAGGCTTTGAGTTTTGCTAAAAAAGATAGCCCGATTTTTCTTTTATCTCTTCGTTTTTCCTTTCGGTTTTCTATCTTCATGTATTTTAGACGTAAGACCCTCTTTTGCTTTATGTCCTATTAAAATAGAATATGCTAACATTAATATCATCTGGACATGCTGATGAAGCCCTAAACTTTATTTACCCAAAGCATGGATGCTTTTTTTTTGTGCACCTGAAATTTAGCTTCTTAATTTTATTTACCAAAAGCAGAGGTGTCTTTAGATCATTTATGGGAGAATCTGTTGAGACATTTCTGTATATTGTGCATTTGGTAACATATGATTCAAGACAAAGAAAAACAAGTTCGATCCTTGTATCTTTTTTCTTATATTTTGAGTTTAAAAATATTGTTTCTTCCAGGCCCAATGATAATCATACTGATGATCATATACCTCTCTTGATGGTTCATTAATATTCAATAAACGAGGATGCTGCATGAAAGAGTTAAGAAGGGAGATGGTGCGAAAAATTTGTTTCTCGATAGGTACGCTTTATTAATTCACACTTCTATTGTTGTCATTTTCATTTTTTAGCATCTTATGTATAATGTTTCTTATGATTCAAGACAGAAATTGTTTCATATAAAAAAAAAAGCATCTTATGTATAATGTTTGGCTCATTGTACTTATTTAAGTTTGTTTTATGATATGATCTTCTCTAATCATCACTACTTTTGATTTCTACTTTTGTTCAATTTTTTCTTTCAGTTAATTTAATTGGTAAATAGATATTGATTGCTAGTAATTCTGTACAAAAATTTATAGTCGATGGTGGATAGATTCATTGCAATACGGTCTTACTTCGAGTTCATTATCAGTTTTTATGGATTTTTTATTTAATATTTCGCGTCTAAATATTATACTATCGATATGAAGTTCGCAATTATGACGGGATTTTGTATTTAGAGATTATGTATACATGTGGCTTTATATATAGATGCATGGTTTGTTGAATATTAATTTTCAAGCTACTTTTTATAGGTACATGAACAAGAGAAAGAGAAAAGAGGTCCGCAAGCGCTAGGTTCAATGGCTTTTGTTTTCAAATTTAGTACTTTTGAAAATGTAATAGATAGTGGATTGATCAATTTAGTACTTTTTTATTATTGAACTTTATATGTTGTCTTTAATGAGTTAAATGGTATACTTTTTGGATCATTACACTATTATTAGAAACTCATGTTCGATTACTATTGTGTCTGAATAAGAATATGTTTACATATATTTTGTAGTAATAATTTTTGTGTGTACTTGTTCAAAAAACTTAGTTTTATACCTTCTTTTATAAATATTATTGATTACATGTTTTTTATAGCAAACTAGATAACTGATTGAAAACGCTATAAAATATAAATGGTTATGAAATATAAAATAAATATACAATAGCGTTTTAAAATAGCTATCTTAAATGTTATCATAACGTTAGTAGAAAGCTATGTTATATTGACATAACAATCAAAGTATGCAATACATAGATACGTTAATAGTGTATGTGATAGCATGTATCCAACGCTATCAAATGATTAAGACTTTTAATTACGTGGGCAACCATGACATTGTTCAAAAGGCTATGAAATATAACTCGTAGCGTGTATTTGACGCTATTGTTATATGTTTTTATAGCGGGACGAAAAACGCTATAGTATGTTTTCATAACAATTTAAACATGCAATCAAATTGATATTATTATAGCGTATGCAATAGCGTAAGGCAAACGCTATAAAAAATCTCATACTTTTAATTACGGGGGCAACCACGGCGTTTGGTAAAACGCTATGAATGTTAATTCATAACGTTTTTCTGCCGCTATAGAAAGCCTTTTTTGTTGTAGTGAATCCGCCATTAATTATGAGGGTTCCACGTGGAGGATATATCACAGATATAAATAAAGATAAACTAAATGGACATAACTCATCTGTAGTAAGGGGAGTTCAGCTATGAATCTATAGTGGAATTATTCATAGTTAGATAATAAGTAATTAACTGATTATGAGTTATCATTTACTTGAGTAATTATTAAGCTCATGATCTATAGGTCCATCGGGTCCTTATGCTAGCCCAAATATCATAGTCACGAAATCAAGTAGAAGAAATGAAAATTTTAAGTAAAGTGAATTACTTTAATAGGCAGTATTAATTGTTTAAGTATTGAGTATATTTAAACGGTAATTAATATAAACATTATTAATTGTTTAAATAATGAGTTTATTTAAACAGGAAATTAACAATGAAATATTATTAATTAGACATTATTAATTATTTAAATATTGAGTATATTTATTGGTAATTAATAATTTGAAATCAATTGATAATTATTAGTTGTTTAAATAATTAATTTTATTTGAACGAAAAATATTATAATTAAGAATTATTAATTAATTAAATACTGAGTTTATTTAATGGGAATTAAAAATTATTTTTAATTGTATAAATAATGAAAATTATTTAAATATAAATTAATAATTAAATATCGTTTGATAATATTTTATCCGGAGAAAATATTATTAATTATTTAAATAAAGTATTTTATTTAAATGGCAATTAATAAATAAATTATTTAAGTTTGACTTATTAATTTAAGAGAGAGTTTCAAGATGAACCCAATTGAAATCGACCCAAAATAATTAATTAATTAAATTGTATTTATTAATTATTTATTATGTCATTTTCGTCCATGGCATATTATTTAAGGAAAAATAATTGTTTGAATTATATCCTAAAATAATTACATAGATTTATTTACCCAAGATAAATTAAATAAAAGAAAAGAAAATATCCTCTTATTTATCTATGACAATTTCGAAAATGCCAAGATAATGGAAAGAGAATATCTTTTTCTTTTGTATTTATCTCTATGGAATATCTTAATGAGATTAGATTTTCCATTAGCCTATAAATAAGAGGCTTTGGTCATTCATAAATAAACAATTCAATTAAAAAGAAATTGAAATTCTCTCTTCCTCTCCTCCTTTACCTTTGCCGATTTTGGCTATTAAATTGGGAAGAAATTTTTTTCTTTTTCTTCCAAATGTCTTCTAAAGTTCGATCCCACAATCGGTCGGGATATAGCATAAAAGATCCGGTGTTGCTGAAGATTTGATGTTGTAACGACACGCTTTCCGTTAAATTCTTTAAATTCAAATGCACAGCGGAAGACTCAATTTTTAAAGAAAAACGGCATGTGTTCGTTTAAAAATCGAATAACCAAAACCTGTTTACAACCCAAATTTCCAGAGAAAGCTATAAATCGGGAATGCGCATTTCAAAAGAGAGTTTAATTATAAAACATCGAAATACTTTATACAAACACCCTTCGCGGGCTCAAAAAGACACAAGTATGTAAAAATTATATGATTTACAAGCATTTTTACGAATGCTTAACCAAAAGAGTTTTATCATTGTCCATACACCATCTCGTCAAGTCACGCGACTCCACTTCCTCTACCACGCTTCTTGCGACGGGGTTTTACGAAAATATTGTAGTGTAGCACCATTAGCAAACAATGCTAGTGAGAGTAAAATGAAAGCAAGTAATCCTATGAACAAAATCTCATAACCGAAATCGTGTCCAAAGGCCTATAATGCTCAATACTACCCACATCCACACTTCCAATTTCCATATAATCATTCGATAGTCAAATATTACCCGTAATCATCAATCAAAACCATGAGATAGATATAAAGACTTAAAGTAAAATTTACATTCACAACTAAGTCTCACTACACAATTCTAAAGAATAGGTAAAAGTAACATTAACTATCTTTATTACCCAACAAGTTTCATCGTATCGTGCTATTGTATGGATCGAAATCAACATACCACGTATGGTCGTACCATATCTCAAATCATCGGATATCAGGACTTTCACTATATCGGATATTAGGACTTTCACCATATCGGATATCAGGACTTTCACCATATCGGATATCATGACTTTCACCATATAACAAATCATCGCACCATGATACGTATGGATCAAAATCAACATACTACCATGTGCCATATCACAAATCATAGTATCATGGTTACATATGGATCAAAATCACATACTACCATGTACTATTTCACAAACCCTCGCACCATGATTACATATGGATCAAAATCAACATACTATCATGTTCCGTAGTGCCATCATCGTAATGTGCTCGTATGGATCCGAATCAACATACCACGTACGGTCGTACCATATTACCATCATTGCACCATGATTACATATGGATCAAAATCACATACTACCATGTGCCGTGTCACAAACCATAGTACCATGGTTACATATGGATCAAAATCACATACTACCATGTACTATTTCACAAATCATCTCACCATGATTACATATGGATCAAAATCACATACTATCACGTGCTGAATCAATGTGCTCAAGGTTCCCACAAATCATCACACCATGGTTACATATGGATCAAAATCAACATACTACCATGTGTGAATCAATATGCCCTAGGTCTCCAAAAGTTAGCTAAACTCCAAAGAATTCTACTAAGTTAATTAGAAACCTAACTAACTAGATTACATGAGTTATCACTCAAGTGCATCTTCTAATTACTTTAACTTCCAAATCCATCAAAGTAACTTCCATTCTCACTTTCATCTAACATCTCCAAATCTTATTACCATACTTCCAAACCACTCCGATGTTTCCTATTCATCGAACTATCCATAAATCCAAACTTTCTCCACACACACTTCCAAATTAAAGTCTCTAACCAAAACTTAATCCTAAGAAGTTATCTCCCTCTTTACATCGATAAAAAATTACATAACGAAACTAAATTCATAAAACCACTAACTTTCACATCAAACTCACCTTAGCTTGAAGACAAGCTCCGAATAATCCGAGGTTGTAAATTCACGATCAATTCACAATCCTACAAACGAATTAGTCCTAAATTACATTAATTAACTGAAAAGCAATCAAACAACATCTAAACACATAAAACCACGAAAAATCCCGGATTCTACCCTTATGGAGCTTTCGGCCAAGCTATGGAAAAAGGGGTTCGGGTTTGGTTTTCCGGCTTTTATGCTTTTTAGAGGTGTTTTGGATTGGTTTCGAATACTTTGGAGGTTTGCATAATCAATGGGTAACCGAAAATTAGGGTTTTGCATATTAATAAATTTTCCAAAAACTAACTAAAAAGCAAAAACACAAAGAACCTAACATCCTAAACATAGCCCAAAGAGGGATAATTACAAGGGACTGGTTTCCGGCTCAAACTCGGTTTTAGGGTTTAGGGAAAGTTTCTAAAATTGACCATAAAGATTTCCCCGAATGAAACCTTCAAGCTTCGGTGAACGAATTCGAAGATTACAACTCAAAACCTCCATTAAAACACTATTCACATCAAAATTTAGAAACTTTAACATACCTTAAGGCCTCGAGAAAATGAGCGAAAACCTTGATTGTTAGGATGAGTAGAAAGTACGTCTTGAGAGCTTTCCAACGAGCTAAAGCACGATGAAAACGGTCGAGAAACGAAGCCGGGTGACAAATTCTTTCTCTCCTCTTTTTTTCTCTCTAAGCTACGGTTTTGGGATGAAAAATGAGAAGAAATTTTATGATTTTTGTCTAATTTTGGCTTAATAAAGGAGAAGGATGAATAGTGTTTAGATATTTAAGAAATCGGAAATGACGCCTACGTCCCTCTTTTGTTTTTACTTTAAAAACGAAACCCAAAGCTCGTAAATAAATCTAAAAGTGATTAATAATTATTAATTGGCCCATTAATAATTATTAATACAACCGAAACAAATTTAAAGTATTAAAACGATTAAAAAGAATTTCGGACTAAAATAACTACTAAAATCGAAATCACTACTTTTAAATTAACCTTAAATACTTTAATTAAAATAAATAAAAAAAATAAAAAAAAATTCACCCCCAAAAGTAACGGGACGTTACAGATGTTGTAAAGAAACCTCCAACCAATTCTCCATATTTTACTCAATGTAAGTGAAAAGGCCTTTTATTTTCAAAAACGAGCATGAATCTACATGTTTTTATCACAAATTGCATGATATTAATAGATCGTTAATTAAACGTTAATTAGAGTACTAAATGATATTCCGCTAATTTAGTAGATCAATCCCCTCAATTTGTATCAAAGTTAGTTTTAATGATCATGCAAAATTGTGATATTTTCAAAAAATTTGGTGGGTTACATAACAATCGTTTTATGTATGTTTATATAAATCGTGCTATATAAATTTGTGGAGGTTTGCTTATTGAGTGTTTATGTAACGTCCCATTACTTTTGAAGTGAAAATTTTTTTATTTAATATTTTTTTATTTATTTTAATTAAAGTATTAAGATTAATTTTAGATTTAGTAATTTAGAATTTAGTAGTTAATTTTGTTCGTAAACCTTTTAATCGTTTTATTAGCTTAAATTAGTTCAGGGCGTATTAATAATTATTAACGGGCCAATTAATAATTATTAATCACCTTTTGGTAAGTTTAAGTGCTTCGGTTTCGTTTTAAAAGCTAAAAGCAAATGAGGGACGAGTTCGTAATTTTCGATTTCTTTAAAATATCTTTTTACTATTCATTTTCTCTTTAAAAACACACAATTAGAAAAGAATTTCATTTCTTCTCTTCTTTCCTTCTCCATGGCCGTCCATGTCAAGCTCTATGAGATCTTGGGTTTTCGTCAATTCTCGACCGATTTCGATGATTTCTATTGCTTGGATTGCTTGGGACATGGGCTTTCACTCCATCCTAACCTTGTAGCATTCTAAGAGAAGCCCTAAAAAGTGAGTTTTTAAAACTTTTCCTATCGATTTCTTTGTTTTTGTTTCTAAATGAGTTTTTAAGTTAAAATCATGTATTTCTATCAAGTTATGGTTTATCAAAAAATATTATTCACCTGAAAATACTATTCATCCGAAAATCACTTTTTCTCATTTTAGTTATGGTTTATCAATTTTATTCGATTGGTGTTATTGTAGGTGTTGGTAATCATACGAGAGGTAATTCGTTCGGCACTTAGGAAGTTTGACTTCTTGGGTAAGGTGAGTTTAAAGTGGAAGTTAGTAATTTTATAAACTAAGTTTCATTACGATATTGTTGATCGAGGTTAAGTGACAAACAAACTTCTAGGAGTTAATACTTATTGGTTGGTGACTTTAGACTCGGAAGTGAGTTTGAGTGTCTTTGGAGCTATTTAGTGATTTTGGGTGGAAAAGTAAGTTTGAGAATGTTTTGGAAGTCTTGTAAGATTATGAAAAGTTTTAGAAGAAATTTGAAATTTTAAGAAACTTTGAGTAGTTTTGGATCAAAGTAGCTTAGAAGAAATTCTTGGAAGTATCAAAGGTTATGGAGATTTTGAGATAAAGTTTGGAATTTGAATTACTTTAGGTAGTTTTGGACTAAAGTAAAGTAGAGGAAATTCTTGGGAGTTAACTCGTGTAATTAAAATCGGCTTATGTTCTTTAGTAGCATTGAATTGTTAAACCTCGATTTTACCTACTTTGGGGAATTATAAGACTTTGTGGAACTTGGCATCGGTGATGATAATGGTTAAGGTTTATGTGATCTTATTACCTTGTGTAAGTAATAAGGATTGTGTTTTAATGTTGTAATAATGTGGAGTATGCAAGTTTTAATGATATCACGAATGATGTTGATTGTGGTAATGCTGTAGAGTATGGAATCCTAATGATAGAATGATTGATGAACTCGAGACATTTGGTAAGAGGTAACACTTTGATAAGTACAAACGATAAGCATGTCATTGAGTGTAATTGTAGTATGATTGCATTGTTTGTTAGTTGTTTGTGTAGAGATGCTCATGTAATGAACTGATTTATGGATATATGTGTAGTCCATAGATGAAAGAGGCTATGGGCGTCATTCATCAAGATTGTAACGACCCGATTTCCGTTAAATTCTTTAAATTCAAATGCACAGCGGAAGACTCAAATTTTTAAAGAAAAACGGCATGGGTTCGTTTAAAATCGGATTATCCAAAACTTGTTTATAACAACTCATATTCAGAGAAAGTGATAAATCAGGAATGCGCATTCCAACATATAATTTAAACTTCCAAAAGAGATTTAAATCATAAGACATTTACAGATTTTAAACAGATGCCCTTTCGGGCTCAAAAAGACACAAAGTATGAAAGATGAGGAATAATTTACAAGCATTTCAAAGAATGCTAAACCAAAAGAGTTCATATTGTCCATCCATCAACTCGACATGTCATACAACGCCACCTCCTCTACCACATCCCTTACGATGAGATTTACCTGAAAAATTATAAGTGTAACAACATTAGCATAAAAATTCTAGTGAGAGTAAAACGAAAGCAAGTAATCCTATGAACTAAATTTCATACCAGAAATTGTGTCCAAAGACCTAAATTGCTCTTTACTATCCATTTCAAACTTCCAATTTCCATACAATCATACGATAGTAATATACTACCCGTAATAGTCTTTCAATGCCATGTAATACAAATAAAGACTTAAAGTAAAAGTAACAACCATTACTAAGTCTTACTACATAATTCTAAAGAATATGTAATTGTAATACTAACTATCTATGTTACCAAACAAGTTTCATCGTAACGTGCTATTGTATGGATCGAAATCAACATACCACATACGGTCATACCATATCACAAGTCATCGGTACCATGATACATTATGGATCGAAATCGACATACTACCATTTACCTTATCACAAATCATCGTACCATGATACCTTATGGATCCGAATCAACATACTATCATGTACCATATCACAAATCATCGTACCATGATACCGTATGGACCGAAGTCAACATACTATCATGTATCGTATCACAAATCATCGTACCATGATACCGTATGGAACCAAATTAACATACTATCATGTACTGTATAACAAATCATCGTACCATGATACCGTATGGACCGAAGTCAACATACTATCATGTACCGTATCAAGTGTGGTTAAGTTTTCTAATAAGTTAGATAATCTTAAAAGAATTCTACTAAGTTACTAAAGAACCTAACTACTTAGATTACATGAGTTATCACTCAAGTGTAACTTCTAAGCTACTTTAACTTCCAAACCACTCAAAGTAACTTAAATTTCAACTTTCATCTAACATCTCCAATTCATATTACAAGACTTCCAAACCACTCTGATATTTTCTTTTCACCGAACTCACTATAATTCAAAATTCTCTCCACTGACTTCCGAGTTAAAGTCTCCAGCCAAACAATAACTCTCAGGAGTTGGTTTCCCTCTTAACCTCGGTAAACAAAATCGTAATGAAACGTAATTCATAAAATCACTAACTTCCCTTTTAAACTCACCTTAGATTTGTAGTCAAGCTTCCCCAAGTGTGGAACGAATTACCTCTCGTACAATTATCAAAACCTACAATAACACCGATCGAATACAAATTATAAACCATAACTAAATAAGAAAATTGATTTTCGGATGAATAGTAATTTTCGGATGAACAGTGATTTTCGGATGAACAGTGATTTTCGGATGAATAGTGTTTTCGGGTGAATAGTATTTTTCAAAAATCCGAGCTCAAAATCGTCAAATTTCTTGATGGAAACGCATGATTTCAACTCCAAAACTCATTTATAAACAAAAATAAAGAGATTCATGGAAAAAGTTTTGAAAACTCACTTTTTAGGACTTCCCTTAGAGAACGAGAAACGGTACAATATTAGGATGGAATGAAAGCCCACGTCCCAAGCAATCCAACGCAACAAAAATCATCGAAAACGATCAAGAATCGATGAAAACCCAAGAGTTCAAGGAATGCTTGCTTGGACGTCCATGGCTGAGAGAAGAGAAAGAATTTGTTTGGAAATTGTCTAATTTTTATATTTAAAGAGGATAATGAATAGTATTAGGATATTTTTAAGAAATTGGAAAATGACGGTTACATCCTTCAAGTGATTTAGCTTATAAAATGAAACCCGAAGCTCTTAAAATGACCCAATGGTGATTAATAATAATTAATTGGCCCGTTAATAATTATTAATATGACCAAAACTAATTTAAATTATTAAAAGGATTTAAAAGATTTTCGGACGAAAATAACTATTAAAATCGAAATTACTAAACTTAAAATCACTTTAAATGCTTTAATTAAAATAAATAAAAAAAATTACCCCCAAAGAAACAGGACTTTACAAAGATACTTGTGGATATATGTGTATTTCATGTATGAAAGAGGCTATGGGCGTCACTTATTAGGATACTTGTGGATATGTGTAGTCTGTGGATGAAAGAGGTTATGGGCGTCACTTATGAGGATACTTATGGACATGTGTAGTCTATGGATGAAAGAGGCTATGGGCGTCACTTACCGAGATACTATGTTATATGATCTTGGGATATAACAGGTTCATAGATGAAATAGGCTATGAGCGATGTTATATGTCAAGATCGACAGATAGATCGAATTCATATCATGAGCATCCGAACTTGTTCGTTAGTTGTTATGTAAATACATGCTTATCCTTTGTAAAAGTGTTTGATTTCAATGGTAATACTTTATGTGAGAATATGGTAATACCATACGTGGTAGTATGTTGATGTTGATCAATACGGTAACACGTCACGAGGATACTTTGTTTGGTAATACCGTACGTGGTAGTATGTTGATGTTGATCCATAAGATAACACGTTACGAGGATACTTTGTTTGGTAATACCGTACGTGGTAGTATGTTGATGTTGACCCATACAGTAACTGTAACGACCCGATTTTTCGTAAAATCCATTAAAACAAATGCGCAGCGGAAATCTAGATTTTACAGAAAAACGGCATGGGTCCGTTTAGAATTCGGATAAACCAAAACCTGTTTACAAACCAGTTTTTCCAGAAAAAGCAATAATACTAGAATGCACCTTCCATGATATGATGAAAATGCTAAAGTAAGTTTAAAGTTCAAAATATATATACAAACGCTCCATCGAGCTCAAAATGTAACAAAATAAAAAGTGATGCAATGTTCATGAGCATTCAAGAATGCTACTCTCAACATCAATTGCGTTCCTATCCATTCATTATCTCGATCGGTCACGCGGTGCCACCTCCCCTACCTCGTCCTCTACCACGGGTCTTACCTGAAAATTGTAATTGTAGCAACATTAGCATAAAAATGCTAGTGAGAGTAAAATGAAAGCAAGTAATCCTATGAACAACATTTCATGTCAGAAATCGTGTCCAAAGGCCTTCACTTTTACTACCCATTCCACATTCCCAATTTCACACATAAACAACATACATAATAAACTTTCTTAACTTCGTGGCTCAACGAATCTTATGAGTTATGGATTTCCCCGAAAACATTCTATCATCATAAAAGAAATACTCAAACCAAGATACAAGTAAAAGAATGAGATATACTAAGTACTAATAAAGTCGCAACCACACATACTCAAATTTTCGAGTGCCAACCGTATCACCGCATGTGTAGTACTATAATAATGATAACAATAATAACACATCCATACACGCTCAAATCTTCGAATGCCACCCTTACCACAACGTGTATAGTACCATAATAATGATAACAATAATAACACATCCATACACGCTCAAATCTTCGAATGCCACTCTTACCACAGCAGGTATAGTAACATAATAATGATAACAATAATAACACATCCATACACGCTCAAATCTTTGAATGCCACCCTTACCACAGCGTGTATAGTAACATAATAATGATAACAATAATAACACATCCATACACGCTCAAATCTTCGAATGCCACCCTTACCACAGTGTGTATAGTGCTATATCACAAATCATCGCACCATGATACCGTATGGAGCGTATCACATACTATCATGTGCCACATCACATAACCTCGCACCATGATACCGTATGGAGCGTATCACATACTATCATGTGCCACATCACATAACCTCGCACCATGATACCGTATGGAGCGTATCACATACTATCATGTGCCATATCACATAACCTCGTAGAATCCGTCAAGCTCCCTAGTAAGTTAGATAAAGTTTCACTAAACTACTAAGGAACATAAACCGCTTGAATTACACGAGTCAATACTCAAGTGTAATTTCAAAGCCACTTTGACTCCCGAATCACTTAAAGTTCCTTAGTCATTCACTTTCATCTAAAGTCTCCAAATCACCTTACAAGACTTCCAAACCACTCATAATTCCTCTTTTACTTCCAAAACCATAAATACATCAAAATCACTCCACTCACATCCGAGTTAAAGTCTCCAACCAAGTATAACTTCTGGAAGTTAGTTCCCCTCTTAACCTCGATAAACAATAACGTAATGAAATATAATTCATAAAATTACTAACTTCCATTTTAAACTCACCTTAGATGTGAAATCCAAGCTTCCAAGGTGCCAGAGTCAAAGTCAAACAATCGATCACCAACCTACACATCAAATACAACTAACAACCATTAATTATCCGAAAATCGAGCAAACGATATCTAAACACATAAAACGACGAAAACCCCGGATTTAACCCCTAAGGGACCCACGGCCCAACAAGGAAAGGATGGTTCGGGTTCGGTTTTCCGTCTTTTATGCACTTTTAGAAGTGATTTGGGTTGATCAAAGACACTTTGAAAGTCGAGATATCAATGGGTCACGATATTTTAGGGTTTTACATAATAATCGATTTTCGAAAAATTAAGTAAAACGTAAAATCATAGCAAACCAAACACCCTAATCTTGGTCAAGTGAGAGAAATTAACACGGGACGGTTTTTCAACTCAAACTTGAATTTAGGATTTAGGGAAGTTTCTAAAATCACATGAAACGACTCCCTCGATTGAAATCTTCAAGCTTCGGGGTGTGAATTTGAAGATTTCAACTCAAAACCTCCATTAAAACACTATTCACTTCAAGTTTTAGAAACTTTGTCATACCTTAAGGCCTCAAGAAAACGAGCGAAAACCTCGATTGTTAGGATGGGTAGAAAGTACGTCTCGAGAGCTTTCCAACGAGCTAAGGCACGATGAAAACGGTAAAGAAACGAAGTCGGGGCGACGATTTCTTTCTCTCCTCTTTTTTTCTCTCTAAGCTACGGGTTTGGGGGGTTTTGGGAGAGAAATATATGACCAAATTGACTATTTCATGAGAAAGGAGGTGAATAGTAATTTGTGATATTTTTAAGAAATTAGAAAATGACGATTACGTCCCTTTTAAAAGATTCGATTAAAGATACGAAACCCGATGGTCTTAAAATAATCTAAAGGTGATTAATAATTATTAATTGGCCCGTTAATAATTATTAATGTCACCGAAACTAATTTAAAGTAGTAAAAGGTTTAAAAAGTTTAAAAAGGTTTTCAAACGAAAATAACTACTAAAATCGGTATTACTAAGTTTAAACTAACTTAAATACTTTATTTAAAATAAATACTTTATTTAAAATAAAATAAATAATAAAAAAAAATTACCTCCAAAAGTAACGGGACGTTACATTCTACCCTCCTAAAAGGGCTTTTCGTCCTCGAAAAGTGCATTTACCAAGTGAAAAGCGAGGGTACTAAGACTACATTTCATTCTCACTTTCCCACGTAATCTCCTTCAACACTTGGTTACCTTACAATACTTTGACCAAGTGGATAACTTGTTTCTCAACACTTTGGTTCGGATGCTAGGATCACAACCGGCGTCTTCTCACAAGACTAGCTAGCATCCAAAACCACGTGTTAGAGTAAAACGCTCATAACACGATTTTACAACTATTACAACTACTAAAACCATTCAACAACATTCCTATTTCTTTCAAATAGTCTTATTTCGTAACTTTCACCACATCAGATATCCGGACTTTCACCATAACAGATATCAGGAATTTCACCATTTGTAAAACATTGGCGTCTTAATCAAAACAACAAGTTATATATATAAAAAAAACTTAAGGGAACGGTTAACCTGACAATCACTTAATACAATAGCAAAGTGACCTAAAACTGACAAAGTACCTGTAAAAACAGTACCAGATGCCTCAGCATCCTCTCGAGTGGTAGCAAAGACACGGGCCTGCTGTCGTGTCTGAGGCTGTTCCTGAACAGCAGGTGGTGCTCTCTGCTGTTGACTAGGACTAACCTGGCTCTGCCCTCAGCCCTGACCCTGACCTGAACTCTGACCCTGACCCCCACTCTGCTGTGGTGTCAGTAAACTAGGGCAGAGAGGTCTAATATGTCCAATCTGTCCACACTGATGGCATCTCACCACCTTACACTGACCTAGGTGGTACCCGGTGCAATCTGAACAGTAGGGTAAGGGAGGGGCCCGATCACTAGACTGACCTGAATGGAGCTGCAGTTCTGTCTGTCCCTTGCCCCTACCAGGAGCCTGTCTATGTGGCTATGTCCCTCGACCGGGAAGGTCGTCCATAGCCTTCCTCTTCCCAGAAGAGGTCTGTGCAACAATCTCATTGGCCTTTTTCTCAGAGTCACCAATATCTAAGGCCACAGCAGCAGTCAGAGCATCAGCATACGTAGCAGGCCGTAAAGCTCATACCTGCCCTCGTAGCTCTGCCCTCAGACCCACAATAAACCTCTTTCTTTTGTCCTCCGGATCAGTAACATGTTTAGTAGCAAATTTTGACAACCTGTCAAACTCTCTCTCATACTCCACAACAGATCTATCACCCTGTCTGAGTGTGAGAAACTGTATCTCTAACTGATCTTGTGTATCCTCTGGATAGTATTTCTCAAAGAACTTTTCCCTGAACACCTCCCAACGAAATAAACCTTTCCACCAGTACAAAGCATCATCTACCAAAGAATAGGTTCCACAGTGGACCTTCAAATGATCCGGACATTCAATGAATTCAAGTACCCTCTCTACTCTGGTGATCCATCTCTTAGCAACTGCAGGATCAGTAGATGTCCCATCAAACTCAGGAGTATTGTACCTGATATACTCTTTCAAAGTTTTTGCAGCATCAGTAATACCAGACTGGTCTACCACAGGAGTGGGTACTCTAACAGGTGGTATAACCCTATCAGTCTGTCCTCCACCACCCCGTAACAGGTCTAAAAAGTACTCCTCTGAAATGGTGACACTACGACCCTGACTAGGTGTCTGATCAACTGGAGGCTCATCCTCCCGATAAACAGGTGGAGGGGGTGGCGGAGTAACTGCCCTCGCCCGACCTTTACCTCGTATCCCAGCCTGTACTCCGCTCCGACCTCTCCTAGGTATCACTGTCCTCGGAGGCATACTGACATCACAATCAGAAAAACCTCACATAAGATAATGGAAAAGGAATGGCAATGCTACAATTACATTTATCAAAAGAGAAGGTTCTAAGGATACTTGGCATCGGTGACCATCGAACAATGATTGGACAAGAACAAAATCAAACCATGAAAACATGCGATGCATGTGGTCTACAGAACCAAGAAGGCTCTGATACCAACTGTAACGACCCGATTTTTCGTAAAATCCATTAAAAAAAATGCGCAGCGGAAATCTAGATTTTACAGAAAAACGGCATGGGTCCGTTTAGAATTCGGATAAATCAAAACCTGTTTACAAACCAGTTTTTCCAGAAAAAGCAATAATACTAGAATGCACCTTCCATGATATGATGAAAATGCTAAAGTAAGTTTAAAGTTCAAAATATATATACAAACGCTCCATCGAGCTCAAAATGTAACAAAATAAAAAGTGATGCAATGTTCATGAGCATTCAAGAATGCTACTCTCAACATCAATTGCGTTCCTATCCATTCATTATCTCGATCGGTCACGCGGTGCCACCTCCCCTACCTCGTCCTCTACCACGGGTCTTACCTGAAAATTGTAATTGTAGCAACATTAGCATAAAAATGCTAGTGAGAGTAAAATGAAAGCAAGTAATCCTATGAACAACATTTCATGTCAGAAATCGTGTCCAAAGGCCTTCACTTTTACTACCCATTCCACATTCCCAATTTCACACATAAACAACATACATAATAAACTTTCTTAACTTCGTGGCTCAACGAATCTTATGAGTTATGGATTTCCCCGAAAATATTCTATCATCATAAAAGAAATACTCAAACCAAGATACAAGTAAAAGAATGCGATATACTAAGTACTAATAAAGTAGCAACCACACATGCTCAAATTTTCGAGTGCCAACCGTATCACCGCATGTGTAGTACTATAATAATGATAACAATAATAACACATCCATACACGCTCAAATCTTCGAATGCCACCCTTACCACAACGTGTATAGTACCATAATAATGATAACAATAATAACACATCCATACACGCTCAAATCTTCGAATGCCACCATTACCACAGCGTGTATAGTAACATAATAATGATAACAATAATAACACATCCATACACGCTCAAATCTTCGAATGCCACCCTTACCACAGCGTGTATAGTAACATAATAATGCTAACAATAATAACACATCCATACACGCTCAAATCTTCGAATGCCACCCTTACCACAGCGTGTATAATGTTATATCACAAATCATCGCACCATGATACCGTATGGAGCGTATCACATACTATCATGTGCCACATCACATAACCTCGCACCATGATACCGTATGGAGCGTATCACATACAATCATGTGCCACATCACATAACCTCGCACCATGATATCGTATGGAGCGTATCACATACTATCATGTGCCACATCACATAACCTCGCACCATGATACCGTATGGAGCGTATCACATACTATCATGTGCCATATCACATAACCACGCACCATGATACCGTATGGAGCGTATCACATACTATCATGTGCCATATCATATACAACTAACAACCATTAATTATCCGAAAATCGAGCAAACGATATCTAAACACATAAAACGACGAAAAACCCCGGATTTAACCCCTAAGGGACCCACGGCCCAACAAGGAAAGGATGGTTCGGGTTCGGTTTTCCGTCTTTTATGCACTTTTAGAAGTGATTTGGGTTGATCAAAGACACTTTGAAAGTCGAGATATCAATGGGTCACAATATTTTAGGGTTTTACATAATAATCAATTTCCAAAAAATTAAGTAAAACGTAAAATCATAGCAAACCAAACACCCTAATCTTGGTCAAGTGAGAGAAATTAACACGGGACGGTTTTTCAACTCAAACTTGAATTTAGGGTTTAGGGAAGTTTCTAAAATCACATGAAACGACTCCCTCGATTGAAATCTTCAAGCTTCGGGGTGTGAATTTGAAGATTTCAACTCAAAACCTCCATTAAAACACTATTCACTTCAAGTTTTAGAAACGTTGTCATACCTTATGGCCTCGAGAAAAAGAGCGAAAACCTCGATTGTTAGGATGGGTAGAAAGTACGTCTCAAGAGCTTTCCAACGAGCTAAGACACGATGAAAACGGTAAAGAAACGAAGCCGGGGCGACGATTTCTTTCTCTCCTCTTTTTTTCTCTCTAAGCTACGGGTTTGGGGGGTTTTGGGAGAGAAATATATGACCAAATTGACTATTTAATGAGAAAGGAGGTGAATAGTAATTTGTGATATTTTTAAGAAATTAGAAAATGACGATTACGTCCCTTTTAAAAGATTCGATTAAAGATACGAAACCCGATGGTCTTAAAATAATCTAAAGGTGATTAATAATTATTAATTGGCCCGTTAATAATTATTAATGTCACCGAAACTAATTTAAAGTAGTAAAAGGTTTAAAAAGTTAAAAAGGTTTTCAAACGAAAATAACTACTAAAATCGAAATTACTAAGTTTAAACTAACTTAAATACTTTATTTAAAATAAAATAAATAATAAAAAAAAATTACCTCCAAAAGTAACGGGACGTTATAGTAACATGTTACGAGGATACTTTATTTGGTAATACCGTACATGGTAGTATATTGATGTTGATCCATACGGTAACATGATACGAGATATCTTGATGTGGTACAAAATTGGTAATAGTTGTGGTTTGATATGATTCGGAAATCGAGAAGTTAATTGGTGTATGATTAGGATGAATTGGAAGTGGTAGAATGGGTACTAAAGAGCAATTTAGGTCTTTGGACACAATTTCCGGTATGGAATTCGGTCTATAGGATTACTGGCTTTAATTTTACTCTCACTAGCATTTTTATGCTAATGTTGCTACACTTATCATATTTCAGGTACTTCTCGACGTAGGGACGTGGTAGAGGAGGTAATGCTGTTTAACTTCTCGAGATAATGAAAGGACTTGAATAATGGACTTTCGCATATCATTCTTGAAATGCTTTGTTTATATTTATACTATCTCATACTTTATGTTTTGAGCTCGGGTGAGAGCATTTGTTTTAAAATTTGTAATGGTTTATGTTTATAAGTTGTTTTTGGAAGTTTTATTTTTAATTGGAATGCACATTCCACAATTTATCGCTTTCTCTGTTGTGAAAAGTGTAAAACAGGTTTTGATTAGTCTGAATTTTAAACGTACCCATGCCCTTTCTCTTTAAAACTGAGTCTTCCGCTATGCATTTGAATTTAAAGGATTTAACGGATTTGGGTCGTTACAGTTTAGGTATTCTTGAGGCACTTAGGATTTTAAATTTTAGTAGAAAATTTGCAAACCCTAGTTTTAGGGTATATGAAAAAATTTGTAATTTTCACATACCAAAGAGGCAAAAATCGGCAACATCGAAGTGAGGAAGAAAGAAATTTGTCTTCATCATCCATGAGGTCCATGCCCAAAGAGAGAGACAAAGAGGAGATATGGTAAGATATTTTAAGATATTTATCTTGTTATATCAAATTTAAGAAATCAAATATTTAAGATAAGGATAAAATCTTTTTTTAAAGATTATCTCCATATTTTAATTTATGAATTTAGAAATTAATATAAGATTATATGGAAAATATTTTCTTTATTTTTTCCATATAATTAAAAAGATAAATATTTTAAAACAAGCATTTATGGAAACATTAAGGAGATAATATTTGCCCCATAAATGCCCATTCCCACGCCTACAACATGGAGGAGAGAGAAAGTTGAAGCCTCAAGTTCTACAATGAAAGATTTAAATTAAGTTGTAATTTTAATTTTCCGTTTTAGAAATAGTGCCAAGAATACCGTTCAATTTAGCTATTTATTATTTAAATTTTTTATATGTATGATATGAATGTTTTATACAATTTTCATGCATAAGAGTATGTCATGTAGAAAATCCCACCATAGGTTGTATGATTTTAATTAATTATACATACATGCATCATGATATAATATGTGTTATTATATGCTAATGTATATGAAACATGCTATAATTTTATTATATAAATGTTATTATCGAAAATTATATAATTTTATTCTAATTGTTTTTAGAATTTAAAGCATGCTTATTTAGTTAAAATTCAAAAGTAAATTTAGTTTAAAAGTTGAATAGAAACTAAATGAATTATTTGTAATATGGAATTATTGTTTAAACAATTGGGTCAAGATCCATATAAGGTAAACAAATAGAAACTTTTAATTAAGGGTTAATTAAAAATTAATAATTGAGATTAATTAAATTGAACGGATCCCGTTATTTTGAGGTGAATTTTTTATTTTTATTTTTATTTTATTTTAATTATTTATTTAAAGCGTTAAAGATAATTTTAGAATTAGTTATTTAGATTTAAATAGTTAATTTCGTTCGGAAACCCTTTTAACTGTTTATTTAGCCTAAACGAGTTTCGATGGTATTAATAATTATTAATAGTCCAATTAATAATTATTAATCACCATTGGGCTAGTTTAAGTGTTCGGGTTTCGTTTTTAAAGCTTAAAGCAAGAAAAGGACGTAGGCGTCATTACCCGATTTCTTAAATATCTAGAACACTATTCATTCTCTCCTTAAATAAGCCAAATTAGACAAACAATGTCATTTTTCTTCCTCATCCAGCCGTGAGCTTCAAGAAGAGAAAAAGGGATTTTTGGTTTTTCTTCATTTCTCGACGGATCGCTATAATTTCGGTTTCATTGGATAGCCACGAGCCCGGGTATCATTTCCAACCTACCAATCGTTCTTTTCCTCCATCATTTCAAGGCTTTAAGGTATGTTTAAGTTCAAAACCTAAAGCTTCAAATAGTGTTTTAATGGTGTTTTTGGTTGAAATCTTCCGTTTCTTGCCCGGGAACTAGGAGATTTAGATCGAGGGAGTTGTTTTACGTATATTTAGAACTTTCCCTAAACCCTAGAATCGGGTTTGGCCAAAAGCCATTTATTTTAGTTTTTCTCATGTTTGTTGTTGATGAGGGTTTTGAATTTGATATGTTTTGTGACTTTACTTAATTGTTCGGGATTGAACTTTTGACCTAAACCCTAAATTATGTTTACCCATTGAGGTTTCCAATCTCCAAAGTACCCGAAACCAACCCGGAATGTCTTTAAAGTGCTTAAAATCCGGAAAACAAATTCCTTTTCTTCCTTCCCCTTGGGCCGTGGGCCTCTTGGCATGAATCCCGGGCTATTTTGTCTTTTATTTTAGTATCGTGACTATCGTTGTTCATTTCGGTTAATTAATATACTTTAGGTGTATTTTAATTATAGGTTTTATGCATCGTTCGTGAATTTCGGTCAACCGGTGATTAGGAGTTGACTACTTTTATAAGGTGAGTTTAAAATGGTTGTGATTACTTTTATGTTTTTGAATTCCTTGACGTTTATGTTCGATCAAGGTTAAGAGGGTTAATAGACTTTAGAACTTTCCAAGAATGTATGTTATTTGGGAGTTAAGGAAAGTGCATAAGGAAAATTAGTTAAGATTGGTTGTTATTTAAAGTAAGATGTTATTGGTGGATTAAGTTATATTCTTGAGGAGAATTAGATTCCGGAATTTGGAGAAGAGTATTAGGTACTCCTTTTATTTTGAGTGGTTATAAGGTAGTTAAAAGAGACTTTGGAGAGATTCTTCGTGTAGAATCGAGTTAGTATGATATTATTAATGATGGGATTCGCTATTTAGTACTACCAAAGAGGAGTAGTATGTGTGGTGTTATAATAAGTATGGTTTGTGTTTGGTGACAGTGAGGTCACGGTATGGTTTGTGATTGGTAACGAATAACTCTTGGATTAATTAATTAGCCTGAATTAGTCTAACTTATGAAACTCTAAACTAATAATATTAAATGGGAGAAAGAAACATGTCAATGTATTATATGGTCTCAACTAATGGGCTCAAAATGTGAGATTTATACAAGACCTCTGTAACACTGCTGCAGGTGTTCATTCCCATAGGAAGGTTATTTTGTATAAATAAATATCAAAGTGAGTCTCCCGAAAGGGATAAAAAATTTAAATGCGGTTGAAGACTGAATCTACACTTTGTAGACACTTTTCAATTTTTATTTAAAAGACTAAATTAGTGGGTTACACTTAAAAGAAATTTGATAAAGTCTGTTATCAAAACTCTGGACCAAACACACAGTAAACAATGACATAGGAATATGAGTTATTCTGGAGTTGTTAATTTTTTGAGTGGCATCTCGTTTTAATGATGGTAACTGACTAATCATTCGACAGTAATTTAGTGGTATCATTAAAATATCGTGACATAGTAACATGTTTTAGGGATTTTCTGTTCATTAATATGTTCGCATTCATGCATCATATTTAATTAAATGTCAAAATTTTGTATTTGAATATTAAAAGCATGTTAGATTACTAATATAAAGTTTATTTAAATTTTTAGTAAAATGGCATCTGCTTTAGTCACAATCCTTGTAAAGAACAAATTAAATGGAGAGAACTACACCTCCTGGAAAAATGTGACGACCCGACTCCTATTAAATCATTTAAAATCAAATTACAGCGGAAGACTTAATATTTAATAAAAATTTGGCGTGGATTTATTTAAAACTTGGACTATCCACAACCTGTTTACACTTTTCACAATCAGAGAATTTAAAAGACAGGAAATGCAATTCCTGTTGTAAGGTTAAAGCAGTTCAAGGTTATAAAAGTCAAAACAAAAAGCTCTTATGAGCTTATAAACAAATATACAACTCATGAGATAAAATAAAATGTGTCCATGGACTTTAAAATATATATAGTCCCTCTCGGCATCATCATCATCCAGATCAGACTGCACCAGCTCCTCTTCCACGACCCCGAACATTACCTGAAAAAGTTTGTAATATCATGAGCTAACAACAATCCCAGTGAAAATAAGCAGAATAAAAAGTAGCATTAGAGTCCAAACCCACATCCGGATTTGTGTCCAAGTAAAACTTACATTCTCTTACCTTTCAATCACCAAAAGGGTTTTACATCAAGTATATCACTTTTACTTACCAATTCTCCCAAATTAGTGAGGAAGTATCTTCCAAGCCTTCAGGAGGATGTGTTTCATAACCCACATAACATTTTATTTCATTCTCTTCAATACCTTATACTATACATAAGGTTTACACTCAAGTGTTAATCTCCAAATTCAGGATCTACCAATTTATTGAGAATCTAGTTCTCTTACATATTTATCATAATAATTATACAAGGTTGAATCTCATTCCTCTTTCATATAGCACTCGGCTTTACATCAAATGCATTTCTTTTCTCTATAGAAATGTATGTTAGACATAATGTTTCAATTCTTTTCTCTATAGCAACTCAGGCTATCAAAAGTTTACTTTCCTTTTTCTTAATCAATAATGCTAAGCTCACTTAGTCTTAACATATTCAAATAAGATAATTCATTAACTCGCTCAACAAATGTAAAATGCATGCAACATTTACATCAACATAACTATCAAAATGCTCATAATGACAGTATGAAAAGCTCCCTCATGCTTACTATACTTCATTATCTCGCTTTCCAAAAAAAAATATACGAAATCTTTTCAATAATATCTTCCCACCTCTAGTGATTAATGACAGGTAATGAGGCTCTTGCAGGCTAAGTATTCACCTCATTAACTCACCCACCGAATAAAAGTAATGAAGCTCCCGCAGGCTACTAATACACTGTATCCTCGTATATGTATCATAGTAATTATGGATAATACTAGATAGTGTGAACTCGCATAGTTCCATAATCATCTCATTATCCATCTTCTCTGATCATGCAAGTCCCGCAGTCCTTTAGTATTCCTCATGATACATATACGTAAATATAAAACGAATAATACCAGACAATGTAGAGTCCCGCACTCCTTTAGCATGTCTTATTATTCCCCCCGATTTTGATTATGCAATATGATATGATATGAATATGCTTTCAAGTGCAAGTAAAATAAATATAAACATTCAACATAATCGAAATGACATAACGGTAAATGGATCGTGAATTACTCTTACGCATAAAATAAGAAATTAGGAACTTCTGATAAGAAAACAATAAATAAAACAAGCCAACGACCTTTAGTTACTTGAATTACTAACTTTATCATAAAGTCTCCAATTCAAATGATTCTATTGTTTTCGATGAATATCCGAAGTTTCATAATCAAATTCCTTATTCACCCCATTATACTTGGAACCTTCAACTTCCGATAATCATTCTTAAACTCCAGAACGAATCTAAACTTAGAACTTCCAAGAGTTATTCGTTTCCTTCGAAACATCTAAATTAGAACTAACTTCAAGCCTAAGCATGTTAGCTCACTTTCTTTTATCCTTTCGATTCGAATCTTATTCTCAACTTCTGATTCTACAAATCGTTCCACTTAGTCGGTTTCTAAATCTACTTTAAATTTTATTTATTCTTACCTTAGCAATTTAAGTTCAATCCAATGGTTCAACGAGGCGTCAATGTGCAACCGACATCTACAATACATCAACCGAAAACATTTTTATAAATCATAACTAAAATGATAAAAAGTAAGATTTTTGGGTGAATAGTGATTTCGGATGAATAGTGTTTTCGGGTGAATAGTGTTTTTCGAAAATCCGGGCTCAAAGTCGTCAAATTCCTTGATGTAAATTCATGATTTCAAGTTCAAAACTCATTTATAATTAAAAAACGAACAAAACCGTGTAAAAAGTTTTGAAAACTTACTCTTTAGGGCTTCCCTTAGAGAATGAGAAATGGAATAAGGTAAGGTTGGATAGGTAGCCCTCGTCCCCAACTGACATCATCGAAAATGGTCAAAAAATGACGAAAGCCCAAGGTGTTCTTCCCAAAGATGGCTCACGGCCATGGAGGAGTAGAAAGGAGAAGGAAATGGTCAATTGGTCAACTTTGAGATTTTTAAAGGAGAATGAATAGTGATTTTGGATATTTTTAAAAAATTGGAAATTACGGAGACGTCCTTTTAATGATTTTAGCTTATAAAACGAAACCCGAAGGTCTTAAACTAGCCCAATGGTGATTAATAATTATTAATTGGCCCGTTAATAATTATTAATACAACCAAAACTAATTTAAGCTAATAAAATGATTAAAAAGGTTTTGGAACGAAATTAACTACTAAATTCTAAATTATTAAAACTAAAATTAAAATAAATACTTTAATTAAAATAAATAACTAAAATATTAAATAAATAAACAATAATAAAAAATTCACTTCACAATAACGGGACGTTATAGTCTACCCTCCTTAAAAGACTTTTCGTCCTCGAAAAGTGCGTTCAGTAAGTGGAAAAAAAACGAGGGTACCATGACTGTATCTCATCCTCACGTTCCCACGTTGCTTCCTTTGGCACTTGGTTCTGTTGGGATTGAGGCCTCTAATAGAGTTCTCAAGCGGAAGTCCAACAGATCTTTCCTTGCAGTATAATATTAACAAAATCTAAATGCATAAACAGAATACTAACCCTTGTTGAGAAGTGTCTGAATCTTCCTCGTTCTTCGATGGTTACGATCCTGGGACCACCAAAAAGATCTTCCTCACTAAGCACAAAAGAGAATCGGTGCATGGGCACTATCTCCTTTGGAAAAAGGATAATTGTGAAGAAGAAATTTTCTTCCCAATACCCTATGGGCGGCAGCTAAGAGAGAGGGAGGAGAGGAATTTCCTAAGCCTTTACTTTAACTCTCTTAGTTGTATGTTTTGGGGTCACCCCAAGGTTCCTATTTATAGGAAAACTAAGGCCTCAGAATATCTTTTAATTAATAAATAATTAATTAAGATATCCTAAAATGTATTTGAATAATAAAGATATTATATTTTATTCCATAATAAAATATTCCATATCTTTTATTTAAATTAATCAATATCAATTTAAATATATTATTCCATATATTCAATTTAAATTAATCATATTAATTTAAATAAGATATTCAAAATATATTTCAAAAAATAAAATACAAACTCTTGGTCAACTGTTGACCAAAGTGGCGTGTGACCCCACCATGGGTCACACGCTAATGTCATCCACCAATGATATTATTGGGCATTTTATTTTTCCTTTTATTTAATGGAACAATTCCTTTAAATAATTAAATAAATAAAACTCTTTTTATTTATTTCCTCATTTAATTTGATAATTTCAAATTAAATATTTAAATAGACTCTTCTATTTAAATCCCCATTAATTTTGGACAACACAAAATTAATTTAATTAACTAGACTCCTTTATTTAATCTCTTATAATTAAATAGACTCCTCTATTTAATTCCACCAATCATTAAATAATTAAATAAACTCTTCTAGTTAATTTCCTTTAATTAATTGAATAGACTCCTCTATTAATTTCCAATTTTTCAATGAGAAATTAATCGTATTTATTTATGTTCTCGATTACATGCGTTAGCTCGGAGGACTTAATGGACCTATAGGACTAAGCTCCAATGATCCAGAATTACCTTTGATTAAAACTCCTTTTAATCAATTAATTCTCATTCATTAACTCCTAGATAACTTCACTAAATATCTAGAGTTGCACTCTTAGTACTATAGACATAGTTATGTCCATTGGCTATAATCATTAACTACACTTTGATCCTTCACAAGTTAGTTCGTATCCATGGCTAGGTATTTACACCGTATTAACCTCCATGATTCATCTTGTTCCTTAAGCCCAACTGATTCTCCAATGAATAACCTTACATAATCTCCATTTTGCGTCTTTAACCTTTTCCTTGATCAGAGGAATATGGGGCCCCGCTGTTCAATACCAAATCAGTCCATAAGGGAACTACTTATCTATTTTCCTATATGGAAAAGAGTGAATTCCAATTCTTGTGCAATTACGTTCCCAGCTATAAGCAAGATGCAATCCCCAAAGTGGGAGGCATATTGAGCGAACTATTCGAGTCACTCTCACCTATGCAAATCAAAGGCTTGTCTCTTGCGAACAGGAGTTCGTAATCCACTCAGGATTAAGATCAATTGTACATGATCAACCGTTTGATAAATGAAGTGTCTTTCTGTAACGGCTTTACCAGAAGACAGTAAGTTTATCTTAGTCCAGTCTACTACAATCTCTATTGCAGCAACACCCCCACTCACATGTCTCTACATGAGCGATCCAGATGAGATCACTTGTGCCAATTCAGAAGTGGGCCGTGTTAGTGGTGTTACCAAAAATAAGGCACCCAACCTTTATTCATGTACCACAGACTATTTGAGTTACACTTAAGTGAATCTTCCAACATCATATGCTCACTTTAAGTTATCATTAGTAACTCTGGATCTTATGATTGATTACATTTATTAAACTAATAATAAATGACAATGTAAATATTACTAATTAATAATTCCTTTATTTATTTATAGTTTAATTGGATTACATATGATTTAGGGCAGAAACCCCAGCAGGTTCCACCAAAGAATCTTAAACAAGTGAATTGTTTTATTTCTCAACACCTTTTGTTCGAATGCTAGGATCTCAACCAGTGTCTACTCATTAGACATGTTAGCATCCAAATCTACCGACTCATAACCAATCATGGGGAACAGATCTGCCATGTATTTCTGAAGCATCAATACATGGAAAATATTATAAACGGCCAAAACGATGGTGGTAAAGCTAAAAGGTAAGCTACCACTCCTACCCGATCAAGTATCTCGAAAGGGCCAATAAACTTAGGGTTCAACTTACCCTTCTTCCCAAATCTCATAACACCCTTCATAGGTGCCATTTTGAAGTATACGAGATCCACCACTATAACTCGAATGTACTATGCCGCCTATCAAGATAACTTATCGGTCGACTCTGTGCAAACCTTAACCTCTCTCTAATCAAAGCGATAGACTCGCTAATCATTGTAACAACTTGGGAACCAAAAGTCTCTTTTCTCCAACCTCATCCCAATGAGCGGGAGAACGACACTTTCTACCATAAAGTGCCTAAATAGTGCCATCTTCGGCAAACCCTTGATAAAATTCATGGAAATCTCCCCTCATTTCCTTTCAAGCATTCTCAAAGGTTAAGATAACCCGGTGGACTTGTCCTTAGGGCCTTGACATTCTAACAAATCAAGCACCAACTCACATACTTTGCAATCTCATGTTTCATCCCAAGCCACCAATAATACTGTCTCGGTTCTCGTACCTCTTTGTACTACCTGGATGAACATAAAAGATAGAACTGTGAGCCTCCTCCAACAACTCTTTTCAAAAGTCGATCCTAAAGGCACACAAAGCCTCTTACAATTTATCAATGCACTATCCGTAGAAACAATAGGTCAACTAGGCATGTCTTATTCTTCCTCTAAAAACGAGCTGATAAGCCTCAGAAAACTGTGAATCTTAGGCATACTAGTCGGTCTAAGCCAACTACTAACTGCCACAAACTTAGAAGAATCAATATATAATTCTCTTCTTGATACCACATGGACTAAAATGCCATTTCTTTTAGCCAAAACTCACACTTTGAGAACTTGGCATACCACTTCTGGTTTCTTAACACTGTCAAAACTTCCTTCAAATGATCTATCATGCATCTCCTTGGTCTTAGAATAAACCAAGATATCATCAATGAACCTTCTTAAACAATATGCATAAGGTCCATAAAACTTGCAGGCGCGTTGGTCAAGCCAAAGGACATAACTACAAACTCGTAATATCCATTACACGCCTTAAAACAGTCTTGGGAATATCCTCATCCCGAATCCTCAACTGATTTAACCGGATCTCAAATCTATCTTCAAAAAGATAGTGGTTCCCTTCAATTGATCGAATAGAACCTCAATACTAGCCAAAAGATATTTGTTTTTCACAATAACTTGATTCAACTCTCGATAATCAATGCACAGTCTCAATGAATTGTCTTTCTTTTCACAAACAACAAGGTGCTCCCCATGAGGACGCAATAGGGTGAATAAACCCTAAGTCTAAGAGCTCCTGCAACTGGCTCTTAAGCTCATTCAACTCAGCTAGTCTTCGGTACAGACGTAGGGAGTTTTTTTTTTAATATTGTATATTTTAATAATATTTCGAAAAATATAGTAAAAAAAATATTAGGAAAACTAAGGTAAATTTCATACACGGTGTGCGATTTCAAAAAGTTTTAAATGAAATCGCATACACGGTATGCGATTTCTACAATTTTTTATGAAATCGCATACCGTGTATGCGATTTCTAAAACCTTAAATGAAATCTCATACACGGTATGCGATTTCAAGACAGATATTTTAAATCCCCAATTTTCTTTCTTCCTTCCTTCGTTTGTTGCTAACCCTTCTATGCGTTTATTTCTTCCTTCGTCTACCGCCCAGCTTCCCCACGCCGTTTTCGTTTCCAATCTGCCGCCCAGCCGTTCACTTGTCCTCTTCAAGCTCGCTTTTCCGATCTGCCACCCAGCCACTCACCCACGCCGGAAAACGTTGAGACCGCCGCCGGAACTCTTTTTCACTTCTTCTACACGTTTCCGTTCATCATTCACCGGTAAACCTCTCAATCTTATTTTTTATATTATATGTGTTTGTTTGATTTATATAGATGATTCAATGAGAAAATTTTATAGCTTTGATTATGATTTAAGATTTCATGATAGTTAGATTCAAATTGATTTAGGGTTTGAAATTGATTTTTATTATAGTTCAATTGTTTTAAGTGATACTTAAATTGGTTTAAAAAGTTTGTTAATTAGATTGAAATGTTGTCTTTAATTTACTATATTGATTAAATTTTTACGCATTAAGATTGTTAGTGATTGAGTGAATTAGTTTGAAATCTAAATTAGCATTTGAAAATTTTGATTTGTAGTTATTGTCAATGGGAGATAAGTGTATTACATTACAATGTTACGTTAATGGACGGATTATTGATGGCCCTGATGGAATTGAGTATGACAAACCACCTTACAAGACATTGACTATATGGAATGGAATATCTTTTGAGAATTTTAAGGCGTTGTTAATGGGCACATTATTTGGAGAACTTAGACCAAATAGAGTAGATATATACTATCGCCATCTAACACAAATGTCATCTAGTGTCATTAGATATGTCCCAATAAGTATCAAGAATGATGTAGATTTGACATTTATGATCACCGTCAGTTTGCCTCCACCAAATATAGTAGATTTATATGTGGATAGTGACGTATGTTTTGAAAATACGGAGGGTAACGTTGTTGGTGATCAATCTAATGATATTGGGTTACTTCCATATCATCCATATGAGACTATTCCACCGACGAATGAGTTTATTGATATACGTACACTAACTGACGATGAAGAAGAAATGCTTGATTTGAATAGTGATAGTAGGATGCATGATGTCACTTGTCCTTCTTTCACGAAGTTGAACATTGATTCTTTGAATCGTATGAATGAAGTCCCATCATTTCCACGTGTTGTATTAAGAGGTGGAGATGAGGAATTGCGTACGGGACTTAGGTACAAAACAAAAATTGATTTGAAGCATGATGTGAAACGGTGGTCAATAAAAAATCAATATGATTTTGATGTCATCGAATCAACACCTGTGATATGGGCAGTGAAATGTGTAAAGTATAATAATGGATGCATATGGAGACTTAGAGCATCAATTCGAAAAGTGCATAATATGTTTGAGATCACACAACTTACTGGTCCACACACTTGTACATACTCGTGTGTGTCTCAAGATCATCCTCAATTAGATTCTATGTTTATTGCTAGAGAGATTCGAAATATAGTGAAGGTTGATAATACTGTTAAAATTGTTGTGTTGATGCAACAAATATTGGGAAAACTCGGATATATTGTTAATTATGGGAGAATTTGGGAAGGTAAGAACAAAGTCATTGAAATGGTATTTGGTAATTCGGAAGAATCATATAAAAAATTACCACGGTGGTTTAATATTATTAAACAAAGAAATCCGGGAACACAAGTTGATTGGAGACTTGATTCTATGGAAGAGGAAGGGAATTATATATTGCGGTCCGTATTTTGGTCGTTTGGGCCATCCATAGAGGGATTCAAATATTGTAGGCCTATTATACAGATTGACGGAACCCATTTATATGAAAAATATAATGGCAAATTATTGATTGCCACATCTTTGGATTCCAATGGCCATTCATTTCCACTAGGTTTTGCAATAGTAGATGTTGAAAGTTCTGACACTTGGGGTTGGTTCTTGGCTCTGTTGAGATTGAGAGTGACGCAACGCTTTGGTATTTGCTTGATATCAGATAGACATCCTGGTATAATCTCTGCAGTAAATAATCCTAGAAATGGATGGGCATCACCAATGGCTCATCATTGCTTTTGTTTAAGACATGTGGCAAGCAATTTTAATGAAAAATTCAAAAGCAAGTTGATGAAACAATTGGTTTTTAGAGCCGGTTCTCAATTTACAGTAACTAAGTTTAAAAAATGTATGGATGAACTATCTGAACTGAATCAGAATTTCATTCGATATTTTGATAACATTGACCCGTCAAAGTGGACTTAAGCATTTGATGAGGGATATAGATATGGTTGGATGACGAAAAATCTATCTAAATGCATCAATGGTGTATTAAAAGAAGCACACTCATTGCCTATCACACCATTAGCAGAGGCCACATTCTACCGGTGTGTAAACATACTTTGAGGCACAAAGAGCAGAGATTAGAGATGCACTTGGACAAGGTGATGAGTATACAAGGTATGTTTCATTGTTGACATAATATTATAATCTTGAGTTTCGTACAATTTATATATTACTTATTATTTTGTGGTAGGTTTGCATTGAATAAAATGTCTCGATGGGCTGCAAAAGCAAGTAAGCATCGAGTAAACGTATTTGATAGATTGCATGGCGAGTTTGAAGTAACAACTGCCTATCGTAATATGGCATCACAAGGATGTAACTGTCATGTTGTGCACTTGGAGTTAAAAACATGTACTTGCAAGAAATGGCAAGTATACGGAATCCCATGTTCGCATGTAATTGCAGCTTGCTTACATTGTCATGTAGATTACATGAAATATGTAGAAGATTATTACAAAATGTCTACATACAACTCATGTTATGAGCCACAATTTCATCCAATCCCTCATGAAGCAGAATGGCCTTACCCTAACTTTGACGTGATACATGATCCTAATCGATCGCTATTAAGGACGGTAGGCAGACCACGAAGTAGTAGAATTTGCAATGAGATGGATTTGAGAGAAACAGGTAAAAAGTTAAGATGTGGAATTTGTAAGCAGGATGGGCATAATCGCAGAAAATGTCCTAATAAAGAAGGGAACCCAACACATGAGGGAAGCACGTCATATTCGAGGAACACATCATTGTAGACAATTTTTTTAATTTAATTTTTTATTTTATTTTGATTTTATAGAATTTGACTTTATTTCATCATCGTTTTTTTTTTAATATTATTATTTTATTTTAATTTTGATCATTCATTGTAGACAATTTGACTTTATAGAATTTGTATTTTCATTTTAATTTTGATCATTTATATATATTATGCATTCTTCTAGTGATGGATCCAGGACCTAGAGACACCGAGGTTTTACATAGACAGGATGACCATAGATCCAGTTTGGTGTGGACCAATCGAATGACACCTGTTCTTACTTGTAGGCGTAGAGAGACTACTGTGCGTAGTATTCCACATGATCCTCGTATAGATGTATACTTATGACAGGCAGGATTTTATGGGATTTCTCGGATAGGGTCTATAGCTTTAGATTGGCATTTGATTACCGCATTGATCGAGCGATGGAGACCTGAGACCCATACTTTTCACATGTCTATAGGGGAGTGTACTATTACTCTACAGGATATCTCAATTTTATTTTGTTTACCTATAGATGGAGATGTAGTCACTGGATCGATCTCATTTGGATGGGTAGGTTTATGTGAGCGTCTATTAGGTGTCACTCCAGTCAGACCTCATTTACATGGATCACGCCTATCTTTAACATGGTTGGAACAATAGTTCACAGTACTACCTGCTGATGCAGATGAGATTACAGTACAACGACACGCCCGGGCATACATTATGCAACTAATTGGTTGGTGTCTGTTCGCTGACAAATCGGGCAATTTAGTCCATTTAATGTTTTTGCCTTTACTTGAGGATTTCCAGATAGTCGGTGGCTTTAGTTGGGGATCTGCATGTTTATCATGGCTATATCGGGAAATGTGTAAGGCTTCTTCCAAAGACGCCCACGAGATTGCCAGCGCACTGATATTACTTCAGTTGTGGGCATGAGATCGATTTCCTACTATTGCTCCTCAGCGATTACTTACGCAGCACCATCGTGATGTTGATCTACCCCTGGGTGCACGGTACATTACATATATTTTAGTTTTTTAAATACGTTTACTTTATTAACATACTAATATATTTAAACATATTGTTTATAATTTGCATTTGCAGGTGGAGAGATGACTTTTCCGTCACTGAAGTTTCGACTCATGTTTTACTTCAGTATAGATACATGTTGGATCAATTGGGAGAAAATGATGTATGTCTTTCAGTTTATGTATTCTTGGTTATTGGATTGTGAATTACTCTATTAATTAACTAATATTTTTCAATGTTATAGATCGTGTGGGAACTGTATCTGCATCACATGATATCATTGCAGGACTTCTATATAGATAGTCGTGACGTGTGGCCGAGTATTTGCAAATTCATTTGCTCTCATATAGTTGAGTGGCATCGTCCAGATCGAGTCATGCGTCAATTTGGTCTCAGACAAGATATTCCATCACCAAGTGATTCATATCTCCGTTTACACACAATGGATCTCAGAGGTCGCAGAGATGCTGATTGGCGGATCGAACATGCACCTCTCATAGCACGGTGGTCAAATCGACGATTTATATTATTGATGGACATCCTGTTCAATTTCCTGGTGACTGTGAGGCTGATTATGTAGAGTGGTATACCTCTATCACTCGTTTGTTTATTTCTCGACACGTTGCTGCTTTTGACTTTGTGGTGAGTCATTAAAATTGTTTTTTTATTATTGTTAACATAATAAATTAACAACTTTATTTGTTAATCAGCTTGGTTGACTGCAAAATGTCTCTCTAGATTGTCCTGATTAGCTGACTCGAGATTATATCAGAGAGTGTGTTCCTCATATGGAGGAATTCAATACTATGTTCAGTATAGAGCGTCCAGATCCTCGCTTTAGAAGAGGTCGTCGTCAACGTGCACATCCTGCTCCTGAGGAGGCGGGAATTGATGATGTCGTTCTTGAGGAGATGCATACCGAGGAGATGGATGATGTACCAGAGACCACACACAACTATCCTAGTAACCCATCATCCCCTCATTTTGTCATGGTACCAACCCCGGGATCACAGGAAATATTTTCACAGGTCATCATTCCTGAACCTGATAGTGATGTTGATGTACCGCGAGTTTCACTACCGGTACGTAGTCGTGGTCGAGGAAGGGGGCGGGGAGGGACGCGTCGTATTGGTGGTGATGGTGCCGGTCCATCACATCATATGGATAATACAGGACCATCTCAGGTGGTCGATGGTGCCAGTCCTTCACATATTACTGATGATTCATATATAACCCCGATAGGACGTGTTCACCCTCCTCGTAATAGGAGACGACCTCCGTGTGGGACAGGAGGTCATAGATGATGATGTATTTGTTCAAAACTTGTTTTAAGACTTGAATAATTCATTATTTCAAATGTCAATTTCTGACTTCGATTGTAATTTATTATTACGAATGTAGGAATATTTCATATTTTGTTGTTGACATATTTTTCACATTTTTAACGAGCCACTAAAAAATTTGCATACAGTTTTTAAAAAAAAATGGCCATAAAAAAATTTGCATACTCTTTTGCTCTCTGGTTTGAAATCGCATACAGAGTATGCGATTTCTAACCAGAGTTTTAAAAAAAAGTAATTGGGTCACGGGTTTGAAATCGCATACTCTGTATGCGATTTTACCTTTTGGTTTTAAAATCACATACTGAGTATGCGATTTTACCTTTTGCTTCTAAAATCGCATACTCAGTATGCGATTTTACCTTTTGCTTTTAAAATCACATACTGAGTATGCGATTTTAACTTTTTCTATCTAAAATCGCATACCCAGTATGGGATTTACAATATTTTTATTAATATTTTCAAAGTTACAATATTTTTAGGAATATTTATTAAAGTTACAATATTTAATTTCAAAACCCCGTATCGACAACACTAGCTATATAACCTCAAGTTCCAACACTCAAAAGCATTCTAGCCTCTATCACAGATATCAAAGTGGGTACTACTCGGCCAAAAGACGCACGAAAATGTAAACTGGTCCTACAAGGACTCATAAAATCAATAACTTTCTCAGTACAATCGATAATGATATGATTGGATGATAGCCAATCCAATACCAATATCACATCAAAATCAGGCATAAGTATAACAATCAAAGTAACATATGAACATCTATTCCGGATTCACAGGTCATAAGTGCTAATCGCACTATCACAATAATAAACTTCCCCATTGGGGTAGAAACACGAATCTCGAAACCCAACAGTCTCGACTCAAGAGCTGCAACCTCAACATAACGAGATAAAATAAAAGAGTGGCTAGCTCCAGAATCAAACAGAACAAAAGCCAAATGTCCTAAAATTGACAAAGTATAAATCACTACCATATCGGTAGCCTTAGCATCCCTTCTAGTAGAAAATACTCAAATATGATGCTGAGTAGATGGATGAGGTAAGAAGCAGAAATTTGTACTGTTGAGCCTTTCTACCTCAATCTCTACCACTGTCCTGACATCTTCCCCTACCCTAGGGAGCATACTGAGCTAGCAGTGCCTGCTGCAGCTTTTCTGATAATCCTGGCCCTTGTTACTACGTTCTGATTGCTATGTCTTATACGCCCTACAAAAGTGGCGTGATTCCAAGTTTGATCACAAGCATAGCATCTTTGTGGAAGTGTGCATCTCCCATAATGGAAATAGGCACAACTATTGCAGTAAGGGTGAACCTGTCCCTGTACTTTCGGCTGTCTATGTTGAGCTCCACCTCGGATCTTCTGCTGCTGCTGCCTCCAGTGTGGGGGTATCCCTCAATTAGCATTGTCATCCTCTGCTTTCTTCTTCTGAGAGGAAGTTTGTCTCGTAGTAGCTAGTTTTCCCTTCTTTTCAGAAGATGCAAAATCCAAGATATGGGAAACTTTAAAGCTTCCCCATTCAAATCTTGGATGATCTCGACTTCATAGATCATTTCCTTTCTTCCAAAGCAAAACTGGTGTCTCTCAAGCACCTTAGTCTATTAACGTTCTAACCTTCCAACATAGGATTCGCCTTAGAGTCTATCTTGAAAAGACTCATTAGGTCCAAACAACGACCTACAAGTTTTCTCAAATTCTTCGTCCAATTAGATGGTCAAATATAATGTGACATAAAGTTCATATAACCGTCACATTGCCTTATAAAAGTTACTGATACCACGGTCAAACAACATTCCTTTTTTATCTCCATCAAATACCAACACTCAACCTTAGTGTTAGTCAACCTTGAAAATTTACCAATATGGATCTCGATAACTCGACCTCGAGTATATTCAAATTCAGATTGATACATCATAGTGTAATAGCAACCAAACTATGCCATTAACCAATTAACACAAACGATAATGGTCCTCATTGAGACTTATCACGAATTGTTCTTACTTCCTCTTTTGAAATCAACATACTTTCTTTTTAACACAGTACTATTACAATGATTTACCACTTATCATAAATCAACTTTCTTAACTCAAACAAGGAACTTGTTCATTGAGTTGAATCTAGGTTACTGGACCCGAGCCAGACCGATTACTTATCAACAATTACTAACCTCAAATAGGTGTTTCATCTCTTAATACTCGGCTCCATACAATCATGTCCCCTTTTACACATAAATGTCAACACACATTCACTAACACCACAACTTAGCAATTGTGTGACAATCAAACTTTAATCAATGTTAAGGATCAAATGATCAATCTCTCGAAGTATCTCGTATCCTTTACTTTGACATTATGTCAATACGCTTAACAAGGTGTACAACCTCCAAATCTGCACAGGATCATTCACATTCTCAGCACCCTTACCCAAATCTCAATCTGGGTCAAATAAACATCACCACATAGTGGTTTTACAAGGAGGTGAAATATCACAAATACAATTAACATTGGGGCAATTACTGAAATAGCATATTTTTGCATGCTAATTACTGAAATGTTAGAACTTTTCAAAAATTACTCAAATAGCATAATTATAGTTCAATAATTTATTGAAATATAGTTCAATAATTTATTGAACTAAAAAAATTAAATTTTTTAACAAATTTATTGAAAATAATAATAAAACATGATCAAATAGTTCAAGAAATTCTTGAACTTGAACTCAAAAAACCAAAAAACAAACAAATTCATTAAAAATAGCTATGAAAAATAGTTCAATAATTTATTGAATTATAGTTCAATAATTTATTGAACTATAATTATGCTATTTGAGTAATTTTTAAAAAGTTGAAACATTTTAGTAATTAGTATGCAGATTTATGCTATTTGAGACAAATTCTTATTAACATTTAGCAAACTCCTCATAAACTTTCCACTATTCAAGAAATAAAGCTTGAGAATAAAAGTTCTAGGCATACCTGGTGCTGCTGATCTCAGACGATGACTAGATAGTAGACTTAAAACAAAACATGAAAAACAAACATGCATCACATGTAGTCTACAGAACCAAAAGGCTCTGATACCAACTGTGACGACCCGACTCCTTCTAAATCATTTAAAATCAAATTGCAGCGGAAGATTTAATATTTAATAAAAATATGGCGTGGATTTATTTAAAACTTGGACTATCCACAACTTGTTTACACTTTTCACAATAAAGAATTTAAAAGACAGTAAATGCAATTCCTGTTGTAAGGTTAAAGGAGTTCAAGGTGATAAAAGTTAAAATAAAAAGCTTTTATGAGCTTATAAACAAATATACAACTCATGAGATAAAATAAAATGTGTCCATGGACTTTAAAATATATATAGTCCCTCTCGGCATCATCATCATCCAGATAAAACTGCACCAGCTCCTCTTCCACGACCCCGAACATTACCTGAAAATATTTGTAATATCATGAGCTAACAACAAGCCCAGTGAAAATAAACAGAATAAAAAGTAGCATTAGACTCCAAACCCACATCCGGATTTGTGTCTTAGTAAAACTTACATTCCCTTACCTTTCAACCACCAAAAGGGTTTTACATCAAGTATATCACTTTTACTTACCAATTCTCCCAAATAATTGGAGAACTATCTTCCAAGCCTTTAGGAGGATGTGTTTCATACACACATAACATTTTATTTCATTCTCTTCAATACCTTATACTATACATAAGGTTTACATTCAAGTGTTAATCTCCAAATTCAGGATCTTCCAATTTATTGAGAATCTAGTTCTCTTACATGTATATCATAATAATTATACAAGGTTCAATCTCATTCCTCTTTCATATACCACTCGGCTATACATCAAATGCATTTATTTTCTCTATAGAAATGTATGTTAGACATAATGTTTCAATTCTTTTCTCTATAGCAACTCAGGCTATCAAAAGTTTACTTTCCTTTTTCTTAATAAATAATGCTAAGCTCACTTAGTCTTAACATATTCAAATAAGATAATTCATTAACTTGCTCAACAAATGTAAAATGCATGCAACATTTACATCAACATAACTATCAAAATGCTCATAATGACAGTATGAAAGCTCCTGCAAGCTAACTATACTTCATTATCTCGCTTTCCAAAATAAAATATACGAAGTCTTTTCAATAATATCTTCCCACCTCTTATGATTAATGACAAGTAATGAAGCTCCTGCAGGCTAAGCATTCACCTCATTAACTCAGCCACCGAATACAAGTAATGAAGCTCCCGCGGGCTACTAATACACTGTATCCTCAACTGGTGATAATCGGATCTCAAATCTATATTCGAAAAGATAGTAGCACCTCTCAACTGATCAAATAAATCATCAATCCTTGGCAAAGGATATTTACTTTTCACAGTAACTCGGTTCAACTCTCGGTAGTCGATACACAACCTCATTGAACCATCTTTCTTTCTTACAAACAACACTGGTGCTCCCCACGGGGACACACTAGGGCGTATAAACCCCAAATCTAAGAGTCCTTGTAACTGACTCATGAGCTCACTCAGCTCCGCTGGTGCCATACGATAAGGTGCCTTGGATAATGGAGCCGTCCCAGGTAACACCTCTATCTGAAAATCCATCTCTCTCACCGGTGGTAAGGCGGGCAACTCATCAGGGAAAACATGAGAGAAATCCCTCACAATCGGTACTGACTCAAGTGTAGTCACACTAACAGACATGTCTACTACACTAGCCAGATAACCCATAGCACCATCACACAAGAGAGCTCTAGCCTGATTCGCATAAATGATTGCAGGAGTCACTCTACCTCGAGTCCCATAGAATCGAAAACTAGTCCCACATGGACCAATAAAATCCACAACCTTGGCACTACAGCCAATATTGGCGTGGGTGGCTGACAGCCAATCCATACCCTATATAATATCAAAGTCACACATAGGCATCACAATCAACCTAGCATGTAGACAACAACCCAAAATACACAAATCATCAGTATGAAAAACTCTGTCCACAACTATAGATTTCCCAAGCGGAGTAGAAACATGCAACTCATGCCCTAACGGCGCAGACTCCCATGCAGCGGACTCAACAAACTCAGTAGAAATAAAGGAATGACTCGCCCCCGAATCAAATAAAGCTAAAGCAGAATGTCCCAAGACTGTCACCGTACCAGTAACAATAGTACCTTACGCCTCGGCATCCTCTCTAGTAGTGGCAAATACACGGGCCTACTAAGGTGGCAAAGGAGGTGCATAAACAGGTGGTGGTGCTCTCTGATACTAGGTAGGCCTAACCTGGCCTCTACCCCCTGTCTGACCACGACCATGCCCTTGACCTCGTCCCTGGCCCTGAACAGTATACTACAGTGGATCCTGAAGTCTCGGACAATTTTATCGAATATGCCCATATAGACCACAGTGATGGCACTTCATACCCCTATGCTGCTGTGCCAGACTAGTCTGAGATCCATATAGTCCTCCTCCTTTACCCTGTACATGTCTCGGGTGGGTTACATTCTCGGCCTTTTTCTCAGAAGGCCCAATATCCAAAGACAAGGCAAAATCTAAAGCCTCAACATAAGTAGTAGGTCGGAAAGCTCGTATGTGACCTCGGATGTCAGCTCTCAAGCCCACAACAATTCTCTTCTTCTTACTCTCACAATCGGCGACTTGCCCAGTAGTAAACTTGGACAAACGGTCAAGCTCCCTCTCATACTCAATCACAGATCGATCTCCCTGTCTCAGGGTCAGAAACTGTACCTCCAACTGATCCCTGATATCCTCCGGGTAATACTTTTCAAAGAACTTCTCCCTAAACATCTCCCAGGTGGCTATCAAAGTAGGACTCAAAGAACGATAAAGTCCACGCCACCAATATAAAGTATCATCAACAAGAGAATAGGTCCCACAATGGACCTTCAGTCGGTCAGGACACTAAAAAGACTAAAGGGCTCTCTCAACCCTCGTAACCCATCTTTCGGCAAGCGCCGGATCAATAGATGTCCCATCAAACTCAGGAGGAGCATGTCTCAGATAGTCTTTTAGAACCTTAGCAGCATCGCTACTCTCAGGTCTGTCAACTGGAGCAAGTACTCTAGTAGGTGGTATAACATGATCATGGTGTCCTCCACCACCTCGTAACAACTCTAGATAATCCCCCATGGGAATAGTGACATTACCTGCAGGCATAACTGGCCTTTCAATTGGAGTCTCATCCTCGTGCACAATACCCGGGCCCGATCCTCTAACATCAGTATGATCCTCAGGCGGAGGCGGAGTAACTATCCTAGCACGACCTCGACCACTACCTCGTACCGTAGTTGGTACACTACACTGACTCCTCCTAAGTGCAGCTACTTTGGGAGGCATACTGAAATCACAATTAGACAAGTTTTTTGTGAGTCAAACATAAACCAGGAACTTACAAGTCTACACTTAACTTATCGGTAAAATATTCTATAAAGTACAAATTTAGAAGATACCTGGTGCCGTCGATCCGAGTGATGCTTTGGACAAGGACTTAAACCAAAACATGAAAAATATGCGATGCATATGGTCTACAGAACCCGTAGGCTCTGATACCAACTGTAAAGACTCGAATTTTCTCAAATCTTTAAATCAGAATAAACAGCGGAAGACTTATTTTTATAAAAATTTGGCGTGGATCTGTTTAAAATATAGACTACCAAAACCTGTTTACATGGGCCCATTTAAGAGAAAGTAAAAACGAAGAAGTACATACTTCTTTTCATGATAAAATCAAAGGAAATAAACTCGATAATATATACAATAAGTCTTAGGCTCTCATAAGCCACAAAATATAAGTTTAAGGCCTAACAACATAGCATTCATAGAATGCCCCAAAATACACATATGTCCATGTCCCAAAAGCCATCCCCTCGAGATCAAGCAGCACCACCTCCACGACCTCGTCCTCTCCCACGAGTATTACCTGAAAAAGGTTTAAGTGTAGCAACATTAGCATAAAAATGCTAGTGAGAATAAGATGGATGCAAGCACTTCTATGGATCAAATCCCATATCGAAAAATGTATCCAAAAATCCTTTTGTGCTCTTACTACCAATTTGATATTTCCAAGTACTTTCCATAAGAAATCAATCCCATTCTACTATATCGAAATTTCAAAAAAGTAAACATTCAACTCGTAAAATAAAGTACTAGTTCATAACAAAGTAATTAACAAAGTAAATAACAAAGTAAATTTCCCATTTGTGACCACATTGTCACCATACACAACCATAATATGACCTAAAAGCCATTGTGACCACATTGTCACCCAATACGAACCATAGTATGACCCGAAAGCCAATGTGATTACATTGTCACCCAATACGAACCATAGTATGACCCGAAAGCCATTGTGACTACATTGTCACCCAATACGAACCATAGTATGACCCGAAAGCCAATGTGACTACATTGTCACACAATACAAGAATTGTCTCCAAATTCCTTTTTAACTATCTTATGGCCACTCAATTCATCGGAATATCTACTACTCTTCTCCAATTTCTGGAATCTAATTCTCCTCGAGAATAAAACTTAATCCACCAAAATACATCCCACAAACTTAATTAATTCTTTCCTTATGCAATTTCCTTAACTCCCAAATAATAAGTATTCGTGGAAAAGTTCTAAAATCTAATAACCCTCTTAACTTCGATAGAACAAAATCGTCAAGTAATTTGAAAGCATAAAAGTATTCACAACCATTTTAAACTCACCTTAGTGATGTAGTCAACTCCTAATCGCCGGTTGACCAAAATCACGATCGATGCACAAAACCTATAATTAAATACACCTAAAGTATATTAATTTAACGAATTGAACCACGATCGTCACGATAGTGAAATAAAAGATAAAACACCCCATAAATGCCCCCAAGAGGCCCACGGCCCAAGGGAAAATAGAGGTGAAGTTGGTTTTCTGGATTTTTAAGCACTTTAAAAGGGTTTCGAGTTGGTTTTGGGCACTTTCGAGGTTGGTAATATCAATGGGTAAACATGATTTAGGGTTTAGGTCAAAAGTTCAATCCCGAACAATTTAGTAAAATCATAAAACATATCAAATTCAAAACCCTAACCATCATGAAAAATGAGAATAACTCAAGGAAAAGGTTTTTGGCTCAAACACGACTCTAGGGTTTAGGGAAAGTTCTAAATATGCATAAAACAACTCCCTCGATCTAAATCTCCGAGTTCCCGAGCAAGAAATAGAAGATTGAAACCAAAATCACCATTAAAACACTATTTGAAGCTTTAGGTTTTGAACTTAAACATACCTTAAAGCCTTGAGACAACGGATGGAAAGTTTGATTGGTAGCTTGGAAATGATACCCGGGCCCGTGGCTATCCAACGTAACTGAAATTATGACGATCGGGCAAGAAACAAAGAAAAGCCAAAATTTGGAAATCACCAAATGATGTCCACGTCTCAAAGGAGAAGAAGAGGAAGAAATTTATGAAGAAATTGTCTAATTTTGGATATTTAAGGAGAGAATGAATAGTGTTTATATTTTTAAGAAAGTCAGAAATGACGCATACGTCCTTTTCTTGCCTTAAGCTATTAAAACGAAACCCGAACCACTTAAACTTGCCCAATGGTGATTAATAATAATTAATTGGCCTATTAATAATTATTAATACCATCGAAACTAATTTAAGTTAAATAAACAATTACAAAGGTTTCCGAACGAAAATAACTATTTACTTCTAAACAACAAATTCTAAAATTATCTTTATTACTTTAATTCAATAAATAAATAAATAAAATACTAAATAAAAAAAATTCACCTAAAAAATAACGGGACGTTACAGTGAAATTCTTACATGGAAGTAAATCCATGTTTAAATTTGATCCCGTGCAACTCATAAAATCTTCCATTTTATCTATGTGCACTAACATACTATTTGTAAATTTTATTTTAGTCACATTAGTTCTAGGATTCTCAAAATTCTTAAGCTCCCACTACAAAGTAATTCTCCATTACTTTCATTTGTTTAATGATTACAATTCTATACTTCTTATTATTCCAAAAATAATGTATAAGTATAAGTGACACTTTTCAACTCAACTATTGAAAATTCATGTCATTTTTATTTCACTTATTTTGAACTTTATTCATTGATTTTGAAGTCAATGAGTTTTATTTGGACTTCTAAAGGTCCTTGTGGTTCGTACTAAGACGCTCTCACTTAAATAAAGTTCTACAAGTAGTTTAACCATTTAAACTTTTAAATAACTAGTTGTTTTATTGTGAAATAAAATCATTGTAATTCTTTTCTTTCTTAAGTAAGGTTTAAAGCTTTCAGTATCACTGATTTACTGAACTTATCTTTAATAATTTGTGAATACAATTATCCACTAATTATTGCATTTCAATTTCTGTTTTGTTTATTCCATATCAGTTAGTATTCCTTTAAAACATCCTTTTAAATAACTGAATATTTGGAATGTAAGAAATTGATTGTTTGTTTATTTATCACTTAAGTTCTAACATCTGAATGTTCAAGCTTTAGTGATATTTTAGTCTAGTTATCTTTGATAAATCAAAGATATTCGTTTTTACTTATCCCATAAGTTCGTGGATTAATATGGTTATCATCTCAAATTTCTTGAGAACCATCTTTAAGAGATTAATCCTTCTAACTTATTTAAGTAATTTTAGACTTAAGTATTTAAATATTTTTAAACCTTTATAACTTGTTTAGATATTTTGGAGTTTAGAATTTGGTTTTGGAATTATTTGTTTTATGATGTATTTTGAATATTTATCCAATCACATTTTGGAATATTGTAATGAAATTGCAAAGGAATATTTAACTAAACGACTTTTTTTAATATATTCCTAATTGATTCTTATAAGGTGAGAATCAATATTTATTACATAATTCAAAATTTAAAAAACTTAACTAAACTAGAAATTTAAATGAAAAATTAAAGACTGAAAACAGTAAATCCAATCTACTTTTATCTTGAGTCATCTTCAAATCAGTAGTGTTGAAGAATCAAGCTGCACCTGTAAAGTTTTTAAAAAAACTTTGCGTTAGTGACTATTGAATCAACCATTCAAAATAAATTTCTCAAATTTTTCACTAAGTAAATCTAATTTACCTTCTTTCCCCTTTTTCTTTTCTTCGAGATATTTGGGGCAATTTCTCTTCTAATGTCCATCTATGTTGCAATGAAAACATTTCCCTTTAGGCTCTTTGGTCTCAGCCTTAAAAGCTTTCTTCTTAGCATTGACCTTGGTCTTTTTAGCAGTACAGCCCGTTTTCTTCTTAGAAGCATTGAAGACAACGTTTGCTTCTCCCGACTTCTTGTTTTCCTTTTTCATTGCTTCGAAGGTTTGAAGTTCGTTTAGCAATTGAGTAAGGGAGTAGCTCAGTTTGTTCATGATCAAATTGCTTTTAAAATTCAAAAAACTCGGTGGGAGAGATTCCAATATAAAGCTTATCTGGGACTCGTCATCAATCATGGCCCCGTTCGTTTCAGCTACGTTAAAGTAGTTCATCATTGTTAGAACATGATCACGAATAGATGTGCCTTGTTTCACTTGAGTGTTATAAACTGTCTTTATAGCCTCATGACGTGCTTGTTTTGATGGTTGGCCAAACATGCCCTGCACAGAATCAGCTATTTCCAAAGCCGTTTCCATTGGTTCATGTTTCTTGGCTAAGACGTCACTCATCCCAGCCAATCAAATAAACACGGGCCTTATCATTGGCCCGGACCCAGCCCTCATATGCATCCTTTACAGCTTTAGGAGCATTGGTAGCAGGTGTTTCAGGTTTAAGTTCACTAAGAACAAATTTCAGGTCTTCTACCACGAGAATGGTGTTCATTTCATTTTTCCAGGAGGTGTAGTTATCTCCATTTAGCTTGTTCTTCCAAGGATTCCGACTAAAGCAGATGCCATATTACTGAAAATTTAAATAAACCTTATCTTAGTAATCTAACATGCTTTCAACATTCAAATATAAAATTTCGACATATAATTAAATATGATGCATGAATGCGAACATATTAATGAACAGAAAAGCCCTAAAACATGTTCCTATGTCACGATATTTTAATGATACCAGTGAAGTGCCGTCGAATGATAGGTCAGTTACCATCATTAGAACGAGATGCCACTCGAACAATTGACAACTCCAGAATAACTCATATTCCTATGTCATTGTTTACCGTGTATTTGGTCCAGAATTTTGATAACAGACTTTATCAAATTTCCTTTTAAGAGTAACCCACTAATTTAGTCTTTTAAATAAAAATTGAAGAGTGTCTACGAAGTGTAGATTCAGTCTTCAATCGCATTTAAAATTCTTTATCCCTTTCAGGAGACTCACCTTGATATTGATTTATACAAAAAGAACCTTCCAATGGGAATGAACACCTGCAGCAGTGTTACAGAGACCTTGTATAAATCTCACATTTTGAGCCCATTAGTGGAGACCATAGGATACATTGACATGTTTCCTTCTCCCACTTAATATTTCAAGTTAGGGTTTCATAACTTAGACTAATTCATGCTAACTCATTACTCCAAGTTTTAATTGACCTAATCAACTTTAACTATTAAATTGGTTAGATTAATTTTATAAATGTGTTCATTCAAGTTTTCCTAATTAAAACTGATCATATTATGCGCCGTCTTAATAATTTCGATTTATTAATTTGAACTTTTCTCCCAGATCGCTCCCAGTTAGAGGCGCTCCGTGTTAGGGGAACTTTATGAAACCTCATCACTTGGGCAGAGCTTTCTCGCCAGAGATCCATTCAATTCAATTAATCTCAATTATTAATTTTTAATTAACCCTTAATTAAAAGTTTCTATTTGTTTATCTTATATGGATTTTGGCCCAATTGTTTAAACAATAATTCCATATTACAAATTGTAATGTCCCGTTATTTTGTGATAAAAAAAATTAATTTAATTTATTTTATTTTAAGTAATTAAAGTTTATTTATTTATCGGTAAATTAGAATTTAGTAGTTTATTTCGTTTTAAGTCATTTTAATGGCTTTATTTATTTAAATATGTTTTAATGGTATTAATAATTATTAACGGGCCAATTAATAATTATTAATCACCATTGGGATAGTTTAAGAAGTTCGGGATTCGTTTTATAAGCCAAAAGTCATAAAAGGACGCAACCGTCATTTCCAATTTCTTAAAAAACTATCCAAACACTATTCATCTCATATTTAAAATGCCTTTGACTTCATTTGACCAAGCAAAATTCATCTTCTTCTTCATTTCTCTCCTCCCAAAACCGTGGGCCTTCTTCCTCCATTTCCCAATTTTGATTTTCGTTCCTTTCTTGCCCGATCGACTTGATTCCGGGTCCTTTGGAAAGGTATCGGTCCTACGATTCTTTTCCACCTAGCTATTGTCCGTTTCTCTCGAGATCCAAGGAGTTCTCGGTAAGTAAAGCTTGAAACCCTAAGCTCCAAATAGTGTTCTAATGGAGTTTTCTTTGATTTCTTTCGATTTCGTGTTGTGAAACTCGGTGTTTGTAAATACGGGAGTAGTTTTAAGTTGTAAAGACTCGAATTTTCACAAATCTTTAAATCAGAAGTAAAACAGCGGAAGACTTATTTTTACAAAAATTTGGCGTGGATCCGTTTAAAATACGAACTCCCTAAACCTGTTTACATGGGCTCAATTCAGAGAATTTAAAACAAATGACATTTCACTCCATTTTATACCCAAAATCAGAGAAAATAATACAAAATAATCTACAACAGTTATTAAATTCTCATGAGTCATAAATACAAGTTTAAAAGTAATGACATATGATTTTTATCAAGCATTCGTAGAATGCTCCCAAATTGTACATATAAAGTCCATGTCCCGAAAGCCATCCACTCGTGATCAAGCAACACCATCTTCTCCACCTCGTACCCTACTAAGAGTAATACCTGAAAAAGTTTAAGTGTAGCAACATTAGCATAAAAATGCTAGTGAGAATAAAATGGATGCAAGCACTTCTATGGACCGAATCCCATATCGGAAAATGTGTCCAAAAATCTAAGTACTCTTGCACAACCCATTCAATATTCCAAAGTACTTTACATAATAAGATCAATCCATTCTACTAACTCGTAAATTCGGAAAGTAAATATTCAAGCTCGTAAAATAAAGTAGGTACTAGTGCTTAACAAAGTAAATGACAAAGTAAATAACAAAGTAAATAACAAAGTAAATGACAAAGTAAATAACAAAGTAAATAACAAAGTAAATGACAAAGTAAATAACAAAGTAAATAACAAAGTAAATGACAAAGTAAATAACAAAGTAAATAACATCCGTGACCACTTATCACCAATCATAACCATTCCGTGACCTCCGTGCATAACGATAATATGCATGCATAACGATAATATGCAAGTCACCAATCACAATCATTCCGTGACCTCCGTGCATAACGATAATATGCAAGTCACCAATCACAATCATTCCGTGACCTCCGTGCATAACGATAATATGCATGCATAACGATAATATGCAAGTCACCAATCACAATCATTCCGTGACCTCCGTGCATAACGATAATATGCAAGTCACTGTGACATCTATGCATAACGATAATATGCAAGCATAACGATAATATGCAAGTCAACGTGACATCTATGCATAACGATAATATGCAAGCATAACGATAATATGCAAGTCAACGTGACATCTATGCATAACGATAATATGCAAGCATAACAATAATATGCAAGTCAACGTGACATCTATGCATAACGATAATATGCAAGCATAACGATAATATGCAAGTCAACGTGACATCTATGCATAACATGCAAGCATAACGATAATATGCAAGTCAACGTGACATCTATGCATAACGATAATATGCAAGCATAACGATAATATGCAAGTCAACGTGACATCTATGCATAACGATAATATGCAAGCATAACGATAATATGCAAGTCAACGTGACATCTATGCATAACGATAATATGCAAGCATAACGATACTATGCAAGTCACCGTGACATCCGTGCATAATGATACTATGCAAGTCACCAATCACAAACCATTCCGTGACATCCGTGCATAACGATACTATGCAAGTCACCGTGCATCCGTGCATAACGATACTATGCAAGTCACCAATCACAAACCATTCCGTGACATCCGTGCATAACGATACTATGCAAGTCACCGTGACATCCGTGCATAACGATACTATGCAAGTCACCAATCACAAACCATTCCGTGACATCCGAAAGTGAATCTCATCACTAATAATATCGTACTAACTCGATTCTACACAAGAATCTCTCCAAAGTTCTTTTAACTATTCTAAAACTACTCAAGATAAAAGGAGTACATAATACTCTTCTACAAGTTCCGGAATCTAATTCTCCTCGAGAATAATAACTTAATCCACCAATAACATCTTACTTTAAACAACAACCAATCTTATTTCATTCTCTTTAATACCTTATACTGTACATAAGGTTTACATCGAAAATTACAATCTCCAATTTCAAGATCTTCCAAATAAATGAGAATCTAGTTCTCTCATATAAACAATTCAATCTCATTCTTCTTTCCTATGGCTCTCGGTTATATATCAATTGCATTTCTTTTCTCTATAGAAATGTATGTTAGACATAATGTTTCAATTCTTTTCTCTATAGCAACTTAGGCTATCAAAAGTTTATATAACCTTTACCAAAGCTCCCGAACTCAAGAAACTAACTCCCAAATAACATACATTCTTGGAAAGTTCTCAAGTCTATTAACCCTCTTAACATCGATCTAACATAAACGTCAAGCAATTCGAAAACATAAAAGTAATCACAACCATTTTAAACTCACCTTAGCCAAATTAGTTTTGGTCCAAAACTCCGATTTCCCACAATTCAACAACCGAGCAATCGCACCTACAATTCACCGATTGTACAACATATTACAATTCATAACTAATATGCGAACAAATGTGTAATTTCGGGTGAATAGTGATTTCGGATGAATAGTGTCTCGGGTGAATAGTGTTTTCGGGTGAATAGTGTTTTTCAAAATCCGGGCTCAAAATCGTCATTTTTCATGATAGAAATTCATGATTTCAACTTCAAATCTCATTTACAATAAAAAACGAACAAAACCACCTAAAAAGTTTGAAAACTTACTTTTTGGGATTTCCCTTAGAGAACGGGAAACTTGAAAGCTAGGTTGGATAGGTAGCCCTCGTCCCTACCAATCCAACGCAACCGAAAACACGACGATCCGCCGAGAAACGAAAGAGAAACGAAGAAAAGAAAGAAAAACCAAAAACTCTCCAATGGAGGAAGTTGTTCACGGCAAGGAGAAGAAGAAAGATGATGAGTTTTTTGGTCAAATCTTGGTCAATGATAGTTTAAGAAGAAGAAGAGAAGAATATCTAGATATTTAGGTTTAAAGGGAAATTACGAAAATGCCCTTTTGATGACTTTTAGCTTAAAAACGAATCCCGAACATCTCAAACTATCCCAATGGTGATTAATAATTATTAATTGGCCCGTTAATAATTATTAATACCATTAAAACGTAATTAAATAAATAAAGCCATTAAAATGACTTAAAATGAAATAAACTACTAAATTCTAATTTAATGATAAATAAATGAATTTTAATTACTTAAATTAAAATAAAATAAATAAAAGTTTTTTTTTTATCACAAAATAACGAGACGTTACATAAGTGCTTTTACAAACTTTCCCATAACCCTAAAATCGAGTTTCAGTCGAAACTCTTCCCATTTGAAATTTACCCTTTTGGGATTGATTATGGGTTAGAATTTAATGAAATAATGTTTATTTAAATTCAATTCAGGAAAGGGTATAATGTTCAAAAACCCTAATTATCGATACCCATTGAAATCGGGAATACCGAATTTGCTTAAAACCAACTCGAAACTCTTTTAAATTGCCTAAAAGCCGGAAAACCAAACCCGAGACCCAATTTTGATGATAGGGCCGTGGGCCTCATGTGGGGATTTATTGGGTTTTTCGTCGCTTTGTATGTTTAGTTGATGTTTGATCGATAGTTGGTAAAGTTATTGATTATGTGTTATAATTCGATTGTAGGTGTTTTCGAACCACTTGCTTGATCGCTCCTTCAGAATTAGGAGCAAAGTCATCTTTTATTAAAGGTGAGAATAGTTAGGATTTAAAGTATTTATAGAAAGCAAATGAGTGTGACGGTTTGTAGAGTTTGAAACTAAGACTAGAATCCGAATCTAAGATTAAAGGGATGTGAGTTAGTGCCCTTAGGATTAGAAGTTAATCCTTTAAGTGAGAACTTAGGAGTTCTCGAGGAAAGTATTGAATCTTAGAAGATTCTAAGTTAGTTTCGATTTGAAACTAAGGTTGGACCATTGGAAGTTAAAAGATCCAACTTGTAATTAGAACGATTAATAGAACCTCGGATTATTGAAAGTTTAGAATCCTGGAAGGTAAAGGTTAATCGTTTAAGTTATGATTCTACTTTTATTATTGTTACCGGAGTTCGATTTACATATCGTTCGTCCGAGATGCTCATTTATTTTACTTGTTTTAATTCCGCACTCTATTTATTTACTTTTACAAGATATGCAAGCATATGCTTATCATTTACACCATACCATTATCGCATCATTCATGAAAAAGAGAAAGCAAGTGAAAAAGAAACAAAAGTGAAAAAGAGATGAATGGGATCCTACGGGATTTGCTCATTACTCTAAGTGAAAAGGAGACGAATGGGATCCTACGGGATTTGCTCATTACTCTAGATGAAAAAGGAGTGAATGGTATCCTACGGGATTGACGCATTACTTCATTCATGCATAAGGGTATATGCGAACCCTACATTGCATATGATTGATGATATAGAGAATTGAGATGTTATATTTTATACAAAGTTTATTTACTGTACTTATTCTATGTCATAACAAGTTAATGGATGAGGATTGACTAAGAGTGTAGTAATATCATCCTTTGGAAAGTTTAGAATGAAATTACCTAGAGTTTGGAAGACTTTAGGAGTAAATTGTGTCAGATTACTTGGACACAAATCGAAATGTGAGTTTGAGGTCTATCTTTACTTTTTATGCTTATTATTCTCACTGGGCTTAAGTTGTTAGCTCATGATATTACAAAAATTTCAGGTAATGCCCTGGCTAGAGGCCGTGGAAGGGGAGATGGTGCTGCGTGATCGAGGGATGTTGACCTCGAGATGGACTCGTTGTTGTAAAGTCTATGAAATTATTTTTGTGAATTTCAAAGGCTTTGATGTTGTATTTAGCTCATAAGAGCTTTTGATGTGGGTTTTATGATATGAAATATATGAACTCCTGATTGGGATTTAAAGTCCATGTGATTTTATTAGATTTGAAAAATTAGGATGTAAACAGGTTTTTGGCATGCCAATTTTCAAACAAAACCACGCAAATTTTATTAAAATAAAAGACTTCCGCTGTTTTCTCTGATTTAATTTATTTAAAAGTGACGGGTCGTCACACAACTAATTCATTTAGTTTCTATTCAACTTTTAAACTAGATTTAACTTTTGAATTTTAACTAAATAAGCATGCTTTTAATTCTAAAACAATTAGAATAAAATTATATAATTTTCGATAAAAACATTTATAAAATAAAATTATAGCATGCTTCACATACATTAGCATATAATAACACATATTATATCATGATGCATGTATGTACAATTAATTAAAATCATACAACCTATGGTGGGATTTTCTACATGACATACTCTTATGCATGAATATTATTTAAAAACAATTATATCATACATATAAACAATTTAAATAATAAATAGCTAAATTGACCGGTATTCTTGGAACTATTTCTAAAAGGGAAAATTAAAATTACAACTTAATTTAAATCTTCCATTGTAGAATTTTTTAGGCTTCAACTTTCTCTCTCCTCCATGGTGTAGGCGTGGGCATGGGTATTTATTGGGAAAATATTATCTCCTTAATATTTCCATAAATACTTGTTTTAAAATAATTATCTTTTAATTATAGGGAAAAAATAAAGAAAATATTTTCTATGTAATCGTATATCAATTTCTACATTCATAATTCAAGATAGGAATATAATCTTTAAAAGATTTTATCCTTATCTTAAATATCTAAATTTTTAAATTGAGATAACAAGTTAATTATGATAAAATATCCTACCATATCTTTACCTTTTCTCTCTCCTTGGGCGTGGACATCATTGTTGATGGAGAAAAAATTTCTTTTCTTTCCTCCCCTTTGGTGTAGCTGATTTTGCTCCTCTTTGGTATGGGAAAATTACAAATTTTTTCCCATACCCTAAAATTAGGGTTTACAAATTTTCTACTAAAATTTAAAATCCTAAGTAAGTAACATCCCATTACTTTTGGGGGTAATTTTTTTTTTATTTTATTTATTTACTTTAATTAAAGTATTTAAGGTTAATTTAAAAAATAGTGATTTCGATTTTAGTAGCTATTTTCGTCCGAAAACCCTTTTAATCCTTTTAATACTTTAAATTCGTTTCGGTGACATTAATAATTATAAATGGGCCAATTAATAATTATTAATCACCATTAGGCTAGTTTAAATGTTTCGGGTTTTGTTTTAAAGGCTTAAAGCAAATAAAGAACGTAGGCGTCATTTCCGATTTCTTAAATATCTAAACACTATTCATCCTTATCCTTTATTAAGCCAAAATTAGACAAAAATCATAAATTTCTTCTCATTTTTTCATCCCAAACCCGTAGCTTAGAGAGAAAAAAAGAGGAGAGAAAGAATTTGTCACCCCGGCTTCGTTTCTCGACCGTTTTCATCGTGCCTTAGCTCGTTGGAAAGCTCTCGAGACGTACTTTCTACTCATCCTAACAATTTATGTTTTTGCTCGTTTTCTCGAGGCCTTAAGGTATGACAAAGTTTCTAACATTTGATGTGAATAGTATTTTAATGGTGGTTTTGGATTGAAATCTTCAAATTCGTTCACCGAAGCTTGAAGATTTCCATCGGGAAAGTCATTTTGATCGATTTTAGAAACTTCCCCTAAACCCTAAAACCGAGTTTGAGCCGGAAACCTGTCACATTTGATTTTCCCTCACTTGGCCATGTTTAGGATGTTAGGGTTATTGTGTTTTTTCTAATTACTTAATTTTTCGGAAATCGATTAATGAACAAAACCTTAATTTACGTATACCCATTGTAGTTGTGAACCTCCAAAGTATCCGAAACCAAACAGAAAAACCTCTAAAGTGCATAAAAACAAGAAAACCAAACCCGAACCCTATTTTCCCTTGTATAGCCGAGAGTACCATAGGGAGAAAATCCGGGTTTTTCATCGTTTTGTATGTTTAGATGTAGTTTGAACGATTTTCGATTAATTAATGTTATTTAGGTGTAATTCGTTTGTAGGATTGTGTTTTGTTCGTGGGTTTGCAACATCGGATTGATCGGAGCTTTTCCACAAGCTAAGGTGAGTTTAAAAGGGAAGTTAGTAATTTTATGAATTAAGTTTCATTACAATTTTGTTTATCGAGGTTAAGAGGGAACTAACTTCTTAGAATTAATGTTTGGTTGGAGACTTTAATTCGGAAGTGATTGGAGAGAATTTGGAATTTTACTGAGTTCGGTGAAAAGGAAACATCGGAGTGGTTTGGAAGTATTGTAAATGAATTGGAGATGTTAAATGAAAGTGGAAGTTAAAAAGCACTTTGAGTGGTTTGGGAGTCAAAGTGGCTTAGAAAATACACTTGAGTGATAACTCGTGTATGCCAAGTTGATTAGGTTCTTTAGTAACTTAGTAGAATTCAGTTAAGATTATCTAACTTATTAGAGAACTTGATGGTTTGTGATACGGCACATGATAGTATTTTGATTCGGATCCATACGGTATCATGGTGCGATGGTTTGTGATATGGTACGTGGTATGTTGACTTCGGTCCATACAATATTATGGTACGGTACATGGTAGTATGTTGATTCGGATCCATACGATATCATGGTAAGATGATTTGTGATACGGCACGTGATAGTATGTTGATTCGGATCCATACGGTATCATGGTGCGATGATTTGTGATACGGTACGTGGTATGTTGACTTCGGTCCATACGGTATTATGGTACGATGACTTGTGATATGGTACGACCGTACGTGGTATGTTGATTTAAATCCATACAATAGCACGTTACGATGAAACTTGTTTGGTAACGAAGATAGCTATCATTACAATTACATATTCTTTAGAATTGTGTAGTAAGACTTAGTAATGGTCGTTACTTTCACTTTAAGTCTTTATTTCTATTACTTGGCATTGAAAGACCATTACAGGTAGTATATTACTATCGTATGATTGAATGGAAATTGGAAGTGTGGAATGGATAGTAAAGAGCAATTTAGGCCGTTGGACACAATTTCTCGTATGAAATTTGGTTCATAGGATTACTTGCTTTCGTTTTATTCTCACTAGCATTTTTATGCTAATGTTGCTACACTTACAAATTTTCAGGTAAACCTAGTCCTAAGAAGTGTGGTAGAGGAGGTGGTGCTGTGTGACTTGCCGAGTTGGTGTACGGACAATGATACACATGCTTTTGGTTTAGCATTCTTTGAAATACTTGTAAATTATTTCCAACTTTCGTATTGTGTCTTTTTTAGCCCGAAAAGGTATTTGTTTAAAATTTGCATATGTTTTATGATTTGAATCTCTTTTGGAAATTTAAATTATATGCTGGAATGCGCATTCCCGATTTATCGCTTTCTCTGAATATGGGTTGTTGTAAACAGGTTTTGGTTATCCGATTTTTAAACGAACCCATGCCGTTTTTCTTTAAAACTAAGTCTTCCGCTGTGCAATTGAATTTAAAGAATTTAACGGAAAATCGGGTCGTTACAAAGTGCCTCAAGAATACCTAAACAGTCAACTAGCAAACCTCCACAATTTATATAGCACAATTTATATAAACATACATAAAACGATTTTTATGCAACCCACCAAAATTTTCGAAAACTCACAATTTTGCATGATAATTAAACCTAGCTCTGATACCAATTGAAGGGATGATTTACTAAAATAGCGGAAATTTATTTAGTAAATTTATTAACATTTAAAAACGGATCTATTAATATCATGCAATGTAACGTCCCGTTATTTTGTGATAAAAAAAAACTTTTATTTATTTTATTTAATTTAAGTAATTAAAGTTTATTTATTTATCCTTGAATTAGAATTTAGTAATTTATTTCATTTTAATTCATTTTAATGGCTTTATTTATTTAAATACGTTTTAATGGTATTAATAATTATTAACAGGCCAATTAATAATTATTAATCACCATTGGGATAGTTTGAGATGTTCGGGATTCGTTTTTAAGCCAAAAGTCATAAAAGGGCAAAATCGTAATTTCCCAATTTGCAAAATATCTAAAGTCACTATTTGCCTTCTTCTTTAAAAGAACCATTGACTCAAAAATTGACCAAATGCTCATTCATTTTCCTCCTCCTTTGCCGTGAGCATCAAGAAGAAAAGGGGAATTTTCGGGTTTCGCTTATTTCTCGATGGATCGACTTGATTCTCGTTCCATTGTAAAGGTATCGGTCCTACGATCCTTTTCCACCTAACCTTCGTACTTGCCACGCGTGTTTTGCGGAGATCTCGATAAGTAAAGTTTCAAACCCTAAGCTCCAAATAGTGTTTTAATGGAGTTTTCTTTGTTTTCTTTCGATTTCTTGCCGTGAAACTCGGTGTTTGTCAATCCGGGAGTAGTTTTACGTGTTTTTGGAAACTATCCCATAACCCTAAAACCGAGTTTCAGTCAAAACCCTTCCCGTTTGAAATTTCCTTTTTGGGATTTGAATTTGGGTTATAGATTCATGTAAAATTGCATATTTGAATTCAATTCGGGAAAGGGATTAATGTTCAAAAACCCTAATTATCGATACCCATTGAAATCGCACTACAAAAAAACTATCAATTTGCGACCACGAAATTGCGACCAAATGGTCGTTTTTTACCTAAAATGCGACCAAAAATGCGACCAAATGAGTGGTAGCCAAAAAGCTGGTCGGTATTGAATTTGTGCGACTGGATAGTCACAAAAATACGACCAAAAATTCTTTGTCCCAAAAAAGTCAACCTTTTAAAAATGCGAAAGATAAGTGACCAAATGGTCACATAAAAAAGTGACCAAATGGTCGTATTTTATGTGACCAAATGGTCACTTTTAGACTAAGTTAAAAAGTGACCAGATGGTCGCTTTTAAAGTGACCATCTGGTCGCATATAAGAATTTTTTTTAAAAATTTAAATTTCAATAATTAGTTAATTAATTATTAATTATTAATTATTTATTAATTATTAATTATTTATTTAATTAATATTAAAATTTCATTAAAAAAAATTGGAATTAAAATAAAAAATATATATATGAAATATTAAAAAAACGTTTTATACAGTCGAAAGAATCCTAGAACTACTGCGGAGGGGCGGGGGGTGGGGGAGGAGGCGTCAATGATGAAGGGCCGCCGCCTAGAGATCTGAAGTACGCGGCCAAAGCGGATGCGACCTGACGGTCGACTCGTGCCTACATGTCGGCCTCAATAGTAGCAACTCGAGTAACAAAGTCCTCGCGCATAGCCTCCATGTCCGCGTGCAGCTGCTGCTCAGCCGGAGAAGGGCCGGAGCTAGTGCTCGCTCCGCTCCGCTGAGGCCGGGCACACTCGCATAAAGGCGTCGCCCGTCTGAGCCGAGCCCAGGAACCGACCCATCAAGGCCGAACCCCTCCAGGACCTCCAAGAACGCCTCTATACGGTCCTCCTGAGTCGGTTGCGAGTCAGGTGTGGGAAACCCCTGAGTCAAGGACTCCGTGAAACGTTCCGAAACATTTAAAATTCAGAAAATAAAATGGTTAATATATAAGGTAGGAAAAATTTTAAAGAAAAAATAATAATTGAAAAAATTATTAAATACCTGAACTGCTTTTGCCTTATCGTCGACGAACGTCCCGTCCTTCTTCGTGTGAAGAACTCGGTACAGCTCATCGGGCGGGACGGGGCGCTCGTGTTTCGCTTCCTAAAAAATTAAAGAGTGAAGAATAAAACATAATAAATTAATAAGTAATTGAAAAAAGAAAACGAGAAAAAAGTACGTAAGTAAGAAAACGACGAAAAAAAAAACATACCAATCGACGATGGTGCTCGTCGTGGGTCCGCGCCACCACTGTGTGTTTGGAGGGATTCTTCGCGCGGTTGGCCTTATTCCTGCTTGACACTGCCTTGCCCTCAGGAGTGCTCAAGCTCGCGAGAAGCCGCGCGTGGTCCTCCGGGCTCATCCACACGGGGCGGTTTGCTGCTTGCTTTCTGCGCGCCGGAACATGACGTCCTTGAATCGATCCTGGGACGTGGATCGTCCCCATGGGGGAACAATCTACCGTCCGTGATATCGGGATCAATAACAGGAAACTTGCCCTGAAAAAATTGAAATAAAAAATTGTTAAAGTAATAAATTTATTTCTATAAATTTCAAAATAAATTAATTATGAAAATGAATGATGGTTTTACCTTCCAATTGTCGTACATCCGACATTTCTCCGTCGTCAGAATCTTCGTCCAGCGAAGGTCGCTGGGTAGAGGCATGCTCTGGAGGACCTCGCGAAACCGTTTTGAAACGGTCGGTATCGGGCCGTACTTCGCAAAATCAAAAAAATTATTGTGCTATATATTAGAAACTATTAGTTAAAAGGAATAAAAAACACTTTGAAAAATAGTAAACAAAATTACTTACGTATCCCCTTCAATCCGAAGGGTAGAGTCTGCGGCCCGAGACGGCTGCGTGCATGAAGTCGAGGGGCCAGCTGGATCCGACCCTGATGCAGACCCGGACGCTGACCTGGACGCATACCCTGATGCAGACCTTGATGCTAAGCCCGCAGTCGTGGCCAGGGAGTCCTGCGGCAGTCGTGGTGTCGCAGACTCGGTCTCAGGGACTCCATCGTCGAGCGTGGCAGCAAGTCCCGTCTCGTAACTAAAGAGGATGTCCAACTCCTCCGTAGTCAGGTCCGCATCAGGGGCAACGCCAGTATGTGTCTGCAGAGACCCCTCGTCACCCGCGTCGTCAGGCTCGTCTGACAAGGGAGGACGTCGTCTGCCCGTCATAATCCTACAACCAAAATAAACTAATTTAATACTAATTACGTAAGTAAAATATTGATTAGTTTATTTAATTAATTAATTAATAAAATAATGTAAAGTAAACTAACATAAATTAAGTAAATAATTTAAAATAAACTAATCAAATTAATTTGAATAAAAGTAAATTAAAATTAGATTAATTGAACTAAAAGTAATTCAATTAAACTTAAGATTAATTAATTAAAACTAAAATAAAATAATCATTTAATTTGAAATAAAGTAAACTAAAATTAGTTTCAATTGAGCTAATTTTAATTTACTTTAATTCAAATTAATTGCTTAGTTAATTTTAGTTTTAATTAATTAATCTTAAGTTTAATTGAATTAATTTTAGTTCAATTAATCTAATTTTAATTTACTTTAATTCAAATTAATTGCTTAGTTAATTTTAGTTTTAATTAATTAATCTTAAAGTTTAATTGAATTAATTTTAGTTTCAATTAATCTAATTTTAATTTACTTTAATTCAAATTAATTTCTTAGTTAATTTTAGTTTTAATTAATTAATCTTAAGTTTAATTGAATTAATTTTAGTTCAATTAATCTAATTTTAATTTACTTTTATTCAAATTAATTGCTTAGTTAATTTTAGTTTTAAATAATTAATCTTAAAGTTTAAATGAATTAATTTTAGTTCAATTAACCTAATTTTAATTTACTTTTATTCAAATTAATTGATTTGTTTATTTTAGTTTTAATTAATTAATCTTAAAGTTTAATTGAATTAATTTTAGTTCAATTAACCTAATTTTAATTTACTTTTATTCAAATTAATTGATTTGTTTATTTTAGTTTTAATTAATTAATCTTAAGTTTAATTGAATTAATTTTAGTTCAATTAATCTAATTTTAATTTACTTTAATTCAAATTAATTGCTTAGTTAATTTTAGTTTTAATTAATTAATCTTAAAGTTTAATTGAATTAATTTTAGTTCAATTAATCTAATTTTAATTTACTTTATTTCAAATTAATTGATTAGGAATACTTAAACAAAATTATTCTAATTAATTAATCTAATTGTACTTTACTTTAATCAAATGTAACTAAAACTAAGTAATTAAAAAAAAATTATTCAATAATTAAACTAAAATTAATTAATTAAATTAGTGTAACTCATTAATTTATACTACTTAAGTATAATTGAAGTTAAACTATTTGAATTAATTACCCTACTTTAAATTAATTGATTTAATTAAAGTAATCTAAATTACATTAATTAAACTAAAATTAAAAGTTAAACTAGTGTAATTATAAATTAATTTAGTTTAATTTTATTAAATTAAAGTAAACTATCTTAAATAAACTAAATAAGTAATTAAACTAAATTAGATTAAGTAATTAAATTAATTACTACTTAAATTGAATTAAAGTAAACTAAGTTAGATTAATTAAACTATTAGATTAATTAAACTAAAATTACTTAAAGTAATAAAATTAAAGTAAACTAATTAATTAGTTAATGTAAACTAAAATGCTATGAATTAAACAAAAGTAAACTAAGTAATTGATTACACAAATTTAGATTCATTAAACTAAAACTAATTAGATTAACAAAACTACACTAAACTACTTAATTAAAAACTAAAAACTAAAACTAAGTAAACTAAATTCTTAAACTAAATTTCAATTTGATACAAAAACTAACCTCGTAATCGAAACCGGGATTGGGGGTTGAGGGTTTTAGGTTTAGAGTAAGAATGGGAACGGGAACGGGAAGAAATAACGGGGAAGGGGAGAGGGGAAAGAGAGAAAAGAACAAAAAGAGAGGAAGAAAAAGAGAAAGACAGAAAAAGAAGAGAAAGGCAGAAAAGAAGAGAAAGAAGAAACGGAGAAAAGAAAAAGAAACGGGGGAAAGGAAAGGGATGGGAATTTAAATCATAATTTGCGACCAACTGGTCGCAAATATGTAATTATGACAAGAAACAAAAGGTCACGCGTGCTGGGACAAATGCGACCATATGGTCACATTTTTAGAGAGATTTGCGACCAAATGGTAGCATTTATTGTAAAAGCGACCATTTGGTCGCCCAGTTACCATAACCAAGAACAGCTGTCATATCACGAGTCCCATCAACAATTGCGACCATCTGGTCGCAATAAAGAAATTCACCGCCAAATATTGCGACCAGATGGTCGCATTCTTTAAATTCACCGCCCTAAATTTCATGGAAATTTAAACTTACCGCCCATATTTGTGACCATATGGTCGCAATTCCACTTGTATTTTTAAAAAAAATTATTATTATATTTTCCAAACATGCGACCATTTGGTCGCCTTTCTCTCCAAACCCTAAAAAACCCTAAACCCTAAACCCTAAAATGCGACCATTTGGTCGCCTTTCCCTTCTAAATTACTACCATGTGGTCACATTTTTTGTGAAATTGCGACCACTTGGTCGCAAATATTAATATTTATATACTTTTTTTTGTTTTATATTGGGTTACTTTCTGATATTTACATATGACGGGAACTCTTGTTTCCATGTTGTTATATTCATTGATATGTTTCTTCATGATTTTCGAGATAAATTTTTGTAATTCTTGATTTTGGAACTATTTGATTCTATTTAAGAGTTTTTTTTAATAGATATAGATAATTTTATTCCTGTTTTTCAAGATAGAAAGTGCTAAAAGGGAACCAAATAGACTATTGAAGATGTACATATTTATATATAATTTGCATCCACATATTCATTCGAAGCAATTCCACTGCAGAATTCGATATAAACATGTCAAAGTTGAAATCAAGAGGAATCTTTCTTATAATAAAAAAAAAAGTTAATTTCATTTTCATCGTATTTCATCATCTTTTGATTTTAAGTTTGGTTTATTGCTTTATTCATAATTGTAAATGCTTTACTTGAACAAAAAAGAGTCAAAAGGACTAGATTCAACTAGAGGTTTAAGGAAAATATAATTCTTCTCTGTACAATATTATTGTTCTCTCTTTGTATGAAATTCAGAATATTTTCAAGACGAGGTTAAATATTATTATTTACTCTACACAAATTTTAGAAAACTCTAAAAGCGTTTAGATAGCTTCTTGATCTTGAAGAGTTTTATATTAATTGAAAGTGAATAATTTTTATTTAATCGACATTATTATTATTGTTAAGAAATGTAATCAATAAAATTAACCACATCTTGAAATTTTGGAATTATTTGGTAATTTTTTCAATCATCTATTCTTATTTTTATTTTTTCTTTCTTAAGTTTATAATGTAATTTTCCTTTTACTTTATCTATTTTACCCCATAAATACAGTGGGAAAAAATCAACAATCATTAAATATTTTATTTGTTCATAAAATAAATATAATTTAAAAATTGATTAACAAACATTTTAACTAATACACATAAAACTCTTAAAATATAAAATTGAATTGTAAAATAAGACTAAAAATTCCACGTGCATCGCACGTGTTAAAAAACTAGTTATTTATAAATTATTGGTCATATAAAATCACAGAATTTGCGACCATCCGGTCACTTTCTAATGTGACCATATGGTAGCTTAATTCCCGCCAAAATTTTAAGCTACCACTGCTCAATAAAGGTCACTAAAATTGCGACCAGGTAGTCACTTTTAATTGTGACCACTTGGTAGCTTTTTTCCCTCCAATTTTAAGCTACCACTGCTCAATAAAGGTCACTAAAATTGCGACCAGGTGGTCACTTTTAATTGTGACCACTTGGTAGCTTTTTTCCCTCCAATTTTAAGCTACCACTGCTCAATAAAGGTCACTAAAATTGCGACCAGGTGGTCACTTTTAATTGTGACCACTTGGTAGCTTTTTTCCCTCCAATTTTAAGCTACCATTGCTCAATAAAGGTCACTAAAATTGCGACCAGGTGGTCACTTTTAATTGTGACCACTTGGTAGCTTTTTTCCCTCCAAAATTATGCGCCATTTTTTGCTACCAAGGCATATTTTAGTCACAAAAATGCGACCAGATGGTCGTTTTGTTAGGTGACCAACTGGTCGCTTCTTTTGCGCTATAATTTCGCGCCATTTTTTATGACTACTTCTACTTTTGGTCGCAACTGTCAGGAAAAAAGTGACCAGATGGTCACTTAAAGTCAACCTTCAAAGAAAGTGACCAGGTGGTCACCATAAAACTACCACTTTTTTTTTGTCGCAAATTTTCGGTCGCATTTTGACAGTTTTTTGTAGTGTCGGGATTATCGAATTTGCTTAAAACCAACTCAAAACGTATTTAAATTGCCAAAAAGCTGAAAAACCAAACCCGAACCTCTTTGTTTAGGGAGGGCCAAGAGCCTCCAAGGGGAAGGATTGGTGGATTTTCGTCTTTTTGCTTGTTTAATCGTTGTTTAATCGTTAGTTGGTAATTTTATTAATTTTCGGGATATTAATCCTTTTGTAGGTGTTTTTGAACCGCTTGTTTGATCGCTCTTTTCAGACTTAGGAGCAAAGTCTTCACTTTGTTAAAGGTGAGAATAGTTAGGATTTAAAGTAATTATAGAAATCGAATAAGTGTGAAGGTTTGTAGAGTTTGAAACTAAGATTAGAATCCGAATCTAAGATTAAAGGGTTGTGAGTTAGTGCCCTTAGGATTAGAAGTTAATCCTTTAAGGAGAACTTAGGAGTTCTCAAAGAAAGTATCGAATCTTAGAAGATTCTAAGTTAGATTCGTTTTTAAGCATAGGTTGGATCATTGGAAGTTAAAAGATCCAAGACTTGTTGTAGACACCTATTTTTGTCCGGTAAATTAATTATAATTGTAAAGAAAAAAAAAGGGATTTTGATTTATGTTTATTTAATTTCAAAGAAAAATTTCATTAAGGAAAATTAGTTTCAATGAAAATAGGTCTAATTTAGACATTAAATTGTGTTTTGATAAATTGGCTTTTTATTTTATTACTTTTTATATAAACGTTGATTTTTTTTTTTTATTTAAAAAAAAAAAAAAAAGTCGTTAACTTGGGTTTGATTTGGCTATTTCGAAAATTTGATTTTACCAATTAAAAAAAAAAAAAAAAAAAAAAAAGGAAAGAAGAGGTGTCTGACAGCTATTTGGTTTAGAAATTTAAAATTTAAATTGATTAGCAAAAACAATTTCGGAAAATAACTCAAATTAAGTCAATTAGTGACAAGGTATATCTGATTGAGCTAATTTTAGGGGAAGTGATTGTCAATCAAAATTTAATTTCTTCAACCTAATTAGTCTTTAAATACCCTCTCCCTCACACTTCATGGGCACGCTGGAAAGTCCCCTGAAAAACAAAGATATTATTCTCTCTAGTCTTTTTTCCCTTTCACTGCCATTCACCCATTACCCAAAACTATATTTTTTTTTTCTTTCATCTCCCATCCATACACAGAGACTCAAATCCTATCTTTTCTCATATTTCCTTTTTTTCTCTTCACACAACCATTCAAAGTTCTAAAAATCCTAATATCATTCTCGTTTTACGGAAGTCCAAATAGCCGTATTACAGCCGTCAAAATCGAATGCTACAAAACGGGCCACCAGCGATCGTATTGTTCACGGTCCTTTTGAAGTTCTCTTGGCATTGAGTTTGTCAGAGGATAAGGAGAGCATCATTTTTTTTGGTATGATTTTCTATTTACTAGCATTAGATTTATAACAAGTTTTATATTAGTATATTCCTTTTTTTAGAATTATTTAGTCAATCAGTATAATTATTAACTTCAATTTTGTTCTGTTCTTTTATTTTTTATTTTTAGATTCTTTTACCAGCCAACTACGTCACTTTGTCAAATCTAAAATGATTCTTTTAAAAAGGAAGAAGAAGTTTTCTTTTATATATATATAAAAAAAAAAAAATAATAATAAAAGACCTTATTAACATAGTCCAAGTTTTATTTAAAAAGCATGTTTTTATTTTCCATAAACTTTACTACAAATGGATCAGACCTTATTGATATGCCATAAGTTTTCTTTGTAATTATTTTTTTGTTTAAAACAGCATATTCGTAGATGTTTTTTTTATGACTGTTTTGTTTTATTCTTTTTTTTCTTTTTTTTCGTTTCATCATGATATTTACCAAAATCTGCTTAAGTTTGATTTACTTTAATTGACACGACTGTTTTAAATTTTGATTTTATTTGAATAGGGTAATACCTATAGAATACAAATAGGAATTAGTTGAGATACTTCTTTTTTTAAAGCATAAAAAATAATAAATAAATAAATTAATTAAAATTGGAATTAATTAGGATACTAATTTTCCAAAGCATAAAAATTAACAATTAAATTTAAACATAAAAAAAATTGGAATTAATTAGGATACTAATTTTCCAAAGCATAAAAATTAACAATTAAATTTAAACATAAAAAAATTGGAATTAATTAGGATACTAATTTTCCAAAGCATAAAAATTAACAATTAAATTAAAAATATAAAAATTGGAATTAATTAGGATACTAATTTTCCAAAACATGAAATTTAACAATAAAAAATCTTAAAATTTAGAAATTGGAATTTAATAAGACATTAATTCTCCAACCTTTCAACAAAGCAAAAAAGAATTTAATAATTTAAACCTTAAATAAAAAAAAAACATTGAATTCTTTTTTTTAAAAAAAAAAAGATGCTAATTCTTCCATCTACGGATTTTTAATGAAACATTCCTTTTAAAACAAATCACTAAATTTTAAAGAAGAAAAGTAAAATTCCAAATTCAATTTACCGAAGTTACTTTAAATAAAAGATTCGAAATTTGAAGAAGACATTTAATAAAAAAATCAATATACGGTTATGTAAAATTCTTCATTCAAAAAATATTCCTTTAAATAATAATTTTTTATAAGACATTAAATTCATAATATAAAAAAAAATTGAAGAAGATAAGTTTGTAAAAATATAAAATATTTCTAAGTGTAATATAATTTCTAAACACAGTTTTCATAAAACACCAATTTCTAAAATTAAAATAGTCCAAAGATGATTTTAAAAAAAAAACAACTTTCCTATGATGGAGTTTAAGAGTTTTCAGGATATTGATCTCTTATATTTCCTAAGGAATAAGAGTTTAATCAAGGGATACCGAGATTAAATTCTAATAAAACTTTTTCCTAATGGCTGTCACGCCACTCATCCAATCTGATTATGCCTTCTAATGTTTAGGGTATTAATCAATAACATATGAGACATTTAAAAATAAAAATTAAAAAACATATTGTGTGTTAAAAGATAAAAAGGCTTTAATATTAAATAACAAAGATAATAAACAGTAATCGTTTTCAAACGAACATAATGGGGTGCTAATACCTTCCCTATGTGTGAATAAACTCCCGAACCTACCATCAAACGTTAGCAGACCATCCTTAACTTAGAGACTTGGTGACTAATCACACCATGCCTTAAAACCAATGATTAGTGGCGACTCCTCTTCCTTCCGCGTCGCTATCACGTAGCGACACTTGTATTTTTAGAACGGTTAATAGAACCTTGGATTGTCGGAAGTTTAGAATCCTTGAAGGCATAGATTAATCGTTCGAGTTATAATTCTACTTTTATTATTGTTAGCGGAGTTCGATTGATATATCGTTCGTCCGGAATTCATATCTATTTTACCTATGTCATTTACTTTATGTCTTTACTTTTGCTCATTTACTTTATGCATATTTCGGTTGTTTTATCATTTACATTTACTTTATTAATTTTGCAAGCATATGCAAGCATAAGCATAACATCTCATATTATTGAAAAGAGAAAAATGAGAAAGAAAGGTGGATGACATGTGACCCCCACACTATTTTCCATGCATAAGTATTGGTGGATGACATGAGACCCCCACAATACTTCATGCATAAGTTTTGGTGGATGACATGAGACCCCCACACTACTTCATACATAAGGATAAGGGTGGATAGTATGTAAAAATCCACATTACCTTCATTTCATGCATAAATGGCGAATGCGTATCCTACGGGATGTACTCATTACTTTTATGCATATGATAGATGAGAAAGAGAATTGAGATGTTATAATTATACAAAGTTTATTTATTTTTCTCTTTTAAGTCATGACAAGTTATTGGATGAACAATTAGACTAAGTGTGCTAATTAGTATCATCATTTAGAAAATATGGTTTAGAATGACCTAGACTTTGGAGAATTCTAGGAAAGAAAGTGTCGGATTAATTGGACACAAATCGAAATGCGAGTTTGAGGTCTATCTTTACTTTTTATGCTTATTATTCTCACTGGGCTTAGTTTGTTAGCTCATGATATTACAAAATTTCAGGTAATGTCCTGGCTAGAGGTCGAGGGAGAGGAGATGGTGTTGCGTGATCAGGGATGCTGACTATTGAGATGGACTCGGTTATAGTAAAGTTTATGTCTTTACTTTTGTGAAGTTTTGAGAACTTTGATGGTTTTGTATGATATTTAGCTCATAAGAGCTTAATGTTGATGTTTTTATGATATATATCTTTGAACTCCTGAAATGGGACTTGATGTTCCTTGTGAATTTATTAGACTTGAAAATTAGGATGTAAACAGGTTTTTGGCATGCCAATTTTCAAACATAACCACGCCAATTTTTCGTAAATTAAAAGACTTCTGCTGTGTTTTCTGAAATAACTCTATTTAAAAGTGTCGGGTCGTCACATGCAAATTGTGATAAAAAGACGAAGAACATGTAGATTCATGCTTAATTTTCGAAAATTAAAATCAAACCGAAACTTACATTGAGTAAAATTGGAGAATTAGTTGGAGGTTTCTTTACAGCATCAATCCTCAGCAACACCAGATCTTCTATGTTATATCCCGATCGATCAAATGAAACCCGATTGTGGGATCTAACATAAGAAGAAATTGGGAAGAAGAAAAATATTTTCTTCCCAATAAGACTATAGGGAAATCGGCCAAAAGGGAAGAAGGGAGGAAGAGAGAGTTCCAATTTTCTATGAAATTTTAATTGTGTGATTTATGAATGACCCAACCTTCCTATTTATAGGAAAATAGGAATCCTAATCACATTAGGATTAATCTATAGAGATAAATACAAAAAGAAAAAAGATAATCTCTTTCCTTTATCTTGCAATTTCGAAAATGCCATAGATAAATAAGAGAATATATTCTTTTCTTTATTTTATTTATCTTGGGTAAATAAATCTATGTAATTATTTTAGGATATAATTCAAACAATTATCTCTCCCTAAAATAATTATATGGCCAAAATTCATAAAATAATTAATTAAAAAATCAAATTTATTTATTTAATTATTTTGGGCCAATTTCAATTGGGTTCATTAATCCAATTGGGCTTGAAACTCTCTCTTAAATTAATAAGTCCAACTCAATTAATTTATTTATTAATTACCATTTAGATAAAATATTTTATTTAAACAATTAATAATATTAATATTTTCTCCCGACTAAATATTATCAAATTTATATTTAATTATTAATTTTCATTTAAATAATTTTCATTATTTAAATAATTAATAATAAATATTATAATTATTAATTTCCATTAAATAAACTCATTATTTAATTAATAATTTTATTGATAATATTTTATTAGTAATTAATTAAGTTTAATTATTAATTTCCATTCAAATAAAATTAATTATTTAAACAATTGATAATTTTTAATTAATATCAAATTATTAATTACTATTTAAATGTACTCAAAATTAAAATAATTAATAATATCTAATTAATAATATTTCATTATTAATTTCATGTTTGAATAAGCTCATTATTTAAACAATTAATAATGTATATATTAATTACCGTTTAAATATACTAAATATTTAAACAATTAATAGCGCCTATTTAAGTAATTCGCTTTACTTAAACTTTCCATTTCTTCTACTTGATTTCACGACTACGATATTTGGGCTAGCATAGGGACCCGATGGACCTATAGATCATGGGCTTAATAATTAGTCAATTAAGTGACTAACACTTAATCAGTTAATTACTTATTATCTAACTATGAATAATTCCACTATAGATTCATAAATGAACTCCCCTCACTATAGATGAGTTATTGTCCATTTAGTTTATCTTTATTTATATCTGTGATATTATCCTTCACGTGGAACCCTCATAATTACAGGCGGATAAATTTACCGTTTTGCCCCTGTAATTACTGCTTTATCCTTGTGTTCCCGCTGATTCTCCTATGAACTTTATCTTTAGTCGAACTAAAGATAAGATACTTCTGTGATCATTGGAAGTTTAGAATCCTTGAAGGTTAGGATAATTGTTATGTTTGACCTTTACTTTCATTATTGTTAACGGAATTCGATTTACATATCGTTATGCCTTGATTCCTATCTATTTTTACTTTATGTCTTACTTTATGCCGCTTTACTTTATGCTTGTTTCGGTTATTTGATAATCGTACTTTACTTTATTTATTTTTACAAGCATATGCAAGCATATGCATAACATTTTGCACCATTATTTATTGTACCATAACATCTCGCACCATTGAAAAGAGAAAAGAAAAGAATGAAAGGAACGGTGGATGAGTGGATACCCACGTTACCTTCATGCATAAGGAATGGTGGATGAGTGGATACCCACATTACCTTCATACATAAGGTTGAATGGTGGATGAAATGCAAAAATCCACATTACCTTCATTACATGCATAAATGGCGAATGCGTATCCTATGGGATGTACTCATTACTTTTATGCATATGATAGACGAGAAAGAGAGTCGAGATGTTATATTTTATGCAAAGTCATTTATTTTTATTACTTTATGTTATAACAAGTTATTGGATGAACAATTAGACTAAGTGTGCTAATTAGTATCTTTTGGAGAATATGGAATAGAATTACCTAGAGTTTGGAGGACTTTAGGAGTTGTTTGTGTTAGGTTATTTGGACACAAATCGAAATGCGAGTTTGAGGTCTATCTTTACTTTTTATGCTTATTATTCTCACTGGGCTTAGTTTGTTAGCTCATGATATTACAACCAATTTCAGGTAATGCCTTGGCTAGAGGTCGAGGAAGAGGAGGTGGTCTCGCTTGATCGAGGGATGCTGACCTCGAGATGGACTAATGGATTGTAAAGTTTATGTCTTATTTTGATGAATTTTAAGGAATTGTATTTTGTATTTGGCTCCTAAGAGCCTAATGTTGATGTTTTATGATATTATATATTTGAACTCCTGATTTGGACTTAAAGTCCATGAGATTTTGTTAGATTTGAAAATTAGGATGTAAACAGGTTTTCGGCATGCCAATTTTCAAACAAAACCACGCCAATTTTTCGTAAATTAAAAGACTTCCGCTGTTTTCTCTGATTTTAATTTATTTAAAAGTGACGGGTCGTCACATAGTCATAAAAAATGCCGTGAAATTATGGCGCAAAAGAAGCGACCACTTGGTCACCTAACAAAACGACCATCTGGTCGCATTTTTGTGACTAAAATATGCCTTGGTAGCAAAAAATGGCGCGTAATTTTGGAGGGAAAAAAGCTACCAAGTGGTCACAATTAAAAGTGACCACCTTGTCGCAATTTTTGTGACCTTTATTGAGCAGTGGTAGCTTAAAATTGGAGGGAAAAAAGCTACCAAGTGGTCACAATTAAAAGTGACCACCTGGTCGCAATTTTTGTGACCTTTATTGAGCAGTGGTAGCTTAAAATTGGAGGGAAAAAAGCTACCAAGTGGTCACAATTAAAAGTGACCACCTGGTCGCAATATTTGTGACCTTTATTGAGCAGTGGTAACTTAAAATTGGAGGAAAAAAAGCTACCAAGTGGTCACAATTAAAAGTGACCACCTGGTCGCAATTTTTGTGACCTTTGTTGAGCAGTGGTAGCTTAAAATTTTGGCGGGAATTAAGCTACCATATGGTCACATTAGAAAGTGACCGGATGGTCGCAAATTCTGTGATTTTATATGACCAATAATTTATAAATAACTAGTTCTTTAACACGTGCGATGCACGTGGAATTTTTAGTCTTATTTTACAATTCAATTTTATATTTTAAGAGTTTTATGTGTATTAGTTAAAATGTTTGTTAATCAATTTTTAAATTATATTTATTTTATGAACAAATAAAATATTTAATGATTGTTGATTTTTTCCCACTGTATTTATGGGGTAAAATAGATAAAGTAGAAGGAAAATTACATTATAAACTTAAGAAAGAAAAAATAAAAATAAGAATAGATGATTGAAAAAATTACCAATAATTCCAAAATTTCAAGATGTGGTTAATTTTATTTATTACATTTCTTAACAATAATAATAATGTCAATTAAATAAAAATTATTCACTTTCAATTAATATAAAACTCTTCAAGATCAAGAAGCTATCTAAACCCCTTTAGATTTTTCTAAAATTTGTGTAGAGTAAATAATAATATTTAACCTCGTCTTGAAATATCTGAATTTCATACAAAGAGAGAACAATAATATTGTACAGAGAAGAATTATATTTTCCTTAAACCTCTAGTTGAATCTAGTCCTTTTGACTCTTTTTTGGTCAAGTAAAGCATTTACAATTATGAATAAAGCAATAGACCAAACTTAAAATCAAAAGATGATGAAATACGATGAAAATGAAATTAACCTTTTTTTTTTATTATAAGAAAGATTCCTCTTGATTTCAACTTTGACATGTTTATATCGAATTCTGCAGTGGAATTGCTTCGAATGAATATGTGGATGCAAATTATATATAAATATGTACATCTTCAATAGTCTATTTGGTTCCCTTCTAGCACTTTCTATCTTGAAAAACAAGAATAAAATTATCTATATCTATTAAAAAAAACTCTTAAATAGAATCAAATAGTTCCAAATCAAGAATTACAAAAATTTATCTCGAAAATCATGAAGAAAAATATCAATAAATATAACAACATGGAAACAAGAGTTCCCGTCATATGTAAATATCAGAAAGTAACCCAATATAAAAAAAAAGTATATAAATATTAATATTTGCGACTAGGTGGTCGCAATTTCACAAAAAAGGTGACCACATGGTAGTAATTTAGAAGGGAAAGGCGACCAAATAGTCGCATTTTAGGGTTTAGGGTTTAGGGTAGTAATTTTGGAGAGAAAGGCGACCACATGGTCGCATTTTTGGAAAAGTATAATTATATTTTTTTTAAAAATACAAGTGAAATTGCGACCATATGGTCGCAAATTTGGGCGGTAAGTTTAAATTTTCATGAAATTTAGGGCGGTGAATTTAAACAATGCGACCATCTGGTCGCAATATTTGGCGGCGAATTTCATTATTGCGACCAGATGGTCGCAATTTTTGATGGGACTCATGATATGTCAACTGTTCTTGAGAATGGTAACTGGGCGACCAAATGGTCGCTTTCACAATAAATGCTACCATTTGGTCGCAAATATCTCTGAAAATGCGACCATGTGGTCGCATTTTCCCCAGCACGCGCGACCTTTCGTTTCTTGTCATAATTACATATTTGCAACCAGTTGGTCGCAAATTATGATTTAAATTCCCATCACTTTCCTTTCCCCCGTTTCTTCTTCTTTTCTCCGTTTCTTCTTTTCTTCTTTTCTGCCTTTCTCTTTTTCTTCCTCTCTTTTTGTTCTTTTCTTTCTTTCCCCTCTCCCGTTCCCCGTTATTTCTTCCCGTTCCCGTTCCCGTTCCCATTCTTACTCTAAACCTAAAACCCTCAACCCCCAATCCCGGTTTCGATTACGAGGTTAGTTTTCGTATCAAATTGAAGTTTAGTTTAAGAATTTAGTTTACTTAGTTTTAGTTTTTAGTTTTTAATTAAGTAGTTTAGTTTAGTTTTGTTAATTTAATTAGTTTTAGTTTAATGAATCTAAATTTGTGTAATCAATTACTTAGTTTACTTTTGTTTAATTCATAGCATTTTAGTTTACATTAACTAATTAATTAGTTTACTTTAATTTTGTTACTTTAAGTAATTTTAGTTTAATTAATCTAATAGTTTAATTAATCTAACTTAGTTTACTTTAATTCAATTTAAGTAGTAATTAATTTAATTACTTAATCTAATTTAGTTTAATTACTTATTTAGTTTATTTAAGATAGTTTACTTTAATTTAATAAAATTAAACTAAATTAATTTATAATTACACTAGTTTAACTTTTAATTTTAGTTTAATTAATGTAATTTAGATTACTTTAATTAAATCAATTAATTTAAAGTAGGGTAATTAATTCAAATAGTTTAACTTCAATTATACTTAAGTAGTTTAAATTAATGAGTTACACTAATTTAATTAATTAATTTTAGTTTAATTATTAAATAAAAATTGTTTAATTACTTAATTTTAGTTAAATTTGATTAAAGTAAAGTACAATTAGATTAATTAATTAGAATAATTTTGTTTAAGTATTCTAATCAATTAATTTGAAATAAAGTAAATTAAAATTAGATTAATTGAACTAAAATTAATTCAATTAAACTTAAGATTGATTAATTAAAACTAAAATAAACTAATCAATTAATTTGAATAAAAGTAAATTAAAATTAGATTAATTGAACTAAAATTAATTCAATTAAACTTAAGATTCATTAATTAAAACTAAAATAAACTAATCAATTAATTTGTATAAAAGTAAATTAAAATTAGATTAATTGAACTAAAATTAATTCAATTAAACTTAAGATTGATTAATTAAAACTAAAATAAACTAATCAATTAATTTGAAATAAAGTAAATTAAAATTAGATTAATTGAACTAAAATTAATTCAATTAAACTTAAGATTAATTAATTAAAACTAAAATAAACTAATCAATTAATTTGAATTAAAGTAAATTAAAATTAGATTAATTGAAACTAAAATTAATTGAATTTTAGTTTAATTCAATTAATTTTAGTTCAATTAATCTAATTTTACTTTACTTTATTTCAAATTAAATGATTAGTTTATTTTAGTTTTAATTAATTAATCTTAAGTTTAATTGAATTAATTTTAGTTCAATTAATCTAATTTTAATTTACTTTTATTCAAATTAATTTGATTAGTTTATTTTAAATTATTTACTTAATTTATTTTAGTTTAATTTACATTATTTCATTAATTAATTAATTAAATAAAGTAATCAATATTTTACTTACGTAATTAGTATTAAATTAGTTTATTTTGGTTGTAGGATTATGACGGGCAGACGACGTCCTCCCCAGTCAGACGAGCCTGACGACGCGGGTGACGAGGGGTCTCCGCAGACGCCTACTGGCGCTGCCCCTGATGCTGACCTGACAACGGAGGAGTAGGACATCCTCTTTAGTTACGAGGCGGGACTTGCTGCCACGCTCGATGATGGAGTCCCTGAGACCGAGTCTGCGACACCACGACTGCCGCAGGACTCCCTTGCCACGACTCCGGGCTTAGCATCAAGGTGTGCATCAGGGTATGCGTCCGGGTCTGCGTCCGGGTCTGCATCAGGGTCGGATCCAGCTAGCCCCTCCACTTCATGCACGCAGCCATCTCGGGCCGCAGACTCTACCCTTCGGATTGAAGGGGATACGTAAGTAATTTTGTTTACTATTTTTCAAAGTGTTTTTTATTCCTTTTAACTAATAGTTTCTAATATATAGCACAATAATTTTTTTTGATTTTGCAGAGTACAGCCGCATACAACCGTTTCAAAACGATTTCGCGAGGTCCTCCAGAGCATGCCTCTACCCAGCGACCTTCGCTGGACAAAGATTCCGACGATGGAGAAACGTCGGATGTACGACAATTGGAAGGTAAAACAATCATTCATTTTCATAATTAATTAATTTTGAAATTTATAGAAATAAATTTATTACTTTAACAATTTTTTATTACAATTTTTTCAGGGCAAGTTTCCTGTTATCGATCCCGATATCACGGACGGTATATTGTTCCCCCTATGGGACAGTGTAACGACCCGATTTTCCGTTAAATTCTTTAAATTCAAATGCACAGCGGAAGACTTAATTTTTAAAGAAAAACGGCATGGGTTCGTTTAAAAGTCGAATAACCAAAACCTGTTTTACAACCCAAAGTCCAAAGAAAGCTATAAATCGGGAATGCACATTCCAAAGTAAAGTTTAATCATAAAATGTGACGACCCGTCACTTTTAAATAAATTAAATTCAGAGAAAACAGCGGAAGTCTTTTAATTTACGAAAAATTGGCGTGGTTTTGTTTGAAAATTGGCATGCCGAAAACCTGTTTACAACCTAATTTTCAAATCTAATAAAATCTCATGGACTTTAAGTCCAAATCAGGAGTTCAAATATATAATATCATAAAAACATCATCCAAAAGCTCTTATGAGCCAAAATACAACATTAAAGTCTTTGAAATTCATAAAAGAGATACATAAACTATACAATGACAAGTCCATCTCGAGGCCAGCATCCCTCGATCACGCAGCACCACCTCCTCCTCCTCGACCTCTAGCCAAGGCATTACCTGAAATTGGTTGTAATATCATGAGCTAACAAACTAAGCCCAGTGAGAATAATAAGCATAAAAAGTAAAGATAGACCTCAAACTCGCATTTCGATTTGTGTCTAAATAACTAACACAAACAATCCTAAAGTTCTCCAAACTCTAGGAAATTCTAATTCATATTCTCCAAGTGATGATACAATTAGCACACTTAGTCTTATTATTCATCCTTTTACTTTTTATAACACAAATGACTCCTAAAATCATTCAAACTCTAGGCAATTTTATTTATACTTTTTAAGGATGATTTTGATAATAATCGTAGTCAATACTCATCCATCACCATCATTATGACATAAGTAATAAAAGTAAATGAGTTTTGCATCATATTTAACATTTCAATTCTCTTTTCATCAATCATATGCATAAAAGTAATGTGTACATCCCGTAGGGAAACGAATTCGCCATTTATGCATGAAATGAAGGCAACGTGGATATTCACTTTCATCCACCATTCCTTGTGCATGAGGAACATGGATATTCACATTCATCCACCATTCCTTGTGCATGAGGAACATGGATATTCACATTCATCCATCATCCCTTATGCATGAGGAACATGGATATTCACATTCATCCATCATTCCTTACATTTCCATTCTCACTTTCTTTCCTTTTTCACTTTCTTTCTTTTTCACTTTCTTTTCTTTTTCACTATCTTTCAATGATGCAAAGTGTTATAGTACAATAAATGATGGTGCAATGTTGCTATGCATATGCTTTGCAAAAGTAAATAAAGTAAAGTGCGAATATTAAAGAGATCGATTTCAACATAAAGTAAAGAGCATAAAGTAAATGACATAATGATAAATATAGATAAGAATCTCGGACGAACGATATGTCGATCGAACTCCGGTATCAATAATAAGATTAGAAACATAACTTAAACGATTAACCTATGCCCTCCGGATTCTAAACTTCCAAATAATCCGAGGTTCTATTAACCGTTTTAATTACAAGTTGGATCTTTAACTTCTAATGATCCAAACTTAGTTTCACATCGAACCTAACTTAGAATCTTCTAAGATTCAATACTTTCCTTGAGAATTTCTAAGTTCTCACTTGAAGGATTAACTCTTAATCCTAAGGGCACTAACTCACAACCCTCTAATCTTAGGTTCGGATTCTAATCTTAGTTTCAAACTCTACAAACCTTCACACTTATTTGATTTCTATAATTACTTTAAATACGAACTATTCTCACCTTAATAATAAGATGACTTAGCTCCTAAGTCCGAAGGAGCGATCAACCACGAAGTTCAAAAACACCTACAAACGAATTATATCGTAACAATCAATAACGAAACCAACTATCGATTAAACAATGACTAAACAAGCAAAAGACGTAAAACCACAAATCTCCCTCTTTGAGGTCCTCGGCCCTCTCATTAAAAATGAGTCTCGGGTTTTGTTTTTCGGCTTTTTGGCAATTCAAATACGTTTTGAGTTGGTTTTAATCAAATTCGATAATCCCGATTTCAATGGGTATCGATAATTAGGGTTTTTGAACATTAATCCCTTTCCCGAATTGAATTCAAATAAGCATTTATACAAGAATCTCTAACCCAAATTCAATCCCAAAAGAGAAATTTTCAAACGGAAAGGGTTTCGACTGAAACTCGATTTTAGGGTTATGGAATAGTTTCCAAAAACACTTAAAACTACTCCCGAATTGACAAACACCGAGTTCCACGGCAAGAAATCGAAAGAAAACAATGTAAACTCCATTAAAACACTATTTGGAGCTTAGGGTTTGAAACTTTACTTACCGATAACTCCGCAAAACACGAGTGGCAAGTACGAAGGCTAGGTGGAAAAGGATCGTAGGATCGATACCTTTCCAATGGAACGAGAATCAAGTCGATCCGTCGAGAAATAAGCGAAATCGAAATTTTTCTTTCCTTCTCTTGAAGCTCACGGTTTGGAGGATAAAAATGAGCACTTTTTGGTCAATTTTTTGAGTCAAAGATGATATAAAGAAGATGAAGCAAATAGTGATTTTAGATATTTTGCAAATTGGGTAATTACAACTTTGCCCTTTTATGACTTTTGGCTTAAAACGAATCCCGAACATCTCAAACTATCCCAATGGTGATTAATAATTATTAATTGGCCCGTTAATAATTATTAATACCATTAAAACGTATTTAAATAAATAAAGCCATTAAAAGGAATTAAAATGAAATAAATTACTATATTCTAATTTAATAATAAATAAATGAATTTTAATTACTCAAATTAAAATAAAATAAATAAAAGTTTTTTTTTTTTTTTTATCACAAAATAACGGGACGTTACATAAAAACATCAAAATACTTTACACATACACCCTTCACGGGCTCAAAATGACACAAGTATGTAAAAAGTATATGATTTACAAGCATTACTACTAATGCTTCAAAAGTGTTTAATATTGTCCTTACACCACCTCGGCCAGTCAAGCGACACCATTTCCTCTACCTTGCTTCTTAGGACGGGGTTCACCTGAAAATATTGTGGTGTAGCACCATTAGCAAACAATGCTAGTGAGAGTAAAATGAAAGCAAGTAATCCTATGAACTAAATCTCATACCAGAAATCGTGTCCAAAGGCCTAAATGTTCATTATTACCCATAACCACATTCCAATTTCCATGTATACATATGATAGTATCATACTACCCGTATTTGTCATTCAAAACCAAGAGATAGAAATAAAGACTTAAAGTAAAATTAACATTCACAACTAAGTCTCACTACACGTTTCTAAAGAATAGGTAAAAAATAACATTAACTATCTTTATTACCAAACAAGTTTCATCGTATCGTGCTATTGTATGGATCGAAATCAACATACCACGTACGGTCATACCATGTCACAACCATCGCACCATGATACGTATGGATCCGAATCAACATACTATCATGTGCCGTATCATAGATCATAATACCATGGTACGTACGGATCCGAATCCACGTACTACCATATACCATATCACAACCATCGTACCGGGTATACCATATGGATAAATATCGCATACTAAGCCCGTACGGTATTACCATATCACAACCATCGTACCGGGTATACCATATGGATAAATATCGCATACTAAGCCCGTACGGTATTACCATATCACAACCATCGCATATCAAGAGTTTCACCATACCGGTTATCAGGAATTTCACCATAGGTATCAGGAATTTCACCATAGGTATCAGGAATTTCACCATAGGTATCAGGAATTTCACCATAGGTATCAGGAATTTCACCATATCGCAACATGATATGTATGGATCGAAATCGACATACTATCATATGCTAGTTACAAACCAAAGTACCAACATCACACCATGACTACGTATGGATCGAAATCAACATACTATCATGTGCTAGTTACTAAGTGCTCAAAGTTCCCACAAATTCATCACACCATGATACGTATGGATCAAATCAACATACTATCATGTGTGAATCATTGTGCCCTAGGTCTCCAATAAGTTAGCTAAACTCCGAAGAAGTCTACTAAGTTAAATAGAAACCTAACTAACTAGAATACACGAGTTAACACTCAAGTGCACCTTCTAATTACTTTACTTTCAAAGTCATCCAAGTGACTTCAAAACCATCAAAGTAACTTTCAAAACCACTCCGATGATCTCTAATCATCGAACTAACCATAAGTCCAACTTTCTCCACACACACTTCCGAATTAAAGTCTCTAACCAAACTATAATCCTAAGAAGTTAACCCCCTCTTAACATTGATAAACAATTACATAACGAAATTAAATTCATAAAATTGCTAACTATCATATTAAACTCACCTTAGGTTTTAAGTCGAGTATCCAAGAATCGAAGTCAAATCCACACGACAATTACAAACCTGCAATTCACCAATTGCACAACATAATACAACTCATATCTAATATGAGAACAAGTTTGCATTTTCGGATGAACAGTGATTTCGGATGAATAGTGTTTTCACGTGAATAGTGTTTTCACGTGAATAGTGTTTTTCGAAAATCCGGGTTCAAAATCGTCAAATTCCATGATAACCATTCATGATTTCAACATCAAAACTCATTTACAATAAAAAACGAACAAAACCATATAAAAAGTTTTGAAAACTTACTTTTTAGGGTTTCGCTTAGAGAACGGGAAACGGCACAAGGGTAGGTGGGATAGAAAGCCCTCATCCCGAGCAATCCAACGTAACCAAAATCAAGCCGATCCATCGAGAAACGAAGAAAAGAAATCCTTCATCCATGGTGGATGAAGGCTACGGCCAAGGAAGGGAATGAAAGAAGAAAAATGTTGATTTTTTTGGTCAAAGATAGTTTTAAGAAGATGAAGAGAAAATATCTAGATATTTTAGGGTTTGGGTAATTACGGTTTTGCCCTTTTCGACCTTTTGCTTATAAAACGACCTGACGGTCTTAAATAAATCTAAAGGTGTCTAATAATTATTAATTGGCCCGTTAATAATTATTAGAGTCACCGAAACGAATTAAAACGATAAAAAGGATTTTCGGACGGAATTAACTAATAAAACTGAAATTACTAATTTTAACTAATTTTAAAAGCTTTAATTAAATAAAAATAATAAATTAATAAAATAAAAAAAAATTTACCTCTAAAAGTAACGGGACGTTACAGACAGTCACGTCCAGGATCGATTCAACGACCTCATGTTTCGGGCGCGCAGAAAGCAAGCAGCAAACCGCCCCGTGTGGATGAGCCCGGAGGACCACGCGCGGCTTCTCGCGAGCTTGAGCACTCCTGAGGGAAAGGCAAAGTCAAGCAGGAATAAGGCCAACCGTGCGAAGAATCCCACCAAACACACAGCGGGGGCGCGGACCCACGACGAGCACCATCGTCGATTGGTATGTTTTTTTTTCCGTTGTTTTCTTACTTACGTACTTTTTTCTCGTTTTCTTTTTTCAATTACTTATTAATTTATTATGTTTTATTCTTCACTCTTTAATTTTTTAGGAAGCGAAGCACGGGCGCCCCGTCCCGCCTGATGAGCTGCATCGCGTTCTTCACACGAAGAAGGACGGGACGTTCGTCGACGATAAGGCGAAAGCAGTTCAGGTATTTAATAATTTTTTCAATTATTATTTTTTCTTTAAAATTTTTCCTACCTTATATATTAACCATTTTATTTTCTGAATTTTAAATGTTTAGGAATGTTTCACGGAGTCCTTGACTCAGCGTTTGCCCACACCAGACTAGGAACCGACTCAGGAGGACCGTATAGAGGCGTTCTTGGAGGCTGCTGGAGGGGTTCGGTCTGATGGGTCAGTTCCTGGGCTCGGCTCGTACGGGCGACGCCTTTATGCAGATGTGCCCGGCCTCGGCGAAGGGAGCGAGCACTAGCTCCTGCCCTTCTCCTGGTGGCGAAGAAGCTGCGGGCGGACATGGAGGCTATGCGCGAGGACTTCGTTACTCGAGTCGCTACTATTGAGGCCGACATGCAGGCACGAGTCGACGCCCAGGTCGCATTCGCTTTGGCCGCGGACTTGGATCTCTAGGGCGGCCCTTCATCATCGACGCCCTCCCTCCCCACCCCCCGCTCCTCCGCAGTAGTTCTAGGATTCTTTCGACTGTATAAAACGTTTTTTTAATATTTCATATATATATTTTTTATTTTAATTCCAATTTTTTTTTATGAAATTTTATTATTAATTAAATAAATAATTAATTAACTAATTATTGAAATTTAAATTTTAAAAAAAATTCTTATATGCGACAAGATGGTCACTTTAAAAGCGCCCATCTGGTCACTTTTTTACTTAGTTTAAAAGTGACCATTTGGTCACATAAAATACGACCATTTGGTCACTTTTTTATGTGACCATTTGGTCACTTATCTTTCACATAAATTACGACCAGATGGTCGCTTTTTAGGCGACCATCTGGTCGTATTTTAACTGAGCCTAGAAGTGACCATTTGGTCACATAAAATACGATCATTTGGTCACTTTTTATGTGACCAAATGGTCACTTCTTGTAACGTCCCGTTACTTTTAGAGGTAAAATTTTTATTTTATTTTATTAATTTATTATTATTTTTATTTATTTAAAGCTTTTAAAATTAGTTAAAATTAGTTATTTCAGTTTTATTAGTTATTTCCGTCCGAAAATCCTTTTTATCTTTTTAATTCGTTTCGGTGACTCTAATAATTATTAACGGGCCAATTAATAATTATTAGACACCTTTAAATTTATTTAAGACCGTCGGTTTTCATTTTATAAGGAAAAGGTCAAAAAGGGCAAAACCGTAATTTCGCAAACCCTAAAATATCTAGATATTTCTTTTGTAAATATCTTCTTTATCTTAACACTTAAGCAAAATTCATCTTCATCTTCTTCTCCTTCTCCTTCCTTTTCTTCCACACATGGGCATCCATGGATGAGAAGAAAAATTCTTGCTTTTCTTCGTTTCTCATTCGTTTCTCGATGGATCGGCTTTATTTTGGTTGCGTTGGATTGTTTGGGATGAGGCCTATCTACCCCACCTAACCTTTTGGCGTTTCCCGTTCTCTAAACAAAACCCTAAAAAGTAAGTTTTCAAGACTTTTTATATGGTTTTGTTCGTTTTTGATTGTAAATGAGTTTTGAAGTTGAAATCATGAATGGTTATCATGGAATTTGACGATTTTGAACCCGGATTTTCGAAAAACACTATTCACGTGGAATCACTATTCATCCGAAAATGCAAACTTGTTCTCATATTAGATATGAGTTGTAATATGTTGTGCAATTGATGAATTGTAGGTGCGATTGCTCGGTTGTTGAATTGTGGGAAATCGGAGTTTTGGACCAAAACTAATTTGGCTAAGGTGAGTTTAAAATGGTTGTGATTACTTTTATGCTTTCAAATTACTTGACGATTATGTTCGATCGAAGTTAAGAGGGTTATTAGATTTTAGAACTTTTCCAAGAATGCTGGTTATTTGGGAGTTAAGGAAAGTGCATAAGGAATTTAGTTAAGTTTGGTTGTTGTTTAAAGTAAGATGTTATTGGTGAAATTCCTGATAACCGATATGGTGAAATTCCTGATAACTAATATGGTGAAATTCCTGATAACCGATATGGTGAAATTCCTGATAACTAATATGGTGAAATTCCTGATAACCGATATGGTGAAATTCCTGATAACGAATATGGTGAAATTCCTGATAACTGATATGGTGAAATTCCTGATAACCGATATGGTGAAATTCCTGATAACCGATATGGTAAAATTCCTGATAACCGATATGGTGAAATTCTCGATAACCGATATGGTGAAATTCCTGATAACCGATATGGTGAAATTCTGATAACCGATATGGTGAAATTCCGATAACCGATATGGTGAAATTCCTGATAACCGATATGGTGAAATTCCTGATAACCGATATGGTGAAAGTCCTGATAACCGATGTGGTGAAAGTTACGAGATTAGACTACTTGAAAGAAATGGAATGGTTTGTGATTGGTGACTTGCATATTATCGTTATGCACGGATGTCACGGAATGATTATGATTGGTGACAAGTGGTCACGGATGAAATGAGAAATTTACTTTGTCATTTACTTTGTTATTTACTTTGTTAATTACTTTGTCAATGTCAATTACTTTGTTATTTACTTTGTTATTTACTTTGTTATTTACTTTGTCATTTACTTTGTTAAGCACTAGTACCTACTTTATTTTACGAGCTTGAATATTTACTTTCCGAATTTACGAGTTAGTAGAATGGTTTGATCTATTTATGAAAAGTACTTCGGAATATTGAATGGTTAGTGCAAGAGTACTTAGATTTATTTGGACACATTCTCCGATATGGAATTTGGTTCATAAAAGTGCTTGCATCCATCTTATTCTCACTAGCATTGTTTGCTAATGGTGCTACACCACTTTATTTTCAGGTAATACTCGTGGTAGAGACGAGGTCGTGGAGGTGGTGCTGCGTGATCTCGAGTGAATGCTTATGGACATTTGGATTAGTAAATCTAAGTTTGGAGCATTTTGGGAATGCTATATATACATATAAACTTGAAATAAAGTCTTAAAACTTGTATTTTGTGGCTCATGAGAGCCTAAAGTCGGTTGTATGTATATTTTGAGTTTACTTTCTCTGATTTGAGTATATTCTGGAGTAGGAATATATGTGATTAAAATTCTCTGAGATGTGTTCTTAAAAACAGGTTTAGGGAGTTCGTATTTTAAACGGATCCACGCCAAATTTTTGTAAAAAAATAAGTCTTCCACTGTTTTACTTCTGATTTAAAGATTTGTGAAAATTCGAGTCTTTACACGACTCCTGGCTTAGCATCAGGGTATGTGTCCGGGTCTGCATCAGGGTCGGATCCAGCTGGCCCCTCCACTTCATGCACGCAACCGTCTGGGGCCGCAGACTCTACCCTTCGGATTGAAGGGGATACGTAAGTAATTTTGTTTATTATTTTAATTACTTCATTTTTAAACCTTTAAACTTTTTTCAAAGTGTTTTTTTTTTCCCGTTAACTAATAGTTTCTAATAGCATAATAATTTTTATGATTTTGCAGAGTACAGCCGCATACAACCGTTTCAAAACGGTTTCGCGAGGTCCTCCAGAGCATGCCTCTACCCAGCGACCTTCGCTGGCAGAAGATTCCGACGACGAAGAAACGTCGGATGTATGACAATTGGAAGGTAAAAAACATCATTTATTTTCATAATTAATTAATTTTTAAGTTTATAGAAATAAATTTATCACTTTAACAATTTTTTATTTCAATTTTTTCAGGGCAAGTTTTCTGTTATCGATCCCGATATCACCGATGGTAGATTGTTCCCCCTATGGGACAGTCACGTCCGGGATCGATTCAAGGACTTCATGTACCCGGCGCGCAGAAAGCAAGCAGCAAACCGCTCAGTGTGGATGAGCCCGGAGGACCACGCGCGGCTTCTCGCGAGCTTGAGCACTCCTCAGGGCAAGGCAGTGTCAAGCAGGAATAAGGCCAACCGCGCGAAGAATCCCACCAAACACACAGCGGGGGCCCGGACACACGACGAGCACCATCGTCGATTGGTAAGTTTTTTTTTTCGTCGTTTTCTTACTTACGTACTTTTTTCTCGTTTTCTTTTTCAATTAGTTATTAATTTATTATGTTTTATTCTTCAATCTTTAATTTTTTAGGAAGCGAAGCATGGGCGCCCCGTCCCGCCTGATGAGCTGCACCGCGTTCTTCACACGAAGAAGGACGCGACGTTCGTCGACGATAAGGCGAAAGCAGTTCAGGTATTTAATAATTTTTTCAATTATTATGTTTTCTTTAAAAAATTTCCTACCTTATATATTAACTATTTTATTTTCTGAATTTTAAATGCTTAGGAACGTTTCACGGAGTCCTTGACTCAGCGGTTGCCCACACCAGACTCGCAACCGACTCAGGAGGACCGTAGAGAGGCGTTCTTGGAGGCTGCTGGAGGGTTCGCCCTTATGGGTCAGTTCCTGGGCTCTGCTCGTACGGGCGACGCCTTTACGCAGATGTGCCCCGGCCTCAGCGGAGCAGAGCGAGCACTAGCTCCGGCCTTCTTCTCGGTTGAGCGGTGCGGCGCGCGGACATGGACGCTATGCGCGAGGACTTCGTTACTCGAGTCGGCCGCGATTGAGGCCGACATGCGGCACGAGTCCAGGCCCACGTCGCATCCGCTTTGGCCGCGACTTGGATCCCTAGGCGGCGGCCCTTCATCATCGACCCTCCTCCCCCCCCCCCGGCCTCCTGCAGTAGTTCTAGGATTCTTTCTTCTGTATAAAACGTTTTTTGAATATTTGATATATATAATTTTTATTTTAATTCCAATTTTTTGTTATTAAATTTTAATATTAATTAAATAAATAATTAATAATGAATAAATAATTAATAATTAACTAATTATTGAAATTTAAATTTAAAAAAAAATTCTTAAATGCGACCATATGGTCACTTTTAACTCGACCATCTGGTCGTATTTTCACTGAGTCTAAAAGTGACCATTTGGTCACATAACATACGACCATTTGGTCACTTTTGTATGTGATCAATTGGTCACTTATCTTTCACATAAATTACGACCAGATGGTCCCTTTTTAGGCGACCATCTGGTCGTATTTTAACTGAGTCTAAAAGTGACCATTTGGTCACAAAAATACGACCATTTGGTCACTTTTTTATGTGACCAATTGGTCATTTATCTTCAAGATAAATTACGACGATATGGTCACTTTTTAGGCGACCATCTGGTCGTATTTTCAAAAGGTTGACTTTTTTGCGACAAAAAATTTATGGTCGTATATTTGTGACTATCCAGTCGCACAAATTCTGGACCGACCAGCTTTTTGGCCACCACTTATTTTGTCGCTTTTTTGGTCGCATTATAGACAAAAAACGACCATTTACTCGCAATTTCATGGTCGCAAATTGACAGTTTTTTTGTAGTGGAAGAAGACGATTTTTGCTTCGGAAACGCGAGTATAAGACGATAAAATTAGGTTTTGACAAAAGAAAATTGGGATATCAAATTTTAAGTTATTTTAATTTTTGCTAAAATAAAAATTTTCTTTAATTAGTGGATAATTGAATTCACAAATTATTAAAGATAAGTTCAGTAAATCAGTGATACTGAAAACTTTAAACCTTGCTTAAGATAGAAAAGAATTACAATTATTTTATTTCACAATAAAATAAGTAGTTATTTAAAAGTTTAAATGATTAAACAACTTGTAGAACTTTATTTGAGTGGGTGCGTCATAGTACGAACCAAAGGGAATTTTGGATGAATGAATAAAGTTCGAAATAAGTGAAATAAAACTGACATAAATTTTCAATAGTAGAGTTGAAAAGGGTCACTTATACTGATGTATTATTTTTGGAAATAGTAACAAGTATAGATGTGACGACCCGACTCCTTTAAAATCATTTAAAACTAAAACACAGCGGAAGTCTTAGTATTTAAAAAAAAAAGGGCATGGATATGTTTGGAACGTAGACTATCCAAAACCTGTATACCATTTTCACGTCAGGAAATTTAAAAGCAAGGAAATGCAATTCCTTTTCCAAAGTTTAAAGATGTTTATAAACATAAAAGTTAAGACATAAAGCTCTTATGAGCTTATATACAAATTTACTTCTCAAAAGACACAAAATAAAACCAAATGAGTCCATGGACTTTAAAAAGTACATCTAGTCCATCTCGATTTCATCATCCTCTCGATTAGGCGCACTGTAACGACCCGAACCCGTTAAATTCAAATGCACAGTAGAAGACTCGACTTTTAAAGAAAAACGACGTGGGTTCGTTTAAAAATCGAATAACCAAAACCTGTTTTACAACCCAAATTCCAGAAAAAACGATAAATCGGGAAATGCGCTTTCCAAAAGATATTTAAATCATAAAACATAGACATATCCTTTCGGGCTCAAAAAGACATAAGTATGTAAAGATGGAATAATTTACAAGCATTTCAAGGAATGCTAAACCAAAATGAGTTCTTAATATTGTCCATACACCATCTCGACTAGTCACGCGGCTCCACCTCCTCTACCACGCTTCTTAGCTCGAGGTTTACCTGAAAATTTGTAAGTGTAGCACCATTAGCATAACATGCTAGTGAGAGTAAAACGAAAGCAAGTAATTCTATGAACAAAATCTCATAACCGAAATCGTGTCCAAAGGCCAATAATGCTCAATACTACCCACATCCACACTTCCAATTTCCATACAATCATTCGATAGTCATATACTACCCGTAATTGTCATTCAATACCAAGAGATAGAAAATAAAGACTTAAAGTAAAAATTAACATTCACAACTAAGTCTCACTACACATTTCTAAAGAATAGGTAAAAATAACATTAACTATCTTTATTACCAAACAAGTTTTATCGTATCGTACTATTGTATGGATCGAAATCAACAACCTATCATGTACCATATCACAACCATCGCACCATGATACGTATGGATCCAAATCAACATACTATCATTGACCGTATCATAGATCATTGTACCATGGTACGTACGGATCCGAATCCACGTACTACCATGTACCATATCTCATTCATCGGATATCAGGACTTTCAGCATATAACAAATCATCACACCATGATACGTATGGATCTGAATCAACATACTATCATGTGCCGTATCACAAACCATAGTACCATAGTACAGTATGGATTCTAATCAACATACTACTATGTACTATTTACACCCTCGCAACATGATACGTATGGACCGAAGTCAACATACTATCATGAGCCATATCACAAACTCTCGCAACATGATACGTATGGACCGAAGTCAACATACTATCATGAGCCATATCACAAACTCTCGCAACATGATACGTATGGACTGATGTCAACATACTATCATGTGCCATATCACAAACGGTTAAGCTTCCTAATAAGTTAGTTAATCTCAAAGAATCCTACTAAATTATTAAGAAACCTAACTAATTAGATTACACGAGTCATCACTCAAGTGTAACATTTAGCTACTTTAACTTCCAACCAATCAAAGTAACTCTCATTTCCAGTTTCATCTAACCTTTCCAAATGTAACGACCCGATACCGTAAAATCCTTTAAATTCAAATGCACAGCGGAAGACTTGGTTTTAAAGAAAATCGGCATGGGTTCGTTTAAAACTCAGATAAACCAAAACCTGTTTACAATGACCCAATTCAGAGAAAGCAATAAAAATTGTGGAATGCGCATTCCACCTTAAACGTAACTTCGAAAAGAACTTTAAAACCATAAGACATTTACAATTTTTGACAATTGCTCTACCGAGCTCAAATCACAAAATATGAAAAGTAGAAAGTATAAACAAAGCATTCCAAGAATTCTATTCATAAGTGTTCCTGTTCTTGTCGTTTCATCGCCTCGAGAAGTCAAACAGCACCACCTCATCTACCACAACTACTATGTCAAGAAGTACCTGAAAAAAAATGTAAAAGTAGCAACATTAGCATAAAAATGCTAGTGAGAATAAAATGAAAGCCAGTAATCCCATGGACTAAATTCCATACCAGAAATTGTGTCCAAAGGCCTAACTTTCTCTTTGCTAACCATTCTACACTTCCAAAGTCCAATTATAATCAACATACATAATATACTTTCTAAAAGTAACGATATCAAGACTTAAAGTAAAAGTACCTGTTATTACTAAGTCTTACTATACAAGTCTAAAGATTATGTAATTGCATTACTAACTATCTTTCATCGTATCATAATACCGTATGGACCGAAGTCAACATACCATCATGTACCATATCACAAACCATCGTAACTCTCATCACATCGGATATCAGGAATTTCACCATATAGATATCAGGAATTTCACCATATAGATATAAGGAATTTCACCATATAGGTCTCAGGAATTTCACAATATAGACATCAGGAATTTCACCATATAGATATCAGGAATTTCACCATATAGATATCAGGAATTTCACCATATAACAAATCATCGCACCATGATACCGTATGGAGCGTATCATATACTATCATGTGCCATAACACATATCATCGCACCATGATACCGTATGGAGCGTATCACATACTATCACGTGCCATAACACATATCCTCGCACCATGATACCGTATGGAGCGTATCACATACTATCACGTGCCATAACACATATCCTCGCACCATGATACCGTATGGAGCGTATCACATACTATCACGTGCCATAACACATATCCTCGTACCATGATACCGTATGGAGCGTATCACATACTATCATGTGCCGTATCACATAACGTCGCACCATGATACCGTATGGAGCGTATCACATACTATCATGTGCCGTATCACATAACGTCGCACCATGATACCGTATGGAGCGTATCACATACTATCATGTGCCGTATCACATATCGTCGCACCATGATACCGTATGGAGCGTATCACATACTATCAAGTGCCGTATCACATATCGTCGCACCATGATACCGTATGGAGCGTATCACGTACTATCACGTGCCGTATCACATATCGTCGCACCATGATACCGTATGGAGCGTATCACATACTATCAAGTGCCGTATCACATATAGTCGCACCATGATACCGTATGGAGCGTATCACGTACTATCACGTGCCGTATCACATATCGTCGCACCATGATACCGTATGGAGCGTATCACGTACTATCACGTGCCGTATCACATATCGTCGCACCATGATACCGTATGGAGCGTATCACGTACTATCACGTGCCGTATCACATATCGTCGCACCATGATACCGTATGGAGCGTATCACGTACTATCACGTGCCGTATCACATATCGTCGCACCATGATACCGTATGGAGCGTATCACGTACTATCACGTGCCGTATCACATATCGTCGCACCATGATACCGTATGGAGTGTATCACGTACTATCACGTGCCGTATCACATATCGTCGCACCATGATACCGTATGGAGCGTATCACGTACTATCACGTGCCATAACACATCTCATCGCACCATGATACCGTATGCAGCATATCACATACTATCATGTGCCATAACACATATCATCGCATGTGTAGTACAATAATAATGATAACAATAATAACGCATCCATACACGCTCAAATCTTCGAATGCCAACCTCACCACAACGTGTATAGTGCTATAAGGTATAATGCATCTATAACGCTCATTTCGTAGAATGCCCACCTTACCACAGCGTGTATAGTGCTATATCACAAATCATAGTATCTATAAATCGGTTCATTACTTGAGCATCACAACACAAACAACTAACAAACAATACAATCATACTACAATTACACTCAATGACATGCTTATCTTTTGTACTTAAAGTGTTGCCTCTTAGCAAAAGTCTTGAGTACATCAATCGTACTATCATCATGATTCCATACTTCCCAGTACTAACATAATCAACATCATTCCTTATTATCATATGAACTTTCATACTCCACATTATTACCATAATATAATACAATCCTTATTACTCACACAAGGTAATAAGTTCATAAAACATTAACCATTATCATCACTGATGCCATAATTCCATGAAGTCTTATAACTCCCAATAAACAAAACGAGGTTTAACATCATCATGTCACGAATGACAATAAATCACCTCAAATCACAAGAATACTTTCCAAACCATTACCATAACCATGAGTTAACTTCCAAACATTTCCTTTGCTTTACTTTGGTCAAAACTACCTAAAGTAAATTCAATTCCCAACTTTGTCTCAGAATCTTTATAACCTTTCATACTTTTGAGAATAACATCTACGCTACTTTGATCTAAAATTCTCAAAGTACCTTAAACTTTCACTTTCATCTAAACTCTTCAATTTATCTAAACTCTTCAATTCATCTTACTAGACTTCCAAATCACTCATAACTCCTCTTTTACTTCCAAATTCATAAGAACACCAAAGCCACTCCACTCACATCCGAGTTTAAAGTCACCAACCAAGTATAACTTCCGGAAGTTAGTTCCCCTCTTAACCTCGATAAACAATAACGTAATGAAACATAATTCATAAAATTACTAACTTCAATTTTAAACTCACCTTAGATTGTGAAGTTCAAGCTCCAAAAGTGCCGAGGTCGAAAACCACACGAGCAGTCACAATCCTACAAATCAATTACACCTAACAATCATTAATTATCTGAAAATTAAGAAAATGACATCTAAGTGCATAAAACAACGAAAAACCCGTAATTTCCCCCTATGAGGCTCTCGGCCAATAGGAGAGAAAGTAAGGTTCGTGTTTAGTTTTTTGACTTTTAGGCATTTTAGAGGCGTTTCTGGCTGGTTTCAAACACTTTGGAAGTCGATATATCAATAGGTAACCTTATTTTAGGGTTTTACTCGATAATCGATTTCCGAAAAATTAAGTAAAATACAAAATCATAGCAAACTAAACACCCTAGCCATGGCTAAGTGAGAGAAAATCATATGGGACGGGGTTTTGATTCGACTCGGGTTTAGGTCCAAGACAACAACCTCATCCAAAGTGATTTTTCCTAACTAGAATTCACAAACAACACCCGCGAAAAACTAATCAAGGCTTACATACAAGATTGGAAATAACGATAACACAAAAACCCATTTCTTCCTCACCTTGTATCTCCTGGATCTTTAATACATTGGCCTGGTTGATGGGATGGGTAGAAATATCGTCTCAAGAGCTTTCCAACGAGCTAAGGCACGATGAAAACGGTCTAGAAACGAAGCCGGGGCGACAATTTCTTTCTCTTCCCTTTTTTTCTCTCAAAGCTACGGGTTTGGGGCCTATTTTCCACTTCTCTTCTCTTTTCTTTTTATCATTATCTTTACAAAATATGAACTAGATATATATAAAGAAATTTTGGTAAAAGATGATATTGCCCCTCCTATTATTTTCTTAAGAAAACTTATTCCGTGTGCTCGTTATTTCACGTTTCAAAATCCAATACAACTTCACTACTTCTAATCTATCTTAAAAGTATTTAACAATAAATAATGGGTCCGCGAATAATTTTTAATACGTCCAAATCTAATTTAAGCTAATAAAACGATTAAAAAGCTTTCGAACGAAATAAACCACTAAATTCTAAATTACTAATTCTAAAATTAAACTAAATACTTTGATTAAAGTAAATGAATAAATAAATGAAATATTAAATAAAAAAAAATCACTCCAAAAATAACGGGATGTTACACCATATCGCTTTGCAATACTTCCAAATCACTCCGATGTTTCCTTTTCATCGAACTCACCATAATTCCAAATCCTCTCCACTCACTTCCGAACTATAGTCTCCAACCAAACAGTAATTCTAAGAAGCTAGTTCCCTCTTAACATCGATAAACAATATCATAACGAAATGTAATTCATAAGACAACTAACTTCCACTTTAAACTCACCTTAGCTTGTAGACAAGCTCCGATAAATATCCGAGGTTGCAATTCCACGATCAAATCACAATCCTACAAACGAATTACACCTAAATAACATTAATTAACCGGAAAACATTCAAACTATATCTAAACGCATAAAACGACGAAAACCCCGGATTTCCTTCCTATGGTGCTCTCGGCCAAACAAGGAAAAATAGGGTTGGGGTTTGGTTTTCCGGCTTTTATACACTTTAGAGGTGTTTCGGGTTGGTTTCGGATACTTTGGAGGTTCGCAACTACAATGGGTATCCGTAATTTAGGGTTTTGATCAACAATCGATTTCCGAAAAATTAAGTAAAAAGCAAAAACACAATAAACCTAACATCCTAAACAAAGCCAAGTGAGGGAAAAATCACAAGGGACGGGTTTCCGGCTCAAACTCAGTTTTAGGGTTTAGGGAAAGTTTCTAAAATTGACTATAAAGACTTCCCCGAATGAAACCTTCAAGCTTCGGTGAACGAATTCGAAGATTACAACTCAAAACCTCCATTAAAACACTATTCACTTCTAGAATTTGAAACTTTGACATACCTTTAAGCCTCGAGAAAACGAGCGAAAAACTCGATAGGTAGGTTGGAAATGATCCACGGGCCAAGGGCTTTCCAACGGAGGCAAAATCGATACGATCCGTCGAGTATTAAACAAAAACCAAAATTTGGAGGAAGGGTTTTGGTACCCACTGTTAGGAATGGCGTCCTAGAACTTGTAAATATTTAATAATAATAATTTATTTAGAATAAATTAAATAAATAAACATAAGTTCTTTATAGTGTCTAGATTGATTCAATTGATGTTATTAAGAATATATGGAAATATATTAATAACAAACATTCAAATAGTAAACCCTAAGTTACTCTTATGAAATCACGACTTAGTATGTGAGTCATACAAGAGGATTAAAGTCGAGATGAGCAACGTAAAAGTGTCTACAGTAAATGGATAACGTTTAGGAACCTTATCCTGGTAACACTGATGATGGCTTCGCATTTTATTTATAGACAAATGATCTAATCCTGATCATTCATGTGGGTGACATGAAATAGAAGTATCATATGCAATATTGATTATATAAGACAGAACCACGATGTTTGATCAAATTTCTCATTAGTACCATATACAAGAAATAATCGAATATCAAACTAAGTTTATCAACCGTGATAGATCTCAATCCTGAGTGAAATGTGGACTCCTAATTGTGGAGTTATGTTCTTTGATTCACATGGTTGAGAGCGATCTATAAGAACGCTCGATACACTTCTGCTTTGGGAACATAACTAGATAAGTACCTGGGAACGCATTTTCACGAGATGGAATTCATAACTTTTCTATAAATTAACGGAATTAGTGCGATACCTAAACATTTTAGGAACTTTAGAAAACTCCCTTGATGTACTTATTCGAGAAATGAACAAGTGATGTTACGACTTCTTCTAATCACAGAAGTACATTATCTCTAGTTCGACTAAAGATAAAGTTCATTGGAAAATCAGCGGGAACACGAAGATAAAACGGTAATTACAGGGGCAAAACAATAAATTTAATCTGCCTGTAATTATGAGGGTTCCATGTGAAAGATATATCACAGATATAAATAAAGATAAACTAAATAGACATAACTCATCTGTAGTGAGGGGAGTTCAGCTATGAATCTATTATGAGTTAATCACTTAATTGAATAATTATTAAGCCCATGATCTATAGGTCCATCGGGTCCCTATGCTAGCCCAAATATCGTAGTCGCGAAATCAAGTAGAAGAAATGAAATTTTTTAGTAAAGTTAATTACTTTAATTTGAAATATTAATTGTTTAAATATTGAGTATATTTAAATGGTAATTAACATAAACATTATTAATGTTTAAAAAATGAGTTTATTTAAACAGGAAATTAATAATGAAATATTATTAATTAGACATTATTAATTATTTAAATATTGAGTAGATTTAAATGGTAATTAATTGTGACGACCCGACTCCTTTTAAATCATTTAAAATCAAATTGGCAGCGGAAGACATTATTTAATAAAAATTTGGCGTGGATATGTTTAAAACTTGGACTATCCATAACATGTATACATTTTTCACATCAGGAAATTTAAAAGTAAGGAAATGCAATTCCTTTTCCAAAATTTAAAGAAGTTTATACTCGTAAAACTTAAGACGGAAAGCTCTTATGAGCTTATAAACAAATTTTACATCTCAAAGACACAAAATAAAAAAAAATAAGTTTATGGCCTTTTAAAAGAATATCTAGTCCATCCCTTTTTCATCATCCTCTCGATCAAGCAGCATCAGCTCCTCTCCCACAATCACGAGCATTTCCTGAAAATTTGTGTATAATCATGAGCTAACAACAAGCCCAGTGAAAATAAATAGAATAAAAAGTAACAATAGACTCCAAACCCATATCCGGATTTCTGTCCAAGTAAAACTCACATTCCTTTACCTTTCAACCATCAAAATGGTTTTACATCAATATTTCACCTTTACTTACCAATTTTCCCAAATAATTAAGGAGCTAACTTCCAACCATTAGGAGGGTGTGTTTCATAACACATAACATTTGAATCTCGTTCTCTTTAATACCTTATACTATACATAAGGTTTACATCAAATCTTACTCTCCAATTACAAGATCTTCAAATTTATTGAGAATCTAGTTCTCTTACGTATCTACCATGATAATTATACAAGGTTCAATACACCCTTGTATTCTCTCATTATCCAATTCAATCTCATTCCTCTTTCCTATAGCACTCGGCTATGCCTCAATTTCATTTCTTTTCTCTCTAGAAATGTACATCTTACATAATGTTTCATCTCTTTTCTCTATAGAAACTCAGGCTATAAAAAGTTTACATTTTTTTACCAAAACTTCCAAAACTCGAGAATAATACCTTCCAACATTTAGAAGAAAGTTGTCATATCAAAATTCTCTCTCTTATACCTTATTCTTAATAACTCTTAAGAAATATATGGTTTATTCCCATTGGTCCTTAATAACTTATGCTAAGTTCTCTCGGTCTTAACATAATCAAATAAACACAATTTGTGATGAATGACAATAATCTTAGCTCCCGCAGGCTATATAAAAGCTCCCGCAGGCTGTGTGATAGCTCCTGCAGGATATGTGAAAGCTCTCGCAGGCTATGTGATAGCTCCCGCAGGCTATGTGAAAGCTCCCGTAGGCTATATGATACCTCCCGCAGCCTATGTGAAATGATATGAATATGTTTTCAATTGCAAGTAAAATAAATATAATCATTCATCGTAATCGAAAGGACATAAAGTAAATGGATCATGAATTACTCGTATACATAAAACAAACGATTAGGAACTTCTGAAAAATAAAACAATGAATAAATCGAGCCAACCGGCCTCCAAATAACTCAAGATTAGACTTAACGTAAAAGTCTCCAATTCATTACTCCATTGTTTATTAAACAAATGAAGTTCCTTATTCACAATCCTTATTACCTTTGGATCCTTCAACTTCCGATAAACATTAGGAAACTCCGAAGTAAGTCTAAACTTAGAACTTCTGAAAATTACTCATTTTCTTCGAAGCACCTACTAATTCTCTCACTCAATTAAGAACTAACTCCCAAGCCTAAGCATGTTAGTTCACTTACTTTAATCCTTTTGATTAATATTTAATCTCAACTTTCGATTCTACAAATCGTTCAACTTATTCAGTTTATAAAGCTACTTTAAATCCTATTTATTCTCACCTCGAACGCTCCCGTGACAACTGAGTTCCCACGAACCAACAGACGAGCAATCGCACCTACAATTCATCAATTGCACAACATATTACAACTCATAACTAATATGAGAATAAGTTTGAATTTTCGGATGAATAGTATTTTCGGATGAATAGTGTTTTTCGAAAATCTGGGCTGAAAATCGTCAAATTCCTTGATAGAAATTCATGATTTCAACTTCAAAACTCATTTATAATAAAAAACGAACAAAACCATGTAAATTTTTTTGAAAACTTACTTTTTGGGACTTCCCTTAGAGAACGAGAAACATCAAAAAGCTAGGTTGGATAGATAGCCCTCATCCCGAGCAATCCAACGCAACCAAAAACACGACGATCCGCCGAGAAATGAAGAAAAGCTAAATGGTGACGAAGGCTACGGTTGAAGGAGAAGAGAAAGAAATTGAATTTGGTCAATCTTGGTCAAAGTTGAGAATTTAAAGAGATATGAATAGTGAAAGATATTTTTTAAGAATTCAAAAATTACGGTTACGTTCCTTTAATGAATTTTAGCTTATAGATCGAAACCCGAAGATCTTAAACTAGCCAAATGGTGTTTAATAATTATTAATTGGCCCGTTAATAATTATTAATACGACCAAAACTAATTTAAGCTAATAAAGCAATTAAAAGGATTTACGAACGAAATTAACTCGTAAATTTTAAGTTATAAATTATAAATTAAATCTAAAATTTAAATTAATAAATTCTAAAATTAAATTAAGTTCTTGACATCAAATAATAATAATTAAATTAAATAATACATAAAAAAAATTCGGGTTAAAATAACGGGACGTTACATTAATAATTAGAAATTAATTGATAAGTATTAGTTTTTTAAATATTTAATTGTATTTGAACGAAAATTAATAATTAAATTTAAATAATTAATAATAAAATATTATCAATAAGAATTATTGATTAATTAAATAATGAGTTTATTTAATGGAAATTAAATTATTAATTGTTTAAATAATGAAAATTATTTAAATAGAAATTAATAATAAATATCGTTTGCTAATATTTAGTCGGGAGAAAATATTATTAATTATTTAAATAAAGAATTTTATTTAAATGGCAATAAATAAATTAATTAATTAAGTTGGACTTATTAATTTAAGAGAGAGTTTCAAGCCCAATCGGATTATTGAACCCAATTGAAATTGGCCCAAAATAATTAATTAAATAAATTGTATTTATTAATTATTTATTATGTAATTTTTGGCCATGGCATATTATTTAGGGAAAAATAATTGTTTGAAATATATCCTAAAATAATTACATAGATATATTTACCCAAGATAAATTAAATTAAAGAAAAGAAAATATCCTGTTATTTATCTATGTCAATTTCGAAAATGCCAAGATAATGGGAAGATAATATCTTTTTCTTTTTGTATTTATCTCTATGGAATATCTTAATGAGATTAGATTTTTCATTAGCTTATAAAGAGGAGGCTTGAGTCATTCATAAATAAACAATTCTATTAACAATAAATTGAAATTTTCTCTTCCTCTCCTCCCTTGCCTTTGCCGATTTTGGCTATTAAATTGGGAAGAAACTGTAAAGTCTCGAATTTTCACAAATCTTTAAATCATAAGTAAAACAGCAGAAGACTTATTTTTACAAAAATTTGGCGTGGATCCGTTTAAAATACGAACTCCCTAAACCTGTTTTTAAGAACACATCTCAGAGAAATTTAATCACATATATTCCTACTCCAGAATATACTCAAATTATCCCAATGGTGATTAATAATTATTAATTGGCCCGTAAATAATTATTAATACCATTAAAACATATTTAAATAAATAAAGCCATTAAAATGACTTAAAATGAAATAAACTACTAAATTCTAATTTAATGATAAATAAATGAATTTTAATTACTTAAATTAAAATAAAATAAATAAAAGTTTTTTTTTTTTTATCACAAAATAACGGGACGTTACAGAAACTTTTTTATTTTTCTTTTAAATTTCTTCAAAAGTTTGATCCCACAATCAGATTTCGTTTGATGGATCAAGATATAGCATAGAAGATCCGGTGTTATTGAAGATTTGATGTTGTAAAGAAACCTCCAACCAATTCTCCATATTTTACTCAATGTAAGTGAAAAGGCCTTTTATTTTCGAAAACGAACATGAATCTACATGTTTTTATCATAAATTGCATGATATTAATAGATCGTTAATTAAACGTTAATTATATTACTAAATGATATTCCGCTAATTTAGTAGATCAATCCCTTAACGGCCACAATTAACTTTGTAACCTACAAGCCTATTAAAACATTTGAAACTAATATTTAAAGAGGAAAAGAAGCTTTTAAATAGCCATTTAAGCTTGTCTTGATTGTAGCTTTGAGTTCCCTTAAAAGAAGCTTGAGTTGGCTTTAATGAACCTTGAGTTGTCATAAATAACTACAAAATATAGCAGTACTACCGACGCATGCACGCATCGGTGATGATTAGCCTTTCCCCGATAGTAATCCATAGTGCTTCCCTTCGGTCGTGACGTTGACAACTTAAGGTCGATGAAGATTTTTTAGCGCATCGTTGATGACAACTTTAAACGCGGTTGATGTTCTTGACCATCAACAACTCTAATCGTGAGCTTCAGTGACAGTATTACTAATGTCACATTGGTAAAGGGATGTCCACCCGTAATTTTTAAGGGTGCCCTTTACTGACGTTGTTGCATTGGTAACTGAGATTTTTATGGGTGACCTTTACCGACGCCAGTGTCAGTAGTACCTTTTTTTAAAATGCTTAATTTTGGACTCCCTCTAAAGTCTCTTGATTTAAAATTCACAAAAATGTCCATATTCTAAAACAATTCAACAACATAAACAAAAGTTATAAAAATCAACACTTTTTATAAGTGTTTGAGCAAATAAAATTGTATTTTAAATAATTCTACACATGAAATTTAAACACTAAATTTAATAGTATACGATTTTATTTACCTAAAATTCATGCAAATAAAACTTTTTGTATAATAGTTTCCACTCATCATCACACTGCATTCATGGAAGCCTCATGCGTCCTCTTCCCCATACTCGTCAATGTTTGTCTTCAAGTCTTGATAGAGTTCATATCGAAACTCTTTCACATCAGCCTTCATTTGAGATTCCACAACCTCATAATAATCGTTGATGGTGAGATCGAGATTGAATTAGTCCTAACCACACAAATAAAATATGTTAGTTTAGAAGTAAAAATAAAATTACAGCCTCATAAAAATGAGGAATTCTCAGGCTTGACAAACCAATTACAACCTACACAAATCGATTCAAATTTTTTTTAAATACCAATGTTCTCATTTATGAATCATAACAATTAAACTCAACTCGACGACATGCTCCATGCTTCCAGGCCCAAAAAAAACTAGAGTGGTTTAGTAGGAAAATTCAAATCAAAAGTTGATATGATGGTTTTAATACAAAATTAAAACCAAATTTCAAGTCAAAACTTATATATATATATATCTCAAAACAAAATTTAAGTATAAAAAAAGGGGGCTCATGCAAAAATAGCGAAATTAGGTCCAATATTTGTAAAAATTGTAGTAAAAAAACTTATTGGCAAAAATAGAAAAAAACACAAATTCACGCCTAAAATATTACAAAATTTTCTCTAGTTTTGCATGAGTAATCAGTGATATCGTCACAAGTAATCACTGATTTCCACACACATTGATTTTACTAATATCCTGATATTTCATGAATCAGTGATTACCTAATAGTTATCACTGATTATCTTATAAGTTATCACTGATTTTTCTTATTCACATGAATGAGGGTTTTTAAAAAACTGCTATATTTACAAATACTTTTAAAATGCTATATTTATAAATATTGTAGAAAATTTTGCTACCCAACAATCTTTGGGGGCCCGACTAGTGAAGAAGAGCTATATTGTAGTTTTTATTTCCAATAAAGTTTCTTTTTGTAAGAGCTTTGACAATAAATGAATAAGAATCAACTTTTTCTACTTTATTAAAAATTACATCAATGAAAATAGATTATAGTCAAATAATTCCGAGAAGCCTTGGCTCGAGTATGACTTCAAGATATAAAGCTTTTTTTGAGTGGGACCAACTACATTGAATCTACTAAAAATAAAATAAAAAGTAAAAATTTTAAGTCTACTAGGGAGTGAATGGCTCCACAAGCTGCACCTTGTAGAAGAATTTAGAATAACAAATTTTTTAAGTCAACTTGAAAGTGAAGGGCTCTTACAAGCTGCACTTCGTAGAAGAATTTAAAATGGAAAAAAAATTCTAAGTCTATTTGAAAGTGCAAGACTCTTACAAAATGCACATCGTAAAAGTATTTAGAATGAGAAAGATTCTAAGTCTACTTGGAAGTGCAGGACTCTTACAAGTTGCACCTCGCAGAGAATTTCAAATGAGAAAAATTCTTAGTCTGTGCAGCGCCCTTACAAGCCACAACTTGTAGAAGAATTTAAAATGAGAAAAATTCTAAGTCTTCTGGGAAGTGTAGGGCTCTTACAAGCCGCACCTCGTAAAAAAACTTAAAAATAAGAAAAATTCTAAGTCTACTTCGAAGTGCAGGGCTCTTATAAGCCGCACATTGTAGAAGAATTTAAAAACTACAAAATTTTAAGTCTATCAAGGGTGCAGGCCTCGTAGAAGAATTACAAAAATAAATTCTAAGTGTACTAAGAGTGTAGAACTCTCACAAGCTACACCTACAAAGATTATGATTTGTCGGCTTCAAATGTATAACTTATAAGTTATCACTGATTACCTTATGAGTTATCACTGATTTCTTTGATTCACATGAATGAAGATTTTTTAAATTAAAAACTTCTATATTGATAAATAGTTTTTAAAAATGCTATATTTATAAATATTGTAGAAAATTCTACTACATAATGCAATTTCCTTAAAAAAAACTGATATTAAGATTTTAATATACATATATATTAAATGACAGCCCATGACTAGGTTTGAGTAAAAAACCGGCCGAACCGACCCTACCGGACCAAAACCGAGCAATCCGGACCGGTTTTACGGTTTTCTCGGTTTGCTTTTGAAGAAAACCAAATCTTTTCGGTTTTCTTCGGTTTGGGAGGTCCGGTTCGATTAAATAACCGAACTGAACCGAGTATATATATAGAAAATAAATAAAAACCTAATTCATTTTCCTTCTTTTGCTCTACATTAATTTAATCATATTAGGTGTGGAAATTGAAATTTAATATTAATTGAATTATATTAGGTGTGAAAATTGTAATTGGATGTAATTGTGAAAACTATTAGGTGTGAAAATTAAAATTTGATGTGAATTTGTACTAATTGAAATTGAAATTATAATTGAATTTACTTAATCATATAGGCATAATTTATAATAGATGTAAAATTGGATTTCATCTAATAATATAGGCATGAATGGTAAGGCCTCAGAATTTAAAGAGAGTTTAATTATAAACTTTCACATCTTGGTTGCTTGTGTGTTTGATGTTAAATACTTTAGAAATTATTTTCTATTTTAATTTGATTATTTGGTGGTTAACTATAGTTAAATTTTAACCAATGGTGGAAAATTCATTTGAAAGGGGACTTTTAACCATGGTTAGTTAAGGAAAAAGGGGCTAGTTAGCAATCAAAACATGAACCAAGGACTAGTTAGCAAAGATTTGAGTGGGGGGTCTTAAATTGTTTGGTGAAGAGGTGGGAGGATCTAATTGCAATTATGCAATTTTAGCTTTGGCCATTAAAAGTATAATTAGATAAAAAACAAAAAAACAACAAAAATTCATTTTCTTTTCTTCTTCTTCTTCCTTTCCTACCTGTCGCCCCCCCGGGTGATATTGCTTTTTCTCCTCCATTTCTTCATAAAAGCTTGTTGAATCAAAGGGTATTTGCTTGATTTGTAAATGAAACAAGTAGATAGGAAGATTGGAAGAGGGATCTACAAGCTTTGAAGTCTTCAAGGTAAGAATTCATCCATGGAGTCAAGGGTTTTCATTCTAATTGTATTGGGCTGAGGTAATTCTATTATTATGAGTTTAAATATGTTTGTAATGGTTTGATGTAGGAAGAAGGCAAGCATAAAGAAATTTGGAGGTTGGTTGTATAGGTGAGAACAAAAAGAATCAAACGGTGACGGCGGTGTTGTTTGCGATTGTTAGAAGAGTGATGTGGGTTGGAAATGGTTATGGCTGGTTTGGAAACACTTTGGTGTATGATTTTAATGAGAAATAGAGTTGTGAAAGTAATGAGAAACGAGATCCAAGCTTGACTCGTTCCTAAGAGTTGGAAGAGCGGATTTGCTTAAACCAATTTGCCTTTATATTCAACTTGAGATAGTTTGACATACTTACTTGCTTTTATATATATATATATATATAATTTGAGATAGATTAACATGTTTATTTAGTTTATATACAACTTGAGTTAGAAATTTGCTTACTTGCCTTATTTGAGCCTTGCTTTATTTACATCTTGGTTAGTTTATATGACTATTTGTGTACTTGCTTCTATACACAACTTGGGCTAGTCTTGCATGTCTACTTGTTTTATTCGCAGTTCAAGTCAAAGATCGAGTCATATACTGAATTGGGATTTATTTTATTCATGCTCGATATGTTTCAGATTATTGCTTGACGAGTAAAGTTTAGCTAAATACTATGGCATCATGCTTGAAGTTTGATATACTTATTGTGCACTTTGGAAGTGACGAGTAATAGATTGAATTGTATGTTGATTGGGAATTCTTCTTATTTGCGTTTGTTGTGTTAAATGTTATTTCCGATGACAATGGTAAAGAAAGCATGATTAGTTGCATTTCATTTCATTTCATAGCACCTCATTCATGCATTTCATATTTTCGATGCATGGCCATGGGGTCATTACCCGTGTAATGGTGTGTTGGTTGTTGGACGTTACACGTGGTTACCGTGACGGATGTTGTGTAGCTCTGAGGTGCTGTGTGGTGGATGGCCTGGATGCTAGAGTGGCTATTATGATGGCCGGAAAGAATAAATGAGCTACGACTCGAGTGATTGTTGAGATAGTTTGTGAGAAACGCGTGATGAGACGCAAGGAATGTGAAAGGGAAATTGTGAAACGGAAATGTAAAGACTCGAATTTTCTCAAATATTTAAATCATAAGCAAACAGCGGAAGACTAGATTTTTAAAAAAATTAGCGTGGATCCGTTTAAAATACGAACTCCCTAAACCTCTTTACATGAGCCCAAATCAGAGAATTTAAAACAACATGAATTCATACTCCAGTTTATACCCAAATCATAGAAAATAAACTCGAAAATATGTACAACAGATCTTAGGCTCTCTTGAGCCACAAAATACAAATTTAAAGACATCAATATCTGAAGTTTTATATATAGCATTCATAGAATGCTCCAAAATATGCCTTTTTAGTCTAAGTCCCAAAGTCATCCACTCGTTATCAAGCAACACCACCTGCACGACCTCGCCCTCTCACACGAGTATTACCTGAAAAAGTTTAAATGTAGCAACATTAACATAAAAATGCTAGTGAGAATAAGATGGATGCAAGCACTTCTATGGACCGAATTCCATATCGGAAAATGTGTCCAAATTCCTATCGTGCTCTTTATTACCCATTCTATACTCCCAAGTACTTTGCATAAGAAAAATCAATCACATTCCACTATATCGTAACTTTGAAAAATAAACATTCAAGCTCGTAAATAAAGTACTAAAACAACTAATTAGTACTAAGGTATAACAAAGTAAATAATAATGTAAATTTCCATTCTCATTGTGTAACGTCCCGTCATTTTGAAGAGAAATTTTTTATTTTATTTTATTTGATGTTATTTAATTATTTATTTATTTCAATTTAAGTATTTAGTTTAATTATTATTTTGTAATTTCGATTTTAGTAGTTAATTTCGACCGAAATTTGTTTTAATCGTTTTAATGCTCTAAATTCGTTTCGGTGATATTAATAATTAATAATTATTAATAGGCCAATTAATAATTATTAATCACCTTTAGATTTATTTAAGAGCATCGGGTTTCGTTTTATAAGTCAAAAGTCATAACAGGACGCAATCGTCATTTCCAAATTTCTCAAAATATCAAATTACTATTCATTTTCTCTTTAAATCACCACTTTTGACCAAAGTTGACCAGTCCTCTCATTTTTCTCTTCTCTTGGCCGTAGCTCCCTTCTCCATGGATGAGAAGAATTTTTGGCTTGGCTTTTCTTAATTTCTCGATCGTTTTCGTTGAGGTCAGTTGCGTTGGATTGGTAGGGATGAGGGCTACCTATCCAACCTACCTTTTCGGAGTTTCCCGTCCTCTAAGGGAAGTCCCAAAAAGTAAGTTTTCAAAACTTTTTACATGGATTTGTTCATTTTTTATTATAAATGAGTTTTGAAGTTGAAATCATGAATTTCTATCATGGAAAATGACGATTTTGAGCCCGGATTTTCGAAAAACACTATTCACCCGAAAACACTATTCATCCGAAATTACTATTCATCTGAAGTCACTATTCACCCGAAAATGCACACTTGTTCGCATATTAGTTATGAGTTGTAATATGTTGTGCAATTGGTGAATTGTAGGTGCGATTGCTCGGTTATTGTTTCGTGGAAATTGGAGATTTGGAGTTATTTGGCAAAGGTGAGAATAGTTAGGATTTAAAGTATTTATAGAATGCAAATGAGTGTGAAGGTTTGCAGAGTTTGAAACTAAGATTAGAATCCGAATATAAGATTAGAGGGTTGTGAGTTAGTGCCCTTAGGATTAGAAGTTAATCCTTTAAGTGAGAACTTAGGAGTTCTCAAGGAAGTATTTGAATCTTAGAAGATTCTAAGTTAGTTTCGATTTGAAATTAAGATTGGACCATTGGAAGTTAAAAGATCCAACTTGTAATTAGAATGATTAATAGAACCTCGGATTGTTGGAAGTTTAGAATCCTTGAAGGTATAGGTTAATCGTTGAAGTTATGATTCTACTTTTATTATTGATACCGGAGTTTGATCGACATATCGTTCGTCCGAAGTTTACAATTTATATACTTTATGCCCTTTTACTTCATGCTTGTTTCAGCTACTTTAATATTGTACTTTACGTTTATTTACTTTTGCGAACATATCACAACATCTCGCACCATAACATATTGCACCATAACATCTCGCATTATGAAAAGAAGGAAAGAATGTTGGACCACCCTTCGGGGAATGTCCGCATCGCCTTCAGAGAGAGAAAGAAAAGTAGGAAAGAATGTTGGATCCTTCGGGGAATGTCCGCATCGCCTTCCGAGAAAAAGAAAGGAAAAATGAGAAAGAAAAGAAGGAAAGAATGTTGGACCCTTCGGGGAATGTCCGCATCGCCTTCTGAGAAAAAGAAAGGAAAAATGAGAAAGAAAAGAAGGAAAGAATGTTGGACCCTTCGGGGAATGTCCGCATCGCCTTCAGAGAAAAAGAAAATAAAGAGAGAAAAGAAAAGGAGGGAAGAATGTTGGACCCTTCGGGGGATGTCCGCATCACCTTCTTCATTCATTCATGCATAAAGGGCGAATGCGTATCCTACGGGATGTTCTCATTACCTTCATGCATATGATCGATAATAAAGAGAATCGAGATGTTATATTTTATGCAAAGTCATTTTATTTTTTATCATTTTATGTCATAACGAGTTAATGGAGGAGATTTGACTATAAGTGTTAGTAGTATCATCCTTTGGAGAGTATAGAATGAATTACCTAGAGTTAGGAGAACTTTAGAAGAAAATTGTGTCAGATTACTAATTGGACACAAATCGAAATGCAATTTTGAGGTCTATCTTTACTTTTTATGCTTATTATTCTCACTGGGCTTAAGTTGTTAGCTCATGATATCACAATCATATTAGCACGCCGTGACCACATTGTCACCAATCATATTACCACACCGTGACCACATTGTCACCAATCACATTACCACGCCTACCACACATACCACATGATGATTCGTTTTTCGTTACCACTCATACCACGCCTACCACACATACCACATGATGATTCATTTTTCGTTACCACACATACCACATGATGATTCATTTTTCGTTACCACACATATCACATGATGATTCGTTTTTCGTTACCACACATACCACGCCTACCACACATACCACAAGATGATTCATTTTTCGTTACCACACATACCATGCCTACCACACATACCACGCCACACGTACTACTCCCCTTTGGTAGTACTAATTAGCGAATCTCATCGCTATCATTATCAAACTAGCTCAAATCCACAAGATGATTTCTCCCAAGTTTCCTTTAACTATCTTATAACCACTCAAATCAACGGAGTAAACTAATACTCTTTTCCAATTTCCGGAAACATAATCCTCCTTGAGAATACAACTTAATCCACAGTTAAACTAAATACTTAAATTGAAAACTCACTTTTTGAAAACTCACTTTTTAGGGCTTCCCTTAGAGAACGAGAAACAGCACAAGGGTAGGTGGGATAGATAGCCCTCATCCCGAACAATCCAACACAACCGAAAACAAGACGATCCGCTAAGAAACGAAGAAAAGCCAACAGAAAAACCCCTCCCACCATTGATGGTGAAGCTTTTGGCCAAGGAAGAAGAAGAGAAGAAAAAAATTGATGACTTTGGTCTACTTTGTCTTATTTAAAGAGATAATGAGTAGTGTTAGGATATTTTAAGAAATTTGGAAATGATGCATACGTCCTTTATTTGCCTTAAGCTTTTAAAACGAAACCCGAAGTACTTAAACTAGCCTAATGGTGATTAATAATTATTAATTGGCCCATTAATAATTATTAATACAACCGAAACTAATTTAGAATAATTAAGAAATTAAAAAAGGTTTCCGAACGAATTTGACTACTAAATTCTAAATATCTAATTCTAAAATTAACTTTAATACTTTAATTCAATAAATAAATAATTAAATAATGAATAAAAAAAATTTCACCTCAAAATAACGGGACGTTACAGGAAAGTTGGTATCGGTTGACTTGATATTGAATTTGTAAAGTTGCTAGTTGCATAAACATACATGTTTGAGTTTGATCATTCTTATGCATCCATACTTGATTAGTTCCTGTTGAAATATGCATAGTGAGATATAGGAAAATGTAACGGTAAACGATAGTGATTCGAAATGTAAATGGAACGTGGTATTGATTCGAATGAAAGCTTGATGCAACATGGAAAGTGTGATATGCGCGTAGTGAAACGTGAGAGATGTAAATGTAAGCGATTATCGGATTGGAAAGTATGTTGGAAAGGAGCATCGGGTTTATTGTGGTTGATTTGACTTGGTTATAAACTTGAAATGCCCATGGTTTGATCAATTCTACATGTTTATGCTTCCTAGCATATTCTATGCATTCATTAGTATATGATCTTCCTCCTGAGCATAACATTTGAGCATCGTTTATCATCATTTAATTCCTTTTGTTTTCACTGAGTGTCATGCTCAAAGGTGCTTTATATCACCTTTCAGGTGTTGCACGAGGATGAGGACGCAGAGCGGCAGGTGGTGTTCGTTGACATACGAGATGAAGACTTTGGATAGGCCAACGAACACGCGAGCCATGTTTTCTGGTCGTAGGGTTCTGTTGTATTTTGGAATCTAAATTTCAAACACTTACTTTTAATATTTTACGATGTTTTATGGTTTGTAATAACTTTCCCGTGGTGCACCACGTCTTTTACTATGTGTTTTTATCACTTTATAACTTTTATGATATTATGAAACGGTTGACGAGCTGGGTTTTGACCTCTAAACAAGTTTTCCTTAAAGAGTTTATGAATACTTCATGCCCGAATTTTCATTGTTGTTTAAACTAAGTAAAGTGGTCCTTGCTTTCGCTTGCGAGCTTGTGTCCTAGGCTCGTTTAGTAAGTCGGGTCGTCACAGTTGGTATCAGAGCCATTAGCCTCTAAGTCGTGTCTAGTGTATAAGACGGTCAGTTGTGCCTAATCCAAAGGTCATCTCGAAAGTCAATGGTGCCAGGTATGCCGGTAAACCTCGTTAATGAAATTGTTTATTAATTGCTTATTAGTTGTTATGTTCATTGCATTTAATTAAATCTGAAAGTTTTGTTGAATTCCCACGGGTCGTGTGAGTATGGGGTTCCAAGCATGCCTCGAGATGTTGTACCATAAAGGGGTAAATTACGAATCCCAGTTGGGGTCGTGAAAGAGGAAGTGGAAAGAACTAAATTGTAGTTCGTGAGCCACGATCAGTGGATGGAGTTAGAAGAATTTAAAGTACTCTAATGTTAACTAGAGAAAGTTAAACGGGAGTAAGTTTAGAAATAATTTCTTTGGCTATGATTGTATAGTTATGAAATTGAGATGAGAATTTGTTGGGGGTTGAAATTCATCGGTGGGAGATGTTACGGGCTACCTAGGGTATGCCTTGATAGTTATCGGGTTCTGGTAATTGTAGGAGGATGCGAAAATAAATGTTTGATGTATTTTGGATCGGTGATGCGTATGATATGAATCTTGGGCATCTTAGTTAGAAATAGATGGTGGAACTTGTGTGTATGTTTGAAAGGTTGTATAATAAAAGTCGTGATGTCAGGATTATGAGATTATTGGATAGTTAACTGTTAGAATTAACTAGTCATATGAATAAGTAGAAGCTGGAAGGTGTACGAAAATTTGTGTAAGTTATGTGGTGAGTCTTTTCTTGAGTGATTATTTGTAATAAGATTTTAAGTGAACGGGGTATGTTGTAGTGTGATGATATGGATTCGGGGATAGTACCGAGTTGTGAAAATTGGTATGTGTCACCTCTGATTGAGAAGTCTATTGTGGTTAATCAAGTGGTATACTGGGGAACTCATCGTATCAGGTTTTGATACACATGTTGTGTTGATTGTGGTGTCCCTAACCGTTTATGATGTGCTTTTGGATATGGATTGGTTGTTGACCAATCATGCCACGATTGATTCTGAAAAACAGAAGTCTAGTTTGTGGCCAGGGTGGAGATCGTGGTGGATACCTCGGTGGAAGAGGTAGGGGTGAGTTTGGTGCCTATTATGCGTGATTTTCCTAATGCTCTCTGGGTGAGCTATCTAAGTTGCCCTGGAAAGGGAAATAACATCCGGATGTAAACGATTTGGTGAATGACAGCCAAATTTAATGGGGACCACTAGGAGTTTGTGGTCATGTCATTTGGATTGATGAAAGCCCCACGATATTTATATACTGTATACATATGGCATTTCAGAAGTTCATGGACCTTTTGGTCATAAATTTTTATTGATGATGTTCTGGTCTAGTCTAAACCAGAAAAGTTACGTGCGAATAATCTCGAAAAGATGTTATCGACGTTAAGGGTTGAGAAACTTTACGCAGAGTTTTCGAAATGTGAATTCCGGGGTAAAGAAGATTGCCTTTCTAGGGCATGTGGTATCCATTTAAAGTATATCAGTTGATCCTTCAAAGGTGAAAGCAGGTAGTAATTGACCTCGTTAAATTAGTGTACCCGAGATTTGGAGTTTCCTGGGTCTAGCAGGGTGATACAGGAGATTTGTGCAAGACTTCTCCAAGATCGCAGCTTTGTTAACTCAGTTGATTAGAAAAGGTGTGGAAAATGTGTGGCTAGAGGAGTGCAAGTGGAGTTTTGAGGAGTTGAAGCATAAACTTGTTACCACCATGGTTTATTTTATTCTATTTTATTTTACTTTTCTGATCATTCGGGGGTCACGCAGTTTATGGTGATGCTTCATTGAATGGTATAGTGCGCGTACTTATGCCATATGGAAGGTGTTGACCTTTAGTGATCTTAAGGGCTTGAAGCAATACCTCACTCAGAATGAGTTGAATATGAGGAAAAGACGGTGGCAGGAGCTGGTAAAAGATTAAGACCGTGACATCCAATACCACCCAAGCAAGGTGAACATGGTTATTGACGCTCTTAATTGGGAGACGTCTCATACCGCAACTCTAATGATGCATCAGGTGCGGTTTAGGTAGGAGATGTATCAGGACCCACACCAGCATTTCTGGTGGTCAACGATGAAACGAGAAGTGGTAAAGTATATGCGAATAAGTATATTGTTTGTTAAAGTTCTTAAGTTTTGTCCGCCAGGTTTACATCAGCTGTTGGGTGACCGTGCGTGGGAATGGGAAGACATATCGTTGGTTTTCGTTATGGGCTTGCCAAAATTGCACAAGGGATTCGACTAAATTTGGATGATAAAGGATCAACTGACTAAGACTACTTGTTTTATACCAGGAAAGGTCACGCATTCAGTAAAGACATAGGCTCCGCTTTACTTGAGAGAGATTGTATGTCTCCATGGTATGCCTATTAGAATTATGTCTGATCGGGATACGTGTTTTATCTCTAAGTTTTGGTAGACTATGTGTTAACGATGAGAACCCAATTTGAGTTTAGTACGGTTTTCCACCCTCAGTTTGATGGCAAAATAGAGCGGGTAAGCCATATTTTTGGAGGTATGTCGAGGGCTTGTATTATAAATTTTGGGTGGTAATTGGGATACTCATTTGTATCTCGTGGAGTTCGTTTAAACTAAAAGTTGTCAGTCCTCGATCAATATGGAACCATTCGAATCACCTTATGGAAGGAAATCTCGGTCCCTGTTCATTGGGACGAAGTGGGTGACCATAATTTTTGGGACCTGAACTAGTGCAAATAATGTGTGAAAAGATTGACTTGGTCAGGAAACGAATGCGAGTTTCCCAAAGTCGGCAAAAGAGTTATGCTGACACTTAAGTTCACCTATGAAGGGTGTAATGCAGTTCGGAAAAAAAAAAGTTTAGTCTACGGTTCATTGGACCTTTTGACATCTGAAGAACAAGTTGGAAATTAGCTTATCGGCTAGCATTGCCACCCGCTCTTTCGACTTTTTATAATATATTACATGTGTCTATGCTTCGGAAAACACGTGGCGAATCCATCGCATGTCATTGACTTTCAGCCTTGTTTTAGATGCTGAATTGACATACAAGAAAACACCGATAGGGATTTTAGCAATCGAGCAAAAGGTTTGAGGAATAAAACGAATAACCTGGTTAAGGTTTTGTGGAAGAATCAGTTGACGAAGAAAGTTACATAGGAACTCGAGGATCGGATCAGGGTCATATATCTGTTCTTGTTCCTTAGAGCATGATTTTGCGAGGACGCAAATTTTATAAGGTGGGGAGACTGTAAGGCCCTGAAATTTGCAGAGAAAGTTTAATTATAAACTTTTACATCTTGGTTGCTTGTGTATTTGATGTTATTTTCTATTTTAATTTGACTATTTGGTTGTTGACTATAGTTAAATGTTAACCAATGGTGAAAAATCATTTAAAGGGGACTTTTAACCATGGTTAGCTAAGGAAAAAGGGGCTAGTTAGCAATCAAAACTTGAACAAAGGACTAGTTAGCAAAGATTTGAGTGGGGGGGGGGTGCAATTATACAGTTTTAGTTTAAGCCATTAAATGTATAATTAGATAAAAAAACAACAAAATTCATTTTCTTTTCTTCTTCTTCTTCCTTTCCTACCCGTCGCCGCCCCCCCCCTGGGTGATGTTGCTTTTTCTCCTCCATTTCTTCATAAAAGATTGTTGAATCAAAGGGTATTTGCTTTATTTGTGTATGAAACAAGTAGATAGGAAGATTGGAAGAGAGATCTACAAGCTTTGAAGTCTTCAAGGTAAGAATTCATCCATGGAGTCAAGGGTTTTCATTCTAAGTTGTTGGGTTTTGGGTTTTCTCTTGATTATGTTTGTAAAAACATTTTTCTATGAGTTTTGATATCTTTCAAATTATGGAAAAGTGATCTTCAAGAAGCTATCTCAAACCATAGGATGTATTATTTTAAAGCTCTCTTGAAATTGGAAGACATGGATGAACACCAAGCTCAAAACCTCCATTAATGGCAATTTTTCAAGCTTCTAGCTTTTTCAATTTTTGAGTTTTCTTGACTTCTGTCTGAAAACTCTTAATTCTTATATATATGAGTGCCTAAATATGTATTTGACACATGGAGAACAACTTGCAAGAGCAAGGAAATGAATTCATGAAAATTCTCAAATTTGGCAAAAAATACTAGTTTTTAACTTAGCTAGTTTTAAGTTTTCTTGATTAATCTTGAAAAGTTATCAATTATGGAAATTTTGGGTGATTATATGTATATATTATACATGAATAATACATTTGAAGATAAACCTAATGAATTTTTGACAATTTCCCATTTGGCCGAAAATTGCACCTTAATTGGACTAGTTTTGTGACTTTTCTACTAACCGGGTTGACTTTGCGTTTAATTGTACTGGGCTGAGGTAATTATATTATTATGAGCTTAAATATTTTTGTAATGGTTTGATGTAGGAATAAGGCAAGCATAAAGCAATTTGAAGGTTGGTTGTAGAGGTGAGACCAAAAAGAATCAAAAAGGTGACGGCGGTGATATTTGCGATTGTTAGAAGAGTGATGTGGGTTGGAAATAGTTATGGCTGGTTTGGAAACACTTTGGTGTATGATTTTAATTAGAAATGGAGTTGTGAAAGTAATGAGAAACAAGATCCAAGCTTGACTCGTTCCTAAGAGTTGGAAGAGCGAATTTGCTTAAACCAATTTGGCTTTATATTCAACTTGAGATAGTTTCACATGCTTACTTGCTTTTATATATATAATTTGAGATAGATATATATATATATATATATATATATAATTTGAGATAGATTAACTTGTTTATTTAGTTTGCACTTTGGAAGTGACGAGTGATAGATTGAAGTTTGTGTTGACTGGGAATTCTTCTTACTTGCGTTTGTTGTGTTAAATGTTATTTCCGATGACAATGGTAAAGAAAGCATTATTAGTTGCATTTCATTTCATTTCATAGCACCTCATTCATGCATTTCATATGTTCGATGTATGGCCATGGGGTCGTTACCCATGTAATGGTGTTTTGGTTGTTGGAAGTTACACGTGGTTATAGTGGCGGATGTTGTGTAGCTCCGAGGCACTGTGTGGTGGATGGCCTAGATGCTTGAGTGGCTATTATGATGGCCTGGAAGAATAAATGAGCTACGACTCGAATGATTGTTGAGATAGTTTGTGAGAAATGCATGATGAGACGCAAGAAATGTGAAATGGAAATTGTGAAACGGAAAGTTGGTATCCAGTTGACTTGATATTGAATTTGTAAAGTTGCTAGTTGCATAAACATACATCTTTGAGTTTGATCATTCTTATGCATCCATACATTATTAGTTCCTGTTGAAATATGCATAGTGAGATACAGGAAAGTGTAGCGCTAAATAATAGTGATTCGAAATGTGAATGGAACATGGTATTGATTCGAACGAAAGCTTAATGCAACATGGAAATTCTGATATGCAGTTAGTGAAATGCGAGAGATGTAAATGGAAGCAATTATTGGATTGAAATGTATGTTGAAAAGGAGCATCGGGTTTATTGTGGTTGATTTGACTTGGTTTTAAGCTTGAAATGCCCATGGTTTAATCAATTCTACATGTTTATACTTCCTAGCATATTCTATGCATTCATTAGTATATGATGTTTCTCTTGAGCATAACATTCGAGCATCATATATCTTGTTTTAATTCTTTTTGCTTTCACTGAGTGTCATGCTTAGAGCTGCTTTATATCACCTTTCAGGTGTTGGACGAGGACGAGGACGTGGAGAGGCAGGTGGTGTTCGTTGACGTACAAGATGAAAACTTTGGATAGGCAACTGAACACGAGAGCCATGTTTTCTTTTCGGAGGGTTCTATTGTATTTTGGAGTCTAAATTTCAAACACTTACTGTAAATCGTCACTTGTGCAGTCAGGGCCAAGGACTGTGAGGTACAGTCCCACATGTTCATAGCATCATCAGTCAGCAAATAGATCCCACGGTGGACCTTCAACACCTATGAGCAAGCAATGTAACCAAAAGCCTTTTCTACCTTTGCTATCCATATCTCCGCCACCCCCAAGGTTGTCTATGTGCCATCAAATTCCTTCAGGGCATGCTTCCTGAATTCTTTCAACGTCTTGGCTGCACTAATAATACCACAACCATCTTGCAAAACACGTCCAGCCGGAGGTATCACCCCTCCTCCAGGTGGTACATTCGCCTGGGGATTAATCGGGTTTTAAGCATTCACAAAATTTGCTTCGTATTCATCTTCTATCGGCGATGGTGGCGGCGGTGCTCAGAAACTCCAGCATAGTTCCTCCCACGAACTCTTCCACGACCCCGCGTAGGGTTTGCATTTCTTCCCCGACCGGGTACAACTCCTTGAAGCATCCTAAAAATCAAACAACCACTCAACCCGTGAGTAATTCAAACGAATCTTTCATAACCAATCTTATCAAAATAACATAAATAACAATAAACAAATATTAAAATAAATTAAATACTGAGGTTTGTCGACATATCTGGTAATATTAATTTTCGAGATGACTTTTGGATTAGGCTCAACTAACTGACTCATATACACAAGACACGACTTTAGATCCAACTGGCTTTGATACCAATTGTGATGACCCGACTTGAGAATCAAGCCTAAAACACGAGTACACAAAATCGAAGTGAAGATTCTAAATCTTGATTCAAATAATTTAGCAAAACAATGAAATTTTAGCATGATGTATACGTAAATTCAATAAAACCTGTTTATCATACAAACTCAGATCGTCGACCGTATCAAAATATCATATAAAGTTCAAAATCTGAAAGTATAGTGCACCAGAAAAGGATTACTACAACCCATGATACTATCATAAATATTTACGTAAAGTTTTAATCCTAAGACACAGACTCAACATTTCAAAAACAAAACTCCCAGAAAGCATGGCTCGCGTGACATGTGGCCTATCCAAAAGTCCTCATCTCGTATGTCAACGAGCACCACCTGCCGCTCCTTGCCCACGACCTCTCCCGGTACCTGAAAGGTGATATAGAGCACCTTCCAGCATGATACTCAATGAAAACAAAGAATTAAATACTAATGAATGCATAAAATGTGCAATGTTCGTAAACATGTATGTTTAACAAACCGTGAGCGTTACATTCTCAAAAACATGTCGAGTAATCATTAACCATTTCATAACCATTTTCCACACAATCTTTTCAATCAATATAATCATTCAATCACAATTTCCGTGTCTCACTACGCACTTTTCACATATTTGCACAATCGCTACTCGAGCCATAGCTCTTCATAAATCTTCTAGATTATTGTAATAACCACTCTAGAAAACCAAAACATTTGAAATATCAAACGTAAAGAAATTACCAAAGACTACATATTTAACATGATTTCAACAACTTGAAAAAAAAATCAAGCTCAATAAACTTTAAAGATTGTTAAAACCGCACACTTTATTCTTGGGAGGATCACCTACCCAGCTAAGACTAGGGTACAGTTGTACCTATGAAAGATTATTAGATTGCATGGTGTGCCAGTGAAGGTTGTATCAAATCGGGACACACGCTTTGTCTCGAAGTTTTGGCACTGTTTAGACACTTTATGATAAAAAAAAGGTGTCGTTCTTCCGCTCATTGGGATGAGGTTAGAGAGATGAGACTTTTGGGATCCAAGTTGTTACAAATGACTAGTGAATCTATCGCTTTGATTAGAGAGAGGTTAAGGGTTGCCCAAATTTGACAGAAGAGTTATGTCGATAGATGACGTAGTCCACTTGAGTTTGCAGTGGGGGACCACATATTTTTTAAAGTGGCACCTATGAAGGGTGTTATGAGAGTTGGGAATAAGGGTCAGTTGAGCCCTAGATTTATTGGCCTATCGAGCTACTCGACGGGTAGGAGCGGTAGCTTACCGTTTGGCTCTACCACCTTCTTTATTAGTAGTTCAATATGTTTTCCATGTATCGATGTTTCAGAAAAACATGGTGGATCCATCCCACGTGATTGATTATGAGCATGTGGTTTTGGATGCTAATATGTCTAATGAGGAGACACCGTTTAAGATCCTAGCATTCGAACAAAGGATGTTGAGAAATAAAACGATCCAGTTGGTTAAAGTTTTGTGGAACACCAAGTGTCAGTGGAAGCAACGTGGGAACGAGAGGATGCGATACAGTCTAAGTACCCTCGCTTTTTCATCTAGTGAGCGCACTTTTCGAAGACAAAAAGTCTTTTAAGGAGGGTAGACTATAACGTGTGATGACCCGACTTACTTTAAATAAGCTAGGACGCGAGCACGTAGCGGAAGCATATAAGTTTGACTCACAAATGGTTACTTTCATTAAAAATAAAAATAAAAAATTTCGGCATGTAGTATTTGTAAAGTGCATACCTCAAATACAATACAAAATAAACCTTTTATTAGAGTTCATTGGCTCGTCGGTCGGTTCAGAGTTTTCATAAAAGCATTGTAAAAAGAAAGTTGGGTGCACCGGTTTTAAAATATCATACAAACATAATATACATAAAGTTATTCCAAAATAAAGCAAACTCAAGCTAAACTTGACATCTAAACTTCCAAAACAAAGGCTCGCGTGTCGGAGATCCAATCCAAAAGCTCCACCTCATCATAGTCAACGCGCACCACCTGCCGCTCCACGCCCTCGTCCCCGAGCGTTACCTGAAAGGTGATATAGAGCACCTTTGAGCATGACACTCAGTGAAAACAAGAAGAATTTGAATAGTGAATCGAAATGACGTGTTACAAAGCAAAGATACATAATGACATGCTCAAGTATGAATGAAATACACATGCTTTAAGTTCGGGTAATAGCCACTGGTCATACCATCACTTCCTTTCTCTTTGATACCACAAACATTGCCAATACAATCCCGACGTCTCACTACGCCATAATTCATTTCAATCCTTTCTTGAGCCGTAGCTCATATCGGTTTTTAAACCATCTCCATTTACTACCACCCGGGCCATTTTCTTACATAGCTCACCGGAGCTCCATCACTTCCCTGCCACGATAACCACGTGTAACGTCCAACACCCATACACCGTTACACGGGTTACATCCCCATGGCCACATTAAGATCATATGATATGCATGAGTGGCATGTATGAAACGAGATGGATTAAACATTCTTTTCAACAACAAATTTATATAACAAGACTTAGAATCAACAAGTATAAATAAAACCACTTTTCGAAAACCGGCATATGACACAATCTTTGCTAACATAATGTTCAAGTCTCGCATATTCACATGGTTCGTCTTCACAACTATTGATCGAGCATAAATATGGTGTATCAAGTATACATAATCATGGCCCCAAATATGAAACTCATTCTTGGGCTATGAACATAATAATAGTAAGGCAAATAGGCATGCTAAAATAAACAACTAGCCAAAAACAATGATTCTAGTTTAGGCAATCTAGCTTTTTGGCCCTTTAACCAAATGTCGGAAACGTTACTACTTCTCGTTAATTTACTTTCTTCCAAACATTACCAGCCAATCCCATAATTCACAAATACGCATAACCTCAACTCCATTCCCAATATAATTGAAGAGAAGCGGAAACACCACACACATCACCCTTCCGATTCTTTTGTTCTCACCTTCAAAGTTGATTCTACGGGTATCCGCTTGTCTTTGGCCTACAACATGTTAACCCATAAATATTTAGGCTAATATTAACATTATAAATCAGCCAATACAACCTCAATCAACCCCGAACCCGGTTAATGACAAAAACAAAAAAAAACACTAAACTAGTTAATTTGGAATGCCATTTTCGATCAAATAAAGAATAAATGTGATAGATACAAGGGATTGATGTTCTAAAGTGATTTCCTTGCTAAATATATGTATATAAACACCCAAGTGCTCCAGAATTTAAATCCCTTAAGAAACAACAAAGAAACACCCAAAACTAGTTAACTTTAAAACTAGTTATTTTGCCAATTTTGTGATTTTTATTAAAAATCATTTCTCTTCCTTTCCAAGTTGTTTTTCATACACTTTATAATCATATATTACCCTTAACTTCCAGAAATAAGAAACTCAAAATATTGTTCATGAAATCCCAAAAAATCAAAGAATAACAAAAGCTTCAAGAACCTCCATTAATGGAGTTTTGTAAAAAACTTCAAGCTACTTTGTCCTTTACCTTTTTAATGAAACTTAAGAGATAAAACATAAGGTTCATAACAATAATTAACTCACCATTTCCAGAAATTTATAAAGAGACCACAAGTAACTAAACCTTAAACATCAAACAAATGAATTCCAACACCTCCATGGAAAACCTAAGCAATTTGAACTTCTAGCGTGAGAGCTTACCTTTGATCCTTAGTAGTTTCCACCAAATTCGTATGTAAATCTTCCTAGAATGATGATTCCAACATGAATCAAGCAAAGCCTCTTCAATTGATCCAAGAATCCAAGAGAAGATAATGGGAAAAGATGGAAAATTTTGAGAGAGAAGGGGGGGGGCGACGGTGGAAGGAGGAAGAAAAACAAAATTTTGTTTGTTTTTTTTTCTTTTCTAATTTCCTATTTATACATCCAATTATTAAACTATGAAAATTCTAATTGCTCTCATGTCCTTCCACCCCTTCAAATTGCCTTTAAGTCCTCCCACCTCTTAATTTTATTTTAAGTCATTTTCCTAATTTTTCTTTGCTAACTAGTCCTCCACTCATTAAGAAATTTCCGTTTAGCCCTTTTTCAACTTAACTAAGGTTAAACTAACTATGGTTAACCTTCAAAAATCAAATAATTCAATAAATAACCTTCCAAATAATTAATAAAAATAAATTACGAACCCGGGCCCTTACATAACGCCTCGTTATTTTTGAAGTGAATTATTTATTTATTTAATATTTAATTTATTTATTTTAATTAAAGTAATTAGTTTAATTTAATTTTAGTAATTTATAATTTAGTAGTTAGTTTCGTTCGAAAACCCTTTTAATCGTTTTATTAGCTTAAATTAGTTTTGTTTGTATTAATAATTATTAACTGGCCAATTAATAATTATTAATCACCATTTGGCTAGTTTAACAACTTCGGGTTTCGTTTTATAAGATAAATATCATTAAAGGGACGTAACCGTAATTTTCGTTTTCTTAAAAATATCCAAATACTATTCATCTCTCTTTAAAAATCTCAACTTTAACCCATTTGACCAAAAAATCATTTTTCTCTTATTTCCTTTCTTCCTCCTTACCGTGGAGCTCCTCATCTATGGAGGATTCTTGGGCTTTCGTCATTTCTCAACCATTTTTTACGATGTCAGTCCCTTTGGATTGCTCGGGACGAGGGCTGTCTGAATTTGACGATTTTGAGCTCGGATTTTTGAAAAACACTATTCACCCGAAAATACTATTCATCTGAAATCACTTTTCACCCAAAAATTATACTTTTTCTCATATTAGATATGAGTTGTAATATGTCGATCGATTGATGAATTGTAGGTGCGATTGCCCGTTTGTTGGTTTGTGGGAACTTGGTGGTCACGGGAGCATTCGAGGTGAGAATAAATAGATTTTAAAGTAAACTTAGACTGAATAAGTTGAACGATTTGTAAAATCAGAAGTTGAGATTAAGGTTTATATCAAAAGGATTAAAGTATGTGAGCTAACATGCTTAGGCTTGGGAGTTAGTTCTAATTGAGTGAGAGAACTCATGGATTTCTCGAGGGAAACGTTTAACTCTTGGAGGTTCTAAGTTTAGACTCGTTCCGGTGTTTAAGAATGATTATCGAAAGTTGAAGGTTTCAAGTATAATGGGGTGAATAAGCAACTTGTTTATGAAACTTCGTATATTTACTGAAAGCAATAGAATCATTTGAATTGGAGACTTTATGACAAAGTTAGTAGTTCAAGTTTAACTGAAGACCGTTTGGCTTGATTTATTTATTGTTTTCTTATTAGAAGTTCCTAATTTATTATTTTATGTATTAGAGTATTACGTGATCCATTTATCTTTATGCCTTTCGATTACTTTGAATGTTTACATTTAATTTGCTTGCACTTGAGATCATATGCATATCATATTGCATAATCGAAATTGGGAGGAATAACGAGGCATGCTAAAGGATTGCGGGACTTTGTATTGTCTAGTATTATTCGTTTTATGTTTATGTATATGTATCATGAGGAATGCTAAAGGACTGCAGGACTTTGCATGATCGGAGGAGATGGATAATGAGATAATGATGGAACTATGTGAGTTCACATTATCTAGTATTATCCATAATTACTATGATTCATATACGAGGATACAAGGGTGCATTGAAACTTGTAATTGGTGGGTAAGTTAATGAGTAATTTTAAAACTGCGGGAGCTTCATTACTGTCACTATTCACAAAAGGTGGGAAGATATTATTGAAAAGACTTTGTATATTTTATTATGGAAAGAGAGATAATGAAGTATTGATGGACTGTAGGACTTCAATAATGTCATTATAAGCATTTGATGATTACATTGATGTAAAGGTTGAGTGCCCTTTACACTTGTTGAGCGAGATAATGAAGTATTGATGGACTGCGGGACTTCAATACTGTCATTATAAGCATTTGATGATTATAATGATATAAAGGTTGATTGCCCTTTACACTTGTTAAGCTAGATAATGAAGTAATGTTGAGATTACCGAAGCTTCATTACTGTCATTATAAGGAATTAATGGTTATATTGATGTAAAGGTTGTGTGCCCTTTACACTTGTTTAGCGAGTTAATGAATAATGATTAGACTGCATATGCTAATATTATAGTCATTAATCGCAAATTGTGATTGTTGAATATGTTAAGTCCGAGTGAGCTTAACATTATTTTATTAAACATAAAGGAAAGGCAAACCTTATTTTATAGCCTGAGTTGCTATAAAGAAAAAGAAATGAAACATTATGTATGACATACTTTTCTATAGAGAAAAGAAATAAAATATGATGTATAGCTGAGTGCTATAGGAAAAGACATGAGATTGAATTGTATAATGAGAGAATACAAGGGTGTATTGAACCTTGTTTAATTATCATGATATATATGTAAGAGAACTAGATTCTCATTAAATTGGAAGATATTGGAACTGGAAGTTAATACTTGAATGTAAACCTTATGTATAATATAAAGTATTAAAGATAATGAAATAAGATTGCTATGTGTGTTATGAAACATGTCATCTTAAATGCTTGAAAGTTAGTTCCTCAAATTAGATGGGAGATTTGGTAAGTAAAAGTGGAATACTTGATACACAACCCTTTTGGTGGTTGAAAGGTAAGCGTATGTGAGTTTTACTTGGACACAAATCCGGATGTGGGTTTGGAGTCTAATGTAACATTACTTTCTATTTATTTTCACTGGGCTTGCTTTTAGCTCATGATATTATAAACATTTTTCAAGTAATGCTCGGGCTCGTGAGAGAGGAGTTGGTGCAATCGGTTCTAGTTGATGATGATGGCGGGATGGACTAGAAATGCCTTTAAAGTCTATGGACACATTTATTTCATGTTTTATCTTTTCAGTTGTATATTTGTATATAAGCTCATAAGAGCTTTTGTTTTAACTTTTATCACCTTGAACTACTTTAATCTTTACACAGGAATTGCATTTCCTGTCATTTAAAAGGAGTCGGGTCATCACAGTTGGTATCAGAGCCTAAACGTTCTGTAGACTACATGCGATACATGTTTGTTTTTTATGTTTTATTTTAAGTCCACTCTATAGTGATCATCGAAGATCAGAGGCACCAAGTATGCCTAGAACTTTTATTCTCAAGCATTAAATTTTTAATAGTGGAAAAGCTTATGAGAAGGTTGTTGTGACGACCCGACTCCTTTTAAATCATTTAAAATCGAATTGCAGCGGAAGAATTAACATTTAATAAAAATCTTGCGTGGATATGTTTAAAACTCTGACGATCCACAACCTGTATAGATTTTTCACATCAGGAAATTTAAAAGCAAAGAAATGCAATTCCTTTTCCAGAGTTTAAAGAAGTTTATATTCATAAAAGTTAAAACGAAAAGCTCCTATGAGCTTATATACAAATTTACATCTAAAAAGACACAAAATAAAACAAAATGAGTCCATGGACTTTTAAAAGTATATCTAGTCCATCCTTGTATCATCATCCTCTCGATCAAGCCGCACCAGCTCCTCTCCCACCACCACGAGTGTAAGCATTACCTGAAATTGTTTATAATATCATGAGCTAACAACAAGCCCAGTGAAAATAAATAGAATATAAAGTAACAATAGACTCCCAACCCGCATCCCGATTTGTGTCCAAGAACTTACTTACTCTTTGTTATCCATCCATTCAAAGAGTTTTACATCAAGTAATCCACTTTTACTTACCATGTCTCCCAAATAATTGAAGATCTAGCTCCCAAGCATTTAGAAGGATGTGTTTCATAACACACATAACATTGTATTTCATACTATATACAAGGTTTACATTCAAATATTAATCTCCGAATTCAAGATCTTCCAATTAAATGAGAAACTAGTTCTCTTATATATATAACATGATAATTATACAAGGTTCAACACACCCTTGTATTCTCTATTTCATTCCTTTTTCTTTTACCATTCGGCTATTATCATATTTCACTCTTTTTCTCTATGGAAAAACATATTATACAAAGTGTTTCATTTCTTCTCCTATTTAAAAAAAATGCTAAGCTCACTCTGTCTTAACATAATCAAACAATGAAAATTGCGATAAAAGATGATGTTGCTAGCATACGTAGTCTAATCATCATTCATTAGCTCATTAAACAAGTATAAAAGGGTACACAATCCTTACATAAATATAACATCTCATGGAAATAATGTTAGGTAATGATAGCTCCCGTAGGACTAACATTCACCTCGCTATCTTGCTTTCCATAGTAGGATATACAAATCCACATAAATATAACATCTCATGCAATTAATGTTAGGTAATGATAGCTCCCGTAGGACTAACATTCACCTCTTTATCTTGCTTTCCATAGTAGAATATACAAATCCTTCTCAATGATATAATTCCACCTTTAATGAATAATGACAGGTAATCATAGCTCCCGTAGGACTAGCATTCACCTCATTATCTTGCTTTCAATTTTGATGATGAAATATGATATGCATATGCTTTCAAGTGTAAGTAAACATAAATATAAACATTCAAAGTAATCGAAGGATGGATCATAAATTCTCTTTATACATAGAATAAACAATTAGGAACTTCGGAAAAACAATAAGTAAAACAAGCCAACGGTTTTTTAATAAACGCGAGCTCTTAACTTTAACAATAAAGTCTCCACTTCCAAAGATTCTATTCTTTTAATAAATATCCAAAGTTCCATAATCAAGTTCCTTAACCACCCCATTTTACATTGGAACCTTCAACTTCCAATAATCAATCTTAAACTCCGGAACGGTTCTAAACTTAGAACTTCCAAAAGTTAAACGTTTCCCTCGAGAAATCTATAAGTTCTCTTACTCGATTAGATCTAACTCCAAGCCTAAGCATGTTAGCTTATTTTCTTTTATCCTTTCTAATCAAACCTTAATCTCAACTTCCAATCCTACAAATAGATCAAATTATTCGATTTCTAAAGCTACTTTAAATTGTAATTATTCTCACCGTGGAAAAAGTAGATTTTGGTCCTGAGTTTCGAATGAGCGATCAAGCAACAGTCAAAACACACCTACAATTAAATTATATCTAACAATCATTAATTAACCAAACATCGAACAACAACATCTAAAAGCATAAAACGATGAAAAACCCAAGAAAGGTCCAAAAGGTGCTCTCCGCCCTCTTAGTAAAATTGGGTCTCGGGTTTGGTTTTCTGGCTTTTAGGTAATTTAGACATGTTTCGGAGTGGTTTTTTGACAATAATTGATTTTCCGAATTTAATTACAACATCCAACTAATCAATAATAAAGCATCCTAAAACAGCCCACAATTTGTAAATTTCAAATGGGATGGGTTTCAGCTCAAACTCGGGTTTAGGGCTAAGAGGAAGTTCCCAAAATCACATAAAACAACTTCCGTAGTTGAAATCATCGAGTTTCTCGGCAAGAAATCGAAGATTGAAATCAAAAACTCCATTAAAACACTATTTGAAGCTTAGGTTCGAAACTTTGACATACCTTGAGGCCTTTAGAAAACGGATGGAAAGCTCGATTGTTAGGTTGAAAATAATCCTAGGACCGAGAGCTTTCCAATGCAACCGAAAATGGAACAATCCGTTGAGAAACGAACAAAACCCAAAAATTTTCCCCACACCCTAGTGACCCACGGTTTTGAGAGAGGAAGAAGAGAAGTTTTTGGTCAACTTTTGGTCAAATGACAATTTAAAGAGGAAGTGAATAGTACCTTGATATTTTAAGAATTTTAGAAATTACGATTACGTCCGTTTAATTACTTTTAACTTATAAATCGAAACCCGAAGTTCTTAAACTAGCCAAATGGTGATTAATAATTATTAATTGACCTGTTAATAATTATTAATACGACCAAAACTAATTTAAGCTAACAAAGCGATTAAAAAGAAATAAACTACTAAATTCTAAATTATTGATTCTGAAATTAACTTTAAATACTTAAATTAAAATAAAATAAATATTTCTTTTTTAACTCAAAAGTAATGGGACGTTACAGTTGTTACACATTATTTGTATTTGGGATATTCACCTCCTCATAAAAACCACGATGTGGTGATGTTTATTTGACCCAAGGCTGAGATCTTGGTATGAATGCTGAGAATGTTAACAACCACGTGTAGTTTGGAGGTTGTACACCTCGTTAAGCCTATTGACATAATGTCAAAGCAAAGGAGACAAGATACTCCGAGAGATTGATCATTTGATCCTTAACAATGATTAAAGTTTTATTGTCACACAATTTCTAAGTAGTGGTGTTAGTGAATGTGTGTTGACATTTATGTGTACAAAGGGGACATGATTGTCTGGAGCCCAAGATTAAGAGATGAAACACTTGATTGAGGTGAGTAATTGCAAATAAGTAATCGGTCTGGCTCGGATCCAGTAATCTAGATTTAACTCAATGGACAAATTCCTGGATTGAGTTGAGAAAATTGATTTATGGTAAGTGGTAAATCTTTGTGATAGTATTGTGTTAAAAGGAAAGTGTGTTACCACTCAAAAGAGGAGGTTAGAACATTTCGTGATAAGTCTCAATGAGGACCATTGACGATTGTGTTAATTGGTTAATGGCCTAGTCTGGTCGCTATTTTAAATTATTTAAAAGGAGTCGGGTCATCACACCACAACTTGCAAATCCATAACTTATCCAAAAATCTTATAACCGAAAAAAAAGTCAAGCCATAAGGACGACCTTCAAATTAACAACATACTATTCACGGGAAAATAAAGTCTCATTTCCATCAATCATAATCAAACGTCATTCCATCTTCAATTTCCATAATCACATTCCCTTGCACTTGAAACTCCAAATACCCAAAAATCATCAAGATTAGATCCAAATCAAACATAACCTATAATTTACCAAAGTTAGTCATTTCCACTTAAGAGTCCATTAAGTTCACCCAATCACTCTTACAACTAGCTTCCAAGCCCAAACAAATTAGTAGGCATGCTTTTAATCCCTTATTTCTAATTTTAATCTCATCTCCCAATCATACAAATCGTTTTACAAATTTGGTTCCTAAGTTCACTTTAATTTCTATTTATCCCCACCTCGAAAGTTCACGTGAAAATAATGTTCCAACAAACCGCAAACGAGCAATCGACACCTACAAGTCACCAATCGAATACAATTTATAAACCATAACTAAATAAGAATAATTATTTTCAGATGAATAGTGTTCTCGGTAAATAGTGTTTTTCAAAAATCCGAGCTCAAAATCGTCAAATTTCTTGATGGAAACACATGATTTCAACTTCAAAACTCATTTATAAATAAAAATAAAGAGATTCATAGGAAAAGTTTTGAAAAATCACTTTTTAGGGCTTCCCTTAGAGAAGGAGAAATGGTACAAGGTTAGGATGGAATGAAAGTCCACGTCCCAAGCAATCCAACGCAACAGAAATCATTGAAAACATATGAAAGTTGAAGAAAACCCAAAGATTTTTCTCCCAAAAATGTCACCTACGGTTGGATAAGAAAAAGGGAGAAGAGGTTTTGCTTGATTTTTTTTACTTTTGACCTATTTAAAAAAGAAAATGAATAGTAATAAGATATTTTTAAGAAATTGGTAAATTACGGATACGTCCCTCTAAGTGATTTAGCTTAAAAAACGAAACCCAAAACTCTTAAACTACCCAAATGCTGATTAATATTTATTAATTTGCTCGTTAATAATTATTAATATGACCAAAACTAATTTAAGCTAATAAAACGATTAAAAAAGGTTTTTGAATGAAATTAACTACTAAATTCTAAGATTAAACTAAATATTTTCATTAAAATAAAAAAATAAATGAAATATTAAATAAATAAAAACTTCAAAATAACGTGACGTTACACACATTTCTAAAAAGATCAAACGATTTGCGACTAAAATAACTTCCAAACCACTACAAACTATTCAAAACAAAAAGCTCTTTATAGACATTTTCATTACAATTAAACTCACATCTCAACAAGGTCTCCAATCTATTCATCCTTCTTATCCCATCCTATGTCTACCCCCACTCGATATTCATTATATCTCACATTATCATCACATGAACGTTGTATTTATCTAGGAGTACCCTTTTAGTACAATTAATTCAACACACTTCCTACCATCCTCTCTAACATAACTAAGGCACTTTACCTCTTTTATCTATGAACCTTCTCTAGCTCCACTACCCCGTCTATCTTGAAGGTATTCACATCTAGCAGCTCGAAGAATAAGCATGATGGAAGTAAATGAAGTTATCGTAATGTTATGATACATTTAAAATCAATCAACTGAGTAAACAAGAAAGCTAAACTTTTTTTATAATCAAAATGTCATCAATCTCTAGCAATCCGAGCATCAATTAGTACTTTCTCCTCGAACAATGTGTTATTGTACCGTAGGCGCTTGTGTGTGCCCCTGAGCTCCACTTTTCGACCGGAGTTGTTGGATGAAGCTCATAGTTCTATATTTTCGTTACATCCAGGCGGAAACAAGATGTATCAGGATTTGCGGAACATTACTGGTGGCCAGGGACGAAGCGAGAGGTGGCAGAATATGTTAACAAGTGTCTTGTTTATCAACAGGTCAAGGCTCTTAAGCGATGTCTGGAAATATAAGTACAATAAATAAACTAAATTAAAATAATTGAATTTAACTATTTTAATTATTTTTCCAAAACCCGGGCTGTCACGTACTTTATTAATAATTTTTCTCATTTAGACGGTTCATAATGTGTTAGGAACAATAGAGATTAATCACTTGACTATCACATTAAAATCAATCTAACCAATTTATAAGAGTTATTATATGTTAGATTGAACTTCTATATTAGAGGTAGCCTGGGTATATCTAAGGAAAAGCCTTGGCTAGCTATATTGAGTGGGAGAAGGACAAGTGACAACTAGTCCTGTGGTCTCCAAGTTGGAATCATGAGATTCATATAGGGCTTCTATGGTGTTGGAAACTCTTCACTCATTCCCTCTGGAAAGTAACCGTATGAATCAATACCTGTGTGATTTTCTTCAGGATATGATTTTTTTTTGTAACGTCCCATTATTTTGTGATAAAAAAACTTTTATTTATCTTATTTCAATTTAAGTAATTAAAGTTTATTTATTTATCGGTAATTTAGAATTTGCAGTTTATTTCGGTTTTAATCTTTTAATTGACCTTTTTCGTTTATTTTCATTTTAATGGTATTAATAATTATTAACGGGCCAATTAATAATTATTAATCACCATTGGGATAGTTTGAGAAGTTCGGGATTCGTTTTTAAGCCAAAAGTCATAAAAGGACGTAACCGTCTGTAACGTCCCGTTATTTTGAAGTGAAATTTTTATTTATTTATTATTATTTTATTATATTTTATTTAATGTTATTTATTTATTTATTTCAATTTAAGTATTTAGATTAATTATTATTCTTGTAATTTCGATTTTAGTAGTTAATTTCGCCCGAAATCCTTTTTAATCGTTTTAATATTTTAAATTCGATTCGGTGATATTAATAATTATTAATAGGCCAATTAATAATTATTAATCACCTTTAGATTTATTTAAGAGCATCGGGTTTCGTTTTATAAGTCAAAAGTCATAAAAGGACGCAATCGTCATTTCCAATTTCTTAAAATATCTAAAATTACTATTCCATCATCTTTAAATGTCACAAAGTTGACCAAGACAACTCATTCTTCTCTCCTTCCCTTCTCCTTTACGTGAGACACTTCCACCATTGATGTGGTTTTGCTTTTCTTCATTTCTCATTCGTTTCTCGATGGATCGACTTGATTTCGGTTGCGTTGGATTGGTAGGGACGAGGGCTACCTATCCAACCTAGCTTTTCGAAGTTTCCCGTTCTCTAACGGAATGTCCAAAAAGTAAGTTTTTGTAACGTCCCGTTATTTTGAAGTGAAATTTTTTATTTATTTTATTTTATTTTATTTTATTTAATGTTATTTATTTATTTATTTATTCAATTTAAGTATTTAGTTTAATTATTATTTTGTAATTTCGATTTTAGTAGTTAATTTCGAACGAAATTCGTTTTAATCGTTTTAATGCTCTAAATTCGTTTCATTGACATTAATAATTATTAATAGGCAATTTAATAATTATTAATCACCTTTAGATTTATTTAAGAGCATCGGGTTTCGATTTAGAAGTCAAAAGTCATAAAAGGACGTAACCGTCATTTCCAAATTTCTTAAAAATATCCAAATACTATTCATTTGTCTCTAAAAATACATTTTTGACCAAAATTGACAAAACTTCTCATCCATTTCCTTCTCCATTGCCGTGGAGCTCTCCTCCTCCATGGATAAGGAGAATTTTGCTTGGCCTTTCTTCATTCCTTGACCGTTTTTGATGAGGTCAGTTGCGTTGGATTGCTCGGGACGTGGGCTTTCTTTCCAACCTAACCTTTTGCCGTTTCTCGTTCCCTTAGGAAAGTCCTAAAAAGTAAGTTTTCAAAACTTTTTAGATGGTTTTGTTCGTTTTTTATTATAAATGAGATTTGAAGTTGAAATCATGAATTTCTATCATGAAAAATGATGATTTTGAGCCCGGATTTTTGAAAAACACTATTCACCCGAAAACACTATTCACCCGAGACACTATTCATCCGAAATCACTATTCACCCGAAATTGCACATTTGTTCGCATATTAGTTATGAATTGTAATATGTTGTACAATCGGTGAATTGTAGGTGCAATTGCTCGGTGGTTGTTTCGTGGAAATTGGAGATTTGGAATTATTTGGCTAAGGTGAGAATAGTTAGTATTTAAAGTATTTATAGAAAGCAAATGAGTGTGAAGGTTTGTAGAATTTGAAACTAAGACTAGAATTCAAATATAAGATTAGAGGGTTGTGAGATAGTGCCCTTAGGATTAGAAGTTGATCCTTTAAGTGAGAACTTAGAAGTTCTCGAGAAAGACTTTGAATCTTAGAAGATTCTAAGTTAGGTTCGATTCGAAACTAAGATTGGATTATTGGAAGTTAAAAGGATTCAACTTGTATTTGGAACGATTAATAAAACCTCGGATTATTGGAAGTTTAGGATCCTGGAAGGTATAGGTTAATTGTTTTAGTAATGATTCTACTTTTATTATTGATACCGGAGTTCGATCGACATATCGTTCGTCCGAGATGCTTATCTACTTTTATCTTATATCATTTACATTTTGTCCTTTACTTTACACCTTTACTTTATGCTTGCTTCGATTACTTTAATTCCGTATTTTACTTATTTACTTTACAAGGTATGGAAGCATATGCATATCATTTCGCACCATACCATTATCGCATCATTCATGAAAAAGAAACGAACGTGAAAGAGAAAGCAAATGAAAAGAGAAAATAAGTGAAAGAGAAAAGAAAGTGAAAAGAAATGAAAGTGAAAAGAAAGAAAAGTGAATGAGAAAAGAAGGAAGATTGATGAACCCTATGTGGAGTTCACATCACCTTTAGAGAAAAGAAAGAATGTGAAAGAAAAGAAGTTAAATGGTAACCTACGGGCTGTACGCATTACTTCTTCATGCATAGGGAGTTGAATGGTAACCTACGGGCTGTACGCATTACTTCCTCATGCATAAGGTTGAATGGTATCCTACGGGATGTACTCATTACCTTCATTCACGCATAAAAAGGGCAAATGCGAAATCCTACGGGATGCTCTCATGCATTCATGTTTATGATTGATGCAAGAGAGAATTGAGAAGTTGTATGTTGTGTAAAGTGTGTTTACTTTACTTATTTATGTTCTAATAATGTTAATGGATGAGTATTGGCTACGATTACTAGCAATATCATCCTTAGAAAGTATAAAATGAATTTACCTAGAGTTTGGATGACTTTAGGAGTTATTTGTGTTATACTTTGGAAAATATGGAATAGAATTACCTAGACTTTGGTGAATTCTAGGAAAGATTGTGTCAGTTATTTGGACACAAATCGAAATGCGAATTTGAGATCTATTCTTACTTTTTATTCTTATTATTCTCACTGGGCTTAAGTTGTTAGCTCATGATATTACAAACATTTCAGGTAATGTTTGGGATCGTGGAAGAGGAGCTGGTGCGCGCTTGATCGAGAGGATGATGATGATCGAGATGGACTATGTGTTATGTAAAATCCATGTACATGGTTTTGTGAAATTTATATCATTTTTGATGATTTGTACTTTGTAATCAGCTCATAAGAGCTTATCGTCGTTGTTTTATGATTAAAATCATTTTGAAACTCCTGATAGGAACTTAATGTTCCTTGTGTTTTTAGATGTCTCAATTTAAGATGTAAACAGGTTTTGGCTAGCCTATTTTCAAACATAATCACGCCAATTTTCTTAAAATAAAAGACTTCCGCTGTGTTTTCTAATTTAAATTTATTTTAAAAGTGACGGGTCGTCACAGTTGGTATCAGAGCCTTAGGGTTCTGTAGACTACATGTGATGCATGTTTGTTTTCATGTTTTGTTTTAAGTCCACTCTCAAGTCATCATCTGAGATCAGCGGCACCAGGTATGCCTATAACTCTTATTCTCATACTTTATTTCTTTGATATTGGAAGAGTTATGAGAATATTGTTAAAAGTTAATGTTGTTTGTGATATTTTACATCCTTGTACAACCACTATGTGGTTATGTTTATTTGACCCATTTTGAGATTTGGGTAAAGGTGTCGAGAAAGTGAATGATCCCGTGCAGATTTGGAGGTTATACACCTCGTTAAGAGTATTGACATAATGTCAAAGTAAAGGAGATAAGATATTCCGAGAGATCAATCGTTTGATCCTTAAAGTTGATTATAGTATTATTGTCACACAATTGCTAAGTAGTGGTCTTAGTAGATGTGTGTTGACTTTTTGGGTGTACAAGGGAACATGTTTGTCTGGAGCCCAGTATTAAGAGATGAAACACCTGTTTGAGGTGAGAATTTGTAAGGAATCGGTTTGGCTCGTGTCCAGTAACCTAGATTTAACTCAATGGACAAGTTCCTTGTTTGAGTTGAGAAAGTTGGATTATGGTAAATGGTAAATCCTGGTAGTATAGTTGTACAGAAAGGAAAGTGTGTTGCCACTTAAAAGAGGAAGAAAGGACTTTACGTGATAAGTCTCAACGAAGACCATTAAAGATTGTGATAATTGGTTAATGGCCTAGTTTGATCACTATCATGATGTGCTAATTTGAATTGGATTATACTCGAGGTCGAGTTATCAAGATCCATATTTGGAAAATTTTCAAGATTGACTAACACTAAGGTGGAGTGTTGGTATTCGATTGAAGTATAAAAGGAAGTTGATGGACCGTGATATCGGTAACTTCTATAAGATAATGAGATGGCTTGGTGAATTTCAATTCACATGGTGTTTGACCATCTAATTGAACGGTGAACTTTGAGAAACTTGTAGGGTATAGTTTGGACCTACTGAGTCTTTTATGATAGACTCTAAAGTAAAACCTATATTGGAAGGTTAGAATGATATTGAACTAAGGTGTTTAACAGGCACCAGTTTTGCTTTACAAGAAAGCAAATGATCTCTAAGGTCGAGTTCATTCAAGATTTGAATAAGGAGGCTTAGGAGTCATCCTTATCTTGGATTTTACATCTTATGAAAGGAAAAGAAAATTAACTACTACGGGAAAGATTACCCCTCAAAAGAAGAAAGAAAAGGATGACGACGCAAGTCAAGGGATACCGCAGCAGCAGCAATATCAACAACAACAACAACAGCGGCAACAACAACAACTGGTTCGAGGTGCAGCTCAACAAGGATTGGATCATCCTTACTACAATAGTTGTGTTAGTTTCCATCAAGGAGATGCACACTTCAACCAAGATGCTATGTTGTGATCAAACTTGGATTCACGCCACTTTTATAGGGCGTATAGGACTTAACCATCACAACATAGTAATAAGGTTAGAATTATCAAGAAAAGCTACCAGTATGGTAGTGGTTTATACTTTATTATTTTCAGGCCGTTTGGCATTTATTCTGTTTAATTCTTGAGCTAGCCACTCTTTTATTTTATCTTGTTATGTTAAGTTGGCAGCTCTTGAGTCGAGACTGTTGAGTTTCGAGATATGTGCTTTCCCAGAGAGGAAGCTTATTATGATGATAGTGCATATGGCACTTATGACATTTGCATTATGAGTAGATGCTCACATTTTATTATGATTGTTATGCATATGTCTGATATTGATGTGATATTGGGTATGGATTGACTATTATCCAATCATACCATTGATTGTATTAAGAGAGTTATTGATTTTATGAGTCCATGTGGGACTAGTCTATGTTTTCGTGGGTCTAATGATAGAGTAGCACCCACTTTGATATCTATGGTAGAAGCTAGAGTGCTTCTAAGTGATGGAGCCTTGAGCTATTTAGCTAGTATTATCGATACTACTTAGGAAACTAGGTTGAGTTAAAAAAGCTTAAGAGTCGGTTATAGGAACTCTTAAACTCAGGGTTTATTCACCCTAGTGTGTCCTCGTAAGGAGCACTTTGTTTGTTTGTGAATAGAAAGACAGTTCAGTGAGACTGTATATTGATTGTCGAGAGTTGAATCAATTACAGTGAAAAACAAGTATCAATTGTGTTGATTGATGATCTATATGATCAGTTGCTCATCCTATAAAGATTATGATTATGAAAGTTAGTTTTCTAGAGATTAGAGAACTATAGAAAGGATTATTTAAGACGTACTTTTCTAGAGAGAAAAGAAATGAAATTGATGTATAGCCAAGTGCTATAGGAAAAAGGAATGAGATTGAATTGGATAATAAGAGAATACAAGGGTGTATTGAACCTTCTATAACTATCATGTGATAAACATGTAAGAGAACTAATTTCTCAATAAATTGGGAGGATTTCGTAATTGGAGAATAAGATTGATGTAAACCTTATGTATAGTATAAGGTAGTAAAGAGAACGAGATTCAAATGTTATATATATATGTTATGAAACATATCCCCCTAATGGTTGGAAGATTGTTCCTCAAATATTGGGAAGAAACCGCTATCTTTTCAAAGATAGATTTGAGATCCGGTTAAATTCGTTGAAGATTCGAGATTAAGATAATCCTAAAACTGTTTTCAGGAGGCGTGATGGATATTATGAGTTTGTAATCATGCATTTTGACTTAACCAACGCGACTGTAATTTTATGGATCTTATCCATACTGTGTTCAAGAGGTACACCAATTCTATCGATGTTACGATTAATGATGACAATCTGATGTATTCTAAGACTGAGGAGATGCATGATATGCATGTGAAGAAATTTTGACATTATTAAGAAATCAAAAGTGTATGCCAAGTTCTCAAAGTGTGAGTTTTGGCTAAAAGAAATGGCATAATAGGCCATGTGTTATCAAGAAGAGGATTATATTGATTCCTCTAAGATTGAGGCAGTTAGTAACTGGCCTAGACCGACTAGAGTGGCTGATATTCGCAGTTTTATGGGACTCGCAGGCTATTATCGACGGTTTGTGCAAGATTTCTCTAAAATTGCTTCAGCCTTGACACGATTGACTCGGAAGGGAGTTGATTCTGTATGGTCTGAGGATTGTGAAAGGAGCTTTGAAGAGCTCAAGAGAAGGCTTGTGACAACACCTGTTCTAGTGTCGCTTGACAGAACCGGTGGTCTGACTGTGTATACAAATGTTTTCGCATAGAGGTTTGGGATGTGTGCTAATGCAACACGGAAAAGTTACAGCTTATGCTTCCCGTCAGTTGAAAGAGCATGAGATGGTTAGAGCTCGTTAAAGATTATGATTGTGACATTCAGTATCATCTTGGAAAAGTCGAGTGTAGTGACGACGCGCTCAAGAGAAAGTCTTCTCGGTTGTCGGTTTTGTCGGTAGTACCTTTGAGTTTGAGGTGGAATATGGAACGAGATGAGATAGCATTTCTTACTACCAAGGTTCTTGTGAGTGTGGCTAGTTTAACACGGGACCTACTTTGAAGCAAGAGGTGATTGATGCACGAGAGGGAGAGACTCTTTTGCTGGTCGGTTTTAGAGAGGTTGAGTCGGATATTTCGACCATTTTACCTTCTCTACAGATAGTACTCTGACGTATCGTAAGAAGCTATGTGTGCCTTCAAGATCGACTTTTGAAAAGAACTGTTGGAGGAAGGTCATAGTTTTATCTTTTATGTCCATCCAGGCAATACAAAGAGGTACGAGAACCGAGACAATTTTATTGGTAACCTAGAATGAAACATGAGATTGTAAAGTATGTGAGTTGGTGCTTGATTTGTTAGTAAGTCAAGGCCCTAAAGATCCACCGAGTTATCTTAACCTTTGAGAGTACTTAAATGGAAATGGGAAAAGGTTTCCATGGATTTTATCAAGGTTTGGCAAGGACGGCAAATAATTATGATATCATTTGGGTGATTGTAGACCATTTGATGAAAAACCGCACACTTTACTCTTGGAAGGATTATCTATCCAGTTAAGACAAGGGTACAGTTGTACCAAAGAAAGATTGTTAGGATGTAGTGTGTCGGTGAAGATTTTATCAGAACGAGACACTCGCTTTGTCTCGAAGTTTTTGTACTATTTAGGCACTTTATGGTTGAAAGTGTCGTTCTCCCGCTCATTTGGATGAGATTGGAGAAAAGAGATTTTTGGTACTCAAGTTGTAACAAATGACTAGCGAGTCTATCATTTGTGTAGAGAAAGGTTAAGGATTAACCAAAGTTGACAGTAGGATTCGGTGTAGTCCGTTCAAGCGATAGTAGTGGATCTCGTATTCTTCAAGTGGCACCAAGGAAGGGTGTTATGGAAGTTGGGAATAAGGGTCAGTTGAACCCTAAGTTTATTTGGCCTATGGAGATACTCAATCGAGTAGAAGTGGTAGCTTGTTGTTAAGCCTTACCACTTTCGTTATCGACCGTTTGTAATGTTTTCCATGTATTGATGCTTCGGGAATACATGGTGAATCCGTTCCACGTGATTGATTATGAACTGGTTGTTTTGAATGCTAATAAGTCTTATGAGAAGGCACCCGATAAGAGCATTCGAACAAAAGTGATGAGAAATAAAAAAAATAAGAATTTACTTGGTTAAGGTTCTTTGAAAGAACCAAGTGTCAAAGGGAATAACGTGGGAACGTGAAGATGAGATACAGTCAAGTACCCTCGCTTTATTCACTTAGTGAACGCACTTTTCGAGGACGAAAAGTCTTTTAAGGAGGGTAGACTGTAACGTCCCGTTATTTTGAAGTGAAATTTTTTTTATTTTTATTTTATTTTATTTTATTTAATGTTATTTATTTATTTATTTATTCAATTTAAGTATTTAGTTTAATTATTATTTTGTAATTTCGATTCTAGTAGTTAATTTCGACCGAAACTCGTTTTAATCGTTTTAATACTCTAAATTCGTTTCGGTGACATTAATAATTATTAATAGGCCAATTAACAATTATTAATCACCTTTAGATTTATTTAAGAGCATCAGGTTTCGATTTAGAAGTCAAAAGTCATAAAAGGACGTAACCGTCATTTCCAAATTTCTTAAAAATATCCAAATACTATTCATTTGTCTTTAAAAATGCATTTTTGACCAAAATTGACAAAACTTCTCATCTATTTCCTTCTCCATTGCCGTGGAGCTCTCCTCCTCCATGGATAAGGAGAATTTTGCTTGGCCTTTCTTCATTCCTCTACCGTTTTCGATGAGGTCAGTTGCGTTGGATTGCTCGGGACGTGGGCTTTCTTTCCAACCTAACCTTTTGCCGTTTCTCGTTCCCTTAGGAAAGTCCTAAAAAGTAAGTTTTCAAAACTTTTTAGATGGTTTTGTTCGTTTTTTATTATAAATGAGATTTGAAGTTGAAATCATGAATTTCTATCATGAAAAATGATGATTTTGAGCCCGGATTTTTGAAAAACACTATTCACCCGAAAACACTATTCACCCGAGACACTATTCATCCGAAATCACTATTCACCCGAAATTGCACATTTGTTCGCATATTAGTTATGAATTGTAATATGTTGTACAATCGGTGAATTGTAGGTGCAATTGCTCGGTGGTTGTTTCGTGGAAATTGGAGATTTGGAATTATTTGGCTAAGGTGAGAATAGTTAGTATTTAAAGTATTTATAGAAAGCAAATGAGTGTGAAGGTTTGTAGAATTTGAAACTAAGACTAGAATTCAAATATAAGATTAGAGGGTTGTGAGATAGTGCCCTTAGGATTAGAAGTTGATCCTTTAAGTGAGAACTTAGAAGTTCTCGAGAAAGACTTTGAATCTTAGAAGATTCTAAGTTAGGTTCGATTCGAAACTAAGATTGGATTATTGGAAGTTAAAAGGATTCAACTTGTATTTGGAACGATTAATAAAACCTCGGATTATTGGAAGTTTAGGATCCTGGAAGGTATAGGTTAATTGTTTTAGTAATGATTCTACTTTTATTATTGATACCAGGAGTTCGATCGACATATCGTTCGTCCGAGATGCTTATCTACTTTTATCTTATATCATTTACATTTTGTCCTTTACTTTACACCTTTACTTTATGCTTGCTTCGATTACTTTAATTCCGTATTTTACTTATTTACTTTACAAGGTATGGAAGCATATGCATATCATTTCGCACCATACCATTATCGCATCATTCATGAAAAAGAAACGAACGTGAAAGAGAAAGCAAATGAAAAGAGAAAATAAGTGAAAGAGAAAAGAAAGTGAAAAGAAACGAAAGTGAAAAGAAAGAAAAGTGAATGAGAAAAGAAGGAAGATTGATTAACCCTATGTGGAGTTCACATCACCTTCAGAGAAAAGAAAGAATGTGAAAGAAAAGAAGTTAAATGGTAACCTACGGGCTGTACGCATTACTTCTTCATGCATAGGGAGTTGAATGGTAACCTACGGGCTGTACGCATTACTTCCTCATGCATAAGGTTGAATGGTATCCTACGGGATGTACTCATTACCTTCATTCACGCATAAAAAGGGCAAATGCGAAATCCTACGGGATGCTCTCATGCATTCATGTTTATGATTGATGCAAGAGAGAATTGAGAAGTTGTATGTTGTGTAAAGTGTGTTTACTTTACTTATTTATGTTCTAATAATGTTAATGGATGAGTATTGGCTACGATTACTAGCAATATCATCCTTAGAAAGTATAAAATGAATTTACCTAGAGTTTGGATGACTTTAGGAGTTATTTGTGTTATACTTTGGAAAATATGGAATAGAATTACCTAGACTTTGGTGAATTCTAGGAAAGATTGTGTCAGTTATTTGGACACAAATCGAAATGCGAATTTGAGATCTATTCTTACTTTTTATTCTTATTATTCTCACTGGGCTTAAGTTGTTAGCTCATGATATTACAAACATTTCAGGTAATGTTTGGGATCGTGGAAGAGGAGCTGGTGCGCGCTTGATCGAGAGGATGATGATGATCGAGATGGACTATGTGTTATGTAAAATCCATGTACATGGTTTTGTGAAATTTATATCATTTTTGATGATTTGTACTTTGTAATCAGCTCATAAGAGCTTATCGTCGTTGTTTTATGATTAAAATCATTTTGAAACTCCTGATAGGAACTTAATGTTCCTTGTGTTTTTAGATGTCTCAATTTAAGATGTAAATAGGTTTTGGCTAGCCTATTTTCAAACATAATCACGCCAATTTTCTTAAAATAAAAGACTTCTGTTGTGTTTTCTAATTTAAATTTATTTTAAAAGTGACGGGTCATCAAAGTTTTCAAAACTTTTTAGATGGTTTTGTTCGTTTTTGATTATAAATGAGTTTTGAAGTTGAAATCATGAATTTCTATCATGGAATTTGACGATTTTGAGCTCGGATTTTCGAAAAACACTATTCATCCAAAATCACTATTCACCCAAAAATGCACACTTGTTCTCATCTTAGTTATGTGTTGTAATATGTTGTGCAATTGGTGAATTGTAGGTGCGATTGCTCGGTTGTTGTTTCGTGGAAATTTGAGACTTGGAGCAAGTCTTTTTTTTGACAAAGGTGAGAATAGTTAGGATTTAAAGTAATTATAGAAATCGAATAAGTGTGAAGGTTTGTAGAGTTTGAAACTAAGATTAGAATTCGAATCTAAGATTAAAGGGTTGTAAGTTAGTGCCCTTAGGATTAGAAGTTAATCCTTTAAGTGAGAATTTAGGAGTTCTCGAGAAAAGCATCGAATCTTAGAAGATTCTAAGTTAGATTCGTTTCAAAGCTTAGGTTGGATGATTGGAAAGGATCCAAGACTTTAAAGAATGATTAATAGAACCTCGGATTATATTGGAAGTTTAGAATCCTGGAAGGTATAGGTTAATCGTTTAAATTATGTTTTTACTTTTATTATTTATAGCGGAGTTCGATTTTCGGAGTTTCCTATTTGATTACTTTATGTCTTTTACTTTATGTATAATCACATCTTTGATCCATTTATTTTTATGCCCTTTTTACCTTATGCTTGTTTGACTACTTTCACTTTCACCTTTACTTTATTTACTTTCGCAAGCATGTACAAGCATAATCATAACATCTTGCATCATAACATCTTGTACTGTATCATCTTGCATCATTGAAATGGAGGAAAAGGGAGGAGAAACAAAATAAAAGGTGAATGTGGATCCGACGGGAGTCCCCATTACCTTCATGCATAAAAGGTGAATGTGGATCCGACGGGAGTCTCCATTACCTTCATGCATATCATTGATGGAAATGAAAAGTGAGAAAGAAAGGAAGGGGAGAATGTTGGACCCTACGGGGAATGTCCGCATCACCTTCAGAAAAAAAAAAAACAAAAGAGAAAAAGAAACGAAAGTGAAAAATAAACGAAAGTGAAAAAAAAAGAAATGAAGGAAGAATGATGAACCCTACGAGGAGTTCACATCACTTTCATAGAAAAGAAAAGAGAAAGCGAGAAAGAAAAGGAGGGAGAATGATAGATCCTACGGGATAGACCACGTTACTTTCAACATGCATAAGGTTGAATGTGAATCCTACGGGAGTTTGCATTACATTCATTTTAATTATCATTGGAATTATATTATTGAGAATGAATTGTATATTTCATTACAGAAAGTAAGAAAATAAGGAAAATCGAGATGTTTTATGTTTATGCAAAGTTTACTTATTTCTTTTATTTATGTTGTAATAAGTAATGGATGAGGTTTTGACCTTAAGAGTTAGTATTACCATCCTTTGGAAAGTATAAAATGAAATTACCTAAAATTTGGAGAACTTTAAGATTGATTGTGTCAGGTAAATTGGACACAAATCGAAATGCGAGTTTGAGGTCTATCTTTACTTTTTATGCTTATTATTCTCACTGGGCTTAAGTTGTTAGCTCATGATATTACAAAAATTTCAGGTAATGCCCTGGCCAGAGGTCGAGGGAGAGGAGATGGTGTTGGGTGATAGAGGGGTGCTGACTGGACTATTGTTGTAAAGTCTATGTATTTATTTTTGTGAACTTTAAAGACTTTTGTGATTTTACATTTGTATTTGGCTCATAAGAGCATAATGTCTTTACTTTATGATTATGAGTATTGAACTCCTAAAATGGGACTTGATGTTCCTTATGTTTTATTAGATTTTGAAATTAGGATGTAAATAGGTTTTGGCTAACCAATTTTCAAACATAACCACGCCAATTTTTCTTAAAATAAAAGACTTTCGCTGTCAATTCTGATTTAAATTATTTAAAAAGTGTCGGGTCGTCACAGTTGATATCAGAGCCGACGGGTTCTGTAGACTACATGCGATGCATGTTTGTTTTCATGTTTTGTTTTAAGTCCATTCTCAAGTCATCATCTCAGATCAGCAGCACCAGGTATGCCTATAACTTCTATTCTCATGCTTTATTTCTTTGATATTGGAAGAATTATGAGAATATTGTTAGAAGTTAATGATGTTTGTGATATTTCATATCCTTGTACAATACAACCACTATGTGGTTATGTTTTTTTGACCCATTTTGAGATTTGGGTAAGGGTGTCGGGAAAGCGATGACCCCATGCAGTTTTGGAGGTTATACACCTCGTTAAGAGTATTGACATAATGTCAAAGTAAAGGAGATGAGATACTCCGAGAGATCAATCGTTTGATTCTTAAAGTTGATTAATGTTTTATTGTCACACAATTGCTAAGTAGTGGTCTTAGTAGATGTGTGTGAACATTTATGTGTAAAAGGGGACATGTTTGTCTGGAGCCCAGTATTAAGAGATGAAACACCTGTTTGAGGTGAGAAATTGTTGAAAAGAAATCGGTTTGGCTCGAGTCCAGTAACCTAGATTCAACTCAAGGGACAAGTTCCTGGTTTGAGCTGAGAAAGTTGAATTATGGTAAGTGGTAAATCCTTATGGTAGCATTGTGCTAAAAGGAAAGTGTGTTGTCACTCAAAAAAGGAAGTAAGGACTTTACGTGATAAGTCTCTACGAGGACCATTAACGACAATGTTAATTGGTGAATGGTCTAGTTTGGTCGCTATTACACTATGGTGTATCAATCTGAATTGTAAATACTCGAGGTTGAGTAATGAAGATCTATATTCAGTAAATTGTAAAGATTGACTAACACTAAGTTGAGTGTTGGTATTTGATTGAAGTATAGAAGAAAGTTGATGGACCGTGGTATCGGTAACTTCTATAAGGAAATGAGATGGTTTGGTGAATTTCAATTCACTTTGTGTTTGACCATCTAATTGGATGGAGAATTTGATAAACTTGTAGGTCGTAGTTTGGACCTACTGAGTCATTTCAAGAAAGACTCTAAAGTAAATCCTATATTGGAAGGTTATGACATTATGGACTAAGGTGTTTGACAGACACCAGATTTGCTTTGTAAGAAAGGAAATTATCTCTGAAGTCGAGTTCATTCAAGATTGAATAAGGAGGCTTATGAGTCGTCCTTATCTTGGATTGTACATCTTCTGAAAATAAGAGAAAATTAACTACTACGGGATAGATTTCCTCTCAGGAGTAGAAGACAGGAGATGACGACGCCAGTCAAGGGATACCGCAGAAGCAACAACGGCAGGAACGACAACATCAACAACAACAACTGGTTCGAGGTGGAGCTCAACAAGGATAGGAGCATCCTTACTAAAATAGTTGTGCCAGTTTCCATCAGGGAGATGCACATTTCCATCAAGGTGCTATGTTGTGATCAAACTTGGATTCACGCCACTTTTATAGGGCGTATAAGACTTAACCATCACAACGTAGTAATAAGGTCAGGATTATCAGGAAATGCTACCAGTATGGTAGTGATTTATATTTTGTTATTTTCAGGCCGTTTGGCTTTTATTTTGTTTAATGCTGGAGCTAACCATTCTTTTATTTTTATCTTATTATGATGACTTGGCAGCTCTTCAGCCGAGACTGTTGAGTTTCGAGATGTGTGCTTTTACCCAGTGGGGGAGTTTATTATGATGATAGTGCGTATGGCACTTATGACATTTGCATTATGAGTAGATACTCACATTTTACTTTGATTGTTATGCATATGTTTGATTTTCATGTGATATTGATTATAAATTGGTAGTTTTGAATGCTAATGTGTTTTATGAGAAGACACCAGTTAAGATAAGAGCATTCAAACAAAAGTGATGAGAAATAAAAAGGAATTCACTTGGATAAGGTTCTTTGAAAGAACCAAGTGTCATAGGAAACAACATGGGAACGTGAGGATGAGATACAGTCATCGTACCCTCACTTTATTCACTTAGTGAACGCACTTTTCGAGGACGAAAAGTCTTTTAAGGAGGGTAGACTGTAACGTCCCGTTATTTTGAAGTGAAATTTTTATTTATTTATTATATTTTATTTAATGTTATTTATTTATTTATTTCAATTTAAGTATTTAGATTAATTATTATTCTTGTAATTTATATTTTAGTAGTTAATTTCGCCCGAAATCCTTTTTAATCGTTTTAATATTTTAAATTCGCTTCGGTGATATTAATAATTATTAATAGGCCAATTAATAATTATTAATCACCTTTAGATTTATTTAAGAGCATCGGGTTTCGTTTTATAAGTCAAAAGTCATAAAAGGACGCAATCGTCATTTCCAATTTCTTAAAATATCTAAAATTACTATTCCATCATCTTTAAATGTCACAAAGTTGACCAAGACAACTCATTCTTCTCTCCTTCCCTTCTCCTTTACGTGAGACACTTCCACCATTGATGTGGTTTTGCTTTTCTTCGTTTCTCATTCGTTTCTCGATGGATCGACTTGATTTCGGTTGCATTGGATTGGTAGGGACGAGGGCTACCTATCCAACCTAGCTTTTCGAAGTTTCCCGTTCTCTAAGGGAAGTTCCAAAAAGTAAGTTTTCAAAACTTTTTAGATGGTTTTGTTCGTTTTTGATTATAAATGAGTTTTGAAGTTGAAATCATGAATTTCTATCATGGAATTTGACGATTTTCAGCCCGTATTTTCGAAAAACACTATTCACCCGAAAACACTATTCATCCGAAATCACTATTCACCCGAAAATGCACACTTGTTCTCATCTTAGTTATGTGTTGTAATATGTTGTGCAATTGGTGAATTGTAGGTGCGATTGCTAGGTTGTTGTTTCGTGGAAATTTGAGACTTGGAGCAAGTCTTTTTTTTTGCAAAGGTGAGAATAGTTAGGATTTAAAGTAATTATAGAAATCGAATAAGTGTGAAGGTTTGTAGAGTTTGAAACTAAAATTAGAATTCGAATCTAAGATTAAAGGGTTGTGAACAAATCCCGTTCGTCTCTTTTTCACTTAGAGTAATGAGCAAATCCCGTAGGATCCCATTAGTCTCTATTTCACTTAGAGTAATGAGCAAATCCCGTAGGATCCCATTCGTCTCTTTTTCACTTTCGTTTCTTTTTCACTTTCTTTTCTTTTTCTTTTACTTGCTTTCTCTTTCACTAACTTTCTCTTTTTCATTTCTTTTTCATAAATGATGCGATAATGATATGGTGCAAATGATATGCATATGCTTGCATATCTGGTAAAAGTAAATAAATAAAATGCGGAATTAAAATAGTCGATGCAAGCATAAAGTAAAGGCATAAAATAAAGGACATAAAGTGAATGACATAAAGTAAAATAAATAAGCCTCTCAGACGAACGATATGTAAATCGAACTCCGCTACCAATAATGAAAAAAATAAAATCATAACTTAAACGATTAACCTATACCTTCCAGGATTCTAAACTTCCAATAATCCGAGGTTCTATTAATTGTTTTAAATACAAGTTGGATCTTTTAACTTCCAATGGTCCAACCTTAGTTTCAAATCGAAACTAACTTAGAATCCTCTAAGATTCAAAGTCTTTCTGTAACGACCCGAACCCGTAAAATTCTTTAAATTCAAATGCACAGCGGAAGACTCGATTTCTAAAGAAAAACGGCATGCGTTCGTTTAAAAATCAAATAATCAAAACCTGTTTACAACCCAATTTCCAGAAAAAGCGATAAATCGGGAATTTCGCATTCCAAAAGACATTTAGACCATAAAACATAGACATATTTTACACAAATACCCTTTCGGGCTCAAAAAGACACAAGTTATGTAAAGATGGAATAATTACAAGCATTTCAATGAATGCTAAACAAAATGAGTTTTCTAGTATTATCCATACACCCTCTCGATCGGTCACGCGGCTCCACCTCCTCTACCACGCTTCTTAACTCGAGGTTTACCTGAAAATTTTAAGTGTAGCACCATTAGCATAACATGCTAGTGAGAGTAAAACAAAAGCAAGTAATCCTATGAACAAAATCTCATAACCGAAATCGTGTCCAAAGGCCTAAAATGCCCAATACTACTCACATCCACACTTCCAAATTTCCATACAATCAAACGATAGTAGAATGTCACCCATACATGTCAATACCATGAGATAGAAAAAGAATAAAGACTTAAAGTGTAATTAACATTCACAACTAAGTCTCACTACACGTTTCTAAGAATCGGTAAAAATAATATTAACTATCCTTATTACCAAACAAGTTTCATCGTATCGTGCTATTGTATGGATCGAAATCAACATACCACGTACCATATCACAACCATCGCACCATGATACGTATGGAACCGAATCAACATACTATCATGTGCCGTATCATAGATCATAATACCATGGTACGTACGGATCCGAATCCACGTACTACCATGTATCATATCTCAATCATCGGTTATCAGGACTTTCACCATTTCAGGTATCAGGAATTTCACCATTTCGGATATCAGGACTTTCACCATTTCAGGTATCAGGAATTTCACCATTTCGGATATCAGGACTTTCACCATTTCAGGTATCAGGAATTTCACCATTTCAGGTATCAGGAATTTCACCATTTCAGATATCAGGACTTTCACCATTTCAGATATCAGGACTTTCACCATTTCACCACATGATACGTATGGAACCGAATCAACATACTATCATGGGTCACTTTACAAACTGTTAAGCTTCCTAAAAGTTAGTTAAACTCAAAGAATCCTACTAAGCTATTACGAAGCCTAACTATCTAGATTACACGAGTTATCACTCAAGTGCATCTTCTAATTACTTTACTTCCAAATCCATCAAAGTAACTTCCATTCCACTTTCATCTAACATCTCCAAATCTCATTTCCATACTTACAAACCTCTTCGATGTTCTCTAATCATCGAACTAACCATAAATCCAAACTTTCCTCCACTAACTTCCTAATTAAAGTCTCTAACCAAACTTAACTTCTAAGAAGCTAAATCCCGCTTAACTTCGATAAACAATAACATAATGAAACTTAATTCATAAAACAACTAACTTTCATTTTAAACTCACCTTGTAAACGAAGTCAACTCCGAAACACCGGTTGACCAAGAATCACGATCTATGCACGAAACCTATATAATTAAATACACCTAAAGTATATTAATTAACCAAATCGAAGAACGATCATCACGATACTAAAATAAAAGACAAAACAACCCGGAACTTATGCCAAGAGGCCCACGGCCCAAGGGAAAGGAAGAAAAGGAATTGTTTTCCGGATTTTAAGCACTTTAAAGACATTTTGGTTTGGTTTCGGGTACTTTGGAGGTTGGTAACCTTAATGGGTAATCGCAATTTAGGGTTTTGAGCATTAAACCAATTCCGAAACAATTAGAAAATAGCAAAAACATAATAAACTAAACATCCTAAACAAAGCCCAAAGAGGGAAAAATCACAAGGGACGGGTTTCTGGCTCAAACTCGGTTTTAGGGTTTAGGGAAAGTTTCTAAAAATGACTATAACAACCTTCCCGATTGATATCTTAAAGCTCCGGTGAACGAATTCGAAGATTACAACTCAATTCCACCATTAAAACACTATTCATAACAAAAATAAGAAACTTTAACATACCTTTAAGCCTCGATAAAACGAGCGAAAATTACGTTCGGTAGGTTGGAAATGATCTACGGGCCAAGGGCTTTCCAACGGATGTAGAATCGAGACGATCCGTTGAGAAATAAAGAAAAACCAAAAATTAGTTTTTGGCTTTTGGAGGCTCACGGCTGGACAGAGGAAGAAGATGCAAAAATTTGATGAAATTGCCTTTGATTTTCTATTTTAAGGGAAAATGAATAGTGAAATCTAGATATTTAAGAAATCGGGTAATGACGCCTACGTCCCTCTTTTGTTTTTGCTTTAAAAATGAAACCCGAAGCTTGTAAATAAATCTAAAGGTGATTAATAATTATTAATTGGCCCGTTAATAATTATTAATATCACCAAAACATAATTAAAGTACTAAAATGATTAAAAACTAATTCGGACGAAAATAGCTACTAAAATAGAAGTTACTGAATTAAAACTAAACTTTAAAAGCTTCATTAAATAAAAAAAAAATTTTACCTCTAAAAGTAACGAGACGTTACACTTTCTTGAGAACTTCTAAGTTCTCACTTAAAGGATTAACTTCTAATCCTAAGGGCACTAACTCATAACACTCTAATCTTGGATTCGGATTCTAATCTTAGTTTCAAACTCTACAAACCTTCACACTCATTTGCTTTCTATAAATACTTTAAATCCTAACTATTCTCACCTTTAATAAAAGATGACTTTGCTCCTAAGTCCGAAGCAGCGATCAAGCGAGCGGTTCAAAAACACCTACAATTGCATTATATTATACAATCAATAAATTACCAACTATCGATCAAACAACAACTAAACATACAAAACGACGAAAAAACCCAACAAAACCCCACAAGAGGCCCACGGCCCTAGCAAGAAAATGGGCTATGGGTTTGGTTTTCCGGCTTTTAGGCAATTTAAAAGTGTTTCGAGTTGGTTTTAAGCAAATTCAATATTCCCGATTTCAATGGGTATCGATAAATAGGGTTTTTGAACAATAAGCCCTTTTTCCGAATTGAATTTAAATAAACATCATTTCATTAAATTCTAACCAAAAATCAAACCCAAAAGGGTAAATTTCAAACGGGAAGGGTTTCGACTGAAAATCAGTTTTAGGGTTAAGGGATTTTTTCCAAAAACACTTAAAACAACTCTCGTATTTACAAACACCGAGTTCTACAACACGAAATCGAAGGAAATCAAAGATACTCCATTAAAACACTATTTGGAGCTTAGGGTTTCAAGGGAAACTTACCGAGAACTCTGTATAACACGAGTGGCAAGTACAATGGTTGGGTGGAAAAGGATCGTAGGACCGATACCTTTCCAATGGACCCGGAATCAAGTCGATCGGGCAAGAAACGAACAAAATAAAAAATCTCTCTTTTCTCTCTTGAAGCTCATGGGTGGAGGAGGCAAAATATGAAGTGATTTTGGTCAATTTTGAGTCAAAGGTGAATTTAAAGAAGATTGGTGAATAGTGTTTAGATATTTAAGAATTTTGGAAATGACGGTTGCGTCCTTTTATGACTTTTGGCTTAAAAAACGAATCCCGAACTTCTCAAACTATCCGAATGGTGATTGATAATTATTAACTGGCCCGTTAATAATTATTAATACCATTAAAACGAAAATAAACTAAAAAGGTAATTAAAAGGACTTAAACCGAAATAAACTACTAAATTCTAATTTACCGATAAATAAATAAACTTTAACTATTTAAATTAAAATAAAATAAATAATTTTTTTTGTCACAAAATAACGGGACGTTACACTTACGTTATAACAATGATAATGGATGAGTATTGACTATGATTATTAGTAATATCATCCTTTAGAGAATATAAAATGAAATTACCTAGAGTTGGAGGACTTTAGGAGTCATTGGTGTCAAAGTAATTGGACACAAATCGAAATGCGAGTTTGAGATCTATTTTTACTTTTTATTCTTATTATTCTCACTGGGCTTAGTTTGTTAGCTCATGATATTACAAACATTTCAGGTAATGTTTGGGATCGTGGGAGAGGAGCTGGTGCGCGCTTGATCGAGAGGGTGATGATTTCAAGATGGACTAAGTAGTTGTAAAAATCCATGTACATGGTTTTGTTAATTTTATATAATTTTGGAGTTGTATATTTGTAAAGGCTCTTAAGAGCTTTTGTCTTTACTTTTATGTTTATAAATCATTTTGAACTTCTGATAGGAACTTAATGTTCCTTGTGTTTTTAGATATTTGAATTTAAGATGTAAACAGGTTTTGGCTAGCCTATTTTCAAACATAATCAAGCCAATTTTCTTAAAATAAAAGACTTCCGCTGTTTTCTCTGATTTTATTTATTTAAAAGTGACAGGTCGTCACATATATCCTTCACGTGGAACCCTCATAATTATAGGCGGGTAAATTTACTGTTTTGCCCCTGTAATTACCGCTTTATCCTTGTGTTCCCGCTGATTCTCCAATGAACTTTATCTTTAGTCAAACTAGAGATAATATACTTCTGTGATCAATAGAATTCGTGGCGCCACTTGTTCATGTCTCGAATCAGTACATCAAGAGAGTTTCCTAAAGTTCCTAAAATGTTTAGGTATCGCACTGATACCGTTAATTTATAGGAAAGTTATGAATTCTATCTCGTGAAAATGAGTTCCTAGCTACTTATCTAGCTATGTTCCAAAAACAGGAGTGAATTGAGCGTTCTTACAGATCGCTCTCAACCATGTGAATCAAAGAACATAACTCCACAAATAGGAGTCCGCATTTCACTCAGGATTGAGATCTATCACAGTTGATAAACTTAGTTTGATACTCGATCATTTCTCGTAAACGGTACTAATGAGAAATTTGATCGAATATCATGGTCCTGTCTTATACAATCAGCATTGCATATGATACTTTCATTTCATGTCTCCTACATGAATGATCAGGATTAGATCATTTGTCTATAAACAAAATGTGCAGCTATCAATAGTGTTACCAGGATAAGGTTCCCAAACGTTATCTGTTTACTGTAGACACATTTAAGTTACTCATCTCAACTTTAATCCTCTCGTATGACTCACATACTAAGTCATGATTTCATAAGAGTAACTTATAGGGTTTACTATTTGAATGTTTGCTATTACTATATTTCCATATATTCCTAATATCATCAATTGAATCAATTTAGATAATATAATAAGAACTTATTTTTATTTATTTAATTTATTCGTAATAAATTATTCTCATTAAATAATTATAAGTTATAGGACACCATTCCTAACATTAACATCATGCAATTTGTGAAAAACATGTAGATTCATGCTTATATTTTTGAAAATTAAAATCAAACCGGAACTTACATTGAGTAAAATATGGAGAATTGGTTGGAGGTTTCTTTACAACATCAATCCTCAGCAACACCGGATCTTCTATGCTATATCTCAATCTATCAAACAAAACCCGATTGTGGGATCGAACTTAAGAAGAAATTGGGAAGAAGAAAAATATTTTCTTCCCAATAATAATAGGGAAATCGGCCAAGGGGGGGAGAAGGAGGAAGAGAGAGTTCCAATTTTATATGGAATTGCATTGTGTGATTTATCAATGACCCATGCTTTCTATTTATAAGAAAATAGGAATCCTAATCACATTAGGATTAATCTATGGAGATAAATACAAAAAGGGAAAAGATATTATCTTTCCATTATCTTGTATTTTCGAAAAATACATAGATAAATAAGATATTATTTTTCTTTTCTTTTAATTTATGTTGGATAAATAAATTTATGTAATTATTTAGGATATAATTAAAACAATTATCTCTTCCTAAAATACATTATATTGCATATTTTATCATAATAAAATAATTAATAAATACAATTTATTTAATTAATTATTTTGGGCCAATTCCAATTGGGTTCATTAATCCAATTGGGCTTGAAACTCTCTCTTAAATTAATAAGTCCAACTTAAATAATTTATTTATTAATGTAACGACCCAAAAATCGTAAAATCCTTTAAATTCAAGTGTACAACAGAAACACGATTTTTATAGAAAAACGGCATGGGTTCGTTTAAAAATCGTATTATCCAAAACCTGTTTACAAATATTCCCAATTTCAGAAAAGATAATAAACATGGAATGCGCATTCCAATCTATGATAAAACTTCTAAAGAAAGTTTTAAAATCCAAAGACATTTACAAATTATATAAATGCTCCACCGAGCTCAAAAGGAAAACATAAGAAAATATGATGAGATGTTTGTAAGAATTTCAAGAATGCAAAACCAAAACTAGTCATGTTCCTGTCCATCCATCGTCTCGATAAGTCACGCGGCGCCACCTCCTCTACCTCGTCCTTTGCCACGAGTCTTACTTGAAAAATTGTAAATGTAGCAACATTAGCATAAAAATGCTAGTGAGAGTAAAATGAAAACAAGTAATCCTATGAACCAAATTCCATACCGGAAATTGTGTCCAAAGGCCTACATTTCACTTTTACTACCCATTCCACATTCCAAATTCCATACAATTACATAATATGTAATATGCTTTTCGTAAAGTAAAGATATTAAGATATTAATTTAAATAAAGTCGATTATTTAAATAGAAAATAATAAATATTTATTAATAATATACAAAATCGGAATATAGTATTTTATTTAAATAATTGATTTATTGAAATAAATATCAAGAGTTAATAAATAAGATTTATTAATAAGGAAGAATCTAGAATTGAATTAATGAATTCAATAGAATTTTGTTCTAAATTATTTGAATACCAAAATCAGCACATATATGATATTTTAGGAAATAATTGTTGAATTATTTTGTCTAAAATAAATATATAAAAGAATGTTTAACCAAAGACAAATTAAAACAAAGAAAAATTAGTTTTTCTTATTTATTTTATGCACATAAAATCGGCACGTAAGATAAATAAGAAACGAAATTTGATTTTATTCTTGGCATTTATCTTGTATTTATTTTGATAGTATTTCCTACTTCAATTGGAAAACTGTTTTGCGTATAAATAAAAACGTCCTTATTATTCATTGAAAAGCTTATAATTTCAATTTTCGAAATTGAAAACCCTTCTTGTTCCAATTTTCCTCATAACCGATTTTACAATTGTCTAAAGGGGAAGAAAATATTCTTCTTCCCAAGACCATAGTTTTCTAATTTAGTTTAGTTATCAATTTGTTTTTTATTTTGAAATATGTAATAACTATTGGTTCTCATTTCGTATGAACCAAGTTTGGGAATATTTTAAATAAGAGTTATTTAGGTAGATATTCCTTTACAATTATATTACAAAGTTCCAAAGTGTGATTGGATGGTTATTCAAAATACTTAGTATAAAACAAATAAATTCCAAAACCAAATTCTAAACTCCAAAATATCTAAACAAGTTATAAATGTTTAAATACTTAAGTCTAAAATTACTTTTATGAGTTAGAAGGATTAATCTCTTAAAGATGGTTCTCAAGGAATTTAATATGATAACCATATTAATCCACAAACTTATGGGATAAGTAAAATCGAATATCTTTGATTTATCAAAGATAACTAGACTTAAATATCACAAAAGCTTGAACATTCAGATGTTAGAACTTAAGTGATCAATAAACATACAATCAATTTCTTACATTCCAAATATTCAGTTATTTAAAAGGATGTTTTAAAGGAGTACTAACTGATATGGAATAAACAAAACAGAAATTGAAATGCAATAATTAGTGGATAATTGAATTCACAAATTATTAAAGATAAGTTCAGTAAATCAGTGATACTAAAAGCTTTAAACCTAACTTAAGATAGAAAAGAATTACAATGATTTTATTTCACAATAAAACAAGTAGTTATTTAAAAGTTTAAATGGTTAAACTACTTGTAGAACTTTATTTGAGTGGGAGCGTCATAGTACGAACCAAAAGGACCTTTAGAAGTCCAAAGAAAACTCATTGACTTCAAAATCAATGAATAAAGTTCAAAATAACTGAAATAAAAATGACATGAATTTTCAATAGTTTAGTTGAAAAGGGTCACTTATACTTATACATTATTTTTGGAAATAATAAGAAGTATAGAATTGTAATCATTAAACAAATGAAAGTAAAGGAGAATTTGTAACGTCCCGTTACTTTTGGAGGTAAATTTTTTTTGATTTTAAATAAAGTATTTAAGTTTAGTTTAAACTTAGTAACTTCGATTTTAGATGTTATTTTCGTTCGAAAACCTTTTTAAACCTTTTACTACTTTAATTAGTTTTGGTGACATTAATAATTATTAACGGTCTAATTAATAATTATTAATCACCTTTAGATTATTTTAAGATCATCGGGTTTCATATTTTAATCGAATCTTTTAAAAAGGGACATAGATGTCATTTTCCAATTTCTTAAAAAAAATCACTATTCATCTTCCTCATCTTTAAAAGTCAATTTTGGTCAAAAGAAATTTACTCATCTTTTCTCTTCTTCTCTCATAGGGCCGAAACCCCTCTCTCTCTCCCTCTCTCTCTTGGCTTTTCTTATTTACTCGGTGGATCGACGTAATTTCAGTTGCGTTGAAAAGCTCTCATACCGAGGATCGATTCTAACCTAACAATCGAGGTTTTCGTCAATTTTCTACAAGCCTCAAGGTATGGCAAAGTTTTCAAATTCAAGCTTTGAATAGTGTTTTAATGGAGGTTGAGATTGAAATCTTCAAATTCATACACCGAAGCTTGAAGATTTCTATCGAGGAAGTCGTTTTACGCAATTTTAGAAACTTCTCTAAACCCTAAAATCAAATTTGAGTTGAAAACCCGTCCCGTGTTAATTTCTCTCACTTGACTAAGATTACGGCGTTTAGTTTACTATAATTTTACGTTTTACTTAATTTTTCGGAAATCGATTATTATGTAAAACCCTAAAATATCGTGACCCATTGATATCTCGACTGTCAAAGTGCCTTAAATCAACCCAAATCATCTCTAAAAGTGCATAAACGACGGAAAACAGAACCTGAACCCTCTCTTCCTTGTTGGGCCGTGGGTCCCTTAGGGTTTAAATCCCAGTTTTTTGTCGTTTTATGTGTTTACTTGCCATTTGATCGGTTTTTAAATGATTATTGATGGTTAGGTGTAATTGTTATATAGGTTTGTGATCGGTAACGTGACTTTGACTCCGGCACTTTGGAAGCTTGGATTTCACATCTAAGGTGAGTTTAAAATGGAAGTTAGTAATTTTATGAATTATGTTTCATTACGTTATTGTTTATCGAGGTTAAGAGGGGAACTAACTTCCGGAAGTATACTTGGTTGGAGACTTAAATTCGGATGTGAGTGGAGTGATTTTGGTGTACTTATGGTTTTTGGAAGTAAAAGAGGAAACATGAGTGGTTTGGAAGTTTTATATGATGATTTGGAGACTTTAGATGAAAGTGAATGACTGAGGAATTTTAAGTGATTTGGGAGTCAAAATAGCTTAGGAATTACACTTGAGTCTTGACTCGTGTAATTCGAGCGGTTTATGTTCTCTAGTAGTTTAGTGGAACTTTATCTAACTTACTAGGGAGCTTGACGGATTCTATATGGTATTATGTGACATGGCACATGATAGTATGTGATACGCTCCATACGGTATCATGGTGCGAGGTTATGTGATATGACACATGATAGTATGTGATACGCTCCATACGGTATCATGGTGCGAGGTTATGTGATATGGCACATGATAGTATGTGATACGCTCCATACGGTATCATGGTGCGAGGTTATGTGATATGGCACATGATAGTATGTGATACCCTCCATACGGTATCATGGTGCGAGGTTATGTGATATGGCACATGATAGTATGTTAATACGCTCCATACGGTATCATGGTGCGATAATTTGTGGTATGGCTCGTGGTATGTCAACTTCGGTCCATACGATATTATGATACGCTGTGATAAGGTGGGCAATCTACGAAATGAGCGTATAAATGCATTATACTTTATAGCACTATACACGTTGTGGTGAGGGTTAGAAGATTTGAGCGTGTATAGATGCGTTATTATTGTTATCATTATTATAGTACTACACATGCGGTGATACAGGTGGCACTCGAAGATTTGAGCGTGTGTGGTTGCGACGTTTTTCTTTAGCACTTAGTATATCACATTCTTTTACTTGTATCTTGGTATGAGTTTTTTTATGATGATAGAATGTTTTCGAGGGAATCCTTGACTCATAATTTCGTTGAGCCACGAAGATAGAAAGTTTATTTTGTATGTTGATTATATGTGGACTTTGGAATGTGGAATGGGTAGTAAAAGTGAAATCTAGGCCTCTGGACACGATTTCTGACATGGAATGTTGTTGATAGTATTACTTGCTTTCATTTTACTCTCACTAGCATTTTTATGCTAATGTTGCTACAATTACAATTTTTCAGGTAAGACTCGTGGTAGAGGACGAGGTAGAGGAGGTGGCGCCGCGTGACCTATCAGAACGATGAATGGACAAGAATGTTTGTGGTTTTGGGTGAAGCATTTTGAATGCTCTTGAACTTTTCATGATTTTATTATGTTCATTTTGAGCTCGATGGAGCATTTGTATAATTTGTATCTATTTTTCGAACTTTAAGCTTCCTTTAGCATTTTCATCACATTATGGAATATGAAATTCCGGTTTACTGCTTTTTCTGGAAAATTGGGTTGTAACAGGTTTTGATTTATCCGAATTTTAAACGAACCCATGCCGTTTTTCTGTAAAATCTAGTTTTTCCGCTGCGCATTTGTTTTAATGGATTTTACGAAGAATCGGGTCGTTACAGTTGGTATCAGAGCCTCTTTGGTTCTATAGACCACATGCATCGCATGTTTTTATCGTTTGATTTTGTTCTTGTCCAATCATTGTTCGAGGTCAACGGTGCCAGGTATCCTTAGAACCTTCTCTTTTGATAAGTGTAATTGTAGCATTGTCATTTCTTTTCCATTATCTCATGTGAGGCTTTTCTGATTATGATTTCAGTATGCCTCCGAGGACAGTGATACCTAGGAGAGGTCGGAGCGGAGTACAGGCTGGGATACGAGGTAGAGGTCGGGCGAGGGCAGTTACACCGCCACCCTCTCCACCTGTTTATCGGGAGGATGAGCCTCCAGTTGATCAGACACCTAGTCAGGGTCGTAGTGTCACCATTTCAGAGGAGTACTTTTTAGACCTGTTACGGGGTGGTGGAGGACAGACTGATAGGGTTATACCACCTGTTAGAGTACCCACTCCTATGGTAGACCAGTCTGGTATTACTGATGTTGCAAAAACTTTGAAAGAGTATATCAGGTACAATACTCCTGAGTTTGATGGGACATCTACTGATCCTGCAGTTGCTGAGATATGGATCACCAGAATAGAGAGGGTACTTGAATTCATTAAATGTCCGGATCATTTGAAGGTCCACTGTGGGACCTATTCTTTGGTAGATGATGCTTTGTACTGGTGGAAGGGTTATTTCGTACTCTCAGCCCTGAGTTGCAGGTTAGTTGGGAGGTGTTAAGGGAAAAGTTCTATGAGAAATACTATCCAGAGGATACACGAGATCAGTTAGAGATACAGTGTCTCACACTCAGACAGGGTGATAGGTCTGTTGTGGAGTATGAGAGAGAGTTTGACAGGTTGTCAAAATTTGCTACAAAACATGTTACTGATCCTGAAAGCAAGAGATAAAGGTTTATTATAGGTTTGAGAGCAGAACTACGAGGGCAGGTACGAGCCTTACAGCCTGGTACGTATGCTGATGCTCTGATTGCTGCTTTGGCCTTAGATATTGGTTATTCTGAGAAAAAGGCTAGTGAGATTGTTGCTCAGACCTTTTCTGGGAAGAGGAAGGCTGTGGACGACCTCCCTGGTCGAGGGACATAGTCATATAGACAGGCTCTAGGTAGGGGCAAGGGACAGACAGGACCTCAGTTCCATTAAGGTCAGTCTAGTGATCGAGCCCCTTCTTTGCCTTATTGTCCTGATTGTTCAGGGTACCACTTGGGTCAGTGTTTTGTTCAGAAGTGTTACCATTTTGGACAGGCCGGACATGTTAGGCGATTTTGTCCTAGTTTACAGACACCACAGCAGCGTGGGAGTCAGGGTCAGAGCTCAGGACAGGGTCAGAGTTCTGGACAGGGACAGGGTTGAGTACAGGGACAGGGCCGAGGATAGGGTCAGGGTCGTGGTCAGATAGGTTGTAGGGCCAGATTAGGCCTGCTCAGCAACAGAGAGCACCACCGACAGTTCAGGCACAGCGCCAGACACGACAGTAGGCACGTGTCTTTGCCACTACTCAAGAGGATGCTGAGGCATCTGGTACTGTTGTCACAGGTACTTTGTCGGTATTAGGGCACTCTGCTCTGGTATTATTTGATTCAGTGGCTAGTCACTCATTTATTTCTGCTAAGTTTGTCGAGTCTGCCGCCTTTGATTCTGAGCCGTTAGGACATGAGTTACATGTTACTACTCCACTCGGAAAATCTATGATAGTAGATAGAGTTGTTTATACTGATGATTTGTGTATTTTGGATTGCTTTCTGCATGCTATGTTGATTGTGATGCCGATGTCTGACTTTGATATTATTTTGGGTATGGATTGGCTGTTAGCCAACCATGCCAACATCGGTTGTAATGAGAAAGTGGTAGACTTTATTGGTCCATGTGGGACTAATTTTCGATTTCAAGGGACCCGAGGTAGGGTGACACCTGCAGTTATCTCGGTGATCCAGGCTAGAGCACTTTTGAGTGACGGTGCTTGGGGTTATTTAGCTAGTGTGGTGGACACGTTTGTTAGTGTGACTACCTTAGCTTCTGTATCTGTTGTGAGGGATTTCATTGATGTCTTCCCTGATGAGTTACCTGGTTTGCCACCAGTGAGGGAGTTAGACTTCTAGATAGAGGTGATTCCTGGGACCGTTCCATTGTCCAAGGCACCTTATCGTATGGCACCAGCTGAACTTAAAGAGTTGAAAAGGCAGTTGCAAAAACTTTTAGACTTGGGGTTTATACGCCCAAGTGTATCACCTTAGGCAGCTCCTGTATTGTTTGTAAGGAAGAAAGATGGCTCCATGAGATTATGTATTGACTATAGGGAGCTGAACCGGGTCACAGTGAAAAACAAGTATCCTTTGCCCAGGATAGAGGACTTGTTTGATCAGCTGAGGGGAGCTACTGTCTTTTCAAAGATAGATCTTCAATCGGGATATCATCAGTTGAGAATTAGAGATGAGGATATTCCCAAGACTTCCTTCAGGACACGATATGGTCATTATGAGTTTGTTGTCATGTCTTTTGGCCTGACTAATGCTCCTGCAGTCTTTATGGACCTGATGCATACATTGTTCAAGAGGTTCATTGACTCCTTTGTGATAGTGTTTATTGATGATATTCTTGTATATTCGAGGACTGAGGAGTTACATGCCATACATTTAAAGAGGGTGTTATCGACTTTGAGAGCTCATAAGTTGTATGCAAAGTTCTCTAAATGTGAATTCTGGTTGAAGGAAGTGGCTTTTCTTGGGCATGTAGTATCTAGTAGAGGGATTTCTGTTGATCCTTCTAAGGTGGAAGTCGTTAGTGGTTGGCCCCGACCTACTAATGTGGCTGAGATACGTAGTTTTCTTGGACTTGCAGGTTATTACAGACAATTTGTGCAAGATTTTTCCAAGATTGCATCCTCTTTGACTCATTTGACGAAAAAGGGGGTTGATTTTGTGTGGACTGATGAGTGTGAAAATAGCTTTGAGGAGCTTAAAAGATGACTTGTATCGGCCCCAGTTTTAGTATCACCTAATGAGTCTAGGGGTTTGACAGTGTATACTGATGCATCCAAGAAGGGTTTGGGATGTGTATTGATGCAGCATGGGAAGGTGGTAGCTTATGCTTCTCGGCAGTTAAAGGAGCATGAGAAAAAGTACCCGACTCATGATTTGGAGCTAGCAGCAGTGGTGCATGTATTGAAAATATGGAGACATTACTTGTATGGTGAAAAGATTATGATTTTCACAGATCATAAGAGTCTCAAATACTTTTTCACCCAGAAAGAGTTAAATATGAGACAGAGAAGGTGGCTAGAACTTATGAAAGATTATGACTGTGATATACAGTATCATCCAGGAAAGGCCAATGTAGTTGCTGATGCACTTAGTCGAAAGTCATCACACTTGTCAGCTTTGAGTACTATTCCATTGAGACTTAGATGAGAGATGGAAAGAGCTGAGATAGCCTTTCTTACATCTGAGGTTACTGTGAGTTTGGAAAGTTTAACTGTTGGCCCTACTCTGAGACAGAGGATGATAGGTGCACAGCGGGGTGAAAAGCACTTGGCTGAGGGTTTTCATAAGGCAGAGTCCGAATTACCTAGCCATTTTACTTTCTCCACTGATAATGCATTGATGTATCGTAAGAGGTTGTGTGTGCCTCTAGAATCGACCTACAGAAAAGAGCTGTTGGAGGAGGCTCACAGTTCTATCTTTTCTGTGCATCCAGGTAGTACTAAGATGTACAGGGACCTGAGACGGCATTATTGGTGGCCTGGAATGAAACGTGAAGTTTCTGACTTTGTAAGTAAGTGCTTGATATGTCAGCAGGTGAAGGCTTTGAGGAAGAGTCCACTTGGTTACCTTAACCCTTTGAACGTACCTGAGTGGAAATGGGAAGAAATATCGATGGACGTTATTAGTGGCTTGCCGAGGACCGCGAAGGGTTATGACACCATTTGGGTGATCGTTGACAGGTTGACTAAGAGTGCACATTTCATACCAGGAAAGTCGACCTATCCTGTTGAGACGTGGGCACAGTTGTACATGAAAGAGATTGTCAGAGTTCATGAAGTGCCAGTCAGGATTGTATCAGATCGAGACACCCGCTTTGTCTCGAAATTCTGGCAGAGTTTGCATACTGCTATGGGCACTGGCTTAGATTTCAATACTGCTTTTCATCCTCAGACAGATGGTCAGACCGAGAGGGTCAACCAGATTTTAGAGGATATGTTAAGAGCTTGTGCTCTAGAGTTCGGTGGTAGTTGGGATACTCAGTTGTATTTTGTTGAGTTTACTTATAACAACAGTTATCAGGCTACTATCGACATGGCACCTTTTGAGGCACTTTACGGTACGAAGTGCAGATCACTGGCTCATTGGGATGAAGTTGGTGAGAGGAAACTTCTGGGACCGGAGTTAGTACAGATGACTAGTGAGTCCATTGCTCTTATCAGAGAGAGGATGAGAGTGGCTCAGAGTATATAGAAAAGTTACGCTGATGAGAGGCGTAGTGCACTTGAGTTTGAAGTTGGTGACCACGTATTCCTGAAGGTGGCACCTATGAAAGGTGTGATGATATTTGGGAAGAAAGGCAAGTTGAGCCCTCGATTTATAGGCCCCTTTGAGATTCTGGATCGGATTGGGTCTGTTGCTTATCGATTGTCTTGCCACCGACCTTGTCGGCAGGGCATAATGTGTTCCATGTGTCCATGCTCAGGAAATATGTGGCCGACCCTTCACACATTATTGATTATAAGCCCGTTACATTGGATGCTAGTCTATCCTATGAAGAGGTACCAGTTGAGATTCTTGCTACAGAACAAAAGGTGTTGAGGAATAAAACTATAAACTTGGTTAAAGTTCTTTGGGATAATCAAGTTTCAGAGGAAGCTACGTGGGAACGTGAGGTTGAGATGCGAGCAAAGTATCCTCACCTTTTCACGTAGGGAGCCTACTTTTCGGGGACGAAAAGCCCTTTTAGGAGGGTAGAATGTAACGTCCCGTTACTTTTGGAGGTAAATTTTTTTTTTATTTTAAATAAAGTATTTAAGTTTAGTTTAAACTTAGTAACTTCGATTTTAGAAGTTATTTTCGTTCGAAAACCTTTTTAAACCTTTTACTACTTTAATTAGTTTTGGTGACATTAATAATTATTAACGGGCCAATTAATAATTATTAATCACCTTTACATTATTTTAAAATCATCGGGTTTCGTATTTTAATCGAAACTTTTAAAAAGGGACGTAGATGTCATTTTCCAATTTCTTAAAAAAATCACTATTCATCTTCCTCATCTTTAAAAGTCAATTTTGGTCAAAAGAAATTTACTCATCTTTTCTCTTCTTCTTTCATAGGGCCGAAACCCCTCTCTCTCTCCCTCTCTCTCTTGGCTTTTATTATTTACTCGATGGATCAACGTAATTTCAGTTGCGTTGAAAAGCTCTCATCCTGAGGATCGATTCTAACCTAACAATCGAGGTTTTCGTCAATTTTCTACAAGCCTCAAGGTATGGAAAAGTTTTCAAATTCAAGCTTTGAATAGTGTTTTAATGGAGGTTGAGATTGAAATCTTCAAATTCATACACCGAAGCTTGAAGATTTCAATCGAGGAAGTCGTTTTACGCAATTTTAGAAACTTCTCTAAACCCTAAAATCAAATTTGAGTTGAAAACCCGTCCCGTGTTAATTTCTCTCACTTGACTAAGATTAGGGTGTTTAGTTTACTATGATTTTACGTTTTACTTAATTTTTCGAAAATCGATTATTATGTAAAACCCAAAAATATCATGACCCATTGATATCTCGACTTTCAAAGTGCCTTAAATCAACCCAAATCATCTCTAAAAGTGCATAAAAGATGGAAAACCGAACCCGAACCCGAACCCTCTCTTCCTTGTTGGGCCGTGGGTCCCTTAGGGTTTAAATCCCAGGTTTTTGTCGTTTTATGTGTTTACTTGCCATTTGATCGATTTTCAATTGATTATTGATGGTTAGGTGTAATTGTTATGTAGGTTTGTGATCGGTTACGTGACTTTGACTCCGGCACTTTGGAAGCTTGGATTTCACATCTAAGGTGAGTTTAAAATGGAAGTTAGTAATTTTATGAATTATGTTTCATTACATTATTGTTTATCGAGGTTAAGAGGGGAACTAACTTCCGGAAGTATACTTGGTTGGAGACTTAAATTCGGATGTGAGTGGAGTCATTTTGGTGTTCTTATGGTTTTTGGAAGTAAAAGAGGAAACATGAGTGGTTTGGAAGTCTTATATGATGATTTGGAGACTTTAGATGAAAGTGAATGACTAAGGAATTTTAAGTGATTTGGGAGTCAAAGTGGCTTAGGAATTACACTTGAGTCTTGACTCGTGTAATTCGAGCGGTTTATGTTCTCTAGTAGTTTAGTTGAGCTTTATCTAACTTACTAGGGAGCTTGACGTATTTTATATGGTATATGTTACATGGCACATGATAGTATGTGATACGCTCCATACGGTATCATGGTGCGAGGTTATGTGATATGGCACATGATAGTATGTGATACGCTCCATACGGTATCTTGGTGCGAGGTTATGTGATATGGCACATGATAGTATGTTGATACGCTCCATACGGTATCATGGTGCGATGATTTGTGGTATGGCTCGTGGTATGTCGACTTCGGTCCATACGGTATTATGATACGCTGTGGTAAGGTGGGCACTCTACGAAATGAGCGTATAAATGCATTATACTTTATAGCACTATACACGTTGTGGTGAGGGTTAGAAGATTTGAGCGTGTATAGATGCGTTATTATTGTTATCATTATTATAGTACTACACATGCGGTGATACAGGTGGCACTCGAAGATTTGAGCGTGTGTGGTTGCGACGTTTTTCTTTAGCACTTAGTATATCACATTCTTTTACTTGTATCTTGGTATGAGTTTTTTTATGATGATAGAATGTTTTCGAAGGAATCCATGACTCATAATTTCGTTGAGCCACGAAGATAAGAAAGTTTATTTTGTATGTTGATTATATGTAGACTTTGGAATGTGGAATGGGTAGTAAAAGTGAAATCTATGCCTTTGGACACGATTTCTGACATGGAATGTTGTTCATAGTATTACTTGCTTTCATTTTACTCTCACTAGCATTTTTATGCTAATGTTGCTACAATTACAATTTTTCAGGTAAGACTCGTGGTAGAGGACGAGGTAGAGGAGGTGGCGCCGCGTGACCTATCAGAACGATGAATGGACAAGAATGTTTGTGGTTTTGGGTGAAGCATTTTGAATGCTCTTGAACTTTTCATGATTTTATTATGTTCATTTTGAGCTCGATGGAGCATTTGTATAATTTGTATCTGTTTTTCAAACTTTAAGCTTCCTTTAGCATTTTCATCATATTATGGAATATGAAATTCCGGTTTACTGCTTTTTCTGGAAAATTGGGTTGTAACAGGTTTTGGTTTATCCGAATTTTAAACGGACCCATGCCGTTTTTCTGTAAAATCTAGTTTTTCCGCTGCACATTTGTTTTAATGGATTTTACGAAAAATCGGGTCGTTACAGAATTACTTTGTAGTAGGACCTTAATAATTTCGAGAATCCTAGAACCAATGTGACTAAAATAAAATTTACAAATAGTATGTTAGTGCACATAGATAAAATGAGAGATTTTATGAGTTGCACGGGCTCAAATTCGAACATGAATTTACTTCCATGTAAGAATTCGACAAAAGACATTTACGAATTAAATATCAAAGGAGTTATGTATAAGTAAAATTAGTTTTTACTAACTAAACTCTAGATTCGCTTAATTACTAAGTCGTTATTAAATGAAATGTAGTTAAACATGATGGTTTCAAATCAATAGTTAATAGAGTTTATTTTATGGCGATAAAATATGGAATCTATTACACTTAATGAAACTAACATCAGACAAAAGAAATACATACTAAACAGATGAAAACGTTACTGATAAATTATTAAAATGACTACCATGGCTAAATATTTTATAGTCATCCAGTTTGACTGGAATTACAAGTCAAATCTCCAAACATCTAGGACAAGTAGGTGATTGTTAGGAATGGTGTCCTAGAACTTGTAATTATTTAATGAGAATAATTTATTACGAATAAATTAAATAAATAAACATAAGTTCTTTATATTATCTAGATTGATGAAATTGATGATATTAAGAATATATGGAAATATAGTTATAGCAAACATTCAAACAGTAAACCCTAAGTTACTCTTATTAAATCACGACTTAGTATGTGAGTCATACGAGAGGAGTAAAGTCGAGATGAGTAACTTAAACGTGTCTACCGTAAACGAATAACGTTTGGGAACCTTATCCTGGTAACACTGTTGATAGCTTCACATTTTGTTTATAGACAAATGATCTAATCCTGACCCTTTCATGTCTGACCATTCATGTAGGAGATATGAAATGGAAGTATCATATGCAATTTTAATTGTATAAGACAGAACCACGATGTTCGATCAAATTTCTCATTAGTACCGTTTACTAGAAATGATCGAATATCGAACTAAGTTTATCAACCGTGATAGATCTCAATCCTGGGTGAAATGCGGACTCCTATTTGTGGAGTTATGTTATTTTATTCACATGGTTGAGAGCGATCTGTAAGAACGCTCAATACACTCCTATTTTGGGAACATAGCTAGATAAGTAGCAAGGAACTCATTTTCACGAGATGAAATTCATAACTATACTATAAATTATCGGTATCAGTGCGATACCTAAACATTCTAGGAACTTTAGGAAACTCCCTTGATGTACTGATTCGAGACATGAACAAGTGGCGCCATGACTTCTATTGATCACAAAAGTATATTAACTCTAATTCGACTAAAGATAAAGTTCATTGGAGAATCAGCACGAACACAAGGATAAATCGGTAATTACAGTGGCAAAACGGTAAATTTATCCGCCTGTAATTATAAGGGTTCCACGTGAAGGATATATCACAGATATACATAAAGATAAACTAAATGGACATAACTCATCTATAGTGAGGGGAGTTCATCTATGAATCTATAGTGGAATTATTCATAGTTAAATAATAAGTAATTAACTGATTATGAGTTAATCACTTAGTGTAACGTCCCGTTAATTTTGAAGTGAATTTTTTTTTAATTTATTTTATTTACTGTTATTTATTTATTTAATATGTTAATTATTTATTTATTTCAATTAAAGTATTTAGTTTAGTTTTAGTTTTAATAATTTAGAAATTTAGTAGTTAATTTCGATCAAAACCCTTTTTAATCGTTTTATTAGCTTAAATTAGTTTTGGTCGTATTAATAATTATTAACGGGTCAATTAATAATTATTAATCACCATTTGGCTAGTTTAAGAACTTCGAGTTTCGATATATAAGTTAAAATTCAGTTAAGGGACGTAACCATCATTTTCAAAGTTCTTTAAATATCAAACTACTATTCACTCCTCTTTAAATATTCAATTCACCAAATGTTTGACCAAGAGCAAGCCATTTCTCTTCCTCTTCTTCTCCTCTTTGCCGTGGGCTTCATCCACCATGGGAGGGTTTTGGATTTCTTGACTTTTCTTCGTTTCTCGGCGGATCGTCGTGTTTTCGGTTGCGTTGGATTGCTCGGGATGAGGGCTATCTATTCAACATACTTTTTCGAAGTTTCCCGTTCTCTAAGGGAAGTCCCAAAAAGTAAGTTTTCAAAACTTTTTATATGGTTTTGTTCATTTTTTGATTATAAATGAGTTTTGAAGTTGTAATCATGAATTTCTATCATGGAATTTGACGATTTTGAGCCCGGATTTTTGAAAAATACTTTTCACCCGAAAACACTATTCATCCGAAAACACTATTCATTTGAAATCACTATTCATCCAAAAATTCAAACTTATTCTCATCTTAGTTAAGAGTTGTAATATGTTGTGCAATTGATGATTTGTAGGTACGATTACTCGTTTGTTGATTCGTGGGAATTTGGATGTCACGCGACCATGCAAGGTGAGAATAAATTGGATTTAAAGTAGCTTTAGAAACCGAAGAAGTTGAATGATTTGTAGAATCGAAAGTTGAGATTAAAGATTAATCAAAAGGATTAAATTAAGTGAACTAACATGCTTTGACTTGAGAGTTAGTTCTAGTTGAGTGAGAGAACTCGTAGGTACTTCGAATGAAACAAGTAACTTTTGAAAGTTCTAAGTTTAGACTTACTTCGGAGTTTTCTAATGTTTATCGGAAGATGAAGGTTTCAAATGTAATAAGGATTGTGAGTAAGGAACTTCGTTAGTTTAATAAACAATGGACTGTTGAATTGGATACTTTTATGTGAAGTCAAATCTTGAGTTATCTAGAGGCCGGTTGGCCCGATTCATTCTTTGTCTCTTAGAAGTTCCTAATTGTTACTTTTATGTATAAGAGGAATTCATGAACTATTTACTTTATGTCCTTTCGATTATGATGAATGATTATATTTATTTTACTTGCGATTGAAAATATATTCATATCATATCACATAGCATGTGGGAGCTATCACATAGCCTACGGGAGTTATCACATAGCGTGTGGGAGCTATCACAAAGCCTACGGGAGCTTTCACATAGCCTGCGGTAGCTAATATTATTGTCATTTATTTCAAATTGTGTTGATTTGAATATGTTAATAACGAGAGAAGTTAGCATGAGTTATTATTCTCAAGTTTTGGAAGTTTTGGTAAGAAAATGTAAACTTTTTCTAGCCTGAGTTGCTATAGAAAAAAAAGAGATGAAACATTATGTAAGACGTACATTTCTAGAGAGAAAAGAAATGAAATTGATGTATAGCCGAGTGCTATAGGAAAGAGGAATGAAATGAAGTTGTATAATGAGAGAGTATAGCCTAGTGCTATAGAAAAGAGGAATGAGATTGAATCGGATAATGAGAGAATACAAAGGTGTATTGAACCTTGTATAATTATCATGGTATATATGTAAGAGAATTAGATTCTCAATAAATTGGAAGATCTTTTAATTGGAGAGTAAGATTTGATGTAAACCTTGTGTATAGTATAAGGTATTAAATGGAACGAGATTCAAATGATATATGTGTTATGAAACACATCCTCCTAATGGTTGGAAGTTAGTTCCTCAATTATTTGGGAGAATTGGTAAGTAAAAGTGAAATACTTGATATAAAACCTTTTTGGTGGTTGAAAGGTAAGAAAATGTGAGTTTTACTTGGACACAAATCCGGATGCGGGTTTGGAGTCTATTGTTACTTTTTATTCTGTTTATTTTCACTGGGCTTGCTTTTAGCTCATGATATTACAAACATTTTCAGGTAATGCTCGGGGTCATGGAAGAGAAGTTTGTGCTTTCTGATATAGTTGATGATGATGGTGGGATGGACTAGAGATACTTTTAAGTCCATGGACACACATTTATTTCATGTTTTTATCTTTTGAGTCATATATTTGTATATAAGTTCTTGATAGTTTTGTTTTAAGCTTTACACAGGAATTGCATTTTCTGTCTTTAATTTCTGTGCTGGAAAAATTGTAAACAGGTTGTGGATAGTCTAAGTTTTAAACATATCCACGCCATATTTTTATTAAATATTAAGTCTTCCACTGCAATTTGATTTTAAATGATTTAAAAGGATTCGGGTCGTCACAGTTGGTATCAGAGCCTCTGGGTTATGTAGACTTCATGCGATGCATGTTTGTTTTCATGTTTTGTTTTAAGTCCACTCTCTAGTCATCATCTGCGATCAACAACACAAGGTATGCCTAGAACTTTTATTTTCAAGCTTTAATTCTTTAATAGTAGGAGTTTATAAGAAGGTTGTTAAGTATTAATTGTATTTGTGATATTTCACCTCCTCGTAAAACCACTATGTGGTGATGTTGATTTGACCTAGATTGAGATTTGGGTAAGAGTGCTGAGAATGTGCATGACCCCGTGCAGCTTTAGAGGTTGTACACCTCGTTAAGCATATTGACATAATGTCAAAGTAAATGAGATGAGATACTTCGAGAGATTGATCATTTGATTCTCAACATTGATTAAGGTTTAATTGTCACACAATTACTAAGTTATGGTGTTAGTGAATGTGTGTTGACATCTATGTGTAAAAAGAGGACATGATTGTCTGGAGCCCAGTATTAAGAGATGAAACACCTATTGGAGGTGAGTAATTGTTGGTAAGTAATCGGTCTGGCTCGGGACTAGTAACCTAGATTCAAATCAATGGACAAGTTCCTGGTTGAGTTGTGAGAGTTGAATTATGATAAGTGGTAAATCATTTTGATGATATTGTGTTAAAAAGGATAGTGTGTTACCACTCAAAAGAGGAAGTAAGAATATTTCTAGACAAGTCTCAACGACGACCATTAACGATTGTGTTAATTGGTTAATGGCCTGGTTTGTTCGCTATCACACTATGATGTACCAATATGAATTTGAATATACTCGAGGTTGAGTTATCGAGATCCATATTTGGTGTATTGTCAAGATTGACTAACACTAAGGTTGAGTGTTGGTATTTGATTGAGATCTAGAAGGAATGTTGTCGGACCGTGATATCGGTGAATTTATAAGGCGATGTGATTGTTTGGTAAATTTCAAATCATTTTGTGTTTGACCATCTAATTAGATGGAAAATTTGATAAACTTGTAGGTCGTAGTTTGGACCTAATGAGTCTTTTAAAGATAGACTCTAAGGTGAATCCTATATTGGAAGGTTAGAACATTTTGGACTAAGGTGTTTTACTGACACCTGTTTTGATTTGCAAGAAAGGAAATGATCTCTGAAGTCCAGTTCATTCATGATTTGAATAAAGAGGCTTAGGAGTTGCCCTTATCTTGGATTTTCAATCTTCTGAAAAGAAGGGAAAACTAACTACTATCGGGATAGACTACCTCTTAGGAGAAGAAAGCAAAGCATGACGATGCAAATTGAGGGATACCGCAGCAGCAACAACAGGTTCGAGGTGGAGCTCAACATGGACAGCCAAAAGTACAAGGACAGGTTCATCCTTACTACAATAGTTGTGCCAGTTTCCATTTTTGGGAGATGCACGCTTCCACCAAGATGCTATGTTTGCGATCAAACTTTAAATCACGCCACTTTTATAGTGCATATAAGATATAGCCATCACAACATAGTAACGAAGGATTATCAGAAAAAGGCTGCAGCAGGCACCACAAGCTCAGTATGCTCCCTAGGGTAGGGACATATGTCAGGACAGAAGTAGAGATTGAGGTAAACAGGATCAGCAAAACAGATTTACGCTTGTTACCTTCTCCACCTACTCAGCATCATATTTGAGATTTCCTACTAGAAGGGATACTGAGGCTGCAGATATGGTAGTGATGGGTACTTTGTTATATTCAGGCCATTTGGCTTTTGTTCTGTTTAATTCTAAAGCTAGCCACCCTTTTATTTTTATCTTGTTATGTTTAGTTGGCAGCTCTTGAGTCGAGACGGTTGGGTTTCGAGATGTGTGCTTTTACCCCAGTGGGGAAGTTTATTATTGTGATAATGCGATTGGCACTTATGACATGTATATTATGAATAGATTGGCTAATATCCAATCATACCATTATCGTTTGTACTGAGGAATTTGTTGGTTTTATGAGTCATTGTGGGACCAAGTAGCACCCACTTTGATATCTGTGATAGAAGCTAGAGCGCTTCTAAGCAATAGAGCTTTGGGTTATAGAGCTAGTGTTGTCGATACTTCTGTACCGGAGACTAGCTGAGTTTAATGAGCTTAAGACCAGCTGCAAGAGCTCTCAAACTTAGGGTTTGTTCGCCCTAGTGCGTCCCCGTGGGGAGCACCTTGTTGTGTGTAAAGAAGAAAGTTCAGTGAGACTGTGCATTGATTATCGAGAGTTGAATCAAGCTACAGTAAAAAACAAGTATCATTTACATTGGATTGATGATCTATTTGATTAGTTGAGGATACGAGATGAAGATATTTCCAAGATTACTTTAAAAACGCATTATAGACATTACAAGTTGTGGTTCTGTCTTTTGGTTCGACCAACACGCCTACAACTTTTATGAACCTTATGCATACTGTGTTCAGGAGGTTCATCGATTCTATTAATGTTGTGTTCATTGATGATATCTTGGTTTATTCCAAGACTGAGGAGTTGTATGCTTTGCAATTACGAGAAGTTTTGACAGTGCTATGAAATCAGAAGTTGTATGCCAAGTTTTCAAAGTGCGAGTTTTGGCTAAGAGAAATGACATTTTTAGGCCTTGTGGTATCAAGTAGAGGTGAATCTGTTGATTCTTCTAAGATTGAGGCAGTTAGCAACTGGCATAAACCGACTAGTGTGGTTAAGTTTCTACGGCTTCTGAGGCTTACATGCTTGTTTTCGAGAGGTATAGCCAGACATGCCTAGTCGATCTATCCTTGTTTTATAATTAGTGCGTGATAAATTGTAAGAGGCTTTGTGTGCCTTCAGGTTTGACTTTTGAAAAGAACTGTTGGAGGATGGCTCACAGTTATACCTTTTCTGTTCATCCAGGTAGTACAAAGATGTATGAGGGACCGAGACAGTATTATTGATGCCCTGGAAAGAAACATGGGATTGCAAAGTATGTGAGTAGGTGCTTGATTTGTTAGCAAGTCAAGACCTTAAGGACAAGTCCACCGGGTTATCTTAACCTTAGAGAGTGCTTGAATGGAAATGGGAGGAGATTTCCATGCATTTTATTAATGGTTTGCCGAAGATGGCAAAGAGTTATGATACCATTTAGATGATAGTAGACCGTTGGTTGAAAACCGCACACTTTATTCTTGGAAGGATCACCTATCCAGTTAACACTGGGGTACAGTTGTACCTATGAAAGATTATTAGATTGCATGGTGTGCTGGTGAAGATTGTATCAAATCGGGACATACGCTTTGTCTCGAAGTTTTGGCACTGTTTAGGCACTTTATGGTAGAAAGTGTCGTTCTCCCGCTCATTGGGATGAGGTTGGAGAAAAGAGACTTTTGGTACCCCAATTGTTACAATGACTAGCGACTCTATCGCTTTGATTAGAGAGAAGTTAAGGGTTGCCCAAAGTTGACAGTAGAGTTCGACGTAGTCCGTTTGAGTTGTAGTGGTGGATCTCGTATTCTTCAAAGTGGCACCTATGAAGGGTGTTATGAGAGTTGGAAATAAGGGTCAGTTGAGCCCTAGAATTTATTGGTCCTTTCGAGATACTCAATCGAGTATGAATGATAGTTCACTATTTGGCTTTACAACTTTCGTTATCAGCCGTTTGTAATGTTTTCCATGTATTGATGCTTCAGAAATACATGGCAAATCCGTCCCACGTGATTGATTATGAACTGGTAGTTTTGGATGCTATTGTGTCTAATGAAGAGACACCAGTTAAGATCATAGCATTCAAACAAAAGTGATGAGAAATAAAAAGGAATTCACTTGGTCAAGGTTCGTCGGAGGAACCAAGTGTCAAAGGAAGCAACGTGGGAATGTGAAGATGAGATACAGTCTAAGTACCCTCACCTTTTCACTTAGTGCACGCACTTTTCGAGGACGAAAAGTCTTTTAAGGAGGGTAGACTTTAACGTCTCGTTAATTTTGAAGTGAATTTTTTTATTATTTATTTTATTTAATGTTATTTATTTATTTAATATGTTAATTATTTATTTATTTCAATTAAAGTATTTAGTTTAATTTTAGTTTTAGTAATTTAGAATTTTAGTAGTTAATTTCGCTCAAAACCCTTTTTAATCGTTTTATTAGCTTAAATTAGTTTTGGTCGTATTAATAATTATTAACGGGCCAATTAATAATTATTAATCACCATTTAGCTAGTTTAAGAACTTCGGGTTTCGATTTATAAGTTAAAATTCAGTTAAGGGACGTAACCGTCATTTTCGAAGTTCTTAAAATATGACACTACGATTCACTCCTCTTTAAATATTCAATTGACCAAATGTTTGACCAAGAGCAAGCCATTTCTCTTCTTCTTCTTCTTCTCCTCTTTGTCGTGGGCTTCATCCACCATGGGAGGGTTTTGGATTTCTTGGCTTTTCTTCGTTTCTCGGCAGATCGTCGTGTTTTCGGTTGCATTGGATTGCTCGGGACGAGGGCTATCTATTCAACCTACCTTTTCGAAGTTTCCCGTTTTCTAAGGGAAGTCCCAAAAAGTAAGTTTTCAAAACTCTTTATATGGTTTTGTTAGTTTTTTTATTATAAATGAGTTTTGAAGTTGAAATCATGAATTTCTATCATGGAATTTGATGATTTGGAGCCCGGATTTAAGAAAAACACTATTCACCCGAAAACACTATTCATCCGAAAATACTATTTCATTCGAAATCACTATTCATCTGAAAATTCAAACTTGTTCTCATCTTAGTTATGAGTTATAATATGTTGTGCAATTGATGATTTGTAGGTGCGATTGCTCGTTTGTTGATTCGTGGGAATTTGGATGTCAAGCGAGCATGCAAGGTGAGAATAAATAGGATTTAAAGTAGCTTTAGAAACCGAATAAGTTGAACGATTTGTAGAATCAAAAATTGAGATTAAAGATTAATCAAAAGGATTAAATTAAGTGAACTAACATGCTTATACTTGAGAGTTAGTTCTAGTTGAGTGAGAGAACTCGTAGGTACTTTGAAGGAAACGAGTAACTTTTGGAAGTTCTAAGTTTAGACTTACTTCGAAGTTTCCTAATCTTTATCGGAAGATGAAGGTTTCAAATGTAATAAGGATTGTGAATAAGGAACTTCGTTAGTTTAATAAACAATGGAGTGTTGAATTGGAGACTTTTATGCGAAGTCAAATCTTTAGTTATCTAGAGGCCGGTTGGCTCGATTCATTCTCTGTCTTTTAAAAGTTTCTAATTGTTTCTATTATGTATAAGAGGAATTCATGATCTATTTACTTTATGTCCTTTCAATTATGATGAATGATTATACTTATTTTACTTGCGATTGAAAACATATTCATATCATATCACATAGCCTGCGGGAGCTATCACAAAGCCTGCGGGAGCTTTCACATAGTCTGCGGGAGCTTCTAATATTATTGTCATTCATTACAAATTGTGTTTATTTGAATATGTTAATACCGAGAGATGTTAGCATAAATTATTATTCTCGAGTTTTGGAAAGTTTGTTAAGAAAATGTAAACTTTTTATAGCCTGAGTTGCTATAGAAAAAAAAGAGATGAAACATTATGTAAGACGTACATTTATAGAGAGAAAAGAAATGAAATTGATGTATAGCTGAGTGCTATAGGAAAGAGGAATGAAATGGAATTGTATAATGAGAGACTATAGCGGAGTGCTATAGAAAAGAGGAATGAGATTGAATTGGATAATGAGAGAATACAAGGGTGTATTGAACCTTGTATAATTATCATGGTGTATATGTAAGAGAATTATATTCTTAATAAATTGGAAGAGCTTGTAATTGGAGAGTAAGATTTGATGCAAACCTTATGTATAGTATAAGGTATTAAAGAGAACGAGATTCAAATGTTATATGTTTTATGAAACACATCCTCCTAATGGTTGGAAGTTAGTTCCTCAATTATTTGGGAGAATGTGTAAGTAAAAGTGAAATACTTGATATAAAATCTTTTTGGTGGTTGAAAGGTAAGGAAATGTGAGTTTTACTTGGACCCAAATCCGGATGCGGGTTTGGAGTCTATTGTTACTTTTTATTCTGTTTATTTTCACTGGCTTGATTTTAGCTCATGATATTACAAACATTTTCAGGTAATGCTCGGGGTCATGGAAGAGAAGTTGGTGCTGTATGATCTAGTTGATGATGATGGCGGGATGGATTAGAGATACTTTTAAGTCCATGGACACACATTTATTTCATGTTTTTATCTTTTGCGTCGTATATTTGTATATAAATTCTTGAGAGTTTTGTTTTAAGCTTTACACAGGAATTGCATTTCATGTCTTTAATTTTTGTGCTGAAAAAATTGTAAACAGGTTGTGGATAGTCTAAATTTTAAACATATCCACGCCAAATTTTTATTAAATATTAAGTCTTCCGCTGCAATTTCATTTTAAATGATTTAAAAGGAGTTGGGTCGCCACAGTTAGTTTACTAATTATTAAGCCCATGATCTATGTAACGACCCGATTTTTCGTAAAATCCATTAAAACAAATGTGCAGCGGAAATCTAGATTTTACAGAAAAACGGCATGGGTCCGTTTAAAATTCGGATAAACCAAAACCTGTTTACAACCAGTTTTTCCAGAAAAAGCAATAATACTAGAATGCACCTTCCATGATATGATGAAAATGCTAAAGGAAGTTTAAAGTTCAAAATATATATACAAACGCTCCATCGAGCTCAAAATGTAACAAAATAAAAAGTGATGCAATGTTCATGAGCATTCAAGAATGCTACTCTCAAAATCAGTTGCGTTCCTGTCCATTCATTATCACGACCGGTCACGCGGTGCCACCTCCTCTACCTCGTCCTCTACCACGAGTCTTACCTGCAAAATTGTAATTGTAGCAACATTAGCATAAAAATGCTAGTGAGAGTAAAATGAAAGCATGTAATCCTATGAACAACGTTTCATGTCAGAAATCGTGTCCAAAGGCCTAGATTTCACTTTTACTACCCATTCCACATTTCAAAGTCCACATATAATCAACATACATAATAAACTTTCTTAACTTCGTGGCTCAACGAATCTTATGAGTTATGGATTTCCTCGAAAACATTCTATCATCATAAAAGAAATACTCAAACCAAGATACAAGTAAAAAAATGTGATATACTAAGTGCTAATAAAGTCGCAACCACACATGCTCAAATCTTCGAGTGCCAACCGTATCACCGCATGTGTAGTACTATAATAATGATAACAATAATAACACATTCATACACGCTCAAATCTTCGAATGCCACCCTTACCACAGCGTGTATAGTACTATAATAATGATAACGATAATAACACATTCATACACGCTCAAATCTTCGAATGTCACCCTTACCACAGCGTGTATAGTACAATAAAGTATAACGCATCTATAACGCTCATTTCGTAGAATGCCCACCTTACCACAGCGTATATAGTGGTATATCACAAATCATCGCACCATGATACCGTATGGAGTGTATCACATACTATCATGTGCCATATCACATAACCTCGCTCCATGATACCGTATGGAGCGTATCACATACTATCATGTGCCATATCACATAACCTCGCACCATGATACCGTATGGAGCGTATCACATACTATCATGTGCCATATCACATAACCTCGCACCATGATACCGTATGGAGCGTATCACATACTATCATATGCCATATCACATAACCTCGCACCATGATACCGTATGGAGCGTATCACATACTATCATGTGCCATATCACATAACCTCGTAGAATCCGTCAAGCTCCCTAGTAAGTTAGATAAAGTTCCACTAAACTACTAAAGAACATAAACCGCTTGAATTACACGAGTCAATACTCAAGTGTAATTTCTAAGCCACTTTGACTCCCGAATCACTTAAAGTTTCTTAGTCATTCACTTTCATCTAAAGTCTCCAAATCACCTTACAAGACTTCCAAACCACTCATAATTCCTCTTTTACTTCAAAAACCATAAATACATCAAAATCACTCCACTCACATTCGAGTTAAAGTCTCCAACCAAGTATAACTTCCGGAAGTTAGTTCCCCTCTTAACCTCGATAAACAATAACGTAATGAAATATAATTCATAAAATTACTAACTTCCATTTTAAACTCACCTTAGATGTGAAATCCAAGCTTCCAAAATGCCGGAGTCAAAGTCACGCAAACGATCACCAACCTACAAATCAAATACACCTAACAACCATTAATTATCCGAAAATCGAGCAAACAACATCTAAACGCATAAAATGATGAAAACCCCGAATTTGAACCCTAAGGGACCCATGGTCCAATAAGGAAGAGAGGGTTCGGGTTCGGTTTTCCGTCTTTTATGCACTTTTGAGATGATTTGGGTTGATCAAAGACACTTTGAAAGTCGAGATAACAGTGGGTCACGATATTTTAGGGTTTTACATAATAATCGATTTCCGAAAAATTAAGTAAAACGTAAAATCATAGCAAACTAAACACCCTAATCTTGGTCAAGTGAGAGAAATTAACACGGGACGGGTTTTCAACTCAAACTTGATTTTAGGGTTTAGGGAAGTTTCTAAAACTTGCTAAAACGACTTCCTCGATTGAAATCTTCAAGCTTCGGGGTGTGAATTTGAAGATTTCAATTCAAAACCTCCATTAAAACACTATTCACAACAAGTTTTAGAAAGTTTGTCATACCTTAAGGTTTCGAGAAAATGAGCGAAAACCTCGATTGTTAGGTTAGAATCGATCCTCGGGATGAGAGCTTTTCAACGGTACTAGACTTACGGCGATCTACCGAGCAAATAAGAAAAGCCAAAAGAGGGGGGTGGGTAGATGAGAGCCACGGCCAAAGGAGGAGGAAGAGAAAAGGAGAAAATGAAGATTTTGACCAATAGTTGACTATTTAAGGATGAGGATGGTGAATAGTGATTTTTAAGAAATTGGAAAATGACGTATACGTCCCTTTTAAAAGATTCGATTAAAAATACGAAACCCGATGGTCTTAAAATAATCTAAAGGTGATTAATAATTATTAATTGGCCCGTTAATAATTATTAATGTCACCGAAACTAATTTAAAGTAGTAAAAGGTTTAAAAGTTTAAAAAGGTTTTCGAACGAAAATAACTACTAAAATCGAATTACTAAGTTTAAACTAACTAAATACTTTATTTAAAATAAAAAAAACTTTACCTCCAAAAGTAACGGGACGTTACAATCTATAGGTCCATCGGGTCTCTATGCTAGCCCAAATATTGTTGTAGCAAAACTAAGTTATTAATTTAACTTAGGAGAAATAAATAATTTAAGTAATTGAATTTACTTAAAATTAGGCAATATTAATTATTTGAATAATGAGATTATTTAAATAAAATTAATACTAATATTATGACAATATTAATTGTTTAAATAAAGTGTTTATTTAAATGGAAATTAATATAATGTTTTAAGGCAAAATTAATTGTTTAAATAAAGAGCTTATTTAAACGGGAATTAATGTTAATATTATAATTATTTAAATAATGAGTTTATTTAAATAGAAATTAATAATTAATATTATTGATTAAATAATGAGTTTATTTAATTTGATAATAATTATTAGAGAGAATTAAATACAATTGGTTAAGAAACAAATTGGTTTAGCCCAAAATAATAAATTAATTGAATAAGATTCAATGGTAATTAATATAGTAATTACTGACTAAATGTATTTAAATTAGAAATTATTACTTGAATTTTTCTAATATTAAATATATAAGTATATAATAAATAAAGAAAAGTAAATATAAATAATAAATTAAAAAAAAATCAAAAGGAATTTTAATTCAGCCCACTTCAGCATGCGTGCATGATAAGATTTGCCTTTTCTTTTTTTTCTTTTTTTTTATTTAATTTATTTACTTATCTTTTCTATTTAATTATTAGGAGATAATGAATTCGAATTGGATTAGATATCATATTTCCCTATAAATATGACCATTGAGATTCATATTTTGCACACTTCTCACTTTAATTAGAAAAGTGAAAATTATCTCTCAAGTTTTTGCCCAATTGCTGATTTTCCTTAGGGAAAAATTTAGAAGAAATCTCTTCTTCTTTTGTTCTTCTGGTTCGATTCCCACAAGTCGGTTTTGCTTTCAATCGGGATATAGCATAGAAGATCTGGTGTTGCGAAAGATTTGATGCTGTAAAGAAACCTCCAACCGATTCTCCATATATTACTCAGTGTAAGTAAAAGGCCTTTAATTTTCGAAAATAGCATGAATCTACATGTATTTTATCACAAATTTCATGATATTAATAGATCAGTAATTAAATGTTAATTAGTTTACTAAATAAAATTCCGCTATTTTAGTAAATCATCCTTTCAGTTAATAGATCTGTTAATAAATTTATGCTAGTTTAGTAAATCATCCCTTCAAATTATTAATACAACCGAAACTAATTTAGGCTAATTAAGTAATTAAAAATGTAACGTCCCGTTATTTTAAACGAAATTTTTTTATTTATTATTTAATTTAGTTATAATTATTTGATGTAGAGCACTTAATTTAATTTTAGAATTTATTAATTTAAATTTTAGATTTAATTTAGAATTTATAACTTAGAATTTAAGAGTTTCTTTCATTCGTAAATTCTTTTAATCGCTTTATTAGCTTAAATTAGTTTTGGTCGTATTAATAATTATTAACGGGTCAATTAATAATTATTAATCACCATTTGGCTAGTTTAAAAACATCGGGTTTCGTTTTATAAGCTAAAATTTAGTAAAGGGACGTAACCGTAATTTCTGATTTCTTAAAAATATCCAAAATCACTATTCATCTCTTTAAAATCTCAAAATTGACTCAAAGTTGACCAAGAGAATCATTTTTCCTTTCTCTTCTTCTTCTCAACGTGAGCAACAATGGTGGGATAGGTTTTCTCTTGAGCTTTCGTTAATTCTCAACCGTTTTCGATGAGGTCAGTTGCGTTAGATTGCTCGGGATGTGGGCTATCTATATCACCTAACCTTATGTCCTTTCTCGTTCCTTAAGGGAAGCCCTAAAAAGTAAGTTTTCGAAACGTTTAACATGGTTTTGTTCATTTTTTATTATAAATGAGTTTTGAACTTGAAATCACGTATTTCGATCAAGGAATTTGATGATTTTGAGCTCGGATTTTCGAAAAACACTATTCATCTAAAATCACTATTCACCCAAAAAATCATACTTTTTCTCTTATTAGATTTTAATTGTAATTCGTTGATCGATTGATGAATTGTAGGTGTCGGGGGTATGTTGACGTCTCGTTGAACCGTTGGATTATACATTGACTTGCTAAGGTGAGAATAAATAGAATTTAAAGTAGTTTTAGAAACCGAATAAGTTGAACGATGTAACGTCCCGTTATTTTTTGATAAAAAAAATTTATTTATTTTATTTTAATTTAAGTAATTAAAGTTTATTTATTTATCGGTAAATTAGAATTTAGTAGTTTATTTCGGTTTAAGTTCTTTTAATTACCTTTTTAGTTTAATTTCGTTTTAATGGTATTAATAATTATTAACGGGCCAATTAATAATTATTAATCACCAATGGGATAGTTTAAGATCATCGGGTTTCGTTTTATAAATCAAAAGTCATAAAAGGACGTAACCGTCATTTCTAAAATTTCTAAATATCTAAACACTATTCACTCATCTTCTTTTAATTACCCTTGACTCAAAAGTTGACTAAAATTTCATCCATTTCCTCCTCCAAAGTCGTGGGTGCCAAGAAGAAAAAGGGAAAATTCGATTTTCGTTTATTTCTCGACGGATCGACTCGATCTTGGATAAATTGGAAAGCCCTCGAGTCTAGGATCTTTTTCCACCCAACCATCGTACTTGCCACTCGTGTTATACGGAGTTCTCGGTAAGTAAAGTTTCAAACCCTAAGCTCCAAATAGTATTTTAATGGAGTTTTCTTTGATTTCTTTCGATTTCGTGTTGTGGAACTCGGTGTTTGTAAATACGGGAGTTGTTTTAAGTGTTTTTGGAAACAATCCCTTAACCCTAAAACCGAGTTTCAGTCGAAACCCTTCCCGTTTGAAATTTACCCTTTTGGGTTTAATTATGGGTTATAAATTAGTGAATAATTGTTTAATGAAATTCAATTCGGGAAAGAGCATAATGTTCAAAAACCCTAATTATTGATACCCATTGAAATCGGAAAATATCGAATTTGCTTAAAACCAACTCGAAACATTTTTAAATTGCCTAAAAGCCGGAAAATCAAACCCGAAGCCCATTTTCTTGAGAGGGCCGAGAGCCTCTTTGGGGAGTTTGTTGAGTTTTTCATCGTTTTGTACGTTTAGTTGATGTTTGATCCATAGTTGGTAATTTATTGATTGTGTGATATAATTTAATTGTAGGTGTTTTTTAACCGCTCGTTTGATCGCTCTTTCGAACTTAGGAGAGAAGTAATCTTTTATTAAGGTGAGAATAGTTAGGATTTAAAGTAATTATAGAAAGCGAATAAGTATGTTGTTTGTAGAATTGGAAACTAAGACTAGAATTTGAATCTAAGATAGAGGGAAGTGAGTTAGTGCCCTTAGGATTAGAAGTGAATCCTTTAAGTGAGAATTTAGGAGTTCTCGAGGAAAGTATTGAATCTTAGAAGATTCTAAGTTAGATTCGTTTCGAAGCGTAGGATGGATTATTGGAAGTTTAGAATCCTAGAAGGTATAGGTTAATCATTTAAGTTATATTTTTACTTTTATTATTGTTAGCGGAGTTCGATTTATATATCGTTCTGCCGAGATACCTATCTATTTTACTTTATGTTTTTACTTTATGCCCCTTTACTTTATACTTGTTTTGTCTACTTTATCATTTACATTTGCTTTATTTACTTGTGGAAGCATATGCATAACATATTGCACCATAACATCTCGCATCATGGAAAAGAAAAGAAGGGGGAAGAATGTTGGAGCCTACGGGTAGTGTCCGCATCACCTTCAGAAAAAGAAAAGAAAGTGAGAAAGAAAAGAAGGGGGAAGAATGTTGGAGCCTACGGGTAGTGTCCGCATCACCTTCAGAAAAAGAAGAGAAAGTGAGAAAGAAAATGAGGGAGAACGATGGATCCTACGGGATAGACCACGTTACCTTCTTCATGCATAAGGGCGTATGCGAATCCTATGGGATGTCCTCATACATTCATACTTATGATCGATGAAATAGAGAATCGAGATGTTTTATGTTTATGCAAAGTTTATTTTTTTCTCTTATTTATGTTGTAACAAGTAATGGATGAGGTTTTGACCTTAAGAGTTAGTATTATCGTACTTTGGATAATATGGAATAGAATTACCTAGATTTTGGAGAATTCTAAGATTGATTGTGTCGGTTAATTTGACACAAATCGGAAATGCGAGTTTGAGGTCTATCTTTACTTTTTATTCTTATTATTCTCACTGGGCTTAAGTTGTTAGCTCATGATATTATAACCAATTTCAGGTAATGCCCTGGCTAGAGGGAGAGGGAGAGGAGGTGGTGCTGCGTGATCGAGGGATGATGACCTCGAGATGGACTCAGTTGTTGTAAAGTTTATGTATTACTTTTGTACATTGTATTTTAGCTCATAAGAGCTTATAGATGTTGTTTTATGATATTAAAATAAAAGACTTCCGCTGTGTTTTCAAATTTAAATTATTTAAAAGTGTCGGGTCGTCACAAACGATTTGTAGAATCGGAAGTTGAGATCAAGATTCGTATCGAAAGGATTAAAGTAAGTGAGCTAACATGCTTAGGCTTGGAGTTAGTTCTAAGTGAGTGAGAAAACTCATGGATTTCTCAAAGGAAACATTTAACTTTTGGAAGTTCTAAGTTTAGAATCGTTCCGGAGCTTAAGATTGATTATTGGAAGTTGAAGGTTCCAATGTAAAATGGGGTGGTTAAGGAACTTGAATATGGAATTTTGGATATTTATTGAAAGGGATAGAATCTTTGGAAGTAGAGACTTTATTGTTAAAGTTAAGAAGTCGCGATTATTAAAGGGTCGTTGGCTTGATTTACTTATTGTTTTTCTGAAGTTCCTATTTATTTATTTTATGTATAAAGGAAATTTATGATCCATTTATCTTTATGCCCTTCGGTTACCTTGAATGTTATATTTACTTTACTTACACTTGAAAGCATATTCATATCATATCATTTTGCATCATCGAAATTGAAAGGAAAGCGAGATAATGAGGTGAATGCAAATCCTACGGGAGTTTTCATTATCTGACATTATTCATTAGAGGTGAATGCAAATCCTACGGGAGTTTTCATTACCAATCATTATTCATTAGAGGTGAATGCAAATCCTACGGGAGTTTTCATTACCAATCATTATTCATTAGAGGTGGAATCATATCATTGAGAAGGAGTTGTATATTCTACAATGGAAAGCAATATAACGAGGTGAATGTTAGTCCTATAGGAGCTACCATTACCTACCATTATTTACATGAGACGTTATATTTATGTAAAGATCGTGTACCCTTTTATTCTTGTTTATTGAGCTAATGAATGATGATACGTATGCTAGCAATATCATCTTGTATCGTAAATTGTGATTGTGAATTATGGTAAGTCCGAATGAGATTAACATTATTGTATCGAACATAAAGGAAAGGTAAATCTTATATATAGTATGAGATATCAAAAGGATGAACCAGGAAGAGATTATGGGATATGAAAACATTCTTCCAAATATTTAAGAGTTAGTTTCTTGAGTTTGGGAGCTTTGGTAAAGAATATGTAAACTTTTGATAGCCTAAGTTGCTATAGAGAAAAGAATTGAAACATTAAGTCTAACATACATTTCTATAGAGAAAAGAAATGCAATTGATGTATAGCCGAGTGCCATAATAAAGATGAATGGGATTGAATTGTATAATGAGAGAATACAAGGGTGTATTGAACCTTGTATAATTATTATGATATATATGTAAGAGAACTAGATTCTCAATAAATTGGAATATCCTGAATTTGGAGATTAACACTTGAATATAAACCTTATGTATAGTATAAGGTATTGAAGAGAATGAAATAAAATGTTATGTGTGTTATGAAACACATCCTCCTAAAGGCTTGGAAGATAGTTCCTCAATTATTTGGGAGAATTGGTAAGTAAAAGTGAAATACTTGATGTAAAACCCTTTTGATGGTTGAAAGGTAAGGCAATGTGAGTTTTACTTGGATACAAATTCGGATGCGGGTTTGGAGTCTATTGTTACATTATATTCTGTTTATTTTCACTAGGCTTGTTGTTAGCTCATGATATTACAAACAATTTCAGGTAATGCTTACATTCATGGTGGTGGGAAAGGAGCTGGTGCGGCTTGATCGAGTGGATGATGATACAGAGATGGACTAGATACATTTTAAAAAGTTCATGGACTCATTTTGTTTTATTTTGTATCTTTTAAGATGTAAATTTGTATATAAGCTCATAGGAGCTTTTCGTCATAACTTTTATGATTATAAACTTCTTTAAACTTTGGAAAAAGAATTGCATTTCATTGCTTTTAAATTTCCTGATGTGAAAAATGTATACAGGTTGTGGATAGTCAGAGTTTTAAACATATTCACGTCAAATTTTTATTAAATGTTAAGTCTTCTGCTACAATTCGATTTTTAAATTATTTAAAAGGAGTCGGGTCGTCACAAAAAAGGTTGAATTTGACTACTAAATTCTAAATATCTAATTCTAAAATTAACTTTAATACTTTAAATAAATAAAATGAATAAAATTTCACCTCAAAAAAAGGGGACGTTGCAGTCCACCCTTCTTAAAAGACTTTACGTCCCCGAAAAGTAGCTTCTAAGTAAACAAGTGAAGGTATTTATCCCGCATCTCCTCCTCTCGTTCCCAAGTAGCCTCTTCTGACACTTGGTTCCTCCACAAAACTTTCACTAAGCTGATAGTCTTGTTCCTTAACACTTTTTGCTATGATGCTAGAATCTTCACCGGTGTTTCCTCATAAGACATGTTAGCATCAAGAACAACAGACTCATGATCTATCACATGTGAAGGGCCCGCCAAATATTTTTGAAGCATCGAAACATGAAAAACACTGTGAACGCCTGACAAGGATGGTAGTAAAGTTAAACGGTAAGCCACCGCTCCAACCCGATCCAGAATTTCAAATGGACCGACAAACCTAGGGCTCAACTTGCCATTCTTCCCAAACCTCATCACACCCTTCATAGGTGCCACCTTTAAGAACACATGATCCCCCACATTGATCTCAAGTGGGCTTTGTCGTTTATTGGCATAACTCTTCTGTCGACTTTGGGCAACCCTCATCCTCTCTCTAATCAAAAGGATAGACTCAGTAGTCATTTGTAACAACTCGGGTCCCAAAATTCTCCTCTCTCTAACCTCATCGCAATGAGCGGGAGAACGACATTTCTACCATAAAATGCCTCAAACGGTGTCATCTCGATGGTAGCCTGGAAACTATTATTATATGCAAACTCTACCAAATACAAATGTGAGTCCCAACTGAAGGGATGATTTACTAAAATAGCGGAATTTTATTTAGTAAACTAATTAACATTTAATTACGGATCTTTTAACATCATGCAAATTGTGATATGAACATGAAGAACATGTAGATTCATGCTTAATTTTCGAAAATTAAAACCGGTATACTTACATTGAGTAATTAATGGAGAATCGGTTGAAGGTTTCTTTACAGCATCAAATCCTCAGCAACACCGGATCTTCTACGCGATATCCCGATCGATCAAACGAAACCCGATTGTGGGATCGAACTTAAGAAGAAATTGGGAAGAAGAAAAAATATTTTTCTTCCCAATTACTATAGGAAAAATCGGCCAAGGGGGGAGGGAGAAGGAAGAGAGAATTCCGAATTTCTAAGGAATTTAATTGTGTGATTTATGAATGACCCAACCCTCCTATTTATAGGAAAATAGGAATCCTAATCACATTAGGATTAATCTATAGAGATAAATACAAAAAGAAAAAAGATTATCTCTTTCTTTTATCTTGCAATTTCGAAAATGCCATAGATAAATAGGAGAATATTTTATTTTCTTTATTTTATTTATCTTGGGTAAATAAATCTATGTAATTATTTTAGGATATAATTCAAACAATTATCTCCTCCTAAAATACATGTATGGCCAAAATTATGTGTAAATAATTAATAAATAATTCTAATTTATTTAATTAATTATTTTGGGCCAATCTCAATTGGGTTCATTAATCCAATTGGGCTTGAAACTCTCTCTTAAATTAATAAGTCCAACTTAATTAATTTATTTATTAATTACCATTTAAATAGAATATTTTATTTAAACAATTAATAATATTAATATTTTCTCCCGACTAAATATTATCAAATTTATATTTAATTATTAATTTCCATTTAAATAATTTTCATTATTTAAATAATTATTAATAAATATTATAATTATTAATTTCCATTAAATAAACTCACTATTTAATTAATAATTTTATTGACAATATTTTATTATTAATTAATTAATTTTAATTATTAATTTCTGATCAAATAAAATTAATTATTTAAACAATTAATAATTGTTAATTAATTTCAAATTATTAATTACCATTTAAATATACTCAATATACAAATAATTAATAATATTTCATTATTAATTTCATGTTTAAATAAACTCATTATTTAAACTATTAATAATGTTTATATTAGATACCGTTTAAATATACTAAATATTTAAACAATTAATACTACCTATTTAAGTAATTCGCTTTACTTAAACTTTCCATTTCTCCTACTTGATTTCGCGACTACAATATTTGGGCTAGCATAGGGACCCGATGGACCTATTGATCATGGGCTTAATAGTTAGTCAATCAAGTGATTAACACATAATCAGTTAATTACTTATTATCTAACTGTGAATAATTTCACTATAGATTCATGGCTGAACTCCCCTCACTATAGATGAGTTATTGTCTATTTAGTTTATCATTATTTATATCTGTGATATTATCCTCATAATTACAGGCGGATAAATTTACCGTTTTGCCCCTGTAATTACCGCTTTATCCTTGTGTTCCCGCTGATTCTCTAATGAACTTTTTCTTTAGTCAAACTAGAGATAAGATACTTCTGTGATCAATAGAAGTCGTGACGTCAGTTGTTCATGTCTCGAATCAGTACATCAAGGGAGTTTCCTAAAGTTCCTAAAATTTTTAGGTATCGCACTGATACCATTAATTTATAGGAAAGTTATAAATTCCATCTCGTGTAAATATGTTCCCAGCTACTTATCTAGTCATATTCCCAAAACAGGAGTGTATTGAGCGTTCTTACAGATCGCTCTCAACTATATGAATCAAAGAACATAACTCCACAAATAGGAGTCCTCATTTCACTCAGGATTGAGATCTATCACGGTTGATAAACTTAGTTTAATATTCGATTATTTCTCGTAAACGGAACTAATGAGAAATTTGATCGAACATCGTGGTCCTGTTTTATACAATCAACATTGCATATGATACTTCCATTTCATGTCTCCCACATGAATGATCAGGATTCGATCATTTGTCTATAAACAAAATGCGAAGCTATCAACAGTGTTATCAGGATAAGGTTTCCAAACGTTATCCATTTACTTTAGACACTTTTAAGTTACTCATGTCAACTTTAATCCTCTCGTATGACTCACATACTAGGTCGTGATTTCATAAGAGTGACTTAGGGTTTTACTATTTGAATGTTCGATATTAATATATTTACATATATTCGTAATATCATTAATTGAATCAATCTAGATAATATAAAGAACTTACGTTTATTTATTTAATTTATTCTTAATAAATTATTATTATTAAATAATTACAAGTTCTAGGACACCATTCCTAACACTTAAAATATTTGGGTGTACATGTTTTCCTTTTATCAGGCCATATTAATCAATCCAAACTACAATTTCGATCCTCTCAATGCATCTTTCTTGGCTACAGCTCCAATAATAAAGTATATTTGTGTCTAGATCCTTCTTTTGGTCGAATCTATCATTCTCGCCATGTAATCTGCAATGAATCTTCTTTCCCCTATCCAATTATTTCCAAACCTACTACATCAATTCAATCCTTTCACAATGATATTTCTACCTTTCCCCACTCTTTGATTATGCGTTCTTTTGTTCCTCACTTTGTCCATTTCAATATTACACCTTCTCAGTCAACCCCTCACCATCTCCTTCCTAACTACCTCTTTCACCCCATATTTTGATTCCAACTCTCACCTTTCTGATTGTGACGACCCGTCACTTTTAAATAAATTTAATTTAGAAAACACAGCAGAAGTCTTTTATTTTAAGAAAATTTTGCGTGGTTTTGTTTGAAAATTGGCTAGCCAAAAACCTGTTTACATCCTAATTTTTCAAATCTAATAAAATCACATGGACTTTCAGTCCCAATCAGGAGTTCAAATGTTTCATATCATAAAAACCACATCAAAAGCTCTTATGAGCTAAATACAACATATACATCATCAAAGTCTTTGAAATTCACAAAAATAATTACATAAACTTTACAACAAAAGAGTCCATCTCGAGGTCAGCATCCCTCGATCACGCAGCACCACCTCCTCTCCCTCGACCTCTTACAGGGCATTACCTGAAATTTTGTAATATCATGAGCTAACAAACTAAGCCCAGTGAGAATAATAAGCATAAAAAGTAAAAATATACCTCAAACTCGTATTCCGATTCGTGTCCAATTAATCTGACACAATCACTCCTAAAGTTCTCTAAACTCTAGGTAATTTCGTTTATACTTTCTAAGGATGATATTACTAATAATCATAGTCAATACTCATCCATCAACATTGTTATGACATAAGTAAGAAAAGTAAGTATACTTTGTACATCATACAACTTCTCGATTCTCTCTTTCATCTATCATAAACATGAATGCATGAGAGCATCCCGTAGGACTTCGCAATTGCCCTTTTGTGCGTGAATGAAGGGTAATGAGAACATCCCGTAGGATCCCATTCAGCCTTATGCATGAGGAAGTAATGCGTCAATCCTGCAGGATACCATTCAACTCCCTATGTATGAAGAAGTAATGCGTCAATCCCGTAGGATACCATTCACTCCTTTTCTTTCACATACTTTCTTTTCTCTGAAGGTGATGTGAACTCCACGTAGGGTTCATCATTCTTCCTTCTTTTCTCTTTCACTTTCTTTTCTTTTTCACTTTCATTTCTTTTTCACTTACGTTTCTTTTTCTGAAGGTGATGCGGACACTACCCGTAGGCTCCAACATTCTCCCCTTCATTTCTTTCTCACTTTCATTTCTTTTTCATGAATGGTGCGAGAATGGTATGATGCAATATGATATGCATATGCTTGCATATCCTTGTAAAAGTAAATAAGTAAAGTGCGGAATTAAAGTAGTTGATGCAAGCATAAAGTAAGGGAGAATAAAGTAAAAGATATAAAGTAAATGACATAAAGTAAAATAGATAAGCATCTCGGACGAACGATATGTAAATCGAACTCCGCTACAATAATAAAAGTAAAAACATAACTTAAACGATTAGCCTATACCTTCCAGGATTCTAAACTTCCAATATAATCCGAGGTTCTATTACTCGTTCTAAATAAAGTTTGGATCTTTTAACTTCCAATGATCCAACCTAAGCTTCGAAACGAATCTAACTTAAAATCTTCTAAGATTCGATAGTTTCCCCGAGAACTCCTAGGTTCTCACTTAAAGGATTAACTCCTAATCCTAAGGGCACTAACTCACTTACCTCTAATCTTAGATTCGGATTCTAGTCTTAGTTTCAAATTCTACAAACCTTCACACTTATTCGATTTCTATAAATAGTTTAAATCCTAACTATTCTCACCTTAAAAAAAGTTAGCTTCGCTCCCAAGTCCGGAAGAGCGATCAAACAAGCGGTTTGAAAACACCTACAATTGAATTATATCACATAAGCAATAATTTTACCAACTATCGATCAAACATCAACTAAACGATCAAAACAACGAAAAATTCAACAACCCTCCCACAAGAGGCCCACGGCCCTATCAAAGAAAATGGGCTTTGGGTTTGGTTTTCCGGCTTTTAGGCAATCTAAAAGTGTTTCGAGTTGGTTTTAAGCAAATTCGATATTCCCGATTTAAATGGGTATCGATAATTAGGGTTTTTGAACAATATACCCTTTCTCGAAACGAATTTAAATAAACATTATTTCATTAAATTCTAACCCAAAATCAAACCCAAAAGGGTAAATTTCAAACGGGAATGGTTTCGACTGAAACTCAGTTTTAGGGTTAAGGGAAAGTTTCTAAAAACTCTTAAAACTACTCCCGTATTTACAAACACCGAGTTTCACGTCAAGAAATCGAAAGGAAACAAAGAAAACTCCATTAAAACACTATTTGGAGCTTAGGGTTTCAAGAGAAACTTACCGAGAACTCCTTGGATCTCGAGAGAAACGCACGATGGTTAGGTGGGAAAGGATCCTTGACTCGAGGGCTTTCCGATTTATCCAAGATCGAGTCGATCCGTCGAGAAATGAACGAAAATCGAAAATTTCCTTTTTCTTCTTGGCACCCACGGTTTTGGAGGAAGAATGGATGATGTTTTTGGTCAAAAATGAGTCAAAGTGGATTTAAAGAAGATTGGTGAATAGTGCTTAGATATTTAGGAAATTTAGAAATGACGGTTACGTCCTTTTATGACTTTTGACTTATAAAACGAAACCAGATGATCTTAAACTATCCCAATGGTGATTAATAATTATTAATACCATTAAAACGAAAATAAACTAAAAAAGTAATTAAAAGGACTTAAACCGAAATAAACTACTAAATTCTAATTTACCGATAAAGAAAATAAACTTTAATTACTTAAATTAAAATAAAATAAACAAAAGTTTTTTTTTATCACAAAATAACGGGACGTTACACTGATTCTCTTTCAAGCCCATTTCTCTCTCCTATTTCACCTTATTTATCTTCTACACCCTCACTACCTCAGCCACCTACTTTTGGTTCAGTTGCCCCTCCTCCCATCTTTACAACCTCACCTCCTCAACAACATTTAATGATAACCTGTTCCAAATCTAGTATTTTCAAGCCCAAGTTGTGGTAGTGTAAAACTTCAGATCCATGCCCTACATATATCCCCCAACCAACATCCTTTAAAATTATTGCCCAATCTCGTGTTTGGCAAAATGCAATACAACGAGAATTTCTAGCCCTTATCCCGAAAAAAAACATGGACTCTTATTCCTCCACTAATCAACTACAACCTTATTGGTTTCTAAATGGGTATACAAAAAAAAGCTCAAACCAAATGGGGATGTTGATAGATAGAAAGCGTGCCTTGTGGCTCAAGGTCTTATGGGGTATACTTTTTCAAAACCTTCAGCCTTGTAGTAAAGCCTGCTACCATTAGAATTCTTCTTAACTTGGCTATCTCTAATCACTGGCAAATCAAACAATTAGATGTGTATAACATAATGTCTTTCTTAATGGTGAATTGCAAGAAGATGTCTATATGAGAAAACCTCAAGGATTCATTGATCCAAGTCGTCCAACTCATGTATGCAAACTAACTAAGGCTTATATGGTCTCAAACAGAGTCCACGAGCTTGGTTTAACAAGCTCATTTCTTTTCTGTCCTCATGGGGCTTTCTTCTTTCAAAATATGATTCATCTCTCTTCTACTATAGAAAGGATACCATTTTTCTTGCCCTTTTGATTTATGTTGGTGATACTATAGTAACTGGAACTCATCCCTCTATGAATCAATACTTCATCCATTCCCTCAATACCTTGCTTAAATTAAAGGATTTGGATCCCTGCACTATTTCCTTGGGATTCAAGTGAATCCGATCAACAATGGTTTACATCTCTCCCAAAAAAAATACATTTCAGTTCTCTTAACAAGAACTTGTATGTCTGATTGCAAATCATCTCCTACACCAATGACTATCAATTCACCTCTCTCTATTATGGATGGTGAATCTCTTGAAAACTCAACTTTGTACAGAAGCGTGGTGGGAGCTTTGAAGTATTATACCATTACTAGGCTTGACTTTAGTTATGCTTTCAGCAAGGTCTATCAATTCATGCATAAGCCTACTTCTACCCACTGGCTTGCTGTGAAAAGGATTATATGTTACTTGAAGCACACCATGGCTCATGGCCTAGGCATTTTCGCTTCCTCAAGACAATCAATCATCTGCTACACTAATGCTGATTGGGCATCATGTTCTGATGATAGAAGAGACACGTATATTTTTTGCAATTTTCTCAGCCATAACCTGGTTTGGTGCCAGCACCAAGAAGAAGGTTGTTTCTCGGCCTAGCAAAGTGTCTGAATATAGGGGTCTTTCAAATGCAGCCGCTGAGATCATTTGGTTGCAATCTTTGCTTCATGAACTCATATTTCTCCAACCATTCACTCGCTTTCTACTTTGTGACAACATGAGCGCCATATACCTATCTTCAAATCAAGTTATGCACAATTGTAGTAAACTTGTATAGATTGATCTACATTTTTTCTACGAGAAGGTCACTAACAAGCAATTTTTGTTCATTTTGTACCTTCTGATGACCAACCTGCGAATATCATGACTTAACCTCTGTCATCTCAACGTTTCTCTGATCTACGTAACAAGCTCACTATCCATGTTGCTATTGTTCACTTGCAGGGGGATGTTAAGCATGATGAACAAATTACAAAAGATGATTTGGATAAAGTTTAAATTTTTTTCGCCTTATGCTTTTTCCCTTTTTGCCTCTCTATTTTTTGTTGTTATTTAGCCTCCTATTGGCTTCTGCCACTTGTAAGACTTGTCCTCTATTTATATCATCAGCCACTTCTACTGCCTTTTTAGCGGTACATTTTCTTTCCCAATATTTTTGCCCTTCTTCCTTTCATGCTTCTCTTTTCTTTCTTTTTCATTTTGTTTCACATTTTTTAAAAGCTTTTGAAAACCTTTGATAAGAGTAAGATTTTTCAAAAGATTTTAATGACCTTCATTAAAATGTATACATTTTCAAAGGTTTTTATTATTTTAGGATAAAATTTGTTATATTTTTCAAAGGTTTTAAATATTTGTTGATAAATATAACATTTTTCAAAGATTATTAATAACCTTAGATAAAAAAAACAAAAAACAAAAAACAAAAACTATTGAATTAGAGCTCAATATTTTTGGTGTTATATAAATTTTTTGGATCAGACGCAAAGTATCATCAATGGTGATATTGTTATGAATGGTCAAACAATTTGTATGTTTGATAACAAATATTTTATTCACTATACATAAGAAAAAAGCCTATTTATCAAGTAATTATTTATTTTATAATCTATTTTTTACAATTCTTTTAAAATTTTGGTGAAATTTTAAAATCTAATAAAAGAAAAATAGTCTTAAAAAGTAATGTTTAATTTTAACATCATTTATGATTTCGATAGAATGTTTTAAAATATGAGAGAATAATTTGAAAAAATTATTGGTTAGAATAACTAATTTTAAAAACAAAAAAGTAGAGATTATCTTTTTCCTATGACCTTGAGAAATCTTGCCCGTCCAATAATATATGTGTGTTGGCTGGTTAATATTTGGGTTTCACAGGAAATTTTAATTGTTTGATAGGTGTGTGAGCACATGGTTGGTCGTACCATTAATAGATGACATAAAAACAATAAAGTTGGTATATTGCAAGATTTTAGTAACCAATTTGTTTTGGATTGATAAAATAGTACATAAGTTTTTTGCAACTGCAATAACTTCTTTTAGTATTTTTCAAAGTTAGCTAATTTCTCTAACGGAGTTTTTCATGTCTATCGATATATAAAGAACTTTGAAATTAATAGGGAAACACACATTATAACATTGACATAATTCAAATAGATAGTTCATGTGAAAAAGAAGACTTGAATAGTGCGTATAAGAGAATAGTACAATAAACATGGGTGTAAGATCGAGCTTATTGGGAGCAACTTTCTTAATGTTATTATCAACATTTACTACAAAAGCACATTCTAATGTTGGTGTTGTCTTCAATTTGATGAATTATGATGTTATAAAGTCAGGCTCTGATGTTACTCTGGTAAGGATATATATATATATATATACACGATTTTTTCAGTGTAAAATATTTTAGAAAAATCATAATAAGGATTAATAAAATTTATTGTATTGGAAAACTGGTACAATAGAAGCTTCTTTGATAAAACAATCCTAACCATATATCAATTGTGTTGAACAATACAATAGTGGCAATCACTATGATCTCTTTACTCTTTCAGGGGAACTTAGAAAAAGTTATCATCATTAGTAGTATCACTTGTTTTATTAATTAGATTATAATGACTGATATTCAAACCTTCAAAACGCGTACTTGTTTTTGTAGTTGCTATCATGTCTGTAGTGAAATTTCATCCACACCATAAACATGCAATTACTACCAAACAACTGGAAAAGTATTGTCTTTTTTAGTTTCATATGTAAGATAATGGTTACCAAATTTTTATCATATTGTTGAATCATATCTAATAGTCTATAAAAAATATAGGCTTTGGCAAAGGCGTGGAAGGAGGCATGTGCATCAGCTATTCCTAGTGCAATAGTGATTCCAAATGGGATATACAAATTAAGTGAAGGGAACTTTAAAGGCCCTTGCAAGAGCCCTATTGAGATTCGACTTCGAGGAACATTGCAAGCTCCCACAAATCCAAAAGGAGATAGTTGGGTTACTTTTGCATATATTGACCGATTGAAATTATCAGGTGGTGGAGTTTTTGATGGACAAGGAAAATCTGGTTGGGAAAAGAACGATTGCCATAAGAACACAAACTGTGATGCCTTGCCTATTGTAAGCTACCCTTGACTAAATAATCCATTTGAATCTTTCTTATCATTTATTTTATTTCATTTCATAAAATTGATTCTTGTTTTTTTTTAAGTGTTAATTGAGTAACAAGAGTTAAATTACATCTAACCATTTCTTGGGCAGAGTTTAAGGTTCAACTTCATCACCAATTCAACAGTAAGAAGAATAACATCACTAGATAGCAAGAATTTCCACGTCAATATTCTTGGTTGCAACAACCTTACCTTTCGAGGCATCAATATAATTGCACCAGAAAATAGCCCCAACACTGACGGGATACACATTGGTCGTTCAAATGGGATCGTTATCACACAATCACGTATCGCAACTGGCGACGATTGTATCTCCCTTGGAGACGGAAGTAAAAAAATAAAGATCACTAACGTGACATGCGGGCCAGGGCATGGTATTAGCATAGGAAGTTTAGGGAAATATTCTAAGGAAGAGAATGTAGAAGATGTCTTGGTGAAGAATTGTACGATAATGAACACGATGAACGGCGTCAGAATCAAGACATGGCCGGCTTCTCCTGCCGCTGGCACCGCCATGAACATGCATTTTCATGATATTGTAATGGTTAATGTCAGCAACCCAATTGTTATCGACCAAGAGTATTGTCCATGGAATCAATGCAATAGAAAGGTAATAGAATCTATCAATTTCAATATTGTTCAAAATGCTAATAAAGTTGCACAAGAAGTGCCATATTTAAATTGTTTTTATTGTTAAATTTCAGATTCCATCAAAAATTAAGATCAGTAAAGTGAGCTTCAAAAATATTAGAGGGACTTCTGCAACTCCAGTAGCAGTGAAACTAATTTGCAGTGGGAGTTTACCATGTGATGGCGTTGAAATTGACAACATTAACCTCAGTTACAATGGAATAGAAGGACCAATCACATCCCAATGTGCCAATGTAAAGCCCCTCATTTTTGGAAAACAGTTTCCTCCCATTTGCTCTTCCCCTTATGTTCTCTTATCCCCATGATCCATCAACTTAATTTTCTTCTCAAAATTTATAAAATAAAAAGTATCCTTGTATTAATTTTGGGATGAAAACTCTCTACTCTTATTTAGAGAATAACCCATCTTTAAGTATTTAAATAAAGAGCTGCTTTTCATTAATTGATAGACTAAATTCATCATTTCTTTATTTAGGACTTACAAAATATCCCTTATTAATCGAAAGTTTTTAAAATAGTAGAGGTTTTCATATTTTTTTTTAATATTTTTTTTAATTCATTCAATAGTGAATAGAACTTTGAATTTTAAATATCAAAATAGAAAAACTAACGAAATTGGAAAAATTACTGAATTTATTTAAAAATATCATAATAAATAACATCTAAAATAACAATGAGATTTGTCCTTCTATAATTTAAAAAAAAAAACAATTGAAAATGAATTTATTAATTTAAGAACAGGAAAACGTGTTTTTTTTAATGATAATTTTTTGTTTATTTTTTAAAATATGATTGAAAAGGTGCAATTGGCTAGAATTTCTCTTTTAGAAAAAAACAACTCTACAGTTAATCTAGGTCTACAATGAAAACCATTAAAATATGAGTTAAATGAAAAACACAACCCCTGCATCATTGCTAAATCATACCCTTAATCTATATTTTTGTTTAAAATATGAGTTAAATGGAATATCCAACTTTCCTTTGCCATGCGCCTATCCCAATAATTTTGATATAATTAAACATTAGCATTTTAAATTAACAATTCATATTATTCAATTTGTGTCTATTACATCCTAGAATTTGATAAATAATTGTCTATTTAGTCCATATAGTTTTTTTCAAACCATCAGTGTCTACCATGGAATGAATTCAACTACAACACTAGTAATAACCTGTTGTGGGGAGAAATTGGATTACACGTGGAATTTTACAACTTAACAAAATTTGTCTACGCACCTCGTCTGACCGCAGTACCAGGACACCTGGTCTACTGTTATACTTAGGTGATATGAAACCCTAGGAAATTGAAATAGAAACCCTTTGAAAGCACAAAAAACCCCTAGATGCAAATCCTAAAACACCGATGAACAATAAGGTAAAACCCTTGGAACACAAGAAGAGAAAGATTATTCCAATGATCTATGATCTTGAAATAAGAGAACTTGTTCTTATTTCAAGATTGAAACAATCCACGAACACAATAGATCAATTCATGCATGAATGTTTCTAAAACATGCAACCTAGAACAAGGCTACAAAATGCAAGGTAAAATCAACCAAGCAAATAAGCAAAACAAAGCTATTTTCTATCATATTAATTCTTCATATTTAGGGTTACAAATGAGGCTTTAAATAGCCAAAGAAACCCTAAAAACAACAAGGAAATTCGGATTACAAGGAGGCACAAAATCTGCCAAATCTTTCCTTAAGTGCATTTGGTGCATTTTAGGAAAGTTTTGCCCTAGAAGATATTATATCATTCCTAAACTATTCTAAGCATTAAAACTGATAAATAAAGGCCTAAAACATGTCCAAATACATCACAAATTCGTGGACATCATATATGGCAAGTTCGGGAATAAATATGGAAAGTGGTCCAAATAAGGAAAGTTTGCAAAAGTGATGCAACTTTCCAAATTTGCTCTTCTCTTCATTTCTGATTGAACAAGTCTTCAATACTCTTCTTCAAAATGCATTTACCATAGATTGAATTTCATCACGTCCTCTTCCATAGCCTCCATGATCGGATCTTCAAAGCTTGTCTTGACTTGGCTAATGTAGGCTTGTAAATGGATGTCAATGCTTCTCTTGAACTTTAATGTTGTGATTTGTCCTTGGGCTTTTTGTGACGTTCCATGATTCATATTATCCCCTCCCTCTTGAAAAGGATTCGCCCTCGAATCTATAACATTACCTACATCGCAATAAATTAAGTTAATAACATAAATAAAAGCACCTGAAGCATACTTACCTTGCAAATCAGATTTGTAAGCATCTTGATGTCTTCTCCCTTGTCTAACTCCTCTTGGATCAAAAACTTTGAACTTCCGTCCCATTATATCCATATCAAAATCTAGCTCATGAAAGACCACAACACTCACAGAAAAGGTAAAACTTAGTGTTTAGAAGCCGAAAAGAATATGTGGACCATAGTCAATCTCAAAAAATTTCTCTTAACATGGTAACACAAACAACTCATATGTGTGTCCATACTGAAGTCCTACATTCTTCTCAATCAAATGACAAGAATGTGTAACCATTTAATCATTCAAACAAGAATTATGTAAAACATTAAGCACATGATCAGAAGTAGTAAAAGTCTCAACAACTCTTTTAATTTGGGAATTATTAAGCAAGTAAGTCTTAGCACAACAGGTATAATTATCAATGAAATTCATTCGATGGTGCAAAAATTCAGAGTTGAGATCATTTTTATCAAACAAACAAGTGTTATGCATATTATAAAGAATAGGGTTAGGATACTTTACAATGGTTTCTTTTGCCCTATTTGCCATGCATTGAGTCTTGAGAGATCTTGATCTATTGAGTATGGCAGCCCTTGAAATGTGATCAACTTGATGTTCTATGCCTTGGATTGGTGACAATTAACTAGGCATCTCATTAGGGAACATTCGTTTGAATTCCTGCAAAAACTCAACAAACATACTAGGCAAAGATGGGTTAAGTGTAAAACAAACATCTTTGTACAAAAGTACAAATGTAGGTTGGTAGATTTCATTCCTAGCCTCACTTGATCTAACTTTCAAGCTCTCACTCTCTATTTCACTTTCTTTTTGCTCACTAAACTCATATGTCTCACACTTTGTAATCTCAAAGCATTCTTTCTTTTCACTCTCATTACACTCTTTCTTTTCAAACTCTCTTTCTTTTGATTCAATGTCTCTTTCTTTTTTTCTCATCTCTCTTTCTTTTGACTCACTCATTTCTTTTTGAGCACTCATCTCTCTTTCTTTTGGCTCACTCTCTTCATCACAAATTTCACTCTTTTCAAATATATAACACTTTTGTAACTCACTAGTATCCTCCACACAAACATTAGCACAAACTTTTGCAACAAGGTCAATAAGTGGCTTTTTCTCATTCACTTCATAAGCACACATTGACTTTAGAATTCCCTTTCTTATCTCTTCCATGCTAGCTTTGTAAACCTCATCCGCTTTCAAAGATTCCATTCTAATAATTTTAAGCTCCTCTAAAAGAATCAATCTTGTATTTTCTTCAATCAATCCATGGGCAGCCCCATTCTTACTCATTAATGCACCATTTTCACCCATTTGATAAGAAGAAGTAGAATTGGAAAACGGTTTAGAAGCATACCGTGTATCTACTCTTCTTTTCAGTCTCTTTTCTACCTTTGTTGCATAGTGAACCATTTCCTCCAACTCCACAAATGTATACCCATTAACTTGGCCAGCAATCTCATAGTTTAATCCATCTAAGAACCATGCCATAGTAATATCTTCATCCTCCTGAATATTAGCCCTAGCCATGAGATATTTAAACTCATTGTAGTACTCATCTACACTTTTGATTCCTTGTGTAAGATCTTCAAATTTTTGCTCAAGGTCTCTTTGAAATCGGTCTGGTACAAATCGTGATCTCATTATGTATTTGAGTTCACACCAAGTTTCAATTGGATCCTCCAAAGTTCTTCTTTGTCTATCATTCATCAATTGTTTCCACCATGTTAGTGCATAATCACAAAATTGAGTGGTTATAAGTTGTACCTTCTTTGAATCACTACATGGATGTTCTTCGAAACAAAGCTCCACATCTCTTTCCCATGTCAAGTAAACCTCTGGATTTGATCTTCCTTGAAAAGTAGGTACCTTGAGCTTATCACCTCCTAAGCTTCTATGCTCTATCCCTCCATGATAAACCTCTCTATTTTGGCTTCAAGTATGTTCTACCTCTCGACATCTATTGCTCCTCATTTGATCAAACCTTTCATGATACATTGCTGCAAGTAAACAAGTTAGTAATAAAAATAGGACCTCTCAATCACTCCCTAAGTGTTTACACTCGATGATGTCAATTCACTCGTGTTTGCACTCAAAACAGATTTTAGGGCCTAAATATAACCTTGAACGAATTGGCACACTTTAGAAACTATCAAACAACTATGATACTAATGAAATTTGTAAAAAGTAACAATCAAGAAATAAGAAACAACCAATTTGGTGGGTTAAGAAGAAAATAAGACAGATTTATGCACATGGTTTATTTTAGTGACAAGGAAAGAATAAGAAAGAAAATAAGCAAGAATAAACTTTCCTAAAAGAGAAAAATTCTAAATTAGACTTCCCTAAAGCACTTTGGATCAGAAAAAATGACTTTAATTGAGCAAGATATGCATATATTTGAATATGGGACAGAATTGAAACTTTCCTAAAACAGTTTTGGGTTATTTATGGTAAGTTCTAGCTTTTTAGGAAACAAACAACTTTGGCTCATTCAACTTGATAATTTGGGATTCAAGATGCATAAATGATGAGTTTAAGATGAACTCTTCAAGAAAAATACGAACACAAACCACTTTTTTCCAGAAACTTCAACAAATCCAGCAAGAACACTTTTTTTTTTTTTTCAATTTTCTGGACAATCCGACAGTCTGCGAAGATCTATTTTTTTACTCAATCTTCCACTTTTTTTTTGACAAACTTTTCTGAATACCAAAGAATCATGACTCAAAGATAAACACTTTTGTAGTTTATGACTTTCAAAGATTCGGATTGAAACTATACGCAAAAGAACAAAAACAGTAGCTAAAGAAGAAAATTCAGTAACAGTTTTTTTTTTTTTTTTTTTTTTTCCTGAAATTTTCGATGAACGAAGAACAAGACAATAAAAATTAAAACAACAAGAAAGCAAGTAAGATAGAAATCTTCCCTTGAGCCTAAGCTATAATACCAAATGATATGAAATCCTAGGAAATTGAAATAGAAACCCTTTGAAAGCACAAAGAACCCCTAGATGTAAATCCTGAAACCCCGATGAACAATAAGGTAAAACCCTTGGAACACAAGAAGAGAAAGATTATTCCAATGATCTATGATCTTGAAATAAGAGAACTTCTTCTTATTTCAAGATTGAAACAATCCACAAACACAATAGATCAATTCATGCTTGAATGTTTCTAAAACATGCAACCTAGAACAAGGCTACAAAATGCAAGGTAAAATCAACCAAGCAATAAGAAAAACAAAGCTATTTTCTATCATATTAATTCTTCATATTTAGGGTTACAAATGAGGCTTTAAATAGCCAAAGAAACCCTAAAAACAACAAGGAAATTCGGATTACAAGGAGGCACAAAATCTGCCAAATCTTTCCTTAAGTGCATTTGGTGCATTTTAGGAAAGTTTTGCCCTAGAAGATATTATATCATTCCTAAACTATTCTAAGCATTAAAACTGATAAATAAAGGCCTAAAACATGTCCAAATACATCACAAATTCGTGGACATCATATATGGCAAGTTCGGGAACAAATATGGAAAGTGGTCCAAATAAGGAAAGTTTGCAAAAGTGATGCAACTTTCCAAATTTGCTCTTCTCTTCATTTCTGATTGAACAAGTCTTCAATACTCTTCTTCAAAATGCATTTACCATAGATTGAATCATCACGTCCTCTTCCATAGCCTCCATGATCGGATCTTCAAAGCTTGTCTTGACTTGGCTAATGTAGGCTTGTAAATGGATGTCAATGCATCTCTTGAACTTTAATGTTGTGATTTGTCCTTGGGTTTTTTGTGACGTTCCATGATTCATATCATTAGGCACCTGGTCAAAAGCCCCTGGTCCAAAGCACCTGGTCCAAAGTGCCTCTACCTGGTCTAAAGCACCTAGTCTAAAGCACTTGATCCAAAGCACCTGGTCCAAAGACCTGGTCTAAAGCACCTGGTACCTATGCATAAAGTTCATGCACCTGAAAAGACCTGGCTACGCAGTCTCCAACACAGACCTACATATCTAAACCGAATACAAGCATCCAATTGGGAAACGACACATGGCACAACCCGTAAGTGACACGTAATTGAGAAGCAACACATGGCCCAATCCCGACGCGACACGTGGCACAATGATGTCATCAACCTAATCTCCTATAAATATGAGAAGAAATTCATTCATTAGGTAACTAATTTTGACTATTATTCTCTCTGGCACACTAGCTCTACTTGCTCTAACTTTAGCATCGGAGGGTGTTAGGTCGGCACCACACAGGTGCACTTTTCCTTTCCTGTGCAGGTACCTATGTAGCACGCTGTCGAAGCAGCGTACTACCTCCGACTCATCCCATAAATTTAATTCATTGCCTACGTGAAAGCTCTCCATTTTTACGCAACAACATTTGGCGCCGTCTGTGGGAAGAGTATATAACTAAGTGCTCTACCATCAAGGATGGGTCGTAGAAGTCAGCAACACAGTGATGATACTGAAGACGGTGAAAACCGTAACCACATCAAACTTGTAGCACTAGGGAGCTACAACAAGTTGATGAAAATCGAGAAGTGGAAAGAGTTGTGCCAATGCCAAGCGGAAGGGTTGATGCTCTAGAAGAACAAGTTCGTGGTGTGAATCGAGATCTTGCTAAAGTACTCGAAATCCTTACACAGAGAACTGACCATCAATCCCCTACTGACAATCAAGAAGTTCAATCCAAAAAAGACAAAGAGCCTATAGAGCGCATAGGTGAATCGTGGAATCATAAGAAGGGTGGTTCAAAGGGGAAGTCAAATCTAAATATCTAAGACATATCCTCTTCCTCTCTTAACTCTCCTCCCAACCAGCATCCTAATAAGAAAGGAAAGTCCGACCTCAGAGAAGTTCTCAATCAAAAGAGAAAAGAACATGCAAATATTAAGAAGTCTACTACAGAAAGTTCTCAACCTTGGGCACCAGAGTTGAAAAAGTTTCAAGATCAACTTGGTCATATGAAAAAAGAGTATAGAGGAAAGACTCCTCTTCTGCTAGAAGATCTACTCGAGTAAACTGAGCCGCCATTCACCGATAATATAATGGAGGTGGAGCTTCCGACCAAGTTTAAAATGCCAACTATGACTGCATACGATGGTTTAAAGGTTCCAATCGAGCATGTTGATACATTTCGAACCTGGATGGAGCTCTAGGGAGTCCAAGATGCTATCAAGTGTAGGGCGTTCCCCCTTACATTAGGAGGCCCTGGTCGCGGATGGTACAGGAAGCTCAAGCCTAGATCCATATCTTCATTTAAAGATCTTACTCGGTTTTTTGTAACTCAGTTCCTTGGTGGAAGAGATCATAAGAAACCAGCCACGCACCTTCTAACTGTGCGTCAAAAGTCAGAGGAGAGTCTCCGCAACTATGTAGTGAGATTTAACAATGAGGCACTGAAGGTGGAAGGTTACAGTGATGATATTGCTCTGACTGCTGTGATGGCTGGTTTGAAAGATGAAAAGTTCTTGTGCTCACTAGGAAAGAAAACGCCTGCTACATACACCGAGCTCCTCGCTAGAGCGTAAAAATATATGAGCGTCGGAGCGTTGCATAATGCAAGAAGGAGTTCAGATGAAGGAGGTAGTAGTAAACGATCAAAACACAAGAAGAGAGATCGAATAGAAGAGTTTGTCTGGGGGACTGGCCGTCATGAGGATGACAAAAGACATAAGTCGGGAGATCAACTTGAGAAGCTGAGTCTTCCTCAAAGTAAGTTTAAAAAATACACTCCCACCACGGTCCCGATTGAACAACTACTCTTGGAGATCAAAGATAAAGACTTGGTTAGGTGGCCATCTATAAAGAAAGCAGAGTCAAACAAGAGGAACAAAGACAAAAATTGCCTCTTCCACAAAGACCACAGTCATACCACCTCTGCTTGTTTTGATCTCAAGGAAGAAATTGAGACCCTTATTCAAAGAGGGTACTTGAAAGAATTCATGAGAAGTAAATGAGATAAGAAAGACCATGACCGTGATAATCATGATTTTCCAGATGGAGACATAAGAACCATCTTTGGAGGTCCGACTATTGAAAAAGTGCCCAAGCTCTAGAAAGGACCATGCTGGGTCACTAAGATCAAACTCATCTAAAAGATTCTACAATACGTATGAAGATGTCAAACAACTTAGATTTTATTTCAGCAATTTTATTTATTGCATTCTTCATTTCCAATAAATTCTTCTATTGTAAGAAGTTCGATAATAAAATGAATAAGATTGTATTTTTTCTACTTATTGCATTGATGAGAGTTAAATCATTTAGAGAACTCTTAGACTCGAACTAGATTTCAAGACGTAAAACTCTACTCGAGTGGGGGCAAACTATTTGAACCTACTACAAAAAGTTCTAAGTCCGCCACGGTGGAAGAGCTAAATAAAAAAATTCTAAGTCTACCAGGGAGTGCAAGGCTCGCACGAGCCGCACCAGGTAGAAGAACTTAAAAAGACTAAAAAATTCTAAGTCTACAATGGAGTGCAGGGCTCGCACTAGCCGCACCTGGTAGAAGAATTTAAAACGACTAAAAAATTCTAAGTCTACCGAGAGCAACACCTCGTAGAAGCTACACCTACGAAGAATGCTTAGAAAATTGGATGTTAAATCAATCAAGGCTCAACAAGAAACAACTCTCGGAAAACCAATTTAAAGTTGGTTATTATTATTAAAAAAAAGAAAAAGAAAAAAAAAGGGCAAAAAGCTGCTGTAGCAGCTTAAAAAGGAAGGAGAAAAAAAAAGGGCGCGGGTCAAAGCCTGACCCGCGCCCATGCCCTCGGGTCGGGTTTTGACCCGTGGGCAAAACCACTATCAGTGGTTAATATAAAAAAAAAAGAGAGTCGCAGGTCAAAACCTGACCTGCGACCCTCCCCGCGGGTCATGTTTTGACCTGCGGGTCTAGGAACCCCTCCCCATCAATTTTTTTTTCTCCCCTTTTTCTTATTCCTTCCTCTCTACAGTTGTTATTAATTCAATTGCCTTTCAAATTTTGTTATCTTTTCTTCCATAAAAGATAGAAAATTTTAATATATTTGATTTCAAGAGAATTTTTACTCTTAAAATCAAAGGGGGCGAAGTATGTGATGATTAAACGTGACGACTTGGACATACAACCCAACTCCAAAACTACCAAGACAGAAAATTCAACCTACCAAGCTTCAACACTTAGTATTTTCTCAAATTTTTTAATGACAGAAAATTCAAGTTACAAAGGGAGAAAATTGAAGCTACAAACTCTCAAAATTTTGACGAGTGCAACAGTAGAAAGATTCAAGCTACAAATTTCAACACTTAAAATATTTTCAGAAATATCACCGAGGCAAAATTCCACTGAGAAAGATTACACCCAAGCAGCATTGAACTGGCATCTCAACTCAACTCGTGAGTAGGGAGCCTCTGTTGTGGGGAGAAATTGGATTACACGTGGAATTTTACAACTTAACAAAATTTGTCTACGCACCTCGTCTGACCGCAGTACCAAGACAACTGGTCTACCGTGATACTTAGGCACCTGGTCTAAAGCACCTTGTCTAAAGCAGCTGGTCCAAAGCACCTCTACCTTGTCCAAAGCACCTGGTCTAAGGCACTTCGTCTGACTGTGGTACCTAGGCATAAAGTGAAGGGATGATTTACTAAAATAGCAGAATTTGATTTAGTAAACTAATTAACATTTAATTACGGATCTATTAACATCATGTAAATTGTGATAAAAATACGAAGAACATGTAGATTCATGCTTAATTTTCGAAAATGAAAATCAAACCGAAACTTACATTGAGTAAAATTGGAGAATTGGTTGGAGGTTTCTTTACATCATCAATCCCCCGCAACACCGGATCTTCTATGCTATATCCCGATCGATCAAACAAAACCCGATTGTGGGATCGAACTTTAAGAATAAATTGGGAAGAAGAAAAATATTTTCTTCCCAATAACACAAGGAAAATCGGCACTCAAGGGGGGAGAGGAGGAAGAGAGAATTCCGAATTTGTAAGGAATTGAATTGTGTGATTTATGAATGACCCAACCCTCCTATTTATAGGAAAATAGGAATCCTAATCATATTAGGATTAATCTATAGAGATAAATACAGAAAGATAAAAGATTATCTCTTTCCTTTATCTTGCAATTTCGAAAATGCCATAGATAAGTAGGAGATTATTTTATTTTTTTTATTTTATTTATCTTGGGTAAATAAATCTATGTAATTATTTTAGGATATAATTCAAACAATTATCTCCTCCAAAATTACATGGCATGGCCGAAATTACCATTAATAATTAATAAAAAAAATTCTAATTTATTTAATTAATTATTTTGGGCCAATTCCAATTGGGTTCATTAATCCAATTGGGCTTGAAATTCTCTCTTAAATTAATTAGTCGAACTTAATTAATTTATTTATTAATTACCATTTAAATAAAATATTTTATTTAAAAAATTAATAATATTAATATTTTCTCCCGACTAAATATTATCCAATTTATATTTAATTATTAATTTCCATTTAAATAATTTTCATTATTTAAATAATTAATAATAAATATTATAATTATTAATTTCCATTAAATAAACTCATTATTTAATCAATAATTTTATTGACAATATTTTATTATTAATTAATTAATTTTAATTATTAATTTCCGTTTAAATAAAATTAATTATTTAAACAATTAATAATTGTTAATTAATTTCAAATTATTAATTACCATTTAAATATACTCAATATTCAAATAATTAATAATATCTAATTAATAATATTTCATTATTAATTTCATGTTTAAATAAACTCATTATTTAAACTATTAATAATGTTTATATTAATTACCGTTTAAATATATTAAATATTTAAACAATTAATATTGCCTATTTTAAGTAATTCGCTTTACTTAAACTTTTCATTTCTTCTACTTGATTTCACGACTACAATATTTGGGCTAGCATAGGGACCCGATGGACCTATAGATCAAGGGCTTAATAATTAGTCAATTAAGTGATTTATACATAATCAGTTAATTACTTATTATCTAACTACGAATAATTCCACTATAGGTTCATAGCTAAACTCCCTTCACTATAGATGAGTTATTGTCCATTTAGTTTATCTTTATTTATATCTGTTATATTATCCTTCACGTGGAACCCTCATAATTACTGGCGGATAAATTTACCGTTTTGCCCCTGCAATTACCGCTTTGTCCTTGTGTTCCCGCTGATTCTCCAATGAACTTTATCTTTAGTCGAATTAGAGATAAGATACTTCTGTGATCAATAGAAGTCGTGAGGTCACTTGTTTATGTCTCGAATCAGTACATCAAGGGAGTTTCCTAAAGTTCCTAAAATGTTTAGGTATCGCACTGATACCGTTAATTCATAAGAAAGTTATGAATTCCATCTCGTGAAAATGAGTTCCAGCTACTTATCTAGTCATGTTCCCAAAACAGGAGTGTATTGAGCGTTCTTACAGATCGCTCTCAACTATGTGAATCAAAGAACATAACTCCACAAATAGGAGTCCGCATTTCACTCAGGATTGAGATCTATCACGGTTGATAAACTTAGTTTGATATTCGATTATTTCTCGTAAACGGTACTAATGAGAAATTTAATCAAACATCGTGGTCCTGTCTTATACAATCAACATTGCATATGATACTTCCATTTCATGTCTCCCACATGAATGATCAGGATTCGATCATTTGTCTATAAACAAAATGCGAAGCTATCAACGGTGTTACCAGGATAAGGTTTCCAAACGTTATCCTTTTACTGTAGACACGTTTAAGTGACTCATCTCGACTTTAATCCTCTTGTATGACTCACATACTAAGTCGTGATTTCATAAGAGTAACTTAGGGTTTACTATTTAAATGTTTGATATTTATATATTTCCATATATTCCTAATATCATTAATTGAATCAATCTAGATAATATAAAGAACTTATGTTTATTTATTTAATTTATTCTTAATAAATTATTATTATTAAATAATTACAAGTTCTAGGACACCATTCCTAACAATCTCCCACTTGTCCTAGACTTTTGGAGATTTGACTTGTAATTCCAGTCAAACTGGATGACTATCAACTACTTAGCCATGGTAGTCATTTTAATACTTTATCAGTAACATTTTCATCTGTTTAGTATGTATTTCTTTTGTCTGATGTTAGTTTCATTAAGTGTAATAGATTCCATATTTTATCGCCATAAAATAAACTCTATTAACTATTGATTTGAAACCATCATGTTCAACCGCCTTTCATTTACTAACAAGTTACTAATCACGCGAATCTAGAGTTTAGTTCGGAAAAACTTATTTTACTTATACTTAACTCATTTGATGTTTCATTCGCAAAGGTCTTTTGTAGAATTCTTACATGGAAGTAAATTCATTTTCGAATTTGAGCCCGTAAAACTCATAAAATCTCTCATTTTATCTATGTGCACTAACATACTATTTGCAATTATTATTTTAAGTCACATTGGTTCTAGGATTCTCGAAATTCTTAAGCTCCCACTACAAAGTAATTCTCCATTACTTTCATTCGTTTAATGATTAAAATTCTATACTTGTTATTATTTCAAAACTAATATATAAGTATAAGTGACTCTTTTCAACTCCACTATTGAAAATTCGTGTCAATTTTATTTCACTTATTTTGAACTTTATTCATTGATTTTGAAGTCAATGAGTTTCACTTGGACTTCTAAAATTCGTTTTGTTCGTGCTATGACGCTCCCACTCAAATAAAGTTCTACAAATAGTTTAACTATTTAAACTTTTAAATAACTACTTGTTTTATTGTGAAATAAAATTATTGTAATTCTAGTCTATCTTAAGTAAGGTTTAAAGCTTTCAGTATCACTGATTTACTGAACTTTTCTTTAATGATTTGTGAATTTAATTATCCACTAATTATTTTCAATATTTGTTTTATTCCATATCAGTTAGCACTCCTTTAAAACTTCCTTTTAAATAACTGAATATTTGGAATGTAAGAAATTGATTGTATGTTTATTTATCACTTAAATTCTAACATCTGAATGTTCGAGCCTTAGTGATATTTAAGTCTAGTTATCTTTGATAAATCAAAGATATTCGATTTTACTTATCCCATAAGTTCGTGGATTAATATGGTTATCATCTCAAATTCCTTGAGAACCATCTTTAAGAGATTAATCCTTCTAACTTATTTAAGTAATTTTTTACTTAAGCATTTAAACATTTTTAAACCTTTATAACTTGTTTAGATATTTTGGAGTTTAGAATTTGATTTTGGAATTTATTTGTTTTATACTAAGTATTTTGAATAACCATCCAATCACACTTTGGAACTTTGTAATATAATTGTAAAGGAATATCTACCTAAATAACTCTTATTTAAAATATTCTCAAACTTGGTTCATACGAAATGAGAACCAATAGTTATTACATATTTCAAAATAAAAAACAAATTGATAATTAAACTAAACTAGAAAACTATTGTTTGGAAAAAATATTTTTCTTCCATTTAGACTATAGTAAATCGAATATGAGAAAAAATAGGAAGAATAAGAGTTTTCAATTTCGAGAATTGAAATTAGAAGCTTTTGAATGAACAACCAAGACGTTTGTATTTATCCGCAAAACAGTTTTCCAATCGAATTAGGAAGTACTATCAAAATAAATAAAAGATAAATACCAAGAATAAAATCAAATTTTATTCCTTATTTATCTTATGTGCCATTTTATGTGTATAAAATCAATAAGAAAAAACTAATTTTTTCTTTGTTTAATTTGTCTTTGGTTAAAACATTCTTTTATATATTTATTTTAGACAAAATAATTCAAGAATTATTTCCTAAAATATTATATATGAGCCGATTTTGGTATTCAATAATTTGAACCAAAATCCATTGAATTCATTAATTCAATTATAGATTCCTCCTTATTAATAAGCTTTATTTATTAACTCTGGATATTTATTTAAATAAATCAAATTATTCAAATAAAACATCATATTCCGATTTTGTATTTTATTATTAATAAATATTTATTATTTTCCATTTAAATAATCGACATTATTTAAATTAATAATAAATATGTTATTTACTATTATCCTTTTAAATAATCACTATTATTTAAAATTAACAATAAATGTTTAATTATTAATTTCCATTCAAGTAAACACATTACCTAAATAATTAATCATTATTTATTAATAATATTTTATTATTAATTACCATTTAAATAAACACATTATTTAAATAATTAATAATAATGATATTAATTTCTATTTAAATAAACTCATTATTTAAATAATTAATATTGTCATTTATTTAAGTAAACTACTTTACTAAAACTATTCATTTCCCTTTTATAGGAAACATAGTTCTCATCTTTTAGTTTGTTCTTTCCAAGTATAGTAACTAAAACAGATGCTATATTACTGAAATTTAAATAAACTTTATCTTAATAATCTAATATGCATTCAACATTCAAATACTCAAAGTTTTGACATATAATTAAATATGATGCATGAATGCGAACATATTAATGAACAGAAAAGCCCTAAAACATGTTACTATGTCATGATATTTTAATGATACCAGTAAGGTGCCGTCGAATGATAAGTCAGTTACCATCATTAGAACGAGATGTCACTCGAACAATTGACAACTCCAGAATAACTCATATTCCTATGTCATTGTTTACCGTGTATTTGGTTCAGAGTTTTGATAACAAACTTTATCAAATTTCTTTTAAGTGTGACCCACCAATTTAGTCTTTTAAATAAAAATTGAAGAGTGTCTACGAAGTGTAGATTCAGTGTTCAATCGCATTTAAAATTCTTTATCTCTTTCGGGAGACGCACCTTGATATTGATTTATACAAAAAGAACCTTCCCATGGGAATGAACACCTGCAGTAGTGTTACAGAGGCCTTGTATAAATCTCACATTTTGAGCCCATTAGTGGAGACCATAGGATACATTGACATGTTTCCTTCTCCCATTTAATATTTCAAGTTAGGATTTCATAACTTAGACTAATTCAGGCTAACTCATTAATCCAAGTTTTAATTAACCTAATCAACTTTAACTCTTAAATTGGTTAGATTAATTTTATAAATGTGATTGTTCAAGTTTTCCTAATTAAAACTAATCACATTATGCGCCGTCTTAATAATTTTGATTTATTAATTTGAACTTTTCTCCCAGATCGCTCCCAGTTAGAGGCGTTCCGTGTTAGGGGAACTTTATGAAACCTCATCGCTTGGCAGAGCTTTCTCGCTAGAGATCCATTCAATTCAATTAATTTCAATTATTAATTTTTAATTAACCCTTAATTAAAAGTTTCTATTTGTTTATCTTATATGGATTTTGGCCCAATTGTTTAAACAATAATTCCATATTACAAAAAAATTCATTTAGTTTCTATTCAACTTTTAAACTAGATTTAACTTTTGAATTTTAACTAAATAAGCATGCTTTTAATTCTAAAACAATTAGAATAAAATTATATAACTTTCGATAATAACATTTATAAAATAAAATTATAGCATGCTTCACATACATTAGCATATAATAACACATATTATATCATGATGCATGTATGTACAATTAATTAAAATCATACAACCTATGGTGGGATTTTCTACATGACATACTCTTATGCATGAATATTATTTAAAAAAAATTATATCATACATATAAACAATTTAAATAATAAATAGCTAAATTGACCGGTATTCTTGGCACTATTTTTAAAACGGAAAATTAAATTACAACTTAATTTAAATCTTCCATTGTAGAGATTGAGGCTTCAACTTTCTCTCTCATCCATGGTGTAGGCGAGAGAATGGGTATTTATGGGGCAAATATTATCTCCTTAATATTTCCATAAATACTTGTTTTAAAATAATTATCTTTTAATTATATGGAAAAATTTAAAGAAAATATTTTCCATGTAATCTTATATCAATTTCTAAAATCATAATTCAAGATAGGGATATAATCTTTAAAAGATTTTATCCTTATCTTAAATATCTAAATTTTTAAATTGAGATAACAAGATAATTATGATAAAATATCTTACCATATCTTTACTTTTCTCTCTCATTGGGCGTGGGCATCATTGTTGATGGAAAAAAAATTTCTTTTCTTCCTCCCCTTTGGTGTAGCCGATTTTGCTCCTCTTTGGTATGGGAAAATTACAAATTTTTTCCTATACCCTAAAATTAGGGTTTACAAATTTTCTACTAAAATTTAAAATCCTAAGTGCCTCAAGAATACCTAAACAATCAACTAGCAAACCTCCACAATTTATATAGCACAATTTATATAAACATACAAAAAACGATTTTTATGCAACCCACCAAAATTTTCGAAAAATCACAAATTTAGCATGATAATTAAAATTAGCTGTAACGACTCGAATTTTCTCAAATCTTTAAATCAGAATAAACAGCGGAAGACTTTGTTTTTATAAAAATTTGGCGTGGAACCGTTTAAAATATGAACTATCAAAACCTGTTTACATGGGCCCATTTCAGAGAAAGTAAAAAACAAAGATGTACATACTCCATTTCATGACAAAATCAAAAGAAATAGACTCGATAATATGTACAACAATCTTAGGCTCTCATTAGCCACAAAACATAAGTTTAAAGACAACAACATATAATGTTTCAACTAGCATTCGTGGAATGCCCCAACATATACATATAAAGTCCATGTCCTGAAAGCCATCCACTCGTGATCAAGCAACACCATCTCCTCCACCTCGTACCCTACTAAGAGTATTACCTGAAAAAGTTTAAGTGTAGCAACATTAGCATAAAAATGCTAGTGAGAATAAGATGGATGCAAGCACTCCTATGGATCGAATCCCATATCGGAAAATGTGTCCAAAAATCCTATTGTGCTCTTACTACCCATTTCATATTCCCAAGTACTTTACATAAGAAATCAATCTCATTCTACTATATCGTAATTCCGAAAAGTAAACATTCAAGCTCATAAATAAAGTACTAAAACAACGAAATAGTACTAAAGCATAACAAAGTAAATAGCAAAGTAAATAAAAAAAGTAAATTTCTATCATTTACGTCATTCCACACGTTATTTCACATTGTGACCACACTGTCACCTTTCACAATTCAACCGTGACCACTTGTCACCATTCACATTCACACCCGTGACCACATTGTCACCAATCACAATCATACCGTGACCACATTGTCACCACTCACAAACTATACCGTGACCTCACTGTCACCGTGACCACATTGTCACCAATCACAACCATACCGTGACCACATTGTCACCAATCACAAACCATACCGTGACCTCACTGTCACCGTGACCACATTGTCACCAATCACAATCATACCGTGACCACATTGTCACCATACACAACCATACTGTGACCTCATTGTCACCGTGACCACATTGTCACCATACACAAACGATACCGTGACCTCATTGTCACCGTGACCACATTGTCACCATACACAAACCATACCATGACCACATTGTCACCATACACAAACCATACCGTGACCTCATTGTCACCAATCACAATCCATGCGTATCATAACGCCACACGTACTACTCATCTTTGGTAGTACTAAATAGCGAATCTTATCGCTAATAATATCATACTAACTCGATTCTACACGAAGAATTATTCCAAAGTCTCTTTTAACTACCTTATAACCACTCGAAATAAACAGAGTAATTTAATACTCATCTCCAATCTCCTGAAACCTAAGTCTCCTTGAGAATACAACTTAATCCACCAATGACATTTCACTTTAAACATCAACCAAACTTAAATAATTTTCCTTATGCACTTTCCTTAACTCCCAAATTATATACATTCTTGGAAAGTTTTAAAGTCTATTATCCCTCTTAACCTCAATCAAACATAATCGTCAAGCAATTCGAAAACATAAAAGTAATCGCAACCATTTTAAACTCACCTTAATGATGAAGTCAACTCCTAATCGCCGGTTGACCAAAATCACGAACGATGCACAAAACCTATAATTAAAATACACCTAAAGTAAATTAATTAACCGAATTGAACAAGGATCGTCACGTCAATAAAATAAAGGAAAAAACAGCCCGGGAATTCATCCAAGAAGCCCACGGCCCTAGGGAAGTTCAAGGTGGAGTTGGTTTTCCGGATTTTTAAGCACTTTAAAGACATTCCGGGTTGGTTTCGGGTACTTTGGAGATTGGCATCATCAATGGGTAATCATGATTTAGGGTTTAGGTCAAAAGTTCAATCCCGAAAAATTTAGTTAATCATAAAACATATCAAATTCAAAACCCTAACCATCATGAAAAATGAGAATAACTCAAGGAAAAGGTTTTTGGCTCAAACCCGATTCTAGGGTTTAGGGAAAGTTCTAAATATGCATAAAACAACTCCCTCGATCTAAATCTTCGAGTTCCCGAGCAAGAATTGGAAGATTAAAACCAAAATCACCATTAAAACACTATTTGAAGCTTTAGGTTTTGAACTTAAACATACCTTAAAGCCTTGAGAGAATAGACAAAAACCTCGATTGATAGGATGGGTAGAAAGTACGTCTCGAGAGCTTTCCAACGAGCTAAGGCACGATGAAAACGGTCGAGAAACGAAGCCGGGGTGACCATTTCTTTCTCTCCTCTTTTTCTCCCTCAAAGCTACGGGTTTGGGAAGCAAAATTGAGAGGAATTTTATGATTTTTGTCTAATTTTGGCTTAATAAAGGAGAATGATGAATAGTGTTTAGATATTTAAGAAATTCGGAAATGACGCCTACGTCCTTTTCTTGCCTTAAGCTTTTAAAACTAAACCCGAACCTCTTAAACTAGCCCAATGGTGATTAATAATTATTAATTGGCCTATTAATAATTATTAATACCATCAAAACTCATTTAAGCTAAATAAACAGTTAAAAAGGTTTCCGAACGAAATTAACTATTTACTTCCAAATAACAAATTCTAAAATTATCTTTAACATTTTAATTCAATAAATAAATAATAAAAAATCACCTCAAAATACGGGACGTTACATTAGCTCTGATACCAATTGAAGGGATGATTTACTAAAATAACGGAATTTGATTTAGTAAACTAATTAACATTTAATTACGGATCTATTAACATCATGCAAATTGTGATAAAAACACGAAGAACATGTAGATTCATGCTTAATTTTCGAAAATTAAAATCAAACTGAAACTTACATTGAGTAAAATTGGAGAATTGGTTGGAGGTTTCTTTACAACATCAATCCTCAGCAACACCGGATCTTCAATGCTATATCCCGATCGATCAAATGAAACCCGATTGTGGGATCGAACTTTAAGAATAAATTGGGAAGAAGAAAAATATTTTCTTCCCAATAACACTAGGAAAATCGGCACTCAAGGGGGGAGAGGAGGAAGAGAGAATTCCGAATTTGTAAGGAATTGAATTGTGTGATTTATGAATGACCCAACCCTCCTATTTATAGGAAAATAGGAATCCTAATCACATTAGGATTAATCTATAGAGATAAATACAAAAAGAAAAAAGATTATCCCTTTCCTTTATCTTGTAATTTCAAAAATGCCATAGATAAATAGGAGATTATTTTATTTTCTTTATTTTATTTATCTTGGGTAAATAAATCTATGTAATTATTTTAGGATATAATTCAAACAATTATCTCCTCCAAAATTACATGGCATGGCCAAAATTACCATTAATAATTAATAAAAAAATTCTAATTTATTTAATTAATTATTTTGGGCCAATTCCAATTGGGTTTATTAATCCAATTGGGCTTGAAATTCTCTCTTAAATTAATAAGTCCAACTTAATTAATTTATTTATTAATTACCATTTAAATAAAATATTTTATTTAAACAATTAATGATATTAATATTTTCTCTCGACTAAATATTAGCCAATTTATAATTAATTATAAATTTCCATTTAAATAATTTTCATTATTTAAATAATTAATAATAAATATTATAATTATTAATTTCCATTAAATAAACTCATTATTTAATTAATAATTTTATTGACAATATTTTATTATTAATTAATTAATTTTAATCATTAATTTCCGTATAAATAAAATTAATTATTTAAACAATTAATAATTGTTAATTAATTTCAAATTATTAATTACCATTTAAATATACTCAATATTCAAATAATTAATAATATTTCATTATTAATTTCATGTTTAAATAAACTCATTATTTAAACTATTAATAATATTTATATTAATTACCGTTTAAATATATTAAATATTTAAACAATTAATATTGCCTATTTTAAGTAATTCGCTTTACTTAAACTTTCAATTTCTTCTACTTGATTTCGCGACTACGATATTTGGGCTAGCATAGGGACCTGATGCACCTATAAATCATGGGCTTAATAATTAATCAATTAAGTGATTTATACATAATTGGTTAATTACTTATTATCTAACTATAAATAATTCCACTATAGATTCATAGCTGAACTCCCCTCACTATAGATGAGTTATTGTCCATTTAGTTTATCTTTATTTATATCTGTGATATTATCCTTCACGTGGAACCCTCATAATTACAGGCGGATAAATTTACCGTTTTGCATGCCCCTGTAATTACGGCTTTATCCTTGTATTCCCGCTGATTCTCCAATGAACTTTATCTTTAGTCGAACTAGAGATAAGATACTTCAGTGATCAATAGAAGTCATGACGTCACTTGTTCATGTCTCGAATCAGTACATCAAGGGAGTTTCCTAAAGTTCCTAAAATGTTTAGGTATCGCACTGATACCGTTAATTCATAGGAAAGTTATGAATTCCATCTCGTGAAAATGAGTTCCAGCTACTTATCTAGTCATGTTCCCAAAACAGGAGTGTATTGAGCGTTCTTACAGATCGCTCTCAACTATGTGAATCAAAGAACATAACTCCACAAATAGGAGTCCGCATTTCACTCAGGATTGAGATCTATCACGGTTGATAAACTTAGTTTTACATTCGATTATTTCTCGGAAACTGTACTAATGAGAAATTTGATCGAACATCGTGGTCCTGTCTTATACAATCAACATTGCATATGATACGTCCATTTTATGTCTCCCACATGAATGATCAGGATTCGATCATTTGTCTATAAACAAAATGCGAAGCTATCAACAGTGTTACCAGGATAAGGTTTCCAAACGTTATCCGTTTACTGTAGACACGTTTAAGTTACTCATCTCGACTTTAATCCTCTTGTATGACTCACATACTAAGTCGTGATTTCATAAGAGTAACTTAGGGTTTACTATTTGAATGCTTGATATTTATATAATTCCATATATTCCTAATATCATTAATTGAATCAATCTAGATAATATAAAGAACTTATGTTTATTTATTTAATTTATTCTTAATAAATTATTATTATTAAATAATTACAAGTTCTAGGACACCATTCCTAACATAAAGTCCATGCACCTGAAAAGACCTGGCTACACAGTCTCCAACACAGACCTATATATCTAAACCGAATACAAGTATCCACTTGAAAAACGACACATGGCGCAACCCGCAAGCGACACATAATTGAGAAGCAACACATGGCCCAATCCCGACACGACACTTGGCACGATGATGTCATCAACCTAATCTCCTATAAATAGGTGAAGAAATTCATTCATTAGGTAACTAATTTCGACTACTATTCTCTCTGGCACACTAGCTCTGCTTGCTTTAACTTTAGCATCGGAAGGTGTTAGGTCGGCACCACACCGGTGCACTTTTCGTTTCCTATGTAGGTACCTACGTAGCACGTTGTCGAAGCAGCGTACTACCTTCGACTCATCCCATAAATTAAGTTCATTGCCTACGTGGAAGCTCTCCATTTTTACTCAACAACATAACCCATTACAAATTTATTCCAACTTATTTTTCTCTGTATAATATTTCTTTTTGAAAAAAAAAATCTGTAAAAAGTACAAATTTTCGTCTACTCATTTCTCTCTTTTATTCCCCGTTAAAGATGGAGGAGTTTTTAAAATTGTACATTTGAATAAAGATAAAAAAAAAAAATTCACAAATTCAAAGCAACCATTTAATTAAATATATATATATATATATATATATATATATATATATATATATATATATATTGTCAGGGAAGAAAACTGAATTCTAATAAAAAAAACAAAGAAAGAAAGGCTGGAACTAGTAAATAATTGCAGGAAATGACAAAATTAGGGCAAGCAAAAAATTTTGAGTTCCATCAGTACCTTATTCTACTAACATATGGCCTTCTTCTCTGGCTTTCCTTTTTGATAAATTCTCTTAATGCTCCTCTCTTACAGTTACCCTGTGAATGTCGACAAGCGGAACCATCACCAACTATATACACTCCTCAAGCATTGTAATTGTAACGTACAAAAAGTATTGAAAACATGTAATTTTTATATATATATTATATAGATGAGAATGTCCAATCCATTAGAGGGGTCTTTAAGCCTCTTATGATTTTATATAGTCCTATAACTTGATGTACCAATAAACGTATATTCGTATTGATTAATATTTTTTGATAGAAAAATGTTTAACAACAATGGGTTGTCTTGCAAGCCTTTTTACCAAACCCAATATGATTATAACAAATAAACTTGAAGAAAGATCAGGACTCAAATTTTCTCCTCCTCCCCTTGCAATTGGAATATATTAGTACGAAGCATATACAAAAACCTCAAAGATTTAGTAAAGTTTCATTGCCGCTAATAACACAATGCCCATAAGAAGAGTCCTCTGAAAGAAACTACAGTTCCGAGCCATTGTGACTGTATTCTTTATGGATTATTAACTTTGTCCAAAAAATTACATGGGTTGGATTTGGGACCCTGAAAATCCTTACGCAGATGGAAGCATGTAACGTGCAAACAGATAGCGATTATGGTTGACCCTTCTGAGTAGTCGTGTGGGGGAGTTTGTTGGGTCCACGCCTACCATATGTTTTTGGGCCCAAACAATTAAAGCCTATTAGGGCTCTTTGATATTAAAAGAAAAAATGAAAGTGCAGTGTGTGTAACGTCCCGTTATTTTGAAGTGAATTTTTTTTTATTTAATGTTATTTATTTATTTCAATTTAAGTATTTAGTTTAATTATTATTTTTGTAATTTAGAATTTAGTAGTTAATTTCGCCCGAAATTCGTCTTAATCGTTTTAATACTTTAAATTCGCTTCAATAACATTAATAATTATTAATAGGCCAATTAATAATTATTAATCACTTTTAGATTAATTTAAGAGCTTCGGATTTCAATTTATAAGTCAAAAGTCATTAAAGGACGCAACCGTCATTTCCAATTTCTTAAAAAATATCAATTCACTATTCACTCATCTTTAAAATCACCACTTTGACCAAAATTGACCAAAACTTGTCATTTTTCCTCCTCCAAAAGTGTGGGCTGTTAGGAATGGTGTCCTAGAACTTGTAATTATTTAATTATAATAATTTATTTCGAATAAATTAAATAAATAAACATAAGTTCTTTATATAATCTAGATTGATTCAATTGAACGATATTAGGAATATATGGAAATATATAAATATCAAAACATTCAAATAGTAAACCCTAAGTTACTCTTATGAAATCACGACTTAGTATGTGAGTCATACAAGAGGATTAAAGTCGAGATGAGTAACTTAAAAGTGTCTACAATAAATGGATAACGTTTGGGAACCTTATCCTGGTAACACTGTTGATAGCTTCGCATTTTGTTTATAGACAAATGATCTAATCCTGATCATTCATGTGGGAGACATGAAATGGAAGTATCATATGCAATGTTGATTGTATAAGACAGGACCACGATGTTCGATCAAATTTCTCCTTAGTACCGTTTACGAGAATGGATCGAATATCAAACTAAGTTTATCAACCGTGATAGATCTCAATCCTGAGTGAAATGCGGACTCCTATTTGTGGAGTTATGTTCTTTGATTCACATGGTTGAGAGTGATCTGTAAGAACGCTCAATACACTTCTGTTTTGGGAACATGACTAGACAAGTAGCTGGGAACTCATTTTCACGAGATGGAATTCATAACTTTCCTATAAATTAACGGTATCAGTGCGATACCTAAACATTTTAGGAACTTTAGGAAACTCCCTTGATGTCTCGATTCGAGACATGAACAAGTGACGTCACGACTTCTATTGATCACGAAGTATCTTATCTCTAGTTCGACTAAAGATAAAGTTCATTGGAGAATCAGCGGGAACACAAGGATAAAGCGGTAATTACAGGGGCAAAACGGTAAATTTATCCCCTTGTAATTATGAGGGTTCCACGTGAAGGATAATATCACGGATATAAATAAATGATAAACTAAATGGACATAACTCATCTATAGTGAGGGGAGTTCAGCTATGAATCTATAGTGGAATTATTCATAGTTAGATAATAAGTAATTAACCGATTATGAGTTAATCACTTAATTGACTAATTATTAAGCCCATGATCTATAGGTCCATCAGGTCCCTATGCTAGCCCAAATATCGTAGTCGCGAAATCAAGTAGAGGAAATGGAAATTTTAAGTAAAGTGAATTACTTAAAATAGGCAATATTAATTGTTTAAATATTGAGTATATTTAAACGGTAATTAATATAAACATTATTAATTGTTTAAATAATAAGTTTATTTAAACAGGAAATTAATAATGAAATATTATTAATTAGATATTATTAATTATTTAAACATTGAGTATATTTAAATGGTAATTAATAATTTGAAATTAATTAACAATTATTAATTGTTTAAATAATTAATTTTATTTGAACGAAAATTAATAATTAAAATTAATTAATTAATAATAAAATATTGTCAATAAAATTATTAATTAAATAATGAGTTTATTTAATGGAAATTAATAATTATAATATTTATTATTAATTATTTAAATAATGAAAATTATTTAAATGGAAATTGATAATTAAATATAATTTGATAATATTTAGACGGGAGAAAATATTAATTATTTAAATAAAATATTTATTTAAATGGTAATTAATAAATAAATTAATTGAGTTGGACTTATTAATTTAAGAGAGAGTTTCTAGCCCAATTGGATTAATGAACCCAATTGGGATTGGCCCGAAATAATTAATTAAATAAATTAGAAATTTTTTTTAATTAATACATGTAAATTTTGGCCATATATGATTATTTGGAGGAGATAATTGTTTGAATTATATCCTAAAATAATTACATAGATTTATTTACCCAAGATAAATAAAATAAAAGAAAAGAAAATAATCTCTAATTTATCTATGCATTTTCGAAATTGCAAGATAAAAAGAAGAGATAATATTTTTTTTTCTTTTTGTATTTATCTCTATAGATTAATCCTAATGTGATTAGGATTCCTATTTTTTTATAAATAGGAGGGTTGGGTCATTCATAAATCACACAATACAATTCCATAGAAAGTTGGAACTCTCTCTTCCTCCTCTCCCTCCCTCATTGCCGATTTTCTCATAAGTATTGGGAAGAAAAATATTTTTTTCTTCTTCCCAATTTCTTCTAAAGTTCGATCCCACAATCGAATTTCGTTTGATCGATTGGGATATAACGTAGAAGATCTGGTGTTGCTGAGGAATTGAAGCTGTAAAGAAACCTCCAACCGATTCTCCATTATTCAGTCAATGTAAGTTCCGGTTTTTTTTAATTTTCGAATATATAAGCATGAATCTACATGTTTTATCACAAATTGCATGATGTTAATAGATCCGTTATTAAATGTTAATAAGTTTACTAAACAAAATTCCGCTAATTTAGTAAATCATCCCTTCATGGGCTTCATCCATGGGAGGGAGATTTTTGGGTTTCGTTCGTTTCTCGACGGATCGGCTCGATTTCGGTTGCATCGGAAAGCCCTCGAGTATAGGATTCCTTTCCACCTAACAATCGTGCTTTCCACTCATGATCTACGGACTTCTCGGTAAGTTAAACTTCAAACCCTAAGCTCCAAATAGTGTTTTAATGGAGTTTTCCTTTTGAATCTTCGATTTCTTGCCGTTAAGCTCGATGACTTTTATTACGGGAATTGTTTTTAGTAATTTTGACAACTTTCCCTAAACCCTAAAACCGAGTTTCAGTCGAAGCCGTTCCCGTTTGAATTTTACATCGTGGGGGTTGTTTTGGAGTTTACTTTTATTGATATAATGTTTATTGTAATTAAATTCGGGAAATCGTTTATTGTTCAAAAACCCGAATCATCGATACCCATTGAAATCGAAAACTTCGAAACTACTTAAAACGAATTTGAAACACCTCTAAAGTGCCTAAAAGCCAGAAAACCGAACCCGAAACCCATTTTTCATTGAGGGGCCGAGAGCACCCTTGGGTTTTTTCGGGGTTGTTCGTCGTTTTGAGCTTTTAGATGTTATTTGATCGATGTATGATTTATTAATGATTGTTAGATATACTTTTTACTGTAGTTGTTTTTGGATCGTTGATTAATCGTGCTTTCGGAGACTTGGAGTGAAACTAAATGGGCCAAGGTGAGAATAAATAGGATTTAAAGTAGTTTTAGAAACCGATAAGTAGAACGGTTTGTAGAATCAGAGGTTAAGAATAGGATTCGAATATAATATTAGAGGAAAACGAGCTAGTGCCCTTAGGATTAGGAGCTAGTTCTTTAAGTGAGAACTTAGGAGTTCTCGAGGGAAACTTTGAACCTTAGAAGTTCTAAGTTAGATTCGTTTTGAAGCTTAGTATGGATCATTGGAATTTAAAGATCCAAACTTTTAGATAGAACGGTTACTAGAACCTCGGATTTTATTGGAAGTTTAGAATCCTTGAAGGAATAGATTAATAGTTTAAGATAGGATTTAATTTTATTATTGTGGTGGAATTCGATTTACATATCGTTCTTCCGGAATTTCCTATCTATTTACTTTATGTCTTTTACTTTATGCCCCTTTACTTTATGCTTGTTTCGGTTACTTTAATATCCACACTTACGTTTATTTACTTTTGCAAGCATATGCATAACATCTCGCATCATTGAAAAAAAAAGAAAGTGAGAAAGAAAGGAAGGGAGAATGTTGTACCCTATGGGGAATGTCCGCATCGCCTTCAGAGAAAAAGAAAAGAAAGTGAGAAAGATAAGAAGGTTGAATGTTGGATCTTACAGGATGTCCTCATTACTTTCTTCATTCATAAGGTTGAATGGGGATCCTACGGGATGTCCTCATTACCTTCATTCATGCATAAAGGGCGAATGCGAATCCTACGGGTTGTCCTCATTACCTTCATGCATATTATCGTGGTTAAAGGATCGAGATGTTATATTTATACAAAGTTTATTTACTTTTCTTGTTTATGTTATAACAAGTTAATGGATGAGAGTTAGACTACGTGTGCTAGTATTATCATCCTATGGAGATTATAGATTATGAAAGTTAGTTTTCTAGAGTTTAGAGGACTATAGAAAGGATTATGTAAGACATTCATTTCTAGAGAGAAAAGAAATGAATTTGATGTATAGTCGAGTGCTATAGGGAAAAGGAATGAGATTGAATTGGATAATGAGAGAATACAAGGGTGTATTGAACCTTATATAATTATCATGTGATAGACATGTAAGAGAACTAGTTTTTCACTTAATTGGAAGATCTCATATTTGGGAGAATAAGATTTGATGTAAACCTTGTATATAGTACAAGGTATATAAAGAAAATGAGATATAAATGCTATATGCATTTATGAAACCATACCCAGAAATGCTTTGAATGTAGTTCCACAATTATATTGGAGAATTGGTAAGTAAAAGTGGAACACTTGATATGAACTCTTTGAATGGATTGATAGCAAAGAGTAAGTATGTTCTTGGACACAAATCCGGATACGGGTTTGGGGTCTAACTTTACTTTTTATTTTGTTTATTCTCACTGGGCTTAAGTTGTTAGCTCATGATATTACAAACATTTTAGGTAATGTTTGGGGTCATGGGAGAGGAGCTGGTGTGCGCTTGATCGAGAGGATGATGACACAGAGATGGACTAGATACTTGTAAAAGACCATGGTCTCATTTTGTTATGTTGTGTCTTTTGAGATGTAAATTGTATATGGCTCTTAAGAGAGTTTTGTCTTTACTTTTATGTTTATAACTCTTTTGAACTCCTGGTTAGAAACTTAATGTTCCTTGTGTTTTTAGATTTTAGAATTTAAGATGTAAACAGGTTTTGACTACCAAATTTTCAAACATAACCACACCATTTTTCTTAAAATATAAAGACTTGCGCTGTGTTTTATATCTAAATTATTTAAAAATAGTCGGGTCGTCACAGTTCGTATCAGAGCCTTAGGGTTCTGTAGACTACATGCGATGCATGTTTGTTTTCATGTTTTGTTTTAAGTCCACTCTCTAGTCATCATCTGAGATCTGTGGCACTAGGCATGCCTAGAACCTTATTCTCAAGCTTTAAATTCTTTAATAGTATTAAAGTTATGAGAACGTTGTTTATTTGTAAATGTGATAGTTTACATCCTCGTAAAAACCACTATGTGGAGATGTTTTTATTGACCCAATTGAGATTTGAGTAAGGATGCTGAGAATGTACATGACCCCGTACAATTCTGGAGGTTATACACCTCGTTAAGAGTATCTACATGATGTCGAATTAAAGGAGATGAAATACTCCAAGAGAGTGATCATTTGATCCTCAAGAATTGATTGAAGTTTAATTGTCACACAATTGCTAAATAGTGGTTTTAGTAAATGAGTGTTGACATTTGTGTGTAAAAGGGGACATGATTGTCTGAAGCCCAGAATTAAGAGATAAAGCACCTATTTGGAGGTGAGTAATTGTTGATAAGAAATCGGTCTGGCTCGGGTCAAGTAACCTAGCTAGATTCAACTCAATGGACAAGTTCCTAAGTTGAGTAAAGAAAGTTGAATTATGGTAAGTGGTAAATCCTTATGGTAGCATTGTGCTAAAAGGAAAATGTGTTGCCACTAAAAAGAGGAAGTAAGGACTTTACGTGAGAAGTCTCAACGAGAACCATTAACGACAATGTTAATTGGTGAATGGCCTGGTTTGTTCGCTATTACACTATGGTGTATCAATCTGAATCGGAAATACTCGAGGTCGAGTAATGAAGATCCATATTTAGTAAATTGTCAAAAATGACTAACACTAAGGTTGAGTGTTGGTATTTGATTGAATTATAGAAGGAAGTTGATGGACTGTGATATCGGTAACTTCTATAAGGTAATGAGATGGTTTGGTGAACATCAATTCACATTGTGTTTGACCATCTAATTGGACGGTGAACTTTGAGAAACTTGTAGGTCGTATTTTGGACCTACTGAGTCTTTTCAAGATAGACTCTAAAGTGAATCCTATGTTGGAAGGTTAGAATGTTATTTGGACTAAGGTGTTTGACAAACACCAGTTTCGCTTTGTAAGAAAGGAAATGATCTATGAAGTCGAGATCATTCAAGATTTTGAATAAGAAGACTTAGGAGTTATCCTTATCTTGGATTTCGCATATTATGAAAGGAAAGGAAAACTAGCCACTACAGACAAATTTCCTCTCAGGGGAAGAAGTCAGAAGATGACGATGCCAGTCAAGGGATACCGCAGAAGCAGCAACCACAGCAGCAACAGCAGCAACAACAGCAGCAACAACAACAACAAGTTTGAGGTGGAGCTCAACATGGACAGCCAAAAGTACAAGGATCGGATCATCCTTACTACAATAGTTGTGCCAATTTCTATTTAGGAAATGCACACTTCCATCAAGATGCTATGTTGTGATCAAACTTGAAATCACGCCACTTTGGTAGGGTGTATAAGACTTAACCATCACAACATAGTAGCAAGGTCAGGATTATCAGGAAAAGCTGCCGGTATGGTAGTGTTTTATACTTTGTTATTTTCAGGCCGTTTGGCTTTTATTCTGTTTAATTCTGGAGCCAACCACTCTTTTATTTTATCTTGTTATGATAAGTTGGCAGCTCTTGAGTCGAAACTGTTGAGTTTCGAGATGTGTGCTTTTACCCCAGTGGGGAAACTTATTATTGTAATAGTGCGTATGGCACTCATGACATATGTATTATGAGTAGATGCTCACATTTTACTTTGATTGTTATGCATATGTCTGATTTTTGATGTGATATTGGGTATGAATTGGCTATCAACTAATCATACCACCATTATAGTTTGTACTGAGAAAGTTTTGATTTTATGAGTCCTTGTGGGACTAGTTTATGTTTTCGTGGGTTTAGAAGCCGAGTAACACCCACTTTGATATCTATGATAGAAGCTAGAATGCTTCTAAGTGATGTAACTTGAGTTTATTTAGCTAGTGCTGTCGATACTTCTATACCAGAGACTAGCTGAGTTAAAAGAGCTTAAGAGTCAGTTATTGGAACTCTTAAACTCAGGGTTTATTCACCCTAGTGCGTCCTCGTAGGGAGCACCTTGTTGGTTGTGAAAAGAAAGACAGTTCAGTGAGACTGTGTATTGATTATCGAAGGTTGAATCAAGTTACAATGAAAAACAAGTATCAATTGTATTGGATTGATGATCTATATGATCAGTTGAAAAGAAACCGCTATTTTTTCAAAGATAGGATTGAGATCCGGTTAAATCCGTTGAAGATTCGGGATTAAGATAATCCTAAAACTGTTTTCAGGACGCATTATGGATAGTATGAGTTTGTAGTCATATATTTTGACTTAACCAACGCGCCTGCAACTTTTATGGATCTTATCCATACCGTGTTCAAGAGGTACATCAATTCTATTGATGTTGTGATTATGATGACAGTCTGACTTATTCTAAGACTAAGGAGATCCATGATATGCATTTGAAGGAATTTTGACATTATTCAGAAATCATAAGTGGTATGCCAAGTTCTCAAGGTGTGAATTTTGGCTAAAAGAAATGGCATTTTCGGCCATGTGGTATCAAGAAGAAGATTATATATTGATTCCTCTAAGTTGGAGGCATATAGCAGTTGGCCTAGACTGACAGGTGTGCCTAAGATTCTATTGGTTTCTAAGGCTTACAGGTTTGTTACGAGAGGTAGAATAAGACATGCATAGTCGTGTTGGGGATTGAGGCCTCTAAAGAGTTCTCAAACGGAAGTCCCAACGGATCTTTCCTTGCAGTATAATAAATTAAAAATTCTAAATGCATAAAAGAAAAACTAACCCTTGTCGATAAGTGTCTGACTCTTCCTCGTTCTTCGATGGTTACGATCCAGGGACCACCAAAAAGATCTTCCTCACTAAGCACAAAAGAGAATCAGTGCGTGGGCACTATCTCCTTTGGAAAAAGGAAAAATTGGGAAGAAGAATTTTCTTCTCAATCACCCTATGGGCGGCGCAAGAGAGAGGGAGGAGAGGAATTTTCTGAGCCTTTACTTTAACTCTCTTGGTTGTGTGTTTTGGGGTCACCCCAAAGGTCCTATTTTTAGGAAAACCAAGGCATCAGAAAATCTTCTGAATATCTTTTAATTAATAAATAATTAATTAAGATATTCTAAAATATATTTGAATAATAAAGATATTATATTTTATTCCATAATAAAACATTCCATATATTTTATTTAAATTAATCAATATTAATTTAAATATATTATTTCATATCTTCTATTTAAATTAATCCCATTAATTTAAAATAAGATATACATATATTTTAAATAAAATAAAAATGCAAACTTTTTGGTCAACCATTTGACCAATAGGGCGTGTGACCCCACCCCGGGTCACACGCCCATGTCATCCTCATATGACAATATTGGGCATTTTTATTTTCCTCATTATTTAATGGAACAATTCCGTTAAATAATTAAATAAATAAAACTCCTTTTATTTCTTCCAATAAATAAAACTCCTTTTATTTCTTCCAATAAATAAAACTCCTTTTATTTATTTCCTCATTTAATTTGATAATTTCAACTTAAATATTTAAATAGACTCTTCTATTTAAATCCTCTTTAATTTTGGACAACACAAAATTAATTTAATTAAATAGACTCCTCTATTTAATCTCTTATAATTAAATAGACTCTTCTATTTAATAATTAAATAGACTCTTCTATTTAATGCCACCATTAATTTAATAATTAAATAGACTCCTCTATTTAATTTCCTTTAATTAATTGAATAGACTCCTCTATTCATTTCCAATTTTCCAAAGAGAAATTAATCATATTAATTTATGTTCTCGATTACATGCGTTAGCTCGGAAGACTTAATGGACTTATAGGACTAAGCTCCAATAATCCAGAATTACCTTTAATTAAAACTCCATTTAATCAATTAATTCTCATTCATTAACTCCTAGATAACTCCACTAAATATCTAGAGTTGCACTCTTAGTACTATAGACATAGTTATGTCCATTGGCTATAATCATTAACTACACTTTGATCCTTCACAAGTTAGTTCGTATCCATGGCTAGGTATTTACACCGTATTAACCTCCATGATACATCTTGTACCTTAAGCCCAACTGATTCTCAAATGAACAACCTTACATAATCTCTATTATGCGTCTTTAACCTTTTGCTTGATGAGAGGAATATGGGGCCCCGCTGTTCAAGACCGAATCAGTCCATAAGGGAACTACTTATCTATTTTCCTATATGGAAAGAGTGAATTCCAATTCTTGTGTAATTACGTTCCCAGCTATAAGCAAGATGCAATCCCCAAAGTGGGAGGCATATTGAGCGAACTATACGAGTCACTCTCACCTATGCAAATCAAAGGCTTGTCTCTTGCGAACAGGAGTTCGTAATCCACTCATGATTAAGATCAATTGTACGTGATCAACCGGTTGATAAACGAAGTGTCTTTCTGTAACGGCTTTCCCAGAAGATAGTAAGTTTATTTTAGTCCAGTCTACTACAATCTCTATTGCAGCAACACCCCCACTCATATGTCTCTACATGAGCGATCCAGATGAAATCATTTGTGCCAATTCACAAGTGGGCCGTGTTAGTGGTGTTACCAGAAATAAGGCACCGAACCTTTATTCATGTACCATAGACTATTTGAGTTACACTTAAGTGAATCTTCCCGCAACATAAGCTCACTTTAAGTTATCATACGTAACTCTAGATCTTATGGTGGATTACATTTATTAAACTAATAAAAATGACAATGTAAATATTACTAATTTATAATTCCTTTATTTATTTATAGTTTAATTGGATTACATAAGATTTAGGGCAGAAACCCCAGCAAGTCGATCTATCTTTGTTTTATAGATAGTTTGTAATACATCGTAAGAGGCTTTGAGTGCCTTCAGAATCGAATTTTGAAGGAGGCTCACAGTTCTATCTTTTATGTTCATCCAAGCAATACAAAGAGGTACGAGAACCGAGACAATTTTATTGACGCCCTGGGATGAAACATGAGATTGTAAAGTACGTGAATAGGTGCTTGATTTGTTAGCAAGTCAAGGCCCTAAAGATCTACCGGGTTATCTTACCTTTGAAAGGGCTTGAATGGAAATGGGCGAAGATTTCCATGGAGTTTATCGGGGGTTTGCCGAAAGAGAGAAAAGAGTTATGATATCATTTGGTGATTGTAGACCATTTGATGAAAACCGCACACTTTATTCTTGGAAGGATCATCTATCCAGTAAAGACTAGGGTACATGTGTACCTAAGAAAGATTGATAGATTGTGGTGTGCTGGTGAAGATTTTTTCAGATCGAGACATTCGCTTTGTCTCGAAGTTTTGGCACTGTTAGGGTGCTTTTTGGTAGAAAGTGTCGTTCTCCCGCTCATTTGGATGAGATTCGAGAAAAGAGACTTTTGGTACTCAAGTTGTAACAAATGACTAGCGAGTCTATCATTTGTTTAGAGAAAGGTTAAGGGTTAACCAAAGTTGACAGTAGGAAACGGCGTAGTTTGTTCAAGTTGTATTAGTGGATCTTGTATACTTCAAGTGACACCAACGAAGGGTGTTATGGAGGTTGGGAATAAGGGTCAATTGAGCCCTAGATTATTGGCCTATCAAGATACTCAATCGAGTAGAAGTGGTAGCTTATTGTTTAGCTTTACCACTTTCATTATCGGCCGTTTGTAATGTTTTCCATGTATTGATGCTTCAGAAATACATGATGAATCCGTTCCACATGATTGATTATGAACTGCCAGTTTTGGATGCTAATATGTCTTATGAGAAGACACCAGTTAAGATTGTAGCATTCAATCAAAAGTGATGAGAAATAAAAAGGAATTCACTTGGTTAACATTCTTTGAAAGAACCAAGTGTCAAAGGAAGCAACGTGGGAACGTGAAGATGAGATACAGTCTAAGTACCTTCGCTTTTTCACTTAGTGAACGAACTTTTCGAGGACGGAAAGTCTTTTAAGGAGGGTAGACTGTAACGTCCCGTTATTTTGAAGTGATTTTTTTTTATTTAATGTTATTTATTTATTTCAATTTAAGTATTTAGTTTAATTATTATTTTTGTAATTTAGAATTTAGTAGTTAATTTCGCCCGAAATTCTTTTTAATCGTTTTAATACTTTAAATTTGCTTCGGTGACATTAATAATTATTAATTGGCAAATTATTAATAAGCTAATTAATAATTATTAATCACCTTTATATTAATTTAAGAGCTTCAGGTTTCGATTTACAAGTCAAAAGTCATTAAAGGACGCAACCGTCATTTCCAATTTCTTAAAAAATATCAATTCACTATTCACTCATCTTTAAAATCACCACTTTGACCAAAATTGACCAAAACTTGTCATTTTTCCACCTCCAAAACTGTGGGCTTCATCCATGGGAGGGAGATTTTCGTGTTTCGTTCGTTTCTCGACGGATCAGCTCGATTTCGGTTGCATCAGAAAGCCCTCAAGTCTAGGATTCCTTTCCACCTAACAATCGTGCTTTCGACTCGTGATCTACGGACTTCTCGGTAAGTTAAACTTCAAACCCTAAGCTCCAAATAGTAATTTAATGGAGTTTTCTTTTTGAATCTTCGATTTCTTGCCGTTAAACTCGATGACTTTTATTACGGGAATTGTTTTTAGTAATTTTGACAACTTTCCCTAAACCCTAAAACCGAGTTTCAGTCGAAGCCGTTCCCGTTTGAATTTTACTTCGTGGGGGTTGTTTTGGGGTTTACTTTTATTGATATAATATTTATTGTAATTAAATTCGGGAAATCGTTTATTGTTCAAAAACCCGAATCATCGATACCCATTCAAATCGGGAACTTTGAAACTACTTAAAACCAATTCGAAACACCTCTAAAGTGCCTAAAAGCCGGAAAACCGAACCCGAAACCCATTTTTCATTGAGGGGCCAAGAGCACCCTTGGGTTTTTCTGGGGCTTTTCGTCGTTTTGAGCTTTTAGATGTTATTTGATCTATGTATGATTTATTAATGATTGTTAGATATACTTTTAATTGTAGATGTTTTTGGATCATTGATTAATTGTGCTTTCAGAGACTTGGAGCGAAACTAAATAGGCCAAAGTGAGAATAAATAGGATTTAAAGTAATTTTAGAAATCGAATAAGTAGTACGGTTTGTAGAATCGGAGGTTAAGAATAGGATTCGAATCTAAGATTAGAGGAAAACGAGCTAGTGCCCATAGGATTAGGAGCTAGTTCTTTAAGTGAGAACTTAGGAGTTCTCGAGGGAAACTTTGAACCTTAGAAGTTCTAAGTTAGATTCATTTCGAAGCTTAGGATGGATCATTGGAAGTTAAAAGATCCAAACTTTTAGATAGAACGGTTAATAGAACCTCGGATTTTATTGGAAGTTTAGAATCCTTGAAGGAATAGATTAATCGTTTAAGATAGGATTTACTTTTATTATTGTGGCGGAGTTCGATTTACATATCGTTCTTCCGGAATTTCCTATCTATTTACTTTATGTCTTTTACTTTATGCCCCTTTACTTTATGATTGTTTCGGTTACTTTAATATCCACACTTACATTTATTTACTTTTGCAAGCATATGAACATCTCGCATCATTGAAAAAGAAAAGAAAGTGAGAAAGAAAGGAAGGGAGAATGTTGGTCCCTACGGGGAATGTCTGCATCGCCTTCAGAGAAAAAGAAAAGAAAGTGAGAAAGAAAAGAAGGTTGAATGTTGGATCCTACGGGATGTCCTCATTACTTTCTTCATTCATAAGGTTGAATGGGGATCCTACGGGATGTCCTCATTACCTTCATTCATGCATAAAGGGCGAATGCGAATCCTAGGGGATGTCCTCATTACCTTCATGCATATTATCGTGGTTAAAGGATCGAGATGTTATATTTATGTAAAGTTTATTTACTTTTCTTGTTTATGTTATAACAAGTTAATGGATGAGAGTTTTACTACGTGTGCTAGTATTATCATCCAATGGAGATTATAGATTATGAAAGTTAGTTTTCTAGCGTTTAGAGGACTATAGAAAGGATTATGTAAGACGTTCATTTCTAGAGAGAAAATAAATGAATTTGATGTATAGTCGAGTGATATAGGGAAAAGGAATGAGATTGAATTAGATAATGAGAGAATACAAGGGTGTATTGAACTTTGTATAATTATCATGTGATAGACATGTAAGAGAACTAGTTTTTCACTAAATTGAAAGACCTCATATTTGGGAGAATAAGATTTGATGCAAACCTTGTATATAGTACAAGGTATATAATGAAAATGAGATATAAATGCTATATGCATTTATGAAACCATACCCAGAAATGCTTGGAATGTAGTTCCACAATTATATTGGAGAATTGGTAAGTAAAAGTGGAACACTTGATATAAACTCTTTGAATGGATTGATAGTAAAGAGTAAGTATGTTCTTGGACATGAATCCGGATACGGGTTTGGGGTCTAACTTTACTTTTTATTTTGTTTATTCTCACTGGGCTTAAGTTGTTAGCTCATGATATTACAAACATTTTAGGTAATGTTTGGGGTCGTGGGAGAGGAGCTGGTGCGCGCTTGATTGAGAGGATGATGACACAAAGATGGACTAGATACTTGTAAAATACCATGGTCTCATTTTGTTATGTTGTGTCTTTTGAGATGTAAATTGTATATAGCTCTTAAGAGCTTTTTGTTGGGATTGAGGCCTCTAAAAGAGTTCTCAAACGGAAGTCCCAACGGATGTTTCCATGCACTATAATAAATTCAAAATTCTAAATGCATAAAAGAAAAACTAACCCTTGTCGAGAAGTGTCTGACTCTTCCTCGTTCTTCGATGGTTACGATCCAGGGACCACCAAAAAGATCTTCCTCACTAAGCACAAAAGAGAATCGGTGCGTGGGCACTATCTCCTTTGGAAAAAGGAAAAATTGAGAAGAAGAATTTTCTTCCCAATCACCCTATGGGCGGCGCAAGAGAGAGGGAGGAGAGGAATTTCCTGGGCCTTTTCTTTAACTCTCTTGGTTGTGTGTTTTGGGGTCACCCCAAAGGTCCTATTTATAGGAAAACCAAGGCATCAGAAAATCTTCTAAATATCTTTTAATTAATAAATAATTAATTAAGATATTCTAAAATATATTTGAATAATAAAGATATTATATTTTATTCCATTATAAAATATTCCATACCTTTTAAATTAATCAATATTAATTTAAATATATTATTCCATATCTTCCATTTAAATTAATCATATTAATTTAAATAAGATATTCCATATCTTCCTTTTTAAATTAATCCCATTAATTTAAAATAAGATATTCATATATTTTAAATAAAATAAAAATGCAAACTTTTTGGTCAACCATTTGACCAATGGGGCGTGTGACCCCACCCCAGGTCACACGCCCATGTCATTTCATATGACAATATTGGGCATTTTTATTTTCCTCATTATTTAATGGAACAATTCCTTTAAATAATTAAATAAATAAAACTCCTTTTATTTATTTCCTCATTTAATTTGATAATTTCAAATTAAATATTTAAATAGACTACACTATTTAATCTCTCATAATTAAATAGACTCTTATATTTAATAATTAAATAGACTCCTCTATTTAATTCCACCATTAATTAAATAATTAAATAGACTCCTCTATTTAATTTCCTTTAATTAATTGAATAGACTCCTCTATTCATTTCCAATATTCCAAAGAGAAATTAATAATATTAATTTATGTTCTCGATTACATGCGTTAGCTCGGAGGCCTTAATGGACCTATAGGACTAAGCTCCAATGATCCAAAATTACCTTTGATTTAAACTCCTTTTAATCAATTAATTCTCATTCATTAACTCCTAGATAACTCCACTAAATATCTAGAGTTGCACTCTTAGTACTATAGACATAGTTATGTCCATTGGCTATAATCATTCACTACACTTTGATCCTTCACAAGTTAGTTCGTATCCATGGCTAGGTATTTACACCGTATTAACCTCCATGATACATCTTGTTCCTTAAGCCCAACTGATTCTCTAATGAACAACCTTACATAATCTCCATTATGCGTCTTTAACCTTTTCCTTGATCAGAGGAATATGGGGCCCCGCTGTTCAACACCGTATCAGTCCATAAGGGAACTACTAATCTATTTTCCTATATGGAAAAGAGTGAATTCCAATTCTTGTGTAATTACGTTCCCAGCTATAAGCAAGATGCAATCCCCAAAGTGGGAGGCATATTGAGCGAACTATACGAGTCACTCTCACCTATGCAAATCAAAGGCTTGTCTCTTGTGAACACTATTCATCCGAAATCACTATTCACCCGAAAATGCACACTTGTTCTCATCTTAGTTATGAGTTATAATATGTTGTGCAATTGGTGAATTGTAGGTGCGATTGCTCGGTTGTTGATTCGTGGGAATTCGAAGGTTTGGATTGAAATCTTCTTTTACAAAGGTGAGAATAGTTAGGATTTAAAGTAACGGTAGAAAGCGAATGAGTATGATGGTTTGTAGAATTGAAACTAAGACTAGAATCCGAATCGAAGATTAGAGGGATGTGAGTTAGTGCCCTTAGGATTAGAAGTTAATTCTTTAAGTGAGAACTTAGGAGTTCTCGAGGAAAGTATTGAATCTTAGAAGATTCTAATTTAGTTTCGATTTGAAACTAAGGTTGGACCATTGGAAGTTAAAAGATCCAACTTGTAATTAGAACGATTAAAAGAACCTCGGATTATATTGGAAGTTTAGAATCCTTGAAGGTTAGGTTAATCGTTTAAGTTATGATTCTACTTTTATTATTGATACCGGAGTTCGATTTACATATCGTTCGTCCGAGATGCTCATTTATTTTACTTGTTTTAATTCCGCACTTTATTTATTTACTTTTACAAGATATGCAAGCATATGCTTATCATTTAAACCATACCATTATCGCATCATTCATGAAAAAGAAATGAAAAAGAGAAAGCAAGTGAAAAAGAAACGAAAGTGAAAAAGAGACGAATGGGATCCTACGGGATTTGCTCATTACTCTAAGTGAAAAAGAGACGAATGAGATCCTACGGGATTTGCTCATTACTCTAGATGAAAAAGGAGTGAATGGTATCCTACGGGATTGACGCATTACTTCATTCATGCATAAGGGTAAATGCGAACCCTACATTACATATGATTGATGATATAGAGAATTGAGATGTTATATTTTATACAAAGTTTATTTACTTTACTTATTCTATGTCATAACAAGTTTAATGCATGAGGATTGACCAAGAGTGTAGTAATATCATCCTTTGGAAAGTTTAGAATGAAATTACCTAGAGTTGGGGGACTTTAGGAGTGAATTGTGTCAGATTAATTGGACACAAATCGAAATGCGAGTTTAAGGTCTATCTTTACTTTTTATTCTTATTATTCTCACTGGGCTTAAGTTGTTAGCTCATGATATTACAAACATTTCAGGTAATGTTTGGGATCGTGGAAGAGGAGCTGGTGCGCGCTTGATCGAGAGGATGATGATTTCGAGATGAACTAAGTAGTTGTAAAAATCCATGTACATGGTTTTGTGAATTTTATATAATTTTGGAGTTGTATATTTGTAAATGGCTCTTAAGAGCTTTTGTCTTTACTTCTATGTTTATAAATCATTTTGAACTCCTGATAGGAACTTAATGTTCCTTGTGTTTTTAGATATTTGAATTTAAGATGTAAACAGGTTTTGGCTAGCCTATTTTCAAACATAATCACGCCAATTTTCTTAAAATAAAAGACTTCCGCTGTTTTTCTCTGATTTAATTTATTTAAAAGTGATGGGTCGTCACAGTTTCAGCCTTTTTGTGTGTGTGGTTGCTGGGTAGTGCCGCAAGAGGAGAATAGCGAGAGCTTCGTAGTGCAGCAGTCGAAGCCATTCCAAAAGCAAGTACATCATCTTGTTAATTGGTGAGATCTCTCCTATTGTTTGTATTCCATCAATTTGGTGAAGGGTATTTCAATACCGTTTTGTAAGCCATATTTAATTCGAGGATATTGTTACTTGTTGTGATTTCCTCTAGTATCGTCTAGAGAAGAACATTTGTGTATTCCCATTATTTTCATAGTGGAAGATTCGGACCGGTCCCGTGGTTTTTTACTCTCACTCTGAGGGTTTTTCACGTAAATCTTGGTGTTCTTATTTTTCGCATTGCTTATTATTTTATAATTGCATATTGTTCAATCGACTGCATATATTAAAAAATCCCTAACTGTAACGACCCGATTTTCCGTTAAATTCTTTAAATTCAAATGCACAGCGGAAGACTTAATTTTTAAAGAAAAACGGCATGGGTTCGTTTAAAAGTCGAATAATCAAAACCTGTTTTACAACCCAAAGTCCAGAGAAAGCTATAAATTGGGAATACACATTCCAAAGTAAAGTTTAATCATAAAAACATCAAAATACTTTACACATACACCCTTCACGGGCTCAAAATGACACAAGTATGTAAAAAGTATATGATTTACAAGCACTACTACTAATGCTTCAAAAGTGTTTAATATTGTCCTTACACCACCTCGGCCAGTCAAGCGACACCATTTCCTCTACCTTGCTTCTTAGGACGGGGTTCACCTGAAAATATTGTGGTGTAGCACCATTAGCAAACAATGCTAGTGAGAGTAAAATGAAAGCAAGTAATCCTATGAACTAAATCTCATACCAGAAATCGTGTCCAAAGGCCTAAATGTTCATTATTACCCATAATCACATTCCAATTTCCATGTATACATATGATAGTATCATACTACCCGTATTCGTTATTCAATACCATGAGATGGAAAATAAAGACTTAAAGTAAAATTAACATTCACAACTAAGTCCCACTACACGTTTCTAAAGAATAGGTAAAAATAACATTAACTATCTTTATTACCAAACAAGTTTCATCGTATCGTGCTATTGTATGGATCGAAATCAACATACCACGTACGGTCATACCATGTCACAACCATCGCACCATGATACGTATGGATCCGAATCAACATACTATCATGTGCCGTATCATAGATCATAATACCATGGTACGTACGGATCCGAATCCACGTACTACCATGTACCATATCACAACCATCTGATCGGGTATACCATATGGATAAATATCGCATACTAAGCCCGTACGGTATTACCATATCACAACCATCGTACCGGGTATACCATATGGATAAATATCGCATACTAAGCCCGTACGGTATTACCATATCACAACCATCGCATATCAGGAGTTTCACCATACCGGATATCAGGAATTTCACCATAGGTATCAGGAATTTCACCATAGGTATCAGGAATTTCACCATAGGTATCAGGAATTTCACCATAGGTATCAGGAATTTCACCATAGGTATCAGGAATTTCACCATATAGGTATCAGGAATTTCACCATATAGGTATCAGGAATTTCACCATAGGTATCAGGAATTTCACCATATCGCAACCTGATATGTATGGATCGAAATCGACATACTATCATGTGCTAGTTACAAACAAAAGTACCAACATCACACCATGACTACGTATGGATCGAAATCAACATACTATCATGTGCTGGTTACTAAGTGCTCAAAGTTCCCACAAATTCATCACACCATGATACGTATGGATCAAATCAACATACTATCATGTGTGAATCATTGTGCCCTAGGTCTCCAATAAGTTAGTTAAACTCCGAAGAAGTCTACTAAGTTAAATAGAAACCTAACTAACTAGAATACACGAGTTAACACTCAAGTGCACCTTCTAATTACTTTACTTCCAAAGTCATCCAAGTGACTTCAAAACCATCAAAGTAACTTTCAAAACCACTCCGATGATCTCTAATCATCGAACTAACCATAAGTCCAACTTTCTCCACACACACTTCCGAATTAAAGTCTCTAACCAAACTATAATCCTAAGAAGTTAACCCCCTCTTAACATTGATAAACAATTACATAACGAAATTAAATTCATAAAATTGCTAACTATCATATTAAACTCACCTTAGGTTTTAAGTCGAGTATCCAAGAATCGAAGTCGAATCCACACGACAATACAAACCTACAATTCACCAATTGCACAACATAATACAACTCATATCTAATATGAGAACAAGTTTGCATTTTCGGATGAATAGTGATTTCGGATGAATAGTGTTTTCGGGTGAATAGTGTTTTTCGAAAATCCGGGCTCAAAATCGTCATTTTTCATGATAGAAATTCATGATTTCAACTTCAAATCTCATTTATAATCAAAAACGAACAAAACCACCTAAAAAGTTTTGAAAACTTACTTTTTGGGACTTCCCTTAGGGAACGAGAAACTTCGAAAAGCTAGGTTGGATAGGTAGCCCTCGTCCCTACCAATCCAACGCAACTGACCTCATCGAAAACGGTCGAGAAACGAAGAAAACCAAAGAAATTTTCTCTCCCACCATTGATGACCCACGGCCATGAGAGAAGAAGAGAAGAAAGATGAAGTGCAGTTTTTTTGCATAATGATTAAGTTAAAAGAAGATAGTAAAAAAAAAAATATCTAGATATTTTAGGGTTTGGGTAATTACGGTTTTGCCCTTTTCGACCTTTTGCTTATAAAACGAAAACCGTCGGTCTTAAATAAATCTAAAGGTGTCTAATAATTATTAATAGGCCCGTTAATAATTATTAGAGTCACCGAAACGAATTAAAACGATAAACAGGATTTTCGGACGGAAATAACTAATAAAACTGAAATTAGTAATTTTAACTAATTTTAAAAGCTTTAAAAAAAATAAAAATAATAAATTAATAAAATTTAAAAAAAAAATTTACCTCTAAAAGTAACGGGACGTTACACTAACACTTTTAAATCATTAACACATAAGGGAAAATTTTCTTCTCCATTTTCTATTTGTTGGAAACTTGTCTAGACCCATATAAAAACAATTATGTGTCATAAAGCACCACACCTTGGAATGTGAACTGAGCACATACATTGGTTATGTTTCTAAGGGATTGCCACTTCCAATTCATAAAATCAAAGAAATACAAATACTAGTGAGATTGATTTAAACCCGAGGCAGACCATAAATCCGGGTCGTTTAGTTGGAGGTTTTGTTAGATGCCCATGGGAATAAGATATTTGGGATTAACTTCTTTGGGAATAAGATGTCTGGGAATAAAATATGACTGTGTTTGGTATGAAATGGGAATGACATAAAAAATTCATGGAACAAAAGATGTTTGTGCTAGTTATTTAGATTATTTTATAGATATATGTATTAATTAATTAACATTAATATAAAATAATTAGTTTCAAGTAATAAATAACTAATATATTTATTATTTAATAAATTCATAATTACTAATTAATTTAATTATAATTAAATAATTATGTATGAAAAAAAAGATATATGTAAATTAATTAATTCTGATGAAATACTAATTGTAATTAATAAATTTAAATTATTCATACAAATTTAATTAATTACATCACTATAATTTTTTTTAAATTGACTCTAAATGTTATTGATTTTAATATTAATTTAATATTTTGAGAAAAAAATAATTTAGATAAATTAAATAACTTGTATTAATTAATTATTATTTTCATACTATAAAAAATTAACTTAAATGAAGGGTGAAGAGAACCCATGAGCTTGGCTCTCACCAAAACCCATGAAAATGAAAGGGAATAGAAAACCCCATCCATGGGAGTAATTGTTGCCTGAGAACAAGTTATTCCCAGGATTAGCCTGTAAATTTGCAAAACAAATATGCAATTAGGAATCCCATTCCTATTCCCACCCACCAAAAACTCAAACCAAACGACCTTGGTGTCAGAGGTATAAAGTCAGCACAGTCAAAGTTGGGAAATAAATCAGATGGAGGTTTCGACACTTGTTTCAAGCCTTCATGACTGTGAGGATTCAACCATAGGGAATCATGTTGATGCGTTATATAATTATAATGTACGAGAATTTAACCATTATCCGATACACAACTGGAAAAGATTTATTCTGCCACCCCTTGATAGATAGTTTGAAGTCAAAGAATTGCACTTCAGAACAGAACCTTGATCCATCATCATCATCTGATCATTTTCAGTATCATATTTAAATCCACCTACTAATATATATAGGAGTGCGATTCTGCTAGTGTATATTTGGAAAGGGAAAATCGGAGAACGAACCACTCGATGCCTACTCCTAAATTCAAAATTTTTTAGGGGTATGAAGAGTCTTAATAAAATGAATAGCCATGTTTCGTTTCAAGTTTGTCCCATACAATTTCTGCATTGCTTTAAGGATGAGTTAAAAATTTGTTTAAAAGTATTTATAGTTTTTGTTTAGTCGTCCCTTAAAATCGTAGATCCAAGTTTGAGTGTCTTTCGAATTTTATTTTTCTTCCTCTCTATAAAGTTTATATTTTTTACTGAGTTAACTTATAGAGCATATATATTCAAATGTTGTTGCAAAATTTTATTGAATCTTCATATATAGGGATGTTTTGAGTAAGTTTATGCCCCTCTTTTCATACGTTTAGAGTCGGAGATGGTTTACAAAGTTTTTAACTCATTCTTAAGCTTCGGTTCCTTTGACTTGTGTTTACCTTTTTTTTAGTCAATATATTTCTCTTATTTGATCTGTTCAAGTTATGTTAAGAGTCTTAGATAACTTCTCCTTTCTTTTTTTTGCATTTTAAAATCGTTTGAATGCTTTTTTTTTCATAAAAAAATTTATTTGTTTTTTTAATGTTAAGTATTAGTGATAAATTGTTTGTCAATGAATAATTAACTTTTCAAATAAAATTTCATATGATTGAAATTTGGGAGTACAAGGATACTTTGATCCCAAATTTCATGAATTTTGAACTTTTATTTGATTTAGCTTATTCAATTTTAATTAAAAAAAATGATTTAGCCATGGATAATTAATTTTCCAAATTAAATTTCAAATAAAACTGAAATTTGGGAGTACAAGGATACTTTGATCCCAAATTCCATAAATTTTGAACTTTTATTTGGTTTAACATATTCAATTTGATAAAAATGACTTATGTGTGAGAATTAATTAATTTTTTTTCAAATAAAATTTCAAACAATTGAAATTTGGGAGTACAAGAATACTTTGGTCCCAAATTCCATAAATTTTGAACTGTTATTTGGTTCAACATATTTGATTTGATAAAAAATGATTTAGCTATCGGTAATTAATTAAATTGAAATTTAGTAATATAAGGATACTACGGTCCTAAGTTTTAAAGAATTTGAATTTTCACTTAGGTTTAAAATATTTTTAAAATGGGGTTTTCCATGGCCCAAAAATAAAATATTTTAAATAAGGATTATTTTGAAAAAATGACTTTTCTTCAAAAGCATTCATTCCATAAATTTTCTACCATTAAAATTTTGGAGTACAAGGATATTTTGATCCCAAAATTTCATGAAATGGAAAATTTTATAGTTTGATGATTTTATCACAGTTTTTAAAAAAAAAAATTCTAATTGCGTCAAGCCACTCATACTTATTTAATAATATCATTATAATGATTATTGATATGATCAAATAAATATGAGACATTAAAAAATAAACAACAAAAAACTATTTTTTAATGGCTTCATGCCACTCATAGTTATTTAACAATATCATTAATATGATTAGTGATATCGATTAAATCAATGTGAGACATTTAAAAAATGATAAAAATAAAATTATTTCAAGAGGCTTTAAAGACATGATAAAAATAACCAAAATAGTAATCGTTTTTCTTAAATGAATGATTAGGGTGTTAATACCTTCCATAAACATGAATAAACTCCCAAACACATTTTTATTTGTTTATTTGTGAAAATGTCTTTTAAAAATCGGGTGATCAATCACATCCTATTAAATTCCGATGATCGATGGCGACTCTTGTTTTTTAATGACCCTCGTAGTTTAGGACCGTAGAGACACTTTCGAATCAACGTTGTAACATAGTAGGTAGATCAATTCCGGCGACGTGTGCCATTGTCTTCTCTTATCCAAGCCACTTTTTTAGATAAAATTTTACATATTACAACTGCACTTCACTCATACTAATTATTCTCCACGAATCATACTAATATCCTAAGCTTGTTGCGCTCTTGGAAATATGTGAATTTAGCTGCATCAGCCCGTGAACCCCAAACGCGTTTGCATCTAGGCTGCCATTAATAATTACATACGATCCAGAACCTATAGAATAAAAAAGATCCTCTAGAATAAAAAAGATCTAGAGTCTAGATCATCAGCAAAGCTTTTCGCATCTACCTATCAAAGTTTCCATTTCATGCACCAAAGGTTCCCAACTCCGGTTGATTAACCAAAATTGACAAGACCAACAAAAGCTCAGTAGGTGCCAAAAAAATACAAGGAATGTGAAACAATTGAAAAGATCACTAAAAGAGATATTTTGATTATTGAATGATTACAAAGGATATATATAGAAAGACTGCATTTACAACTATAAGCTTAACAACTTTCTAACAGTATTTCATTAACTAACAGATCTCTAACTACTTTCTTAATGAGCTGCCATAACATCCCCCTGGAAACCCATGGTAGATGATGCGGGCAAATATTGGATGGAAATTGTCCTCGTACAAACTAAGTCCCGAAGAAAATATATATCTAGCTCCACATCCTTTATTCTTGAATGTAGAATAGGATTTTCACTCAGATGGACTACTCTAAGGTTATCACACCATAAAATAGGTGGAGAAAACATTATGATATGTAGTTCACGAAATAAAGACAGTAGCCAAAGAATTTCAGTTGAAGCTAGAGCTAGACTTTTATATTCATCTTCCGTACTTGACCTTGAAACCACATGTTGCTTCTTTGAACTCCAAGATATTAGATTACCTCCAAGAAGAATGCAAAACCCCGAAGTTGATCTGTGATCATCATGGTTCGAAGCCCAATCTAAATCAGCAAAATCTTGGAGTTGTAATAATGAAGGCTTCTTTAAGAGCAAGCCATGAAACAACATCCCTTTAATATAACTGAGAATCATCTTTATTGCTTGCGAATGATAATTTGTAGGAGAGGGCATGAATTGGCAAACCTTATTTAATAAGTGTGCTAACTCTGGGCGTGTGATTGTTGCATATTGAAGAGCACCAACCACTTGTTTATATTGAATGATATCTGCAAGTTTTTCTCCCGTTGTTGCTAGTAGATTTGTACCCTTAATCATAGGAGTAGAGATTGAATTAGAGTCCAACATCTTGTTCTTTTTCAGCAAATCAGTGAGAAACTTTTACTGAGATAAAAGCATGCTGCCATCTGCTAAGTAAGAAACTTCAATGCCCAAAAAATAAGTGAGCTGCCCTAAGATCCTTGAGAACAAATGTTGAATTTAGCTGAGTGATAAGCATTGAATTTCAGCTGGAGAACTTCCTGTGACAAGAATGTCATCAACATAGACTATAACATCGATGCAATAGAATGGAGTTATTTTAATGAACAAAAAGTGATCAACTTTGGCAACAACAAAGTGATGTAAGAGCAAGAATGAGCTGAGTCTGTCAAATCAAGCCCTCGGTGCAAGTTTTAGACCATATATTGCTTTTTGAAGCTTACAGACTTGAGGAGAGGAAAAATTGTTTGCTTGAAAGCCAAGAGGTTGCTCCATGTACAGTTGCTCATTCAAAATACAATGAAGAAAGGCATTATTTATGTCTTATTGTCTGATATTGCACTTATTTGCAATTGCAATAGGAAACATAGTTCTAATGGTAGCTGCCTTCACCACTGGACTAAATGTTTCAGTGAAGTCAATATCAGGAAGTTGGTGAAAAACCTTTTAAACTAGTTGAGCTTAGTACCTTGCAATTGATCCATCTGAATTCTCTTTGATTGAAAACCCAATTACAACCTATCACCTTTTGATTTATAGTTTTTGGAACCAAAGTCCAAGTATCATTTCTTTGTAATGCTTCAAACTCAGTTTTCATTGCCTTAACCCATTCTGCTGATTGTAAGGCTTGTTTAATGAAAGTTGGCTCTTTATTATTAAGATCAATTAGATAGGCTTTAGTTTAAAAACACCATTCTTTGCTCTGGTTGTCATTGAGCTATAATTTCTAACAACATGAGCAAGTGATGATTGTAAATCAGAATTAGAAATCAATGGAACATGTATTGAAGCATTTTCATCTGAAGCAATAAGAATAGAAGATGGATTATGAGAAGTGGGAGACAGAATTGTATTTGTAATGGTATTTGAAATAGGAGTAGTAGAAGAAGAGGGTAATGCTGGAATGGATACAGAACTAGTATCAAGTTGTGGATTAGAGTTCGGGCTAAAATCAAGTAAGGATGGTAAGCAGACATTGGCTAATGGTATGTTAAAAGATGAGAAGGATGAAACTGATGATTTAGCAGTAGAGGGAAAAAGAGTTTGGTATAAAAAATTATTTTCATTGAAGACCACATGACTAGAATTATAGACTCCTCCAAAAGCAGACAAGCATTTATATCCCTTATGTTAGTAACTATAGCCTAGAAATAGAGAATAACTGGAACAGGGATCTAATTTGTACTTGTTATATGGTCGGTAAAGGGAAATAAGAACTACCAAATAAATTGAGAAATGAAGGATCAACAGCAATATCAAAAAGTTGAGTAAAAGGAATGTTACCTTGAAGAGCAGTAGTAGGTAACCTATTCATGATAAATACAGCTGTGTTAAATGAAACATCCCAAAACTGTTTGTTTGATAAAGAAGGGAAATACCATACTCAACTATTTGTTATTTTGGGTTGAGGTATGAAGACATGTAATTCTGTGAGTGATGCCATGTTTTTGCAGAAAAGGAGACAGGCTACGAAACTAGCCTCCCCAATAAGTTTGAATATATTTGATTGAAGTGTTGAGGAGCTTTTCAATATGTGTTTTGAAGGATTCAAAAGTAGAGTACACATCATATTTGGATTGATGAAATAAAATCTAAGTATATCTTAAGTGTGCATCAACAATACTAAGGTAAAATCTATAACCATTTCTTGATATAGAGGATGAAGATCCCCAAAGATTAGCAATTAAAAGTTGTAATGATGAATTATAAACAGTGGTTGAGGTTGGGAAAGGTAGTTTATGGCTTTTAGACAGCTGACAAGAATTGAAGAATGTAAAATCTTTATTGATTTGCAAAGAAAGATTACATTTGTGTAAGAACTATTTTACAATTTCTATATTAGCATGTTCTTGGTGTCTATGCCAAACATCTAAAGTAATATTCATCAAAGAATTATAAGAAATTGAAAGATTTGAAGATGTCAAGCTAGTATGTAAGACTGTAGATTGAACCTATACAACCTTCATGTAAACTCCCTTCAAGCAACGTTTGGCCATTTTACCTGATCCTTAACAAAGCATTTGGATGGATAGAAAACAAAGAAACTTTATTATCTTTGACAAATTAGTGGACACTAAGTAAATTTTGAGAGATTTGAGGAACATGGAACAAATCTTGCACTTTAAATCATTTTTGAGTAATGGGACGGTAAACTAAAGAGGAGCCTTGATGAGAAATGTTCAAACCTATTCCATTTCCAATTTTGATTTTATTCTCACCTTGATATTCATTGCCAACATTGAGATTGTTCAAGTCATTTGTCACATGATGGGTAGCACCTGAATCTGGATACCAATTTGGATCATTTTGCAAATCTTTTACTGCTACATAAGCTGTCATTGGATTGGAAGTTGTTCCGTGATTATGAGACTGAAAACGATTGTTCTGCTGAAAATAAGAATTTCCAGAATTGCCAGAAAAACCAAAATTGCAAGAAGGAAAAGATGAATTAGTCGCATTTCCACTTTGAATCGTCAGCTTTGTCGGCCATACCATTGAGATTGAGATGGGATATGGAACGGGCTGAGATAGCGCTCCTTACTGCCGAGGTTACTGTGAGCCTAGCTAGCTTAACAGTGGGGCCTACTTTGAGATAGAGGATGATTGATGCACAGAGAGGTGAGGCTCACTTACAGGCCGGTTTTAGAGAGGCTAAGTCATACATGCCTAGCCACTTTACCTTTTCTACAGATAGTGCTTTGATGTATCATAAGAGGCTGTGTGTGCCTTTAGAATTGACTTTTAGAAGGGAACTGTGGAAGGAGGCTCACAGTTCTATCTTTTCTATTCATCCAGGTAGTACGAAGATGTGCACGGACCTGAGACAACACTATTGGTGGCTTGGAATGAAACTTGAGATTGCAGATTTCGTTAGTAGGTGCTTGATTTGTCAGCAAGTCAAGGCCATGAGAAAGAGTACACCAGGTTATCTTAATCCTCTGAGTGTTCCAGAATGGAAATGGGAGGAGATTTCCATAGATTTTATCAGATGTTTACCGAGGACATCAAAGGGTAACGATACCATTTGGGTGATTGTTGACCGTTTCACGAAGATCGCACACTTTATACCTGGGAGGATCACCTACCCAGTTGAGACTTGGGCACAGTTGTATTTACGGGAGATTGTCAGATTACATGGTGTGCCAATAAGAATCGTATCAGATCGGGACACTCATTTTGTCTCGAAGTTTTGGCAGAGTTTACATTCAGCCATGGGTACTGGTCTGGATTTTAGCAGAACCTTTCACCCTCAGACAGATGGTCAGACTGAGAGGGTTAACCAGATCTTGGAGGACATGCTAAGGGCTTGTGTTCTCGATTTTCGAGGTAGTTGGGATTCTTAATTGTACTTGGTAGAGTTTGCTTATAATAATAGTTACCAGGCTACTATTGAGATGGCACCATTTGAGGCACTTTACTGTAGAATGTGTCGTTCTCCCACTCATTGGGATGAGGTTGGAGAGAGAAGACTTTTGGGACCTGAGTTGTTGCAGATGACTAGCGAGTTGATCGATTTGATTAGAGAACAGATGAAAGTTGCCCAAAGTCGACAGAAGAGTTATGCTGATAAACAACGTAGTCCACTTGAGTTTGCAGTGGGGGACCACATATTCCAGAAAGTGGCAGCTATGAAAGGTGTTATGAGATTTGGAAAGAAGGGTAAGTTGAGCCCTAGGTTTATTGGCCCTTTCGAGATACTTGATCGGGTAGGAGCGGTAGCTTACCATTTGGCTTTACCACCTTCTTTATCGGCAGTTTATAATGTTTTCCATGTATCGATGCTTCAAAAATACATAGCAGATCCTGTCTACATGATTGATTATGAGCCGATAGTTTTGGATGCTAATATGTCTTATGAGGAGACACTAGTGGAGATTCTAGCATTCGAATAAAAGGTGTTGAGAAACAAAAGAATTCACTTGGTAAAGGTTCTTTGGAGAAACCAAGTGTCAGAATAAGCTACGTGGGAGCGTGAGGATGATATGTGGGCTAAATGTCCTCACCTTTTCACTTAGGGAGCTTAATTTTCAGGGACGAAAAGCCTTTTTAGGAGGGTTGATTGTAACGTCTAGTTACTTTTGAGGTAAAAAAAAATATTTATTTTATTTTAATTAAAGTATTTAAAGTTAATTTTAAAATTAATAATTTAGAATTTAGGAGTTTATTTCTTTTTAAACCTTTTAATCGTTTTATTAGCTTAAATTGGTAATGGTCGTATTAATAATTATTAACGGGCCAATTAAAATTATTAATCACCATTTGGCTAGTTTAAGAACTTCGGGTTTCGATTTATAAGTTAAAAGTCATTTAAGGGACGTAACCGTAATTTCTAAAATTCTTAAAATATCAAATTACTATTCACTTCCTCTTTAAATTTCCATTGACCAAGGAATTGACCACAAACTTCTCTTCTTTTTCTCTCTAAAGCCATGGGTCTCCTAGGGTTTGTGGGGATTTTCGATTTTCGTTCGTTTCTCGACGAATCGACTTGATTCTGGTTGCGTTGGATAGCCCTCGGTCCAAGCATTCTTTTCAACCTAACCCTAAACTCGATGATTTGAACTAAGGAAGTTGTTATAAGTGATTTTGGGGACTTCCCCTTAACCCTAAACCTGAGTTTGAGCCAAAACTCGTCCCGTTTGAAATATACAAACTATGGGCTGAATTTGGGTTGTTTATTATTGAATAATTGTATGTTGTAATTAAATTCGGGAAATCAATTATTGTCCAAAAACCCTAATTATGGTTACCCATTGAAATCGGGAACTACTAAACTACTTGAAACCAACCCGAAACATCTCTAAATTGCCTAAAAGCTGGAAAATGAAACCCATGTCTCTAAATTGCCTAAAACCTGGAAAATGAAACCCGTGACCCATTTTATTTGGAGGGGCCGAGAGCGGGTTCGTTTTATGCTTTTAGATATTGTTTGATCGATGTTTGGTTAATTATTGATTGTTAGTTGAAATTTTAATTGTAGGTGTTTTTGGACCGTTGCTTGATCGCTCTTTGGGAACTCGGGAGCAAAACCTACTTTTGCCAAGGTAAGAATAAATAGAATTTAAAGTAGCTTTAGAAACCGAATAAGTTGAACGATTTGTAGGATCGGAAGTTGAGATTAAGGTTTAATCAAAAGGATTAAAGTAAGTGAGCTAACATGCTTATGCTTGGGAGTTAGTTCTAATTGAGTGAGAGAATTCATAACTGTTTCGAAGAAAACGAGTAACTTTCAGAAGTTCTAAGTTTAGACTTACTTCGGAGTTTCCTAATGTTTATCGGAAGTTGAAGGATCCAAAGTTAATAAGGATTGTGAATAAGGAACAACATATGTTTAATAAACAATGGAGCAATGAATTGGAGACTTTTATGTTAAGTCAAAATCTCGAGTTATTTGAAAGCCGGTTGGATTGATTTATTCATTGATTTTTAGAAGTTCTTAATTGCTTGTTTTATGTATAAGAGTAATTCATGATCCATTTACCTTTATGTCCTTTCGATTATGTTGAATGTTTATATTTATTTTACTTGCACTTGAAAGCATATTCATATCATATCATATTGCATAATCGAAATTGGGAGGAATAATGAGACATGCTAAAAGACTGCGGGACTTTGCATTGTCTGGTATTATTTATTTTATGTTTATGTATATGTATCATGAGGAATGCTAAAGGACTGCGGGACATAGCATGATCGGAAGAGATGGATAATGAGATAATGATGGAACTATGCGAGTTCATATTATCTAGTATTATCCATAATTACTATGATACATATACGAGGATACAGTGTATGACTTAGCCTGCAGGAGCTTCATTACCTGTATTCAGTGGGTGAGTTAATGAGCTGAATGCTTAGTCTGCGGGAGCTTCATTACCTGTCATTAATCACTAGAGTTGAGAAGATATTATCGAAATGACTTCGTATATTATATTTTGGAGAGGGAGATAATGAAGTATAGTCAGCCTGCATGAGCTCTCATACTGTCATTATGAGTATGTGATAGTTATATTGATGTAAATGTTGTGTGCCCTTTACACTTGTTGAGCAAGATAATGAAGTATTGTTAGCCTGTGGGAGCTTTAATACTATCATTATGAGCATGTGATAGTTATATCGATGTAAAGGTTGAGTGCCCTTTACACTACCTGGGTGAGTTAATGAAGAAAATAATGTTTAGACTGCGTGTGCTAAAATTATCGTCATGAACCATAAATTATGATTGCTCAAATATGTTAAGACCGAGTGAGTTTAGCATAAGATAGTAAGACAATTGAATATAAACCTTAGATATAGTATGAGGTATTAAAGAGAATGAATAAGAAAGATATGTGTATTATGAATTCGTTCTTCTAAATGTTTGGGGAGCGAGTTTCTCTAGTGTTTGGGAGATTTGGTAATTGGGAATTGAATGCTTGATGTGAAACCTTTTGGAAGAGGTTGAGTGTTAAAGAGAATGTAAGTTTTACTTGGACACAAATCCGGATGCGGGTTTGGAGTCTAATGTTACTTTTTATTCTGTTTTTTTTCACTGGGCTTGCTTTTAGCTCATGATATTTCAAATATTTTCAGGTAATGCTCATGCTTGGGGTCGTGGGAGAGGAGCTGGTGCTGCCTGATCGAGTGATGATGATGCAGAGATGGACTAGATGTACATTTAAAAGTACATGGACTCATTTTGGTTTATTGTGTGTTTTGAAATGTAAATTGTATATAAGCTCATAAGAGTATTTCGTCTTAACTTTTGAGATTACAAACTCTTTTAAACTTTAGAAAAGAAATTGTAATTCCTTGCTTTTAAATTTCCTAATGTGAAAAATGTATATAGTTTTTGGATAGTCTAAGTTACAAACATATCCACGCCGTTTTTTTTAAATACTATGACTTCCGCTGTGTTTTAATTTTTAAACGATTTAAAAGGAGTCGGGTCGTCACAATTTATGTTCTCAATTACATGCGTTAGCTCAGAGGACTTAATGGATCTATTGTTTGGATTGAGGCCTCTAGAAGAGTTCTCAAATGGAAGTCCCAACGGATCTTTCCTTGCAGTATAATAAATTCAAAATTGTAAATGCATAAAAGAAAAACTAACCCTTGTCGAGAAGTGTCTGACTCTTCCTCGTTCTTCGATGGTTACGATCCAGGGACCACCAAAAAGATCTTCCTCACTAAGCACAAAAGAGAATCGGTGCGTGGGCACTATCTCCTTTGAAAAAAGGAAAAATTGAGAAGAAGAATTTTCTTCCCAATCACCCTATGGGCGGCGCAAGAGAGAGTGAGGAGAGGAATTTCCTGAGCCTTTACTTTAACTCTCTTGGTTGTGTGTTTTGGGGTCACCCCAAAGGTCCTATTTATAGGAGAGTAAAGGCCTCAGAAAATCTTCTGAATATCTTTTCATTTAATGAGATATATTTGAATAATAAAGATATTATATTTTATTCCCTAATAAAACATTCCATATCTTTTATTTAAATTAATCAATATTAATTTAAATATATTATTCCATATCTTCCATTTAAATTAATCATATTAATTTAAATAAGATATTCCATATCTTCCATTTAAATTAATCATATTAATTTAAATAAGATATTCCATATCTTCCATTTAAATTAATCATATTAATTTAAATAAGATATTTCATATCTTCCATTTATAATTAATCATATTAATTTAAAATAAGATATTCATATATTTTAAATAAATAAAAATGCAAACTCTTTGGTCAACCTTTTGACCAAGGGGGGCGTGTGACCCCACCATGGCTTGTCTCTTGCGAACAGGAGTTCGTAATCCACTTAGAATTAAGATCAATTGTACATGATCAACCGCTTGATAAACGAAGTGTCTTTCTGTAACGGCTTTCCTAGAAGACAGTAAGTTTATCTTAGTCCAGTCTACTACAATCTCTATTGCAGCAACACCCCCACTCCCATGTCTCTACATGAGCGATCCAGATGAGATCACTTGTGCCAATTCACAAGTGGGCCGTGTTAGTGGTGTTACCAGAAATAAGGCACCCAACCTTTATTCATGTACCACAGACTATTTGAGTTAAACATAAGTGAATCTTCCCGCATCATATGCTCACTTTAAGTTATCATACGTAACTCTGGATCTTATGATGGATTACATTTATTAAACTAATAATAAATGACAATGTAAATATTACTAATTAATAATTCCTTTATTTATTTATAGTTTAATTGGATTACATAAGATTTAGGGCAGAAACCCCAGCAATCTCCCAATTGCACTAAAGCTTTACAGAGATTTATCTAGTAATCCTAAACTACCCATATGACGCTCAAACACCTTAGCCGAAAGCGTCTTTGTAAATGGATCAGCAATATTATCCTCAGAGGCTATCTTTGTCAGTACAACATCTCCTCTTTGGACTATCTCCCTTGTCGGGTGATACTTTCTCTCTATGTGCTTTCCCCGTTTGTGGCTTCTAGGCTCTTTGGAGTTGGCTACAGCACCACTGTTATCACAGAACAGTGTTATGGGTTTGTCCATGTCTGGTACAACCTCCAGATCGGTTAAGAACTTCCTAAGCCAGACACCCTCTTTAGCAGCTTCACAAGCGGCTACGTACTCAGCTTCCATTGTGGAGTTAGCAATACAACTTTGCTTTATACTCCTCCAAACAATGGCTCCACCACAAAGTGTGGAAACTGATCCAGACGTGGATGTCCTAGAATCCTTATCTGCCTGGAAGTCAGAATCTGTGTACCCCTTGAGAATCAAATCCTCTTTACCGTACACTAGCACATGTTCTCTCGTTCTCCGAAGATACTTGAGAATATTCTTGACTGCAACCCAATGTTCATAACCAGGGTTTGACTGGTAACGGCTTACTATCCCTACTGTATAACAGATGTCGGGTCTAGTACACAACATTGCATACATTAGACTTCCAACTGTTGATGCATAAGGATACTGTCTCATACTCTCAACTTCTTGAGCAGTTTTAGGACATTGGTTCTTAGTTAAATAAATCCCATGCCTTAAAGGTAACGCACCTTTCTTGGATTTATCCATCCCATACTTGGCAACTATTTTGTCAATGTAGGATATCTGAGACAACGCTAACGTCTTGTTCTTTCGGTTCCTTATTATTTGGATACCAAGAACATATTGAGCCTCTCCCAAATCCTTTGTTTGGAATTCGTTAGCTAGCCATTTATTAACGTCCGATAATACCCTTACATTATTACCAATAAGTAAGATATCGTCCACGTACAGAATGAGAAAAACCACATCCTTGTTGAGTATCTTCTTGTAAACACAAGACTCATCAACATTCTGTTCAAAGCCATATAATTTGACCGTAGTGTCAAATCGGAATCCATAAATGGATTTTAGCAACTTACAAACTTTTTGTCCTTCACCTTGAACAATGAATCCCTCTGGTTGGAGCATATATATACTCTCTTCAAGATAGCCGTTCAGAAATGTTGTCTTGACATCCATCTGCCAAATTTCGTAATCGAAATGGGCTGCTATGGATAGAAGAGTTCTAATAGACTTTAATATAGCAACAGGAGAGAAGGTTTCCTCATAGTCCATCCCTTCCTTTTGGGAATACCCCTTTGCCACAAGTCTAGCCTTGAAAGTGTTCACTTTCCCATCGGCTCCACGTTTCCTCTTATAGATCCACCTGCACCCAATGGGTTTTACCCCAACTAGTTGATCTACAAGTTCCCAGACTGAGTTAGAGTACATGGACTCCATCTCGAGATCCATGGCTTTTAGCCATTTTTCTTTGTCAACATCCACCATTGCTTCCGTATAAGACAATGGATCCTCCAGGTCAATACCGCCATCATTGACCTGAGTTAATCCCAAATATCGTTCGGGCAACTTGGATACTCTTCCACTATGACAGGGACTTAACTGGATTTGACTAGAATTCTCTTCCTACTTGAAGAGATAGGCAAGTCAACAACAATTGTTGGCTCATTAGTGGTTTCACTTGGAATCATCTCCTCTAGTACTAATTTACTAGGAGATTTGTGGTTTCCTATATAGTCCTCTTCCAAGAATGTAGCATTTGTTGACACAAATACTTTATTCTCTTCAGTACTATAAAACAATCCACCACGCGTCTCTTTAGGGTAGCCTACGAAGAAGCATACCTTAGACCGTGATTCTAATTTCTTAGGGTTCGTTTTGAAGACGTGTCTGGACATCCCCATACTCGGAAGTGACGCAAGCTTACTTTACGTCTCGACCATAACTCAATAGGCGTTTGAAAACACTTTTAGAAGGTACCCTATTTAGGATGTATAACGAGTCTCCAATGCGTAACCCCAGGAAAGATCTGGTAATGATGAATAACTCATCATTGATCTCGTCATTTCGAGTAAGGTTTTATTTCTTCTTTCTGCTACACCGACTCACGAGGTGTACCAGGGGTGAAAGTTGGGATGTAATCCCATTTTCTATCAAGTAGTCTTTGAACTCATAGTCCATATACTCCCCACCACGATCTGATCGAAGTGTCTTGATAGATTTACCAAGTTGCTTTTCAACTTCAGCTTTAAACTCTTTGAATTTCTCAAGAGTTTCAGACTTGAATTGCAACAGGTAAATGTACCCATACCTTGAGTAGTTGTCTATAAAAGACACATAGTACTCATATCCACCTCTAGCTTTTACATTCATTGGACCACAAAGGTCTGAATGGATAAGCTCTAGTGGTTCTGTGGCTCTATTTCCTTTAGCTGAAAAAGGAAGCTTGGTCATTTTAGCGTCTATACAGGATTCACATACTGGGAGTGTACCAAGCTCTAAGTTACTTAGAGGTCCACTTTTAACCAGTCTTTGAATTCTATTGAGGTTAATATGGCCAAGCCTTAGATACCATAGAAGGGTCTCATCTTTAGAAATTCTACCTTTATTAGTTCTAGACTCTGCAGTCTGGAACAACTCAGTATTATAAAGTGTTGCACATACTAACGGTGTTAGTATATATAAATTGTTATCTTCTATTCCTGAACAAATAAAGTTTCCATCTTTTAAAATATCAACTTTATTAATACCGAAATCCACGGTATAATGTTGTTTACGAATACAACCCAAAGAAACTTTGTTCTGGTTTAAACCAGGAACATAATAAACCGTGTTCAGGAAAAAATAAACATTTTATTTAAAGGTAACTTTATATCAGCAACAACTTCAATATCCACCATCTGACCTTTGCTATTCCTTAGAGACACTTCTCTAAGCTTGATCCTTCTTCAAGAGTCACTTTAGGAACCTTTCCCTCTCTTGGAATTATTTGTAGGGTTGGTAACTCTCTTACTCTTCTTTTTCTAGACCCTTTGCTTCTTATTCTTAGTACCTGAGCAAAAGGCACCATGAGCAGTAGCAACATTTGCTTCCACAACTTTTGTTTTCTGGCCTTTCAGCAATATAGACTCAAAAGTTTGTAGCTCATTAAGAATTTAGGACATATTCATGCCCACCTTGTTCAAAATATAATTACTTTTGAACGATAAGAAGCTATCTAGAAGATTTCAAGAATCATGCTGATCTGGCTAGTCTCGTCTATAGTACCATCATTCATCTCAGCCACATTGAGATGAACCATTATGATGTACTTGAGAGCCTCATGTTTGACTTGCTCAGATGGCTTGCCAAACATCTCTTGTGCCGATTGCAGCATCTCATATGTTGTAGGCAGAGGTTCAAGTTTCTTGTATACGACTTCAGTAAGTCCAGCCAAAATATAGACACGAGCTTTCTCGTTAGCCTTGATCCAATGATCATATGCCTCTCGAACCGTTCGTGTGGCATTAGCAGGCGGTTCTGGAGGACATTCCTCCAGAAGGGTGAATTTGAGATCTTCAATAACCAGAATGGTATTGATGTTGTTTTTCCAAGTGGCGAAATTTTCACCATTCAATTTTTCAGTAGCAAGAATTGCAATAAGAGAATTCGACATAATTGCTGTAAATAAATAAACACATGCTTAGTAATACAATTTTACATATCCATTCATTCATACTTTTGGCATCTATTAAACGTGATGCATGAATGCACATTTAATGAAATTCTAAAACCTTAAAACACAATTTCAATGCCATGGTATATTAGTGAAACAGGAACGATGCCTACGTAGGCAGGTCAAGGTTCCCTCCCACTAAAATGAGACTCCTCTCAACTAATGAACATCCCGAGGCTATCTCATATCCTACAGTTCTATTAGTTACCATGTTTTGGTCCGGCGAAACATCTAAATCACTTAAATATTATTCTTGATGAGTGTCACCGAAGGGAGATTCAAACATCAAGAGTCTTAAGTATCTTTCTAAATGGATCCCTTTGAGTGTAACCCAAGTTTTAGATCGCTTAAAGTTATCTTGATGAGTGTCACTTAAGGGAGAGTCAAACATCAAGAGCTTTAAAAAATCCTATCCCAAAGAGAATCACCCGGGTATTGATTCATACGGTTACTTTCCGGAGGGAATGAGTGAAGAGTTACCAACACCACAGAAGCCCTATATGAATCTCACACATTGATTCCAACTTGGAGACCGCAGGACACGTTGTCACTTGTCCTTCTCCCACTCAATATAGCTAGCTAAGGCTTTTAACTTAGATATACCCAGGCTACCTCTAATATCTAAGTTCAATCTAACTTATAATAGCTCTTATAGATTGGTTAGATTGATTTTAATGTGAAAGCCAAGTGATTAATCTCTATTAATCCTAACACATTATGCACCGTCTCAATGAAGAGAATTATTAATAAAATATGACTCCCAGGATCGCTCCCAAGAAGAGGGGTCTCGTGTTAATGGAACGATTAAATAACCTCTTATCTTGGGCGAGCTTTCCGCTGAGTTATATTTAAATTAATAAACTCATCTTCATTAATTTTTAATTAACTCTTTAATTAAAAATAGTGACACCTCATCTTTTAGGTTTTAGTTTCAAATCCTATTTAAAACTAAACAATTAATTAAAATATTGGTTACTAAACTCTTTTAGACCATTTTAATCAAAACCTAAAACATGCTGCTAGTAATTACTAATTAACACCTTAATTAAAATTCTAGCACAATAAATATAACAATTATATTTATACAAGGCATGAGCATAATATCAATAATCTCTATTAATTATGCATGATCATGACATTTATGCATTTATGATGGGAATAATTATTTATGGCATACATTATGCATGAATAATTAATATTTATATATATCACATATATAATAATCAAATAATCAATTTTGTTTGGGATATTATTGGCCAAAACTATGAAAATTAAACCTATATCTAATATAGAAATAATCTTCATCTTGAACTTTCTCCAGGATCTCCAGAAAACGAAAACCAGAAAAACCGAGGGGAGGCACCTAGGGTTTTAACCCTAGGCGCCGCCGCCGCCCCTCCCTATTTTTTTTTCTTTTTCGTTTGCTACTTCCGCCCGCGGCAGCAGCCTCGGCTGCTGCTGCCGCAGCGCCTCCGCAGCGGCGGGGAACGCCGCCGCCGCGGGTCTTCTCCGCCTGCAGCTCGCGGTACCGACTCCTTCGATACCGGCCGGGATCCCGGTTCGCTTTTCTTTCCTCCATCGTTTCGATCGATATCCCATATGATTAAAACGATAACAAAATTTTCCTATACCCAATGAAGGGTTTACAAAATTTCTAGGAAAGAAAATCCTAGGCCAATAAATCCTAATTCAACCAAAACGCAAACCAACAATTTTAAAACCGTTTTTAAAATCGTTTTCAATTCCCAACATATAATTTTGAAAATATTATATTAACAAAACTGCTCTGATACCAGTTGTTGGGATTGAGGCCTCTAGAAGAGTTCTCAAACGGAAGTCCCAACGGATCTTTCCTTGCAGTATAATAAATTCAAAATTGTAAATGCATAAAAGAAAAACTAACCCTTGTCGAGAAGTGTCTGACTCTTCCTCGTTCTTCGATGGTTACGATCCAGGGACCACCAAAAAGATCTTCCTCACTAAGCACAAAAGAGAATCGGTGCGTGGTCACTATCTCCTTTGAAAAAAGGAAAAATTGAGAAGAAGAATTTTCTTCCCAATCACCCTATGGGCGGCGCAAGAGAGAGGGAGGAGAGGAATTTCCTGAGCCTTTACTTTAACTCTCTTGGTTGTGTGTTTTGGGGTCACCCCAAAGGTCGTATTTATAGGAGAGTAAAGGCCTCAGAAAATCTTCTGAATATCTTTTCATTTAATGAGATATATTTGAATAATAAAGATATTATATTTTATTCCATAATAAAACATTCCATATCTTTTATTTAAATTAATCAATATTAATTTAAATATATTATTCCATATCTTCCATTTAAATTAATCATATTAATTTAAATAAGATATTCCATATCTTCCATTTTAAATTAATCATATTAATTTAAAATAAGATATTCATATATTTTAAATAAATAAAAATGCAAACTCTTTGGTCAACCTTTTGACCAAGGGGGGGCGTGTGACCCCAACATGGGCCACACGCCCCTATCATCATCCAATGACAATATTGGGCATTTTATTTTCCTCTTTATTTAATGGAATAATTCCGTTAAATAATTAAATAAATAAAACTCCTTTTATTTATTCTAATAAATAAAACTCCTTTTATTTATTTCCTCATTTAATTTGATAATTTCAAATTAAATATTTAAATAGACTCTTCTATTTAAATCCCCATTAATTTTGGACAACACAAAATTAATTTAATTAAATAGACTCCTTTATTTAATCTCTTATAATTAAATAGACTCTTCTATTTAATAATTAAATAGACTCATCTATTTAATTCCACCATTAATTAAATAATTAAATAGACTCCTCTATTTAACTTCCTTTAATTAATTGAATAGACTCCTCTATTCATTTCCAATTTTCCAAAGAGAAATTAATTATATTAATTTATGTTCTCGATTACATGCGTTAGCTCGGAGGACTTAATGGACCTATAGGACTAAGCTCCAATGATCCACAATTACCTTTGATTAAAACTCCTTTTAATCAATTAATTCTCATTCATTAACTCCTAGATAACTCCACTAAATATCTAGAGTTGCACTCTTTGTACTATAGACATAGTTATGTCCATTGGCTATAATCATTAACTACACTTTGATCCTTCACAAATTAGTTCGTATCCATGGCTAGGTATTTATACCGTATTAACCTCCATGATACATCTTGTTCCTTAAGCCCAACTGATTCTCTAATGAACAACCTTACATAATCTCCATTATGCGTCTTTAACCTTTTCCTTGATCAGAGGAATATGGGGCCCCGCTGTTCAAGACCGAATCAGTCCATAAGGGAACTACTTATCTATTTTCCTATATGGAAAAGAGTGAATTCCAATTCTTGTGTAATTACGTTCCCAGCTATAAGCAAGATGCAATCCCCAAAGTGGGAGGCATATTGAGCGAACTATACGAGTCACTCTCACATATGCAAATCAAAGGCTTGTCTCTTGCGAACAGGAGTTCGTAATCCACTCAGGATTAAGATCAATTGTACATGATCAACCGGTTGATAAACGAAGTGTCTTTCTGTAACGGCTTTTCCAGAAGACAGTAAGTTTATCTTAGTCCAGTCTACTACAATCTCTATTGCAGCAACACCCCCACTCACATGTCTCTACATGAGCGATCCAGATCAGATCACTTGTGCCAATTCTGAAGTGGGCCGTGTTAGTGGTGTTACGAGAAATAAGGCACCCAACCTTTATTCATGTACCACAGACTATTTGAGTTACACTTAAGTGAATCTTCCCGCATCATATGCTCACTTTAAGTTATCATACGTAACTCTGGATCTTATGATGGATTACATTTATTAAACTAATAGTAAATGACAATGTAAATATTACTAATTAATAATTCCTTTATTTATTTATAGTTTAATTGGATTACATAAGATTTAGGGCAGAAACCCCAGCACCTATAGAACTAAGCTCCAATGATCTAGAATTACATTGATTGAACTCCTTCAATCAATTAATTCTTATAAATTAACTCCTAGATAACTCTACTAAATAAATAGAGTTACTCTCTTAGTACTATAGACATATTTATGTCCCTTATATTAACCTCCATGATACATCTTGTTCCTTAAGCCCAACTGATTCTCCAATGAACAACCTTACATAATCTCCATTATGCGTCTTGAACCATTTCCTTGATCAGAGGAATATGGTGCCTCGCTGTTCAAGATCGAATCAATCCATAAGGGAACTACTTATCTATTTTCCTATATGGAAAAGAGTGAATTCCAATTCTTGTGTAATTACGTTCCCAGCTATAAGCAAGATACAATCCCCAAAGTGGGAGGCATATTGAGTGAACTATATCGAGTCACTCTCACCTATGCAAATCAAAGGCTTGTCTCTTGCAAACAGGAGTTCGTAATCCACTCAGGATTAATATTAATTGTACATGATCAACCGGTTGATAAACAAAGTGTCTTTTTGTAATGGCTTTCCCAGAAGACAGTAAGTTTATCTTAATCCAGTCTACTACAATATCTATTGTAGCAACACCCCCACTCACATATCTCTACATGAGCGATCCAGATGAGATCACTTGTGCCAATTCAGAAGTGGGCCGTGTTAGTGGTGTTACCAGAAATAAGGCACCCAACCTTTATTCATATACCACAGACTATTTGAGTTACACTTAAGTGAATCTTCCCGCATCATATGCTTACTTTAAATTATCATAAATTACTCTGCATCTTATGATGGATTACATTTATTAAACTAATAATAAATGACAATGTAAATATTACTAATTAACAATTCCTTTATTTATTAATAGTTTTATTTGATTACATAAGATTTAGGGCAGAAACCCAAGCAATCTCCCACTTGGACTAAAGCTTTACAGAGATTTATCTAGTAATCCTAAACTACCCATATTCTCTCGAACACCTTAGCTGGGAGCGTTTTTGTAAATGGATCAGCAATATTATCCTCAGAGGCTATCTTTGTTATTACAACATATCCTCTTTGGACTATCTCCTTTATCAGGTAATACTTTATCTCTATGTGCTTTCCCCGTTTATGGCTTCTAGGCTCTTTGGAGTTGGCTACAATACCACTGTTCTCACAGAACAGTGTTATGGGTTTGTCCATGTCTGGTACTACCTCTAGATCGGTTAGGAACTTCCTAAGCCAGACGCCCTCTTTAGCAACTTCCAAGTGGCTACGTACTCGGCCTCCATTGTGGAGTCAGCAATACAACTTTGCTTTATACTCCTCCAAACAATGGCTCCACCACAAAGTGTGAAAATTGATCCAGACGTGGATTTCCTAGAATAATTATCTACCTAGAAGTCATAATCTGTGTACCCCTTGAGAATTAAATCCTCTTTACCGTACACTAGCACATGTTCTCTCATTCTGCGAAGATACTTGAGAATATTATTGATTGCAACCCAATGTTCATAACCAGGGTTTGATTGGTAACGACTTACTATCCCTACTGCAGAATAGATGTCCGGTCTAGTACACAACATCGCATACATTAGACTTCCAACTGCTGATGCATAAGGATACTGTCTCATACTATTAACTTCTTGAGGAGTTTTAGGACATTGGTCCTTAGTTAAATAAATCCCATGCCTAAAAGGTAACGCTCCTTTCTTGGATTTATCCATCCCATACTTGGCAACTACTTTGTCAATGTAGGATGTCTGAGACAACGCTAACATCTTGTTCTTTCAGTTCCTTATATTTTGGATACCAAGAACATATTGAGCCTCTCCCAAATCCTTCATTTGGAATTCGTTAGCTAGCCATTTCTTAATGTCCGATAATACCCTTACATTATTCCCAATAATTAAGATATCGTCAACGTATAGAATGAGAAAAACCACATCTTTGTTGAGTATCTTCTTGTAGACACAAGACACATCAACATTCTATTCAAAGCCATACGTTTTGATCGTAGTGTCAAATCTTTTGTTCCAAGACCTTGAAGCTTGCTTTTATAACTAAATAGATTTTAGCAACTTACAAACTTTTTTTCCTTTACCTTGAACAACGAATCCTTCTAGTTGGAGCATAGAGATACTCTTGGCAAGATACCCATTAAGAAATGCGGTTTTGACATCCATCTGCCAATTTCATAATCGTAATGTGCAGCAGTGGATAAGAAGATCTAATAGACTTTAATATAGCAACTGGGGAGAAGGTTTCTTCATAGTCAACCCCTTGCTTTTGAGTATACCCCTTTGCTACAAGTCTAGCCTTGAAAGTCTCCACTTTCCCATCGGCTCCTCGTTTCCTCTTGTAGATCCACTTGCACCCAATGGTGGTTGATCTACAAGTTCCCAGACTCAGTTGGAGTAACATGGACTCCATCTCAAGATCCATAGCTTTATGCCTTTTTTTTTGTCAACATCCATCATTGCTTTCTTATAAGACAATGGATCCTCCAGGTCAATACCACCATCATTAACCTGAGTTAATCCCAAATATCATTCGGGTAACTTGGGTGCCCTCCCACTACGACGAGGACTTAACTGGATTTGACTAGAATTTCTCTTCCTATTTGAAGAGATAGGCAAGTCAATAACAATTGTTGGCTCATTAGTGGTTTCACTTAGAATCATCTCCTCTAGTACTAATTTACTAGGAGATTTGTGATTTCCTATGTAGTCCTCTTCCAAGAATATAGCATTTGTTGACACAAATACTTTATTCTCTTCAGTACTATAAAACAATCCACCACGCGTCTCTTTAGGGTAACCTACGAAGAAGCATACCTTAGACCGTGATTCTAATTTCATAGGGTTCGTTTTCAGCACGTGTGCTGGACATCCCCATACTTGGAAGTGACGTGAGCTTAATTTACGTTCCGACCATAACTCAATAGGTGTTTCTAAAACACTTTTAGAAGGTACCCAATTTAGGATGTATAACGCAGTCTCGAATGTGTAACCCCAGAAAGATTATGGTAATGATGAATAGCTCATCATTGATCTCGTCATTTCGAGTAAGGTTCTATTTCTTCTTTCAGCTACACCATTCTGCTGAGGTGTACCAGGTGCTGAAAGTTGGGATGTAATCCCATTTTCTATCAAGTAGTCTTTGAACTCATTGTCCATATACGATCTGATCGAAGTGTCTTGATAGATTTACCAAGTTGTTTTTCAACTTCAGCTTTAAACTCCTTGAATTTCTCAAGAGTTTCAGACTTGAACAGCAACAGGTAAATGTACCCATACCTTGAGTAGTCGTCTATAAAAGACACATAGTACTCCTATCCACCTCTAGCTTTGACATTCATCGGACCACAAAGGTCTGAATGGATTAAGGTCTAGTGGTTCTGTGGCTCTATTTTCTTTAGCTGAAAAAGGACGCTTGGTCATTTTACCCTCTATACAAGATTCACATACTGGGAGTGAACCAAGCTCTAAGTTATTTAGAGGTCCACTTTTACTCAGTCTTTGAATTCTATTGAGGTTAATATGGCCAAGCCTTAGATTCTATTGAAGGGTCTCATCTTTAGAAATTCTACCTTTATTAGTTCTAGACTCTGCATTATGGAATAACTCAGTATTATAAAGTGTTGCACATACTAACGATGTTAGTATATATAAATTGTTATCTTCTATTCCTGAACAAATAAAGTTTCCATCTTTAAAAATATAAACTTTATTAATATCAAAATCTTCGGTATAATGTTGTTTACGAATACAACCCAAAGACACTATGTTCCGGTTTAAACTAGGAACATAATAAACAGTGTTCAGGAAAATAAACATTTTATTATTAAAACATAACTTTATATCAGCAACAGCTCCACCATCTGCCTATGCTATTCCTTAGAGACACTTCTCTAAACTTGATCCTTCTTCAAGAATTACTTTAGGAACTTTTCCTCTCTTGGAATTATTTGTAGTGATGGTAACTCCCTTACCCTTCTTCTTCAAGAACCTCTACCTCTTATTCTTAGTACCTGAGCCAGAGGCACCATAAGCAGTAGCAACATTTGCTTCCACAACTTTTGTCTTCTTGCCTTTCAGTAATATAGACTCGAAAGTTTATAGCTCATTAAGAATCTAGGACATATCCATGCCCACCTTGTTCAAAATATAGTTATGTTTGAACGATAAGAAGCTATCTGGAAGATGCTGATTTGGCTAGTCTCGTCTATAGTATCATCATTCATCTCAGCCACATTGAGATGGACCATTATGATGTACTTGAGAGCCTCATGTTTGACTTGCTCAGATGGCTTGCTAAACATCTCTTGTGCCGATTACAGCATCTCATGTGCTGTAGGCAGAGGTTCAAGTTTCTTGGATACGACTTCAGTATGTCCAGCAAAAATATAGACACGAGCTTTCTCGTTAGCCTTGATCCAGCGACCATAAGCCTTTCTTATAGTTCGAGTGGCATTAGCAAGTAGTTCTGGAGGACATTCCTCCAGAATGGTGAATTTGAGATCTTAATAACTAGAATGTTATTGATGTTGTTTTTCCAAGTGGTGTAATTTTCAGCATTCAATTTTTCAGTAGTTAGAATATCAGTTAGAGAGTTATGCTGATAATAAATAAACACATGCTTTAGTAATACATTTTTACATATCCATTCATTCATACTTTTGCCATCCATTAAACATAATGCATGAATGCACATTTAATAAAATTCTAAAACCTTAAAACACAATTTCAATGTCATGGTATATTAGTGAGACAAGAATGATGAATACGTAGGCAGGTCAAGGTTCCCTCCTACTAAAATGAGACTCCTCTCAACTAATGAACATCCCTAGGCTATCTCATATCATACAGTTCTTTAGTTGCCATGTTTTGGTCAGGCGAAACATCTAGATCACTTAAATATTAATTTTGATGAGTGTCACCGAAGGGAGAGTCAAACATCAATACTCTTAAGAGTCTTTCTAAATGAATCCCTTTGACTGTTACCCAATTTTTAGATCGCTTAGAGTTATTTTGATGAGTGTCACCGAAGGGAGAGTCAAACATCAAAAGCTCTAAAAAATCTTATCTTGAAGAGAATCACCCGGGTATTTATCCATACAGTTACTTTCAGGAGGGAATGAGTGAAGAGTTACCAACACCACAGAAGCCCTATATGAATCTCACTCATTGATTCCAACTTGGAGACCCCAGGACATATTGTCACTTGTCCTTCTCCCACTTAATATAGCTAGCTAAGGCTTTTAACTTAGATATACCTTGGCTACCTCTAATATCTAAATTCAATCTAACTTATAATAGCTCTTATAGATTGATTAGATTGATTATAATGTGAAAGCCAGGTGATTAATCTCTATTAATCCTAACATATTATGCATTGTCTCAATGAAGAGAATTTTCAATAAAATATGACTCCCAGATCGCTCCCAGTTAGAGGAGTCCTGTGTTAATGGAACGATTAAATAACCTCTAATCTTGGGCAGAGCTTTCTCGCCAGAGTTATATTTAAATTAATAATTTCAACTTCATTAATTTTCAATTAACTCTTTAATTAAAAATAATGAGACCTCATCTTTTAGGTTTTAGTTTCTTATCCTATTTAAAACTAAACAATTAATTAAAATATTGGTTACGAAACTCTTTTAGACCATTTTAATTAAAACCTAAAACATGTTGCTAGTAATTATTCATTAACCCCTTAATTAAAATTCTAGCACAATAAATATAACATTTATATTCATACAAGACATAAGCATAATATCAATAATCTCCATTAATGATCCATGATCATGGCATTTATGCATTTATGATGGGAATAATTATTTATGGCATACTTTATGCATGAATAATTACTATTTAATTATATCTAATATATAATAAATAAATAAGCAATTTTGGTTGGGATAATATTGGCCAAATCTATGAAAATTAAAATCTATATCTAAATATAAATTAATTTCCATCTTGAACTTCTCCAGGATCTCCAAAAAACGAAAACCAGAAAAACTGATGGGAGACACCTAGGGTTTTAACCCTAGGTGCCGCCCCCCCATAAAAATATTTTTTTTTCGTTGAAGCAGGCGAGCGGCGGCGACGGGCAGCGCCACAGCCGTGGTGGTGCTTTCCACCTGCAGCTCGCGTTACTGACCGGGATCCAGTTCGCTGGTATGGAATTTGGTCCATAGGATTACTAGCCTTCATTTTACTCTCACTAGCATTTTTATGCTAATGTCTCTACACTTACAATTTTCCAGGTAAATCTTGACGTAGGAGACGGGGTAGAGTAGGTGGGGCCGTTTAATTTCTCAAAGCAATGAATGGACAAGAACATCCAACAGGGTCACTTTTGTATAGCATTCTTGAAATCCTTTGTTTATACTTTATAATTTTCTTACTTTGTGTTTTGGAGCTCGGAAGGGCGTTTGTTTATAAATGTACAAGTCATATGATTTTAAGTCATTTTTAGAAGTTTATTTACAAGTTAGAATGCGCATTCCATTTTTATCGCTTTCTCTGATTGAGGCCAATGTAAATAGGTTTTGGATAATCCGAATTTTAAACAAACCCATGCCCTTTTTTTTATTAAAAAAAACCAAGTCTTCCGTGTGACTTTGAAATTAAGGAATTTAACATAATTGGGTCATTACGCTACCAACCTATTAAATAATATATATATATATATATATCCTAACTAATAGATTCGAGTTAAAAAAATCCCCTATATTTTATAACTTATTCACAAGTCAACAAATGCGTCAGAAATGTGGTGCTTATGGGTACTTGTTTTTTAGAAGCCCCTAGTATGCAGGTAACGTTGTGAAGTGCTCTAGCTTTGGGGATCACTTTGAGATTCTCTTGTTTCTCTTTGGTTACTCGTTTTGCTAGTTTTTGGTTTAAGAGGTGAACTGTCCGAAGTTTTTGGTGAAGACTAATGTTTGTTGCTCTCCATGGTGGCTCAGTAGTTTTCTTTGCTTCTTTAGAGATTCTTTGTGGCGTGTTTCTTTGCTTGTTTGTGGCTTGTTGCCCTTGTCTTGCTTTGTTTTTGTGGCTTGTTACCCTTGTTTTTGTTTTGTTTTCCTTTTTCTGGCTTGTTACCTAGTCTGGTTTCCTTTCTAGCTTGTCAGGAGGAAGTCTTTGTGCCTTGGTCTCCGGCACTGGGAATTTTTTTAATTGCAATACATAAACATTTTTGTGAAAAAAAAAATTTCAACTCTAAACAATTCCAACACAACAAAAATCACACCTTCAACCCATTGAAAAAAAGAAAAAAGAAAAAAACCCATCTCTCACAGAGCAATCATTCCATCAGCACAAGAGGACTTTAATTTTTTAGGTAAATATTTAATATGACTTTGATTTATTATCTCGCCATAATTGAAGCAAAAAATAACAGGCTTACAAAGCTTGAATTAAAAAACTTGGTTCCTTATCCATCATTTAGACCGATATTGAAGGGGATTGAAATTCAAATTAAAAAAAATATAGAGAAATAACCTTAGAAGCAATGCAAGAATAGATTTAACAAGAATAATAATTTAGTATATTTGTTTTATTTAATTAAATTGTTAAATTGGTTAAATGGGTCCAAAAGGTAAATTTCAAACTGGAAGGGTTTCGACTGAAACTCGGTTTTAGGGTTAAGGGAAAGTTTTCAAAAACTCTTAAAACAACGTCCGTATTTACAAACACCGAGTTTCAAGACAAGAAATCGAAGGAATCAAGAGAAAACTCCATTAAAACACTATTTGGAGCTTAGGGTTTCAAGATGAACTTACTGAGAACTCCGTATATCACGGGAGAAAGGCACGATCGTTGGGTGGAAAAGAATCCTAGACCCGAGATCTTTCCAACGCACCTGAAATCAAGTCGATCGGTTGAGAAACGAACAAAGCCCAAAAATTTCTCTTTCCCTTTTGATCCCCATGGCAATGAGAGAAAGAATGGATGAGTGATTTGGTCAATGATGGTCAAAGGAGATTTAAAGAAGATTAGGTAATAGTGTTTTGATATTTTTAAGAATTTTGAAAATAACGGTTGCGTCCTTTTATGACTTTTGACTTATAAATCGAAACCCGAAGTTCTTAAACTATCCCAATGGTGATTAATAATTATTAATTGGCCCGTTAATAATTATTAATATCACCATAACTTATTTAAATAAATAAAGCCATTAAAATGACTTAAATCGAAATAAACTACTAAATTCTAATTTACAGATAAATAAATAAACTTTAATTACTTAAATTAAAATAAAATAAATAAATTTTTTTTATCACAAATTAACGGGACGTTACATTGTATGATTTTAATTAATCATACATACATGCATCATGATATAATATGTGTTATTATATGCTAATGTATGTGAAGCATGCTATAATTTTATTTTATAAATGTTATTATCGAAAATTATATAATTTTATTCTAATTGTTTTTAGAATTAAAAGCATGTTTATTTAGTTAAAATTCAAAAGTTAAATCCAGTTTAAAAGTTGAATAGAAACTAAATGAATTATTTGTAATATGGAATTATTGTTTAGACAATTTGGCCAAAATCCATAAAAGATAAACAAATAGAAACTTTTAATTAAGAGTTAATTAAAAATTAATAGTTGAGAATAATTGAATTGAATGGATCTCTGGCGAGAAAGCTCTGCCCAAGCGATGAGGTTTCATAAAGTTCCCTTAACACGAAGCTCCTCTAACTGGGAGCGATCTCGGAGAAAAGTTCAAATTAATAAATCGAAATTATTAAGACGGCTCATAATGTGATTAGTTTTAATTAGGAAAACTTGAACAATCATTTTTCTAAAATTAATCTAACCAATTTAAGAGTTAAAGTTGATTAGGTGTAACGTCCCGTTATTTTTGAAGTGAATTTTTTTTTATTTAATTTATTTAATTAAAACATTTAAGGTTAGTTTAAATTTAGTATTTTCGAATTTAGTAGTTATTTTCTTTCAAAAACCTTTTTATCCCTTTTACTACTTTAAATTAGTTTCAGTGACGTTAATAATTATTAACGGGCCAATTAATAATTATTAATCACCTTTTGATTCATTTTAGATCTTCCGGTTTCGTTTTATAAAATAAATCATTTAAAAAGGACGTAATCGTCATTTTCTAATTTCTTAAAAATATCTCATTTTACTATTCATGATCTTCATCTTTAAATAGTCAACCTTTGGTCAAACATTTCATTTCTCTTCCTCCTTCTTCTTCCTCTTGGGGCCGAGACTTGGTCTCTCTCTCTCTCTCTCTCTCTCTCTCTCCCCCTCTTTGGCTTTTCATAAATGCTCGGTGGATCGACGTAATTTCAGTTGCTTTGAAAAGCTCTTATCCCGAGGATCGATTCTAACCTAACAATCGAGGTTTTCGTCCGTTTTCCAAAGGCCTCAAGGTATGACAAAGTTTCTAAATTCAAGCTTTGAATAGTGTTTTAATGGAGGTTGAGATTGAAATCTTCAAATTCACACACCGAAGCTTGAAGAATTCAATCGTGGAAGTCGTTTTATGCAATTTTAGAAACTTTCCTAAACCCTAAAACCGAGTTTGATTCGAAAAGTCGTCCCTTGTTATTTTCTCTCACTTGACCTTGGTTAGGGTGTTTAGTTTGCTACGATTTTACGTTTTGCTTAATTTTTCGGAAATCGATTATGATGTAAAACCCTAAAATATGGTGACCCATTGATATCTCGGTTTTCAAAGTATCCTAAATGTAACGTCCCGTTACTTTTAGAGGTAATTTTTTTTTATTATTTTAATTTTAATTAAAGCTTTTAAGATTAGTTTAAATTCAGTAATTTCGATTTTAGTAGTTATTTTCGTCCGAAATTCTTTTTAATCTTTTTAATACTTTAAATTCGTTTCGGTGACATTAATAATTATTAATGGGCCAATTAATAATTATTAATCACCTTTAGATTAAATTACGAGCTTCGGGTTTCATTTTTAAAGTAAAATTAGAAGAAGGACGTAGGCGTCATTTCCCAAATTCTTAAATATCTAAAATACACTATTCACCTTCTCTTAAATATCAACACTTAGGCAAATTTCATCATTTTTCTCTCCTTTTCTTTCCTTGGGGCCGAGAGCAACATTACCCAATTCCCAAATTTTGTGTTTTCTTTATTTCTCGGTAGATCGTCTCGATTCTACTTCCGTTGGAAAGCCCTTGGCCCGAGCATCATTTCCAACCTACCAATCGAGATTTTCACTCGTTTTCTCGAGGCCTTAAGGTATGTCAAAGTTTCTAAAACTTGATGTGAATAGTGTTTTAATGGAGGTTTTGAGTTGAAATCTTCAAATTCATTCATTGAAGCTTGAAGATTTCAATTGGGAAAGTCGTTTTGGTCAATTTTAGAAACTTCCCCTAATCCCTAAAACCGAGTTTGAGCCGGAAACCCGTCCCATATGAATTTCCCTCACGTGACCATGATTAGGATGTTAGGGTTATTATGTTTTTGCTATTTACTTAATTTTTTCGGAAATAGATTAATGTACAAAACCATAAATTACGGATATCCATTGTTGTTGCGAACCTCCAAAGTATCTGAAACCAACCCGAAACACCTCTAAAATTCATAAAAGCCGGAAAATCAAACCCGAACCTCAATTTCCCTTGTATGGCGGAGAGCACCATAGGGAGGAAATCCGGGATTTTTATCGTTTTATGCGTTTAGATGTTGTTTGTTCGATTTCCGATTAATTAATGTTATTAGGTGTAATTCATTTGTAGGATTGTGAATTGTTTGGGTGTTGACAACCTCGGATTAATCGGAGCTTTTTTACAAGCTAAGGTGAGTTTAAAATGGAAGTTAGTTGTCTTATGAATTACGTTTCGTTATGATATTGTTTATCGATGTTAAGAGGGAACTAGCTTCTTAGAATTAATGTTTGGTTGGAGACTTTAATTCAGAAGTGAGTGGAGAGGATTTGGAATTATGGTTAGTTCGGTAAAAAGGAAACATCGGAGTGGTTTGGAAGTATTGTGAAGTGAATTGGAGATGTTAGTCGGAAGTGGAAGTTTAAGTTACCTTGAGTGGTTTGGAAATTAAGTAGCTTAGATGTTACACTTGAGTGATGATTCGTGTAATCTAAGTAGTTAGGTTCTTTAATAACTTAGTAGAATTCCTTGAAGATTATCTAATTTGTTGGAGACCTTGAGCACATTGATTCGGCACATGATAGTATGTTGATATCGATCCATACGTATCATGGTGCGATGATTTGTGGAGACAGTGAGCACATTGATTCGGCACATGATAGTATGTTGATATCAATCCATACGTATCATGGTGCGATGATTTGTGGAGACAGGGAGCACATTGATTCGACACATGATAGAATGTTGATATCGATCCATACGTATCATCGTGCGATGATTTGTGGAGACAGTGAGCACATTGATTCGGCACATGATAGTATGTTGACTTTGATCCATACGTATCATAGTGCGATGATTTGTGAAGACAGTGGGCACATTGATTCGGCACATGATAGTATGTTGATATCGATCCATACGTATCATGGTGTGATGATTTGTGGAGACAGTGAGCACATTGATTCGGCACATGATAGTATGTTGATATCGATCCATAAGTATCATAGTGCGATGATTTGTAGAGACAGTGAGTACAATTGATATGGTACATGATAGTATGTTGACTTCGGTCCATACGGTATTATGGTACTATGATTTGTTATATGGTACGACTGTACGTGGTATGTTGATTTCGATCCATACAATAACACGTTACAATGAAACTTGTTTGGTAATAAGATAGTTAATATTACATTTACATATTCTTTAGAATTGTGTAGTAAGGCTTAGTAATGATTGTTACTTTTACTTTAAGTTCTTAATTCAATTTTATGGCATTGAAAGACTATCTCGAGTAATATTTTACTATCGTTTGATTGTATGGAAATTGGAAGTGTGGATATGGGTAGTAATGAGCATTTTAGGCCTTTGGACACGATTTTTTGTATGAAATTTAGTTCATAGGATTACTTGCTTTTGTTTTACTCTCACTAGCATTTATGCTAATGTTGCTACACTTACAAATTTTCAGGTAAACCTCTTTCCAAGAAGCGTGGTAGAGGAGGTGGTGCAGCTTGACTTGCCGAGATGGTGAATGGACAATATCGAAACCTTTTTGGTTTAGCATTCTTAGAAATGCTTGTAAATTATTTCTAACTTCCATAACTTGTGTATTTTTGAGCCCGAGAGGGTATTTGTCTAAAATTGCATAAGTTTTTATGATTCAAAGTTTGTTTGAGAGTTTAAATTATATGATGGAATACGTATTCCCGATTTATAGCTTTCTCTGAATATGGGTTGTAAAAACAAGTTTTGGTTATTCGATTTTTAGACGAACCCATGCCGTTTTTCTTTAAAAATCGAGTCTTCCGCTGTGCATTTGAATTTAAAGAATTTAACGGAAAGCGGGTCGTTACACTAAATCAACCCGAATCACCTCTAAAAGTGCATAAAAGATGAAAAACCGAACCCGAGTCCTCTCTCCCTTGTTTGGTCGTGGGTCCCTTATGCTTAATTATGGGTTTTCATCGTTTTATGCATTTAATTGCCGTTTGTTCGATTTTCGGTTAATTAATGAATATTAGGTGTTTTCATTATGTAAGATTGTGATCGAGCGCGTGATTTTGATCTCAGCATTTTGGAAGCTTGGATTTCACAATCTAAGGTGAGTTTAAAATGGAAGTTAGTGATTTTATGAATTATATTTCATTACGATATTGTTTATCGAGGATAAGAGGGAAACTAAGTTCTGGAAGTTAATACTTGGTTGGAGACTTTAACTCGGAAGTGAGTGGAGTGACTTTGGAAATCTTACGAATTTGGAAGTGAAAGGTAAAACTTGAGTGGTTTGGAAGTCAAAGAGCCTTGAAGTTGCACTTGAGAGTTAATTAGTGTAACTTAGGTAGTTTATGTTCTTTAGTAGAATTCTATCTAACTTACTAGGGAACTTGATGATTGTGACATGGTAATACCGTACGGGCTTAGTATGTGATATTGATCCATATGGTATACCCGATACTATGATTGTGATATGGTAATACCGTACGGGCTTAGTATGTGATATTGATCCATATGGTAAACCCGATACGATGATTGTGACATGGTAATACCGTACGGGCTTAGTATGTGATATTGATCCATATGGTAAACCCGATACAATGATTGTGACATGGTAATACCATATGGGCTTAGTATGTGATATTGATCCATATGGTAAAGCCGATACGATGATTGTGACATGGTAATACCGTATGGGCTTAGTATGTGATATTGATCCATAGGGTATACCCGATACGATGATTGTGAGATGGTAATACCGTACGGGCTTAGTATGTGATATTGATCCATATGGTAAACCCGATACGATGATTGTGACATGGTAATACCGTACGGGCTTAGTATGTGATATTGATCCATATGGTAAACCCGATACGATGATTGTGATATCGTAATACCGTACGGGCTTAGTATGTGATATTGATCCATATTGTAAACCCGATACGATGATTGTGATATGGTTATATTGTATGGGCTTAGTATGTGATATTGATCCATATGGTAAACCCGATGCGATGATTGTGATGTGGTAATATCGTACGGGCTTAGTATGTGATGTTGATCCATATGGTAAACCCGATACGATGATTGTGATATGGTAATACCGTACGGGCTAGTATGTTGATGTTGATTCATACAGTAAACCCGTTACGATGAAACTGGTTTAGTAAAAAGGAATGTTAATGTTACAGTTACATATACTTATTAGAATGGATAGAAAGACTTAGTAATAACCGGTACTTTTACTTTAACTCTTAATATCGTTACTTTACAAGAAGCATATTATGTATCGTTATTATGTGTGGAATTTGGAATGTGGAATGGGTAGTAAAAGTGAAATATAGACCTTTGGACACAATTTCTGAAATGGAATTTGGTTCATAGGATTACTTGCTTTCATTTTACTCTTACTAGCATTTTTATGCTAATGTTGCTACAATTACAATTTTTCAGGTAAGAATCGCGGTAGAGGATGAGGTAGAGGAGGTGGCGCCGCGTGACTTATCGAGATGATGAATGGACAGGAACATGACTGTTTTGGGTGTAGCATTCTTGAATGCTTATAAACATTTCATCACTTTTTTTTTATGTTTCATTTTCAGCTCGATGGAGCATTTGTATAATTTGTATATATTTTTGAACTTTAGACCTTTCTTTAGAAGTTTCATCATAGTATGGAATGCGCATTCCAGGTTTATTGTCTTTTCTGAAATTGGGTTGTAAACAGATTTTGGATAATCCGATCGAACCCATGCCGTTTTTCCGTAAAAATCATATTTCCGCTGTGCACTTGAATTTAAAGAATTTTACAAGTTTTGGTTCGTTACATTAGGTTAATTAAAACTTGGACTAATGAATTAGCCTAAATTAGTCTAAGTTATGAAACCCTAACTTGAAATATTAAGAGGGAGAAGGAAACATGTCAATGTATCCTATGGTCTCCACTAATGGGCTCAAAATATGAGATTTATACAAGGCCTCTGTAACACTGCTGCTGGTGTTCATTCCCATAAACACTCTTAAATTTTTATTTAAAAGACTAAATTAGTGGGTTACATTTAAAAAGAAATTTGATAAAGTCTGTTATCAAAATTCTGGACCAAACACACGGTAAACAATGACATAGGAATATAAGTTATTCTGGAGTTCTCAATTGTTCGAGTGGCATCTCATTTTAATGATGGTAACTAACCTATCATTTGACGGCACTTCACTGGTATCATTAAAATATCGTGACATAGTATTATGTTTTAGGGATTTTCTGTTCATTAATATGTTCGCATTCATGCATCATATTTAATTATATGTCTGTAACGTCCCATTATTTTTTTGAAGTGATTTTTTTTTTAATATTTCATTTATTTAGTTATTTATTTTAATTAAAGTATTTAGTTTAATTTTAGAATTAGTAATTTAGAATTTAGTACCTAATTTCGTTCAAAAACCTTTTTAATCATTTTATTAGCTTAAATTAGTTTTAGTCATATTAATAATTATTAACGGGCCAATTAATAATTATCAATCACCATTGGGTCATTTTAAAAGCTTCGGGTTTCGTTTTATAAGTTAAATCACTTGAGGGACGTAACCGTCATTTTCCAATTTCTTAAAAATATCCTAATACTATTCATTCTCCTCTTTAAATATAAAAATTAGACAAATTCCAAACAAATTCTTTCTCTTCTCTCAGCCATGGACGTCCAAGCAAGAGTTCTTTGAGCTCTTGGGTTTTCATCGATTCTTGACCCTTTTCGATGATTTTTGTTGCGTTGGATTGCTTGGGACGTGGGCTTTCATTCCATCCTAACCTTGTACCGTTTCTCGTTCTCTAAGGGAAGTCCTAAAAAGTGATTTTTCAAAACTTTTTCCATGAATTTCTTTATTTTTGTTTATAAATGAGTTTTGGAGTTGAAATCACGTGTTTCCATCATGAAATTTGACGATTTTGAGCTTGGATTTTCGAAAAACACTATTCATTCAAAAACACTATTCATCTGAAAATCTGTTTTCTTATTTAGTTATGGTTTATAATTTGTATTCGACCGGTGTTATTGTAGGTTTTGATAATTGTACGAGAGGTAATTCGTTCGGCACTTTGGAAGCTCGATTTCAAATCTAAGGTGAGTTTAAAGTGGAAGTTTGTAATTTTATGAATTAAGTTTCATTACGATTTTGTTGATCGAGGTTAAGTGACAAAACAATCTCCTAGGAGTAAATACTTTTTGGTTGGTGACTTTAGACTCGGAAGTTAGCGAAGTGACTTTGGAGTTTTTAGTGAATTTGGGTGGAAGAACAAGTTTGAGTATATTTGGAAGTCTTGTGAGACGAAATTGGGAAGTTTAGATGAAATTGGAGAGTTTAGATGAAAGTGGAAGTTTAAGATACTTTGAGTAGTTTTAGAACAAAGTAGCTTAGAGGTTATCCTTAGAAGTATTAAAGATTATAGAGATTTTGAGAAAAAGTTGGGAACTGAAATTACTTTAGGTAGTTATGACTAAAGTAAAGTAAAGGAAATGTTTGGAAGTTAACTCGTGGTTATGGTAATGGCTTGGAAATTATTCTTGTGATTTAAGATGATTTATTGTCATTCGTGACATGATGATGTTAAACCTCGATTTTGCTTATTTGGGAGTTATAAGACTTCGTGGAATATGGCATCAGTGATGATATTGGTCAGTGTTTTCACAAACTTATTACCTTGTGTGAGTAATAAGGATTGTATTTTAATATGGTAATAATGTGGAGTATGAAAGTTCCAATGATAATAAGGTTTGATGTGGATTGTTGTAGTGCCGTGGAATACGGAATCATGATGATAGTACGATTGATATACTCAGGATTTTTGGTAAGAGGCAACACTTTAAGTACAAAAGATAAGCATGTTATTGAGTGTAATTGTAGTATGATTGTATTGTTTGTTAGTTGTTTGTGTTGAGGTGCTCATTTAATGAACCGATTTATGGATATATGTGTAGTCCATGGATGAAAGAGACTATGGGCGTCACTATATCAGGATACTTGTGGATAGGTGTAGTCCATAGATGAAAAAGGCTATGGGCATCACTTATCAGGATACTTACGGATATATGTGTAGTCCATAGATGAAAAAGGCTATGGGCGTCACTTATCAGGATACTTATGGATATATGTGTAGTCCATGGATGAAAGAGGCTATGGGAGTCACTATATCAGGATACTTGTGCATAGGTGTAGTCTATGGATGAAAGAGGCTATGGGCGTCACTTATCAGGATACTTATAGATATGTGTAGTCCATAGATGAAAGAGGCTATGGGCGTCACATATCGAGATACTATGTGATATAATCTTGTGATATAACAGGTTCATAGATGAAGCAGGCTATGAGCGGGTGTTATATGGCAAGATTGGCAGATAGGTCGAGTTCATATAATGAGCATCCCATCTTGTTTGTTAGTGGTTACGTAGATACATGCTTATCCTTTGTACAAGTGTTTGGTTTTCGATGGTAATACTTTATATGGTAATATGTGGAGACTTATGGTAATTCGAGAATTGGTAGTATATGATATGTGATTTGGTAAGACCGTACGTATTAGTATGTTGATGTTGATCCATACGATAACACGTTACGATGATACGTGATTTGGTAAGACCGTACGTGTTAGCATGTTGATGTTGATCCATACGGTAACACGTTACGATGATATGTGATTTGGTAAGACCGTACGTGTTAGCATGTTGATGTTGATCCATACGGTAACACGATACGATGATATCTGATTTGGTAAGACCGTACGTGGTAGTATGTTGATGTTTATCCATACAGTATCACGTTACGAGGACACTTGATATAGTATCGCCGTACGTGTTAGTATGTTGAGGTGGTAACATATGGTAACACGTTACGAGATATTTAGATGTGGTAATATGATATGGTATTATGATTTGGTACGGATTTGGTATTAGATGTGGCTCGATAGGATTTGGAAATTGGGAAACTGATTGGTGTATGATTATGATGATTTGGAAGTACATAATGGGTAGTAAAGAGAAAGTTAGGTCTTTGGAACCAATTTTCGGTATGGAATTTGGTCCATAGGATTACTGGCTTTCATTTTATTCTCACTAGTATTTTTATGCTAATGTTGCTACTCTTATTTTTTGGTTTTCTAGGTAAATCTCGTCAAGAAAAATGTGTAGAGGAGGTGGAGCTGTTGGACTTATCGAGATGATTGATGGACAAGAACAGGGACACTTTTGTATAGCATTCTTGGAATGCTTTGGTTATACTTTCTACTTTTCTTACTTTGTGTTTTGAGCTCGGTAAAGTAATTGTCTAAAATTGTAAATGTCTTATGGTTTTAAAGTTCTTTCAGAAGTTTACTTTTAAGCTGGAATGCGCATTCCAATTTTTATTGCTTTCTCTGAATTGGGTCAATGTAAAAAGGTTTTTGTTTATCCGAGTTTTAAACGAACCCATGCCGTTTTTCTTTAAAAATCGAGTCTTCCGCTGTGCATTTGAATTTAAAGGATTTTACAGTATCGGGTCGTTACAATGTCGAAATTTTATATATGAATGTTGAAAGCATGTTAGATTACTAAGATAAGGTTTATTTAAATTTTCAGTAACATGACATCTGCTTTAGTCACAATCCTTGGAAAGAACAAACTAAATGGAGATAACTACACCTCCTGGAAAAATGAAATGAACACCATTCTCGTGGCAGAAGACCTGAAATTTGTTCTTAGTGAACTTAAACCTGATACACCTGCTACCAATGCTCCTAAAGCTATAAAGGATGCATATGAGAGCTGGGTCCGGGCCAATGATATGGCCCGTGTTTATTTGATGGCTGGGATGAGTGACGTCTTAGCCAAGAAACATGAACCAATGGTAACAGCTTTGGAAATAGCTAATTCTGTGCAGGGCATGTTTGGCCAACTATCAAAACAAGCACGTCATGAGGCTATAAATTCAATTTATAACACTCAAATGAAACAAGGCACATCTGTTCGTGATCATGTTTTGACAATGATGAACTACTTTAACATAGTTGAAATGAACGGGGCCATGATTGATGACGAGTCCCAAATAAGCTTTATATTGGAATCTCTCCCACAGAGTTTTTTCAATTTTAAAAGCAATTTGGTCATGAACAAACTGAGCTACTCCATTACTCAATTGCTAAACGAACTTCAAACCTTCGAAGCAATGAAAAAGGAAAACAACAAATCGGGAGAAGCAAATGTTGTCTTCAATGCTTCTAAGAAGAAAAAGAGCTCTACTGCTAAAAAGAATAAGCTCAATGCTAAGAAGAAAGCATTTAAGGCTGAGACCAAAGAGACTAAGGGGAAATGTTTTCATTGCAACATAGATGGACATTAGAAGAGAAATGGCCGCAAATATCTCGAAGAAAAGAAAAAGGGGAAAGAAGGTAAATTAGATTTACTTACTGAAAAATTTGAGAAATTTATTTTGAATGGTTGATTCAATAGTCACTAATGCAAAGTTTTTATCTAAACTTTACAGGTGCAGCTTGATTCTTCAACACTGCTGGTTTGAAGATGACTCAAGATAAAAGTAGATTGGATTTACTGTTTTCAGTCTTTAATTTTTCATTTAAATTTCTAGTTTGGTTTAGTTTTTTAAATTTTTTTTTTTAAATTTTGAATTATGTAATAAATATTGATTCTCACCTTATAAGAATCAATTAGGAATATTTTAATAAAAGCCGTTTAGTTAAATATTCCTTTGTAATTTTATTACAATATTCCAAAATGTTATTGGATAAATATTCAAAATACATCATAAAACAAAATAGTTCCAAAACCAAATTCTAAACTTCGAAATATCTAAATAAATTATAAAGGTTTAAAAATGTTTTAAGTCTAAAATTACTTAAATAAGTTAAAAGGATTAATCTCTTAAAGATGGTTCTCAAATATTTTGATGATAATCATGTTAATCCACAAACTTAGAGAAATAAGTAAAATCAAGCATCTTTGATTTATCAAAGATAACTAGACTTAAAAATCACTAAGGTTCAACACTAGGATGTTAAACTTAAGTGATAAATAAACATAGAATCAATTTCTTATATTCCAAATATTCAGTTATTTAAAAGGATGTTTTAAAGGAGTGCTAACTGATATGGAATAAACAAAACAGAAATTGAAAATAATTAGTGGATAATTAAATTCACAAATTATTAAAGATAAGTTCAGTAAATTAGTGATGCTAAAAACTTTAAACCTTAAGATAGAAAAGAATTACAATAATTTTATTTCACGATAAAACAAGTAGTTATTTAAAAGTTTAAATGGTTAAACTACTTGTAGAACTTTATTTGAGTGGAAGCGTCATAGAACGAACCAAACGGACTTCTAGAAATCCAAGTAAAACTCATTGACTTCAAAAATCAATGAATAAAGTTCAAAATAAGTGAAATAAAAATGACATGAATTTTCAATAGGCCAGTTGAAAAGGGTCACTTATACTTATATATTATTTTTGAAATAATAACAAGTATCAAATTGTAATCATTAAACAAATTAAAGTAATGGAGAATTACTTTGTAGTGGGAGCTTAAGAATTTCGAGAATCCTAGAACCAATGTGACTAAAATAAAATTTACAAATAGTATGTTAGTGCACATAGATAAAATGAGAGATTTTATGAGTTGTATGGTGTGACGACCCGTCACTTTTAAATAGATTAAAATCAGAGAAAACAGCGAAAGTCTTTTATTTTTAAGAAAATTTTGCGTGGTTTTGTTTGAAAGTTGGCATGCCGAAAACCTGTTTACATCCTAATTTTCAAATCTAATAAAATCACATGGAACATTAAGTTCCAATCAGGAGTTCAAGGTGTAATATCAGAAAAACAATGATAAAAAACTCTTATGAGCTAAATACAAAATATAATTCACAAATCCTTCTAAGTTCTCAAAAGTAAAATTCATAAACTTTACAATAGAAGAGTCCATCTCGAGGTCAGCATCCCTCGATCACGCAGCACCACCTCCTCTCCCTCAACCACTTACAGAGCATTACCTGAAATTTTGTAATATCATGAGCTAACAAACTAAGCCCAGTGAGAATAATAAGAATAAAAAGTAAGGATAGACCTCAAACTCGCATTCTGATTTGTGTCCAATTAATCTTACACAATTACTCCTATAATTCTCAAAACTCTAGGTAATTTCATTCTAACTTTACAAAGGATGAAATTACTAACACTAGTAGTCAAATACTCATTCATTAACTTATTACAACATAAATAAGAAAAATAAATAAACTTTGTATAAAATAAAACATCTCAATCCTCTATCCAGGATATATATATTTTCATCGATTATATGCATGAAGATAACGAGAACATCCTGTAGGATACACATTCACCCTTTATGCATGATATGCATGAAGAAGAGGATGCAGACAACCCCCGAAGGGTCAAAAAATTCTTCCCTTCTTTTCTTTTCTCTCTTTATTTCCTTTTTCTCTGAAGGCGATGCGGACAATCCCCGAAGGGTCCAAACATTCTTACCTTCCTTTCTTTTTCTCTCTGAAGGCAATGCGGAAAATCCCCGAAGGGTCCAAACATTCTTACCTTCCTTTCTTTTTCTCTCTGAAGGCGATGCGGACAATCCCCGAAGGGTCCAAACATTCTTACCTTCTATGATGTGAGATGTTATGGTGCAATATGTTATGGTTATGTTTGCACATGCTTGTAAAAGTAAATAAAAGTAAAGTATGAATATTAAAGTAACCGGAACAAACATAAAGTAAAGACATAAGTAAAATAGATAAGAATCCCAGATGAACAATATATCAATTGAACTTCGCTACCAATAATAAAAGTAAAACCATAACTTAAGTGAGTAACCTTAACTTTCCAGGATTCTAAACTTCCAATAAAATTTAAAGTTCTATTAATTGTTCTAAATACAAGTTGGATCTTTTAACTTCCAATGATCCAATCTTAGTTTCGAATCGAATCTAACTTAGAATCTTCTAAGATTCAATACTTTCCTCGAGAACTCCTAAGTTCTCACTTAAAGGATTAACTTCTAATCCTAAGGGCACTAACTCACAACCCTCTAATCTTATATTCGAATTATAATCTTAGTTTCATACTCTACAAACCTTCACACTTATTCTATTTCTATAATTACTTTAAATCCTAACTATTCTCACCTTAAAGAAAGTTAGCTTCGCTCCTAAGTCCGGAAGAGCGATCAAACAAGCGGGTTCAAAAACACCTATAAATGAATTATATCACACAATCAATAATTTTACCAACTATCGATCAAACATCAACTAAACAATCAAAACAAAGAAAAACTCAACAACCCTCCCACAAGAGGCCCACGGCCCTATCAAAGAAAATGGGCTTCGGGTTTAGTTTTCCGGATTTTAGGCAATCTAAAAGTGTTTCGAGTTGGTCTTAACCAAATTCGATATTCCCGATTTCAATGGGTATCGATAAATAGGGTTTTTGAACATTATGCCCTTTCCCGAATTGAATTTAAATAAACATTATTTCATTAAATTCTAACCCATAATTAAACCCAAAAAGGTAAATTTCAAACGGAAAGGGTTTCGACTGAAACTCGGTTTTAGGGTTAAGGGAAAGTTTCCAAAAACTCATAAAACTACTCCCGTATTTACAAACACCGAGTTTCATGGCAAGAAATCGAAAGGAAACAAAGAAAACTCCATTAAAACACTATTTGGAGCTTAGGGTTTCAAGAGAAACTTACCGAGAACTCCTAGGATCTCGAGAGAAACGGACAAAAGCTAGGTGGAAAAGGATCCTTGACTCGAGGGCTTTCCGATGTATCCAAGATCGAGTCGATCCGCCGAGAAACGAACAAAAATCGAAAAATCCCCTTTGCTTATTGATGCTCACGGTTTTTGGAGGAGAAATGGGTGATGATTTTGGTCAAAAATGAGTCAATGGTAATTTAAAGAAGGTGAGTGAATAGTGTTTAGATATTTAGGAAATTTGGAAATGACGGTTACGTCCTTTTATGACTTTTGGCTTAAAAACGAATCCCGAACTTCTTAAACTATCCCAATGGTGATTAATAATTATTAATTGGCCCGTTAATAATTATTAATACCATTAAAACGGAAATAAATGAAAAAGGTCAATTAAAAGATTAAAACCGAAATAAACTGCAAAATTCTAATTTACTGATAAATAAATAAACTTTAATTACTTAAATTAAAATAAAATAAATAAAATTTTTTTTTATCACAAAAATAACGGGACGTTACATATGGGCTCAAATTCGAACATGAATTTACTTCCATGTAAGAATTCGACAAAAAACCTTTACGAATTAAACATCAAATGAGTTAAGTATAAGTAAAATGAGTTTTTACTAACTAAACTCTAGATTCGCGTGATTACTAAGGTGTTAGTAAATGAAATGTGGTTGAACATGATCGTTTCAAATCAATACTTAATAGAGTTTATTTTATGGCAATAAAATATGGAATCTATTACACTTGATGAAACTAACATCAGACAAAAGAAATACATACTAAACAGATGAAAAAAATTTACTGATAAAGTATTAAAATGACTACTATGGCAAAATAGTTGATAGTTATTCAGTCTGACTGGAATTACAAGTCAAATCTCCTAAGATCTAGGACAAGTGGGAGATTGTTAGGAATGGTGTCCTAGAACTTGTAATTATTTAATAATAATAATTCATCTAGAATAAATTAAATAAATAAACGTAAGTTTTTTATATTATCTAGATTGATTCAATTGACGATATTATGAATATATGGAAATATATTAATATCAAACATTCAAATAGTAAACCCTAAGTCACTCTTATGAAATCACGACTTAGTATGTGAGTCATACGAGAGGATTAAAGCCTAGATGAGTAACTTAAAAGTGTCTACAGTAAATGGATAACTTTGGGAACCTTATCCTGGTAACACTGTTGATAGCTTCGCATTTTGTTTATAGACAAATAATATAATCCTGATCATTCATGTGGGAGACATGAAATGGAAGTATCATATGCAATGTTGATTGTCTAAGACAGGATCACGATGTTCGATCAAATTTCTCATTAGTACCGTTTACGAGAAATAATCGAATATCAAACTAAGTTTATCAACCGTGATAGATCTCAATCCTGAGTGAAATGAAGACTCCTGTTTATGGAGTTATTGTAACGTCCTGTTACTTTTGGAGGTAATTTTTTTTTAATTTTAATTAAAGCATTTAATATTAGTTTAAATTTAGTAATTTCGATTTTAGTAGTTATTTTCGTCCGAAAATCTTTTTAATCCTTTTAATACTTTAAATTCATTTCGGTGACATTAATAATTATTAATGGGCTAATTAATAATTATTAATCACCTTTAGATTAGTTTAAGAGCTTCGGGTTTCGTTTTTAAAGTAAAAACAAAAGAGGGACATAGGCGTCATTTTCCAAATTCTTAAATATCTAAAAAACACTATTCATTCATCTCTTAAATATCAAAATTAGACAAAATTCACTTCAATTTTTCTTCTCCTCTTCTCCTTGGGGCCGAGACAAGAAAGGAAGGAATTCCAAGTTTTGGGTTTTCTTTAATACTCGGTGGATAGTCTCGATTCTCGTTCCGTTGGAAAGCCCTTTGTCCGAGCTTCCTTTCCAACCTACCAATCGAGATTTTCTTCCGTTTTCTCAAGGCCTTAAGGTATGAAAAAGTTTCTAAAATTTGTTATGAATAGTATTTTAATGCAGGTTTTGGTTTGAAATCTTCAACTTCATTCACCGAAGCTTGAAGATTTCAATCGGGGAAGTCATTATGGGCAATTTTAGAAACATCCCCTAAACCCTAAAATCGAGTTTGAGTCAAAAACCCGTTCCGTGTAATTTTCTCTCACTTGGCCATGGTTAGGATGTTTATGTTGTTATGTTTTTGCATTTTACTTAATTTTTCGGAACTCGATTATTGAGTAAAACCGTAAATTAAGGTTACCCATTGATGTTATGAACTTCCAAAGTATCTGAAAAACCTATAAAGTGCATAAAAGCCGGAAAACCAAACCCGAAACCCTTTTTCTCTTGTATGGCCGAGAGCACCATAGGGAGGAATTCTGGGTTTTTCGTCATTTTCTGCATTTAGATGTTGTTTGTATGATAACGTTATTTAGGTGTAATTCATTTGTAGGATTGTGACTGATCATGTGTTTTTCGACCTCACAACGTTTGGGGCTTGACTACACTCTTAGGTGAGTTTAAAATGGAAGTTAGTTATTTTATGAATTAAGTTTCGTTACGTTATTGTTTATCGAGATTAAGAGGGAAACTAACTTCTGAGAGTTATTGCTTGGTTAGTGACTTTAACTCGGAAGTGAGTGGATAGACTTTGGAATTTTAGTGAGTTTGGGTGAAAAGGAAATATTGAGTGGTTTGGAAGTTAAAGTGGCTTCGAAGTTACACTTGAGTGATAACTCGTGTAATCAAAGTAGTTATGTTCTTTAGTGACTTAGTAGAATTCTATTAAGATTATCTAACTTATTAAGGAACTTGACAACACTTGATAGGGTACGACCGTATGTGGTATATTGATTTCGATCCATATGAAAGCACGTTACGATGATTTGTGATATGGTATGACCGTATGTGGTATGTTGATTTGATCCATACGGTAGCACGATACGATGAATTGTGATATGGTACGACCGTACGTGGTATGTTGATTTCGATCCATACGGTAGCACGATATGATGAATTGTGATATGGTACGACTGTACGTGGTAGTATGTTGATTTTGATCCATACGGTATCACATTACGATGACTTGTAATGTGGTAAGACCGTACGTGGTATGTTGATTTCAATTCATACGATAGCACGTTACGATGAAACTTATTTGATAACAAAGAAAGTTAGTATTACAATAACATATATTCCTTAGAATTGTAGTAAGACTTAGTAATAGTTGTTACTTTTACTTCAAGTCTTTATTTTCTATTTCTTATGGTATTGAAAGTCTATTACGGGAAGTATATTATTATCGTATGATTGTATGGAAATTGGAAGTGTGAATATGGGTAGTAAAGAGCAATTTAGGCCTTTGGACATAATTTTTGGTATGAAATTTGGTTCATAGGATTACTTGCTTTCGTTTTAATCTCATTAGCATTTTTATGCTAATGTTGCTACACTTACAATTTTTCAGGTAAACCTCGTCGCAAGAAGCGTGGTAGAGGAGGTGGCGTTGTATGACTTGCCGAGTGGGTGAATGGACAATAATATGCACACTTTTTGTTTATCATTCTTAGTAATGCTTGTAAATTATTTCTCATCTTTCATACTTGTGTGTTTTTGAGCCCGAAAGGGCATTTGTTTAAAAACTGTAAATGCCCTATGGTTTTAATCTCTTTTGGAAGTTTAAATTACATGTTGGAATGCGCATTCCTGATTTATCGCTTTCTCTGGATATGGGTTGCTACAAAACAGGTTTTGGATAATCCGATATTTAAACGAACCCATGCCGTTTTTCTGTAAAAATTTGAGTCTTCCTCTGTGCATTTGAATTTAAAGAATTTAATGGAAATCGGGCCGTTACAGTTGGTATCAGAGCCTCTTTGGTTCTGTAGAACACATGTATTGCATGTTTTCCATGTTTTGATATTATTCTTGTCCAATCATCGCTCGAGGTCAACGGCGCCAGGTATCCTTAGAACGCTATTTTTTTATCAGTTTATTTGTACTTTTGCTTTTCCTTTCCTGATATCTCATGTGAGGCTTTTTCTGATTGTGATTTCTGTATGCCTCCGAGGACAGTTGCACCTAGGAGAGGTAGGAGTAGAGTACTGACTGCAGTACGGGCAGAGGCCGGACTAGAGCAGTTAGACCACCACCACCTCTTCCACCACCTAAGTATCGAGGGGATGAGCCTCCAGTAGATCAGCCTACTAGGCATGGTCGTAGTATTACCATTTTTTAGGAGGACTATTTAGATTTATTACGAGGTGGTGGAGGACTTGCTGATCAGGTTATACCTCCTGTTAGAGCACCTGCTCCAAAGGTAGATCAGTCAGGTGTTACTAATCCTGCGAAAACGTTGAAGGAGTATATGAGATATAACACTCCTAAGTTTGATGGGACATTTACTGACCCGGTAGTCGCTCACAGATGGATTACCGGAGTAGAGAGAGTACTTGGTTTCATTCGGTGTCCGGATCATCTGAAGGTCCACTGTGGGACCTATTCTTTATTAGATGATGCATTATACTGGTGGAGTGGTTTAGCCCGTACTCTCAGTCCTGAGTTGCAGGTTAGTTGGGAGATGTTCAGGGAAAAGTTCTTTGACAAATACTATCCAAAGGATACACGAGATCAGTTAGAGATACAGTTTCTTACACTCAGACAGGGTGATAGGTCTGTTGTGGAGTATGAGAGAGAGTTTGACCGGTTGTCGAAGTTTGCCACCAGACATGTTACTGATCTTGAGAGTAAGAGGAAAAGATTTATCGTAGGTTTGAGGGCAGAATTACGAAGGTAGGTACGATCTTTGCAGCCTGCTACTTATGTTGATGCTTTGAATGCCGCTTTGGCATTAGATATTGGGGATTCTGAGAAGAAGGCTTTTGAGATTACTGCACAGGCCTCTTCTCAGGAGAGGAAAGCTTGGGACGACCTTTCAAGTCGAGGGACACAGCCATATAGACAAGCTCCTGGTAAGGGCAGGGGACAGATAGGACCTCAGTTTCATACAGGTCAGTCTAGTGCTCAGGCACCTCCTTTACCCTACTGTCCTGATTTTACTGAGTATCACCTAGGTCAGTGTAAGGTTGTGAGGTGCTATTAGTGTGGACAGACCGGACATATCAGACCTTTCTGCCCTAGTTTATAGACACCACAGCAGAGTGGAGGTCAGGGCCGAAGACAGAGTCAGAGGCGAGGTCAGACAGGTGGTAGAGGTCAGGTTAGGCCTAATAAGCAGCAGAAAGCACCACCTGCAGTTTAGGCACATCCTCTGACACGACAGCAGTCCCGTGTCTTTGCCACCACTCGAGAGGATGCTGAGGCATCTGGTACTGTTGTGACAGGTACTTTGTTCGTTTTAGGGCACTCTGCCTTTGAATTATTTGATTTTTGGGCCAGTCACTCATTTATTTCTTCTGAGTTTGTCGAGTCTGCTGCCTTTGATTCTAAGCCGTTAGGACATGAGTTGCATGTTACTACTCCGCTCGGAAAAATCTATGATTGTGGATAGAGTCATTTATACTCATGATTTATGTACTATGGGTTGCTTTTTGCATGCTATCTTGATTGTGATGCCGATGTCTAACTTTGATATTATTTTGGGTATGGATTGGCTGTCAGCCAACCACGCCAACATCGGTTGTAGTGAGAAAGTGGTAGACTTTATTTGTCCATGTGGGACTAGTTTTCGATTTCATGGGACCCGAGGTAGGGTGACACCTGCAGTTATCTCGATGATCCAAGCTAGAGCACTTTTGAGTGACGGTGCTTGGGGTTACTTAGCTAGTGTAGTTGACAAAACTGTTAGTGTGACCACCCTAGTTTCTGTACCCGTTGTGAGGGATTTCATTAATGTTTTCCCTGATGAGTTACCTGGTTTGCCACCAGTGAGGGAGTTAGACTTCCAAATAGAGGTGATACCTGGACTGCTCCATTGTCAAAGGCAATTGCAAGAACTTTTAGACTTGGGGTTTATAGGCCCAAGTGTATCATCGTGGGGAGCTCCGGTATTGTTTGTAAGGAAGAAAGATGGCTCTATGAGATTATGCATTGATTATAGAGAGCTGAATTGGGTCACAGTGAAAAACAAGTATCCTTTGCCCAAGATAGAAGACTTATTTGATCAGTTGAAAGGAGTCACTGTCTTTTTGAAGATAGATTTTTGATCGGGGTATCATCAGTTGATGATTAGGGATGCTTATATTCCTAAGACTGCATTCAGGACACGATATGGTCATTATGAGTTTGGTGTCATGTCTTTTGGCTTGACTAATGCTCCTGCAGCCTTTAAGGACCTGATGCATACAGTGTTCAAGAGGTTTATTGACTCTTTTGTGATAGTGTTTATTGATGATATTCTTGTTTATTCGAGGACTGAGGAGTTACATGCTATACATTTAGAGAAGGTATTATCAACTTTGAGAGCTCAAAAGTTGTAGGCAAAGTTCTCTAAATGTTAATTTTGGTTGAAGGAAGTGAATTTCGTTGGGCAGGTAGTATCTAGTAGAGGGATTTCTGTTGATCCTTCTAAGGTGGAAGCCGTTAGTAGTTGGCCCCAACCGACTAGTGTGGCCGAGATACGGAGCTTTCTTGGACTTGCAGGGTATTATAGACGATTTGTGCAAGATTTTTCCAAGATTGCATCCTCCTTGACTCATTTGACCAAAAAGGGGTTGATTTTGTGTGGACTTATGAGTGTGAAATAGCTTTGAGGAGCTTAAGAGGCGACTTGTATCGGCCCAAGTTTTAGTTTCACCTGATGAATCTGGTGGTTTGACCATGTATACAAATGCATCCAAGAAGGGCCTGGGATGTGTGTTGATGCAGTATGGTGTTGGGATTTGGCAAGTATATGAAAATGATGGATAAAACCCTAAACTTGCTCAACAAGTTTACTTGGTGACCAAGTCTTGATTGTGGCCATTGGATTTGCTTCGTGGGCAAGAATGAATGATGACCGTTAGATTAAACTTGGTGACCAAGGCTATTTGTATTATAAATAGAGGTAATCTTTGTTGGCAAAAGTATCCCAAAAATACTGTGAGTGTATTTGTATTGGGTTCGGGGAGGGCTTTGATGAGAGTGTGAGAAATATTGTAAAAGAAAGGGTTTACTTTCTTGAGGGCTTTTTTGAGCGTAATACACGGTTAAGTGTATTGGATATTTTTCACTCTAACTCTTGATTCATCATAGTGAAATCCGCAGCGGTAGTAACTGGACGTAGCCAATTTGGGTGAACCAGTATAAATCTTTGTGTCGTTTTGATTGTGTTTGTTTCCTTATTTTTCTCGGGTTCTTTCTTTTATTCCTAGTGGTGAATGTGGGAAGGGTGTTTTTCCCAACATATGGGAAGGTAATAGCTTATGCTTCTAGGCAGTTAAAGGAGCAGGACTCGTGATTTGGAGCTAGCAGCGGTGGTACATGCGTTGAAAATATAAAGACATTACTTGTATGGTGAGAAGATTCTGATTTTCACCGATCACAAGAGTCTCAAATACTTCTTCACACAGAAAGAGCTAAATATGAGACAGAGAAGGTGGCTAGAACTTGTGAAGGATTATGATTGTGACATCCAGTATCATCCGGGAAAGGCCAACATAGTTGCTGATGCACTTAGTCGAAAGTCATCACACTTGTCTGCTTTGAGTACTATCCCATTGAGGCTTAAATGGGAGATTGAAAAGGCTGAGATAGCTGTTCTTACAGATGAGGTTATCGTGAGTTTGGAAAGTTTGATAGTTGGCCCCACTTTGAGGAAGAGGATGATAGAGGCACAGAGGGGTGAGAAACACTTGGCTGAAGGTTTTTGTGAGGCAGAGTCCGATTTTCCTAGACATTTTATCTTTTCCACTGATAATGCACTGATGTATCGTAGGAGGCTGTGTGTGCCTTTAGAATCGACTTACAGAAAAGAGCTGTTGGAGGAGGCTCATAGTTTTATCTTTTCTGTGCATCCATGTAGTACTAAGATGTACATGGACCTGCGACAGTATTATTGGTGGCCTGGGATGAAATGTGAAGTTTCTGACTTTGCTAGTAAGTGTTTGATTTGTCAGCAAGTAAAGGCTTTGAGGAAGAGTCCACCTGGTTATCTTAACCCTTTAAGCGTGCCTGAGTGGAAGTGGGAGGAAATATCGATGGACTTTATCGGTTACTTACCGATGACCGCGAAGGGTTATGACACCATTTGGGTGATAGTTGACAGGTTGAATAAGAGTGCACATTTCATACCAGTGAAGATAACCTACCCTGTTGAGACATGGACACAGTTGTTTTTTAGAGAGATTGTCAGACTTCATGGAGTGCCAGTCAGGATTGTTTCAGATCGAGACACCTGTTTTTTTTCGAAATTCAGGCAGAGTCTGCATACTGCCATAGGCACTGGCTTGGTTTTCAGTACTGCTTTTCATCCTCAGACAGATGGTCAGACCGAGAGGGTCAATCAGATTCTCGAGGATATGCTAAGAGCTTGCGCTATAGACTTCGGTGGTAGTTGGGATACTCGGTTGTACCTTGTTGAGTTTTCTTATAACAATAGTTATCAGGCTACCATCGAAATGGCACCTTTTGAGGCACTTTACTGTAGAAAGTGCAGATCACCGGCTCATTGGGATGAAGTTGGTGAGACAAAACTTCTGGGACCAGAATTAGTGCAGATGACTAGTGATTCCATTGCTCTTATCAGAGAGAGGATAAGAGTGGCTCAGAGTAGAAAGAAGAGTTACGCTGATGAGAGGCGTAGTGCACTTGAGTTTGAAGTTGGTGACCACGTATTCCTGAAGGTGGCACCCATGAAAGGGGTGATGAGGTTTGGGAGGAAGGGCAAGTTGAGCCCTAGATTTATAGGCCCCTTCGAGATCCTGGATCGGGTTGGGTCTGTAGCTTATCGATTTGCTTTGCCACCGGCCTTGTCGGCAGTTCATGATGTGTTCCATGTATCCATGCTCAGGAAGTATGTGGCTGACCCTTCACATATTATTGATTATGAGCCAGTTACTTTGGATGCTAGTCTATCTTAAGAAGAAGCACCAGTTGAGATCCTAGCCAGAGAACAAAAGGTGTTCAGGAACTAAACGATTAACTTGGTTAAATTTCTGTGGAAGAACCAAGTATCAGAGGAGGCTACGTGGGAAGGTGAGGACGATATGCGAGCAAAGCATCCTCACCTTCTCACTTAGGAGCCTACTTTTCGGGGACAAAAAGCCGTTTTAGGAGGGTAGTCTGTAACATCCCGTTACTTTTGGAGGTAAATTTTATTTTATTTTAATTAAAGCATTTAAGATGAGTTTAAATTTAGTAATTTTGATTTTAGTAGTTATTTTCGTCAAAAAATCTTTTTAATCCTTTTAATACTTTAAATTCGTTTCGGTGACATTAATAATTATTAACGGGCCAATTAAAAATTATTAATCACCTTTAGATTAGTTTAAGAGCTTCGGGTTTCGTTTTTAAAGTAAAAACAAAAGAGGGACATAGGCGTCATTTTCCAAATTCTTAAATATCTAAAAAACACTATTCATTCATCTCTTAAATATCAAAATTAGACAAAAATCACTTCAATTTTTCTTCTCTTCTTCTCCTTGGGGCCGAGACAAGCAAGGAAGGAATTCCAAGTTTTGGGTTTTCTTTAATACTCGGTGGATCATCTCGATTCTCGTTCCGTTGGAAAGCCCTTGGTCTGACCTTCCTTTCCAACCTACCAATCGAGATTTTCTTCCGTTTTCTCAAGGCCTTAAGGTATGACAAAGTTTCTAAAACTTGTTGTGAATAATATTTTAATGGAGGTTTTGGTTTGAAATCTTCAAATTCATTCACCGAAGCTTGAAGATTTCAATCGGGGAAGTCGTTATGGGCAGTTTTAGAAACTTCCCCAAAACCCTAAAACCGAGTTTGAGCCGAAAATCCGTTCCGTGTGATTTTCTCTCACTTGGCCATGGTTAGGATGTTTAAGTTGTTATGTTTTTGCATTTTACTTAATTTTTCGGAACGCGATTATTGGTAAAACCGTAAATTAAGGATACCCATTGATGTTATAAACTTCTAAAGTATCTGAAACCAACCCGAAACACCTCTAAAGTGCATAAAAGCCGGAAAACCAAACCTGAAACCCTTTTCCTCTTGTATGGCGAGAGAGCCATTGGGAGGAATTTTTGGTTTTTCGTCGTTTTGTGCGTTTAGATGTTGTTTGTACGATTTCCGGATAATTAACGTTATTTAGGTGTAATTCATTTGTAGAATTGTGACTGATCGTGTGTTTTTCAACCTCGGAACGTTTGGAGCTTGACTACACTCGAAGGTGAGTTTAAAATGGAAGTTGGTTATTTTATGAATTAAGTTTCATTACGTTATCGTTTATCGAGGTTAAGAGGGAAACTAACTTCTGAGAGTTATTGCTTGGTTGGTGACTTTAACTCGGAAGTGAGTGGAGAGACATTGGAATTTTAGTGAGTTTGGGTGAAAAGGAAATATTGAGTGGTTTGGAAGTTAAAGTGGCTTAGAAGTTACACTTGAGTGATAACTCGTGTAATCCAAGTAGTTATGTTCTTTAGAGACTTCGTAGAGTTCTATTAAGATTATCTAACTTATTAGGGAACTTGACAACACTTGATATGGTACGACCGTACGTGGTATGTTGATTTTGATCCATACGATAGCACGTTACGATGATTTGTGATATGGTACGACCATACGTGGTATGTTGATTTTGATCCATACGATAACACGTTACGATGATTTGTGATATGGTACGACCGTACGTGGTATGTTGATTTCGATCCATACGGTAGCACGATACGATGATTTGTGATATGGTACGACCGTACGTGGTATCTTGATTTCGATCCATACGGTAGCATGATACGATAAATTGTGATATGGTACGACCATACGTGGTATGTTGATTTCGATCCATACGGTAGCACGATACGATGAATTGTGATATGGTACAACCGTACGTGGTAGTATGTTGATGTCGATCCATAAGGTATCACGTTACGATGACTTGTGATATGGTAAGACCGTACGTGGTATGTTGATTTCGATCCATACGATAGCACGTTACGATGAAACTTATTTGATAACAAAGAAAGTAATAGTTGTTACTTTTACTTCAAGTCTTTATTTCTATTTCTTATGGTATTGAAAGTCTATTACGGGAACTATATTACTATCGTATGATTGTATGGAAATTGCAAGTGTGAATATGGGTAGTAAAGAGCAATTTAGGCCTTTAGACATAATTTCTGGTATTAAATTTGGTTCATAGGATTACTTGCTTTCGTTTTACTCTTACTAGTATTTTTATGCTAATGTTGCTACACTTACAATTTTTCAGGTAAACCTCGTCGCAAGAAGCGTGGTAGAGGGGTGGCGATGTATGACTTGCCGAGTTGGTGAATGGACAATAATATGCACACTTTTGGTTTAGTATTCTTAGTAATGCTTGTAAATTATTTCTCATCTTTCATACTTGTTGTTTTTAACCCGAAAGGGCATTTGTTTAAAAACTATAAATGCCCTATGGTTTTAATCTTTTTTGGAAGCTTAAATTACTTGTTGGAATGCGCATTCCTGATTTATCGCTTTCTCTGAATATGGGTTGTTATAAACAGGTTTTGGATAATCCGATTTTTAAACGAACCCATGCCATTTTTCTTTAAAAATTTGAGTCTTCCGCTATGCATTTGAATTTAAAAAATTTAATGGAAATCGGGTCGTTACAGTTATGTTCTTTGATTCACATGGTTGAGAGCGATCTGTAAGAACGCTCAATACACTCCTGTTTTGGGAACATGGCTAGATAAGTAGCTGGGAACTTATTTACACGAGATGGAATTGATAACTTTCCTATAATTAACGGTATTAGTGTGATACCTAAAAATTTTAGGAACTTTAGGAAACTCCCTTGATGTACTGATTCGAGACATGAACAAGCGGCACCACGACTTCTATTGATCACAGAAGTACATTATCTCTAGTTCGACTAAAGATAAAGTTCATTAGAGAATCAGCGGGAACACAGGATAAAGCGGTAATTACAGGGGAAAAATGGTAAATTTACCCGCCTGTAATTATGAGGGTTCCACTTGAAGGATAATATCACAGATATAAATAATGATAAACTAAATGGACAATAACTCATCTATAGTGAGGGGAGTTCAGCTATGAATCTATAGTGGAATTATTCATAGTTAGATAATAAGTAATTAACTTATTATGTGTTAATCACTTAATTGACTAATTATTAAACCCATGATCTACAGGTCCATTGGTTCCCTATGCTAGCCTAAATATCGTAATCACGAAATCAAGTAGAAGAAATAAAAATTTAAGCAAAGGGAATTACTTAAAATAGGCAATATTAATTGTTTAAATATTGAGTATATTTAAACGGTAATTAATAGAAACATTATTAATTGTTTAAATAATGAGTTTATGTAAACAGGAAGTTAATAATGAAATATTATTAATTAGACATTATTAATTATGTAAATATTAAGTATATTTAAATGGTAATTAATAATTTGAAATTAATTAACAATTATTAATTGTTCAAATAATTAATTTGAACGGAAATTGATAATTAAAATTAATTAATTAATAATAAAAGATTATCAATAAAATTATTAAGGGGCTCTTGCAAAAATAGCAAAAATATGTTCAATATTTGTAAAACTAGCAGTAAAAAAACATATTTGCAAAATTAGCAGAAAAATTAAATTCGCAGCTAAAATATTACAAAATTACCACTAGTGATTAGTAATCACTGATTTGCTGATATCCTGATATTTTATGAAGGAATCACTGATAATCACTGATTATTTTATAAGTTATCACTGATATCTCTGATCATATGAATGGGGGTTTTTAAAAATCTGCTATATTTGCAAATAGTTTTTAAAAATGCTATATTTATAAATATTGTTAAAAATTCTGCCACCCAATGAAATTTCCCAATTATTAATTAAATAATGAGTTTATTTAATGGAAATTAATAATTAAATTATTTATTATTAATTATTTAAATAATTAAAATGACTAAAATGGAAATTAATAATTAAATACAATTTGATAATATTTAGTCAGGAGAAAATATTAATATTATAAATTGTTTAAATAAAATATTTTATTTAAATGGTAATTAATAAATAAATTAATTAAGTTGGACTTGTTAATTTAAGAGAGAGTTTCAAGCCCAATTGGATTAATGAACCCAATTGGAATTGGCCCAAAATAATTAATTAAATAAATTGGAATTATTTATTAATTATTAATGCTATTTTCAGCCATACCATGTATTTTAGGAAGAGATAATTGTTTGAATTATATCCTAAAATAATTACATAGATTTATTTATTCAAGATAAATTAAAAGAAAAGAAAAATAATATCTTATTTATTTATGTATTTTTCGAAAATACAAGATAATGGAAAGATAATTTTTTTTTTCTTTTTTGTATTTATCTCCATAGATTAATTCTAATGTGATTAGGATTCCTATTTTTCTATAAATAGGAGGCTTGGTTCATTGATAAATAAGACAATTCAATTCCATAGAAAATTGGAACTCTCTCTTCTTTCTTCTCCCCCCTTTGGCCGATTTCCCTATTATTATTGGGAAGAAAATAATTTTTCTTCTTCCCAATTTCTTCTTAAGTTCGATCCCACAATCGGGTTTCGTTTGATTGATCGAGATATAGCATAGAAGATCCAGTGTTGCTGAGGATTGATGCTGTAAAGAAACCTCCAACCAATTCTCCAATTTTACTCAATGTAAGTTTCAGTTTGATTTTAATTTTTGAAAATATAAGCATGAATCTACATGTTTTATCACAAATTGCATGATGTTAACAGATCCGTTATTAAATGTTAATAAATTTACTAAACAAAATTCCGCTAATTTAGTAAATCATCCCTTCAGATTATGCTAGTCGAGGAATACCGCCACAGTAGAGACAGCAGCAGCAGGCTCGGGGTGGTGCCCAGTTCAGCTCGTCCATATTGCCATAACTGTACCAGTTATCATTATGGTAGATGCACTCTACCACTGAGATGTTATACTTGTTGTCAGACTGGGCATTCATGCCTTTCACTGTAGTGCTTATCAGGCATAGCCACCGCATCATAGTTACCAGGATCAGGGTGGTCAGCAGAGGCCACAATAGGCACCGCCAGCTTTGTATGCTCCTCAAGGTAGGGACAGAGGTCAGGACTAGGGTAGGGGTCAGGGTGGACAAGCTCAGCAGTACAGACTTCCTCCTGTTGATCCACCACCACAGTTACTACTTCCACCACTATGGCTATTACCTCCTCCGCCTATTAAGCATCAGGATTGTGTATTTTCCATTAGAGAGGATGTTGAGGCTGCAGGTACAGTAGTGACTAGTACTTTGTCAGTTTTGGGCCATTCGACTTTTGTTCTATTTGATTCTGGAGCTAGTCATTCTTTTATTTTTGCTGAGTTTGTTGAGTCGACTGCTCTTGAGTCTTGACCGTTGGGTTATGAGATGCGTGTTTCTACCCCAGTGGGGAAGTTTGGTATTGTTTATAGTGTTGTTAGTACTGATGATTTGTGTTTTCTGGATTACATTTTGCATGGTACCCTGATTATCATGCTTATGTTTGATTTTGATGTGATTTTGGGTATGGATTGGCTATCAGCCAATCGTGTCACTATTAATTGTACTGAGAAAGTTATTGATATTATGAGTCCATGTGGGACCAGTTTACGTTTTTTTGGGTCTAGTAGCTGAGTAGCACCCACTTTGATATCTATGTTAGAAGCTACAGCGCTTCTACGTGATGGAGCATATGGTTATATAGCTAGTGTTGTCGATATGTCTATACCGGAGACTAGCTTGAGTTTTGTGCCAGTGGTGAGGGATTTCGTTGATGTTTTCTCTTATGAGTTACCTGGTTTGCCACTGGTGAGAGAGCTAGACTTTCAAATTGAGGTTGCTCCTGGGATAGCTCCATTGTCCAAGGCACCTAATCGTATAGCACCAGCTGAGTTACAAGAGCTCCAGCGTCAGTTACAGGAGCTCTTAGACTTGGGGTTTATACCCCTGGTGTCTCACCATGGGGAGCTCCGGTGTTATTTGTGAAAAAGAAAGATGGCTCTATGCAGTTGTGCATTGACTATAGAAAGTTAAACTGTGGTACAATGAAAAACAAGTATCCTTTGCCCAGGATAGAGGACTTGTTTGATTAGTTGAAGGGAGTCGTTATCTTTTCAAATATAGATTTGAGATCTGGCTATCATCAGTTGAGGATTCTGGATGGGGATATTTGTGACAACCCGACTCCTTTTAAATCATTTAAAATCGAATTGCAGCGGAAGACTTAACATTTAATAAAAATTTGGCGTGAATATATTTAAAGCTCTGACTATCCATAACCTGTATACATTTTCACATCAGAAAATTTAAAAGCAAGGAAATGCAATTCCTTTTCCAGAGTTTAAAGAAGTTTATAATCATAAAAGTTAAGACGAAAAGCTCCTATGAGCTTATATACAAATTCACATCTCAAAAGACACAAAATAAAACAAAATGAGTCCATGGAGTTTTAAAAGTATATCTAGTCCATCCCGCCATCACCATCAACTAGATCAGACTGCATCAGCTCCTTTCTCACGACCCTGAGCATTACCTGAAAATGTTTGTAATATCATGAGCTAAAAGCAAGCCTAGTGAAAATAGATAGAAAGTAAAGTAACAATAGACTCCAAACTCGCATCCGGATTTGTGTCCAAGTAAAACTCACATTCCCTTACCTTTCAACCACCAAAAGGGTTTTACATCAAGTACTTCACTTTTACTTACCAATTCTCCCAAATAATTGAGGAACTATCTTCCAAGTCTTTAGGATGATGTGTTTCATAACACACATAACATTTTTTTTCATTCTCTTCAATACCTTATACTATACATAAGGTTTACATTCAAGTATTAATTTCCAAATTCAGGATCTTCCAATTTGTTGAGAATCTAGTTCTCTTACATATATATCATAAAAATTATACAAGGTAAAGTACACCCTTATATTCTCTCACTATACAATTCAATCTCATTCCCCTTTCCTATGGCACTCGGCTATACATCAATTGCATTTCTTTTCTTTATAGAAATGTATGTTAGACATAATATTTCAATTCTTTTCCATATAGCAACTCAGGCTATCAAAAGTTTACTTTCCCTTTTCTTTAATAAATAATGCTAAGCTCACTCAGTCTTAACATATTCCACAATCACAATCACAATCGAGATAAATGATGATATTGTTAGCATACGCAATCTAATCATTTCTCATCAACTCGCTAAACAAGTGAAAAGGGGACACAACCCTTACCTCAATATACACATCACATGCAAATAATGTCAGGTAATGATAGCTCTCGTAGGACTAGCATTCACCTCATTATCTCACTTTCAAAAATAAAATATACAAATTCCTTTCAAATATGTATTCCATCTCTAATGAATAATGACAGGTAATGAAAGCTCCCGTAGGACTTGTATTCACCTATAATGAATAATGTCAGGTAATAAAAACTCCCGTAGGATTTGCATTCACCTCTAATGAATAATGTCAGGTAATGAAAACTCCCGTAGGATTTGCATTCACCTCTAATGAATAATGTCAGGTAATGAAAACTCCCGTAGGATTTGCATTCACCTCTAATGAATAATGTCAGGTAATGAAAACTCCCGTAGGATTTTCATTCACCTCATTATCTCGCTTTCCTTTCAATTTCGATGATGCAATATGATATGATATGAATATTCTTTCAAGTGTAAGTAAAATAAATATAGCATTCAAGGTATCCGAAGGGCATAAAGATAAATGGATCATGTAACACTCTTATACATAAAATAAGAAATTAGGAACTTCTGACATGAAAATAATAAATAAATCAAGACAAACAGCCTTAAGTTAAACTGAATTACTAACTTTATCATAAAATCTCCAATACCAAATGACTCTATTACTTTCAGTACATATTCGAAGTTCCATAATCAAGTTTCTTATTCACCCCTTTATACTTGAAACCTTCAACTTCCGATAATCATTCTTAAACTCCAGAACGAATCTAAATTTAGAACTTCCAAGAGCTAAACATTTCCCTCGAGAAATACACGAGTTCTCTCACTCAATTATAACTAACTCCAAGCCTAAGCATGTTAACTCACTTACTTTAATCCTTTAGATTCGAATCTTAATCTCAACTTCCGTTTCTACAAATCGTTCAACTTATTCGGTTTCTAAAGCTACTTTAAATTCTATTTATTCTCACCTTAGCAAGTCAATGTATAATCCAATGGTTCAACGAGACGTCAACGTACACCCGACACCTACAATTCATCAATCGATCAACGAATTACAATTCAAATCTAATAAGAGAAAAAGTATGATTTTTGGGTGAATAGTGATTTTAGATGAATAGTGTTTTCGGATTAATAGTGTTTTCTGGTGAATAGTGTTTTTCGAAAATCCGGGCTCAAAATCGTCAAATTCCTTGATAGAAATACGTGATTTCAACTTCAAAACTCATTTATAATAAAAAACAAACAAAACCATGTAAAAAGTTTTGAAAACTTACTTTTTAGGGCTTCCCTTAAGGAACGAGAAACAACATAAGGTTAGGTAGGATAGATAGCCCTCGTCCCTAGCAATCCAACGCAACTGACCTCATCGAAAATCAACAATTGATGAAAACCCAAGAACTCAAATAAGCTTGGTATGGGCGGCAGTGGGAGAAGCAAGGAGAGGAAATTTTGATATTTCTTTTACTTTGGTTAATAATGAAGAAGAAGATAAGGATAGTTGAATTTAAAGTGAATGAAGAATTATGAAAATGCCCTTCCTTTGCTTCTAGCTTTTAAAACTTAACCCAAAGCACTTAAAGTAGGTAAAAAGTGATTAATAATTATTAATTGGCCCGTTAATAATTATTAATACGCCCCAAACTAAATTTAAACTAATAACACAATTAAAAGGATTTACGGACGAAATTAACTAGTAATTCAAAGTTATAAATTCTAAATTAAATCTAAAATTTAAATTAATAAATTCTAAAATTAAATTAAGTGCTTTACATCATATAATAACAATTAAAATAATAATAATAAAAAAAATTCCTTGTAAAATAATAGGACGTTACAATATTCCCAAGACTGCTTTCAAGACTCGTTATGGACATTATGAGTTTGTAGTTATGTCCTTTGGCTTGACCAACACGCCTGTAGCGTTTATGGACCTTATGCATATTGTGTTTAGAAGGTTCATTGATTCTTTTGTGATTGTATTCCTTGATAATATCTTGGTTTATTCCAAGACTGAAGAGTTGCATGCTATGCATTTAAGGGAATTTTTTTACAGTCTTACAAAATCAGAAGTTGTATTCTAAGGTCTCAAAGTGTGAGTTTTGACTGACAGAAGTGGCATTTTAGGTCATATGGTATAGAGTAGAGGGGTATCTATTGATCCCTCTAAGATCGAGGCAGTTAGTAACTGGCCTAGACTGACTAGTGTGGCTGATATTCGTAATTTTTTGGGACTTATGGGCTATTATAGACGGTTTGTGCATGATTTCTCCAAAATTGCTTCAGCCTTGACAAATTTGACTAGGAAACGAGTCGATTTTATATAGTCTGAGGAGTGTGAAAGAAGCTTTGAGGAGCTCAAAAAGAGGCTTGTTACGGCACCAGTTCTAGTGTCACCCAATAGAACTGGTGGCTTGACTATGTCTACGGATGCTTCCAAGAAAGGTTTGGGATGTATATTGATTCAACACGAGAAATTTATAGCTTGTGCTTCCCATCAGTTGAAAGAACATGATAAAAGTATTTGACTCATGATATGGAGTTGGCGGTTGTTTTGCATGCATTGAAAATTTGGAGACATTACTTGTATGGTGAGAAGATTAGGATATTTACCGACCACAAGAGTCTCAAGTATTTCTTCACTCAGGAGGAATTGAATATAAGACAGTGACGGTGGCTAAAGCTCGTTAAGGATTATGACTGTGATATTCGGTATCATCCTGGGAAGTCCAACGTAGTGGCTGATGAACTTAGTAGAAAGTCATCATACTCGTCACCTTTGTCAGCCATACCATTGAGATTGAGATGGGATATGTAATGATCTGAGATAGCGCTCTTTACTACCGAGGTTACCGTGAGACTAGCTAGCTTAAAAGTGGGACCTACCTTGAGACACGGGATGCTTAATGCACAAAGAGGTGAGGCTCACTTACAGGCCGATTTTAGAGAGGCAGAGTCAGACGTGCCTAGCCACTTTACCATTTCTACAGATAGTGCTTTAATGTATTATAAGAGGCTTTGTGTGCCTTTGGGATTAACTTTAAGAAAGGAACTGTTAGAGGAAGATCACAGTTCTATCTTTTCTATTCATCCAGGTAGTACGAAGATGTACAAGGACTTGAGACAGCACTATTGGTGGCTTGGAATGAAACATGAGATTGCAGAATATTTTAGTAGGTGCTTGATTTGTTAGCAAGTCAAGTCCTTGAGGAAGAGTCCACCAGGTTATCTTAATCCTCTGAGTGTGCCAGAATAGAAATGAGAGGAGATTTCAATGGATTTTATCATTGGTTTGCCGAGGACATCAAAGGGTTAGGATACCATTTGAGTCCTTGAAGATGAGAGCTTTATCTCAATAGGAACAACTGCCTCAGTCCTAAACGCTAAGGACAATGGGGTCTCACCTATAGATGTCCTGACTGTGGTCCTATATGCCCATAGCACATTAGAAAGCTCTTCTGCCCAATGTCCCTTTAGTCCTTCAAGCTTAGTCTTCAAGTTCTTCTTGATGATTTTGTTGACTGCCTCTACATGGTCATTTGTTTGTGGATGGGCTGGGGTAGATTTGAGGTGTCTAATATTCAGCTCAGAACACCATGACTCAAACTTCTTATTATCGAATTGCTTTCCATTATCAGTGACTAAGGCATAAGAGATGCCAAACCTGTGCTCCAAGTTCCTCATATGAACTCAGTAGTTTTGTGCTCAGTTATGGTGGCCAGAGCCTCAGCTTTCGTTAACTTGGTGAAGTAATCCACAACAACTATAGCAAATTTTGTATGACCTTTCCTTTGAGGTAGGGGTCCGATAAGGTCAACTCCCCATTGTGGAAAAGGCCACGGGCTTGTGATACTTGCTAGTAGTTTAGTTTGTTGCCTGAGTACGACAGCATAACACTGACATTGATCACATCATTTAGTGAACTGTTTGGCATCTTCGTGAGCCAGTAGTATCCTTGCTTGATGATTTTATGGACCAATGACTTGGCTCAAGTGTGATTTTCACATACCCCTTCATGTACTTTTCTCATCACGTACTTGGCTTCCTTAGGGCCAACACATCTAAAGAGAGGTAAAGAGTAACCTCTGCTATACAATACATTATCCTGCAGAATATAACGGGCAGCTTGATGTCGAATCCTCCATGCCTCCACTTTGTCTGGGGGGAGTTCCTCATTTTTTAAGAAACGAATGATTGGCTCCATCCAGGTAGATTCTTCAGCTTGGTAAACATCCAAAATTCCCGCTCCATCTATGCTTGAATTGGGGATAAACTCCACATGCACCATCCTCCTTAATTCTGCCTGGTATGCAGAGGCCAAACGTGTCAGAGAATCAGCATTAGCATTTTCAGAACGAGGCATTTGTCTTACCTCCCATTTATCAAATCCACTAAGCATCTCTTTCACTTTGTTCAAGTAGACTACCATTTGTTTTTCCTTGGTATGATACTCTACGGTAATCTGATTTACAACCAGCTGAAAATGACTAAGTATTACAAGCTGGCTCACTCCCACTCTTTTTTCAACCTTAATCCAGCCAACAGTGCTTCATACATAACTTCATTATTAGAGGTTTTGAAGCCAAACCTTAGAGCATATTTGATATGTGCTTGCTCTGGTGAAACTATGATGAGTCCTGCACCACAACCACTTGCATTTGATGATTTATCCACATAAAGTGTCCAAATAGACTCTCCCATACATGACAGAACGAGCTCTCCTTCATGGTTTTGTCTAGATGTTGGTTCTTCCCTCTCAGGTGTGCGTTCAGGTATGAAATCCGCAACCGCTTGACCCTTTATAACTGTTTTTGACTTGTATTGAATGTCGTATTCAGTGAGCTCCACCGCTCATTTCACTAATCGACCAGAAGCTTCAGGTTTTTGAATCACTTGCCTAAATGGATGGTTAGTTAGCATCACCACCTTATGAGCTTGAAATTAGGGTCTTAGTCTTCGCCTTGAGGTCACCAACCTCCAATGCCAACTTCTCGATACCTGGTTTCTGGATCCACCATTGCTTTACTTGTATAGTAAACAGGCAGTTGGGCTCCACCTTCTTCTTTTACTAAAACTGAACTCACCGCTGTCTTTGACACAACCAAATAAATAAACAATTCTTTTCCCGTAGTAGGCTTAGAGAGTGAGGGTGTAGAGGCCAAATATTCTTTGACCTATAAGAAAGCTCTCTCGCATTCCTCGGTCCATTCAAGATTATTATTTTTTCTCAGGATTTTACAAAATGGAAGACATTTATCAGTGGCTCTAGAAACAAACCTGTTGAGAGCTGCAATCTTCTCATTTTAGCTTTGTAGTTGCTTGAGGTTCTTTCGAGACTCCATCTCCAACACATCTTTCACTTTTTCAGGATTTGCTTCAATGCCTCGCTGGTGAACCATAAACCCAAGGTTCTTTTCTGAGGTTACCCCAAATGCACACTTTTCAGGGTTGAGCTTCATTTGGTACTTCTTTAGGACACCAAAGGCTTCTTCCAAGTCTACAGTATATCGTCAGCTTGTGGACTTTTGACAACCATGTCATCTACATAAACTTCCATGTGTTTACCTATCTACTTCTCAAACATCTTATTGGCAATCCTTTGATATGTTGTGCTTGTATTTTTCAGTCCAAATGGAATAACCTCGTAGTAATAAAGGCCTTGATTGGTAACGAATGATGTATTCTCTTGATCAAGCTCATACATCCTGATCTGATTGTACCTTGAATAGGCATCCATAAAAGTCAACATTTAATGCCTAGCTGTGGCATCTACAAGATGGTCAATTAGGGGTAAAAGGAAGCTATCCTTTGGACACGCTTTGTTAAGATCAGTGAAGTCTATACACACCCTCCATTTTCTATTTGCCTTCTTCACTGACATCACATTACAAAGCCAATCAGGTTAGTGCAATTCACAAACAAATTTAGTTTTCAACAACTTCTCTACTTCTTCAGCTATGAGATCATTTCCATTCTGCTCAAACACCCTTCGCTTTTGTCTGATTGGTCAAAAGTTGGAATCCAAGTTCAGTTTATGCACCATAATCTTTGGGTCTATACCAGGCATATCGTCATGAGTTCAGGCCAACACATCTGAGTTTTGCTTCAAAAACACTATCAATTTATCTCTCTGCTCGACCCACAATCTTGTTCCAATGTTGACAAGTTGATCTTCACTCAGTTGTGGGATAGACTCTAAGTCTTTGGTGAGGGTTGCCCTCTGCTCAGTCTTTTCTGGTATAATAAGGGTACAGTTCCCTGTCCTCTCTACCGCCAAAACAGGCTACACCATTTTCCTTGATTGATTCTTTTGGCCTGTTCTAAGTATGTGCACCAAAACATCTTTCATGGCAGTTCGATAACACTCTCAAGAAGATTTCTATTCGCCCCTAACCATTCCCACCCCGCAAGGGGTAGGTAACTTCATTAGCAGATGGTAAGTGGATGGGACTGCTTTCATCGCATGAATAGAGGGTCTTCCTAAGATGATGTTGTAAGCTGAAGTGCAATCTACGACTAAGAACACCACCATCTTAGTAATGTGGTCTGGTTCTTTTCCAATAGTAACTGGTAGCTCAATGCTACATTTTGGGATAACCTGATCACCTCCAAATCCAACTAAAGGTGTTGATATGAAAACCCTTGGAAACTTACCAAGAACCCTTCAAAAGAAGAACCCTAGATGAAGAAACAAGAACCCATAAAATCAGTAGTAAAAACTCAAAGGAAAGAGTTAAGGAATTAGGCTACCTTTATGATCTATGTTCTTGAAACAAGAATGACTTCTTACCCCAAGATTCGAACACTCCAAAAACAATGTGATCTGAATTGTTTTAATGCTCTAAAACATGCAATCCTAAGCAAGAATTATAAAATATGAAGAAGAGAATGGTCTTCTAAGCCAAATCATGCAAATAAGCAAGTTTTTTTTAATAATGATAATTTCCCTTTATTAATAAATAACAATGCCTTTAAATAGGCAAAAAGTAAAGTCTCCTACTTCTAATATGACACTAAATTCGAAAATATGAGATAAAAAGCTGATAAGGATGATCTCATCATGACATCACCATGATGAATCATCAAAAAAATTAAACCTACTCTAGGAAATTTAAATTGCATATTTGATAAACCTACACTGCTTGGATCTTCCATTTCTTTACATCATCTTAAAACTCTCAACATAAAGTATCTAGAAATGGAAAGTGTGACATGGCCTAAAATTTAGGGATCCATTTCCTAAATTTTAGGGATTTTCCGAGATTTTAGGAAAAGTCTTCAAATGGACAATTTCGAGCTTGTGAATCTTTTTGTAGTTGAATTGTCCACAAATTGTATGTTAAACCCTTCATTTCTAAGATTTCCTCTTTGGTTTCCTTCAAATATGTTTGGACATGTTGAATCAAAGCTATCTTTGATCTTGTTATTGGCCCAATCGGCAGATTTAGCTCCCCTTGATTATTTGCAAAATGAGCTCAATCTTCTAGCTTTACATGAGTAAGTGAAGTGTTTTGATTCATATCATCCCCTCCCCATTGAAAAGGATTCGTCCTCGAATTTGATTCATCACCTACATCAAAAGTAGTCAAATCAGTCACATTAAAAGTTAAATTAACCGAATACTCACCTGGCAAGTCAATTTTATATGCATTGTCATTGATTCTCTCAAGCACTTGAAATCTGGCAAGTCAATTTCGGTTATAAGATTTTTGGATAAGTTATGGATTTGCAAGTTGTGGAGGTTATCGAGACTTTCTTTACTTCTCGTTATTTAGACTTCATTTATTTCTTGTCATGAGACTCAGAGAACTTATTATCCATGTTTTATGTTTACTTATGGCAGACGTATTAATGGGAAGGATAATGAGATAATGTATATGCTGTGTGATATTTGCATTATCTTGTATTATCCATATTTTATGCTTACTTATGGCAGACGTATTAATGGGAGGGATAATGAGATAATGTATATGTTGTGTGATCTTTGCATTATCTAGTATTATCCATGTTTTATGTTTACTTATGGCGGACGTATTAATGGGAGGGATAATGAGATAATGTATATGCTATGTGATCTTTGCATTATCTTGTATTATCCATGTTTTATGTTTACTGATGGCGGACATATTAATGGGAGGGATAATGAGATAATGTATAAGTTGTGTGATCTTTGCATTATCTGGTATTATCCATGTTTTGTGTTTACTTATGACGAACGTATTAATGGGTGAGATAATGTTAATGTCGTGTGATCTTTGCATTATCTGGTATTATCCATGTTTTTGCTTATTGAAATTGAGATATGAAGGATTGTTGGCACCTCTCATTTTCTTAAATTACTTCCTGAGTATGAATTATGTAAGTTTTGATGAGATGCCTTGTTAGGCAATTAACTCGTTTGATGGAAAGATATGAGTAATTGGTTGTGGAAGGAATGTTGAAAATGAGTTGTTGTTGGGATATGTAATGTCTTGAGAATGGGTAGTAAAGAGATTGTTAGGTTCTTTGGACACAAATCCGGATATGGATTTGGGATCTAATGTTACTTTCTTTTCAATTTATCTTCACTGGGTTTTCGCTCATGATATTACAACTTTTCAGGTACTCGAGGGAAAGGTGGTGGTAGAAGAGGTGGTGTTGCTTGACTACTCGAGGCGATGAAAGGACAAGAACAGGAACACTGTGACGACCCGACTCCTTTTAAATTATTTAAAATCAAATTGAAGCGGAAGACTTAATATTTAATAAAAAAAATTTGGCGTGGATATGTTTAAAACTTGAACTATCCACAACCTGTTTACACTTTTCACAATCAGGGAAATTAAACGACAGGAAATGCAATTCCTGTGTAAATATTAAAAGAGTTTATGACTGAAATAGTTAAGACGAAAAGCTCTTATGAGCTTATATACAAATATAAGACAAAGTATAAGACAAAGTGAGTCCATGGACTTTAAAAGTATCTCTAGTCCCTCTCGACATCATCATCATCCAGATCAGACTGCACCAGCTCCTCTCCCACGACCCCGAACATTACTTGAAAATGTTTGTAATATCATGAGCTAACAACAAGCCCAGTGAAAATAAATAGAATAAAAAGTAACATTAGACTCCAAACCCGCATCCGGATTTGTGTCAAAGTAAAACTCATATACCCTTACCTTTCAACCACCAAAAGGGTTTTACATTAAGTATTTCACTTTTACTAACCAATTCTCCCAAATAATTGAGGAACTATCTTCCAAACCTTTAGGAGGATGTGTTTCATAACACACATAATCTTTTATTTCATTCTCTTCAATACCATATACTATTCATAAGGTTTGTATCAAGTATTAATCTCCAATTTCAAGATCTTCCAATGTATGATAATCTAGTTGTCTTACATATATATCATGATAATTAAACAAGGTTCTATACACCCTTGTATTCTCTCATTATAAAATTCAATCTCATTTCTCTTTCCTATAGCACTCGGCTATACATATATTTCATTCTTTTTCTCTATGGAAATGTATAATATACATAATGTTTAAATTCTTTTATTTAATAAATAATGCTAAGCTCACTCGGTCTTAACATATTTAAACATTCATTAACTCACTAAACAAGTGTAAAGGGAACACGACCTTTACAGTAAAATAACTATCACATGCAAATAATGTCAGGTAATGAAGCTCCCGTAGGCTAAGTTCATTCACCTCATTATCTCGCTTTCCAAAATAAAATATACAAAGTTCTTTCAATAATATTTTTTCATCTCTAGTGAATAATGACAAGTAATGAAGCTCCCGCAGGCAGTTCATTCACCTCATTAAACATACTTCCAAAATAAAATATACATAGTCTTTTCAATATTATCTTCCCACCTCTAGTGAATAATGATAGGTAATGAAGCTCCCGTAGGCTAAGTTCATTCACCTCATTATTTCACCCACCCAATACAGGTAATGAGCTCCCATAGGCTAAGTTATACCCTGTATCTTCGTATATGTATCATAGTAACTATGGATAATACTAGATAATGTGAACTCGCATAGTTCCATCATTATCTCATTATCCATCTCCTTCGATCATACAAAGTCCCGCAGTCCTTTAGCATTCTTCATGTACATATACAGAAACATAAAACGAATAATACCAGACAATGCAAGCACACTCAGTCTATGCATTGCCTCATTATTCCTCCCAATAATCGATAATGCAATATGATATGATATGGTATGAATATGCTTTCAAGTGCAAGTAAAATATTTATAAATATTCAAAGTGTGCAAGTAAAAATAAATATAAATATTCAAAGTGATCGAAAGGCATAAAGAAAAAGATATCGCAAGTTAGCCTTTATACATAAAATAAGAAATTAGGAACTTCTGTTAAGAAAACAATAGATAAATCAAGCCAAACGGCCTTCAGTTAAACTTGAATTACTAACTTAATCATAAAGTCTCCAATTCAAATGATGCTATTGCTTTCAATAAACGTTCGAAGTTCCTTATCCAATTTCCTTATTCACCCTATTATACTTGGAATTTTCAACTTCCGATAATCATTAGTAAACGCCGAAGCGAATCTAAACTTAGAAATTCCAAGAGTTAAATGTTTCCCTTGAGAAATCCATGAGTTCTCTCACTCAATTAGAACTAACTCCAAGCCTAAGCATGTTAGCTCACTTTCTTTTATCCTTTCAATTCAAACCTTAATTTCAACTTACAATCCTACAAATCGTTCAGCTTATTCAGTTTCTAAAGCTACTTTAAATTCTATTTATTCTCACTTTAGCAATTCAAGTTCAATCCAATAGTTCAACGAGACTTCAACGTACACCCGACACCTACAACTCATCAATCGATCAACGAATTACAATTCAAATCTAATAAGAGAAAAAGTATGATTTTTGGGTGAATAGTGATTTCAGATAAATAGTGTTTTCGGATGAGTAGTGTTTTCAGGTGAATAGTGTTTTTCAAAAATCCGGGCTCAAAATCGTCAAATTCCTTGATAGAAATTCATGATTTCAACTTCAAAACTCATTTATAATCAAAAACGAATAAAACCATGTAAAAAGTTTTGAAAAATCACTTTTTAGGGCTTCCTTTAGGGAACAAGAAATGCCACAAGCTTAGGTGGGATAGATAGCCCTCATCCCGAGGAATCCAACGCAACTGACCTCATCGAAAACGATTGAGAAATGAAGAAAAGCAAAGAAATTTTTCTTCTCATCCATGGATGGAAGAGGCTCACGTAGGAAAAGAAGAAGAGAAATGAGAAGCTTGGTCAAAGTTGGTCACTTTGAGATTTTTAAAGGAGAATCAATAGTGTTTTAAGATATTTAAGAATTTAGATATTACGGATACGCCCTTTTAATGATTTTAACTCATAAATTGAAACCCAAAGTTCTTAAACTAGCCCAATGGTGATTAATAATTATTAATTGACCCGTTAATAATTATTAATACGACCAAAACTAATTTAAGCTAATAAAAGGATTAAAAAGGGTTTCGAGCGAAATTAACTACTAAATTTATAAATTACTAAAACTAAAATTAAACTAAATACTTTAATTAAAATAAATTACTTAAATACTAAATAAATCACTTCAAAATAACGGGACGTTACAAACACTTTTGTATTGCATTCTTGAAATGCTTTGTTTATACTTTCTACTTTTCTTACTTTGTGTTTTTGAGCTTGGAAGAGCGTTTTTTAAAATTGTAATAGTGTCGTTGTTTTAAAGCTCTTTTAGAAGTTTATTGATAATCTGGAATGCGCATTCCACTATTTATCGCTTTCTTTGCTGAAAAGTGTAAAACAGGTTTTGGTTAGTCCGAATTTTAAACGAACCCATGCCGTTTTTCTTTAAAACCAAGTCTTCCGTTGTGTATTTGAATTTAGTAGTTGACTTTTCCACGTCTTGTTGAGTTTTTCTCTTTTTATTGAGGATGTTTCGAAAATCTGTTCCAACTTAAATGGTGAGAACGCTCGTGAATGTGAGAGGCCACTCGATGAGTGCTCTTCCTCTTCGAACCACCTTCCCCATTGGATTAGGACTCTCCTTCCTGCTCCAAATGCATATTTCCTTCAGCATTATCATTTTGAGTTAGGATATCCAACACCAAAGCCATATCTCTATTGAAGCCTTGCACTTGCGCTTCCAACTCTACGATCCTTGTTTTGGGGGTCGTTTATGTAGTTGAAGATCCCCTTGGGCTTGACAATCTCAAGGGGGATTTTTTCTTTGTCTTGGAGCCTCTTCATTGTCCTCATCATAGTGGTTATTACTATGCTGACTTCAACTCATTCTCGATAACACGATTTTCAATCTTTCTCACAGACGGCGCCAAATGTTGTTGCGTGTTTTTGTCAAGCTGACTAGATGAACACGTCAACTCCACGTGTGCTCCAACGAGTGTAGACGAAGAACGTATCACCTGAAATTAAGAGTATGTAAAGGAAATGATGTCGGTGTGGTGCTGGCCACCTGCACTCCTACGATCAAGTCAGTAAGAATTTTGGTAGAGTTCCCGTAAGGTCTCAGAGCGTTCATCAATCAGTCCGAGTGTCTCTATTTATAGATGATAAGTTCGTGGTTCCTCGCCCTTTCATTGGTCTATTTCCTGCCTATTTATAACTTGACCTACCACACGTCTGAGTCTACTATCACAGTGTCTTGTTGCTGACCTACTCTGTAAACGCCTCCACCTACCTCTTGATAATGATGACCTCAATGTATCATATCGCATATCTTCCACTCAGTTGAAGGAGGTCATTGGGCTTAAGTGCGCTTAATGGGCTGATATGGTGGCTTCCAATGTTCTTAGCTTATATAGGTGGGCCCAACAGGCTAGGCTGTGTAGGTGTTCTCGTGGTCTTAATGTGCTTAGACTCAAAATAGGCTGGACCGGCAGAGGTCAATTCACATAATTTTTATTCCATAATTACCCCTAACATAATATTTTTTTTGCGAACTTTAATGGAGAGTTTTTTTTAAACAAATTTAATGGAGTTTTGTTTGCAAATGAAAAAAAAAATATATAAATCTGAAGAAGAAAGGGTTGCAAGTTAAAACCGGTTCCCTGAAATTCTGGACAAAAGAAGTGGACAGGTGGCGTTGAATTAAGAGACAAGAATAATACCACGAGCATTCCGAATAATTTCTCGAAAACTAGTGAAGATCAAATAACTTCAAAACACATAAATCCATTTTTCAATGTCAAACCATGTAAGCATCATCCCTCTACGAGAGCACCACAATGGAGAGTCGGACTCCGGATGAGGTGCGCATATCACAAATCAATCAAGCAAATCGAAATGTCAACCAGTCACTACACACAAGAAGGACCATCAGCCATGACAAGAATTATCGCAGATTGGTAAGTTTTTTTTCACGTTTTATTTATATTTCTATTCTTTTTCATATGTTTACGTAATAGTCTTTAAATTTTACAATAACTAATTTCACAAATGGCAAAAGAGGGAAGTGAGCTCACTCTGGCGGAGTTGCATCTCCATTTGCACACTTAGGCCACAATGGCACCGCTTTCATCAATGACAGAGCGCGTGAGATAGCGGTCGGTCTATTTTCTCCAATTTAAGTTACGGCTTATGTATGGAATTTTTTTATTAATAGAAATTTTTTTATAATTCTTGTAGGCAAAGTGTAATGAGACACTCGAGGCACTATTGTCGACTTCTAAAGCCTCAACCTATTCAGGAGAACATTGTGATGCTTACATTCAGGAAGTGGGTAGTGTTTGTCCTGATGGATACATCCCAGGTCTCAATGCTTATGAGAAGAAACTTTATACAGATCTGCCCTATTCATCCACTTCTGCTCGTTTTGAGACTGAGTCTTTGACAAATAACAACACCTCATTGCATCAAGAGGTGGAAGAGATCAACATCAGTACTCAAGCTTTCAAAGACGATCTTCAATCTCAAAATGATGCTTTTAAAGCTCATGTATTGGGTTGGATGTGTTGGGATTGAGGCCTCTATAAAAGATTTCTCAAACAGAAGTCACAAGGATCTTTCCTTGCAGTATAATATTATCAAAACAAATGCATAAAAGAATTACTAACCCTTGTAGAGAAGTGTCTGACTCTTCCTCGTAGTTCATAGTTATGATCCTGGGACCACCAAAAAGATCTTTCTCATTAAGCACAAAAGAGAATCGGTGTGTGGGCACTATTCTCTTTGAAAAAAGGAAGAGGGAAGAAAAAACTTTTTCTTCTCTTACCCTATGGGCGGTGGCGGCAGAGAGAGAGGGAGTAGAGGAATTTTCCTGAGCCTTTTCTTTTGCTCTCTTAGTTGTGTGTTTTGGGGTCACCCCAAGGTTTCTATTTATAGGAAAACTAAGGCCTCAGAATATCTTGGAATATCTTTTTAATTATCAAATAATTAATAAAGATATTATAAACATATTTTGAATAATTAAGATAGAATATCTTATTTCATAATAAGATATTCCCATATCACAATTTAAATTAATTATTATTAATTTAAAATAATTATTCCATATCTTATTCCATTTAAATTAATCACATTAATTTAAATTAAGATATTCCATACGTATATTTTAAATAAAATAAAATGTAATTAATTGGTTAAAAATAACCAAAGTGGCATGTGACCCTACTTATGAGTCACACGCCCACATCATCATGTCCATAATAATATTGAGCATTTTATTTTTCCTTTTTATTTAATAGAATAATTCCATTAAAAAAATAACTAAATAAAAGTCCTTTTTATTTATTTCCTCTTTAATTTGACTTCCTCAAATTAAAAATTTAAATAGACTCCTCTATTTAAATTCCCATTAATTTTGGACAACTGCAAAATCAATTTCATTAAATACTCTTCTATTTAATCTCTTTATTATATAATTAAATAGACTCATCTATTTAATAAATAATTAAATAGACTCATCTATTTAATAAATAATTAAATACACTCTTCTATTTAATTTCACCATAAACTAATAATCAAATAGACTCCTCTATTTAATTTCATTTAATTAATCAAATAGACTCTTCTATTTATATTTGCCCTAATTGATTTGACAACTTCAAATCAAATACTAAAATCATTTTTCCAAAGAAATTAATCCATATAAATTTATGTTCTCAATTACATGTGTTAGCTCGAAAGACTTAATGGACCTATAGGACTAAGATCTAATGATTTAGAATTACATTGATCAAACACCTTCAATCAATTAATTCTTATTCATCAATTCCTAGATAACTCCACTAAATATCTAGAGTTGCACTCTTAGTACTATAGACATAGTTATGTCCATTGGCAAATATCATTAGCTACACTTTGATCATTCACAAGTAGTTCGTAACCATGGCTAGGTAATTTTACCGTATTAACCTCCATGAGACATCTTGTTCCTTAAGCCCAACTGAAAAATATTACATGTTTGTAAATCTCAATATATTAAAAGTGTTGTCAGGACCTAATTCTCATATTTAATAAATTGCATTCGTAAGCTTATCTTGGGATTAATTAATCAAAATCAAATAGAAGTAAATCAGAAACTTAAGACACGGATTTGTGTGTTACAATAGTGAGTGGTTAACAGAGGCATAAATAGCATAATGTAAATTATGCAAATTCTCAATTATGCAGAAACATAAACTCGGATTTCATTGTTGCATCGTTTGATGCAGAGACAGAAACCAATAAGATAGAAGTAAAATAACAATGCGAAGGGAAGTCACGACACCAAAGATTATTAACGTAAGAAACCTCCAACTAGTAAAAACTAATGGGGCCCTAACCCAGAAACAATCCACTAGTTAGTCACATTTCAATAAGAAATTTAAAGCATGAGACAGAAATTACGAAAACTCCCTTTTCTAATTTTTTCACGATGCTCCTTGCAAAAGTATGTTCCGGTGGATTCAATCACAAGCTCCCATTGTGAAGATTTGAATCAAAAACCACTCATTCTTATTTAGATTACCACAACCCTTGCGGATTTGGATCAAGGAACTCCCTTCCTTGATGTGTGAGCAAATTGACTTCTTCCTCCTGAAGAATAAAAAACACTCCCCAAGCAATTACAATATAAAGTTATGGAATAATAATCCTTACAAATTGAACTCTCACATAAATGATATAATAAGCACAATAGGCTAATAAAAGAGTGAGAGGGAAATGATTAGAAGCGTGGATAATCAAGCTAAAAGAAAAGACTTCATCTTATAGGAAAAATGAAGAAGATTCATCAATTTAGAAATTTGAAATATTATTTCCATACACAAAACTTGAAATTCAAAATTTGAGATATTCTAATTTGTATGAGCTGTTGTTAAACAATAATATAGTGTTGGAAAAAGTTGTCAAAATGTCAATTTGAAAAGCTTTCATATGTATAATTAAATTAAACAATTAAGATCCACTATTTGCTCAAACTTCTCATTTAAAATAATGCCAACTAATCAATGATGAAGCAAAAACAATTATTCCTTTAATGACAATATGGATGCACAAATTAAGGTATTATTAATATGTTTTTTGTCAAAAATAAAATGCCAAAATAAACATTAAACATAAATCAAATATTTCAACAAGTGTGAATAGTAGAGAAGCTGTCAATACCCAATGTACCCTTATAATTTTGTAAATCACACCTTTGAAAACTCACGAGCAGCTTTTCTGCATTCCAGTTGATGTTCATATACTTTGAGTTTGAACACAAAGATCAAAGCACAATAGAGGCCATAAATTTTCTATAAAAAAACGACTTTCTTGATTGAAATCTTCAAGCTTCAGTGTGTGAATTTGAATATTTCAAGCTTGACCTCCATTAAAACACTATTTAGAGCAAAATTTAGAAACTTTGTCATACCTCGAGACTTTTAGAAAATGGAGGAAAACCTCGATTGATAGGTTAGAAATGATCCTTGGGTCGAGGGCTTTTCAACGCAACTGAAATTACGGCGATCCACCGAGTATTGAAGAAAAGCCAAGAAGAAATTCCCAAGGATGAGGCTCTCGGCCCTAGCTCAAGAAGGAGGAAAGAAAAGATGAATGAAATGTTGACTAATTTGACTATTTAAAGAAGAAGAAAATGAATAGTAATGAGATATTTTAAGAAATCTGAAAATGACAATTACGTCCTTTTTAAATGATTTAGTTATAAAACGAAACCCGAAGATTTTAAACTAGTCAAAAGGTGATTAATAATTATTAATTGGCTTGTTAATAATTATTAATACCACCGAAACTAATTTAAAGTAATAAAGGAATTAAAAAGGTTTTTGAACAAAAATAACTACTAAATTCGAAATTACTAAATTTAAACTAACCCTAAATATTTTAATTAAATAAAAAAAAATTACCTCAAAAGTAATGGGACGTTACAATATATGACTCGATCTTTAACTTGAGTATGTGAATATGCAATTAAAATATTGTAAGTGAAAAACACAAGTCACAAATAGGTGGAAGATAATAGTCATTTTGTTCCGTAAACTCGACAACTTGTCAAGTCTAGCTCATCTCCTTCGCAATACTCATTCCCTCTTTTTATTCCAACATGAAAGTCCCAGCTACGAGCCATAACAATTCTAAAACCACTTCGCACCATTCACAAACAACCACAACCACATCACCGATAGTCACAACAAACCACCAACACCGCCAAATTCTTGTGTTCTCAATTTTCAAGTCAACACAAGGCTTGACCTTGGCTTTTCTTTCCTCATAAATCTCAAACGTTTATCAACTAACCTTAAACTTAAAATATCATAAATATTTTAGTAAGATCAATAAACTAAACCCGGGAACCCGGTTTGCTCCAAAAAGTCTCTAAACTAGCTCAATGGAAAAGTAGCAATTTTGGCCATTTGAGGGGTTTTTGGAAAATCATTTGTTGGACTTTATAACATGATTTTCTTATGTAAAATATGTATTTAAACACCAAAATATACCAGAATTAAAAGACATTAAGTGAAAGTTAAGAAAACTCCAAAGTTAGGAAAAACTAGGAAAACTTTAAATAGCCAACAATGGAGGCTTTGAGCTTGTGCTGCATCCATGGTTTCCTACCCTTTTGTCATCACCTAAATGTAAAAGACTTCCATTAAATTACCTTGTCTCATAACTATTCTAAGTCCAAGTAGCAATGTCTAGCTTACCTTAGTAAAACCTTACACAATAGAGCACTCTTCCTCCACATAACCCATTTTGACTTACACACCTCCAATTACTTATTCATGAGTAACCGCTCATCTAATTATTAAAACTGGACAATCCTACCTGAAGTTTAAGCATCAATACATATAGAAATTCATCATATGAAATTCAAACATAATAGTATTTCAAACCCTTTTTATTCCCACCTTGTGATACGTAGTATCTAGCTTTCACAACTTGGAGTGGTTTGATCTTTTTCCTACACCCTACAACATTTATATACAATAACACCTTATTTACTCTAAATTTAACATTTATAACATATTAACAACATCTTGAGACCCCTAAAATAGCTTCATATCCCGATGGTATAAAACAGCCCCTAAAATTTATTATCAAAACAGTGGGGAAGATGTATTTTGCTATGTCTTGATATTTAGAAAAGTGCCTAATGATTTCCATGCCTAAATCTAAGTCAATCCATAAAAGTCATGAGTTTTAATTCAATTAGCATAAGAACATCAATTAAGTTGTAAAAGAGTTCAAGAAAACATTTTATGGATAATATGTTAGTTTAGAAAGCCATGAAAGTTTGAAACATAAGTTTTAATATCATAATTCAACTAAAAGAAAACTAAAATCTTATTCATAATTTTAGTTCCAAATGTTTCAATGACAAGAATTTACATGCTATTTTAATGAATTCTTCAACTACAAGCTTAAAACCCATCAATTTCAGCAAACCCCCCAATTTTAAGAAAAACCCCTATAAAGAAATATTACCTTTACATCATGATAACTTGTTGAAAACTCCTTAAATCACATAGATTTAGATTCTACTATAAAAAAACTCACACTTTTGGCTTTGATTTGAACGAATTTGAGCAAGAAAATGAAAAACCCACTCAATTTACTCCATGGGCTGCTATTGCCAAACAGCGGGGAAAGGAAAGAAAGGAAAATGAACAGTCTTTGATCCTTCATTGCTAGGCAGAAGATGAATCTAAGAAGATAAATAATCTTAAGCATTTTGAGATTGAATTTAAAGAGGTGTTGGATCAAAATTGAAAATTAAAAACAAGAACTCACCTCTCATTGTTGTGTTCTATCATAAGCAGGAGGAAGAGAAAGACTTTAGCATTTTTTTTAGTTTTAAAAGAAAAGAAAGGAAAATGATGTATATAATATTTGGTAAATGGCATACAAGTCCTTTTAGTTTTAAAATAACCATTTGGAACACCACTTCTTGTATTTAAATCCTTCATATTACTTTATTTTTATTTTAAACCCAAATTAATTAACCATATTTAATTATTAACCTACATCACTAAATTAACTTGTGACGACCCGACTCCTTTTAAATTATTTAAAATCGAATTGCTGCGGAAGACTTAATATTTAATAAAAATTTGGCGTGGATATGTTTAAAATTTGGACTATCCACAACCTGTTTACACTTTTCACAAGCAGAGAATTTAAAAGAAAAGGAATTGCAATTCCTTTTGTAAAGTTTAAAAGAGTTTATGACTGATAAAGTTAAAACGAAAAGCTCTTATGAGCTTATATACAAATATACATCTCAAAAGAAAAAATATAAGACAAAGTGAGTCCACGGACTTTAAAAGTATCTCTAGCCCCTTTAGGCATCATCATCATCCAAATCAGACTGCACCAGCTCCTCTCCCACGACCCCGAGCATTACCTAAAAATGTTTCTAATATCATGAGCTAACAACAAGCCCAGTCAAAATAAAGAGAAAATAAAGTAACATTAGACTCCAAACCAGCATTCGGATTTGTGTCCAAGAACTTACTTACTCTTTGTTATTGTAACGTCCCGTTATTTTGTGATAAAAATAAAAAACTTTTATTTATTTTATTTTAATTTAAGTAATTAAAATTCATTTATTTATCATTAAATTAGAATTTAGTAGTTTATTTCATTTTAAGTCATTTTAATGGCTTTATTTATTTAATTACGTTTTAATGGTATTAATAATTATTAACGGGCCAATTAATAATTATTAATCACCATTGGGATAGTTTGAGATGTTCGGGATTCGTTTTTAAGCTAAAAGTCATCAAAAGGGCATTTTCGTAATTTCCCTTTAAACCTAAATATCTAGATATTCTTCTCTTCTTCTTCTTAAACTATCATTGACCAAGATTTGACCAAACTCATCATCTTTCCTCTTCTCCTTGCCGTGAGCAACTTCCTCCTTTGGAGAGTTTTTGGTTTTTCTTTCTTTTTTCTTCGTTTCTCTTGTCGTTTTTGCGGATCGTCAGTGTTTTTCGGTTGCGTTGGATTGGTAGGGACGAGGGCTACCTATCCAACCTAGCTTTTCGAAGTTTCCCGTTCTCTAAGGGAAATCCCAAAAAGTAAGTTTTCAAACTTTTTAGGTGGTTTTGTTCGTTTTTGATTGTAAATGAGATTTGAAGTTGAAATCATGAATTTCTATCATGAAAAATGACGATTTTGAGCCCGTATTTTCGAAAAACACTATTCACCTGAAAACACTATTCACCCGAGACACTATTCATCTGAAATCACTATTCACCCGAAATTACACTTTTGTTCGCATATTAGTTATGAATTGTAATATGTTGTACAATCGGTGAATTGTAGGTGCGATTGCTCGGTTGTTGAATTGTGGGAAATCGGAGTTTTGGACCAAAACTAATTTGGCTAAGGTGAGTTTAAAATGGTTGTGATTACTTTTATGTTTTCAAATTGCTTGACGTTTATGTTAGATCGATGTTAAGAGGGTATTTAGACTTGAGAACTTTCCAAGAATGTATGTTATTTGGGAGTTAGTTTCTTGAGTTCGGAAGCTTTGGTAAAGGTTATATAAACTTTTGATAGCCTAAGTTGCTATAGAGAAAAGAATTGAGACATTATGTCTAACATACATTTCTATAGAGAAAAGAAATGCAAGTTAGGCTATTAAAAGTTTATATAAAATGAGATTGAATTGTGAGAAAAGAAATGCAAGTGATGTAGAATGAGATTGAATTGTAGAATGAGATTGAATTGTATAATGAGAGAATACAAGGAAAGTAGAATGAGATTGAATTGTATAATGAGAGAATACAAGGGTGTATTGAACCTTGTATAGTTATTATGTTATGTGAGAGAACTAGATTCTCATTTATTTGGAAGATCTTGAAATTGGAGATTGTAAATTTTGATGTAAACCTTATGTTTAGAATAAGGTATTAAAGAGAATGAAATAAGATTGGTTGTTACTTAAAGTAAGATGTTATTGGTGGTTTAAGTTAGATTCTCGAGGAGAATGAGAATCCGGAACTTGGAGAAGAGTATTATGTACTCCTTTTATCTTGACTAGTGTTAGAATAGTTAAAAGGACTTGGGAGAGATTCTTGTGTAGAATCATGTTAGTAAGTTATTTTAGAGGTTGTGGTTGTTGACTTGCATATTATCGTTATGCTTGCATATTATCGTTATGCATAGATGTCACGTTGACTTGCATATTATCGTTATGCATAGATGTCACGTTGACTTGCATATTATCGTTATGCTTGCATATTATCGTTATGCATAGATGTCACGTTGACTTGCATATTATCGTTATGCATAGATGTCACGTTGACTTGCATATTATCGTTATGCATAGATGTCACGTTGACTTGCATATTATCGTTATGCATAGATGTCACGTTGACTTGCATATTATCGTTATGCTTGCATATTATCGTTATGCATAGATGTCACGTTGACTTGCATATTATCGTTATGCTTGCATATTATCGTTATGCATAGATGTCACGTTGACTTGCATATTATCGTTATGCTTGCATATTATCATTATGCATAGATGTCACGTTGACTTGCATATTATCGTTATGCTTGCATATTATCGTTATGCATAGATGTCACGTTGACTTGCATATTATCGTTATGCATAGATGTCACGTTGACTTGCATATTATCGTTATGCTTGCATATTATCGTTATGCATAGATGTCACGTTGACTTGCATATTATCGTTATGCTTGCATATTATCGTTATGCATAGATGTCACGTTGACTTGCATATTATCGTTATGCATAGATGTCGCAGTGACTTGCATATTATCGTTATGCATGCATATTATCGTTATGCACGGAGGTCACGGAATGGTTATGATTGGTGATAAGTGGTCACGGATGTTATTTACTTTGTTATTTACTTTGTTATTTACTTTGTCATTTACTTTGTTAAGCATTAGTATCTACTTTAACTACGGGTTTGATTGTTTACTTTCCGAAGTTATTAGATAGTAGAATGGTTTGATCTTTTATGTAAAGTACTTGGAATATTGAATGGGTAGTGCAAGAGTACTTAGGTTTATTTGGACACATTCTCCGATATGGAATTTGGTTCATAAAAGTGCTTGCATCCATTTTATTCTCACTAGCATTTTTATGCTAATGTTGCTACACTTAAACTTTTTCAGGTATTACTCTTAGTAGGGTACGAGGTGGAGGAGATGGTGTTGCTTGATCACGAGTGGATGGCTTTCGGGACATGGACTTTATATGTACAATTTGGGAGCATTCTACCAATGCTTGATAAAAAATCATATGTCATTACTTTTAAACTTGTATTTATGGCTCATGAGAATTTAATAACTGTTGTAGATTATTTTGTATTATTTTCTCTGATTTTGGGTATAAAATGGAGTGAAATGTCGTTTGTTTTAAATTCTCTGGATTGAGCCCATGTAAACAGGTTTAGGGAGTTCATATTTTAAATGGATCCACGCCAAATTTTTGTAAAAATAAGTCTTCCGCTGTTTTACTCATGATTTAAAGATTTGAGAAAATTCGAGTCTTTACAGTTATCCATCCATTCAAAGAGATTTACATCAAGTATTCCACTTTTACCTACCAAGTCTCCCAAATGATTGAGGATCTAACTTCCAAGCATTTAAGAGGATGTGTTTCATAACACACATAATATTGTATTTCATTCACTTGATACCTTATATTATACATAAGATTTACATTCAAGGGTTAATTTCCAATTTCAAGATCTTCCAATTAATTGAGAATCTAGTTCTCTCATATAATATATATCATAATAATTATACAAGGTTCAATAAACCCTTGTATGCTCTCATTATACAACTCAATTTCATTCCTCTTTCTTATAGCACTCGGCTATCATCATATTTCATTCTTTTTGTCTATGAAAATGTATAATATACATAATTTTTCATTTCTTTTCTCTATAGTAACTCAAGCTATAAAGTTTACATTCCTTTTCTTTAATAAATAATGCTAAGCTCACTCGGTTTTAACATATTTAAAGATTCATTAACTCACTAAACAAGTGTAAAAGGCACACAACTTTACATTAATATAAGGGGCACTTGCAAAAATAGCAAAATTAGGTTCAATATTTGAAAAAATAGCAGTAAAAAAAGTTATTTACAAAAATAGCAAAAAACTTAAATTCACACTTCAAATATTACAAAATTGCCACTAGTCTTGCTTGAGTAATCAATGATTTCCTCATAAGTAATCACTGATTTCCACACAAGTTATCACTGATTTGATTGATATCCTAATATTTTGTGCATGAATCACTGATTACCTAATAGTTATCACTGATTATTTTATAAGTTATCACTGATTTCTCTGATTCACAAAATGAGGGTTTTTAAAAACTACTATATTTGCAAATACTTTTTAAAAATGCTATATTTATAAATATTGTAGAAAATTCTGCTACCCAATGAAATTTCTCTTAATATAACCATCGCATGCGAATAATGTCAGGTAATGAAACTCCCGTAGGCTAAGTTCATTCACCTCATTATCTCACTTTCCAAAAATAAAATATACAAAGTCCTTTCAATAATATCTTTCCATCTCTAGTGAATAATGACAGGTAATGAAGCTCCCGTAGGCTAAGTTCATTCACCTCATTAAACTCACTTTCCAAAATAAAAATATACAAAGTCTTTTCAATAATATCTTCCCACCCTAGTGAATAATGACAAGTAATGAATGCTCCCATAGGCTAAGCTCATTCACCTCATTATCTCACCCACCGAATATAAGGTTCAATCCACCCATGTATCCTCGTATATGTATCATAGTAATTATGGATAATACTAGATAATGTGCACTGGCATAGTTCCATCATTATCCATCTCCTCCGATCATGCAAGGTCCCGCAGTCCTTTAGCATTCCTCATGTACATATACATAAACATAAAACGAATAATACCAGACAATGCAAGCTCACTCAGTCTATGCATTGCCTCATTATTCCTCCCAATAATCGATTATGCAATATGATATGATATGATATGAATATGCTTTCAAGTGCAAGAAAATAATATAAACATTCAAAGTAATAAAAGAACATAAAGGTAAATGGATCACGTAATACTCTTCTACATAAAACAATAAATTAAGAACTTCTAATAAGAAAACAATAAATAGATCAAGCCAAACGGCCTTTAGTTAAACTTGAATTACTAACTTAATCATAAAGTCTCCAGTTCAAATGATTCTATTGCTTCCAATAATTATTCGAAGTTCCATAATAAAGTTTCTTATTCATTCCATTATACTTGAAACCTTCAACTTCCGATAATCATTCTTAAACTTTGGAACGAATCTAAACTTAAAACTTCCAAGAGTTAAATGTTTCCCTCGAGAAATCCATGAGTTCTCTCACTCAATTATCACTACAAGAAGAAGTAGTTCTACCGACATCAGTATTACCCACATTGCCAAAAATATTGGTAGTGGTGTCATAATCGCCGACACCACGTCGACGAAGGGATCTATCTAAAATACCGCTCACAATTACCGACAACATATCGGTACTAAAGTCATTAGGCTTACCATTACCAGCACCACGTCGGTAATGGTCTCACTTACCAAAACTCACGTTTTGGTAAGTTGGGTGTGCGAAGCTGGTTCACTTACCGACGCTGACGTGACGTCGGAAATGGACCAGCGAACTTTAATAAACAGAACGCCCCCCCTAGGCATGACCCCTTTTCTTCCCCAACTCATTTTTCTCTTCTCCCTCTCTCGGCTACTGTACGAAAACACGCCCAAAAACATTTTTTTTTCTTCAAATTTCTTCATTTTCCAACCGTTTTTCTCCATTTCAAGTCCTAGGTTTTCATTATCACCCATATTAGGTATGTTTCCATGCTTTATTTAATCAAAATAGGTTGAGATTTGATCGATTTATAAATTTCGGGCTTTTTAATATTTTAATTTTTTTATGATTTTTTTAGTTTATGGATATTCATATTGTTAGTTTGTATTGTTTTTGTGAAAATTAGAACCGATTAATAAGTAATTATATTTTTTGGGATGGATTTTTACAATTTTTTCAAGTTGGGGATTTGGGTTATTTATGAGTTGAGGGTCTTTTTCATAGATTTTTGTTGTGAATTTTGTTGATGTATTTATTGTTGGTGTGTATTGTTTTTGTTTAGAATAGAAAAAATTGTTGAGTAATTGTAAAATTTATGATTGATATTTTTTATTTTCAATTTAGGTTCTTTTTCAAGTAATGTTTAATTAACTTAGTTTTAGTTATGATTTGGATATTTTGCATTGAATTTAGTTTAAAACAATTTCTGTTGTATTTGCAGTGCATCTCCATTGATCGTAGTTACATAAAATGTCGGGATCAAGGTTAGTTTACTACTTATTTTTTAATTGTTCAACTTTATTTTATAGGTTGCATGTTTAGCCTTATAACTTTATTTGTTGGGAGATGGCTAACCTGCAGCAAATTTAACCGCCTCAAAACATGTTGATTTATAATATTTTATCTTGGACAATATTGATTTCTAAATTGAGTAAATATTTTGTTTGAAATAGGTCGAGTATTGATAGAACCTGGATGGAATTAACAGATAGGTTTTGTAAGGAGTATATAGATGGAGTTATAACTTTTTTAGAGGTTGCGAGAAAAGTTTTGAATGGAAGTGGGAAGGCTCATTGTCCTTGTATTAAATATCATAACACCATATTTGCATCACTTCGAGAAATTAGGGAACATTTACATATTCACGGGATATCACGTGCATACACTCGTTGGAAATTCCATGGGGAAGAATTGGGGAAGTGTAGCACGGGTGATAACAATGTGAGTTTAGGGCGTGACATAGATGAAACAGTGAGTGAGGATGATGATGATGATGGAGATGATCAATGATTTGTAAGGTGGTGTATTTCATGATCATGGAGTGGAAACCCCCGACATTGGAACTGATTGTGGTGGCGACAATGTCGGGAGTCAAGATAATCAGAATGTGAGAGAGTATGACGACGAGTTCTCACATCTTTTAGGTGAAGTACAAAAAGAGCTATACCCTGGATGTGTAAGATTTTCATCCCTCAATTTTTTGGTGAAATAGATACACATTAAGGTTTTAAATGGTTGGAGTGATAAGTCATTCAATATGCTTTTAGAGTTGCTAAAAAAAGCATTACCTGAAGGGACGTTATTACCGGGATCTTACTATGCTTCGAAGAAGGTGTTGGCTTAGGATTGGGTTACGAATCCATACACATTTGCAAGTTTGATTGCGTTCTCTTTAGAAAAGAATACGCTAAATGTGAAGTTTGTCCGGTTTGTAGGGAGTCTCGTTACTTGGTGAGAGAGGGTAGAAGTAAGAGAAAAGTTTCTCAGAAAGTATTGAGACATTTTCCGTTGAAACCAAAGTTACAGAGATTATTTGCATCAAAACATACCGCGTCTTATATGAGATGCCACAAGGATAAACGTTTAGAAAATGAAGGTGTTCTAAGACACCCGTCAGATGCGGAAGGGTGGAAGCATTTTGATATAGAGTATCCGGTATTTGCTTCAGAATCTAGAAATGTGCGTTTGGCCTTAGCATCCGATGGGTTTAACCCATTTGGACATATGAGTATCCCGTATAGTATGTGGCCGGTAATTTTAGTTCCATATAACTTACCACCATGGAAATGCATGAAAGAATCTTTTTTTTTCATGTCTTTACTCATTCCTGGGCCTAAGTCTCCCAGAAAGGACATCGATGTTTTCCTAGAACCGTTGATAGAAGAGTTGAGTGATCTGTGGAGTGATGGGATTAAGACATTTGACAGCTCAAAGTCTGAATTTTTTCAATTTAGAGCTGCTTTGTTATGGACTATCAATGATTTCCCTGCATACAGTGATTTGTCTGGTTGGAGTATGAAAGGATACAAGGCGTGTCCCATATGTTTGGAAGATACATCTTCTATGGGTATTAAAAGTAAAATATGTTTCATGGGTCATCGACGACATTTTCATTCGAGTCATCCTTGGCGTTTTGATAAAGTTCATGATGGACAAATTGAATTACGTGGAAAGCCGGTTATCAAAACAGGTGATGAGATATTACAAGATCTCAATCGGTTAAGTTTTCCCAAGTTTGGTAAGAATCCAAGCGCACAAGAGAAGAAAAGAAAACGGATAGAGAACGATAATTGGAAAAAGAAAAGTATATTCTTCTGTTTCTCCAATCGGTCGAAATTTTTTTACGTCATAAGTTAGATGTAATGCACATAGAGATAAATATATGGGATAACTAGGTAGGAACAATATTCTCTATTGAAGGAAAGAATAAGGATACAGTAAAGGCTCGTCACGATCTCGAGAAATTGGGTATAAGACCTGAATTGCATATAAAGAAGGTTGGTTCGAACAAATTTGTTAAACCTGCCGCTGCTTTCACCTTGATCACGATTCAACGCATTAAGGCATTTCATTTCTTGAAAAATGTGAGATTCCCTGATGGGTTTGCAGCAAACATATCCCGAAGTGTCAATGTTAAGAGTGGGAAACTTCAAGGATTAAAAAGTCATGATTGTCACATTCTTTTTCAACGATTGCTCCCATTAGCAATTCGAGGTTTCTTGAATTACAATATAAGTCAAGTGCTAACCGAGTTTAGTAATTTCTTTCTAGCTATGTGTGCTAAAGTTATAAGCTTAGAAGAGTTGTAACAGTTGCAATGTGACATAACTTTCATTTTGTGTAAACATGAAAGAATTTTCCCTCCGACTTTCTTCGATGTGATGGTTCACTTATCGTTTCATTTGCCATATGAAGCAAGAATAGTAGGGCCGATTTGTTATAGTTAGATGTATCCAATAGAATGAAGTCTTCAAACGTTGAAGAAATATGTTCGAAATCTAGCACGTGCGAAAGGCTGCATTGCAGAGGCTTATATTATGAATGAATCCATTACGTTCTGCTCTAGGTATCTTCAAGGCATTGAAACTAGATTTGACAGAGTAGACGTAATTTTGAAGACGAAGATGAGGATCATGTAGATAGTGATGTATCAGTGTTCAAAGAAACACCTCGACCTATCGGTCGTGTCAATATATTGACTTCGACTCAAGCAGATATCGATGAAGCACACTGGTACATGCTTCATAATTGCGAAGAAGTTGAACCCTATTTGCGGTATGCATGTGTCTAATGTTGTTTGTTTCGATTTAATATAGAAATATTGTGTATTGATCCAATCTTCCATAGGGATCACCTCGATTTTCTTGAAGCTGAAAGCTTAAGAAATACACATAAACGACAAGAATCAGAGTTTGACAATTGGTTCAAACGTTGTGTAAGCTACGTTTCTTAAACAATTATATATATATATATATATATATATATATATATATAATCGTTATTGAGATTTTAAACAAATAATCGTTATAATTGTAGGTTGCTAAACTATGGCGACTTAAAGAAGTAAGTTATGATTTATATGCACTATCTTTCAGACGAGATTTGCGTATTAAATCATATTCTGGATGTTGTGGGAATGGGATGTGTTTTCACACATTAGATATATGCACTATCTATCAGTTATAGGTGAACACGATGCAGGTTCCACGAATTTCTATGGATTGATAACTGAAGTATTAGAATTAAGCTACGTAAGATCAAATCGAGTTATTGTTTTTCAATGTGAATGGTATGATACATCTCCTTCTAAAATGAAGCAAGAGTCGGGTATAACATCAATTAACATAACTCGTAAATGCTTTAAGGAAGAGCCATTTATCCTAGCGAGTCAAGCCCAACAAGTTTTATATCTCGACGATATTAAAAATGGGAATGACTGGAGAGTGGTACAAACTTTGAGGCAAAAAAACGTTTGGGATATCCCTGAGTTGGATGAAAATGATGAAAATGACAAGATTTGTCACGTGATTTCACCTTTTGATACACACGTGAGTGACAATTTAGACATTCAAATGCTCGATAGAAACGACGTTCCTGACAGTGAAGTTGATGCTGGGGTCATGGAGCGAATGCTTTCTGCTTCAAGCTCCCGTATAGATAATGAAGAAGCCACAAATGATGATATTGATGAGTTTAAGAACGATAGTGATGAAGAATTGAGAGATGTCGACGAGGTAGAAATTGATAGTGATGAATCAGAAAGTAATAGTGATGAGTCAGAAAATTATAGTGACTAAGTGAGGTTTGTTTAGTTTTACTTCACTACACATTTGTTTCTTTGTACATTACTTAATCGATTTTTCTAACTTATGTTCTTTTTTTTTTCAACAGGAAAGGAAATGGTAAGGGGAAAGAAAAGATTGACGCACAACCCATTGCATCGGGAAATAGGAGGACTCCGTCTTGTCGTGGTTCAGGGATAGAGATTCGAGACCCGTCCTCGGAGACAGTCTCACCTACACCCTCATAGATGGATCATATACCATCTTCGACTTCAGGTGTATTGACAAACTCAGCATTGCCGACATGGACTTCAGGTTTGAATTATTCTTACTTGACAAATATGTTTAGTCTTTCTTATATATACATAATATGTAATACTTTATTTTGTAGTGACGGATCAAAGCAAAGTGCCAAGATGTGGCATTGCAAAAAAAACTTGCCAATGAGGAAAAGGAAGCCGAGTGAGGGTAAAAAGAAAGTTATCATATCCCCAGAACATAAGTGGGTGGTTGGAGAGAATTCAGAAAATTTAATCACTGAGGTAGGCGTACTCATACGCCAGCTTGTACCCCCGAGTCATAGGCAATACAATTTTATTCCACGAGAGATTCTAGACTCGATCAAACATCGTATTGCGGTAAGTATTTATAAAGTAATGTGTTTATATTAGAAAATTTATTTTTACTTCTCTACTGAACAATTATTTTGTTTGTGGTTAGGATCAATTTGATCTTGATCTCAATAATATCGATCATTACGATGTTATAAATGCTCAAATGATCACTGATGCAAGAGAGTTTCGATATGAACTCTATCGATGTTTCAGGAGAAACATTGACGAGTATGGGGAAGAGGAGGCATGATGCATGGGGCTTCCACGAGTGTAGTGTGAAGATGAGTGGAAGAAATTACTGGAAAAATTTGATTCTCCAGAATTTAAGGTAATCTCGTATTATATACATCTCATATGTTTAAATTTCATCTCTTTAGTTACCTAACATAACTAAATTTGTGTTGTGTAGAAATTGTCAGACAAAATTCTAAGTCTCTAGCGCAACTCCCATATTTGCATAAGGGAGGTTCCAAATCGAACGCCAAAAAGAATTACGAGATGGTATGTATTTGTTTGCAAGTTTTATTTTAAAGTTCACATATTTAGTAGCATAACTTTTTTTAAAACGAATATATTAGACTCAAGAAAATCCAGATGCAACTTGGGTGGATGTGTTTGAGCAACAACATTCCTACAATAAGAATTAGCGGGTGAACTACTTGGCCAAGGAACAACATGTAAGTTTATTTCTTAATTTGAATTGATTTAATGTCATTTTATTACTATTTTTTAATATTAATCACATAACTCTTTTTTTTTAATGTAGGAAAAGATGGTAAAGTATATTACCCCGACCGAGAACCCCGAAAGCGAGGATGCAGATGGATCAGATATGGTGGAGTCAAAAAAACCACCTATCTCTGATACAAAGGCTATGCATATGGTTTTAGGTCATAAATCGGGTTACATACAAGGTTTGGGTAGAGGCCCAAAGCCTCCCTCGTTAGGTGGATCATCATCGGGTTCAGTTAGATCATCACAAACTGAACTGTTTGAAACGCAACATAAAGTTTATCAACTAGAAGAGGAGACAAAGAAACTTCGAGAAGAGATGACACTTCAAGAACAACGTCGTGATGAGGAAACAAGAAAGCTTCGAGAAGACTTGGCCATTCAAACGAGACAATTTGGAGAAGTTATGTTAAATTAGACGGCATCTCAAGGTCGTGGAGATGGGGGTAATGCTTAGTGCATTACGTTTTCAAACTTTGTTAGACAATTCGTGTTTTAAATATTTCAAATTCTTCTAACACTTATAAAAAGTGTTGTTTGTTTGTTCATGTTTGTTATATGTTAGACAATTTGAATTTTGTTATGTTTGCTATGGAATTCTGTGGAATTTAGTTATAATTTATAAATGTTAAAACAGGTTGCTTTATTAGGGGGAGTATAAATAAGAAAACAAATTAAAAAAAAGCACAATTGCCGACGTTCTTACTTGATGGCCATTTTGGTAAGGGAATTACAGACGTGGTGTCGACATTTCCCTTACCAAATGCCGACGTGGTGCCGGTGATAATATCACCGACGTCATATGTTCTTGTCGGTGATAAAAAAAGTATCACCGATGCCGCATCGGTGATACTAAAAACTAGTAAAGCCGACGTCGCATTGCCGACATCACGACTGACGTTAGGTTAGCGTCGGCATTGCGAATTGCTAACGTGAAAAGGTTTATTACCAACGTAGAGCAGCGTCGGTAGTAATAAACCATCTTGTACTGTATAACTAACTCCAAGCCTAAGCATGTTAGTTCACTTACTTTAATCCTTTCGATTTAAACCTTAATCTCAACTTCCGATCTACAAATCGTTCAACTTATTTGGTTTCTAAAGCTACTTTAAATTCTATTTATTCTCACCTCGAATGCTTCTGTGACAACCAAGTTCCCACAAACCAACAAACGAGCAATCGCACCTACAATTCATCAATCGATCAACGAATTACAATTCATATCTAATAAGAGAAAAAGTGTGATTTTCAGGTGAATAGTGATTTTGGATGAATAGTGTTTTCGGGTGAATAGTGTCTTTTGAAAATCCGGGATCAAAATCGTTAAATTCCTTGATAGAAATTCATGATTTGAACTTCAAAACTCATTTATAAACAAAAACAAACAAATCCATATCAAAAGTTTTGAAAACTCACTTTTTAGGGCTTCCTTTAGAGAACGAGAAACACCAAAAGGGTAGGTTAGGTAGCCCTCGTCCCGAGAAATCAAACGCAACCGAAATCATCGAAAACAGTCGAGAAATGATGAAAACCCATGAGCTCAAAATGACAAGCTTCAAACATCCATGGAGGAAGACAGCTACGGCTTTGAGCAAAGAAGGAGAAGAAAAATTATGACTTTTAGTCAACTTTGATGATTTTAAAGAGAGATGAATAGTGTTTGGATATTTTTAAGAAATCGAAAATTACGATTACGTCCCTTTAATGATTTTTAACTCATAAATCGAAACCCGAAGTTCTTAAACTAGCCAAATGGTGATTACTAATTATTAATTGGCCCGTTAATAATTATTAATACGACTAAAACTAATTTAAGCTAATAAAACGATTAAAAAGGTTTAAGATGAAATTAACTACTAAATTCTGAATTACTAAAACTAAAATTAAACTAAATACTTTTATTAAAATAAATAAATAAAATATTAAATAAAAAAAATTCACTTCAAAAAATAATGGGACGTTACATAACTACTAACCATAGTTAATTATATTTAACCAAAATTTAAATAACAAAATTTAATTTACTTATTTTTAACCATAATAATATTTAAATCCCAATTTACAAAATTTATAATTTTCAATAAATTATTTCCCTTTTAACCATGGTTTGTTTTAACCCAAACTAGTTTACTCATCAACCATGGTTAATTCACATCAAAATATATTTTAACATCATTTACTACACAAATGCTCATTATAATTATATTTCCTAAACCCAGGTCGTCACCCTAATGGAGAGGTTGGTGTTTAAAGAATGGTTAAGAATAGTGTAGAAATGAAGTTTTTCCATATTTTTGATGGAGTTGTTATGGAAAATTGTATGAATTAGAAAGAGAATTATGTGTGGTTTTTCTTCAATTTGAGTTGGGATTATGTGTGGGAAGAGAAAGAGCAACAAGATTGATATTATTTGGCTTGGAAGGTATATTGGAAATGTTGTCATTCATGGAAAAATGAAGCTTTAGCCATGTGATATCAACCACAATTTTATATTATTTTCAATATGGTTTTGTAACATTTCAAATTACTAAGTAAATAATTGATATGTATTTTCTTAAATCAATATTTTCAGGTGATATCATGGCGTAAATGGTTTATGATTTCGAATGTTCATAGCAAAAGTTTGTGAGTGACTTTCTATTTTAAGATTTATGATATTATCGAGATTTGGATTTCTGAAATATAAATATATAGATATTTAGCCACATATTTTAGAGAATTGAGTTTTATGATATATATCTTATTTACGAATATTATGGACATTAGTTATGTTCTTAGAAACAGTTATGTACGAAAAGTTTGAAAATTACGTTAATAGTTTCAGTAGTTTATTTTTAAACTGCTAGAAACAGTACCCTCAGTTATCAGCTTTTAGCAGGTCTGTGGGACCCACTTTAGCATACACATAGGCTTTGGGCCATATGTTTGGGTGTTTAGCCCTTTAGGGGCAGCTCTGCATGCGTATGACGAGTTTCAGTATTCAGTTGCTCTGCTGCATGCATGATTTCGCTCTACATGCAGTATGACAAATTAAGGGTACATTTTTAGTGTGCTTTTTAACACTATGATATAATATATGAGAAGTTTATATTGTACGTACATTGTACGTATATTTATTGATTTGGTTTCAGTTTTACGAACATTAGTTTTGAACAGTTTTATGAATTTGGAAACTACTATATATTATGTAGTTTTAAAGAAAATATTAGTTTAACAAAAATTCCACTCACTGAGTCTTTTTAGCTCATTCTTTTCAAATATTTCCCCCTATAGGTAGCTTTCGAGTTTCAGAAGATGATCGAGCCTAAGACGAGCTTTTCTACCACCCATATCACATCAACTCAGCTAATACATGAGTGGTTTAGTTTGAAATATTTTTCTAGAACTGTTATGTTTAGTTTGCCTTGATTATAAGTGTTGGCTTTTTGCTATAACTTGCCATCGGTCCACCTTTCGTCTCAGGTGTGTAGAGTGGTTTTGGGTCAAGTTGTAACAGTCTATCCCCTCACTAGTTTCTTGTTAGGAAGTTGGAGGGGCATATCCCTCGGGAAAGATTAGGTCGTGGACAAAGAACCAGTCATCCTTCCAGTCCTTATCACTGTTGGTTTGCTCTTCAACCAAATAGCTGAAGGGATGATTTACTAAATTAGCGAAAATTTATTTAGTAAACTTATTAACATTTAATAACATGTGACGACCCGTCACTTTTAAATAAATTAAATTAGAAAACACACCGAAAGTCTTTTATTTTAATAAAAATTGGCGTGATTATGTTTGAAAATAGGCAAGCCAAAAACCTGTTTACATCTTAAATTCAAACATCTAAAAACACAAGGAACATTAAGTTCCTATCAGGAGTTCAAAATGATTTATCATCATAAAAGAAAAGACAATAGCTCTTAAGAGCCATTTACAAATATACAACTCCAAAATTATATAAAGTTCACAAAACCATGTACTTGGATTTTACATAACACATAGTCCATCTCGATCATCATCATCCTCTCGATCAAGCGCGCACCAGCTCCTCTTCCACGATCCCAAACATTACCTGAAATGTTTGTAATATCATGAGCTAACAACTTAAGCCCAATGAGAATAATAAGCATAAAAAGTAGAGATAGACCTCAAACTCGCATTTCGATTTGAGTCCAAGAACATACTTACTCTTTGCTATCCATCCATTCAAGAGTTTATAACAAAGTGTTCCACTTTCACTTACCAAATCTTCAATATACTTGTGGAACCACATTCCAATTATTTCTAGTATGGTTTCGTAAATGCATATAGCATTTATATCTCACTTTCCATATATATATACCTTATACTATATACAAGGTTTACTTCAAATTCTTATTCTCCCAAAGGATGATATTACTCCAATAACTTGTTATGACAAAGAATAAATAAAGTAAATAAACTTTGTATAAAATATAACATCTCGATTCTCTATATCATCAATCATGATCATGATTGCATAAGGACATCCCGTAGGATTCCACAATTTCTTTTATGCATGAGGAAGTAATGAGTACGTCCGTAACTTACCATTCAACTCCACGTGAGGAAGTAATGCATACGTCCGTAACTTACCATTCAACTCCCTATGTATGAGAAGTAATATGTACGTCCGCAACTTACAATTCAACTCCACATGAGGAAGTAATATGTGCGTCCGCAACTTACGATTCAACTTCTATGCATGAGAAGTAATATGTACGTCCGCAACTTACGATTCAACTCCACATAAGGAAGTAATGTGTGTGTTCGCAACTTACAATTCAACTTCTTTTCAATGATGCGAGATGTTATGCATATGTTTACATATGCTTGAAAAAGTAAATAAAGTAAATGTAAATGATAAAACAACAGAAACATACATAAAGTAAAGGAGTAAAAGTAAAGACATAAAGTAAAGGACATAAGTAAAATAGATAGTAATCTCGGACGAATGATATGTCGGTCGAACTCCGGTATCAATAATAAAAGTAGAATCATAACTCGAACGATTAATCTATGCCTTCAAGGATTCTAAACTTCCAACATAAACCGAAGTTCTATTAACCGTTCTAAATACAAGTTTGGATCTTTTAACTTCCAATGATCCAATCTTAACTTCGAATCGAATCCAACGTAGAATCTTCTAAGATTCAGTACTTTCCTTGAGAACTTCTAAGTTCTCACTTAAAGGATTAACTCTTAATCTTAAGGGCACTAACTCTCAAGCCTCTAATCTTATACTCGGTTTCTAGTCTTAGTTTCAACTCTACAAACCTTCACACTTATTCAATTTCTATAATTACTTTAAATTCTAATCATTCTCACCTTTGCAAAAGAAGATTTCATTCCAAACCTTCGATAACGCGATCAATGAAAGGTTCAAAAACACCTACAATTAGAATTATATCACACAATCAATGATTTTACCAACTATCGATCAAACATCAATTAAACGTTCAAAACAACGAAAAACTCATCAAACCCCCCATAGAGGCTCTCGGCCCTCTCAAGAAAAATGGGCTTCGGGTTTGGTTTTCCGGCTTTTAGGCAATTTAAAAGTGTTTCGAGTTGGTTTTAAGCAAATTCGATATTCCCGATTTCAATGGGTATCGATAATTAGGGTTTTCGAATATTATGCCCTTTCCCGAATCGAATTTCAATAAACATTATTTCATTAAATTCTAACCCATAATCAAACCCAAAAGGGTAAATTTCAAACGGAAAGGGTTTCGACTGAAACTCGGTTTTAGAGTTATGGGAAAGTTTCCAAAAACTCTTAAAACTACTTCCGTATTTACAAACACCGAGTTTCCCGACAAGAAATCGAAAGAAATCAAAGAAAACTCCATTAAAACACTATTTGGAGCTTAGGGTTTGAAAATGAACTTACCGAGAACTCTGTGGATCTCGAGGGAAAAGCACGATCGATGGGTCGAAAAGAATCCTAGACCCGAGGGCTTTCCGATGCAACCGAAATCCGAGTCGATCCGCCGAGAAACGAGCAAAACCCGAAGGAATCCCTTCTCCTCTTGATACCCACGGCCAAAGGAAGAAAAAATGAAGTTTGGTGGTCAAATTTGGTCAAATGGGCAATTTAAAGAAGAATATGAATAGTGTTTTGGATATTTTTAAGAAATTGGAAATGACGATTGCGTCCTTTTACGACTTTTGACTTATGAATCGAAACCCGATGCTCTTAAATAAATCTAAAGGTGATTAATAATTATTAATTGGCCTATTAATAATTATTAATGTCACCGAAACGAATTTAAAGTAGTAAAACGATTAAAAAGGATTTCGGCCGAAATTAACTACTAAAATCGAAATTACAAAATAATAATTAATCTAAATACTTAAATTGAAATAAATAAATAACATTAAATAAATAATTAAAAAAAAATAAATAATAATAAAAAAAAATTCACTTCAAAATAACGGGACGTTACATAACAGATCTATTAACATCATGCAATTTGTGATAAAAACATGTAGATTCATGCTTAATTTCGAAAATTAAAACCGGAACTTACATTGAGTAAAATATGGAGAATCGGTTGGAGGTTTCTTTACAGCATCAAATCCTCAGCAACACCGGATCTTCTATGCTATATCCCAATCGAAAGCAAAACCAACTTGTGGGAATCGAACCGGAAGAACAAAAGAAGAAAAAATTTCTTCTAAATTTTTCCTTGAGGAAAATCGGCAATTGGGCAAAAACTTGAGAGATAATTTTCACTTTTCTAATTAAAGTGAGGAGTATGTAAAATATGAATCTCAATGGTCATATTTATAGGAAAATATGATATCTAATCTAATTAGATATGCTTATCTCCTAATTATTAAATAATAGAAAAGATAAATAATAAAATAAATATAAAAATATAATAAAACCCATCTTGAATGCACGCTGTATGGAGAAGAATAAATCCATTCTCTACATTTGCTTGCACGCCAATTAAGGAAAAATTATATATATTTATTTATTTTTCTTTATTCAATATTTGTATATTTAAAATTAGAAAAATTCAAATAATAATTTCTAATTTAAATATATTTAGCCAAAAATAATATCTTAATTATCATTGAATCATATTCAATTAATTAATTATTTTGGGCCAAACTAATTTGTTTCTTAAACCAATTGTATTTAATTCTCTCTAATATTTATTATTAAATAAATAAACTCATTATTTAATTAATAATATTAATTATTAATTTCTATTTAAATAAACTCATTATTTAAATAATCAATAATATTAACATTAATTCCCGTTTAAATAAGCTATTTATTTAAACAATTAATTTTGCCTTATATTATTATAATTGATAATGTAATATTAATTTCCATTTAAATAAACTTTTTATTTAAACCAATTAATATTGTATCAATATTAATATTAATTTTCATTTAAATAATCTCATTATTCAAATAATTAATATTACCTAATTTTAAGTAAAATTAATTACTTAAAAATTATTTGTTCTTCCTAAGTTAAATTAATAACTTAGTTTTGCTACAACGATATTTGGGCTGGCATAGGGACTCGATGGACCTATAGATCATGGGCTTAATAATTAGTCAATTAAGTGATTAACTCATAATCAGTTAATTACTTATTATCTAACTATGAATAATTCCACTATAGATTCATAGCTGAACTCCTCTCACTATAGATGAGTTATGTCCATTTAGTTTATCTTTTATTTATATCTGTGATATATCCTTCACGTGGAACCCTCATAATTACAGGCGGATAAATTTACCGTTTTGCCCCTGTAATTACCGCTTTATCCTTGTGTTCCCGCTGATTCTCCAATGAACTTTATCTTTAGTCCAATTAGAGATAATGTACTTCTGTGATCAATAGAAGTCGTGGCGCCAGTTGTTCATGTCTCGAATCAATACATCAAGGGAGTTTCCTAAAATTCCTAAAATGTTTAGGTATCGCACTGATACCGTTAATTTATAGGAAAGTTATGAATTCCATCTCGTGAAAATGAGTTCCCAGCTACTTATCTAGCCATGTTCCCAAAACAGGAGTGTATTGAGCGTTCTTACAGATCGCTCTCAACCATGTGAATCAAAGAACATAACTCCATAAATAGGAGTCCGCATTTCACTCAGGATTGAGATCTATCACGGTTGATAAACTTAGTTTGATATTAGATCATTTCTCGTAAACGGTACTAATGAGAAATTTGATCGAACATCGTGGTCCTGTCTTATACAATCAACATTGCATATGATACTTCCATTTCATGTCTCCCACATGAATAGTCAAGATTAGATCATTTGTCTATAAACAAAATGCGAAGCTATCAACAGTGTTACCAGGATAAGGTTCCCAAACGTTATCCATTTACTGTAGAAACTTTTAAGTTACTCATCTCGACTTTAATCCTCTCGTATGACTCACATACTAAGTCGTGATTTCATAAGAGTAACTTAGGGTTTACTATTTGAATGTTTGATATTAATATATTTTCATATATTCCTAACATCGTTAATTGAATCAATCTAGATAATATAAAGAACTTATGTTTATTTATTTAATTTATTCGAAATAAATTATTATAATTAAATAATTACAAGTTCTAGGACACCATTCCTAACAATAGCGACCAAGGAGGCTCTGAAGGACGAAGCGCTTCTTGTCCTAGGAGTTCAGACGAATGCACCAATAATGTGTGACCATCCCTATAGTCAATTTAACATCCAGCCCTGAACACATGACAATGATGGTGATTATGGTTTCGACGAAGAGCCTAGCTAGGAAGGGAGGAAGTAGGTACCACATTTAAAGAACTTGAGGTAAAGAGAAGTCCAACCGTCTCTAGGAGAAATATGGGCCCATTCCGAAGGGGTTGGGAGCCTCATCTCAACCCTAGAGGGGATCCCATAATCAACCCTCAAACTATCGAGACACTTTTGAGTCAACACAGAAGGCCAATCACTAAAGTGACTCTTCCTAACCACCCCTGGCCAAGCCTAAGTCGTTAAGGACTTCCCCCCACCCCCTTGAAGAGATCAAGCGCTCAAGGGGGTTCGGTGATCCTACAACACCAATTCTAGAGGGAGCAGTAGAGGAAACTGCCGCTTTGGCATCCAACACCGACTCAAATTCAGTAATGGAACCTATCGCACTCACTGTAGAAAGAGTCTCTCTATCAGACAAAGCGAAGGCTTCTAGGTTTGTTTGATTTCCTTCTGGGTCACCCCTGGATGATGGATCAAAACCAGATCTCTGAGTTAAAGGAGAATGAGGGCTAGCAGTAACCCTAGGGTCGGGATCAACTCTCTCAAAAGCCCTGCCATCCAGATCATCACCTCCTACTAAGACCCTTACAGATCTACGACCTTTGACTCGAGGAACCTCCCAAAAATCAACCATGGTGGACACTACTAGAATGAAGAAGTAGAGCAAGAGAACTAACTTTGAATCGCGAATGGAAAAATCCTCGAAAGCAAAACATCAAAGATAGGGTAGGAACTAATGATTTGAGAAATTTGAAAGAAAACAAGCCTTTTAACTCTGAAAGAACGTGCTATTTAAAGCAGATGACATGTGACCGATCTTCTGGATGCATGGTAGGCATCACAACGGTCAACAATTAAGGAAATGGGTCATTGAGGGTTTCAGAACAGTTTGCGAGGCCCAAACGGTTGCATCTTCGAAGAACCGTGTCTTGCCGAACTGAAAATGATGACATATCACAAGAAATGTCACGACATTAAACATGACACAATCAATTTCCCGCGCTGAAATTCTAAGCCCAGAAAATAGGGGAAAACTGTAAAGGGTGAAAATCGTCCATCCACAGGCCGCACAAACTAGGTGAATCCGAAAGGGCTCAGGCCTGATAAGCCAACATAAGGATGAGCCAATTGTAAATGGGCCGGATGGAGGCCCAATAAAGACTAGTTTTGACTAGCAAAGCTAAACAACGACTCAGGAGGTATATAAGAGCAGCCAAGCCATCAAATCAAGTAAGTGCACAAACATCTAGACCTAATTTTCTGGACAGCTTCTTATCCACCAACTAAATTGATCGTCGGAGGGTCCTTGACTGGTATCACACCGGTGCCTTGATTGTCCTTTTCCTTTTTTTTTCAGTTAAGCGGGGCCACTAGAACCTACCACGTGTCCACACGTGTTCAACTGTGAGAGTCATCCCACACAACGCCTATATTTAAGTTAAATATTTTATTTGAATGCTTAGTTGCACTGTAACGTCCCGTTATTTTAAAGTGAAATTTTTTTTTTTAATTATTTATTTACATTTGATTATTTTAAATAATTAATCAATTTAATTTTAATTAAAGTTTTTAAGATTAGTTTAAATTTAGTAATTTCGATTTTAGTAGTTATTTTCGTCCGAATTTCTTTTTAATCGTTTTAATATTTTAAAATCGTTTCGGTGACATTAATAAATATTAACGGGCCAATTAATAATTATTAATCACCTTTAGATTATTTTAAGATCATCGGGTTTCGTATTTTAAATCGAATCATTTAAAAGGGACGTATACGTCATTTTCCAATTTCTTAAAAATCACTATTCATCTTCCTCATCTTTAAAAGTCAAACTTTGGTCAAAAAACATCAAAATTCATTTCATATTTTTCCTCCAAACCCGTAGCTTAGAGAGGAGGAAAAGGGGAGAGAAAGAAATCGTCGCCCCGGCTTCGTTTCTCGTCCGTTTTACGTGATTTCGGATGCGTTGGAAAGCTCTCGTCGAGACCTTTCTACCCATCCTATCAATCAAGGTTTTCGCTCATTTTCTCGAGGCCTTAAGGTATGAGAAAGTTTTTAAAATTTGATGTGAATAGTATTTTAATGGTGGTTTTGGATTGAAATCTTCAAATTCGTTCACCGAAGCTTGAAGATTTCCATCGGGAAAGTCGTTTGGGTCGATTATTGAAACTTCCCCTAAACCCTAAAACCGAGTTTGAGCCGGAAACCCGTCACTTGTGATTTTCCCTCTTTGGGCTATGATTAGGATGTTTAGTTAACTATGATTTTACGTTTTACTTAATTTTTCAGAAATCGATTATTATGTAAAACCCTAAAATATCGTGACCCATTGATATCTCGACTTTCAAAGTGTCTTTGATCAACCCAAATCATCTCTAAAAGTGCTTAAAAGACGGAAAACCGAACCCGAACCCTCTCTTCCTTGTTGGGCCGTGGGACCCTTAGGGGTTAAATCCGGGGTTTTCTTCGTTTTATGTGTTTACTTGCCGTTTGATCGGTTTTCGAATGATTATTGATGGTTAGGTGTGATTGATGTGTAGGTTGGTGATCGATTGTTTGACTTTGACTCCGGCACCTTGGAAGCTTGGATTTAACATCTAAGGTGAGTTTAAAATGGAAGTTAGTAATTTTATGAATTATATTTCATTACGTTATTGTTTATCGAGGTTAAGAGGGGAATTAACTTCCGGAAGTTATACTTGGTTGGAGACTTTAACTCGGATGTGAGTGGAGTGATTTTGATGTATTTATGGTTTTGGAAGTAAAAGAGGAATTATGATTGGTTTAAAAGTCTTGTAAGGTGATTTGGAGACTTTAGATGAAAGTGAATGACTAAGGAACTTTAAGTGATTTGGGAGTCAAAGTGGCTTAGAAATTACACTTGAGTATTGACTCGTGTAATTCAAGCGGGTTATGTTCTTTAGTAGTTTAGTGGAACTTTATCTAGCTTACTAGGGAGCTTGACGGATTCTGCGAGGTTATGTGATATAGCACATGATAGTATGTGATACGCTCCATACGGTATCATGGTGCGAGGTTATGTGATATGGCACATGATAGTATGTGATACGCTCCATACGGTATCATGGTGCGAGATTATGTGATATGGCACATGATAGTATGTGATACGCTCCATACGGTATCATGGTGCGAGGTTATGTGATATGGCACATGATAGTATGTGATACGCTCCATACGGTATCATGGTGCGAGGTTATGTGATATGGCACATGATAGTATGTGATACGCTCCATACGGTATCATTGTGCGAGATTATGTGATATGGCACATGATAGTATGTGATACGCTCCATACGGTATCATGGTGCGAGGTTATGTGATATGGCACATGATAGTATGTGATACGCTCCATACGGTATCATGGTGCGAGGTTATGTGATATGGCACATGATAGTATGTGATACGCTCCATACGGTATCATGGTGCGAGGTTATGTGATATGGCACATGATAGTATGTGATACGCTCCATACGGTATCATTGTGCGAGATTATGTGATATGGCACATGATAGTATGTGATACGCTCCATACGGTATCATGGTGCGAGGTTATGTGATATGGCACATGATAGTATGTGATACGCTCCATACGGTATCATTGTGCGAGATTATGTGATATGGCACATGGTAGTATGTGATACGCTCCATACGGTATCATTGTGCGAGATTATGTGATATGGCACATGGTAGTATGTGATACGCTCCATACGGTATCATGGTGCGAGGTTATGTGATATGGCACATGATAGTATGTGATACGCTCCATACGGTATCATTGTGCGATTTATGTGATATGGCACATGGTAGTATGTGATACGCTCCATACGGTATCATTGTGCGAGATTATGTGATATGGCACATGGTAGTATGTGATACACTCCATACGGTATCATGGTGCGAGATTATGTGATATGGCACATGGTAGTATGTGATACGCTCCATACGGTATCATGGTGCGAGATTATGTGATATGGCACATGGTAGTATGTGATACGCTCCATACGGTATCATTGTGCGAGATTATGTGATATGGCACATGGTAGTATGTGATACGCTCCATACGGTATCATGGTGCGAGATTATGTGATATGGCACATGGTAGTATGTGATACGCTCCCTACGGTATCATGGTGCGAGATTATGTGATATGGCACATGGTAGTATGTGATACGCTCCCTACGGTATCATGGTGCGAGATTATGTGATATGGCACATGATAGTATGAGATACGCTCCATACGGTATCTTGGTGCGATGATTTGTGGTATGGCATGTGGTATGTTGACTTCGGTCCATACGGTTTAATACACGCGGTGGTAAGGGTGGAATTCGAAGATTTGAGCGTGTATGGATGTGTTATTATTGTTATTATTATTATAGTACTATACACGCTGTGGTAAGGGTGGCATTCGAAGATTTGAGCGTGTATGGATGTGTTATTATTGTTATCATTATTATTGTACTATACACGCTGTGGTAAGGGTGGCATTCGAAGATTTGAGCGTGTATGGATGTGTTATTATTGTTATCATTATTATAGTACTACACATGTGGTGACACGGGTGGCATTTGAAGATTTGAGCATGTGTGGTTGTGACATTATTAGTACTTAGTGTATTACATTCTTTTATTTGTATCTTGGTTTGATTATTTCTTTTATGATGATAGAATGATATCGAGGAAATACATGACTTATAAAGTTGTTGAGCTACGTAGATGAGAAAGTTATCTTGTATGTTGATTATATGTGGATTTTGGAATGTGGAATGGGTAGTAAAAGTGAAATCTAGGCCTTTGGACACGATTTCTGACATGAAATGTTGTTCATAGGATTACTTGCTTTCATTTTACTCTCACTAGCATTTTTATGCTAATGTTGCTACAATTACAATTTCTCAGGTAAGACTCGTGGTAGAGGACGAGGTAGAGGAGGTGGCACTGTGTGACCGATCGAGATAATGAATGGACAGGAACGCAACTGATTTTGAGAGTAGCATTCTTGAATGCTCATGAACATTGCATTACTTTTATTTTGTTACATTTTGAGCTCGATGGAGCGTTTGTATTTATGTTTTGCACTTTAAACTTCCTTTAGCATTTACATTATATCATGGAAGGTTTAATCTAGTATTATTGCTTTTCTGGAAAAACTGGGTTGTAAACAGGTTTTGGCTTATCCGAATTTTAAACGGACCCATGTTGTTTTTCTGAAAAATCTATATTTCAGCTGCGCATTTGTTTAAATGGATTTTATGAAAAATCGGGTCGTTACATGCACAATAGATTACTAAAAGAACGTTTATTCAAATTTTTAGTAAAATGTCATACTCTAAAATTGTAACCATTGAAAATTAGAAAGAATCTAAAGTAATCCAAAATTACTATTAAATGCATGGCGATGCATTTGAGCATTGGGCATAGTCTAATGATGCCTTAAAAATCATTTTGTGTGTGTTTGGTAATGCTTGATGAACAAGTGTTTTAATAAAGATAATTTTATTATAAGCACTGGGATAAAAAGTACTTAAACATAAACGTTTTTCGGTCCTGGATTGTAAAAAATAAATGTTTTTCAGTCCTGGATTGTTTATAACACCTAGTCTCATGTTCATTCAAATCTCTCTAACAAATTAAAAACCTTAGTGGATATAAAAGTATAATTGTTTTCTAACAAATTCAATCTTTAGTGATATACTTAAAAGAAACAAAAGATTCCTTTACGTTTGAAAAAAAAAAAGAAAAAAACCCCAAAATTCCATATGGAGCTTTAATGGTAAATTATATCATTCTTATATTATAATAATAAACTACATAGTATTTGTTGCAACAAATTGAAACCATTGACTCCTTGTGTCTTGAAGGCAATTTAAATCATCTCCAATACAAGTACAACTCCTAGTAAGAATTCTTGTTGAATTTTTACTTTCTTTCTCTAAACACAAAGTAGTATTCCCTTGTTGAGTAAGTGTGGCAATGTGAAGCTTAGTGTCTGAAATGGATCTCCAAGCATTGTTTTGACTTAAACAGTCGCTTGAGAGAGAAGGCTGAACTCCATCTCCATTTGCCTTTAAACACAAGCCAGAATTCTTTAACGTGATTGGAGCTCCATCTCCATCATTACTCCATAGGCTCGACCTTGAACAATTATTCAGATAAACTTCATTACTCTGGTTTACATGGACACATTGGCCACTTTCTGGATGATATAGGACATGAGAGCTTGATGAATTGGAATTTGGATCTGCAGGCATCAACTCTATATCAATATCAATGAAACCATTTAAAAAAAAAAAATTTGTCATATTAATCTTCTCTTTCTTTGTCTCTTTGTCTCCTTCTATTTGATAATTTTTTTTTTAATTGGTGGAATTACAAGAAAATAGCAGGAAAAAAAAATGTAATTACTCATTTAACCCAATTTTAAAATTTTTAACAAAATAGTTTTGTTTCAAGTTCAACAATTTACTTTTAATATTTGCTTTTTTCACTTTCATTTAGAAATAAATAATTATCATCTAAATGTATTTTCTAAAATAAAAAATTCTCATTTTATTACAAGCTAATTTTGATAATCTTTTTGTATTTTCAATAATTTATTGTTATGATGCCAAAATATTATTGAATAAAAATGTGTGGTTTAAGTAATAACAGGAAAATAGTAACAAATGAAAATACATTTCTAGAATCTGCCACACTCACACTTATATAAAGGGTAGACTTTTAGTACGTTATCAGGTGCACTTCGTGTTTGGTTAATAAAAATAATACTATCTCCCTGTAATATTTATTTCTTACTTAGTTTTAAAAAATAATTTTTAAATTCAAAATCATACTTTTAAAACTAAAACAAATCGGATGTTGTTTGGAAAATTGAAAATGATAAATGTCCGGAAATTCTTGGAAAAGTAGTTTTCTCTCGTTTGGATTTGTTTTCGCTCATTGGAACAATTAAATTGTTTTTCATTCTCAAAACGTAAACTAAATTAAAAATTGATATTTTGGTTAGAATTTAAAAAAAAAAAACTTATTTTAAAAGTGGATCATAAAAATAAAGAAATGTCCGGAAATTCTTGGAAAAGTAGTTTTCTCTCGTTTGGATTTGTTTTCGCTCATTGGAACAATTAAATTGTTTTTCATTCTCAAAACGTAAACTAAATTAAAAATTGATATTTTGGTTAGAATTTAAAAAAAAAAAACTTATTTTAAAAGTGGATCATAAAAATAAAGAAATTGTAATAATCAAACTTTTTTAAAAAAAATGTCGAAAATAAAACAGTGATGAGACTATTTCATATATAATTTAATATCTGGCAAAGTTTAGAGATAAAATTACAAAAATAATTGTTTTAGAATAATTAACAGATGTAGCAAATAATAAGAGTACAATACTCCGAGTGAGTATAATGATTATTGTCAATTAATATCTAGATCCATCACATTTTTGAAAATCGATATTTATCGCATGAACAATGCTATAACTAGAATTACATTTAATAAAAATATATTATTTTAAAGTTATATTTGTCAACTACTCTCTTTTTTTTTTAATGGCATGGTAAGATATAGTAAAATATTTTAAAACTTTCAAAAAACGATATTTTTGAGACAGAGATTGATGGTGAAATCTCAATATGAGAAATATCAACTTTAAAATTACTTATAAAAATGTGTCATTGAATCGGGTTTAGAAACATATACCTTGCAGCATGGTTTGCAAGAGTTGAAACGTGATAGGAAAACGAGGGTTTCGAATTTGAGTCCAATTAAAATTAAGAACCCCAAAACGTTCATCAGATTGAGATTGACCTTCTCTATAATAATAGCTTCCTTGCCAACTCCAAAGTGCCCAATCCATATCATTCTCAGCAAGATGAGATAAAAAGCAACTCAAAAACCTGTTTTGAGCCTCATTTGTATCTGTTTGATCATACCCATATTCACTCACAAACAAAGGAAATTCTTCCATTACAAATCCAGCATTCTCTTTAAAATCATTTATTATTTTCCCACAGATTTTGTTGAGTGGTTGTTTTATAAACTTTGTCTCAGAATCTGATCCACTGAATGAATATAAGTGAACTTCAAAAACCAATTTGTTTTCTATTACTGCTGCTATGGGAGTTTTCTTCATGCATCTCAGATCGTTGTCATAATTTAAACCTGAAACGATCACCAATACTTGTGGGTTTATGCTATGGATTTCTTTTACTCCTTCACTCATATACCTGTTCCAATCTTTGCAGTTCTCTCTTTCTCCTCGTATCTCGTTTCGTAGGCTCATTGCCACCACCTATATTAATTTAAATATTAACTTTTTAAATCAAAACGTTAACTTAATCATTTTTTTCATCGTTTTCTTATATTTATATCAATCTAGTTTTTCGATATTCATTATACATTTTATAAGTGAAAACTGAAAATGTAACAATTTTATCAATGTAATAAAAAATTGAAAATATGAATAAGAAAGAAAAATGGGCTCTTGCATATATAGCTGAAAAATATCAAATATTTATAAAAATAGCTGACCAAAAAGTTTTTTTAAAAAAAATACTTTTTAAAACTGTTATATTTATTAATATTGAAGAAAATTATGTTACCCAATAAAATTTCCATAAAAAAAACCATAATTTATTGTTTCTAAAATTTGTACAAATTTTTTGGAACATTTAGAAAAAAAGAATGAGAAACAACGAACGAGAAAGAGTTGGCAAACAATTTTGTTTCTTAAAAATTAGAAACAATAAGCACGAGTCTATTTTTTCTTTTTAATTTTTTTTTTCTTTTCTCCAAATCACAACGCTGAGGCATTCTAAAAAAGAGGGACATCACGTTTCTTTTCTTTTTTCATTTGGCAAGTGAATGCATTAGTTTTTAGAAACTTTTCGTTATATTACTCAATTGCTTGATAATTAAAATAAACTCATTCCTATTTCTGTTAAGAAAATAATAATTTAGATCTAATTTGACTATAGTTTATACCGTTAGTAAAAAAAAATTATCAACCATTATTTTTTTTTCCTTACAATATCGTCTTCTCTTTCTACCTTTTAACTACAAACTCTAATAAATATTATCTATTGAAAAGTAGTGTCACGTGAGTATTTTTTTTAATAAAATAAATAGAGAGATAATATGGGGAATGAAACAAAAAGTTATATATACAAACTTTAAAAGAGAAATAAAATTGGGTCATTTGCAAATCTTGCAATTTTTTTTAGTAATATTTGAAAAAATATCAGTTCTAAAAAATATTTGTAAATATAGCAAATTTTAAGCTAATGTATCTGTCATAAACATTAAATTATATATTTTTACACTAAGTTTATCAATGATACACACATTAATCACGGTTAATCAAATAGTAAAAATTCTTATATTTGTAAATACTTTTTTAGAGTTGATATTCTTACAAATATTCCATTAAATTTGGTCACCCAATGAAATTTCCCGATAAAATTTTTAAGAGTTGAATCAAAATAAGAAATATATCAAAAGTTTAACGATCAAACTATAAATTGGTTAACGAACGGTATTTTTTAATAGAAATTATATATAAAACAAGTCGTGCGTTATAAGGATTTGTACTTACAGTGGATTTGTTGTAGAAACGGTGAGCAACCAAACGAAGGCCAAGCAACCATTCTTGAGTGTCAAAATATGGATCTCCAAAGAAACCATTTCCATCATGAAGCGAACAACACCATCTTGGCTGACTTATATGATTATCAGCAATCACCATTAAACCACTCTCCCCTAGCAAATCAACCACAGCTTCATATGCTTCAAATATTGTCATTTTTAAAACAAATGGATTATTCATACCCAATCCTTTCTTTGATACTTTCAAATCAAGAATATCAAAATTCTCTTCAATCGTACGATTCGCATATCGAGTAAACATATGAGTTGCATATGTGAGTCGTACACAATTAAACCTCAATCTCACTGCCTCATCAGCTAGATCCTTCAATGGCCGTCGATCTAACCCTTCTATTAACATGCTCTGTGTGTGTGAAGGCCAATTCACGCACACGAGCTTTACTCGATTCCCGGTTTTGGAATCAATGATCCATCTACCTCTTGTTGAAAGAGGCAAACAATAAGAGAGAGTTGAAAAAAGAGAGATATATAAAAATAAGAAGAGAAATGTTTGGAAATTGTTTCTCATTGGAATATGCTTTCAGTTTGGATTAGGGTGAAGGTTTTTCATTCCCTTACACTCTTTATGATGTTGGTGGCCAACCACGATCTGGGAACTTTAAAAACTCACAAAGGCCGTTTGGCATTGAGGTCTAAATTAATATGATTCTGCTCTTAAATTTAATGGCTTCAGCAATGTTCACGTACGCTATAACTTGGTTTTCCTTTTTTTAAAACCACATTAATTCCATGACTTACTGAATAATGAGCTCATTTTGCCTTAAAGAGTAAAAGGTGGCGTGGCCATGGGGGGTAGTAAAACTTCAAAGCATATTGTATTTTTACATTTAAAGCATAGACATTTCACATGATTAATTTTTAATAAAATTAAATGAGTTAGGTCAACTATATTTTCTTATCACACAGTAGATCTCGAAACAACAAATATTGTGTGGGGATCTTAACAAAAGATCAGTTCTCACCATTTCAGTTTGACATAACTCTAAACACAATGAATTCCTCTTCTCATAGGACTCTTCTCAAAGAATCTTTAGTCTATATCTTCAACTCCACCTTTTCAAAGGTAGGTGTCTTATGTCTAGGTAATGATAAGGTTGGAAGCCTAAATTTACATAAGGTAATTAGGGAAATAAATAATTCAAATAATAGAAAGATACCACACCAAAAATTATACTTATTTACTGCCAATGATGGTTTGTATCCAATTTACTCCTACCGCTATAGATTCCACTACAATGAATAATTATTAAACACTCTCAAAGTGAAACCCTTTCACCTTTGCCATGATTCTAATCTCAACTCTCATTTCCAGTCAGCCCTCGAATAAAGCAAAAAATAAGAGACGTGTTAGGGAATGATAGGGTCACGGAAGCTTAAAATTCACACACAAAAACGATTGTAGAATTGTAACAAAAATATTGGAAAAAAAACGAAACCAAAATGTATACTAGTCAACCCAATGATGAGTTACATCTAGTTTGTTATTGCTTTATTAGATTTCACTATGATGAATCAAAGAGATTGCAATAGAAAGATTCAATACATTCTCAATGTAAAGGAAGCTCACTAAGTGTACATCAGACTTATTATAGCAAGTTGTTAATAGTTTGCTAGAGACTGAGCTGGATTATTGTTATTCAGTTAAGTTAGTTACTTGTGATTGATTCCCTATAAAAGGGCTGTAATAATTCTTCTCAATCATTGAATAAGATCTTCAATCATGAGCTAATCTCTCTCTCTCTCTCTCTCTCTCTCTCTCTATTTCTTATATGGTATCAGATTTTTCTTACGGCTAACTGCCATCCGATCAATTGCGTCTTCATCATCTACTACTCTTTCCACTACGCAATCTGTTCCAAATCAAGTTGTCATCTGGAAATCAATCTTCAATTATCAAGTTGAATGATGAGAATTATCTTTCATGGAAGTTTCAAGTTATTTCGGCAATTGAAGGTCATGGTCTCGAAGATTTCATTTCTGCTTCTCTTGAAATTCCTACAAAAATAGTGATTCTTCAAGGTTCATGTACAGTTTTCCAAATCCTGAATATGTCAAATGGAAAAGGCAAGATCGCCTCCTTTTCTCTTGGTTTGGATGATCTATGACAGAGTCAATTCTGGCAGAAATCACAAATTGTGAAACTTCAAGTGAGGTGTGGAGTTGTATTTCTAACCTGTTTTCATCATAAAACATGGCAAGAGTTGATGCAATATAAGGTGAAACTTCAATCTCAAAAGAAAAATGGATTAACCATGAAAGATTATCTTAGCAAAATGAAATTTTATTCTTCTGCTCTTTCATTCGTTAAACATAAAGTTTTTGAGGAAGATCTAATAATGAATGTTCTAGAAGGATTAGGCACTGAATATGATTCCATAGTTTCTGTCATTACTGCACATTCCATGAATCATTCTTTCAAAGAGGTCTCTGCCCTGTTATTATCTCATGAAGGCTGAACTCAAAGAAAGATTCATCCTTCAAATCCTACATTACCATCTATCAATCTCAGTGTTTAAAATAGACAAGACAATTCTTCACAGCAATCTGGCAATAATCTAATCAATTAAGGAAAAGAAAAATCAAATAAATGAGGCAGATATGGCAATAATCGCCCACAATGTCAATTATGCAGTAAGATGGGACATACTAGTCTGAATGCTATTCTAGATTTGATCCCAATTACCATGGACCTAATCATAATGAGACTGGTAATACCAATTTTTCTCCAAAGATGAATTTCAATGGAAATTGATCAAATTATAGTGCACAGTCTACTTCTAGAAATGAATCTTATAATAATACTGGTAGAGGTTATAATCCTCAGCAGAGCTCTTCCTCAATTGGTGGACACCTTTCTTGCATCAAATGATCTTGCTTCTGACTCCAATTGGTGTCCAAACTCTGGTGCAACTCATCATGTAACCAATGATCTATCTAATCTGAATATAGGAAATGAGTATTAAGGTGGAAGTCGTATTCAAATGGGTAATGGCACTGCTCTCAATATATCTCACATAGGTAAATCTTCTGCCCACAATACCTTTACTTTTCAACACATATTTCATGTCCCACAAATAACACAAAATCTACTTAGTGTACATCAATTCACTAAGGATAATAATGTGTATTTTTTCTTTTATCCTAACTCTAGCCTCGTAAAAGATCAGGTTACTAATAAAGTGTTGCTTGAAGGACATCTCCAAGGAGGGCTTTATAGACTTCATCTGAGCAATCATCATCACAAGACTGCTGCTGCCTCTATCAAATCCACTGGACCTTCTGTAACGTCCCGTTATTTAACAAGGAAATTTTATTTATTTATTAGTTTATTTAATTATTATTATTTGATGTAAAGCACTTAATTTAATTTTAGAATTTATTAATTTAAATTTTAGATTTAATTTAGAATTTATAACTTAGAATTTACGAGTTTATTTCGTTCGTAAATTCTATTAATCGTTTTATCAGCTTAAATTAGTTTTGGTCTTATTAATAATTATTAACAGGCCAATTAATAATTATTAATCACCATTGGGCTAGTTTAAGAACTTCGGGTTTCGATTTATAAGTTAAAAATCATTAAAGGGATGTAACCGTAATTTCCGATTTCTTAAAAATATCTAAAAACACTATTCATCTCTTTAAAATCACCAAGGTTGACCCATTTGACCAAACATTCCATTTCTCTTCTCCTCCTTTGTCGTAGCCTTCATTCTCCATGGGAGAGGTTTTGGGTTTTCTTCGTTTCTCGGCGGATCGTCGTGTTTTCGGTTGCGTTGGATTGCTCCGGACGAGGGCAACCTATCCAACCTACCTTTTCGATGTTTCCCGTTCTCTAAGGGAAGTCCTAAAAAGTGAGTTTTCAAAACTTTTTATATGGTTTTGTTTGTTTTATCTTATAAATGAGTTTTGAAGTTGAAATCACATATTTCTATCAAGGAATTTGACGATTTTCAGCCCGGATTTTTGAAAAACACTATTCACCAGAAAACACTATTCATCCGAAAATTATACTTTTTATCATATTAGATATGAGTTGTAATATGTTGATTGATTGATGAATTGTAGGTGCGATTGCTCATTTGTTGGTTCGTGGGAACTTGGTTGTCATAGGAGTATTCGAGGTGAGAATAAATAGAATTTAAAGTAGCTTTAGAAACCAAATAAGTTGAACGATTTGTAGAATCGGAAGTCTAGATTAAGGTTTAAATCGAAAGGATTAAAGTAAGTGAGCTAACATGCTTAGGCTTGGAATTAGTTATAATTGAGTGAGAGAACTCATGAATTTTTTGAAGGAAACGAATAACTCTTGGAAGTTATAAGTTTAGATCCATTCCGAAGTTTAAGAATGATTATCGGAAGTTGAAGGTTTCAAGTATAATGGGGTGAATAAGGAATTTGATTATGGAACTCCAGATATTTATTGAAAGCAATAGAATAATTTGAATTTGGAGACTTTATGATTAAGTTAATAATTCAAGTTTAACTAAAGGCCATTTGTCTTGATCTATTTATTGTTTTCTTATTAGAAGTTCCTAATTTCTTATTTTATGTATAAGAGTATTGCGTGATCCATTTACCTTTATGTTCTTTCGATTACTTTGAATGTTTATATTTACTTACTTGCACTTGAAAGCATATTCATATCATATCATATCATATTGCATAATCAAAATTGGGAGGAATAATGAGGCAATGCATAGACTAAGTGTGCTTTCATTGTCTGGTATTATTCGTTTTATGTTTCCGTATATGTACATAAGGAATGCTAAAGGATTGCGGGACTTTGCATAATAGGAGGAGATGGATAATGAGATAATTATGGAACTATGTGAGTTCATATTATCTAGTATTATCCATAATTACTATGATACATATACAAAGATACAGAGTATGACTTAGCCTTCGGGAGCTCATTATCTGTATTCGGTGGGTGAGATAATGAGATGAATGAACTTAGCCTATGGGAGCTTCATTACCTGTCATTATTCACTAGAGGTGGGAAGATATTATTGAAAAGACTTTGTATATTTTATTTTGGAAAGTGAGTTACTAGAGTTGGAAAGATATTATTGAAAGGACTTTGTATATTTTATTTTGGAAAGCGAGATAATAAGGTGAATGAACTTAGCCTACGGGAGCTTCATTACCTGACATTATTCACATGTGATGGTTATATTAATGTAAAGGTTGTGTGCCCTTTACACTTGGTTAGTGAGTTAATGAATGTTTAAATATGCTAAGACCGAGTGAGCTTAGCATTATTTATTAAGAATAGAACTGAAACATTATATATATCATACATTTCCATAGAGAAAAAGAATGAAATATGATGTATAGTTGAGTGCTATAAGAAAGAGTAATGAAATACAATTGTATAATGAGAGAATACAAGGGCGTGTTGAACCTTGTATAATGATTATGTTATATATATAAGAGAATTAGATTCTCAATTAAATTGGATGATCTTGAAATTGGAAATTAATATTTGAATGTAAACCTTATGTATAGTATAAGGTATTAAAGAGAATGAAATACAAATATTATGTGTTATATGAAACACATCCTCTTAAATACTTAGAAGTTAGATCCTCAATCATTTGGGAGACTTGGTAAGTAAAAGTAGAATACTTGATGTAAATCTCTTTGAATGGATGGATAACAAAGAGTAAGTAAGTTCTTGGACACAAATCCGGATGTGGTTTGAAGTCTATTGTTACTTTATTTTTAGTTTATTTTCACTGGGCTTGTTGTTCGCTCATGATATTACAAACATTTTCAGGTAATGTTCGGTGTCGTGAGAGAGGAGTTGGTGCAATCTGATCTAGTTGATGATGATGCCGAGAGGGACTAGAGATACTTTTAAAGTCCATGGACACATTTATTTCATGTTTTATCTTTGAGTTGTATCTTTGTATATAAGCTCATAAGAGCTTTTGTTTTAACTTTTATCACCTTGAACTCCTTTAATCTTTACACAGGAATTGCATTTCCTGTCGTTTAAATTCTCTGATTGTGAAAAGTGTAAACAGGTTGTGGATAGTTCAAGTTTTAAACATATCCACGCCAAATTTTTATTAAATATTAAGTCTTCCGCTGCAATTCGATTTTAAATTATTTAAAAGGAGTCGGCTAGTCACACCTTCTCTTATAAAAGCTTTTAATTTTGTTCATTCTTCAAATTGTACAACTTTAGATCTATGGCACAGAAGACTAGGCCATGCTACTATCTCTACTGTAAAGTAAGTTTTACATGACTGTAATATTCCAATTCCAATCAATAAAGAATTTACATTCTGTCATTCCTGTCATATCTCCAAAAGTCATAAGCTTCCTTTTCTTTTTTCTCAAACTATATATACATCTCCTTTACAACTAATAGTTGCACATGTCTGGGGACCATCTTCATGTCTATCTAGAAATGGTTATAGATACTGCTTATGTAACGTCCCGTTACTTTTGGAGGTAAATTTTTTTTATTTTAAATAAAGTAATTAAGTTCAGTTTAACTTAGTAATTTCGAATTTAGTAGTTATTTTCTTTCGAAAGTCTTTTTGATTCTTTTATTACTTTAAATTAGTTTCGGTGACATTAATAATTATTAACGGACCAATTAAAAATTATTAATCACCTTTAGATTATTTTAAGATCATCGGGTTTCGTATTTTAATCAATTCATTTAAAAGGGACGTATACGTCATTTTCCAATTTCTTAAAATTCACTATTCACTTCCATCTTCATTAAATAGTCAACCAAAGTCAAATTAAATGCATTTCATCTTTTCTTCTCCTCCCCTTCAAGGCGTAGCCCTCCCTTTCTCTTCCACTCTCTTTGGCTTTTCTCCATTACTCGATGGATCGCCATATTTTTATGTCCGTTGAAAAGCTCTCGGTCCAAGGATCATTTCTGACCTAGGCATCGAGGTTTTCGTCCGTTTTCTAAAGGCCTCAAGGTATGACAAAGTTTCTAAATTCAAACTTTGAATAGTGTTTTAATGGAGGTTGAGATTGAAATCTTCAAATTCACACACCGAAGCTTGAAGATTTCAATCGAGAAAGTCGTTTTATGCAATTTTAGAAACTTCCCTAAACCCTAAAATCAAGTTTGAGTTGAAAACCCGTCCTGTGTTAATTTCTCTCACTTGACCTTGATTAGGGTGTTTAGTTTGCTATGATTTTACATTTTACTTAATTTTTCAGAAATCGATTATTATGTAAAACCCTAAAATACGGTGACCCATTGATATCTCGACTTTCAAAGTATCCTAAATCAACCCGAAGTATATCTAAAAGTGCATAAAAGACGGAAAACCGAACCCGAACCCTCTCTTCCTTGTTGGGCCGTGGGTCCCTTAGGGTTTAAATCCTAGGTTTTCGTCGTTTTATGTGTTTACTTGCCGTTTGATCGGTTTTCGATTAATTAATGATTGTTAGGTGTATTTGATATGTAGGTTTGTGATCGATTGCGTGACTTTGACTCCGGCACCTTGGAAGCTTGGATTTCACATCTAAGGTGAGTTTAAAATGGAAGTTAGTAATTTTATGAATTATGTTTCATTACGTTATTGTTTATCGAGGTTAAGAGGGGAACTAACTTCCAGAAGTTAAACTTGGTTGGAGACTTTAAACTCGGATGTGAGTGGAGTGGTTTTGGTGTACTTATGGTTTTGGAAGTAAAAGAGGAATTATGAGTGGTTTGGAAGTTTTATAAGATGATTTGGAGACTTTAGATGAAAGTGAATGAATAAGGAACTTTAAGTGATTTGGGAGTCAAAGTAGCTTAGAAATTACACTTGAGTATTGACTCGTGTAATTCAAGCGGTTTATGTTCTTTAGTAGTTTAGTGGAACTTTATCTAACTTACTAGGGAGCTTGATGATATGTGATACGGCACATGATAGTATGTGATACGGCACATGATAGTATGTGATACGCTCCATACGGTATCATGGTGCGTTGATATGTGATACGGCACATGATAGTATGTGATACGCTCCATACGGTATCATGGTGCGTTGATATGTGATATGACACATGATAGTATGTCGACTTCGGTCCATACGGTATCATGGTGCGATGATATGTGATACGGCACATGATAGTATGTTGATACGCTCCATACGATATCATGGTGCGATGATTGTGATATGGCACGTGCTATGTCGACTTCGGTCCATACGGTATAATGATACGATGAAACTGATTGGGTAATAAATATAGTTAGTAATGCAATTACAAAGTCTTTAGACTTGTATAGTGAGACTTAGTAATAACGGGTACTTTTACTTTAAGTCTTGATTTCGTTACTTTTTAGAATGTATATTATGTATGTTGACTATATGCGGAATTTGAAATGTGGAATGGGTAGTAAAAGTGAAATCTAGGCCTTTGGACACGATTTCTGACATGAAATGTTGTTCATAGGATTACTTGCTTTCATTTTACTCTCACTAGCATTTTTATGCTAATGTTGCTACAATTATAATTTTTCAGGTAAGACTCGTGGTAGAGGACGGGGTAAAGGAGGTGGCGCCGCGTGACCGATCGAGATAATGAATGGACAGGAACACAAGCGATTTTGGGTGTAGCATTCTTGAATGCTCATGAACATTGCATCACTTTTTATTATGTTTCATTTTGAGCTCGATGGAGCATTTGTATATATTTTGGACTTTAAAACTTTCTTTAGACTTTTTATCATATTATGGAATGCGTATTCCAAGTTTACTGCTTTTTCTGAAAATTGTGATGTATAATAGGTTTTGGTTTATCCAAATTTTAAACGAACCCATGCCGTTTTTCTGTAAAATCAAGTTTTTCCGCTGCACATTTGTTTTAAAGGATTTTACGAAATATCGGGTCGTTACAGCTAAGTCTTGTGGATGCTTATTCAAGGTCTACATGGATCTATTTCTTAAAGAATAAATCTGATGTGTACAATACTTTTGTTCTATTCAAAACCTAGGTGGAAAACATTCTGAATACAACAATTAAATATGTTCAAACAGATTGGGGAGGGGAGTTTAGATCCTTATCCTCATATTTCCAAACTCATGGTATTGTTCATAGAATCTCATGTCCTCATACCTCAGCTCAAAATGGTCTTATAGAAAGAAAACATAGATAAATTGTGGAATTTGGCTTATCTCTTCTTGATCAAGCCTTTATGCCTCTATATTTCTGGGATGATGCTTTTAACACTACAGTCTTTGTGATGAATAGATTGCCAACTAAAGCACTCCAAGGTAAAGTTCCATTCAAACAACTCTTTAATAGTAGTTTTTATTACAATTTTCTCAAAGTATTTGGCTCTTCTTGTTATCCACTTTTCAGATCTTTTAATCATCACAAATTGGATCCAAGATCAAGTCTTTGTTTTTTCTTAGGATATTGTCATAGTCATAGAGGATACAAAAGTTTGTCTTCATATGGAAGGCTTTACATTTCCAGACATGTCCTTTTCAATGAACATACATTTCCTTATAAAACTCTCTTTGCACCTATTGTTATTGTTGTTTCTCCTTCTTTTTCTGTTTCTGATACTCCTCTAGTGTCTTCCATACCCTTATCCACTTTACCCTCTATTCTAGGTCCTAGTCCATCATCAAGCCAACCTTTGTCTAATGATTCACAAAATCAATCTGCTTCTATGCCTACGGAATCACAAACTATGCCCACCTTTGTCTACTCACTGTCCTGATGCACAGCTTATGCCTAATCCTGTTTCTCCTACTGTTGTCAATTTAGCTGTTTCAAATACAGATTTCCATCCGGATATAACTTCATTTCATACACATCCTATGATGACAAGATCAAGAAATGGAATTTTCAAGCCAAAAGTGCTTCTTTCTGATCTGACTGAAATGGAACTCATAACAGTCAAACAAGATTTTCAGTCAAAACATTGGGCACAGGCTATGCAATATGAGATTGATGCACTTCATAAGTGTTAGGAATGGTGTCCTAGAACTTGTAATTATTTAATTATAATAATTTATTTCGAATAAATTAAATAAATAAACATAAGTTCTTTATATTACTAGATTGATTCAATTGACGATATTAGGAATATATGGAAATATATTAATATCAAACATTCAAATAGTAAACCCTAAGTTACTCTTATGAAATCACGACTTAGTATGTGAGTCATACTAGAGGATTAAAGTCGAGATGAGTAACTTAAAAGTGTCTACAGTAAATGGATAACGTTTGGGAACCTTATCCTGGTAACACTGTTGATAGCTTCGCATTTTGTTTATAGACAAATGATCTAATCCTGATCACTCATGTGGGAGACATGAAAAGGAAGTATCATATGCAATGTTGATTGTATAAGACAGGACCACGATGTTTGATCAAATTTCTCATTGGTACCGTTTACGAGAAATGATCGAATATCAAACTAAGTATATCAACCGTGATAGATCTCAATCCTGAGTGAAATGTGGACTCCTATTTGTGGAGTTATGTTCTTTGATTCACATGGTTGAGAGCGATCTGTAAGAACGCTCAATACATTTCTGTTTTGGGAATATGACTAGATAAGTAGCTGGGAACCCATTTTCACGAGATGGAATTCATAACTTTCCTATAAATTAACGGTATCAGTGCGATACTAAACATTTTAGGAACTTTAGGAAACTCCCTTGAGGTACTGATTCGAGACATGAATAAGTGGCACCACGAGTTCTATTGATTACAGAAGTACCTTATCTCTAGTTCGACTAAAGATAAAGTTCATTGGAGAATCAGCGGGAACACAAGGATAAAACGGTAATTGCAGGGGCAAAACGGTAAATTTATCTGCCTGTAATTATGAGGGTTCCACGTGAAGGATAATATCACAGATATAAATAAAGATAAACTAAATGTACATAACTCATCTATAGTGAGGGGAGTTCAGCTATGAATCTATAGTGGAATTATTCATAGTTAAATAATAAGTAATTAACTGATTATGAGTTAATCACTTAATTGACTAATTATTAAGCCCATGATCTATAGGTCCATCGGGTCCCTATGCTAGCCCAAACATCGTTGTAGCAAAACTAAGTTATTAATTTAACTTAGGAAGAACAAATAATTTAAGTAATTGATTTTACTTAAAATTAGGCAATATTAATTATTTGAATAATGAGATTATTTAAATGAAAATTAATATTAATATTATTAATATTGATACAATATTAATTGTTTAAATAAAGAGTTTATTTGAATGGAAATTAATATAACATTATCAATTGTAATAATGTAAGGAAAAATTAATTATTTAAATAAATAAATAATTTAAACGGGAATTAATATTAATATTAATAATTATTTTAATAATGAATTTATTTAAATGGAAATTAATAATCAGTATTATTAATTAAATAATGAGTTTATTTAATTTAATAATAAATATTAGAGAGAATTAAATACAATTGGTTTAAGAAACAAATTGGTTTTGGCCCAAAATAATTAATTAATTGAATAAGATTCAATGGTAATTAATATATTAATTTTTGGCTAAATGTATTTAATTAGAAATTATTATTTGAATTTTTTCTAATATTAAATATATAATAAAGAAAGTAATTATAAAAAATTTAAAAAAAAAGGGTGAAAATCCATGGCTTCAGCACATGCGTGGATGGAGAATTCCATTATCCTTTTTTTTATTTATTTTTATTTTTTAATTTAATTACTTATCTTTTCTATTTTTATATTTAGGAGATAAGCATATCTATATAGATTAGATATCATATTTTCCTATAAATATGACCATTGGGATTCATATTTTTATACACTTCTCACTTTAATTAGAAAAGTGAAAATTCTCTCTCAAGTTTTTGCCCAATTGCCGATTTTCCTTAGGGAAAAATTTAGAAGAAATTTTTTCTTCTTTTGTTCTTCCGGTTCGATTCCCACAAGTCGGTTTTGCTTTCGATCAGGATATAGCATAGAAGATCCGGTGTTGCTGAAGATTTGATGCTGTAAAGAACCCTCCAACCGATTCTCCATTAATTACTCAATGTAAGTAAAAAAAAATTTAATTTTCGAAAATAGCATGAATTTACATGTCTTTTATCACAAATTGCATGATGTTAATAGATCCGTTATTAAATGTTAATAAATTTACTAAACAAAATTCCGCTAGTTTAGTAAATCATCCCTTCAATAAGCACAATACTTAGACATTGGTTCCTCTTAGTGACAATCATAAGACAATTGGCTGTAAATGGGTGTTCAAAATTAAAAGAAATTCAGATGGCTCACTGACTAGATATAAGGCAAGATTAGTTGCCAAGGGATATCATCAACAACATGATATTGACTTTACAGAACATTTAGTCCTATTATAAAGGCTTCCACAATTAGAACTATCATTACAGTGGCTCTTGCTAGCAATTACTTTATTAGACAATTGGATATTAATAATGCATTTCTCCATGGTTTTTTACAAGAACAAGTGTTTATAGATCAGCCTCCTGGATTTCTTAATCATACAGGTTAATCGTCAATGGTCTGTAAATTAAACAAAGAAATCTATGGCCTGAAACAGGCTCCAAGGGCATGGTTTGAACGATTAAGCACATTTTTGTTGTCTCTAAAGTTCATCTCAGCAAAGGCTGATCAATCTTTATTTGTGAAAATCAATTCTAGCTCCTGCTTGTATGTTCTAATATATGTTGATGATATCTTGATCACGGGTAGTTCTTCAGCAGAGATTCAAACATTGATCAATACATTACATCAAACATTTGCGTTGAAAGATCTTGGAAAGCTTACCTATTTTCTTGGTGTACAGGTGTCTTACTTACCAAATAGGGATCTACATCTTTCTCAAAGAAAGTATTTGTCTGATTTACTTATTAAAAATCAAATGACTGACGAAAATCCTATATCTACCCCCATGATCAGTGGCACTATTCTGTCAGGCTTTCAAGGTGAAAAGTTCTCTGATGTGTAAAAATATAGACAGGTAATTGGGGCTCTCCAATATGAAACAATAACAAGACCTGAATTGGCATACCCGGTCAATAAAGTCTTTCAATTCATGCATTCCCCATCTACAAATCATTGGAATGCAGTGAAGAGGATTCTACGATATGTAAAGGGAATAGTAACACATGGTCTTCTCTTTCGCAAGCCATCTGATCTCCATTTGCTGGCCTTTGGAGATTCATATTGGGAATCAGACGCTGATGAAAGGAGATCAACATCAAGATTCTGTGTTTTTCTTAGAGGCAATCTCATCTCATGGAGTTTCAAGAAACAACACGGGGTTTCAAGATCCAGCATTGAAGTAGAGTACAGATCTTTGGCGCTGGCTTCAGCAGAGATTTTGTGGGTTCAATCCTTATTTTGTGAATTGCAGCTTGCTCTTTCTAGTTCTCCTGTTCTTTGGTGTGATAACGTAGGAGCTGTCCATCTTAGTGCTAATCCAGTTCTTCATTCTCGCACCAAACACATGGAGCTAGACATTTACTTTGTGCGTGATCTTGTTCGAACTCGCAAACTTTCAATTCAGCATCTACCTACTACTAATCAAATAGCTGATGTATTAACCAAACCCTTATCTGCTTTGTCTTTTCTCAAATGGAAGGAAAAACTTGGAGTTCTTTGTGCAGCAGCCATGGGTTTGCATGGGGCTGTAAAGGAAGCTCACTAAATGTACATCAAGCTTATTATAGCAAGTTGTTAATAGTTAGTTAGAGAGTGAGATGGATTATTGTTATTCAATTAAGTTAGTTACTTATGATTGGTTCTCTATAAAATGGCTGTAATAATTCTTCTCAATCATTGAATAAGATCTTCAATCATGAGCTAATCTCTCTCTCTCTCTCTCTCTCTCTCTCTCTTTCTTTCTTATACTCAATGACTTTATTATTCAATCAAAAGCATTTAAGAAAGAAAACATTTTCTTTTAACAATATTTCTCACACATCCCTCACAAACTCACAGTTTCTCAACCATGAACAAAATACGTTTGTTTGATTCTTGCTTCTAAAACTTTCGACCAATGGAATTCAAATCACAAAGTTGTTACTTCTTTTTTTGTCATGCTTCTCCGTATAAAGGTGTGTTTAGGAATGCTTCTAATAAAACTGCAAAACATATTGTGTTTTTTCATTTAACGCATAGAGATTTCATATGATACAAATTTTACTAAAATTAAATGAAATTATATCAACTTTATTTTCTTACCCCATGATCCAATATGGCATTTTTTTAAAAAGGAAAGGACTTAGCTACTATCTAGATTTGTTTGGGTGTAACGACTCCATTATTGAATATCAATCTTTACGAGTAGATCTCGAAACAACAAATAAATGTATGGTGATCTTATCAAAGATCAGTTTTCACACTACAAAAAAAACTGCCAAATTGGGACCAGGAATTTGAGACCAGGGGGGTCGCATTTGACAAATTGCGACCAAAAAATTGACCGGAAGTTGCGTAGCCAAAAAGTGCGTCGCCTTGAAATATTTGCGACCATGGGGTCAGAATATTGCGACTCAAAGTTTTTTGGTCGCAAAAAAGTCAACCATATAACAATTGCGACCCCGTGGTAGCATATATTTGCTACGCTTGGGTCGCTTAATTGGCCTTATATTGGCAACCGTAGAGTAGCAATATTTGCTACTCTGGGGTCGCGAATATAATTATTTATAATTTTCTTTACATAAAAATTGCGACGCTAGAGGGGTCGCAAATATTATTATATATTTATTTTTTAAAAAAATCTTTGTGATCCTAGAGTAGCAATATTTGCTACTCTAGCGTCACAATTATTAGAAAAATTGGGAACATTAGGTAGCAAATATTTAAATACCTTTTTTTAATTTTAATAAATAATTTTAAATTGAATATTAATTTAATAAATTAATATTAATATAATAATTGATAGTTTATTATTTTAATTTATCAATTATCATCCTCTATGTCTTTGGTGCGTGCTTCAGGTCCATCTACAGATTCTTCTTTAGTTTCTTCATGAGCTGTTTCATCTAGCAATGTTTCATGCTCACATGCATGATCAGTTAGAAAATATGTACTATCCTGCAATTTCATCGTTCCATCATTCAAAAGATGAGCAGTACTAGCGTTCTGACCATTGTCAATCACACGAAATCTTATCTCGTCTTCCTAGAAAGCACCGTGCTCTCCAATGTTTTTATCAGAGACAACTTCTTCTACGTGGCATGGTTTTACTTTGCAAACAACTAACAGATCTTTCAGGTCTTATCTATTACATGGATAGTTCAGATAATAGACTTGAATCGCCTGTGAAGCCATGACAAACCTATCTTCTATGTAGATACTTTTAGACTTATTAACCTCCACGCTTACGAATTCTGCCTCGTCTGGTTGTCTCGAACCACGTGTAGTTGAACATAATAATGCGTTTTAGAGTCGGACTTGCATATTAAATCTCAATGATCTCATCTATTACTCCAAAATAATCGTCTTCATTGGTGCCGAAAACTTTACCCTCTATGCAAACCCCACTATTATTCGTTGCTCTGTTAACTGAATGCACTTTCGTTTGAAATCTGTACCCATTGCCAACATAGACAGTGTATGATCTTGCAACCCATGCAGGTCCTTTATCCATAGAAATAATGCGAGGATCAGCTACTGGCAGTGTAGGTGAGTCAACCTGTCATCGCATATATTAAAATGTAAATTCAAAATCAATATATATTACAAAATACATATGACATATTGGCTAAAAACTCACAAATGCACAGAACCAGAATGAAACTCTTTGTCAATCATTGATCCCTTATCAACGGATGTAATACCAGGCCGTAACATTTGAACATAAAGGTATAGAAATAATCTATATGATGGACACAATAAGTTAAATATATTAGGTAATAATTGAAACGTCCAAATTGTTTAAGCGATGAAAATATTAAAAAAATAACTTACTCTAGGTATGGCTCCACTTCGGTGCAGTTGCATAACACATACTTTTGGATAACGTGATACTCAACATCGGTCAATGGCCTCCACACACATTTACCAATCGTCATGCCAGCTTCTGTAAATATGGACAAGTCATTTACATCTACACCTTCTAGTAAATTTTCAACAACGTTTCGCTTCACCGATCGAAACTGCTCTGCTATGTGCTGATCAAAATAGTATGAGTAAAATGTGGTAGTCTCCTATGTAAGAGCACTACAGATAGATCCTTCTACTCGTGATTTACTTCCAACCATCTTCTTCAATCGACGTAAGTACCTGTCGATACAACATATACATATTTAATGCGCAAAGTTTATATAAGTTGTCAATGAATGCGTACGTTAAATACTCATAAAATGGGTGTTACCTTTCAAATGGGTACATCCAGCGGTAATGCACCGGACCTCCTAAGAATGCCTCGTATGGAAGATGTACTGGAAGATGCTCCATTGAGTCAAAAAAAGGTAGGTGGTAACATTCGCTCCAACTTATAAATGATAACAGCAATCTCCGAACTTATAGATGCAATAGTTGCGTCGGTCAATTCAGTACAAGTAAAGTCCCTAAAAAAAACACTCAACTGCGCAAGCGTCTCCCAATGTATATGCTCTAAAAATGGCCTGAACGTGACATGCATCAATCTTTGCATGAATACATGACAATTGTGGCTTTTCATCCCGAACATTATATGTTTTTGGCTGTCTATATACCGACTAATATTAGAAATGTATCCGTCTGGGAATTTTATTGACTTGATGCACTCAAATAATGCCTTTTTTTTCCTCCGTCGTCAACATGTACTTCGCTCTTGCGTAATGATCATTATCATTAGGCTCCAACTCAGGGCGATGACATATCTCCCGGATATTATAACTTGCTTTCAGTTTGTCCTTTGTTTTACCCAGGACGTTCAGAATAGTATTGAAAACATTGTCGAAGAAATTCTTCTCAATATGCATTACATCCAAGTTATGTCTGATTAGTAGATCTTCCCAATACGACAGATCCCAAAAAATACTCCGTTTCTTTCATCCTGTGTTTTTCCCAGCCAACTTGTTTGCATTCTCTTCACCTTCCCCTGTAATCTTTTACATGCCTAGTGCATCTACATCGTGAAGAATTTATCGTCCACTAAACATTGTAGGGGGTATCTCTTTTCGTGCACATCGACCTTTCTTCTAGTCATTATTGTTAGAACGGAATGAATGATTCAAAGGTAGAAATCTTCTATGACAATCGAACCAACAAGTTTTTCGACCGTGTCTTAGAGAAAATGCCTCTCTATCAAGCATGCAATGTGGACATGCGTATTTTCTCGTCGTACTCCATCCTTTAAGAGGATGAGAAGTATAAATTAACTACATATATGACTAAGCAAGCAATTACCAAAACTAAACACATAAAAGTATTAAAATTATATTGAACATACCTGATAACACTGAATACGCTGGGAAGTCACTGATCGTCCAAATTAATGCAGCGTGCATCAAGAAATTCTGTTTCCTTCATATATCGTACGTCATAACACCATCAGTCCACAAATTTTTCAACTCTGCGATAAGTGGTTGCAAATACACATCCAGTTTCTGTTTTTGTCTTTTCAGACAAGGTATGATCACTGTTAAAAAAATCATCGGGTCTTTCATGGACATCGAGGGTGGCAAGTTATACGGGGTCACCATCACCGACCATAGTGAATATTGTGCTCCTGATGCCCCAAACGGGTTAAAGCCATCTGCGCATAATCCCAATCTGACATTTCTAGGATCTTGGGCAAACTCTAAATGACAATTATTCAAATGCTTCCACGCCGCAGCATCTGAGGGATGTCTTATAACTCCATCATCTTACGAATACTCATGATGCCATTTCATGTGAGAAGCTGTCACATCTGATGCATACATCCCTTGCAGACGCAGGGTTAGCGGTAAATAGAACATGCGAGTGTGTGGAATCAGGCTGTGTTTCCCTTGTTTATATCTTAGATGAAGCAAAATTTGCAGTGATGCAGGCTCTCATCCACATCCCATTATATCATGCATCCGTTTTGACAAGAATCTATTTTCTCCGTGGGTAAACCGAGACCCTCCACTAGCTTCTTCGTGTCATACAAACTCTCTGACACCTTGTTTTCTGGCGGAGCACATCGACGAAACCATGATGCAATTGAATCAAATCCTCTAACCAGGATGTGGTACTGCGATTTTATATTTAGATGATCCGTAGCAGCAACAAGTTGACTCACCTCACAACCTCCAGACAACGATCGACTAGCTGTCATGAGCATCTAGTGCATCTTACATGCTTCTGGATTCATTTTCTCCTCAACGAAAGTTTGTTCATCATCTTCTCTTTCGCGATTAATTTCATTACCATACCCTGCACCATCCATCATCATCTGTTGCATTTGACCAAAATGGTGTTCTTCATTATGGACTACAACATTAACATTCAAGCTGCTTCCTTCGTACTATCGAGATTCCTGTAATGCAGCGTCAAACATTTCCTTCGTTTAACCCTGGTACACCTAGTGATAATAATTTAGCACAAAACCCCAACTCTAAAGATGCTTCTTTATATCAGGAACCGGTAAGATTTTTTATTGTTGCATTTCCTTCATGAACATCGTAGTTTTTGACAATATTTTAGTTAATACACGGGTTTCATGCAAAACTCAACAAATTGCTGAGCCCAAGCAACGAACTCTCTGTTAAAAAAACCCTCTATTAAACCAATATATATCCACTCTCTTATTTTTTTTATTTTGACAAACAATGTTTGGAGGGGCATTTTATATAGGGGTGAATCTGTCATTTTGAGGCCAAGTCTTCACAAATATTGGCGGGAAGATAAGAAATGTCCCCGCTAATTTTTTCGACCATGGTGGAAATTTTACGACCATCTGGTCACAAATTGCCCGCCAAAATTTAGTTATTGGGAATGTGGAGAGTCGCTTTAATGCGACCTCATGGTCGCAAATGTTTGCGACCCCAGAGTCGCAGTCTACGCGCCATTATTTTCCGCCATTTTTTATGACGCTTTGTTTTGTTAGGTCGCAAATTGTTCACAAAATTTGCGACCCCACCGTTTCCTTAAGTCAACGCTTAGTATTGCGACTTGTAGCGTTGCAAAATGGCTACCTCACCTATCTGGTCGTAAATTCTGGTAGCAAATCGTCAATTTTCTTATAGTGTCACCATTTTCATTTATCATACCGCGCTGTTTTGTTCATGTTTTTAGGGACAATGGGCTATCACAACTCCACATTGGTATGATATTGTCTACTTTGGATATAGGCTCGTATAGTTTTATATTTGGTTTCACCCAAAAGGTCTCATACTGATAGAGATGTGTCATTTCTCTTATATATCTATGGTCATCCCTTCTCCTAACCGATGTGAGATTTTATTCGTACTCCAACAATCCTCTGCTCGAACAAATATCCATCGAGCCTCCTGTAACGTCCCGTTATTTTGAAGGGAATTTTATTTATTTATTTATTTAATGTTATTTATTTATTTATTTATTTCAATTTAAGTATTTAGTTTAATTATTATTTTGTAATTTCGATTTTAGTAGTTAATTTCGACCGAAATTCGTTTTAATCATTTTAATGCTCTAAATTCGTTTCGGTGACATTAATAATTATTAATAGGCCAATTAATAATTATTAATCACCTTTAGATTTATTTAAAAGCATCGGGTTTCGATTTAGAAGTCAAAAGTCATAAAAGGACGCAACCGTCATTTCCAATTTCTTAAAATATCTAAAATTACTATTCATTTATCATTAAATATCACCAAAGTTGACAAAAAAATCAATTTTCTCTTCTTCTTCTCTTCCTCTTGGCCGTGAGTCACATCCACCATGGATGAGAAATTCTTTTCTTCATTTCTCATTCGTTTCTCGACGGATCGTTGTGTTTTCAGTTGCGTTGGAATGGTAGGGACGAGGGCTACCTATCCAACCTAGCTTTTCGAAGTTTCTCGTTCCCTAAGGGAAGTCCCAAAAAGTAAGTTTTCAAAACTTTTTAGGTGGTTTTGTTCGTTTTTGATTATAAATGAGATTTGAAGTTGAAATCATGAATTTCTATCATGAAAAATGACGATTTTGAGCCCGGATTTTTGAAAAACACTATTCACCCGAAAACACTATTCACCCGAGACACTATTCATCCGAAATCACTATTCACCCGAAATTGCACATTTGTTCGCATATTAGTTATGAATTGTAATATGTTGTACAATCGGTGAATTGTAGGTGCAATTGCTCGGTGGTTGTTTCGTGGAAATTGGAGATTGGGAATTATTTGGCTAAGGTGAGAATGATTAGAATTTAAAGTAACTATAGAAAGCAAATAAGTACGATGATTTGTAGAATCGGAAACTAAGATTAGAATCCAATCTAAGGTTAGAGGATGTGAGATAGTGCCTTAGGATTTGAAGTTAATCCTTTAAGCGAGAAACTTAGGATTTCTCGATGAAAACCTCGAATCTTAGAAGATTCTAAGTTAGATTAGTTTCGGAGTTTAGAACTTTGGATCATTTGGAAGTTTAGAATCCTTGAAAGTTTAGGTTAATCGTTATGTTTTGACCTTTACTTTTATTATTGTTAGCGGAGTTCGACCGATATATCGTTCGTCCGGAATTCTATCTATTTTACTTTATGCCCTTTACTTTATGTTCTTTACTTTATGCCTTTTACTTTATGCTTGTTTCGGTTGCTTTATCATTTACATTTACTTTATTTACTTTTGCAAGCATATGCAACCATATGCATAACATCTCGCATTATTGAAAAGAAAAGAAAGTGAGAAAGAAAAACGAAAGGATAATGGTGGAATACGAGAAAGTCCACATTTCCTCCATGCATAAGTTTTGGTGGGATATTTTAAGTTGCCCACACTACTTCCATGCATAAGTTTTGGTGGGATATTTTAAGTTGCCCACACTACTTCCATGCATAAGTTTTGGTGGGATATTTTAAGTTGCCCACACTACTTTATACATAAGGATAAGGGTGGATAGTATGTAAAAATCCACATTGCCTTCATTTCATGCATAAATGGCGAATGCGTATCCTACGGGATGTACTCATTACTTTTATGCATATGATAAACGAGAAAGAGAATCGAGATGTTATAATTATGCAAAGTTTATTTATTTACTTTTCTTACTCATGTTATAATAAGTTGTTGGATGAGGATTGACTACGAGTGTAGTAATATCATCCTTTGGGAGAATAAGAATTTAAAGTAAACCTTATGTCTAGTATAAGGTATGTATGGAAAATGAGATATAAATGCTATATGCATTTACTAAACCTTACCAGGAATATTTGGAATGTAGTTCCGCAATATTATTGAAGATTTGGTAAGTAAAAGTGGAACATTTTGTTATAAACTCTTTGAATGGATGGTTAGCAAAGAGTAAGTGTGTTCTTGGACTCAAATCGAAATGCGAGTTTGAGGTCTATCTTTACTTTTTATGCTTATTATTCTCACTGGGCTTAAGTTGTTAGCTCATAATATTACAAATATTTCAGGTAAAGTTTGGGATCGTGGAAGAGGAGCTGGTGCGCGCTTGATCGAGAGGATGATGATGATGGAGATGGACTATGTGTTATGTAAAATCCATGTACATGGTTTTGTGAACTTTATATCATTTTGATGATTTGTACTTTGTAATTAGCTCATAAGAGCTTATTGTCGTTGATTTATGATTATAATCATTTTGAACTCCTGAATAGGAACTTAATGTTCCTTGTGTATTTTAGATTTTGAAATCAAGATGTAAACAGGTTTTTGGCCAGCAAATTTTCAAACATAACCACGCCAAATTTTCTTAAAATAAAAGACTTACGCTGTTTTCTCTGATTTAAATTATTTAAAAGTGACGGGTCGTCACACCTCCCCTCCATCAGTCCACCTTATTCAAACCAACTCTCTTTTGTTGGAAAAAAAATATTAAGTTGCTTACTTTGAGGCATAATAATTTGTGGGTCCATACTAATTAATATAATTAATAAATTGGGAACTAATATTTAATGCAAGGTTATTGAATATGAACATAGGCCTTAAATATGTTTGGGTTAATTGGAATAAAACTCAAAAGTACCTATAATGAAATGTCATTTATGTGGTTTTGGTAGTTGTCCCACATTGATAAAAACTTAAAAGTTCCTCTTTATATAAGTAACGAGCTTATTTACTTATTCAATATTGTGGTCAATGGTTGTTTGACCAATGGCTATCATAAGCTGGTGCGACCTCGCGGACTTGCATGTCGCATTGAGAGCACTTTGCACTTTGCACATACGAATCGTCGCGAGGAGCCTTTAATTTTACCAAACAGCACCAGCAATGACAGTTAACCTTCGAAGGGCCCTCGAGCGGTTGACAGCGGACGATCACCAACGGTATAAATAGTCACAATTTGCCTATAAATAGACTGTTTTATTCCAGATTTCAGAATAAAAAAAATGAAAGTATTTCTCACGACGAAATTACTCTCAAAGTTGTTGTTCTTCTGTTCGTTTTGCTTTCAGATTCAAGAAGATTTTTCCTTCAAGTTTTCTGTTCGACCGTAAAGGTTAGTAAAGTAATTTATTAACTTTGGTTAGAAGTATTATATCTTGGGAGACTATTGTCCATTATTTGTAGCACCTAAGCAGTAGACAAATATTGTCTTAAGGAAATTTGCATATATGAATGCCTCACTTTGTTCTCAATTTCCTTCGTTCATATTTATTTGATTTACTCTTCTTACATAAAATTCTGCCTTCATCCATTTATTTAGCATCGTTATAGAATTACTAACATCTTAAGACAATATTTTGTTTCTCGTTTTCTAAACTATTGCAAAAATCTAGTTTGTAATTTTGCATGTAATAAGTAAATTTCGAAATCTTTATTTTTTTTATTCGATTTTGAAATTGTTGTATACTGTTAGTATATATTTTGTAAATTTAGATTTCAAATTTCTCTTCATCCCTTATTTATTCAAATCAATATTTTATTATAGAATATTATGGATTCCAATACTAAATCTGAAGGGATGATTTACTAAATTAGCGGAATTTTATTTAGTAAACTTATTAACATTTAATAACGGATCTATTAACATCATGCAATTTGTGATAAAACATGTAGATTCATGCTTATATTTTCGAAAATTAAAACCGGAACTTACATTGACTGAATAATGGAGAATCGGTTGGAGGTTTCTTTACAGCTTCAAATCCTCAGCAACACCAGATCTTCTACGCTATATCCCGATCGATCAAACGAAATTCGATTGTGGGATCGAACTTTAGAAGAAATTGGGAAGAAGAAAAAAATATTTTTCTTCCCTATACTATGAGAAAATCGGCCAAGGGGAGGAGAAGGGAGGAAGAGAGATTTTTCAATTTCCAAAGAATTGAATTGTCGATTTATGAATGACCCAACCCTCCTATTTATAGGAAAATAGGAATCCTAATCACATTAGGATTAATCTATAGAGATAAACACAAAAAGAAAAAAGATAATCTCTTTCCTTTATCTAGCAATTTCGAAAATGCCATGGATAAATAGGAGATTATTTTATTTTCTTTATTTTTATTTATCTTGGGTAAATAAATCTATGTAGTTATTTTAGGATATAATTCAAGCAATTATCTCTTCCCAAAAATACATATATGGCCGAAAATGCATGTATTAATTAATAAATAATTCTAATTTATTTAATTAATTATTTTGGGCCAATTCCAATTGGGTTCATTAATCCAATTGGGCTTGAAACTCTCTCTTAAATTAATAAGTCCAACTTAATTAATTTATTTATTAATTACCATTTAAATAAAATATTTTATTTAAACAATTAATATTTTCTCCCGGCTAAATATTATCAAATTTATATTTAATTATTAATTTCCATTTAAATAATTTTCATTATTTAAATAATTAATAATAAATATTATAATTATTAATTTCCATTAAATAAACTCATTATTTAATTAATAATTTTATTGACAATATTTTATTATTAATTAATTAATTTTAATTATTAATTTCCGTTCAAATAAAATTAATTATTTAAACAATTAATAATTGTCAATTAATTTCAAATTATTAATTACCATTTAAATATACTCAATATTTAAATAATTAATAATATCTAATTAATAATATTTCATTATTAATTTCCTGTTTAAATAAACTCATTATTTAAACAATTAATAATGTTTATATTAATTACCGTTTAAATATACTCAATATTTAAACAATTAATATTGCCTATTTTAAGTAATTCACTTTACTTAAACTTTTCATTTCTTCTACTTGATTTCGCGACTACGATATTTGGGCTAGCATAGGGACCCGATGGACCTATAGATCATGGGCTTAATAATTAGTCAATTAAGTGATTAGCTCATAATAAGTTAATTACTTATTATCTAACTATGAATAATTCCACTATAGATTCATAGCTGAACTCCCCTCACTATAGATGAGTTATGTCCATTTAGTTTATCATTTATTTATATCTGTGATATTATCCTTCACGTGGAACCCTCATAATTACAAGCGGATAAATTTACCGGTTTTGCCCCTGTAATTACCGCTTTATCCTTGTGTTCCCGCTGATTCTCCAATGAACTTTATCTTTAGTCGAACTAGAGATAAGATACTTCGTGATCAATAGAAGTCGTGACGTCACTTGTTCATGTCTCGAATCGGGACATCAAGGGAGTTTCCTAAAGTTCCTAAAATGTTTAGGTATCGCGACCGATACCGTTAATTTATAGGAAAGTTATGAATTCCATCTCGTGAAAATGAGTTCCTAGCTACTTATCTAGTCATGTTCCCAAAACAGGAGTGTATTGAGCGTTCTTACGGGACGCTCTCAACTATGTGAATCAAAGAACATAACTCCACAAATAGGAGTCCGCATTTCACTCAGGATTGAGATCTATCACGGTTGATAAACTTAATTTGATATTCGATTATTTCTCGTAAACGGTACTAATGAGAAATTTGATCGAACATCGTGGTCCTGTCTTATACAATCAACATTGCATATGATACTTCCATTTCATGTCTCCCACATGAATGATCAGGATTAGATCATTTGTCTATAAACAAAATGCGAAGCTATCAACAGTGTTACCAGGATAAGGTTCCCAAATGTTATCCATTTACTGTAGACGCTTTTAAGTTACTCATCTCGACTTTAATCCTCTTGTATGACTCACATACTAAGTCGTGATTTCATAAGAGTAACTTAGGGTTTACTATTTGAATGTTTTGATATTTATATATTTCCATATATTTCTAATATCGTCAATTGAATCAATCTAGATTATATAAAGAACTTATGTTTATTTATTTAATTTATTCGAAATAAATTATTATATTTAAATAATTACAAGTTCTAGGACACCATTCCTAACAATCTCCCACTTGTCCTAGATCTTTGGAGATTTGACTTGTAATTCCAGTCACCTGGATGACTATCAACTACTTAGCCATGGTAGTCATTTTAATGCTTTATCGAGAACGTTTTCATCTGTTTAGTATGTATTTCTTTTGTCGATGTTAGTTTCATTAAGTTTAATAGATTCCATATTTTATCGACATAAAATAAACTCTATTAATTATTGATTTGAAACCATCATGTTCAACCACCTTTCATTTACTAACAACTTAGTAATCACGCGAATTTAGAGTTTAGTCAGGTAAAAACTCATTTTACTTATACTCAACTCATTTGATGTTTAATTTGCAAAGGTCTTTTGTCGAATTCTTACATGGAAGTAAATTCATGTTCGAATTTGAGCCCGTGCAACTCATAAAATCTCCCATTTTATCTATGTGCACTAACATACTATTTGTAAATTTTATTTTAGTCACATTGGTTCTAGGATTCTCGAAATTCTTAAGCTCCCACTACAAAGTAATTCTCCATTACTTTCATTTGTTTAATGATTACAATTCTATATTTCTTATTATTTCTAAAAATAATGTATAAGTATAAGTGACCCTTTTCAACTCAACTATTGAAAATTCGTGTCATTTTTATTTCACTTATTTTGAACTTTATTCATTGATTTTGAAGTCAATGAGTTTCACTTGGACTTCAAAAGTCCTTTGGTTCGTATTATGACGCTCCCACTCAAATAAAGTTCTACAAGTAGTTTAACAATTTAAACTTTTAAATAACTACTTGTTTTTATTGTGAAATAAAATCATTGTAATTCTTTTATATCTTAATTAAGGTTTAAAACTTTCAAGTATCACCGATTTCATGAACTTTTCCTTAATAATTTGTGAATTCAATAATTCACTAATTATTACTTTCAATTTCTATATTGTTTATTCCATGTCAGTAAGTGCTCCTTTAAAACATCCTTTTAAATAAGCTGAATGTTTGGAATACTAGAAATTGATTCTTTGTTCATTTTTCACTTAAGTTTAACATCTAAGTGTTGAACTTTAGTGATTTTAAGTCCAGTTATCTTTGATAAATCAAAGATGCTCAATTTCACTTATTTCTTTAAGTTTGTAGATCAACATGGTTATCATCTCAAATTCTTTGAGAACCATCTTTAAGAGGTTAATCCTTTAACTTATTTAAGTGATTTTAGACTTAAACATTTAAACATTTTTAAACCTTCATAACTTGTTTAGATATTTAGTAGTTTAGAATTTGGATTTGGAATTTATTTGTTTTTTTTTTTAAGTATTTTGAATAACCATCCAATCACACTTTGGAACGTTGTAATAAAATTGCAAAGGAATATTTAACTAAACCACTTTTATTAAAAATATTCCTAATTGATTCTTATAAGGTGAGAATCAATTTTTATTACATAATTCAAAATTTAAAACAAAATCTAAAACTAAACTAAACTAGAAATATGAAAAATTAAAGACCGAAAAACAGAAATCCAATCTACTTCTATCTTGAGTCATCTTCAAACCAAGCAGTGTTGAAGAATCAAGTCGCACCTGTAAAGTTTTAAAAAACTTTGTGTTAGTGACTATTGAATCAACCATTCAAAATAAATTTCTCAAATTTTTCACTAAGTAAATCTAATTTACCTTCTTTTCCCTTTTTCTTTTCTTCGAGATATTTGGGGCAATTTCTCTTCCAATGTCCATCTATGTTGCAATGAAAACATTTCCCCTTAGGCTCTTTGGTCTCAGCCTTAAATGCTTTCTTCTTAGCATTGAGCTTGGTCTTTTTAGCGAAGAGAGCTCTTTTTCTTCTTAGAAGCATTGAAGACAACATTTGCTTCTCCCGACTTCTTGTTTTCCTTTTTCATTGCTTCAAGGTTTGAACTTCGTTTAGCAATTGAGTGAGGGAATAGCTCGGTTTGTTCATGACCAAATTGCTTTTAAAAACCGAAAAAACTTCGGTGGGAGAGATTCCAATATAAAGCTTATCCTGGGACTCGTCATCAATCATGGCCCCGTTCGTTTAAACTACGTTAAAGTAGTTCATCATTGTCAAAACATGATCACGAACAGATGTGCCTTCTTTCATTTGAGTGTTATAAACCGACTTTATAGCATCATGACGTGCTTGTTTTGATGGTTGGCCAAACATGCCCCCGCACGAATCGGCTATTTCCAAAGCCGTTTCCATTGGTTCATGTTTCTTGGCTAAGACGTCACTCATCCCCGACCATCAAATAAACATGGCCTTTTCATTTGCCCAGGACCAGCGCTCATATGCATCCTTAATGACTTTAGGAGCATTGGTAGCGGTGTATCAGGTTTAAGTTCACTAAGAACGAATTTCAAGTCTTCTACCACGAGAATGGTGTTCATTTCATTTTTCCAGGAGGTGTAGTTATCTCCATTTAGTTTGTTCTTTCCAAGGATTGTGACTAAAGCGAGATGCCATTTTCTTGAAAATTTAAATAAACCTTATCTTAGTAGTCTATCATGCTTTCAACATTCAAATACTCAAAGTTTCGACATATAATTAAATATGATGCATGAATGCGAACATATTAATGAACAGAAAAGCCCTAAAACATGTTACTATGTCACGATATTTTAATGATACCGGTGAAGTGCCGTCGAATGATAGGTCAGTTACCATTATTAAAACGAGATGCCACTCGAACAATTGACAACTCCAGAATAACTCATATTCCTATGTCATTGTTTACCGTGTATTTGGTCCAGAGTTTTGATAACACAATTTATCAAATTTCTTTTAAGTGTGACCCACTAATTTAGTCTTTTAAATAAAATTGAAGAGTGTCTACGAAGTGTAGATTCAGTCTTCAATCAATCTCATTTAAAATTCTTTATCCCTTTCGGGAGACCCAACTTGATATTGATTTATACAATAAACCTTCCTATGGGAATGAACACCTGCAGCAGTGTTACAGAGGCCATGTATAAATCTCACATTTCGAGCCCATTAGTGGAGACCATAGGCATGTTTCCTTCTCCCACTTAATATTTTGAGTTAGGGTTTCATAACTTAGACTAATTCAGGCTAACTCATTAATCCAAGTTTTAATTAACCTAATCAACTTTAACTCTTAAATTGGTTAGATTAATTTTATAAAGTGATTGTTCAAGTTTTCCTAATTTAAACTAATCACATTATGCGCCGTCTTAATAATTTTGATTTATTAATTTGAACTTTTCTCCCAGGATCGCTCCCAAGTTAGAGGCGCTCCGTGTTAGGGGAACTTTATGAAACCTCATCGCTTGGGCGAGCTTTCTCGCTGGAGATCCGTTCAATTTAATTAATCTCAATTATTAATTTTTAATTAACCCTTAATTAAAAGTTTCTATTTGTTTATCTTATATGGATTTGGCCCAATTGTTTAAACAATAATTCCATATTACAAATAATTCATTTAGTTTCTATTCAACTTTTAAACTAGATTTAACTTTTGAATTTTAACTAAATAATCATGCTTTTAATTCTAAAACAATTAGAATATAATTTTCGATAATAACATTTATAAAATAAAATTATAGCATGCTTCACATACATTAGCATATAATAACACATATTATATCATGATGCATGTATGTACAATTAATTAAAATCATACAACCTATGGTGGGATTTTCTACATGACATACTCTTATGCATGAATATTATTTAAAAACAATTATATCATACATATAAACAATTTAAACAATAAATAGCTAAATTGACCGGTATTCTTGGCACTATTTCTAAAACGGAAAATTAAATTACAACTTAATTTAAATCTTCCATTGTAGAATTTTGAGGCTTCAACTTTCTCTCTCCTCCATGGTGTAGGCGTGGGATGGGTATTTATGGGGCAAATATTATCTCCTTAATATTTCCATAAATACTTGTTTTAAAAATAATTATCTTTTAATTAAATGGAAAAAATAAAAAATATTTTCCATGTAATCTTATATCAATTTCTAAATTCATAATTCAAGATAGGGATATAATCTTTAAAAAGATTTTATCCTTATCTTAAATATTTAAATTTTTAAATTGAGATAACAAGATAATTATGTTAAAATATCTTACCATATCTTACCTTTTCTCTCTCCTTGGGCGTGGACCTCATGGAATGGTGGAGAAAAATTTTCTTCTTCCTCCCCTTTGGTGTAGCCGATTTTTGCCTCCTTTGATATGGGAAAATTACAACTTTTTCCTATACCCTAAAATTAGGGTTTACAAATTTTCTACTAAAATTTAAAATCCTAAGTGCCTCAAGAATACCTAAACAGTCAATTAGCAAACCTCCACAATTTATATAGCACAATTTATATAAACATACATAAAACGATTTTTATGCAACCCACCAAAATTTTGAAAAATCACAAATTTAGCATGATAATTAAAATTAGCTCGATACCAATTGAAGGGATGATTTACTAAATTAGCGGAATTTTATTTAGTAAACTTATTAACATTTAATAACGGATCTATTAACATCATGCAATTTGTGATAAAACATGTAGATTCATGCTTATATTTTCGAAAATTAAAACCGAACTTACATTGACTGAATAATGGAGAATCGGTTGGAGGTTTCTTTCTGACTTCAAATCCTCAGCAACACCAGATCTTCTAAGCTATATCCCGATCGATCAAACGAAATTCGATTGTGGGATCGAACTTTAGAAGAAATTGGGAAGAAGAAAAAAATATTTTTCTTCCCTATACTATGAGAAAATCGGCCAAGGGAGGGAGAAGGGAGGAAGAGAGATTTTTCAATTTCCAAAGAATTGAATTGTCTGATTTATGAATGACCCAACCCTCCTATTTATAGGAAAATAGGAATCCTAATCACATTAGGATTAATCTATAGAGATATTCCCAAGTACTTTACATAAGGAAATCGATCACATTCTACTATATCATAATTTTGAAAAGTAAACATTCAAGCTCGTAAATAAAGTACTAAAACAATGAAATAGTACTAAAGCATAACAAAGTAAATAACAAAGTAAATTTCTATCATTTATGTCATTCCACACATTATTTCACATTGTGACCACATTGTCACATTTCACAATTGAACCGTGACCACTTATCACCATTCACATTCACACCGTGACAACATTGTCACCATTCACAACTCACACCGTGACCTCACTGTCACCAAATACAAACCATACCATGACCTCACTGTCACCGTGACCTCACAGTCACCAAATACAAACCATACCATGACCTCACTGTCACCGTGACCTCACAGTCACCAAACACAAACCATACCGTGACCTCACTGTCACCAAACACAAACCATACCATGACCTCACAGTCACCAAACACAAACCATATCGTGACCTCACAGTCACCAAACACAAACCATATCGTGACCTCACTGTCACCAAACACAAACCATACCGTGACCTCACTGTCACCGTGACCTCACAGTCACCAAACACAAACCATACTGTGACCTCACTATCACCAAACACAAACCATACCGTGACCTCACTGCCACCAAACATAAACCATACCGTGACCTCACTGTGTAACATCCTGTTACTTTTTGAGGTAAAATTTTTTTTTATTTCATTAAATTTTTTAAGATTATTTTAAATTCAGAAATTTCGATTTTAGTAGCTATTTTCGTCCGGAATTCCTTTTAATCGTTTTAATATTTTAAAATAGTTTCGGTGACATTAATAATTATTAACGGGCCAATTAATAATTATTAATCACCTTTAGATTTATTTAAGAGCTTCGGGTTTCGTTTTTAATGTAAAAACAAAAGAGGGACGTAGGCGTCATTTCTCAAATTGTTAAATATCTAGGAAACACTATTCAATCATCTTTTAAATATCAAACCAAAGGCAAAACTCATCATTTTTCTCTTCTCCTTTTCTCCTTGGGCCGAGACTCACCAAACCAAAACCCCAATTTTTGGTTTCTCTTTATTTCTCGACGGATCGTATCGATTCTACTTCCGTTGGAAAGCCCTTGGCCCGTAGATCATTTCCAACCTACCGATCGAGATTTTCGCTCATTTTCTCGAGGCCTTAAGGTATGTCAATGTTTCTAAAACTTGAAGTGAATAGTGTTTTAATGGAGGTTTTGAGTTGGAATCTTCGAATTCGTTCACCGAAGCTTGAAGGTTTCAATCGGGGAAGTCATTATAGTCAATTTTAGAAACTTTCCCAAAACCCTAAAACCGAGTTTGAGCTGAAAACCCGTCCCATGAGATTTTCCCTCACTTGGCCTTGTTTAGCATGTTAGGTTTATTGTGTTTTTGCTATTTACTTAATTTTTCAGAAATCGATTGTTGATCAAAACCTTAAATTTCGGATACCCATTGTAGTTGCGAACCTCCAAAGTATCCGAAACCAACCCGAAACACCTCTAAAGTGCATAAGAGCCGGAAAACCAAACCCGAACCCTATTTTTCCTAGTATGGCTGAGAGCACCATAGGGAGGAAATCCGGGATTTTTGTTGTTTTATGCGTTTAGACGTTGTTTGTCCGTTTTTCGGTTAATTATTGATTTTAGGTGTAATTCGTTTGTAGGATTGTGATTTGTTCGTGGAATTGCAACCTCAATTATATATCAGAGCTTGTCTACAAGCTAAGGTGAGTTTAAAATGAAATTTAGTGGTTTTATGAATTGAGTTTCGTTATGTTATTGTTTATCGAGGTTAAGACGGTTTTAGCTTCTTAGAATTAAGTTTTGGTTAGAGACTTTAATTCGGAAGTGCGTGGAACGAATTTGGAATTATAATGAGTTCGATGAAAAGGAAACATCGGAGTGGTTTGGAAGTATTGCAAAGAGATTTGGAGATGTTAGATGAAAGTGGAAATGAGAGTTACTTTGAACGGTTTGGAAGTTAAAGTAATTAGAAGATACACTTGAGTGATAACTCATGTAATCTAGTTAGTTAGGTTTCTTAATAACTTAGTAGGATTCTTTGAGATTAACTAACTTATTAGGAAGCTTAACCTTTTGCGATATGGCTCATGATAGTATGTTGATTCGGATCCATACGTATCATAGTGCTAGAGTTTGTGAATAGTACATGGTAGTACGTGGATTCGGATCCATATGTACCATGGTACTATGGTTTGTGATATGGCACATGATAGTATATTGATTTGGATCCATACGTATCATGGTGCGAGGGTTCGTAAATAGTACATAGTAGTATGTTGATTCGGATCCATACGGTACTATGGTACTATGGTTTGTGATATGGCACATGATAGTATGTTGATTCGGATCCATATGTATCATTGTGTGACGATTTGTTATATGGTGAAAGTCCTGATATCCGATATGGTAAAAGTCCTGATATCCGATGATTGTGATATGGTACATGGTAGTATGTTGATTCGGATCCATACGTACCATGGTACTATGATCTGTGATACGACACATGATAGTATGTTGATTCGGATCCATACGTATCATGGTGCGATGATTTGTGATATGGTACATGATAGTATGTTAACTTCGGTCCATACGGTATCATGGTACGGTAACTTGAGACATGGTACGACCGTACGTGGTATGTTGATTTCTATCCATACAATAGCACGATACGATGAAACTTGTTTGGTAATAAAGATAGTTAATGTTACCTTTACATATTCTTTAGAATTGTGTAGTAAGACGTAGTAGTGAATGTTACTTTACTTTAAGTCTTTATATCTATCTCATGATATTGAATGATGAATACGGGTAATATATGACTATCGTATGATTGTATGGAAATTGGAAGTGTGGATGTGGGTAGTATTGAGCATTATGGGCCTTTGGACACGATTTCGGTTATGAGATTTTGTTCATAGGATTACTTGCTTTTGTTTTACTCTCACTAGCATTTCATACTAATGGTGCTACACTTACAAATTTTCAGATAAACCTCGAGCTAAGAAGCGTGGTAGAGGAGGTGGAGCCGCGTGACTAGTCGAGATGGTGTATGGACAATGTTAAAGACATCTTTTGGTTTAGCATTTGTTAAAATGCTTGTAAATTATTTCCATTTTACATACATGTGTCTTTTTGAGCCCGGAAGGGTATTTGTGTAAAATTTGTCAATGTCTTATGATTTATTTCTTCTTTGGAATGCGCATTCCCGATTTATAGCTTTCTCTGAATTTGGGTTGTAAAACAGGTTTTGGTTATTCGATTTTTAAACAAACCCATGCCGTTTTTCTTTAAAAATCAAGTCTTCCGCTGTTTATTTGAATTTAAAGAATTTAACAGAAAGCAAGTCGTTACACACTGTCACCGTGACCTCACTGTCACGAAACACAAACCATACCGTGACCTCATGTCACCGTGGCCTCACAGTCACCAAACACAAACCATACCGTGACCTCACTATCACCGTGACCTCACAGTTACCAAACACCAACCATGTGTATCATAAAATCACACGTACTACTCCCCTTTGGTAGCACTAAATAGCGAACCCCATCGCTAATAATATTATACTAACTTGATTCTACACCAAGAATCTCTCCAAAGTTGCTTTTAACTATTTTGTAACCACTCAAAATAAACAGAGTAATCTAATACTCATCTCCAATCTCCGGAAACCTAAGTCTCCTTTAGAATACAACTTAATCCACCAATAACATCTCAATTTAAACAACACAAAAACTTAATTAACTTTCCTTATACACTTTCCTTAACTCCCAAATATACATATATTCTAGGAAAGTTCTAAAGTCTAATATCCCTCTTAACCTCAATCAAACATAATCGTCAAGTAATTCGAAAACATAAAAGTAATCTCAACCATTTTAAACTCACCTTATTATTGAAGTCAACTCCGAATCACCAGTTGACCAAAATTCACGATCGATGCACGAAACCTATAATTAAAATACACCTAAAGTATATTAATTAACTGAATCGAATAATGATCATCACGATACTAAAATAAAGGTAAAAACAACCCGGAAATGCCCTCACAAGGCCCACGACTCAAAGGGAGTTCAAGGTGAAGTTGGTTTTCCGGATTTTTAAGCACTTTAAAAGGGTTTTGAGTTGGTTTCGGGCACTTTTGAGGTTGGTAACATCAATGGGTAAACATGATTTAGGGTTTAGGTCAAAAGTTCAATCCCAAACAATTAAGAAAAACATCAAAACATAACAATTTCAAAACCCTAATCATCATCAAACATGAGAAAAACTAAAAGAAATGGCTTTTGGCTCAAACCCGATTCTAGGGTTTAGGGAAAGTTCTAAATATACATAAAACAACTCCCTCAATCTAAATCTCCGAGTTCCTGAGCAAGAATTTGAAGATTAAAACCAAAAACACCAGTAAAACACTATTTGAAGCTTTAGGTTTTGAACTTTAACATACCTTAAAGCCTTGAGAGATCAGACGAAAAACTCGATTGTTAGGATGGGTAGAAAGTACGTTTCGAGAGCTTTCCAACGAGCTAAGGCACGATGAAAACGGTCGAGAAACGAAGCCGGGGTGACAATTTCTTTCTCTCCTTTTTTTTTCTCTCTAAGCTACGGGTTTGGGAAGAAAAGATGAGAAGAAATTTATGATTTTTGCCTAATTTTGGTTTAATAAAGGAGAATGATGAATAATGTTTAGATATTTAAGAATTTCAAAAATGACACCTACGTCCTTTTCTTGCCTTAAGCTTTTAAAACGAAACCCGAAGCACTTAAACTAGCCCAATGGTGATTAATAAGTATTAATTGGCCTATTATTAATTATTAATACCATCGAAACTCGTTTAGGCTAATTAAGCAATTAAAAAGCTTTCCGAACGAAAGTAACTATTTAATTCTAAATAACTAATTCTAAAATAAACTTTAATAATTTAAATAAATAAATAAATAAAAATAATAAATAAAAAAAATTCACCTCAAAATAACGGGACGTTACATAAATACACAAGGAATTTTAAGTTCCTAGCCAGGTGTCACGACCCGTCACTTTTAAATAATTAAAATCAGAAATACACAGCGGAAGTCTTTATATTTTAAGAAAAATGGTGTGGTTATGTTTAAAAATTGGCTAGCCAAAACCTATTTACATCTTAATTTCAAAATCTAAAATACACAAGGAACATTAAGTTCCTATCCAGGAGTTCAAAAAATGATTTAAAATCAAGTAGTAGTATTAGTGAATGTGTGGTTGACGTTTTATGTGTCAAAAGGGGACATGAATGTTCGGATCCCAGTATTAAGAGATGAAACACCTATTTGAGGTGAGTAATCGTTGAAAAGTAATCGGTCTTGCTCAAGTCCAGTAACCTACATTCAATTCAAGGAACAAGTTCCTGGTTTGAATTGAGAAAGTTGAATGATGATAAGTGATAAATCATTGTGATGGTATTGTGTTAACTGAAAGTGTGTTGCCACTCAAAAGTGGAAGTTAGAACAATCTGTGATGGGTCTCAACGAGGACCATTAACAGTTGTGTTAAATGGTTAACGGCCTAGTTTGGTAGCTACTGTAGACACCCATTTTCGTCCCGTATTATTTAAAATTAAAAATTTTTACATATTTAAAAAAAAAAGACTTTGGTTTGAAATGTGGTGTTTTCTTTGACATGATTTGTTTAATTTGGATTTGAAAATAAAAATTTTAATTTTAATTAGCATTTTTAAAATTGATTTAAATTGAAATTTAATTTAAAAAAGATATGGAAAATAATTTTTAAATGAGAATAAATTTAAACATGGAAAAGATGAGTAGAAAAATTATTTTTATGAGTTGTCAAATAAAATAAGATATTTTTTATAATTATGGGAAAGAATAAAAGATTTTATTTTATTTTGATTTTCATTAATTAAATTTTCCTTGTTTGTTTTTCCCTCTTGGCTATAAAAATGACCCTCCTACAACCCTAAAACACCCAATATTCACAAGAGCAAAAACCTTGAAGTTTTCTCTACATCTCTCCTTTTCACGGCCATAACCTTTCTCTTCTTGCTTTCTAAAAACCCAAAATCATTCACAAGAGCCTCCCTCCCTTCATCATTTTTTCTCTCCTCATCATCTTCTTGATTCGCTCGTTGGAACTCGGGGCTATGTATTTGTAAGGTTCTATCGAACCAAGGTAAAATCCTTTTTCATTAAAAATGTAATCATTCATATGTTGCTGTTTTGTTTTATTTGATTTCGTGAATTTTTTAGACTGATTTAGATTTTTTTGAAATTTTTATTTGAAAATATACTTAAATAAAAACCCATAGGAAAAAGAATCAATCGATTTAGATTTTTAGTTTAAAAGTTATGATTTTTTGAAGTTTGATGTTCATATAAATTCACTGTTACTAAAATTTCTGAGCACTTACTATTACTTGATTATTCGACACTGATTGTTTGAAAGTAAATATTTATGGTTATTTTTCTTTAAAACTAGACTCGAAAATTAAGATTTAGAAACAAGAATCACCCCATTTTGATAAGTATTAAAAAAGATATGAGTTTTTAAAGTTTGTATAAATTCTGCAGAAATTTATATACAAAACCGTGACTGAAAATTTTTGACATGAAAATCTGATTTCTTCTTACAAAGTGTGTGTACTTTCCGATATTAGAAATTGATTTTGAATGAACCTAGAATATTTAAAAGAAAGAATCAAGTAAAAATATATTTTTTTTATAAAGTTATGAATTTCTAAAGTTAAGGTGTTATATTTGGGATGATTGTGCTAAATTTATTTGTTTGCCATATTTGTGAATTTGATTGCCATATTTTATGTTTTTCTATTTATTGTCCCCAAATTAAGGTAAATCTTGAATTGATTTGTTAATATTATATTGATGTATATTGGATTTTCAATAAAAAGAAAGGAGTTTGAATTTATTAGGATACTAATTTTCCAACTTCCTAAAAACATAATTTGATTAAATTACCAAATTTTTGAATATAAAAAATGGAATTAATTAGGATAGTAATTTTCCAAAGCATAAAAATTAAAAATTTAAATAGAATTGGAATTAATTAGGATACTAATTTTCCAAAACATAAAACATAAATTTAAATATAGAATTGGAATGAATTAGAATACTGATTTTCCAAATCATAAAAATTAACAATGAAGTTGTAAATATTGAAATTAGAATTTATTATGGTTTTAATCTACCAACTTTCCAAAAACTCAAAAGATTAATAATATAAGCCTTAAATAAAAATTGAAATTTATTAGGATATTAATTATCCATTTATACCATAAATAAAACATTTGTCAAATAAAATTTTCCCATTTAAAATCTAGGGGCCAAAAGTTAAACTTACCCTGAACCTAATTTAGAGCTAAAAGATATTTTTAATAACAAAGATAAAAAATTCATAATTAATTAAAAAATTCATTTTTAAAACTTAAACATAAAAAAACAACAAACAAATCACTTTCGAAAACTCCGACGACGGAATATGGGGTGTTGGAATACCATACTCCTTGTAACGTCTCGTTATTTTGAAGTAATTTTTTTTATTTTATTATTTATTTCTTTATTTTATTATTTATTTAATGTTATTTATTTATTTATTTATTTCAATTTAAGTATTTAGATTAATTATTATTTTTGTAATTTCGATTTTAGTAGTTAATTTCGCCCGAAATTCTTTTTAATCGTTTTAATACATTAAAATTCGTTTCGGTGACATTAATAATTATTAATAGGCTAATTAATAATTATTAATCACCTTTAGATTTATTTAAGAGCATCGGGTTTCGTTTTAGAAGTCAAAAGTCCTAAAAGGACGCAACCGTCATTTCCAATTTCTTAAAAAATATCAAAATACTATTCATTTGTCTTTAAAAACACTTCATTGACTCAAAGTTGACCACATTCCTCATTCTTTTTCTCCTCCAAACCGTGGCTACAAAGGAGAGGGAAGAAATTTTTGGGTTTCGTTCGTTTCTCGGCGGATCGGCTCGATCTTGGTTGCATCGGAAAGCCCTCGAGTCTAGGATTCATTTCCACCTAACCATCGTTCTTTTCTCTCAAGATCCACGGAGTTCTCGATAAGTAAAGTTTCAAACCCTAAGCTCCAAATAGTGTTTTAATGGAGTTTTCTTTGTTTCCTTTCGATTTCTTGCCGTAAAACTCGGTGTTTGTAAATACGGGAGTAGTTTTAAGAGTTTTTGGAAACTTTCCCTTAACCCTAAAACCGAGTTTCAGTCGAAACCCTTCCCGCTTGAAATTTACCTTTTGGGATTTGATTATGGGTTATAAATTAGTGAATTAATGTTTATTTAAATTCAATTCGGGAAAGGGCTTAATGTTCAAAAACCCTAATTATCGATACCCATTGAAATCGGGAATATCGAATTTGCTTAAAACCAACTCGAAACACCTCTAAAGTACCTAAAAGCCGGAAAACCAAACCCGAGACCCACTTTTTATGGGGGGGCCGAGAGCCTCATAGTAGGGTTTATGGGGTTGTTCGTTGTTTTGACCTTTTAGATGTTAATTGATCGATGTAAGTTTATTTATTAATTGTAGATGTAATTAATTGTAGGTGTTTCGGATCATTGTTTGATCGTGCTTTCGGAAACTTGGAGCGAACTCTTATCTGGGTAAGGTGAGAATAGTTAGGATTTAAAGTAAATTTAGAAAGCAAATAAGTATGATGATTTGTAGAATCGGGAACTAAGATTAGAATCCAATCTAAGATTAGAGGGATGTGAGATAGTGCCTTAGGATTTGAAGTTAATCCTTTAAGCGAGAAACTTAGAATTTCTCGATGGAAGCCCCGAATCTTAGAAGATTCTAAGTTAGATTAGTTTCAGAGTTTAAGATGGATCATTGGAAATTAAATGATCCAAGACTTTTATAAAGAACGATTGATAGAACCTCGGATTATTTGAAGTTTAGAATCCTTAAAGTTTTAGGTTAATCGTTATGTTTTGACTCTACTTTTATTATTGATACCGGAGTTCGATTTATAAATCGTTCGTCCGAGATTCTTATCTGTTTCTTTATCTTATGTCATTTACTTATTGCCCCTTTACTTTATGTTGGTCGCGATTTCTTTAATATTCGCACTTTACTTTATTTACTTTTGCAAGCACATGCAAGCATATGCATAACAATATTGCACCATTATTTATTGTACCATAACATCTCGCATCATTGAAAGAAAGTAAAAAAAGAAAAGAATTGAGGATGAGAATGCATAAGGAATGGTGAAAGAGTGTGAATACCCACATTACCTTCATGCATAAGGAATGGTGGATGAGTGTGAATACCCACGTTACCTTCATCATGCATAAGGAATGGTGGATGAGTGCGAATACCCACGTTACCTTCATGCATAAGGTTGAATGGTGGATGAATGTGAAAATCCACATTACCTTCATTTCATGCATAAATGGCAAATGCGTATCCTACGGGATGTATTCATTACTTTTATGCATATGATAGATGAGAAAGAGAATCGAGATGTTATAATTATGCAAAGTTTATTTATTTTTCTCCTCAAAGTCATAAAAAGTTAATGGGTGAACAATTAGACTAAGTGTGCGAATTAGTATCATCATTTGGAAAATATGGATTAGAATGACCTAGACTTTGAAGAATTCTAGGAAAGTTTGTGTCGGATTAATTGGACCCAAATCTAAATGCGAGTTTGAGGTCTATCTTTACTTTTTATGCTTATTATTCTCACTGGGCTTAAGTTGTTAGCTCATGATATTACAAACATTTCAGGTAATGTTTGGGATCGTGGGAGAGGAGCTGGTGCGGGCTTGATCGAGAGGATGATGATTTCGAGATGGACTAAGTAGTTGTAAAAATCCATGTACATGGTTTTGTGAATTATATATAATTTTGGAGTTGTATATTTGTAAATGGCTCTTAAGAGCTTTTGTCTTTACTTTTATGTTTATAAATCATTTTGAACTCCTGATAGGAACTTAATGTTCCTTGTGTTTTTTTTAGTTATTTGAATTTAAGATGTAAACAGGTTTTGGTTAGGCTATTTTCAAACATAATCACGCCAATTTTCTTAAAAAAAAAGACTTCCGCAGTTTTCTCTGATTTAATTTATTTAAAAATGACGGGTCATCGTAGTTGGTATCAGAGCTTTAGGATTCTGTAGACTACATGCGATGCATGTTTGTTTTCATATTTTGTTTTAAGTCCATTCTCAAGTCATCATCTGAGATCAGCGGCACCAGGTATGCCTATAACTTTATTCTCATACTTTATTTCTTTGATATTGGAAAGTTTATGAGAATATTGTTAGAAGTTAATGATGTTTGTGATATTTCACATCCTTTTAAAACCACTATGTGGTTATGTTTATTTGACCCATTTTGAGATTTGGGTAAGGGTGTCGGAAAAGCGATGACCCCGTGCAGTTTTGGAGGTTATACACCTCGTTAAGAGTATTGACATAATGTCAAAGTAAAGGAGGCGAGATACTCTGAGAGATCACTCGTTTGATCCTTAAAGGTGATTAAAGCGTTATTGTCACATAATTGCTAAGTAGTGGTCTTAGTAGATGTGTGTGGACATTTACGTGTAAAAAGGGGACATGTTTGTCTTGAGTTCAGTATTAAGAGATGAAACACCTGTTTGAGGTGAGAAATTGTTGAAAGGAAATCAGTTTGGCTCGAGTCCAGTAACTTAGATTCAATTCAAAGGACAAGTTCCTGGTTTGAGTTGAGAAAGTTGAATTATGGTAAGTGGTAAATCCTTATGGTAGCATTGTGCTAAAGGAAAGTGTGTTACCACTCAAAAGAGGAAGTAAGGACTGTACGTGATAAGTCTTAACGAGGACCACTAAAGATTGTGTTTATTGGTTAATGGCCTACTTTGGTCACTATCACGGTATGATGTACTAATTTGAATTGGATTATACTGGAGGTCGAGTTATTGAGATCCATATTTGGAAATTTTTCAAGATTGACTAACACTAAGGTGGAGTGTTGGTATTCGATTGAAGTATAGAAGGAAGTTGATTGGCCGTGATGTCGGTAACTTCTATAAGGTAATGAGATGGTTTGGTGAATTCAATTCACATCGTGTTTGACCATCTATTGGACGGTGAAATTTGAGAAACTTGTAGGTCATAGTTGGGACCTACCGAGTCTTTTCAAGATAGACTTTAAAGTGAATCCTATGTTGGAAGGATAGGACGTTAATGGACTAAGGTGTTTTGACAGACACCAGATTTGCTTTGCAAGAAAGCAAATGATCTCTGAGGTCTAGTTCATTCAAGATTTGAATAAGGAGGCTTAGGAGTCGTCCTTATCTTGGATTTTACATCTTATGAAAGGAAAACAAAATTTACTACTACGGGACAGATTACCTCTCAGAAGAAGAAAGCAAAGGATGACAACGCCAATCAAGGGATACCGCCACAGCAACAACAGCAACATCAACAACATCAACAACATCAACATCAACAGCAACAACTGCAGCGGCAACAACAACAACAACTAGTTCGAGATGGAGCTCAACAAGGATTGGATCATCCTTACTACAATAGTTGTGTCAGTTTCCATCAGGGAGATGCACACTTCCATCAAGATGCTATGTTGTGATCAAACTTGGATTCACGCCACTTTTATAGGGCATATAAGATACAACCATCACAACATAGTAGCAAAGTTAGGATTATCAGGAAAAGCTACCAGTATGGTAGTGATTTATATTTTGTTATTTTCAGGCCGTTTGGCTTTTATTTCTGTTCAATTCCAGAGCTAGCCACTCTTTTATTTTATCTTGTTATGTTGAGTTGGTAGCTCTTGAGCCGAGACTGTTGAGTTTCGAGATGCGTGCTTTTACCCCAGTGGGGAAGCTTATTATGATGATAGTGCGTATGGCACTTATGACATTTGTATTATGAGTAGATGCTCACATTTTACTTTGTTTATTATGCATATGTCTGATTTTGATGTGATATTGGGTATGGATTGGCTATCAGCTAATCGTACCATCATTACTGATTGTATCGAGAAAGTTTTGATTGTATGAGTCCATGTGGGACTAGCTTATGCTTTCGTGGGTCTAGTAGACGAGTAACACCCACTTTGATATCTATGATAGAGGCTAGAATGCTTCTAAGTGATATAGCTTGAGATTATGTAGCTAGTGATGTCGATACTTCTGTACCAAAGACTAACTAAGTTAAAAAGGGCTTAAGAGTGAGTTATAGGAACTCTTAAACTCAGGGTTTATTCACCCTAGTGCGTCCTCGTAAGGAGCACCTCGTTGTTTGTGAAAAGAAAGACAGTTCAGTGAGACTGTGTATTGATTATCGAGGGTTGAATCAAGTTACAATGTAAAACAAGTATCAATTGCATTGGATTGATGATCTATATGATCAGATGGAGAGCCCCGGTGTTGTTTGTGAAAAAGAAAGATGGCTCTATGCAATTGTGTATCGATTATAAAGAGTTGAGCCGTGTACGGTGAAAAACAAGTATCCTTTGCCAAGGATAGAGGAATTGTTTGATCAGTTGGGAAGAAACTGCTATCTTTTCAAAGATAGATTTGAGATTCAGTTAAAAAAAAAATCCGTTGAAGATTCGGGATAGAGATATTCCTAAAACTGTTTTCAGGACGCGTTATGGATAGTATGAGTTTGTAGTCATGTATTTTGACTTAACCAACGCGTCTGCAGCTTTTATGGATTTTATCCATATTGTGTTCAAGAGGTACATCAATTCTATTGATGTCGTGATTAATGATGACAGTCTAATTTATTCTAAGATTAAGGAAATGCATGATATGCATTTAAAGGAAGTTTTGACAGTGTTAAGAAATCAGAAGTGTATGCCAAGTTCTCAAAGTGTGAGTTTTGGTTTAGAGAAGTGGCATTTTTTAAGCCATGTAGTATCGAGTAGAGGAGTGTCTGTTGATCTCTCTAAGATTGAGGAAGTTAGTAACTGGCATAGACCGACGAGTGTGGCTGATATTCGCAGTTTTCTGGGACATGCAGGTTATTATAGACGGTTTGTGCAAGATTTCTCCAAAATTGCTTCAGACTTGACACGTTTGACTCGGAAAGGAGTTGGTTTTGTATAGTCTGAGGATTGTGAAAAGAGCTTTAAGGAGCTCAAGAGAAGGCTTGTAACAGCACCTGTTCTAGTGTCGCCTGATAGCACCAGTGGTCAGACTGTGTATACAAATACTTCCCAGAAAGGTTTGGGATGTGTGTTGATGCAACACGGGAAAGTGATAGCTTATGCTTCTCGTCAGTTGAAAGAGCATGAGAAGAAGTATCTGACTCATGATTTAGGGTTGGCAGCTATTGTTCATGCATTGAAAATATGGAGGCATTATGTGTGTGGTGAGAAGATTCTGATATCAACTGACCATAAGAGTCTCAAGTATTTCTTCACTCATAAGGAATTGAATATGAGATTGCGGAGATGGTTAGAGCTTGTTAAGGATTATGACTGTGATATTTAGTATCATCCTGTGAAGGCTAGTGTAGTGGCTGATGCACTCAGTAGAAAATCTTCTCTATTCATCCAGGTAGTATGAAGATGTAAGAGGAACCGAGACAATATTATTGATGGCCTGGGATGAAACATAAGATTGTAAAGTACGTGAATAGGTGCTTGATTTGTTAGCAAGTCAAGGCCCTAAAGATCCACCGGGTTATCTTAACCTTTGAGAGTACTTAAATGGAAATGGGAAAAGATTTCCATTGATTTTATCAAGGTTTGTCAAGGACGGCAAAGAATTATGATATCATTTGGGTGATTGTAGACCATTTGATGAAAAACCGCACACTTTACTCTTGGAAGGATTATCTATCCAGTTAAGACTAGGGTATAGTGGTACCTAAGAAAGATTGATAAATTGTGGTGTGCCGGTGAAGATTTTATCAGATCGAGACACTCGCTTTGTCTTGAAGTTTTGGCACAGTTTAGACACTTTGTGGAAGAAAGTGTCGTTCTCCCGTTCATTTGGATGAGATTGGAGAAAAGAGACTTTTGATACTCAAGTTGAAACAAATGACTAGCGAGTCTATCATTTGTTTAGGGAAAGGTTAAGGTTAACCAAAGTTGACAGCAGGATTCTGTGTAGTCTGTTCAAGTTGTAGTAGTGGATCTCGTATACTTCAAGTGGCACTAATAAAGGGTGTTATAAAAGTTGGGAATAAGGGTTAGTTGAACCCTAAGTTTATTGGCCTATCGAGTTACTCAATCGAGTAGAAGTGGTAGCTTGTTGTTTAGCCTTACCACTTTTGTTATCGACCGTTTGTAATGTTTTCCATGTATTGATGCTTTGGAAATACATGGAGAATCCGTTCCACGTGTTTGTTTATGAACTGGAAGTTTTGAATGCTATTAAGTCTTATGAGAAGACACCAGTTAAGATAAGTGCATTCGAACAAAAGTGATGAGAAATAAAAAGGGATTCACTTGGTTAAGGTTCTTTGAAAGAACCAAGTGTCAAAGGAAGCAACGCGGGCACGTGAGGATGAGATGCAGTCTAAGTACCTTCGCTTTATTCACTTAGTGAACGCACTTTTCGGGACGAAAAGTCTTTTAAAGAGGGTAGACTGTAACGTCCCGTTATTTTGAAGTGATTTTTTTTATTATTTATTTATTTAATGTTATTTATTTATTTATTTATTTTAATTTAAGTATTTAGATTAATTATTATTTTTGTAATTTCGATTTTAGTAGTTAATTTCGCCCGAAATTCTTTTTAATCGTTTTAATACATTAAAATTCGTTTCGGTGACATTAATAATTATTAATAGGCCAATTAATAATTATTAATCACCTTTAGATTTATTTAAGAGCATCGGGTTTCATTTTAGAAGTCAAAAGTCATAAAAGGACGCAACCGTCATTTCCAATTTCTTAAAAATATCAAAATACTATTCATTTGTCTTTAAAAACACTTCATTGACTCAAAGTTGACCACATTCCTCATTCTTTTTCTCCTCCAAACCGTGGCTACAAGGGAGAGGGAAGAAATTTTTGGGTTTCGTTCGTTTCTCGGCGGATCGGCTCGATCTTGGTTGCATCGGAAAGCCCTCGAGTCTAGCTAGGATTCATTTCCACCTAACCATCGTTCTTTTCTCTCGAGATCCACGGAGTTCTCGATAAGTAAAGTTTCAAACCCTCAGCTCCAAATAGTGTTTTAATGGAGTTTTCTTTGTTTCCTTTCGATTTTTTGCCGTGAAACTCGGTGTTTGTAAATACGGGAGTAGTTTTAAGAGTTTTTGGAAACTTTCCCTTAACCCTAAAACCGAGTTTCAGTCGAAACCCTTCCCGTTTGAAATTTACCTTTTGGGATTTGATTATGGGTTATAAATTAGTGAATTAATGTTTATTTAAATTTAATTCGGGAAAGGGCTTAATGTTCAAAAACCCTAATTATCGATACCCATTGAAGTCGGGAATATCGAATTTGCTTAAAACCAACTCGAAACACCTCTAAAGTACCTAAAAGCCGGAAAACCAAACCCGAGACCCACTTTTTATGGGGGGGCCGAGAGCCTCATAGTAGGGTTTATGGGGTTGTTCGTTGTTTTGACCTTTTAGATGTTAATTGATCGATGTAAGTTTATTTATTAATTGTAGATGTAATTAATTGTAGGTGTTTCGGATCATTGTTTGATCGTGCTTTCGGAAACTTGGAGCGAACTCTTATCTGGCTAAGGTGAGAATAGTTAGGATTTAAAGTAAATTTAGAAAGCAAATAAGTATGATGATTTGTAGAATCGGGAACTAAGATTAGAATCCAATCTAAGATTAGAGGGATGTGAGATAGTGCCTTAGGATTTGAAGTTAATCCTTTAAGCGAGAAACTTAGAATTTCTCGATGGAAGCCCCGAATCTTAGAAGATTCTAAGTTAGATTAGTTTCAGAGTTTAAGATGGATCATTGGAAATTAAATGATCCAAGACTTTTATAAAGAACGATTGATAGAACCTCGGATTATTGGAAGTTTAGAATCCTTAAAGGTTTAGGTTAATCGTTATGTTTTGACTCTACTTTTATTATTGATACCGGAAATCGATTTATAAATCGTTCGTCCGAGATTCTTATCTGTTTCTTTATCTTATGTCATTTACTTATTGCCCCTTTACTTTATGTTGGTCGCGATTTCTTTAATATTCGCACTTTACTTTATTTACTTTTGCAAGCACATGCAAGCATATGCATAACAATATTGCACCATTATTTATTGTACCATAACATCTCGCATTATTGAAAGAAAGTAAAAAAAGAAAAGAATTGAGGATGAGAATGCATAAGGAATGGTGAATGAGTGTGAATACCCACATTACCTTCATGCATAAGGAATGGTGGATGAGTGTGAATACCCACGTTACCTTCATCATGCATAAGGAATGGTGGATGAGTGCGAATACCCACGTTACCTTCATGCATAAGGTTGAATGGTGGATGAATGTGAAAATCCACATTACCTTCATTTCATGCATAAATGGCAAATGCATATCCTACGGGATGTATTCATTACTTTTATGCATATGATAGATGAGAAAGAGAATCGAGATGTTATAATTATGCAAAGTTTATTTATTTTTCTCCTTTAAGTCATAAAAAGTTAATGGGTGAACAATTAGACTAAGTGTGCTAATTAGTATCATCATTTGGAAAATATGGATTAGAATGACCTAGACTTTGAAGAATTCTAGGAATGTTTGTGTCGGATTAATTGGACCCAAATCGAAATGCGAGTTTGAGGTCTATCTTTACTTTTTATGCTTATTATTCTCACTGGGCTTAAGTTGTTAGCTCATGATATTACAAACATTTCAGGTAATGTTTGGGATCGTGGGAGAGGAGCTGGTGCGCGCTTGATCGAGAGGATGATGATTTCGAGATGGACTAAGTAGTTGTAAAAATCCATGTACATGGTTTTGTGAATTATATATAATTTTGGAGTTGTATATTTGTAAATGGCTCTTAAGAGCTTTTGTCTTTACTTTTATGTTTATAAATCATTTTGAACTCCTGATAGGAACTTAATGTTCCTTGTGTTTTTTTTAGATATTTGAATTTAAGATGTAAACAGGTTTTGGCTAGGCTATTTTCAAACATAATCAAGCCAATTTTCTTAAAAAAAAAAGACTTTCGCTGTTTTCTCTGATTTAATTTATTTAAAAATGACGGGTCGTCACACTCCTAAAATTCTTGAGGTATGGAATTTTTTCTCGGAATACTGAGTTCAAATTCTCGACAATATTTTTCTAATGGCTTTACATCACTCATACTTATTTAATCATACCTTATTACTAAAGTATTGATTAATAAAACATGAGACATTTAAAAATAACCAAAAAATAATTTTTGTTTCATAGATAAAAGCTTTCATTAATAATACCCCAAAATAAATAAAAAAACAACAATCGTTTTAAAACAAACATAATAGGTTGCTAATACCTTCCCTATGTGTGAATGAACTCCCGAACCCATTTTCAATAGTTAGTAGACCATCCTTAGTTAATGAATAGGTGACTAATCACACCAATAAAAACCAATGATTAGTGACGGCTCCCTTTTTATTTTTCCACGTCGCGTTTACGTAGCGACAACTATTACACTATGATGTATCAATTGAGTTTGAAATACTCGAGTTCGAGTATTCAAGATTCACATTTGGTAAATTGCCAAGGTTAACAAACATTAAGGTTGAGTGTTTGTATCTGATTGAAATCTAGAGGGAATGTTGTCAGACTGTTGTAACAGTGACTTTTATAAGGCGATGTAATGTTTTGTTGAACTTAAATCACATTGTGTTTGACCATCTTATTGGGACGGTGAACTTTGACAAACTTGTAGGTTGCAGTTTTGACATAGTGAGTCTTTTCAAGATAGACTATAAGGTGAATCCTCTGTTGGAAGGTTAGAACATTATTGAACTAAGGTGCTTGAGAATCACCAGTTTTTCTTTGCAATAAAAGAAACAATACATGAAGTGTAACATCCCGAGTTTTGAGGTGATTTTACTTATTTTACTCTAATGTTTTGTTTTATTTTATTTAGTTATTAAGTTGGGGTTACTAAAATTTAAATAGTTCCATTGCTAGAGCACTTTAGAAACGGTATTAACGAACACGGAACAAATTTCTTTAGGAAGAAGTTTGGACGACACTTTAGTCATTTATTTTCTCCACATTTAAGACTTCCTCTTCTATTTAGCAAGCAAAAAAAATCAAAAAAGAAAAGAAAAGGAAGGACCCGTAACAGCCCCCCCACCCACGGCCAAGGAAGAGGAAGAGAGATCCGGGGATTCCGAAGCCGCTTCTCAATCGTTTTCATTGTTTCCGGTCTCGTTGGAAAGAGCTCGACGAGTACTTTCTTTTTTGACCATCAATCGAGCCAACCCATGCGGAATCCGTGAGTTACGAGGTGAGAAAGAATTTCGAAAATTGGTTTTAGAGTTTCTTTTCTTCCAATCTTTGATTCAAGTTTCAAGCCTTTCTCTCCTTGTGTTAGTTGAGAATTCTAGCTAAAATACACCCTTGAACAGAGTTGTTTCTCTTAGTCTCGAACCCAAGTCGAACGAAAACCCGAGCCCTCGTCTCTACCTCGATTTGTGACTGTTTTGGGTTTTGTTTTTTTCTATTTAAATTCTGTTTTGTCTTGAGTTTTTGGTGAGGGATCTTTGCAAGGGAATTTCCAAAGTGTTACCCATTATAAGTGGCCAATCTTAGCTTACTTTAAATCAACCCGGATTGATTGTAAAACGTTCAAAAAGTCGATAAATCCTTATACTAAAACTGGGACTGTTTCGTAGGAGTTGTTGTGGGATTTTTAGCGGGCTGTTTTGACGTTTAATTAATTAGTATTAGTTCGTTTGTTGTGTTGTAAATTAATACTTTTAGATATACATTTTAAATGTAGGTTTTGGCTCACAAGCAACAGTTAACCCATCAGGCAAGTGGTGGAACTCTACGCGCACAAAAGGTGAGATTAGAACGAGTTGTAAATAATAATTTGCTCTCACATCGCAACCGTTAGTGCTAGCTCAAAGTTGAGCATTATACTCTCCTCTAAGTAATTCTGAAGTCAGAGAAGTATGAGAGATTGGTTCCTAGTTAATCTTATGGTGGGTTCATTAGTTAAATGGTTTAGGAGGCGAGGTTGCACACGTGAAATTAGTTAGTTTAAGAAGAGTTGGTGATTGTTTCCTTAATTTTATCTAACATTGAGAGAGATTGTTTGAGACTATATTCAAAGAGCTTTTGGTTACATATATTTACTCTAAGCGATGGGATTCGCTACGTTGTGCTATCCAAGGGGAATAGTAAGATTAAATGTATAAGCATGTGATTTGCTTGGAAATTCGAGAAAGCATGTGATTTGCTTGTAGTTGAGAAAGCATGTGATTTGCTTGTAGTTGAGAAAGCATGTGATTTGCTTGGGAATTCGAGAAAGCTTGTGATTTGCTTTGTAATTGTATAAACATGTGGTTTTGCTTAGTAATCGTGTAAGTAAGTGTTTTACTTTATATCCGTATAAAAGTGTGATCTACTTTCTACCCGAACCTTTGAATTAGATACTTAGAGCTCTGTTGCTTGAACGAATGCTTAGATACCAAGTTCTTCACCGAGTCGTATTGTGAATGTTGTTTGCTCCTAGAAACAAGTTCAAGAAAAGCATGGCCTACCCATGACATTGGATGCATTTTCGATTAAGATTTGAGTACTTATTGTTGTTTACTATTCGTTGTTTTCTCACTAGCGTTTCGCTAATGTTGCTACGTTACAAACATTTCAGGTATGCCTCGTGGAAATAAGAGGGCTAGAGGGCGTGGTGCAACTTGATCCACCGGGATGATACGAGGAAATGGATTAGGCGCCTACTAGTCTTTTAGAGTCTTTTGATTTGTACATATTATGGATGTGTTTGGTGCTCGAAAGAGTTAGTCCTTTTGGTGTCTAAATCTGTTTTTGAGTGGTTGTGAATTGCGAAAATACTTATGTTTATGTGTTTTATAGTTTTCTCTGTTATGGGACTTGTAAACAGGTTTTGGTTTGTTTTAAATACAAATAGATCCACGCGAATTTTCCGTAAAAACTTTGAGTTTCCGTTGCGAATTGTTTTATGAGTTTTAAATGGAGTCGGGTCGTCACAGTTGGTATCAGAGTCAAACGGTTCAGTAGATTACATGCATCGGATGTCTTTGTGTCTTTCTTTTATTTATAATCCATGTCCTTATCATCGACCGAGGTCAACTGCACCAGGTAACCTTAGATTGTGTACTTTTAGAACTTATTGTGTTGATTAAGTTTAAAAGTACGGTTTGTAATATTCATGTAAACTTACTTGGAAACTTTCTTGTTAACTTTCCAGTATGCCTCTGATAGCACCCGGGAGAGGTAGGGGTGCAGCTCTTGTTGCAGTACGAGGGCGGGGACGGCCTAGGGTCGCCAATCTACCACCGCCACCTCAACAGCCTTAGGACGTCATTCCACCACCGCCACCCCCTGTGGATCATATTGGTGCTAGAGGTGTGGCTCCGGGTAATGTGGAGCTAGGAAATGAGCCCCCAGTCAACCCGCCAGCTAGACAAGGGCGGAATGTTACAATTTCAGAAGAGGATTACCTAGATTTACTACGGGGTGGAGGAGGTCGTGCTGGTCACGTTAATCCACCTGCTAGGGTGCCTGAACCAGCAGCTGTTTTACCTGTGGCTGATGATGTAGCCAAGGTTCTGAGAGATTATAGCCGACATGGACCATTAGAGTTTGATGGGGTTTCTACTGATCCAGCGGTTGCCGAGAGGTGGGTTGCGAGGGTGGAGAGAACACTCAGCTCCATCCATTGTCCTGAGCATTTGAAGGTCCATTGTGGGACTTACTCACTGGTTGATGACGCGTTATTTTGGTGGGAGGGGTTGTCCCGTTATTTAGACCCGACATTAGTAGTTACCTGGGAGATGTTCCGGGAGAAGTTCTTTAGCAAATACTACCCGGAGGACATTAGGGACCAGTTAAAGGTGCAATTTCTTACATTGAAACAAAGGGACCGAACTGTGGTGGACTACGAGAGAGAATTTGATCGGTTGTCCAGATTCGTCACGGGCCACGTTGCCAACCTTGAAAATAAGAAGAAGAGGTTTGTTGTGGGGTTGAGAGCAGATCTCCAGGGGCAAGTACGGGCCTTACGACCTGCCACTTATGCAGAGGCTTTGAGCCTTGCATTGGCTCTAGATATTGGGCCCTCCGAGAAGAAAGTTGAGATGGCAACTGCACAGTCTTCCTCGCAGAAAAGGAAGGCTGAGGATGATCATTCAGGGTGAGGGACTCAGGCACAGAGGCAAATCCAGGGTAGGAGCGGGGTATTGACTGGACCTCAAGCTTACTCAGAGCAGTCAAGTCAACCTAGAGCTCAGGTTGCTCCTATGCCATATTGCTATACTTGCGCAAAACACCATTTCGGGACGTGTGGTGTGAAGAAATGTTATCACTGCGGTCAGGTGGGACATATTAGATAGTATTGCATGACATTTCAGGCTTCGCGGCAGCGTAGTGGTCAAGATCAGAGTAGAGGCCAGTAGGCAGGTTCAGGGGCGAGTCAGACCAGACCAAATCAGCAGCAGAGACCGCCACCACAGACCCAGCAGCAGGCTCGTGGGTTTGCAACTACGCGAGATGTGAAGACTCGACATTTTTAAATAATTTAAATAAGAATACACAGCGGAAGTCTTTTATTTTAAGAAAATTTGGCGTGGTTATGTTTGAAAATTTGCTGGCCAAAACCTGTTTACATCTTAATTTCAAAATTTATAATACACAAGGAACATTAAGGCCCTGTTTGGTATGCAATCTGAAAAGCAGAATTTGAATTTAGTGGATCCTAATGAATTCAGAGTTGTATTCTGTGAATTTGTTGGTTCTGAAACTGTGTTTGATAACAAATCCAGAATTTATAATTGAGATTCAGAAATTTGAAATATGTGTTTGGTTGGTTACCCAAAAAATTTAAAATCAGATTGTGAATCAGAATATGTGTTTAGATCATAATCCAAATTTTGGGTGACGCACTCATAAAAATAATACTTCCAACTTTAAATCATTCATTTTTAAGTTTGAAAAAACTAATAATTCATAACTTATAAATTAGAAACATCTTTATCCGCATCAAATATAACTATTCTCATTCTTAGGATAAATTTTTCTTTTAAAAAAAATTATAATAAAGATAATAGAAGCATTGCAAATCTATCAAATAAACCCTTTAGATTAAAACAACTCAATTTTTTCCAAAAGGAGAACTATACAAGACACAATGAGATCCATTCTAAAATTCATAAGAACCTAGTGCAACCAAAGAGAGAATTTCTCAATAAAAGAGAATCTGAAAAAAATATTTTCACACTGAATGGAGAGACCATTTGGGCATTGAAAACCTCCAATAGCGTTATTCAAATAGTACTACATACATTAGTAAACAAGAAGCAGAGAAAAATGTGAGCAACAACCTCGAAAACATATATAAATATATAAATATAAATATATAAATATAAATATATATATATATATATATATAAATTATTTTATTTTTGGGTAAACTACCCCTCTGGTCCCTGAGTTTTGGAGGTCGTGTCTATTTGGTTCTGCGTTTTCAATTTGTGTCTAAGTGGTCCCTAAGTTTTGAATGTTGTGTCTATTTGGTCCCTGCGTTTTCAATTTGTGTCTAAGTGGTCCTTGAGTTTTGGATATTGTGTCTATTTGGTCCCTAGATTTTCAAGAGCTATTAGAAATAAGTTTAATTGGTCTTTAATTTAACGTATTCTTTAACTTCTTACCAGATTATTGACTTAACGCTAACATAACATGTTTGATTGGTCAAAATACGAAGATGTGATTAAATTTTTCATCAATCTATGCCTAAAATTTGATATAATTATTAATCCCATGACAGTATTTTGATCAATTAAACATTTTATGTCACCGTTAAGTCTATATTATGTTAATGAGTTAACAAATTAAAGAATAATTAAACTTGTTTCTAATAATCCAGGGACCATTTGGACAAAACTTGAAAACTCAGGACCAAATAAACACAATATTTAAAACTTTGGGACCAAATAGACACAAATTGAAACGTAGGGACCAAATAGACACAATATCCAAAACTCAGGAACCACTTAGACACAAATTAAAAACGTAGGGACCAAATAGACACGACCTCTAAAACTCAGGGACCAAATAGACACGACCTCTAAAACTCAGGGACCAAATGAGTACTTTACCATTTATTTTTTATATTTAAATTAATCTTATATATAATTATAAAAACAAAGTATAAATAAAAAATAGGATATAATGAAAAAATAAATTAACTTTTTTTTCCATAACTTTAGAATTAAGTTTAAGTTTAAAAAGTTAAAAATCATCTTAAAAACATGCAATTAAAAATTTAATTAAATAAATAAAAGCTAGAACGGACCGGGTCAACCTCAAAAAAGGGCCCGACCCGACCCAAATCCGTAAAATGGGCCCGATTCGTATTTTTATCTCATGTGTTGAAACCCGTGGATTAAATTGTGTGGGTGAGGTCAATCTGTGTTTTTCAGTTTTTGAGTTGGATATTTTGGATTCTTGTTTTAGTTGAATTCATTTTTTAGCCTAAAAAAGAAATTGAATCCAAATTGCTTTTTTCTGGATTGTAAACCAAACACAAAACAACGCAGATTTCTTTTATTCATTCAATCCAGATTCATAAAACTAAATCTGGATTGCATACCAAACAGGGCCTAAGTTCCTATCTAGGAGTTCAAAATGATTATAATCATAAAACAACGACAATAAGCTCTTATGAGCTAATTACAAAGTACAAATCATCAAAATGATATAAAGTTCACAAAACCATGTACATGGATTTTTACAACTATTTAGACCATCCGAAATCATCATCCTCTCGATCAAGCGCGCACCAGCTCCTCTTTCACGATCCCAAACATTACCTGAAATGTTTGTAATATCATGAGCTAACAAACTAAGCCCAGGGAGAATAATAAGAATAAAAAGTAAGAATACACCTCAAACTCGCATTTCGATTTGTGTCCAAGAACATACTCACTCTTTGCTATCATCAATTCGAAGAGTTTATAACAAAGTGTTCCACTTTTACTTACCAATTCTTCAATATAATTGTGGAACGACATTCCAAATATTTCTGGTATGGTTTCGTAAATGCATATAGCATTTATATCTCATTTTCCATATATACCTTATACTATATACAAGGTTTACTTCAAATTCTTATTCTCCCAAAGGATGATATTACTACACTCATAGTCAATCCTCATCCAATTATTTATTATGACATAACTAAGAATAATAAATAAAACTTTGCATAAATATAACATCTCGATTCTCTTTCTCATCTATCATATGCATAAAAGTAATGAGTACATCCCGTAGGATACGCATTCGCCATTTATGCATGAAATAAAGGTAATGTGGATATTCACATTCATCCACCATTCAACCTTATGCATGAAGGTAACGTGGATATTCACATTCATCCACCATTCCTTATGCATGATGAAGGTAACGTGGATATTCACATTCATCCACCATTCCTTATGCATGATGAAGGTAACGTGGATATTCACATTCATCCACCATTCCTTATGCATGAAGGTAACGTGGATATTCACATTCATCCACCATTTCTTACATTTTCATCCTCACTTTCTTTCCTTTTTCACTTTCTTTCAATAATGCGAGATGTTATGGTACGATAAATAATGGTGCAAAATGTTATGCATATGCTTGCAAAAATAGATAAAGTAAAGTGCAAATATTAAAGTAATCTAAACCAACATAAATTAAAGGGGCATAAGTAAAATAGATAGTAATCTCGGACGAACGATATGTCGATCGAACTCCGGTATCAATAATAAAAGTAAGATCATAACTTAAACGAATAACCTATACCTTCAAGGATTCTAAACTTCCAATATAATCTGAGGTTCTGTTAATCGTTCTAAATACAAGTCTTGGATCTTTTTAACTTCCAATGATCCATTCTAAACTCCGAAACTAATCTAACTTAGAATCTTCTAAGATTCGAGGCTTTCATTGAGAAATCCTAAGTTTCTCGCTTAAAGGATTAACTTCAAATCCTAAGGCACTATCTCACTCCCTCTAAACTTAGATTGGATTCTAATCATAGTTTCCGATTCTACAAATCATCGTACTTATTCACTTTCTATTGTTACTTTAAATCCTAACTATTCTCACCTTTGCCAAAAAGATTTTCTCCAAATCTCCGATTTCCCACAAATCAACAACCGAGCAATCGCACCTACAATTCATCAATTGCACAACATATTACAACTCATATCTAATATGAGAACAAGTTTGCATTTTTAGATGAATAGTGATTTCAAATGAATAGTAATTTCGGATGAATAGTGTTTTCAGATGAATAGTGTTTTTCAAAAATCCGGGTTCAAAATCGTCAAATTCCATGATAGAAATTCATGATTTCAACTTCAAAACTCATTTACAATCAAAAACGAACAAAACCACCTAAAAAGTTTTGAAAACTTACTTTTTGGAACTTCCCTTAGGGAACGAGAAACTTCGAAAAGCTAGGTTGGATAGGTAGCCCTCGTCCCTACCAATCCAACGCAACCGAAAATACGACGATCCGCCGAGAAACGAAGAAAAGAAAAACTCATCCATGGCTTGATGAACCCCACGGCAAAGAGGAAGAAGGAAGAAGAGAAAAATGTAATTTTTGTCAAATTTGTTATTTTTAAAGATGAGTGAATAGTGATTTTAGATATTTTAAGAAATTGGAAATGACGGATACGTCCTTTTATGACTTTTGACTTATGAATCGAAACCCGAAGCTCTTAAATAAATCTAAAGGTGATTAATAATTATTAATTGGTCTATTAATAATTATTAATGTCACCGAAGCGAAAATAAAACATTAAAACGATTAAAAAGAAATTCGGGCAAAATTAAGTACTAATATCGAAATTACAAAATAATAATTAAACTAAATACTTGAATTGCAATAAATAAATAAATAAACAATATTAAATAAAATAAAAAAAAAATTCTCTCCAAAATGACGGGACGTTACAGTCTACCCTCCTTAAAAGACTTTTCGTCCTCGAAAAGTGCGTTCACTAAGTGAATAAAGCGAGGGTACTTTGACTGTATCTCATCTTCACGTTCCCACGTTGCTTCCTTTGACACTTAGTTCTTTCAAAGAACCTTAACCAAGTGAATTCCTTTCTATTTCTCATCACTTTTGTTCGAATGCTCTTATCTTAACGGGTGCCTTCTCATAAGACTTAATAGCATTCAAAACAACCAGTTCATAATCAATCACGTGGAACAGATTCATCATGTATTTCCGATGCATCAATACATGGAAAACATTACAAACGGCCGATAACGGAAGTGGTAAGGCTAGACAATAAGCTACCACTTCTACTCGATTGAGTATCTCGATAGGCCAATAAGTCTAGGGCTCAACTGACCTTTAATCTCAACCTCCATAACACCCCTCGTTGGTGTCACTTGAAGTATACGAGATCCATTACTACAACTTGAATGGACTACACCGAATCCTATTGTCAACTTTGGTTAACCTTTAACCTCTCTCTAAACAAATGATAGACTCGCTAGTCATTTGTTACAATTCGAGTACCAAAAGTCTCTTTTCTCCAATTTCATCCAAATGAGCGGGAGAACAACACTTTCTACCACAAAGTGCCTAAACAGTGCCAAAACTCCGAGACAAAGCGAGTGTCTCGATTTGATAAAATCTTCACCGGCACACCATACAATTTAACAATCTTTCTTAGGTACCACTGTACCCTAGTCTTAACTGGATAGATAATCCTTCCAAGAGTAAAGTGTGCGGCTTTGTCAAACAGTATACCATCATCCAAATGGTATCATAATTCCTTATCGTCCTTGGCAAACCTTGATAAAACTTATGGAAACCTTCCTCCATTTCCATTCAAGCATTTTCAAAGGTAAGATAATCCGGTAGATCTTTAGGGCTTTGACTTGCTAACAAATCAAGTACCTATTCACGTACTTTACAATCTTATGTTTCATCCCAGGCCATCAATAATATTGTCTCGGTTCCTCGTACATCTTCGTATTACCTGGATGAATAGAGAAGATAGAACTGTGAGCCTCCTCTAACAGTTCTTTCTAAAAGTCTATCCCATAGGCACACAAAGCCTATTACGATACATCCAAGCACTATCAGTAGAGAAGGTAAAGTAGCTAGGCACATCAGACACATCCTCTCTAAAACTGGCCTGTAGATGAGCCTCACCTTTCTGTGCATCAATCATCCTCTGCCTCAAAGTAGGTCCCACTGTTAGGCTAGCTAGACTCACAGTGACCTCAGCAGTCAGGAGTGCTATCTCAGCCCGTTCCATATCCCATCTCAATCTCAAAGGGTATGGCCGACAAAGCTGACGAAAGAAGATTTTCTACTAAGTGCAGCAGCCACTACATTGGCTCTCCCAGGATGATACTGAATATCACCGTCATAATCCTTAACGAACTCTAACCATCACCGCTGTCTCATATTCAATTCCTCCTGAGTGAAGAAATACTTGAGACTCTTATGGTCATTAAATATCAGAATCTTTTCACCATAAAATAATGTCTCCATCATTTCAAAGCATGAACAACTGCCGCCAAATCCAAATCATGAGTCAGATATTTCTTCTCATGCTCTTTCAACTGACGGAAAGCATAGACTATAACTTTCCCCTGTTGCATCAACACACATCACAAACCTCTATGGGAAGCATCTGTGTACACAGTCAAACAACTGGTTCTGTCAGGCGACACTAGAACAGGTGCTGTTACAAGCCTCCTCTTGAGCTCCTCAAAGCTTCTTTCACAATCCTCAGACCATACAAAATCAACTCCCTTCCGGGTCAAACGTGTCAAGGCTGAAGCAATCTTGGAGAAATCTTGCACAAACCGTCTATAATAGCCTGCAAGTCCCAGAAAACTGCGAATATCATCCACACTAGTCGGTCTAGGCCAGTTACTAACTGCCTCAATCATAGAGGGATCAACTTATACTCCTCTACTCGATACTACATGGCCCAAATGCCATTTTTTTTAGCCAAAACTCACACTTTGAGAACTTGGCATACAATCTATGATCTCGTAGTACCGTCAAAATTTCCCGAAGGTGCATAGCATGCAACTCCTCTGTCTTGGAATAAACCAAGATATCATCAATGAATACAGTCACGAAGGAAACAATGAACCTTCTAAACACCGTGTGCATAATGTCCATAAAAGCTGCAGGCGCATTGGTCAAGCCGAAGGACATAACTACAACTTATAATGTCCATAACGCGTCCTGATAGCAGTTTTAGGAATATCTTAATCCTAAATCTTCAACGAATTTAACCGGATCTCAAATCTATCTTTGAAAAGATAGCGGTTTCTTCCCAACTGATCATATAGATCATCAATCAAATACACTTGATATTTGTCTTTCCCTGTAATTGATTAAACCCTCGATCATCAATATACAGTCTCACTGAACTGTCTCTCTATTCACAAACAACAAAGTTCTCCTTACGAGAACGCACTAGGGTGAATAAACCCTGAGTTTAAGAGTTCCTATAACTGACTCTTAAGCTCTTTCAACTCGGCTAGTCTCCAGTACAAAGTATCGATAATACTAGCTAAATAGCCCAAGGCTCCATCACTTAGAAGCATTCTAGCTTCTACCATATTATTAAGGTGGGTATTACTCTGCTACTAGACCCACGGAAACATAAACTAGTCCCACATGGACTCACAAAATCAATAAGTCTCTCAGTACAATCAATGATATGATTGGATAATAGCCAATCCATACCCAATATCACATCAACATCAGACATATGCAAAACAATCATAATAAAATGTGAGCATCAACTCATAATGCAAATGTCATAAGTGTCATACGCACTATCATCATAATAAGCTTCCTCCCTGGGAAAGCACATATCTCGAAACTCAACAGTCTCGACTCAAGAGTTGCCAACTTAACTTAACAAGATAAAAAAAATAAAAGAGTGGCTAGCTCCATAATTAAACAGGATAAAAGCCAAACGGCCTGAAAATAATAAAGTATAAATTACTACCATACTGGTAGCTTTTCCTGATAATTCTAACCTTACTTCTATGTTGTGATGGTTGTATCTTATACGCCCTATAAAAGTGGCGTGATTCCAAGTTTGATCACAACATAGCATCTTGATGGAAGTGTGCATCTCCCTGATGGAAACTGACACAACTATTGTAGTAAGGATGATCCAATCCTTATTGAGCTCCACCTCGAACTTGTTGTTGGTGATGCTGCTGTTGTTGTTGTTGATGTTGCGGTATCCCTTGACTGGCGTCGTCATCCTTTTCTTTCTTCTTCTGAGAGGTAGTCTGTTCCGTAGTAGTTAATTTTCTCTTCTTTTCAGAAAATGTAAATTCCAAGATAAGGACGACTCCTAAGCCTCCTTATTCAAATCTTGAATGAACACGATCTCAGAGATCATTTGCTTTCATACAAAGCAAAACTAGTGTCTGTTAAACACCTTAGTCCATTAACGTCCTATCCTTCCAACATAGGATTCACTTAAGAGTCTATCTTGAAAAGACTCAGTAGGTCCAAACTATGACCTACAAGTTTCTCAAATTCTCCGTCCAAGTAGATGGTCAAATACAATGTGAATTGAAATTCACCAAACCATCTTATTGCCTTATAGAAGTTACCGATATCACGGTCCATCAACTTCCTTCTATATCACAATCAAATACCAACACTCAACCTTAGTGTTAGTCAAACTTGTGAATTTACCAAATATGGATCTTGATAACTGGACCTCGAGTATAATCCAAATCAAATTGGTACATCATACAGTGATAGTGACCAAACTAGGCAAATGACCAATTAATAAAACCATTAATGGTCCTTATTGAGACTCATCACGTAAAGTCCTTACTTCCTTTTTTAAGTGGCAACTCACTTTCCTTTCTATACAACAGTACCACAAGGATTTACCACTTACCAAAATCCAACTTTCTCAACTCAAACAAGGATCTTGTCCATTGAGTTAAATCTAGGTTACTGGACTCGAGCCAAACCGATTACTTATCAACAAATTCTCACCTCAAACAGGTGTTTCATCTCTTAATACTAGGCTCCAAACAAACATGTCCCCTTTTACACCCAAAAAGTCAACACACATATACTAAGACCACTACTTAGAAATTGTGTGACAATAACACTTTAATCAACTTTAAAGTGATCTCTCGGAGTATCTCATCTCCTTTACTTTGCATTGTGTCAATACGTTTAACGAGGTGTATAACCTCCAAAACTGCACGGGGTCATTTACACTCTCGACACCCTTACCCAATTCTCAATATGGGTCAAATAAACATAACCACATAGTGGTTTTACGAGGATGTGAAATATCACAAACATCATTAACTTTTAACAATATTCTCTTAACTCTTTCAATATCCAAGAAATAAAGCATGAGAATAAAAGTTATAGGTATACCTGGTGCCGCTGATCTCAGATGATGACTTGAGAATGGACTTAAAACAAAACATGAAAGACAAACATGCATCGTATGTAGTCCACAGAACCCGTAGGCTCTGATACCAACTGTGAAGGCCCGACATTTTTAAATAATTTAAATTAGAATACACAGCGAAAGTTTTTTATTTTAAGAAAATTTGGCGTGGTTATGTTTGAAAATTTGCTGGCCAAAACCTGTTTACATCTTAATTTCAAAATTTATAATACACAAGGAACATTAAGTTCCTATCCAGGAGTTCAAAATGATTATAATCATAAAACAATAACAATAAGCTCTTATGAGCTAATTACAAAGTACAAATCATCAAAATGATATAAAGTTCACAAAACCATGTACATGGATTTTTACAACTATTTAGTCCATTTCGAAATCATCATCCTCTCGATCAAGCGCGCACCAGCTCCTCTTTCACGATCCCAAACATTACCTGAAATGTTTGTAACATCATGAGCTAACAAACTAAGCCCAGTGAGAATAATAAGAATAAAAAGTAAGAATACACCTCAAACTCGCATTTCGATTTGTGTCCAAGAACATACTTACTCTTTGCTATCATCAATTCAAAGAGTTTATAACAAAGTGTTCCACTTTTACTTTCCAATTCTTCAATATAATTGTGGAATTACATTCCAAATATTTCTGGTATGGTTTAGTAAATGCATATAGCATTTATATCTCATTTTCCATATATACCTTATACTATATACAAGGTTTACTTCAAATTCTTATTCTCCCAAAGGATGATATTACTACACTCATAGTCAATCCTCATCCAATTACTTATTATGACATAACTAAGAATAATAAATAAAACTTTGCATAAATATAACATCTCGATTCTCTTTCTCATCTATCATATGCATAAAAGTAATGAGTACATCCCGTAGGATACGCATACGCCATTTACGCATGAAATGAAGGTAATGTGGATATTCACATTCATCCACCATTCAACCTTATGCATGAAGGTAACGTGGATATTCACATTCATCCACCATTCCTTATGCATGATGAAGGTAACGTGGATATTCACATTCATCCACCATTCCTTATGCATGAAGGTAACGTGGATATTCACATTCATCCACCATTTCTTACATTTTCATCCTCACTTTCTTTCCTTTTTCACTTTCTTTCAATGATGCGAGATGTTATGGTACGATAAATAATGGTGCAAAATGTTATGCATATGCTTGCAAATGCTTGCAAAAATAGATAAAGTAAAGTGCAAATATTAAAGTAATCGAAACCAACATAAAGTAAAGGTGCATAAGTAAAATATATAGTAATCTCGGACGAACGATATGTCGATCGAACTCCGGTATCAATAATAAAAGTAAGACATAACTTAAACGAATAACCTATACCTTCAAGGATTCTAAACTTCCAATATAATCCGAGGTTCTGTTAATCATTCTAAATACAAGTCTTGGATCTTTTAACTTCCAATGATCCATTCTAAACTCCGAAACTAATCTAACTTAGAATCTTCTAAGATTCGAGGCTTTCATCGAGAAATCCTAAGTTTCTCGCTTAAAGGATTAACTTCAAATCCTAAGGCACTATCTCACACCCTCTAACCTTAGATTGGATTCTAATCTTAGTTTCCGGTTCTACAAATCATCGTACTTATTCGCTTTGTATAGTTACTTTAAATCCTAACTATTCTCACCTTTGCCAAAAAAGATTTTCTCCAAATCTCCAATTTCCCACAAATCAACAACCGAGCAATCGCATCTATAATTCATCAATTGCACAATATGTTACAACTCATATATAATATGAGAACAAGTTTGCATTTTCGGATGAATAGTGATTTTGGATGAATAGTAATTTCGGATGAATAGTGTTTTTGGGTGAATAGTGTTTTTCGAAAATCCGGGTTCAAAATCGTCAAATTCCATGATAGAAATTCATGATTTCAACTTCAAAACTCATTTACAATCAAAAACGAACAAAACCACCTAAAAAGTTTTGAAAACTTACTTTTTGGAACTTCCCTTAGGGAACGAGAAACTTCGAAAAGCTAGGTTGGATAGGTAGCCCTCGTCCCTACCAATCCAACGCAACCGAAAATACGATGATCCACCGAGAAACGAAGAAAAGAAAAACTCATCCATGGCTTGATGAACCCCACGGCAAAGAGGAAGAAGGAAGAAGAGAAAAATGTAATTTTTGTCAAATTTGTTATTTTTAAAGATGAGTGAATAGTGATTTTAGATATTTTAAGAAATTGGAAATGACGGATACGTCCTTTTATGACTTTTGACTTATGAATCGAAACCCGAAGCTTTTAAATAAATTTAAAGGTGATTAATAATTATTAATTGGCCTATTAATAATTATTAATGTCACCGAAGCGAAAATAAAACATTAAAACGATTAAAAAGAAATTCAGGCAAAATTAAGTACTAATATCGAAATTACAAAATAATAATTAAACTAAATACTTGAATTGCAATAAATAAATAAATAAACAATATTAAATAAAATAAAAAAATAAAAAAATTTTACTCCAAAATAACGGGACGTTACACGAGAGGATGCCGAGGCATCAGGTACTGTTGTCACAGGTACGTTGACTTTTATGGGGCATTCTGCTTTTGTTTTATTTGACTCCGGGGCTAGCCATTCCTTTATTTCTACTGGGTTTGTCGAGTTGGCTACTTTCGAGACCGAGTCCTTGGGGTATGTTATGAATGTTACCACTCCACTGGGAAAATCCGTCACTGTGAATAGAATCATTCATTCTAATGAGTTGTGTGTTTTAGAATGCTTCTTGCATGCAGATTTGATTGTAATGCCCATGTATGACTTCGATATTATCTTGGGTATGCATTGGCTTTCTTTTAATCATGCCAGGATTGATTGTAGCGAGAAATTTGTTGATTTTCTTGGTCCGTGTGGGACTAGTTTCTGTTTCCTTGGGACATAAGGTAGGGCAACTCCAGCAACTGTCTCGGTGTTTCAGGCTAGAGCACTACTGAATGATGGTGCGTTGGGCTATCTTGCCAGTGTAGTAGACACATCAGCTAGTGTACCTACTTTAGATGCTTTGCGTGTGGTGAAAGACTTTGCTGACGTTTTTCAGATAGAGGTGATCCCTGGTACGGCTCCTTTGTCCAAGGCACCCTATCGCATGGCACCGGCTGAGCTGAAAGAGCTCAAGAGCCAGTTGCAAGAACTCCTAGACTTGGGATTCATTCGCCCAAGTGTATCACATTGGGGAGCACCTGTTCTCTTTGTTAAAAAGAAAGATGGTTCGATGAGGTTGTGCATTGACTATCGGGAATTGAATCGAGTTACGGTGAAGAATAAATATCCGTTGCCCAGGATAGAGGATTTGTGTGATCAACTAAAGGGAGCCACCGTTTTTTCGAAGATAGATCTTCGATCGGGATATCATCAGCTGAGAATCAGAGATTAGGATATTCCGAAAACGGTTTTCAGGACACGGTATGGCCATTACGAGTTCGTTGTTATGTCTTTTGGCCTATTACCAATGCTCCAGCCGTGTTCATAGACCTTATGCATACGGTATTTAGGAGATTCCTGGACTCCTTTGTCATTGTGTTCATTGACGACATACTGGTGTATTCTGAGACTGAGGAGTTACATGTTGTGCATCTGGAGAAGGTTCTGATGGTGTTACGTAACGAGAAACTTTATGCAAAGTTCTCAAAATGTGAGTTCTGGTTGAAGGAGGTAGCATTCTTAGGACATGTGGTGTCAAGCAGGGAGATTTCTGTTGATTCTTCCAAGATCGAGGCAGTCAATAGTTGGCCTAGACAAGTTTTCTTGGACTTGCGGGCTACTATAGACGCTTTGTCCAAGACTTTTCCAAAATTGCATCAGCTTTAACTCACTTGACCAAGAAGGGAGTGAAATTCGTGTGGACCCGGGAGTGTAAAGAAAGCTTTCAAGAGCTCAAAAAGAGACTCGTAACAGCACCAGTGTTAGTGTCACCTAATGGATCAAGAGGGTTGACGATTTATAGAGATGCGTCGAAGAAAGGGTTAGGATGTGTGTTGATGCAACACGGGAAGGTTATCGCTTACGCCTCCCGACAATTGAAGGAACATGAGAAGAAATACCCGACGCATGATATGGAGTTGGCGGCTGTGGTTCATGCTCTGAAGTTATGGAGACACGTTTTTTGGAGAGAAAATTTTGATATTCATAGACTATAAAAGTCTCAAGTACTTCTTCACACAGAAGGAGTTAAACATGAGGCAACGTTGATGGTTAGAGCTCGTGAAAGACTACGATTGCGACATTCAGTACCATCCTGGTAAGGCCAATGTGGTGGCAGATGCGCTTAGTCGAAAGTCATCACATTTATCGGCTTTACCCACAAGGTTGAAATGGGAAATGGAGCAAGCAGAGATAGCTTTTCTCACAGCCGAGGTGACGGTGAGTTTGGCTAGTAGGACGGTTGGGCCTACCCTGAGACAGAGAATGATTGAGGCACAGAGAAGTGAGGCCTACTTACAGGGAGGTTTTCGGGAGGCAGAGTTAAATATGCCAAGCCATTTCACTTTTGCGACTGATGACGCCCTGATGTATCATAGGAGGCTCTGTGTGCCTTTAGGATCGACATTCAGGAAGGAATTGTTGGAGGAAGCTCACAATTCTATCTTTTTTGTGCATCCAGGTAGTACTAAGATGTACAGGGACCTGAGACAGCACTACTGGTGGCCCGGTATGAAGCGTGAAATTGCAGACTATGTGAGTAAATGTCTAGTATGCCAGCAGGTCAAAGCTTTGAGAAAGAGTTCACCAGGGTATTTAAATCCTTTGAGCGTGCCTGAGTGGAAATGGGAGGAGATCTCCATGGATTTCATCAGCGGGTTGCCAAGAACGTCGAAGGGTTTCGATACTATCTGGGTAATCGTAAACCGCTTGATGAAGTCTGCCCATTTTATACCTGGAAAGATTACTTATCCTGTCGAGATGTGGGCACAGTTGTATCTACGAGAGATTGTGAGACTCCATGGCGTACCCGTGAGAATTGTTTCGAATCGAGACACTCGTTTTGTTTCGAAATTTTGGCATAGTTTGCATTCTGCCATGGGTACGGGCCTCGATTTTAGCACGGCTTTCCATCCCAAAACCGATGGTCAAACAGAGAGGGTGAATCATATTTTGGAAGACATGTTGAGAGCTTGTATCCTTGACTTTAGCGGCAGCTGGGATTCTCATTTACATTTGATAGAGTTCGCCTACAATAATAGCTACCAAGCTACCATTGAAATGGCACCTTTCGAGGCGCTCTATGGAAGGAAGTGTAGGTCGCTAGCGCATTGGGATGAAGTTGGTGAAAGGAAGCTACTAGGCCCGTAGTTGGTACAAATGACGAGTGAGTCAATCACTCTTATCAGGGAAAGAATGAGGGTAGCCCAAAGTAGGCAAAAGAGTTACGCGGATGAGAGACGAAGCGCACTTGAGTTTGAAGTAGGCGACCACGTCTTTCTGAAGGTGGTACCCATGAAAGGGGTGATGCGATTTGGGAAAAAGGGCAAGTTGAGTCCTAGGTTCATTAGCCCTTTTGAGGTGTTGGAACGAGTTGGCTTAGTAGTGTATCGTTTAGCCCTACCACCGACTTTGTCAGCCGTGCATAACGTTTTCCATGTATCGATGCTCAGGAAGTATGTAGGAGACCCTTCTCATATCATTGATCACGAGCCGGTGTCGCTAGATGCTAACTTATCCTATGAGGAGGAGCCAGTTGAAATTCTAGCTATGGAGCAGAGAGTTTTGAGAAACAAGACGATAGACTTGGTAAAAGTCCTTTGGAGGAACCAAGTGCCGAAGGAGGCTACATGGGAACGGGAAGATGAGATGTGGGCGAGATATCCCCACCTCTTTTCTTAGAGAGATTGTTTTCGGGGACGAAAAGTCTTTTTAGGAGGATAGACTGTAACGTCCCTAGTTTTGAGGTGATTTTACTTATTTTACTCTAATGTTTTATTTTATTTTATTTAGTTATTAAGTTCGGGTTACTAAAATTTAAATAGTTCCATTGCTAGAGCACTTTAGAAACGGTATTAAAGAACACGGAACGAATTTCTTTAGGAAGAAGTTTGGAGGGAAATTTAGTCATTTATTTTCTACTCATTTAAGACTTCCTCTTCCATTTAGCAAGCAAAAAAAAATCAAAAAAAAGAAAAGAAAAGGAAGGACCCGTAACAGCCCCCCCACCCGCGGCCAAGGAAGAGGAAGAGAGATCCGGGGATTCCGAAGCCGTTTCTCAATCATTTTCGTTGTTTCCGGTCCAGTTGGAAAGAGCTCGACGAGTACTTGCTTTTCTGACCATCAATCGAGTCAACCCGTGCGGAATCCGTGAGTTACGAGGTAAGAAAGAATTTCAAAAATGGGTTTTAGAGTTTCTTTTCTTTTCTTCCAATCTTTGATTCAAGTTTCAAGCCTTTCTCTCCTTGTGTTAGTTGCGAATTCTAGCTAAAATACACCCTTGAACGGAGTTGTTTCTCTTAGTCTCGAACCCAAGTCGAACGAAAACCCGAGCCCTCGTCTCTACCTCGATTTGTGACTGTTTTGGGTTTTGTTTTTTCTATTTAAACTCTGTTTTGTCTTGAGTTTTTGGTGAGGAATCTTTGCATGGGAATTTCCAAAGTGTTACCCATTATAAGTGGCCAATCTTAGCTTACTTTAAATCACCCCGGATTGATTGTAAAACGTTCAAAAAGTTGATAAATCCTTATACTAAAACAAGGGCTCTTTTGTAGGAGTTGTTTTGGGATTTTTAGCGGGCTGTTTTGACGTTTAATTAATTAGTATTAGTTCGTTCGTTGTGTGGTAAATTAATACTTTTAGATATACATTTTAAATGTAGGTTTTGGCTCACAAGCAACAGTTAACCCATCCGGCAAGTGGTGGAACTCTATGCGCACAAAAGGTGAGATTAGAACGAGTTGTAAATAATAATTTTCTCTCACATCGCAACCGTTAGTGCTAGCTCGAAGTTGAGCGTTATACTCTTCTCTAAGTAATTCGGAAGTCAGAGAAGTATGAGAGATTGGTTCCTAGTTAATCTTATGGTGGGTTCATTAGTTACATGGTTTAGGAGGCGAGGTTGCACACGTGAAATTAGTTAGTTTAAGAAGAGTTGGTGATTGATTCCTTAATTTTATCTAACATTGAGAGAGATTGTTTGAGACTATATTCAAAGAGCTTTTGGTTACATATGTTTACTCTAAGCGATGGTATTCAATACGTTGTGCTATCCAAGGGGAATAGTACGGTTAAATGTATAAGCATGTGATTTGCTTGGAAATTCGAGGAAGCATGTGATTTGCTTGTAGTTAAGAAAGCATGTGATTTGCTTGTAGTTGAGAAAGCATGTGATTTGCTTGGGAATTCGAGAAAGCATGTGATTTTCTTGGGAATTGTATAAACATGTGGTTTTGCTTAGTAATCGTGTAAGTAAGTATTTTACTTTATATCCGTTTAAAAGTGTGATCTACTTTCTACCCGAACCTTTGAATTAGATACTTAGAGCTTTGTTGCTTGAACGAATGCTTAGATACCGAGTTCTTCACCGAATCGTATTGTGAACATTGTTTGCTCCTAGAAACAAGTTCAAGAAAAGCATGGCCTACCCATGACATTGGATGCATTTTCGATTAAGATTTGAGTACTTATTGTTGTTTACTATTCGTTGTTTTCTCACTAGCGTTTCGCTAATGTTGCTACGTTACAAACATTTCAGGTATGCCTCGTGGAAATGAGAGGGCTAGAGGGCGTGGTGCAACTTGATCCACCGGGATGATACAAGGAAATGGATTACGCGCCTACTAGTCTTTTAGAGTCTTTTGATTTGTACATATTATGGATGTGTTTAGTGCTCGAAAGAGTTAGTCCTTTTGGTGTCTAAATCTGTTTTTGGGTGGTTGTGAATTGCGAAAATACTTATGTTTATGTGTTTTATAGTTTTCTCTGTTATGGGACTTGTAAACAGGTTTTGGTTTCTTTCAAATACAAATGGATCCACGTGAATTTTCTGTAAAAACTTTGAGTTTCCGTTGCAAATTGTTTTATGAGTTTTAAATGGATTCGGGTCGTCACATGAAGTGAAGTTCATTCAAGATTTTAGTGAAGAGGTTATAAAGTTCGCCCTTTCTTTGGATTTGGCATCTTATGAGAAGAAAGGAAAGCTAGCTACTACGAGTCAGACTTCCTCTCAAAAGAGGAAGGCAGAGGAAGACCATGTTAATCGAGGGACACCGCCACAATAGAGGCAGTAGTAATAGAAGCAGGTTCGAGGTGGAGCTCGACATCCACAGCCAAGAGCAGAAGGACCAATTCACCCTTACTGCCATAATTGTACCAGATATCATTCTGGGAGATGCACCCTTCCACCGAAATTATATACTTATGGTCAAACTCATAATCACACAACTTTTGTAGGGCATCTCTAACACAGCCAGCACAACTTAATAAGAAGGGTCAGAATGGTCAGTAAAAGCTATAGCAGGCACCGCCAGCTCAGTATGCTCCCTAGGATAGGGGCAGAGCTCAAGACAGAGGTAGAGATCGTGGTATATAGGCTTAGCAGTACATATTTCCTCTTGTTACCTCCTCGATCTGCTCAGCATCATACTTGAGTATTTTTTCCTAGAAAGGATGTTGAGGCTGCAGGTATAGTAGTGATTGGTACTTTGTCATTTTTAGGAAATTTGGCTTTTGTTTTGTTTGATTTTGAAGCTAGCCACTCTTTTATATCATCTCAGTTGAGTCGGCTGCTCTTGAGTCAGGACTATTGGGTTTTTAGATTGTGTTTCTAACCTAGTGGAGAAGTTTATTATTGTGGATAGTGTGATTAGTACTGATGACCTGTGTTATCTGGGATGTTATTTATATGCTACTTTAATTATTATTCGTATATCTGATTTTGATGTGATCTTGCGTATGGATTGGCTATCAGGCAATCAAGCCGTTATCGATTGTACTGAGAAAGTTATTTATTTGATGTGTCCATGTGGGACCAGTTTACGTTTTCGTGGGTCTAGCGATCGATAGACACCCACTTTGTTATGATAGAGGCTAGAGCGCTTCTGAGTGATGGAACCTGAGGTTATCTAGCTAGTGTTGTTGATACGTCTATGCCAGAGACTAGCTTGAGTTATATGCCTGTTGTGAGGTATTTCTCTTATGTGTCCCTGTTGAGTTACCCAGTTTACAGCCGGTAAGGTAGTTAGACTTCCAGATTGAGGTTGTTCTTAGGATAGCTATATTGTCCAAGGCACTTTATTCTATGGCACCAGCTGAGTTAAAAGTGCTAAAGATCAAGTTGCAGGAGCACTTAGATTTTATTCACCCTAGTCTGTCTTCGTTTGGAGCACTTGTGTTTTTATGAAAAAGAAAGACAGTTTAATGAGATTGTGTATTGATTATTGAGAACTTAACCGAGTTACTGTGAAAAAAAAACAAATATCCTTTGCCTAGGATTGAGGATCTATTTGATCAGTTCAGGGAGCCATTATCTTTTCAAGGACAGATTTGAGATTCGGTTATTATCAGGTGAGGACTCTGGATGAGGATATTCCCAAGAATATTTTAAGACGCGTTACGGGCATTACGAGTTTGTGGTTATGTCCTTTAGCTTGACCAACGCGCCTGCATCTTTTATGGACCTTATGCATATTATTTTCAGGAGGTTCATTGATTCTTTTATGATTGTGTTTATTGATGACAATTTGATTTATTCTAAGATCGAGGAGATTCATGCTTTGCATTTGAAGAAGGTCTTGACGGTATTACAAAATAAGAATTGTATGCCAAGTTCTCAAAGTGTGAGTTTTGGCTATTAGAAATGGCATTTTTAGGCCATGTGGTATCAAGTAGAAGGTATCTGTTGATCCTTCTAAGTTTGAGGAAGATAGTAGTTGGCTTAGACCGACTAGTGTGCCTGAGATTTGGAGTTACTGAGGCTTATAGGCAAGATTTTTTAGAGGCAAAGTTCAATATGCCTAGTCAATCTATCTTTTCTATAGATAGTGCGTTGATAAATCGTAAGCGGCCTTGTGTGCCTTCGGGATCTACTCTTTGGGTAACGTCCCGTTACTTTAGAAGTAATTTTATTTATTTATTTTATTAAAGTATTTAAATTAATTTTAGAATTAATAACTTAGAATTTAGGAGTTTATTTTGTTCGTAAATATTTTTAATTGTTTTATTAGCTTAAATTAGTTTGGGGCGTATTAATAATTATTAACGGGCCAATTAATAATTATTAATTTGCTTTTGACAAGTTTAAGTGTTTCGGGTTTAGTTTTAAAAGCTAAAAGCAAACGAGGGACGATTTCGTAGCTTTTGATTTCTTAAAAATATCTTTTACTATTCACCTTCTCTTTAAATAAACCAAATAGCAAAAAAAATTAGAAAACTACTCTCTTTTCTCTCTTCCAAAAACGTGGGCTTCTTGGTGGGGGAGGAATTTCCTCAGGTTTTTGCTATTTCTCGATGATTCATCTTGATTTTTAGTGCGTTGGATTGCTCGGGACGTGGGCTTTCTTTCCATCCTAACCTTGTGGCGTTTCTCGTTCTCTAAGGGAAGCCCCAAAAAGTGAGTTTTCTAAATTTTGTATATGATTTTCTTTGTTTTTGTTTGTAAATGAGTTTTTAAGGTTAAATCATGTATTTCCATAAAGAAATTTAATGATTTTGAGCTCGGAATTTTAAAAAATACTAGAGAATCACACTTTTTCTCATTTTAATTATGGTTTATAAATTGTATTCGATTGGTGTTATTGTAGGTTTTGTTAAACGCTCGTAAGATTTTCATCCAACACTTAGAAAGTTGTCTTCTTTGCTAAGGTGAGTTTAAAGTTTTGGTTTATAATTTATCTTTCGAATTACATTACATTATTGTTTGATCAAGGTTAAGAGATTCACTTATTAATAAGAGTTATTAATGGTTGGATGGTTACTATGAACCTTGGAAGTGAGTTCAAGATAGTTTGTGTTTTAAGTGTATTTGGAGTTAGTTATTGGATTTCGTTTGAAAAGTAAGCTTTAGTACATTTTGAAAGTCTTGTAAGGCTATGGAGAATTTTAGAAGAAACTTTGAAATTGAAGGTACTTTGAGTAGTTTTGGACCAAAGTCTTAGTAGTTTTTCTTGGAAGTTGTTTATTGTAATATTTGTGTTCTATTGTCTTTGATAGTATTGATAAGTTTAATCTTGTTAATTGTTTACTTAAGAAATTATGGTCCATGGGAACTCGATAACGGCTTGGAAGTTATACTTTGTGATTTAAAGTGTTTTAATGTCATTGGTGATATTGTGATGTTTAACCTTTATTTTGCTTACTGTGGGCTTCGTGGAACTTGGCATTGTGATGATTCTTTGTTATTGTTTATTTGATCTTATTACCTTGTGTAAGGAATAAGGGTTATGGTTTGATTGTGGTACCTTGGATTATGAAATTCTAATGATAATACGGTTGATGATTGTGGTAATATCGTGGAGTATGGAATCTAATAAGGATTGATGTACTTGGGAGTTTGACAAGAGACAACACTTTGAGGAGTACAAAAGATAAGCATGTAATTGAGTGTAAATTGTATGGTAGAGTGTTTGTTAATTGTTTGTATTATGATGCTCATGTAATGAACCGATTTATGGATATATGTGTAGTCCATGGATGAAAGAGGCTATGGGCGTCACTATATTGGGATACTTGTGGATATATGTAGTACATGGATGAAAGAGACTATGGGCGTCCTTATATCAGGATACTTGTGGATATGTGTAGTCCATGGATGAAAGATGTTCTGGGCGTCACTTATTAAGATACTTATGGATATGTGTAGTCCATGGGTGAAAGAGGCCATGGGCATAACATGATAACTCGGTTCAAAACATGAGCATCCCAACTTGTTTGTTAGTTGTTATGTAAAAACATGCTTATCCTTTGTACAAGTGGGTATGATTGGTGTATGCTTTGGTTGTATTGGAAGTGTAGAATGGGTAGTAAACAGTATTTTAGGCCTTTGGACACAATTTCCATTATGGAATTCGTTCCATAGGATTTACTTGCTTCCATTTTACTCTCACTGGCATTTTTATGAAAATGTTGCTACACTCACAGCTTATGATGTACTTCTCGACGAAAAGAGCATGGTAGAGGAGATGGTGTTGCTTGACCAGATGATATGAAACCCTAGGAAATTGAAATAGAAACCCTTTGAAAGCACAAAGAACCCCTAGATGCAAATCCTAAAACCTCGATGAACAATAAGGTAAAACCCATGGAATACAAGAAGAAGAAGATTATTCCAATGATCTAATATCTTGAAATAAGAGAACTTGTTCTTATTTCAAGATCGAAACAATTCACAGACACAATAGATCAAGTTATGCTTGAATGTTTCTAAAACATGCAACCTAGAACAAGGCTACAAAATGCAAGGTAAAATCAACCAAGCAATAAGCAAAACAAAGCTATTTTCTATCATATTAATTCTTAGTATTTAGGGTTACAAATGAGGCTTTAAATATCTAAAGAAACCCTAAAAACAACAAGGAAATTTGGATTACAAGGAGGCACAAAATCTGCCAATCTTTCCTTAAGTGCATTTGGTGCATTTTAGGAAAGTTTTGCCCTAAAACATATTATATAATTCCTAAACTATTCTAAGTATTAAAACTGATAAATAAAGGCCTAAAACATGTCCAAATACATCACAAATTCGGGGACATCATATATGGAAAGTTTGGGAATAAATATGGAAAGTGATCCAAATAAGGAAAGTTTGCAAAAGTGATGCAACTTTCCTAATTAGCTTTTATCTTCAATTCTGATTGAATAAGTCTTCAATACTCTTCTTCATAATGCATTTGTCATAGATTAAAGTTCATCAATTCCTCTTCCATAGCCTCCATGCTCAGATCTTCTAAGCTTGTCTTGACTTTGCTCAAGTAGGCTTGTAAATGGAAGTTCAATGTTTGTCTTGAACTCTGATCTTGATATTGATCCTTGAGCTATTTGTGACGTTCCATGATTCATATCACTTGGGGACGATGGATTAGAAATGGGCATGAACATTGTTTTTTTTAGCATTATAGAATGCTTGTTACATATATTACATCCTCTCATACTTTGTATTTTGAGCTCGTGAGAGCGTTTTAGAACTTGTAATGGTCTTTATGATTTTATGTCTGTTTTAGAAATTATTTGTAATCAGAATGCGCATTACATGTTTTTATGCTTTCTCTGATTGTGAAAACTGTAAAACATGTTTTGGATAGTTCAAATTTTAAACATTACCATGCCGTTTTTTTTAGGAAACCAACTATTCCGCTGTGTCTCTGAAAATAAAGGATTTAACGAACTTATGGTGGAGGCTCACAATTCTATCTTTTCTATCCATCTAGGTAGTACAAATATGTACAGGGACCTCAGACAGCATTATTGGTTAAATGGGATGAAACATGGGATTGTAGAGTATGTGGGTACGTGCTTGATTTATTAGCAAGTCAAGGCCTTGAGGAAGAGTCCACCGGGTTATCTTAACCTTTGAGAGTGCTTGAATGGAAATGGGAGAAGATTTCCATAGGTTGAACCAGTGGTTTACCGAAGATGGCAAAGAGTTATGATACCATTTGGACGGTTGCAGATCGTTTGACGAAGACCACACACTTTATACCTGGGAGTATCACCTACCCAGTTGAGACTTGGGTACAGTTGTACCTATAAAATATTGTTAAATTTCATGGGGTGCCTATGAGGATTGTATCAAATCAGGACGCTCGGTTTGTCTCGATGTTTTGGCAGAGTTTTCATCCAGTATGGGTACTACCCATGATTTTAGCACAACCTTTAACCCTCAAACTTATGTTCAGACCGAGAAGGTTATCCATATTTTGGAGGATACATTGAGAGCTTGTATTATATACTTTGATGGCAGTCAGAAGTCTCAATTGTATTTGGTAGAGTTTGCTTATAATACAATTACTTGATAGAAAAGTTATGCCGATAAGCGACGTAGTTCGCTTGAGTTTACAGTGGGAGACTATGTATTCTTAAAAGTTGCACCTATGAAGGGTGTTATGAGATTTGGGAAGAAGGTTAAGTACAGCCTTATATGTAGTAGCCCTATTGAGATACTCGATCGAGTTGGAGAGGTACCTTACCGTTTGGCTTTACCACAATCGTTATTGGCCGTTCTTAACCAGTCCCATGTTTCGATGCTTCAAAAATACATGGTAGATCTGTCCCACGTGATTGGTTATGAGTCTGTGGTTTTGGATGATAATTTATCTCTTTTTACTATTCATTCATCTGTTTAAAATAAACAAAAAGACAAAGTTGAGACAAAATCTATATTGTTTCTTCTCCATAGTCGTGGGTCACCAAGGGGGAGACTTCTCTTGGGTTTTTTTTTCTTTTCTCGGCTGATCCTCTTGATTTCTTTTGCGTTTGATTGCTCGGGACGAGAGCTACCTATCCAACCTACCCTTGTGTAGTTTCTCATTCTCTAAGGGAAGCCCTAAAAAGTGAGTTTTCAAAAGTATTACTATTGTTTCCATTTTTTTTATTTCTAAATGAATTTTTAAGATGAAATCATGTATTTCCATCAAGAAATTTAACGATTTTGAGCTCAGAATTTCGGAAAACACTATTTATCTGATAACACTATTCATCCGAAATCACTTTTCACTTGAGAATAAACATTTTCTCATCTTAGTTATGAGTTGTAAATGTTTTTCAATTGATGTATTATACATGTGATTGCTCATTTGACGGTTCATGGGAACTTTGTTTTCACGTGAACATTCGAGGTGAGGATAAATAATATTTAAATGTAAACTTAAAAATCGAACAAGTTGAACGATTGTATGATCGGAAATTGAGATTGATATTTGAAGTGTAATGATTAAAGTAAATGAACTGACTTGTTAGCGCTTGGGAGTTAGTTCTAAATTGAGTCAGGAGAACTCATGGATCTTTTGAAGGGAACGACTAACTCTTAGAGGTTCTAAGTTTACGTTCACTTTAGCATTTCTTAATGATTATCAGAAGATGAAGGTTCCAACTAGAATAGGGTGAATAATGATTTTGGATATGGAACTTTGCTTGATTAGTAAAATAAGGAAATGAGATGTCTATGTTAAGATAATAACTTGATATTATCTGAAGGCTGATTGACTTGACTTTTATACTGTCATGTGATTATCTGAAGGCCGATTGGCTTGACTTTAATATTATCATGTGACTATCTATAGACCGATGGGCTTGACTTTATTTCTTGCTATGAGACCTTATGGATTTGCAGGTTATGAAATTTTATGGAAATTATGAATTGTGAGACTATGGATACTTTCTTGTTTTATGAAAATAAAGGTAACGAATGATATAGGCATCAATGATAGTTTATTATTCCTTTGGTTATTTGAATGGTTAAATTTATGTTTGCCCCCAGTTCATACCTTGTTTATGTTTATTTTGTATAATCGTATATGGGAGGAATAATGAGACAATGCACACACTGAGTGTGCTAGTATTTTCTGGTATTATTCGTTTTATGTTTACTTATATGTATCATGAGGAATGCTAAAGACTGCACAAATTTTGCATGATTAGGGGGATGGATAATGAGATAATGTTGGGACTGCGTTTGCTCACATTATCTAGTATTATCCATAATTATTGTGATACATATATGAGAGAATGCAAGGGTTGAGTGTACCTTGTATTCGGTGGGTGAGATAATGAGGTAAGAGTTAGACTGAGTGAGCTTTCATTACCCGTCATTATTCACTAGAGGTGGGAAGATACTTATAAAAGACTATGCGTACTTTGTTTTGGAAAGTGAGATAATGAAGTATTGTTGGCCTACGTGTGCTTCAATACTTTCATTATAAGCATGATTTTTGTTATATTAATGTAAAGGTCGCGTGTAGTTTACATGTATTGAGCAAGTTTAATGAATAATGTTGAGAATGCGTGTGCTAACACTATTGACATTTATCGCGAGTTATGTTGTTTGAATATGTTAAGACCGAGTGAGCTTAGTATGGTTTTGGTTATATTAATGTAAAGACCCAGATTTCTCAAAAAAAAAAAACTTTAAATCAAAAATAGACAGCGGAAGACTTGTTTTACGAAAAATCGGCATGATGCCATTTGTAATTTGAACAAACCAAAACCTGGATACATTGTTCACAAGCAAAATAAACGATAAAACAGATAAATTCTGGAAATGCGCATTTTCGACATAGTTTTTAAATTCAAGGGAAACAACTAAAAACCATAAATCAGTCAAGTGCTCTCCCAAGCTCCAAAATAACCAATAAGACAATTAAAACGATAAAAGTTCAGAGTGTTTAAAGTTTGTGCATTTCTAAAATGCACAAGTCGATCCAGTCCTAGTCCAAGTCACCATCCCGCGATCCAGCGGCACCACCACCTCTACCACGGCCTCTACCATGGGGCGTACCTGAAAATATTAAGTGTAGCAACATTAGCATAAAAATGCTAGTGAGAGTAAAATGGAGTCATGCAACCCTATGGACGAATCCCATATCAGAAATTGTGTCCAAAAACCTAGCATACTCTTTACTACCCATTCTATACTCCCAACATCCTACACCCACATATAATTCGATTCCAAAAATACTTTCTACATATTACTAAGGAAACATTTAAACCACTAATTACAATCAAAATTTCATGAAACACTACTAATGTTCTCGACCAAGAATCATTAGTAAAAATACGCACGTTACCATCAATATTCTCGACCAAGAATATTGCCAAAATGATAATACCACCGCTAATGTTCTCGACCAAGAAGCATTAGCCAAACACATTATTATCTCTAATATTCTCAACCAAGAATATTACCAAAATGATATCATCACCGCTAATGTTCTCGACCAAGAACCATTAGCCAATTACATTATTACCTTTAATATTCTCGGCCAAGAATATTACCAAAATGATATCATCACCGCTAATGTTCTCAACCAAGAACCATTAGCCAAACACATTATCATCTCTAATATTCTCGACCAAGAATATTACCAAAATGATATCATCACCACTAATGTTCTCGACCAAGAACCATTAGCCAAATAAATTTCCACTTTACTATAAACAACACAACCTCGGAAAATCTGACAACCCGGCCTGTTTCATCCAAGGTCCCCAGTATTTCCATAATCACGTCGTTCATTGACAACCCGGCCTCTTTCATCCAAGGTCCCCAATATTTCCATAATCACATCCTTCATTTTCAACCCGGCCTGTTTCATCCAAGGTCCCCAATATTCCATAACCACATCATTAATGAAAAATACGCGCATAAGAACCCAATAATCAACTAAATATAAAGTACAAGCATAAGTAACGGTTGATCATGCCATTAGTCATTCTATGAAAGAATAGTCAATACGAAGAACACAAAGACGAATAATGAAAAGGGGAAACGTCGTTCCACTAACCATACGCCCAACACTTAGCTTTTACCAAGATCCTAATTCCAATTCTCACCCTGGGCTTAACTTTTCTCGAAACCAATTCCGGAATACTCCCATTCATCTTGAAACCTCCAATTACAATAGTAAACTTTACTTTACATTTCCAATTTTATATCTAAACTCTGAAATACAATAAAACCAATGTAATAGTCACAACACTCACTCCCGATAATCATCAAAGCAATAGAAATTCTCATAGGAATTCAATTTCACATACCCTCTTATACTCAATTAACAACTCGTCATGCAATTCATACATAAAGCCACATAAAACCACTTTAAACTCACCTTGGAAGCTTAGGGAAGTAGCTAAATTCAAGAACCGACCTCAATTAAATGAAATTATCGCCCCTAGAGTTGCCCGTAACCTGGAAATTAATTAATTACAACCAATTAGCGAGAGAACCGGATCGAAATAGCCAAAACCGGACCCAATTAACAATTAGTTCAACTGAACCAAGCTGAACAGGTTCAAGTGAACCGGTCAGCCGGTTCAGTTGAACCACATCTTCTCCAAATATCAGACCCACATACGGCAGCCAGTACAAGAGATGGGAAGCATTCTTCTTACCGTGTTCTTGTTTTCCAGTAAATCTCAGGGGTTTACGATGGTGGAAAAATAGTCCGGAAGAAAGTCATTTAAGTCGGGTATCACGTAAATTCGAATAAACGTCCGAGTTTCCTTTCAATCGGTGAGTTTAATCTCGTTTTTCGGTGAGTCCCAGATCTGACCCGTAGTGATGGTGTGTTCAAATTGAAAAGCACAACACAGGGTTAGAGACGATGGTTAATCACGAGAGCGAGAGAGAGAGATGGACGAGGAACAGCGGCGGTGGTTATGGCTGAGGAAGATTCACGGTGAGGGTGGTTTTCACGGGGCTGCTTCACTGGTTGCTTCTTCACCAAGGAAAAGAAGCGGCTGGTTCACGGGGAGAGAAGGAGACGGTAGGGGCGGCGGTGAGTTGTTCAGTAGTGAGAAGAAGCTTTTAAAAAAACAAAAAAAAGAGGGGGAAGCGGCTGTTCACGCTGAAGAAGAAGAAGAAAAAGGGATGAAATTGTCCCTAAAATCAAAGGGTAAATGCCCAATGAGTTGCCCTAAAATTGTGGGGAAAAGGACCAAATGTTGAAGGGGAGGCCCCACACTTCAAATTGCTACTAAAATCACTAAACATTACTTTTTACTAACCTAACTAATTTAACTATCTTAATTAATCTAATTAAATAAATAGCTAAATCAATAATTAAATGATTAAATAAGATAAAATAAATAACTAAATAAAATAACACTAAAAATAAAATAAATAATTAAAAAAAATTACGAAATTAACGGGACGTTACAGTCTACCAACCTTAAAAGACTTTTCGTCCTCGAAAAGAGAACGTTACTAAAGAAAATGGCAAGGGTGCGAGGTGCTCAAGTCAGACATAACTCACCAAATTATTTCTCACAGCTCAAAATTCAAACAATCATTGTAAAACGATCCCCACCAGAAACTTACTCACATTTAATGATATATACTCGTCTCAACTTCCTGTAGAGCCATCTAAAGTTATAAACCTCGCAACCAGTCATTTACACAAACGTTCCTTTCCACCGAAGTCCAATCTCTCCACAATCATTACAATGACAATGGTCTTCAAATTTGAAACTCGACACGCAATATCCAAATCTCTATCAAAAACAACTCATAAGGTGAGCTCGTAATAAGAATCTCGTAAGGACCAATGAATCTAGGGCTCAACTTGCACTTCTTCCTAAATCTCATGATTCCCTTCATAGGTGCCACTTTCAAGAACATGTAACCCCCCCCTCGGCTGATCAAAAGATTAACAATCCTAGGTAAAGGATAATTGTTTTTCACAGTAACTCAGTTCAACTTTCGGTAGTCAAAGAACAACCTCATTGAACCATTTTTTTTCACAAATGACACGGGTGCTCCCCACGAGACACACTAGGGCGAATAAACCCTAAATCTAAGAGCTCATGTAACTGGCTCTTGAGCTCTTTCAACTCAGTCGGTGTCATGCGATAAGGTACCTTGGAAAATAGAGCGGTCAAAGGTAACACCACTAACTGGAATTCTAACTCTCTCTAGTTGTAAACTAGATAACTCTTCAGGGAACACATTAGTGAAATCCCTCACATTAGGTACGGAAGCAAAGGTAGTCCCACTAATCGAAGTGTCTACTACGCTAGCCGAGTAACCCCATGCACCATCACTCAAAAGTGATCCAGCCCGTATCACATAAATAAACTGTAGGCATCACTCTACCCCGAGTGCCATGAAAATGATAACTAGTCCCACATGGACCGACAAAGTCCACGACTTCATCACTACAACCAATATTGGCATGGTTGACTGACAGCCAATCCATACCCAAAATAATATCAAAATCAGCATCTGCATAATAATCAAAACAACATGCAAATAACAGTCCAGAATACACAAGTCATCGGTATGAATAACTCTATCCACAATAACGGACTTCCCAAGCGGGGTAGTAACATGCAACTCATGCCCTAGCGACGATGTCTCAAAGCAGCAGACTCGACAAAATCATCATAAATAATAAATGACTCACCCAAGACTGTCAAAGTACCTGTAACAACCGTACCTAACGCCTCGACATCCTCTCTAGTGGTGGTAAAGACACGAGCCTGCTGAGTATGTGTCTGAACTGGCGATGGTGCTCTCTGCTGCTGGTTAGGCCTAGCCTGGCCTCTACCCTCAGAATGATCATGGTCGTGACCCTGACCGCGTCCCTCACCCTGTCTCTGGCTTGAAATCTAGGGTAGAACTGCCTAACATGTCCCAGCTGACCGCAAGAATAACACATCTTCCCTTGACACTCACCCAAATGATACTCATAGCAACGATGGCAAAAAGGAGCTGGAGGAGCCTGAGTACTAGTATGACCAATCTGCTGTCCTAGGTGGCCCTGAGGTCCAGCATGTCCTCTGCCTCTAGCCTGAATATGCCTCTGAGGCTGTGTCCCTCGACCTGAATGGTTGTCCTCAGCCTTTCTCTTCTGCGAAGTGGTCTGTGCAGCAGCTAACTCGGCCTTCTTCTCAGAGGTCCCAATATCTAAAGCAAGAGCCTCAGCATAAGTAGTGGGGCGAAAAGCTCGCACAGGTCCACGAATGTCGGCTCTCAAACCCACTACAAACCTCTTCTTCTTACTCTCACATCGGCAATATGTCCCGTGGCAAACTTAGACAAACGGTCAAACTCTCTCCATACTCAATCACGGAACGGTCTCCCTGCCTCAAGGTCATAAACTGCACCTCCAGCTGATCTCTAATATCCTCTGGGTAATACTTATCAAAGAACTTTTCACGAAACATCTCCCACGTGACCTCTAAAGTAGGGCTCAAGGAACGGGAAAGCCCCTTCCACCAATATGAAGCATCATCGACTAGGGAATAGGTCCCGTAGTGAACCTTCAATCGCTTCGGGCACTGAATAGACTCAAGGGCTCTCTCCACCCTCGTGACCCATCTCTCTGCAAGTGCCGGGTCAGTGGATGTCCCATCAAACTCGAAAGGGGTATGTCTCAGATAATCCTTCAAAACTCTAGCAGCCTCACTACCCCCTGTCCTGTCAACTGGATCATGAATTCTGACAGGTGGTATATCACTATCAGACAGTCCTCCCCCACTACGTAGTAACTCTAGATAATCCTCCTCCAGAATCGTAACACTACGCCCATGCCTTTAGGCCTCTCATAAGGGGTCTCATCATCAATCACATCCTCTCCTAGGAACGATCCCCCGACATCAGTATGATCCTCCGGTGGAGGCGGGGTAACCACCCTAGCCCGACCTCTTCCTCGGCCTCGACCTCATACCAGAGCCGATACTCTACGACAACTCCTCCTGAGTGTAGCTGCTTGCGGAGGCATAATGTAATCACATACCAGAAAAGTACCCGTGAGCTACTAAGAGAGGAGCAACATTACTACAATTAACTTTTCGATAAGAAAACTCTAAAGTACAAAATATAAGGTTATCTGGTGCCGTCGATCGTAGAAGATGTTTGGACAAGCACTTAAAAATAAAACATGAAAGAAACATGCGATGCATGTGGTCTACAGAACCCTTAGGCTCTGATACCAACTGTAAAGACCCGGATTTCTAAAAAAAACTTTAAGTCAGAAATAGACAGCGGAAGACTTGTTTTATGAAAAATCGGCATGATGCCATTTGTAATTTGAACAAACCAAAACCTGGATACATTGTTCACAAGCAAAATAAACGATAAAACAGATAAATCCTGGAAATGCGCATTTCCGTCATAGTTTTTAAATTCAAGGGAAACAACTAAAAACCATAAATCAGTCAAGTGCTCTCCTGAGCTCCAAAATAACCAATAAGACAGTTAAAATGATAAAAGTTCAGAGTGTTTAAATTTTGTGCATTTCTAAAATGCACAAGTCGATCCAGTCCTAGTCCAAGTCATAATCCCGCGATCACGTGGCACCACCACCTCTACCACGACCTCTACCACGGGGCGTCCTGAAAAATTTAAGTGTAGCAACATTAGCATAAAAATGCTAGTGAGAGTAAAATGGAGTCATGCAACCCTATGGACGAATCCCATATCAGAAATTGTGTCCAAAAACCTAGCATACTCTTTACTACCCATTCTATACTCCCAACATCCTACACCCACATATAATTCGATTCCAAAAATACTTTCTACATATTACTAAGGAAACATTTAAACCACTAATTACAATCAAAATTTCATGAAACACTACTAATGTTCTCGACCAAGAAGCATTAGTAAAAATACGCACGTTACCATCAATATTCTCGACCAAGAATATTGCCAAAATGATATTACCACCGCTAATGTTCTCGACCAAGAAGCATTAGCCAAAAACATTATTATCTCTAATATTCTCAACCAAGAATATTACCAAAATGATATCATCACCGCTAATGTTCTCGACCGAGAACCAATAGCCAATTACATTATTACCTTTAATATTCTCGACCAAGAATATTACCAAAATGATATCATCACCGCTAATGTTCTTGACCAAGAACCATTAGCCAAACACATTATCATCTCTAATATTCTCGACCAAGAATATTACCAAAATGATATCATCACCGCTAATGTTCTCGACCAAGAACCATTAGCCAAATAAATTTCTACTTTACTATAAACATCACAACCTCGGGAAATCTGACAACCCGACCTATTTCATCCAAGGTCCCCAGTATTTCCATAATCACGTCGTTCATTGACAACCCGGCTATTTCATCCAAGGTTCCCAATATTTCCATAATCACATCCTTCATTGACAACCCGACCTGTTTCATCCAAGGTCACCAATATTCCATAACCACATCGTTAAAGAAAAATACGCCCATAAGAACCCAATAATCAACTAAATATAAAGTACAAGCATAAGTAACAGTTGATCATGCCCTTAGTCATTCTATGAAAGAATAGTCAATACGAAGAACACAAAGACGAATAATGAAAACGGGAAACGTCGTTCCATTAACCATACGCCCAACACTTAGCTTTTTCCCATATCCCATATCCCAATTCCAATTCTCACCCTAGGCCTAACTTTTCTCGAAACCAATTCCGAATACTCCCATTCATGTTGAAACCTCCAATTACAATAGTAAACTTTACTTTACATTTCCAATTTTATATCTAAACTCTGAAATACAATAAAATCAATGTAATAGTCACAACACTCACTCCCGATAATCATCAAAGCAACCAAAATTCTCATAGGAATTCAATTTCACATACCCTCTTATACTCAATTAACAACTCGTCATGCAATTCATACATTAAGCCACATAAAACAACTTTAAACTTACCTTGGAAGCTTAGGGAAGTAGCTAAATTCAAGAACCGGCCTCAATTAAATGAAATTATCGCCCCTAGAGTTGCCCGGAACCTGGAAATTAATTAATTACAACCAATTAGCGAGAGAACCGGATCAAAATAGCCAAAACTGGACCCAATTAACAATTAGTTCAACTGAACCAAGCTGAACCGATTCAAGTGAACCGGTCAGCCGGTTCAGTTGAACCACATCTTCTCCAAATATCAGACCCACGTACGGCAGCCATTAAAAGAGATGGGAAGCTTTCTTCTTACCGTGTTATTGTTTTCCGGCAAATCTCAGGGGTTTACGATGGTGGAAAAATAGGCTGGAAGAAAGTCGTTTAAGTCGGGTATCACGTAAATTCGAAGAAACGTCCGAGTTTTCTTTCAATCGGTGAGTTTAATCCCGTTTTTCTGGGAGTCCCAGATCTGACCCGTAGTGATGGTGAGTTCTAATTGAAAAGCACGACACGGAGTTAGAGACGGTGGTTAATCGCGAGAGAGAGAGAGAGAGAGAGAGAGAGAGATGGACGACGAATGGCGACGGTGGTTATGGCTGAGGAAGATTCACGGTGAGGGTGGTTTTCACGGGGTTGCTTCACTGGTTTCTTCTTCACGAAGGAGAAGAAGCGGCTGGTTCACGGGGAGAGAAGGAGACGGTAGGGGCGGCGGTGAGTTGTTAAGTAGTGAGAAGTTGCTTTTAAAAAAAACAAAAAAAAGAGGGGGAAGCGGCTGTTCACGCTGAAGAAGAAGAAGAAAAAGGGATGAAATTGTCCCTAAAATCAAAGGGTAAATGCCCGATGAGTTGCCCTAAAATTGTGGGGAAAAGGACCAAATGTTGAAGGGGAGGCCCCACACTTCAAATTGCTACTAAAATCACTAAACATTACTTTTTACTAACCTAACTAATTTAACTATCTTAATTAATCTAATTAAATAAATAGCTAAATCAATAATTAAATGATTAAATAAGATAAAATAAATAACTAAATAAAATAACACTAAAATTAAAATAAATAAATAATAAAAAAAAATTACGAAATTAACGGGACGTTACAATTAATGTAAAGGCTGAGTGTATTTTACATATATTGAGCGAGTTAATGAATAATGTTAAGACTGCATCTGCTGACCCGACATTAATCGTGAGTTATGTTGTTTAAATATGTTAAGACCAAGTGAGCTTAGCATGATTTTGGTTATATTAATATAAAGGCCCAGTGTACTTTACATGTATTCAGCGAATTAATGAATAATGTTAAGACTACGTGTTCTAACATTATCAACATTAATCACGAGTTATGTTGTCTGAATATGTTAAAAGCGAGTGAGCTTAGTATGATTTATTAAAGAGAAAGGAATGTAAACCTTATGAAACACGTTTTTCTAAATGCTTAAATGCTAGTTTCTTGATTACTTGAGAGATCTCATAATTGAAAGTTGGATACTCGATATGAAACCCTTTTAAGTGGTTGAAAGGTAAAGGGTATGTAAGCTTTATTTGGACATAAATCCGAATACGGGTTTGGAGTCAAATGTTATTTTATTTTTCGTTTATCTTCACTGGGCTTTAGCTCATGATATTACAATTTTTCAGGTATTGTTGTTGAGGTCGTGAGAGAGGAGCTGGTGCTCGTTGATCTTGGTGACGATGATGGCTAGTTGGACTAGAGAAAGTGTATAATCCTCGTGCTAATGTTTACTTTATCTCTTTCATTTTTAATGCACGTTTGTATATAAGTTCATGAGAGTTTTTTGGTTTTAAACTTGTATCATTCTGAAACTCCTTTGAACCTTATTTCAGGAAATGTTTTCGTTTTAAACTTTAATAATTCTGTAACGTCCCGTTATTTTGAAGTGAAATTTTTTATTTTTTTATTTTTTTATTTTTATTATTTATTTAATGTTATTTATTTATTTCAATTTAAGTATTTAGTTTAATTATTATTTTTGTAATGTCGATTTTAATTAGTAGTTAATTTCGCCCGAAATTCTTTTTAATGGTTTTAATACTTTAAATTTCGTTTCGGTAACATTAATAATTATTAATAGGCCAATTAATAATTATTAATCACCTTTAGATTTATTTAAGAACTTCGGGTTTCGATTTAGAAGTCAAAAGTCATAAAAGGACGCAACCGTCATTTCCGATTTCTTAAAATTATCCAAAACACTATTCATTCATCTTTAAATATGCCCATTTGACCAAAGTTGACCACCAAGCTCATTTTTTTCATCTCCAAACCGTGGCTTCAAAGGATCTTGGGGGGAGATTTTGGTTTTTGCTCGTTTCTCGGTGGATCGACTCAATTTCGGTTGCATCAGAAAGCCCTCGAGTCTAGGATTCATTTCCACCTAACCATCGTGCTTTTCTCTCGAGATCCAAGGAGTTCTCGATAAGTTTGTCTTGAAACCCTAAGCTCCAAATAGTGTTTTAATGGAGTTTTCTTTGTTTCTTTTCGATTTATTGTCGTGAAACTCGGTGTTTGTAAAAACGGGAGTTGTTTTAAGAGTTTTTGGAAACTTTCCCATAACCCTAAAACTGAGTTTCAGTCGAAACCCTTCCCGTTTGAAATTTACCTTTTTGGGTTTGATTATGGGTTATAATTAGTGAAATAATGTTTATTTAAATTCAATTCGGGAATTGGCATAACGTTCAAAAACCCTAATTATCGATACCCATTGAAATCGAGAATATCGAATTTGCTTGTAACCAACTCGAAACACATTTAAATTGCCTAAAAGGCAGAAAACCAAACTCGAAGCCCATTTTTCATGAGAGGGCCGAGAGCCTCTTGTGGGGGTTTGTTGTGTTTTTCGTCGTTTTGTACGTTTAGTTGATGTTTGATCGATAGTTGGTAATTTATTGATTGTGTGATATAATTCAAATTGTAGGTGTTTTCGAACCGCTTGATTGATTGCTCTTTAGGACTTAGGAGCGAAGTCAACTTTTATTAAGGTGAGAATAGTTAGGATTTAAAGTAATTTTAGAAACCGAATATGTATAATGATTTGTAGAATTGGAAACTAAGACTAGGATTCGAATCTAAAAATAGAGGGAAGTGAGTTAGTGCCCTTAGGATTAGGAGTTAATCCTTTGAGTGAGAACTTTTGAATTTCTCAAGGAAAACTTTGAATCTTAGAAGATTCTAAGTTAGATTCGTTTCGAAGCTTCGGTTGGATCATTGGAAGTTAAAAGATCCAAACTTTTATATAGAACGGTTAATAGAACCTCAGATTATGTTGGAAGTTTAGAATCCTTGAAGGTATAGGTTAATCGTTTAAATTATGATTTTACTTTTATTATTGTTTGCAAAGTTCGATTGACATATCGTTCGTCCGAAGTTTCCTATTTATTTACTTTATGTCTTTTACTTTATGGCCCTTTACTTTATGTTTGTTTCGGTTACTTTATTATTTGCACTTTACTTTATTTACTTTTGCAAGCATAACCATAACATCTTGCACCATTATATATTGTACCATAACATCTCGCATCATTGAAAGAAAGTGAAAAAGAAAAGAAAGTGAGAAGGAGAATGAAAGGTTAATGGTGGATGCTACGGGAAACGTCCACATTACCTTCATGCATAAGGTTGAATGGTGGATGCTACGGGAAATGTCTTCATTACATTCATTTCATGCATAGAGGGCGAATGTGTATTCTATGGGATGTACTCATTACCTTCATGCATATGATATGATCGATGGAATAGAGAATCGAGATGTTATATTTTATGCAAAGTTATTTACTTTTCTTATTTTATGTCATAACAAGTTAATGGATGAGGATTGACTACAAGTATTAGTAATATCATCCTTTGGAGAGTATAGAATGAAATTACCTAGAGTTTGGAGAACTTTAGGAGTGAATTATGTCAGATTAATTGGACACAAATCGGAATGCGAGTTTGAGGTCTATCTTTACTTTTTATTCTTATTATTCTCACTGGGCTTAAGTTGTTAGCTCATGATATTACAAAATTTCAGGTAATGCCCTGGCTAGAGGTCGAGGGAGAGGAGATGGTGTTGCGTGATCAAAGGATAATGACTTCGAGATGGACTAGGTGTTATGTAAAAGTCCATGGACTGAGTTCTGAATTTTACCATTTTGGGATTTGTAAAATTTGTAAATGGCTCTTAAGAGCTTTTGTCTTATTTTTATTATTATAAGCTTTTGAACTCCTGGATAGGAACTTAATGTTCCTTGTGTTATTTAGATTTTGAAATTAAGATGTAAACAGGTTTTGGCTAGCCAATTTTCAAACATAATCACGCCAATTTTCTTAAAATATAAAGACTTCCGCTGTGTTTTCTAATTTAAATTATTTAAAAGTGACGGGTCGTCACAAATTCTGAAACTTCTTTGAACCTTACTTTAGGAAACATGCATTTCCGTGTCTTTATGATTTCTCTGATTGTGAAAACTGTAAACCGGTTTTTTATAGTTTAAATTTTAAACGTATCCATGCCGGTTTTTTTTTAATTCTAAGACTTCTGCTGCATTCTGATTTTAAATTATTTAAAAGGAGTTGGGTCGTCACAACTATCCCAAGTCCCGGCTCGTAAACGAAGAGGAGGCTGTCCAACTCCTCTGTAGTTAGGTCCGCATCAGGGGCAGTGGTAGTAGGCGGCTGCGGAGTCGCCTCGTCAATCGCATCGTCAGGCTCGTCTGACTGGGGAGGACGTCGTCTAAACTAAACTAATTTAATACTAATTAAGTAATTAAAATAATTAAATTAATTAATTAATGAAATAATCTGAATTAAATTAATTAATGAAATAATCTAAATTAAATTGATTAAATAATGTAAATTAAACTAACATAAATTAATTAACTAATTTAAAATAAACTTTAATTAATTTGAATTAAAGTAAATTAAAATTAGATTAATTGAACTAAAATGAAGTAATTAAAGTAAACTAAGTACTGAAGAATTAAACTAAAATTAATTAAATTAAAGTAAATTAAGTAATGAAGAATTAAACTAAATTAGATTAATTGAACTAAAATTAATTAAATTAAACTAACATTAATTAATTAAAACTAAAATAAACTAAACTAATTAATTAAATTAAAGTAAACTAAAATTAGCTTAAGTGAACTAAGTAATTAATTAAAGTAAACTAAGTAATGAAGATTTCAACTATTAGATTAAATTAAACTAAAATTAATTAAATTTAACTAACATTAATTAACAAAAACTAAACTATACTAATTAATTAAATTAAACTAAATTAAAATTAGATTAATTGAACTAAAATTTATTAATTAATTAAAGTAAACGAAATTAGATTAATTAACCTTAAGTAAACTAAGTACTTAATTAAACTAAATTACATTAATTAAACTAAAATTAATTAAATTAACAACATTAAACTAAACTAATTAATTAATTAATTAAAGTAAACTAAAATTAGATAAATTAAACTAAAGTAAACTAAGTAATTAATTACACTAAATTAGCTAGATTCATTAAACTACAATTAATTAAATTAACCAAATTAAACTAAACTAATTAATTAAAACTAAGTAAACTAAATTTAAACTTAAACTAAAACTAACTAAAAACTAAAAACTATAACTAAAACTAACTTAAAACTTAAAATCTATACGGAAACTAACCTCGTAATAGAAACCGGGATTGGAGGTTTAGGGTTTTTAGGTTTAGAGTAGGAACGGGGAAAAAATAACGGGGAACGGAACGGGAGAAAGAGAGAAAAGAAAGAAAAGAGAGAAAGAAAAAGAGAAAGGAAAAAGGGAAACGGGGGAAAGGAAAACACTACTGATTTTAAATCAAATTTTGCGACCAAATGGTCGCAAATATGTAATCATGACCAGAAACGAAAGGTCGCGCGTGCTGGGGAAATTACGACCATCTGGTCGCATTTGTACAGATATTTGCGACCACCTGGTAGCATTTATTGAAATAGCGTCCATCTGGTCGCCACTTTGCCATTATCCAGAATAGCTGTCATATCACGCGTCCCATCAAATATTGCGACCATCTGGTCGCAATAATGAAATTCACCGTAAAAAATTGCGACCAGAAGGTCGTAATATTTAAATTCACCGCCATAAATTTCAAGAAAATTTAAATTTACTGTTCATATTTGCGACCAGATGGTCTTAATTTAACTTATATTTTTGAAAAATATAATTATACTTTTCCACAGATGCAACCAACTGGTCGCCTTTCCCTTCTATATTACTACCATGTGGTCACCTTTTGTGTTAAATTGCGACCACATGGTCGCAAATATTAATATATATATTTTTATCATTCATTAAAGAAATAGTTTTAATAAACACATACACAGTGAATAATAAAGTTACGAAATGTCTAATTCATCATCCTCAGTTTCTTCAGTCGTCGCTTCTTCTTCTTCTTCTATTTCTTCGTCGGATTCATCGTCTCAAAGAAGTCTGTCACATAAAGTCTTCTTCTTCTCTTTCTTCATCGAATTCATCATCTCGAATAAATTCAGCATCAATGTCACGTGCGTGAGAAGTGGAAGCATTTGTATCATCATCATGCAATGTTATCGTTCCATCGTTCAAAGGACGAACAGTACTTGCATTCTGACCATCGTTGATTGCACGACATCTTATCTCATCTTCTTGAAAAGCAACAGCTCCCTCTGCACCGTCGTCTTTCTCGGACAAGTTTTCTTTTACCTTGCGTGGTTTAACTTTACAAACAACTAACCAATCTGTCAGATCTCGTCTATTAATCGGATAGTTCAGGTAATAAACTTGAATCGCCTGTGAAGCCAGGACAAACCTATCAGCAGTGCGCATATGCTTAGACTTGTTTACCTCAACGATTTGTAAAAGATCAAGCTTACGGACTCCACCTTGTCTGGTTGTCTCGAACCAAGTGTAGTTGAACAGAACAATGCGTTTTAGCGTCAGACTTGCGTATTGAATCTCAAGAATCTCATCGATTACTCCGAAGTAATCGTCTTCGTTTTTGCTGAACATATGACCTTTTATGCAAACACCTATGCATTGCCACGGTTATGAATATATTAATTTTTTCAACAAATTGCCACGGTTTTTTTGAGAATTATTAAAATAACTCACGTATGCATTGAACTAAGAACGAAACTCTTTGTCAATTATTGACCCCTCCTCAGCGGCTGTAAGACCAACTCGTGTCATTCTAACGTATAAGTTTAGAAATAATCTGTATGTTACAAAAATAGTTAGCAAATAGTTTGTAATTGTTTATGCGATGAAATAATGTTAACTTACGAACTCACTCTATGTAAGGCTCGATCTCTGCGTAGTTGCATAACACGTATGTCTGCATTACGTGATACTCAGAATCGGTCAACGGCTACGCACTGATCTTCTAACTGTCATGCCAGGTTCCATAAAAATCGGCAAGTCGTTTATGTCAACACCTTCAAGTAAATTTTCGACAATGTTTCGTTTCGCTTGTCGAAACTGCTCTGCAATGTGTTGGTCAAAGTAGTATGAACAAAATGTGGTAGTCTCTTGTGTCAAGTACGCACTACAGATAGATCCTTTTACTCTTGCTTTATTTCCAACCGTCTTTTTCAACCGACGTAAGTACCTGTGGGTAGGTAGAATGTGTAGAAAGCATTTACATTCGATATCACTGTACTTTATACGTGTACATTACAAATTAATTGTGCTTACCTTTCAAATGGGTACATCCAACGGTAATGTACCGGACCCCCTAAGAATGCCTCGTATGGAAGATGCTCCATGGAGTCAAAAAAGCCAGGTGGGAACATTCGCTCCAACTTACAGATAATAACAGCGATCTCTGAACTCATTGAAGCGACAGTAGCTTCAGTCAGCACTGTACATGTCAAGTCCCTGAAAAAAACACTAAACTGTGTAAGCGGCTCCCAATGTCTATTCTCTAGGAATGGTCTGAACGCGACCGGCATCAATTGTTGCATGAATACATGACAGTCGTGGCTTTTCATCCCGAACATGATATGCTTTTGACTGTCTATACACCGACTCAAATTCGAAACGTATTTGTTCGGTAATTTGATGGATTTGATCCCCTCAAATAATGTTTTCTTTTCATCTGTCGTCAACATGTACTTTGCTTTTGCGTAATTATCATTGTCGTTAGGCTCCAACTCTGGACGGTGACATATCTCCCGTATATCATAACGTGCCTTCAGATTGTCCTTCGTTTTTCCCGGAGCGTTCAAAATCGTATTGAAAATGTTGTTGAAGTATCAATTGATGCATCTAACTATACTACTGTTCATCATTACGTTCTTCGGCAACAACCTCTACATTCGAGCTGCTACCTTCGTATCGTCTCGATTCATGTAATGCAGTGTCGAACATTTCCTTTCTTTCCCCCTGAAATACCCAGTGGTAATAATTCTGCACAAATCCCCGACTATAAAGATGAACCTTCAAATCTGTAACTGGTATGATTCTCCTATTGTCGCATGTCCTGCACGTGCAACGTAGCTTTCCACCATACTTTTCATAATAGACAGTTGTCATGCAAAACTCAACAAACTGTTCAACCCCGGCCACGAACTCATCGTTCAAATACCCATCTATCAAACGAACATACAACCTCTCGTTTTCTTTTTTCTTAATGATAACAAACAATAGGAGGAGGGGGTTTTATAATGGACTCCTCTGCTCATTTGCGACCAAATGGTAGTATTTTTGCTACCAACTGGTCGCATTTTCCCGCCAAAATTTCCTGCCATTTTCCTTATTGCCCCGGGTCACATCATGTCAGAGAATTTACGACCACATGGTCACTTATTTTGGTGACCACTTGATAGCTTTTCTCTCACCTGCCCCAGGTCACATCAAGTCACAGCATTTACGACCACATGGTCACTTATTTTGGTGACCACTTAGTAGCTTTTCTCCCATCAAATTGTTTTTCTACCACTGGTCACTTAAAATCACAACATTTGTGACCATCTGGTCACTACACAATGTGACCACATGGTAGCTTATTTTCCGCCAAATTTCTAAGCTACCACTGGTCACTAAAGGTCACCAAAATTGCGACCATATGGTCACTTTGAAATATGACCACTTGGTAGCCTTTCTCACGCTAAATTTACGCCCCTTTTTTTCTACTAAATGATAACTCGTGTCACAAAATTGTGACCATATGGTCGTAATTTTGCAGTGACCATATGGTCACTTTCTTCTCGCCAAACTTTCGCGCCATTTTTTATGACTAATGTCAGTGTATAGGTGTAAGGCCTCAGGTTTTGCTAAAGTTGGTGTATTTTAAAAACTCCCTAAGTTGCTTGCTTATGTGTTTGGTGTTAAATATTTTAGATTTTTATTTATTTATTTAATTGTTTGATGGATAACTATAGTTAAAAGTTAACTAAGGGTAGAAAAGTAATTTGAAAAGAAACTTTTAACTATGGTTAGTTAAGGAGGAAGGGTTGATTAGTAATAAAAACAAGGGCAAGGACTAGTAAGTAATGGGAGGGATTTGATTGTGATTTAAAGACGTGGAGGGACCAAATATTAATTAAGAAACTTTAAATTCAGCCATTCCTAATTATATATGTTAGAATTAAAAAGAAAAAAGACAAAACTAACCTTTCATCTCTTCTCCCACTGTTGGCCTTAAAGAACTGTGACGACCCGACTCCTTTTAAATAATTTAAAAATCAGAATGCAATGAAAGTCTTAGTATTTTTTTAAAAAAAGGCATGGATGCGTTTAAAATTTGAACTATCCAAAACCTGTTTACATTTATTACATTTTGAGAAATCGTAAAGACAAGGAAATGTGCATTTTCGGATGTAAAGTTTAGAGGAGTTTCAGAATTATAAAAGTTTAAAACCAAAAAGCTCTCATGGTCTTATATACAAATGTTCATCAAAAGATGAAAGACATAAAGTAAACAGTAGTCCGAGGACTATATAATTTCTCTAGTCCATTTATCCATCATCGTCATTAAGATCAATTAGAGCTCCTCTCCCGCGACCTCAACTACCATCAATACCAGAAAAACTATAATATCATGAGCTAAAGCCTAGTGAAAATAAACGGAAAACAAAGTAACACATTAGACTCCAAACCCGTATTCTGATTTGTGTCCAAATAAAGCTTGCATACCCTTTACCTTTCAACCACTTAAATGGGTTTCATATCATGTATCCAACTTTCACTTACGAGATATCCCAAGTAATCATGAAACTAGCTCTCAAGCATTTACAAGAATGTTTTTCATAACATTCTCGTTCTCGACGGACGACGCGTTTCCCCCTATGAAATCACATCTAGGATGCTCCGATGGACACAAAACTTTTCTGGTAGATAGGCATCACTAATAAGGGCTCCCGGCAGAAATTTGATTTTTTTCAAATTTTTTCGTTTTTTTTAGTTATTTATCATATTATTCCGGGATTAAATATTAAAAAATCATAAAAAATAGGTTAAACAACCAGAACGCATCAAATTTTCTCTGGTCGAATCATAAAATTATCTTATACATGAATCCATGAAAAAATTCTGAAAGGAGAAAAAAAAAAAATTATACCCGGGGACGCAAGCGCCGCATGCGTGCGTCTTCGCCTAAAAAATCACATCTAGGATGCTACGATGGACATGGAATTTTTTCTAGTAGATAAGCATCACAAATAAGGGTTCTCGCTAAAAGTTTGAATTTTTTAGAATTTTATCCTTTTTTTTAGGTTTTTATCATATTTGTCCGATATTTAAAAATTAAAAAAATCACAAAAAATAGGTTACACGACCAAAACGCGTCAAATTATTAATGGTAAAGTCATAAAATTATTCTAGCCATGAATCCATAAAAGAAATTCAAAATAGAGAAATTATGTTTTTTGATAAACTAGGACGCACACGCCGCATGGGAGCGTCTCCGCCCATTAAATCACATATAGGATGCTCCGATAGACATCAAATTTTTTCTAGTAGATAAGCATCACTAATAAGGGTTCCTGGTAAAACTTTGATATTTTTCGAATTTTTCCATTTTTTTTAGTTATTTATCATATTTTTCGGGGATTAAATATTAAAACATCATAAAAAATAGGTTACATGACCGGAACGCATCAAAATTTTTCTCGTAGAGTCATAAAATTATCCTAGACATGAATCCATGAAAAAATTCTGAAATGGAGAAATAAATTTTTTTTATACCCGGGGACGCGAGCGCCGCATGGGCACGTCTCTGTCTATGAAATCACATCTAAGATGCTACGATGGACATGGAAATTTTTCTAGTAGATAAGCATCACTAATAAGGGCTCCCGCCAAAAGTTTGAATTTTTTTTATAATTTTTTTCCTTTTTTTAGGTTTTTGACATATTTTTCCAGGAATTAAACATTAAAAAAATCATAAAAAATAGGTTACACGACCAGAACCCGTCAAATTTTTATTGGTAGAGTCAAAAAATTATCCTAGCCATGAATCCATAAAAAAAATCCAAAACAGATAAATTATGTTTTTTGATAAACAGGGACGAGCGCAAAGCATGGGCGCGTCTCCGCCATTTAAATCACATCTAGGATGCTCCGATGGACATTAAATTTTTTCTGGTAGGTAATCATCACTAATAAGGGCTCCCGGAAAAATTTTGAATTTTTTTTTAATTTTCCCTTTTTTTAGTTATTTATCATATTTTTATAAAATTTAAAAATTTAAAAAAATCATAAAATATAGGTTACACGCCCAGAATCCGTAAAATTTGTTCTGGTAGAGTCATAAAATTATCCTATACATGAATCCATGAAAAAAAATCGGAAACAGAGAAATTAATTTTTTTATACTCGGGGACGTGAGCACCGCATGGGTGCGTCTTTCGCCTATGAAATCACATCTAGGATGCTACGATGGACATGGAATTTTTTATAGAAGATAAGCATCACTAATAAGGGCTCCCGCCAAATGTTTTAATTTTTAGAATTTTTTCCTTATTTTTAGTTTTTTATCATATTTTTCTTGGATTTAAATACTAAAAAAATCATATAAAATAGTTTACACGACCAGAACGCGTCAAATTTTTTCTGGTAGAGTCATAAAATTATCCTAGCCATGAATCCATAAAAAAATCCAAAACTGAGAAATTATGTTTTTTGATACCCGGAGACGAGCGCGCCGCATGGACGCGTCTCCGCCCATAAAATCACATCTAGGATGCTCCGATGGACACAAAATTTTTTCTAGTAGATAAGCATCACTAATAAGGGCTCCGGGCAAAATTTTAATATTTTTTCAATTTTTCCCTTTTTTAGTTATTTATCATATTTTTCCGGGATTTAAATATTAAAAAAATCATAAAATATAGGTATCATGACCAGAACGCGTTCAATTTTTTCTCATAGAGTCATAAAATTATCCTAGACATGAATCCATGAAAAAAATCTGAAACGGAGGAATTAATTTTTTTTTATACCTGGGGAGCTGAATCACATCTAGGATGCTACGATGGACATGAAATTATTTCTAGCATAGAAGTTCCGATGTTGTTGACGATAGATGCTGAAAAGCAACCTCCAACCGATTCTTTATATTTTATTCAATGTAAGTAAAGGGTTTTAATTTTCGAAAATAACTTGAATGTACATGTATTTTTTCACAAATTGCATGATGTTAATAGATCTTAATTAATCGTTAATTAGTTTACTAAATGAAATTCCGCTAATTTAGTAAAGACATCCCTTCAGTAATTGCTCCAAAACAAAGTTCGGGGGGCTATTTGTAACAGACACCATAATTTAAGTGTGGTTTTTACTTTTCACCCTTTTTTTAGGTGACTATATCCAATTTTGATCCATTCAAGTTTGTCATCTATGATTGTAAATTTCAAAGAACATATCTCACTTGATTCAAGTTTTTTTTTGTTGATTGACCCCTGTTTTCCTAGGAATTTTAAAGATCTACAATATTAAGTGAATCAATTGGAATAATTTTAAATTTGTGTGTCTTTGGTGGCTCCAAAAAATTGATACAAAAGAAGGTTAAACTTTGAGTGGTCATAATTTCGCGCTCGATTATCCAAATGGGATGATTTTTTTTTCATTTCATGTACCTTTTTGAGATATGCACGCTGGCTAGTCGCCGAACGGCGGCTTGTCCACCCTTTGTCTTAAAAAAACGTCCATTTTGTCCCTCAATTTCAATTCCTAAATATTTTGGCACAAAATTTCACCGTTTCTAGTTATCATATGCGAAATATAAATTATTTGGATGTTAGAAATATCCCCTTTAAAATTACTATGTGTGAATATTTAATAGATATAAGTCCTAAAATGGAGCGTCGTTGTAATAATATTTCTCATTGTTTGTGCCAAATGCTCGTCACGCTGCGGGTTGACCCCACGAGAAGACGAGTATGAGCATGTATGTGTGTTGTCGCGCATGGCATTATGGGCTTGGCTTCGGCCAACGATTCCCACCTAATATTGCTGCCCCTCTTCAACTATCGTGCTAGGGGTTGCGAGAAGAACATAGGAGCCCATGTAGCGTTCCACCCTCGTCCCTCGGGTGGGGTCCAGTCCTGCAACACATGTCCCTCCGACTCTCTAATGCGATGTGTTTCATATGTTTTGAGGCCCTTTGTTCCCCGACGTGTTGCCTAGAAAGAAAGAGCTTTCTCGTTCTCGACGGATGACGCGTTTTCGCCTATGAAATCACATCTAGGATGCTCCGATGTACATGAAATTTTTCTGGTAGATAAGCATCACTAATAAGGTATCCCGGCAGAAGTTTCAAATTTTTTTGGTTTTTTTTAGTTATTTATCAAATTTTTCTAGGATTTAAATATTACAAAAATCATAAAAAAAATAGGTTAAACGACCAGAACGCATCGCATTTTTTCTGGTAGAGTCATAAAATTATCCTAGACATGAATACATAAAAAAAATCCAAAACTGAGAAATTATGTTTTTTGATACCCGGAGACGCGACCGCCGCATTGGCGCGTCTCCGCCCATGAAATAACATCTAGGATGCTCCGATGGACATGAAATTTTTTCTTGTAGATAAACATCACTAATAAGGTCTCTCGCCAAAAGTTTGGATTTTTAGAATTTTTTCCTTTTTTTTTGGTTTTTTATCATACTTTTCCGGGATTTAAATATTAAAAAAAATCATAAAAAATAGGTTACACGACCAGAACGCGTCAAATTTTTTCTGGTAGAGTCATAAAATTATCCTAGCCATGAATCAATAAAAAAAATCAAAAACTGAGAAATTATGTTTTTTGATACCCGGTGACTCGTGCGCCGCATGGGCGCGTCTCCGCCCATAAAATCACATCTAGTATGCTCCGATGGACACGAAATTTTTTATGGTAGATAAACATCACTAATAAGGGCTTCAGGAAATTTTTTGGATATTTAATGAATTTTTCCCTTTTTTTTAGTTATTTATCATATTTTTACAGAATTTAAATATTAAAAAAATCATAAAATATAGGTTACACGACTAGAATGCGTCCAATTTTTTCTGGCAGAGTCATAAAATTGTCCTAGACGAATCCATGAAAAAAATCCGAAACGGAGGAATTAATTTTTTTGATACACGGGGACGCGAGCGCCGCATGGGCGCGTCTTCCGCCTATGAAATCACATATAGGATACTACGATGGACATATAATTTTTTCTAGCGTAGAAGATCCGATGTTGCTTAGGATTGATGCTGAAAAGAAACCTCCAACCGATTCTCCATATTTTACTCGATGTAAGTAAAGGGTTTTAATTTTCAAAAATAGCTTGAATCTACATGTATTTTTTCACAAATTGCATAATGTTAATAGATCTTAATTAATCGTTAATTAATTTACTAAATGAAATTCCGATAATTTAGTAAAGCAATCCCATTAGTAATTGCTCCAAAACAAAGTTCAGAAGGCTATTTGTCAAAGACACCATAATTTAAGGCTATTAGTCAAAGACACCATAATCCATTCAAGTTTGTCATCTATGATTGTAAATTTCAAAGAACATATCTCACTTGATTCAAGTTTGTTTTTGTTGATTGACCCCCTGTTTTCATAGGGATTTTAAAGATCGACAATGTTAAGCGGTTCAATTTGAATAATTTTTAAAATTGTGGGTCTTTGGTGGCTCCAAAAATTGATACAAAAGATGGTTAAACTTTGAGTGGTCATAATTTTGCGCTCGGTTATCCCAATGGGACGATTTTTTTTTCATTTCAAGTAACTTTTCGAGATCTACACGCTGGCTAGTCGCCGAACGGCAGCTTGTCCACCCTTTTCTAAAAAATTATCCATTTTGTCCCTCAATTTCAATTCCTAAATATTTTGGCACAAAATTTCACCGTTTTTAGTTATCATATGCGAAATATAAATTATTTGGAAGTTAGAAATATCCACTTTAAAATTACTATGTGCGAATATTCAATAGATATAAATCCAAAAATGGAGCGTCGTTGTAATAATATTTCTCATCGTTTGTACCAAATGCTTGTCACGCGACAGGTTGGCCCCTTGAGAAGACGAGTATGAGCATGTGTGTGTGTTGTCGCGCACGCCGTTACCGGCTTGGCTTTGGCCAACGATTCCCGCCTCAGATTACTGCCTCTCTTCAGCTACCTTGCTAGAGGATGCGAGAAGAACATAGGAGCCCATGTCGCGTTCCGCCCTCGTCCGTCGGGTGGGGTCCAAGCCAGCGACACATGTCCCTCCGACTCTTAAATGCGATGTGTTTCATATGTTTTGAGGTGCTTTGTTCCCCGATGTGTTGCCTAGAAAGAAGGAGCTTCCATGTTCTCGACGGATGACGAGTTTCTGCCTAATAAATCACATCTAGGATGCTCCTATGGACATGAAATTTTTCTGGTAGATAAACATCACTAATAAGGGCTCCTGGCAGAAGATGAATTTTTTCAAATTTTTTCGGTTTTTTTTAGTTATTTATCATATTTTTTCAGGATTTAAATATTAAAAAAATCATAAAAAAATAGGCTAAACGACCAGAACGCATCAAATTCTTTCAGGTAGAGTCATAAAATTATCCTATACATGAATCCATAAAAAAAATCCAAAACTGAGAAATTATGTTTTTTGATACCTAGGGACGCGCGCGCCGCATAAGCACCTCTCCGAGTATGAAATGACATCTAGGATGCTACAATAGACACAAAAAAATTTCTCGTAGATAAGCATCACTAATAAGGGCTTCGGGTAAAATTTTGGTATTTTTTGAATATTTCCCTTTTTTTAGTTATTTATCATATTTTTCTGGGATTTAAATATTAAAAAAATCATAAAATATTGGTTACACGACCAGAACACGCCCAATTTTTTTCTGGCAGAGTCATCAAATTATCCTAGACATGAATCCATTAAAAATATCTGAAACGGAGGAATTAATTTTTTTGATACCCCGGGGATTCGAGCGCCGCTTGGGTGCGTCTTTCGCCTATGAAATCACATCTAGGATGCTACGATGGACATGGAATTTTTTCTAGCGTAGAAGATCCGATGTTGCTGAGGATTGATGCTGAAAAGAAACCTTTAACCGATTGTCCATATTTTACTCAATGTAAGTAAAGGGTTTTAATTTTCGAAAATAGCATGAATCTACATGTATTTTTTCACAAATTGCATGATGTTAATAGATCTTAACTAATCGTTAATTAGTTTACTAAATGAAATTCCGCTAATTTAGTAAAGCAATCCCTTCAATAATTGCACCAAAACAAAGTTCGGGGGGCTATTTGTCACAGACACCCTAATTTAAGGGTGGTTTTTACTTTCACCCTTATCTTTTTTTTTAGGTGACCATATCCAATTTTAATCCATTCAAGTTTGTCATCTATGATTGTAAATTTCGAAGTACATATCTCACTTGATTCAAGTTTGCTTTTGTTGATTGACCCCCCGTTTTCATAGGGATTTTAAAGATCTACAATATTAAGCGGTTCAATTTGAATAATTTTTAAATTTGTGTGTCTTTGGTGGCTCCAAAATTTATACAAAAGAAGGTTAAACATGGAGTGGTCATAATTTTGCGCTCGGTTATTCGAATGGGATGATTTTTTTTTTCATTTCATGTACCTTTTTGAGATCTACACGTTGGCTAGTCTCCTAACGACGGCTTGTCCAACCCTTTGTCTCAAAAAACGTCCATTTTTCCCACAATTTCAATTCCAAAAAGTTTTGGCACAAAATTTAACCGTTTATAGTTATCATATGAAATATAAATTATTTGAAAGTTACTAATATCCACTTTAAAATTACTATGTGCGAATATTTAATATATATAAGTCCTAAAATGGAGCGTCATTGTAATAATATTTCTCATCGTTTGTGCCAAATGCTTGTAACGCGGCGTGTTGGCCCAACGAGAAGACGAATATGAGCATGTATGTGTGTTGCCGCGCACGGCTTACCTACTAGGTTTCGGCCAACAAATCCCGCCTCAGATTGCTGCCCCTCTTCAGCTACCTTGCAAGGGGTTGCGAGATGAACATAGGAGCCCATGTCGCGTTCCGCCCTCATCCGTCGAGCGGGGTCCAGGCCCGCGACACATGTCCCTCCGACTCTCTTATGCGATGTGTTCCATAAGTTTTGAGGCGCTTTGTTCCCCAACGTGTTGCCTAGAAAGAAAGAGCTTTCTCGTTCTCGACGGATGACGCGTTTCCGCCCATGAAATCACCTCTAGGATACTCCGATGGACATGAAATTTTTTCTGGTAGATAAACTTCACTAATAAGAACTCCCGGCAGAAGTTTGAATTTTTTCGAATTTTTCCGGTTTTTTTTAGTTATTTATCATATTATTCCAGGATTTAAATATTTAAAAAATAATAATAAATAGGTTAAACGACCAGAATGCACCAAATTTTTTATGGTAGAGTCATAAAATTATCCTAGACATGAATCCATAAAAAAATCCAAAACAAGAAATTGTGTTTTTTTATACCCGGGGACGCGCGCGCCGCATTGTCATGTCTCCGCCTATGAAATCACATCTACGATACTCCGATTGACAAGAAATTTTTTCTGGTAGATATGCATCACTAATAAGGGCTCCCGGCAGAAGTTTGATTTTTTTCGAATTTTTCCGGTTTTTTTTTAGTTATTTATCATATTTTTCAGGATTTAAATATTAAAAAAATCATAAAAAATAGGTTAAACGACCAGAAAGCATCAAATTTTTTCTGGTAGAGTTATAAAATTATCTTAGACATGAATCCATAAAAAAATAAAAAACTGAGAAATTTTTTTTTTATACCTAGGTACGCACATGCCGCATTCCGCGTCTCCGCCCATGAAATGACATCTAGGATACTCCAATGGACATGAAATTTTTTCTGGTAGACAAGCATCACTAATAAGGGCTTCCAGAAAAAGTTTGAGTTTTTTCGAATTTTTCCACTTTTATTTAGTTATTTATCATATTTTTCGGGATTTAAATATTAAAAAATCATAAAAAATAGGTTAAATGACTAGAACGCATCAAATTTTTTCTTGTAGAGTCATAAAATTATCCTAGACATGAATCCATAAAAAAAAATAAAAAACTGAGAAATTATGTTTTTTGATACCTGGGTACGCACGCGCCGCATTGCGCGTCTCCGCCCATGAAATCACATCTAGGATACTCCGATGGAGATGAAATTTTTTCTGGTAGACAAGCATCACTAATAAGGGCTCTGGACAGAAGTTTGAGTTTTTTCAAAATTTTCCTGTTTTTTTAGTTATTTATTTCTTTCAGGATTTAAATATTAAAAAAATAATAAAAAAAAGGTTAAACGACTAGAACGCATCAAATTTTTTCAAGTAGAGTCATAAAATTATCCTAGAAATGAATCCATAAAAAAAATTAAAAAAACTGAGAAATTATGTTTTTTGATACCCAGGTACGCGCGTGCCGCATTCCGCGTCTCCGCCCATGAAATCACATCTAGGATACTCCGATGGACATGAAATTTTTTTTGGTAGACAAGCACCACTAATTTGGGCTCCCGGCAGAAGTTTGAGTTTTTTCAAATTTTTCTGGTTTTTTTTTAGTTATTTATTTCTTTCAGGATTTAAATATTTAAAAAAATCTTAAAAAATAGGTTAAATGACTAGAACGCATCAAATTTTTTAAAGTAGAGTCATAAAATTATCCTAGAAATGAATCCATAAAAAAATGCAAAACTGAGAAATTATGGTTTTTGATACCCATAGACGTGTGCGCCGCGTTGGCGCGTCTCCGCTCATGAAATCACATCCAGGATGCTCTGATGGACATGAATTTTTTTCTGGTTGATAAGCATCACTAATATAGGTTCTGAGAAATTTTTTGATATTTTTTGAATTTATCCGTTTTTTTTAGTTATTTATAATATTTTCCAGGATTTAAATATTAAAAAAATCATAAAATATAGGTTACACGACCAGAACGCGTCTAATTTTTTCTTGCAGAGTGATAAAATTATCCTTGACATGAATCCATGAAAAAAACTCGTAAAATCTTTTTGATTTCAAATGCACAACGGAAGACTTGATTTTACAGAAAAACTGCATGGGTTCGTTTAAAAATCTGATTATCCAAAACCTGTTTACAACCCAATTTTTCAGAAAAAGAAATAAACATTGAATGCGCATTCCATACTATGATGAAACTCCTAAAGAAAGTTGTAAAGTCCAAAAACATATACAAATTATACAAATGTTCCATCGAGCTCAAAATGAAACATAAGAAAAATGTAATGAAATGTTTGTAAGCATTCAAGAATGCTACACCCAAAACCAGTCGTGTTCCTATCCATTCATCATCTCGATAAATCACGCTGCGCCACCTCCTCCACCTCGTCCTTTAACGCGATTCTTACTTGAAAAATTGTAATTGTAGCAACATTAGCATAAAAATGATAGTGAGAGTAAAAGGAAAGCAAATAATCCTATGAACCAAATTCCATAACAGAAATTGTGTCCAAAGGACTATATTTCACTTTTACTACCCATTCCACATTCCAAATTCTACACAGAATCAACATACATAATATGCTTCTTGTAAAGTAACGATATTAAGACTTAAAGTAAAAATACCGATTACTACTAAGTCTTTCTATCCATTCCAATGAGTATATGTAACTGTAACATTAACATTCCTTGTTACAAAACCAGTATCATCGTATCGGGTTTACCATATGGATCAATATCACATAATAAGCCCGTACGGTATTACCATATCACAATCATCATATCGGGTATACCATATGGATCAATATCACATACTAAGCCCTTACAGTATTACCATATCACAATCATCATATCGGGTATACCATATAGATCAATATCACATACTAAGCCCGTACGGTATTACCATATCACAATCATCATATCGGGCATACCATATGGATCAATATCACATACTAAGCCCGTACGGTTTTACCATATCACAATCAAGGTATCGTGTATACCATATGGATCAATATCACATACTAAGCCCGTACGGTATTACCATATCACAATCATCATATCGGGCATACCATATGGATCAATATCACATACTAAGCCCGTACGGTTTTACCATATCACAATCATGGTATCGGGTATACCATATGGATCAATATCACATACTAAGCCCGTACGGTATTACCATATCACAATCATCGTACGGTTATACCATATGGATCAATATCACATACTAAGCCCGTACGGTTTTACCATATCACAATCATCGTATCGGGTATACCATATGGATCAATATCACATACTAAGCCCGTACGGTATTACCATATCACAATTATCGTATCGGGTATACCATATGGATCAATATCACATCCAAAGCCCGTACGGTATTACCATATCACAATCATCGTGTTCCCTAGTAAGTTAGATAGAATTCTACTAAAGAACATAAACTACCTAAAGTTACACTAAATAACTCTCAAGTGCAACTTCAAGCCTCTTAGACTTCCAAACCACTCAAATCCTATCTATTACTTCCAAATTCATAAGAACTCCAAAGTCACTCCACTCACTTCCGAGTATAAAGTCACCAACCAAACATTAACTTCCGGAAGTTATTTCCCCTCTTAACCTCGATAAAAAATATCGTAATAAAATATAATTCATAAAATTACTAACTTCCATTTTAAACTCACCTTAGATTGTAAAATCCAAGCTTCCAAGATGCCGAGTTCAAAACCACGCGATCAATTCACAATCTTACAAATCAATTACACCTAACAATCATAATTTTCCGAAAATCGAACAACGATATCTAAATGGATAAAACGACAAAAAACCAAAAAATGGACCCTAGTAGTTCTCGGCCATACAAGGGAAAGGGGAGCTCGGGTTCGGTTTTCCGACTTTTATGCAATTTAGAGGTGTTTCGGGTTGGTTTCAGATACTTTGGAAGTTCGGGTTATCAATGGGTCACCGTATTTTAGGGTTTTACACAATAATCGATTTCCGAAAAATTAAGTAAAATACAAAATCATAGCAAACTAAACACCCTAATCTTGGTCAAGTGAGAGAAATTAACACGGAACGGGTTTTCAACTCAAACTTGATTTTAGTGTTTAGGGAAGTTTCTAAAATTGCATAAAATGACTTCCTCGATTGAAATCTTCAAGCTTCGGTGTGTGAATTTGAAGATTTCAATCTGAACCTCCATTAAAACACTATTCAAAACTTGAATTTAGAAACTTTTTCATACCTTGAGGCTTGTAGAAAATTGATGAAAACCTCGATTTCTAGGTTAGAATCGATCCTCGGGATGAGGGCTTTTCAACGCAACTGAAATTACGTCGATCCACCGAGTAAATAGGAAAAGCCAAGAGAGAGAGAGAGGGGGGGGGAGGGTTTCGGCCAAGGTAAGGGGAAGAGAAAGAAAAATGAATGAAGGGTTGACCAATTTGACTTTAAAAAGAAGGAGAAAATGAATAGTTGAATAAGATATTTTTAAGAAATTTGAAAATGACGATTATGTCCCTTTTTAAATGATTTAGTTTATAAAACGAAACCCGAAGATCTTAAATGAATCAAAAGGTGATTAATTATTATTAATTGGCCCATTAATAATTATTAATGTCACTGAAACTAATTTAAAGTGATGAAAGGATTAAAAAGGTTTTCGAATAAAAATAACTACTAAAATCGAAATTACTAAGTTTAAACTAAACTTAAATACTTTAATTAAAATAAAAAAAAAAATTTACCTCCAAAAGTAACAGGACGTTACAATCTACCTTCCTAAAAGGGCTTTTCGTCCCCGAAAAGTAGGCTCTCTACGTGGAAAGGTGAGGATACTTTGCTCGTATCTCGTCTTCACGTTCCCACGTAGCCTCCTCTGATACTTTGTTCTTCCACAACACTTTAACCAAGTTTATCGTTTTATTTCTCAACACCTTTTATTCCGTAGCTAGAATTTCAACTGGTACCTCCTCGTAAGATAGACTAGCATCCAGAGTCACTGGCTCATAATCAATAATATGCAAAGGGTCAGCCACATACTTCCTAAGCATAGACACATGGAACACATTATGAACTGCCGACAAGGCTGGTGGTAAAGCCAATCGATAAGCTACTGACCCAATCCAATCCAGGATCTCAAAGGGGCCTATAAATCGAGGGCTCAACTTGCCTTTCATCCCAAACCTCATCACATCTTTCATAGGTGCCACTTTCCGGAAAACGTGGTCACCAACTTCAAATTCAAGTGCACTACGCCTCCCATCAGCGTAACTCTTCTGTCTACTCTGAGCCACCCTCATCCTCTCTCTGATAAGAGCAATGGACTCACTAGTCATCTGCACTAACTTTGGTCCTAGAAGTTTCCTCTCACCAAATCCATTCCAATGAGCCGGTGATCTACACTTCCTACCGTAAAGTGCCTCAAAAGGTGCCATGTCAATGGTAGTCTGATAACTGTTGTTATAAGCAAACTCCACAAGATATAACTGAGTATACCAACTACCACCGAACTCTAGAGCACAAGCTCTCAGCATATCCTCCAGAATCTGGTTGACCCTCTCAGTCTGACCATCTGTCTGAGGATGAAAAGCAGTACTGAAATGTAGGCCAGTGCCCATAGCAGTATGCAGACTCTGCCAGAATTTCGAGACAAAGCGAGTGTCTTGATCTGAAACAATCCTGACTAGCACTCCATAAAGTCTGACAATCTCCTTCATGTACAACTGTTCCCATGTCTCAATAAGATAGGTTATCTTCCCTGGTATGAAATGTGCACTCTTAGTTAACCTGTCCACAATCACCCAAATGGTGTCATAACCCTTCGCGGTCCTCAGCAAGCCACTAATAAAGTCCATCGATATTTCTTCCCATTTCCACTCAGGTACGCTCAAAGGGTTAAGGTAACAAGGTGGACTCTTCCTCAAAGCCTTTACTTGCTGACAAATCAAACACTTACTAACAAAGTCAGCAACTTCACATTTCATCCCAGGCCACCAATAATGTTGTCTCAGGTCCCTGTACATCTTAGTACTACCTGGATGCACAGAAAAGATAGAACTGTGAGCCTCCTCCAACAGCTCTTTCTTGTAAGTCGATTCTAGAGGCACACACAGCCTTCTATGATACATCAAAGCATTATCAGTGGAGAAAGTAAAATTGCTAGGTAAATCGGACTCTGCCTCACGAAAACCCTCAGCCAAGTGATTTTCACCCCGCTGTGCATCTATCATCCTCTGTCTCAGAGTAGGGCCAACAATCAAACTTGCCAAACTCACAGTAACCTCAGCTGTAAGAAAGGCTATCTCAGCTCTTTCCATCTCCTATCTATGCCTCAGGGGAATAGTACTCAAAGTAGACAAGTGTGATGAATTTCGACTAAGTGCATCAGCAACTACATTGGCCTTTCCCGGATGATACTGTATATCACAGTCATAATCTTTCACCAGTTCTAGCCACTTCCTCTATCTCATATTCAGCTCTTTCTGGGTGAAAAAGTATTTGAGACTCTTGTGGTCGGTGAAAATCAGATTCTTTCACCATAATGTCTCCACATTTTCAAAGCATGTACCACCGTTGCTAGCTCCAAATCATGAGTCAGGTACTTTTTCTCATGCTCCTTTAACTGTCTCGAATCATAAGCTATTACTTTCCCATGCTGCATCAGTACACATCTCAGACCCTTCTTGGATGCATCAGTATACACTGTCAAACCCCCAGACTCATCAGGTGATACTAAAACTGGGGCAGATACAAGTCGTCTTTTAAGCTTCTCAAAGCTATTTTCACACTCATCAGTCCATACAAAATCAACCTCCTTTTTTGTCAAATGAGTCAAAGAGGATGCAATCTTGGAAAAATCTTGCACAAATCGTCTATAATAACCTGCAAGTCAAAGAAAACTCCGTATCTCAGCCACATTAGTAGGTCGGGGCCAACCACTAACGGCTTCCACCTTAGAACAAGGTAAGGGGAAGAGGTTTTAGCCAAGGTAAGGGGAAGAGAAAGAAAAATGAATGAAGGGTTGACCAATTTGACTTTAAAAAGAAGGAGAAAATGAATAGTTGAATGAGATATTTTTAAGAAATTAGAAAATGACGATTACGTCCCTTTTTAAATGATTTAGTTTATAAAATGAAACCCGAAGATCTTAAATGAATCAAAAGGTGATTAATAATTATTAATTGGCCCATTAATAATTATTAATGTCACCGAAACTAATTTAAAGTGATAAAAGGATTAAAAAGGTTTTCGAATAAAAATAACTACTAAAATTGAAATTACTAAGGTTTTCGGATGCGTTGGAAAGCTCTCGCCGAGACCTTGCTACCCATTCCACTCTTGGAGCGTTTCCAACTCTCTAAGGTAAGCCCTAGATTTCGAATTCTCATAGTATTTCCATGGAAATTGATTCAAGCTTTTGAGTTCTTGGCCAAAACTCTCATCCCCTTCCAATTTTGTTGTTGAATGTTGATGGAAAACTTATTGGGGAACTATTACTTGTCTTTCCCTTAACCCTAAACCCGAGTTTCAGTCGAAACCCTTCCCGTTTGAAATTTACCTTTTGCGGTTTGATTATGGGTTATTTATTATTGATATAATGTTTATTATAATTCAATTCAGAAAATTACATATTGTTCAAAAACCCTAATTATCGATACCCATTGAAATCGGGAATATCGAAATTGTTTGAAACCAACTCGAAATACATCTAAATTGCCTAAAAGCCGGCAAACCAAACCCGAGACCCACTTTTCATGGGGGGGCCGAGAACCTCATGTTGGGGTTTGTTGAGTTTTTCGTCGTTTTGTACGCTTAGATGTTGTTTGATCGTTATTTGGTAATTTATTGATTGTTAGATGTAATTCTAATTGTAGGTGGTTTGAACTTTTCTTGATCGCTCTATCGGAGGTTGGGAGCGAAATCATCTTTTACTAAGGTGAGAATAGTTAGGATTTAAAGTAACCTTAGAAAGCGAATAAGTATAATGATTTTTAGAAATTGAAACTAAGACTAAGATTCAAATCTAAGAATAGAGGGAAGTGAGCAAGTGCCCTAGGATTAGGAGCTAGTTCTTTGAGTGAGAACTTAGGAGTTCTTGAGGAAAACATTGAATCTTAGAAACTTCTAAGTTAGATTCGTTTCGAAACTTGATGGATCATTGGAAGTTAAAAGATCCAAACTTTTAGATAAAACGGTTAATAGAACCTCGGATTATATTGGAAGTTTAGAATCCTTGAAGGAATAGATTAATCGTTTAAGATAGGATCTACTTTTATTAATGTAGCGGAGTTCGATTTACATATCCTTCTTCCGAAATTTCCTATCTATTTACTTTATGTCTTTTACTTTATGCTTGTTTTGATTACTTTAGTATTCATATTTTACTTTTATTTACTTTTGCAAGCATATGCAATCATATCCATAACATCTCGCACCATAACATCTCGCATCATTGAGAAAGTGAGAAAGAAATGAAAGGGAGAATGATGGATCCTACGGGATAAACCACATTACCTTCATAGAAAAAGAAGAGAAAGTGATAAAGAAATGAAAGGGAGAATGATGGATCCTACGGGATAGACCACATTATCTTCATAGAAAAAGAAGAGAAAGTGAGAAAGAAATGAAAGGGAGAATGATGGATCCTACGGGATAGACCACATTACCTTCATAGAAAAAGAAGAGAAAGTGAGAAAGAAAAGGAGGGAGAATGTTGGATCCTACGAGAAGTCCACGTTACCTTCTTCATTCATAAGGGCGAATGTGGATCCTACGGGAAGTCCACGCTACCTTCATTCATGCATAAAGGGCGAATGCGAATCCTACGGGATGTTCTCATTACCTTCATGCATATGATCGATGGAAATATATATTATGGATAGAGAATCGAGATGTTATATCTAATCAATTTATTTATTTTTCTTAATTATGTTGTAACAAGTTAATGTATGAGAATTTGACTACGAGTGTTAGTAATATCATCCTTTGGAGATTATAGAATGAAATTACCTAGAGTTTGAAGAACTTTAGGATTGATTGTGTCAGATTGATTGGACACAAATCGGAATACGGTTTTGAGGTCTAACTTTACTTTTTATTCTTATTATTCTCACTGGGCTTAAATTTTTAGCTCATGATATTACAAAAATTTCAGGTAATGCCCTGGCTAAAGGTCGTGGGAGAAGAGATGGTGCTGCGTGATCGAGGGATGATGACCTTGAGATGGACTAGATTGATTTAAAGTCCATGGACTATGTTTTGTGAATTTTATACATATTTTGGGTTTGTACATTTGTAAATGGCTCTTAAGAGCTTTGCGTTTTACTTTTATGATGAAAATCTCTTTTGAACTCCTGGATAGGAACTTAATGTTCCTTGTGTTTTTAGATTTCAGAATTTAAGATGTAAACACGTTTTTGGCTAGCCAATTTTCATACATAACCATGCCAATTTTCTTAAAATATAAAGACTTCCGCTGTGTTTTCTAATTTAAATTATTTAAAAGTGTCGGGTCGTCACATGTATTCTCTTATTATCCAATTAAATCTCATTCCTTTTTCCTATAGCACTCGGCTATACATCAATTTCATTACATTTCTCTCTAGAAATGTACGTCTTAGATAATCTTTTCTATAGTTCTCTAAACTCTAGAAAACTAACTTTCATAAGCATAATCTCTTTAGGATGATAATACTAACACATGTAGTCTAAATCTCATCCATTAACTCGTTTAAACACATATAAGAAAAAGTAAATAAACTTTGCATAAACATAACATCTCGATTCTTTATTCATGATATATGTTTCCATCGATAATATGGATGAAGGTAATGAGGACATCCCGTAGGATTCGCATTCACCCTTTATGCATGAAGACAATGAAGACATTCCCTGTAGGGTTCACCATTCGACCTTATGAATGAAGAAGGTAATAAGGACATTCCCCGTAGGGTCCACCATTCTCCCCTCTTTTCTTTCTCACTTTCTTTTCTTTTTCTCTGAAGGTGATGCGGACATTCCCCGTAGGGTCCAACATTCTCCCTTATTTTCTTTCTCACTTTCTTTTCTTTTTCTCTGAAGGTGATGCGGACATTCCCCGTAGGGTCCAACATTCTCCCTTCTTTTCTTTCTCACTTTCTTTTCTTTTTTTCTGAAGGTGATGCAGACATTCCCCGTAGGGTCCAACATTCTCCTTTCTTTTCTTTCTCACTTTCTTTTCTTTTTCTCTGAAGGTGATGCAGACATTCCCCGTAGGGTTCAACATTCTCCCTTCTTTTCTTTTCATTTCAATGATGCGAGATGTATGGTGCAAGATGTTTGCGTATGCTCATAAAAGTAAATAACATCAATATGAATGGCGCATAAAGTAAAGGGTATAAAGTAAAGGACATAAGTAAAAGGATCATAGATGTCCTTATGCATAAAGTAAGGAATTCCGGAAGATCATTAAGTAGTTCGAACTTCCGATACTTTAATAAAAGTAAGATCCTATCTTAAACAAATGATCTTCACTTTCAAGGATTTGTAACTCCCAAATAAAATCCAAGGTTCTATTTTCAAGTTCCTTTAACCATTCTATCTAAAAGTTTGGATCCTTTAACTTCCAATGATCCATTTTTAATCTTCGAAACGATTCTAACTTAGAACTTCCTAAAGTTCAATGTTTCCCTCTAGAAACTCCAAAGTTTTCACTCAAAGAACTAGTTCCTAATCCTAAGGGCACTAGCTCACTTTGTTTTACTCTTAGATTCGAATCCTATTCTTAACCTCCGATTTTACAAACCGTTCTACTTATTCGGTTTCTAAAGTTACTTTAAATCCTATTTATTCTCACCTTAACCAAATTATATTTGCTCCAAATCTCCGAATGCAAGATCAATCAACGATCATAAATACCTACAATTTAAAAGTATATATAACGATCATTAATAAATCAAACATTGATCAATTTACATCTAAAAGCTCAAAACGACAAACAACCCCGGAAAACCTGTGACGACCCGACTCAATATGAAAATAAATAAGTAAATGATAAAAGAACTCATTTAATGTACAAACAAATCAGAGTAAAATCAATAAATGCGGAAGCCTTTTATTTAAATAACAAATAAATGATAAAACAAAACGTTTAAATGTGGCGCCAATTCAAATAATAAAATCCAAATAAATTGCATGAGTTTAAATAAAAGAAATTAAAATATCTCAAATATCAAAAGAAATGACTAATATGAAAAGTCAAAGGAGATGACGAAACAAATAAATCCTAAGGCCTCCATGTAGCACCATCCTCGTCATGCGCCTTGAGCTCCAAAATCATTATCGTTACCTGCAAAATTTAAATTTTTGCAGGGCATTCGAATACCGTGAGTTTTTAGCTCAGTAGATTGATTTCAACTTATATAAGTGAGCTAAATTGAAATCACAACAATTACAATAACTATTGGATACTAGTCCAAAACCCCAATTTCACATTTATAAGGATAGGTACTTAGCCTATTTATGTAGTAGGTACTTAGCCTATTTATTTAGTAGGTACTTAGCCTACAACAACTCCTTTAATCTTTATTTCAATTAAATTTGTATATATGTATCATAGTGGGGTATAGGGCCACTCATGATACGTGCCGTACTATGCGCTTGAAAATATGATCATAGTGGGGTATAGGGCCACTCATGATACGTGCCATAGACGCGCTCTACAAATTTAATATTTATTATGAATAGGTCCAACCCAAAATTGTAAATCCTAAAGGCTCTATTTATCACCTATTGACAAACCAAACATAATAATAATTAAATAATAATCAAAAGTCAAATAATCACATAACACACGTAGATATCTAATAAAAACATTTCCCAAGTCATACGAACAATCATAGGCAATTCAATCATTCAAAAAGAAATTCAATTTAACACTTTACGTAGTAATTAACCTACCTTATTAGCAAATCGAGCAAGCAATCGAACTCCAAACGATGCCAAATAAAATCCTAGAGGTGCCCAACACCTGTATTGACATTAATTAAAAGTCAATTTTATGAAAACCGGAGAAACGGGACGAAAACCGGCCCAAATTGACTAAAAATTTCCCCTGAACCGGTCTGGACCAGCTGAACCAGTCCAATTGGACCAGTCCAGCCGGTTCAACCTGGACCGGTTCTTCAACCTTCACTGTGGATCAGGAAACGCAGCAAGCTTGTTTTTTTTTTTTTTACGAACAGCAGCTTACCACGAACTCGCCCCACGTACGCTACGGATGATTTGTAACGAAGCACCCGACCCAAAACAACCTCAGATCTGTGAAGAAAACTCAAGAAACACGGCCAGAAACCGACGAGCTTGAACGGAAAACGGCGAGCTTTGAATCCGTTGGGAAAAAAATGAAAAAGAGTGAGAATTGCTTGGACTCGACGCGAAAACAATAATGAAACTCATACACAACGATTCCAACGAGTGTTACCTTTGAAACGATGAGTTAAAGGACGATTATCTGACTATTCCGGTGAGTTCTTTCGGAGTTCGAATCTGTACAAGAAGGCAGCCCAAAGATTTGAAATCGTTTCGAGATTAACAGGAAAACAACGATTAGATAAGAATGATCGTTACCTTGCAAGGAAACGAAACGAAATCCCGGCTGAAACGTGCGGCTGGCGAGAGAGAGTTCACGTGAAAGAAATAGTGAACTAGGGTTTGTGTGAATATATAAGTAGGTAAAAGACCAATTTGCCCTTATTTGAAATAAGAAGAGTTAAGGGCATAACCGGTATTTAGGTCATATCTTTTTACTCGGAACTCGGAATTGAGCGTAGTCAATTTCGTTGGATTCGTATCGACGTGACGGTTCGAGAAAACTAAAGATTACGTTGATTGGATCAAAAATGGGTGAAATGACTAAAATGACCCTAAGCGAAAAACCGGGTTGTTACAAAACCCAAAGGGTACTCATAGCCCCTCTAAGGAAAAATGGGTTTCGGGTTCGGTTTTTCGGCTTTTAGGCCCTTTAGAGGAGTTTCGAGTTGGTTTCAAGTAGTTTCGAAGTTCCCGATTTCAATGGGTATCGATGATTCGGGTTTTTGAACAATAAACGATTTCCCGAATTTAATTACAATAAACAATATATCAATGAAAATAAACCCCAAGTTCAACCCCGAAAGGTAAAATTCAAACGGGAAGGGCTTCGACTGAAACTCGGTTTTAGGGTTTAGGGAAAGTTTTCAAAAACACTTAAAACAACTCCCGTACTTAAAATCATCGAGTCCCTCGACAAGAAATCGAAGAATAAAAAAGAAAACTCCATTAAAACACTATTTGGAGCTTAGGGTTTGAAGTTTAACTTACCGAGAAGTCCTTAAAACCCGAGTGGAAAGCACGATTGTTAGGTGGAAAGGAATCCTAGGACCGAAGGCTTTTCGATGCAACCGAAATCGAGTCGATCCGTCGAGAAACGAAGAAAAACCAAAATCCCCCAAATCCCTCATGAAGCCCACGGCAATGGGAGAGAGAAATGAGAAGAAATAGTCAACTTTGGTAAAAAATGGTATATTTAAAGATGAAGGAAGAGTAATTTGGATATTTTTAAGAAATTGGAAATGACGGTTGCGTCCTTTAATGACTTTTGACTTATAAATCGAAACCCGAAGCTCTTAAATTAATCCAGAGGAATTATTGTAAGGGCCCGGGTTCGTAATTTATTTTTTATTAATTATTTGGAAGGTTATTTATTGAATTATTTGATTTTTGAAGGTTAACCATAGTTAGTTTAACCTTAGTTAACTTGAAAAAGGGCTAAACGGAAATTTCTTAATGAGTGGAGGACTAGTTAGCAAAGGAAAATTAGGAAAAGGACTTATAATAAAATTAAGAGGTGGGAGGACTTGAAGGCAATTTGAAGTGGTGGAAGGACATGAGAGCAATTAGAATTTTCTTAGTTAAATAATTGGATGTATAGATAGGAAAGTAGAAAAGAAAAAAAAAAAAAAAAAAAAAAAACAAACAAAATTTAGTTTTTCTTCCTCCTTCCACCGTCGCCCCCCCCAATTCTCTCTCAAATATTTTCCATCTTTTCCCATTAGCTTCTCTTGGATTCTTGGATCTTTTTGAAGGGGCTTTGCTTGATTCATGTTGGAATCATCTTTCTAGGAAGATTTACATACGAATTTGGTGGAAACTACTAAGGATCAAAGGTAAGCTCTCACCCTAGAAGTTCAAATTGCTTAGGTTTTCCATGGAGGTGTTGGAATTCATTTGTTTCATGTTTAAGGTTTAGTTACTTGTGGTCTCTTTATAAATTTCTGGAATTGGTGTGTTAATTATTGTTATGAACCTTATGTTTTAATTCTTAAGTTTCATTACAAAGGTAAAGGACAAAGTAGCTTGAAGTTTGCTTTACAAAACTCTATTAATGGAGGTTCTTGTAGTTTTTGTTATTCTTTGATTTTTTTTGGATTTCATGAACAATATTTTGAGTTTCTTATTTCTGGAAGTTAAGGGTAATATATGATTATAAAGTGTATGAAAAACAACTTGGAAAGGAAGAGAAATGATTTTTAATAAAAATCACAAAATTGGCAAAATAACTAGTTTTAAAGTTAACTAGTTTTGGGTGTTTCTTTGTTGTTTCTTAAGGGATTTAAATTCTGGAGCATTTGGGTGTTTATATACATATATTTAGCAAGGAAATCACTTTTGAACATCAATCCCTTGTATCTATCACATTTATTCTTTATTTGACCGAAAATGGCATTCCAAATTAACTAGTTTGGTGTTTTTTTTGTGTTTTTGTCATTAACCGGGTTCGGGGTTGATTGAGGTTGTATTGGCTGATTTATAATGTTAATATTAGCCTAAATATTTATGGGTTAACATGTTGTAGGCCAAAGACAAGCGGATACCCGTAGAATCAACTTTGAAGACAAGCGGATACCTGTTGAAAAGAATGTTTAATCCATCTAGTTGTCAAGTTTAGCTTGAGTTTGCTTTATTTTGGAATAACTTTATGTATATTATGTTTGTATATGATATGAATATTGTAGTCATGCATTTAAGGAATTCAAGCTTAAAGAGTACATGCATTGATGACAACTCAAGTTGCATTAAATGCACTCAAGATGTATTTATGACAACTCAAACTTCAAGTGTAGTAGCATTGATGACAACTCTAGATGCATTTATGACAACTCAAAGCTTCATTCAAGGGAAGTCAAAGCAATATCAAGACAAGCTTTAATGAAGATTTAAAAGCATAATTTAGAGTTCAAATATCAGTTTCAATTGTAATATTTGTATTTTAAGTTACAAATTAAATGGTGGCAGATGTAACTTAAGTTTTTGCTTTAAATTCGTAGGTTACATGCTAGGGACGTAATTGGGCTGTTATGGGAGCATTATGAACGAAATTGCATTGTATTTCAAGCGTATAAATAGGCCATGTATCAGCCAATGTAAGGGAGACTTGTAAGACTTGACAGATTCAAAAGATTGAATGAAATGTAGCATTTTTATGCACATTGAGAGCCTTGAGCCTCACCCTTTGTAATCTTGCTTTAGATTACATGTTTAGAAACATTCAAGAGGGGAGTGATCAACCAACTTGTGGAGTGTTTCGAGTCATGAGATGATGGAACGTAAAAGTTTGCCCGTTTCATGATTTTTAGATCACATAGGGCAATCTGTTTCTAGCCTTTCCTTATGGTTGAAATCGAATAGTTAGGGAGGGTTTGAATTCATGCTTCAAGGGTTCATGCTAAGTATAATAGCATCGGGTGTTTGAACTTGAAATTTGAGTTTGCCTTATCAGTATGATATTTTAAAACCGGTGCACCGAACTTTCTTTTTAGCATGCTTTTATGAAAACTCTGAACCGGCCGACGAGCCGATGAACTCTAATAACAGGTTTATTTTGTATTGTATTTGAGGTATGCACTTTACAAATACTACATGCCGAAATTTTTATTTTTATTTTTAATGAAAGTAACCATTTGTGAGTCAAACTTATACGCTTCCGCTACGTGCTCGCGTCCTAGCTTATTTAAAATAAGTCGGGTCGTCACAGTTGGTATCAGAGCCATTTGGCTCTAAGTCGTGTCTAGTATGAGTTAGTAGTTGAGCCAATCCAAAAGTCATCTCGCAAGTCAACGGTACCAGGTATGCCGATAAACCTGGTTAGTTAAGAATGTTTTGTTCTTTATTTATGTTATTTTGTTAAGCATAATTATATAAGCTTTATTTAATTGCATACATCTCCTTAGCTTACTCACGGGTTGAGTGGTGGTTTTGATATTCAGGATGCATCATGGTGTGGTACCTGGTAGGGGAAGAGGTGTAAACCCTCCGCGTGGTCGTGGGAAAGGTCGTGGGAGGAACTATGCTGGAGTTCCAGAGCCACCGCCACCGGCAGAGGGAGTTTATGGGGCAAATTTTATGAATGCCGGAAATCCGGAAAACCCTCAGGCTAATGTACCACCCGGAGGAGGAATGGTACCCCCGGTTATGCAAGATGGAAGTGGTACCACTACTGCAGCAAAAATGCTGAAGGAGTTCAGGAAACATGGTTTGAAAGAGTTTGATGGTACATCGACTGACCCGGAAGTAGCAGAAAGATGGATAGCGAAAGTAGAGAAGGCTTTCGGCTATATTGCTTGCCCAGAGGAGCTGAAGGTCCACTGTGGGACCTATTTACTGATTGATGACGCCATGAATTGGTGGGACTCTACCTCACAGTCCTTGGCTCCTACTGTACCAGTGACGTGGGAGAGATTCCGAGAGAAGTTTTTCGAGAAATATTATCCCGAGGACACCCGAGACAAGCTAGAGGTTGAGTTCTTCTCACTTAAGCAGGGGGACAGATCCGTTGTAGAGTATGAACGGGAGTTTGATAGATTATCCCGGTTTGCTACTGAGCACATAGCCACTCCTGAGAGTAAAAAGAAGCAGTTTATAGTTGGCTTGAGGGCTGAGATTCGAGGGCAAGTTCACACTTTACGGCCAGCTACCTATGCGGATGCCCTGGATTTTGCTTTGACCTTGGACATCGCCTCGACTGATAAGAAGGCGAAACAGGTGATAGTGGGACAGTCTTCTTCTGGAAAGAGGAAAGTGGATGAGTTTGTTTAGGGACGTGATTACCCACAACAGACTCGTGCCACTTATAACAGAGGTGGGGGCCCAGCGGTCCAACCGAGAAATCCAACGAATACTTTACCTTTCTGTCAGCTCTGTGCTGGGAATCATTCAGGGAAATGTTTTAAGCTTATCGAGCGTTTTAAGTGCGGTCAACCGGGACATATTGCAAACAGGTGTCCGGCCACGCAAGTTCCACCTCAGTAGGGTAGGCAGGTTCAGGGTCGGGGGCAAGGTCGGGGTCGAGGCCAGGCTGGGCCTGCTCCACAACAGCAGCAGAGACCTCCGCCCGCACCTCAGCCACGGTATGCTCAGCAGCAACAGGGACGGGTCTATGCTATGACTCGTGAGGATGCTGAGAATGCAGGTACTATGGTTACAGGTACATTAAATGTTTTTGGACACTCTGTTTATGTTTTATTTGACTCGGGGGCCAGTCATTCTTTCATTTCTGAGAATTTTGTGGAGCAAGCTGCCTTAGGGATGGAACCTTTGGGGTATGACTTGTGTGTGACAACTCCAATAGGGCGGTCTCTTGTTGTTAACCCGGTGGTGTATACTGAGGAGCTCAGTATATCGGGTTTTGATACTCGGGCTATGTTGATCGTGATGCCCTTATTAGACTATTATGTGATATTGGGAATGGATTGGTTGTCGATCCATCGTGCCACAATTGATTGTGAAAAGAAGAAAGTAGAGTTTGTGGGCCTAAGTGGAGACCGAGCTTATTTTCGGGGCTCCGAGGGTAAAGTGGCGCCAGTGGTGATATCGGCCTTACAGGCAAATGCCTTGATGCAAGAGGGCGCCTGGGGTTATTTGGCAAGTGTGATCGATACTTCAGTGGACGAAGTAAAAATGGGTACGGTGCCCATTGTGCGAGAATTTCCAGACGTCTTTCCGGATGAGCTACCTGGTCTTCCACCGGTGCGAGAGTTGGATTTTCGAATTGAGTTGCTTCCGTGAACGGCGCCACTATCTAAGGCACCGTATCGAATGGCACCGACAGAGTTGAAAGAACTCAAGGTGCAACTTCAGGGATTGCTTGATCTGGGATTTATCCGACCCAGCGTGTCACCCTGGGGCGCACCGGTGCTGTTCGTTAAGAAGAAAGATGGAACTTTGCGACTATGTATTGACTATCGTGAATTGAATCGGGTAACTGTGAAGAATAAATACCCTTTGCCTCGCATAGAAGATTTATTTGACCAGTTGAGAGGGGCTACGGTGTTTTCCAAGATTGACCTTCGGTCTGGGTACCATCAGTTGAGGATTGCCGATGAGGATATTTTAAAGACGGCTTTTCGTACTCGATATGGCCACTATGAGTTCGTGGTCATGTCGTTTGGTTTGACGAATGCGCCTGCTGCATTCATGGATCTTATGCATACGGTGTTCCGGCAATTCTTAGACCTTTTTGTCATTATTTTCATAGTTGACATCTTGGTCTATTCCAAGGATGAGGAGATGCATGCAATCCACCTTCAGAAGGTGTTATCGACGTTGAGAGCCGAAAAGCTTTACGCGAAATTCTCAAAATGTGAATTTTGGGTAAAGCAAATTGCTTTTTTGGGGCATGTAGTTTCAAGCGAAGGTATCTCGGTGGATCCCTCAAATGTAGAAGCAGTTAGTGGTTGGCCTCGACCAACTAGTGTACCCGAGATTCGGAGTTTTCTGGGATTAGCAGGATATTACCGGAGATTCGTTCAGGACTTTTCTAAAATTGCCGCCCCTTTAACTCAGTTGACTAGGAAGGGTGTGAAGTATGTGTGGTCAGAAGAGTGTGAACGAAGTTTCGAGGAATTAAAGCATAGGCTTATCACAGCTCCAGTTTTGACCTTGCCTGACCATTCAGGTGGTCTCACGGTGTATAGTGATGCATCATTACGAGGGATCGGGTGCGTACTCATGCAACATGGCAAGGTGATTGCATACGCATCCCGGCAACTAAAAGAGCATGAAAAGAGATATCCGGCACATGATCTTGAATTAGCAGCAGTGGTTCATGCTCTGAAAATTTGGCGCCACTACCTGTATGAGGAGAAAGTAACGATCTATAGTGATCACAAAAGTTTGAAATACTTCTTCACTCAAAAGGAGTTGAACATGAGGCAACGACGGTGGCTGGAATTGGTGAAAGACTATGATTGTGATATCCAGTACCACCCGGGCAAAGCTAATGTGGTTGCTGACGCTCTTAGTAGGAAGGCATCTCATACCGCAGCACTTTTGTCGCATCAAGTACGCCTTTGGTGGGAGATGGATAGGGCGGAGATTGCATATCTCACTAGTGAACTCGCAGCGAGTTTAGCCAGTCTCACGGTGGGCCCTACCCTTAGACAGCGAATGATTGAGGCTCAACGTGGTGAACCTCATTTGGCTTCAGGATTTGCGGAGGCGGAGTCTAGTTTACCTGGATATTTCACTTTCTCCTCAGATAACGCCCTATTGTACTGTAGACGCTTGTGTGTGCCCCTGAGCTCTACTTTTCGACAGGAGTTGTTAGATGAAGCTCATAATTCTATGTTCTCGGTGAATCCAGGTGGGAACAAGATGTATCAGGACTTGCGGCTACACTATTGGTGGCCAGGAATGAAGCGGGAAGTAGCGAAGTATGTTACGAAGTGTCTTGTTTGCCAACAAGTCAAAGCTCTTAAGCGATGTCCACCAGGTTGCTTCAGCCATTGAGTGTTCCAGAATGGAAGTGGGAGGAGATATTGATGGATTTCATTACCGGATTGCCTAGAACACTCAAGGGTTATGATACGATTTGGGTGATAGTAGACCGATTGACTAAGACAGCCCATTTTATTCCAGGGAAAATTACTTTTTCGGTAGAGGCATGGGCTCAGTTATATTTGAGGGAGATTGTACGTCTCCATGGTGTGCCTGTCAGGATTGTGTCTGATCGGGATACACGTTTTGTTTCCAAGTTCTGGCAGACATTACATGAGGCTATGGGAACCCGACTTGATTTCAGTACGGCTTTCCATCCTAAGAGCAATGGTCAAACTGAGTGGGTTAATCAGATTTTGGAAGATATGTTGAGGGCATGTATTATGGATTTCGGGGGTACCTGGGACACTCACTTGTATCTCGTGGAATTTGCGTATAATAATAGTTACCAGTCTTCGATTGAGATGGCTCCATTCGAGGCATTGTATGGAAGAAAGTGTCGTTCACCGGTTCACTAGGACGAAGTAGGAGAACGTAAATTGCTGGGATCGGAATTGGTGCAAACGACTCGTGAAAAGATTAGTTTGATTCGTGAGCGAATGCGAGTCGCTCAAAGCCGACAGAAGAGTTATGCGGATGTTCGGCGTAGTGCACTGGAGTTCACGATGGGGGATCATGTATTCCTCAAAGTTGCACCTATGAAAGGTGTAATGCGCTTTGGGAAGAGAGGAAAGCTTAGCCCACGTTTTATCGGACCATTCGAGATTTTGGACCGAGTTGGGAAGCTAGCTTATCGATTGGCTTTACCGCCTGCTCTTTCTGCTGTTCATAACGTTTTCCACGTGTCTATGCTTCGAAAATATGTAGCTGACCCGTCCCACGTTATTGATTTCCAGCCTATAGTGTTTGATGAGAACTTAACGTACGAGGAAACCCCTGTTGAGATTCTAGCAAGTAAGCAAAAGGTACTCAGAAACAAGACGATCAAATTGGTGAAAGTTTTGTGGCGGAATCAATTAACGGAAGAGGCTACGTGGGAACTCGAGGACACGATGAGGGAGCGTTATCCGTTCCTGTTTTCCGAGGCTTGATTTTGCGAGGACGCAAAATATTTAAGGTAGGGAGACTGTAAGGGCCCGGGTTCGTAATTTATTTTTTATTAATTATTTGGAAGGTTATTTATTGAATTATTTGATTTTTGAAGGTTAGACATAGTTAGTTTAACCTTAGTTAAGTTGAAAAAGGGCTAAACGGAAATTTCTTAATGAGTGGAGGACTAATTAGCAAAGGAAAATTAGGAAAAGGACTTAAAATAAAATTAAGAGGTGGGAGGACTTGAAGGCAATTTGAAGGGGTGGAAGGACATGAGAGCAATTAGAATTTTCTTAGTTAAATAATTGGATGTATAGATAGGAAAGTAGAAAAGAAAAAAAAAAAAAACAAACAAACAAAATTTAGTTTTTCTTCCTCCTTCCACCGTCGGCCCCCCCCCCCCATTCTCTCTCAAATATTTTCCATCTTTTCCCATTAGCTTCTCTTGGATTCTTGGATCTTTTTGAAGGGGCTTTGCTTGATTCATGTTGGAATCATCTTTCTAGGAAGATTTACATACGAATTTGGTGGAAACTACTAAGGATCAAAGGTAAGCTCTCACCCTAGAAGTTCAAATTGCTTAGGTTTTCCATGGAGGTGTTGGAATTCATTTGTTTGATGTTTAAGGTTTAGTTACTTGTGGTCTCTTTATAAATTTCTGGAATTGGTGAGTTAATTATTGTTATGAACCTTGTGTTTTATCTCTTAAGTTTCATTACAAAGGTAAAGGACAAAGTAGCTTGAAGTTTGCTTTACAAAACTCCATTAATGGAGGTTCTTGTAGTTTTTGTTATTCTTTGATTTTTTTTGGATTTCATGAACAATATTTTGAGTTTCTTATTTCTGGAAGTTAAGGGTAATATATGATTATAAAGTGTATGAAAAACAACTTGGAAAGGAAGAGAAATGATTTTTAATAAAAATCACAAAATTGGCAAAATAACTAGTTTTAAAGTTAACTAGTTTTGGGTGTTTCTTTGTTGTTTCTTAAGGGATTTAAATTCTGGAGCATTTGGGTGTTTATATACATATATTTAGCAAGGAAATCACTTTTGAACATCAATCCCTTGTATCTATCACATTTATTCTTTATTTGACCGAAAATGGCATTCCAAATTAACTAGTTTGGTGTTTTTTTTTGTGTTTTTGTCATTAACCGGGTTCGGGGTTGATTGTGGTTGTATTGGCTGATTTATAATGTTAATATTAGCCTAAATATTTATGGGTTAACATGTTGTAGGCCAAAGACAAGCGGATACCCGTAGAATCAACTTTGAAGGTGAGAACAAAAGAATCGGAAGGGTGATGTGTGTGGTGTTTCCGCTTCTCTTCAGTTATATTGGGAATGGAGTTGAGGTTATGCGTATTTGTGAATTATGGGATTGGCTGGTAATGTTTGGAAGAAAGTAAATTAACGAGAAGTAGTAATGTTTCCGACATTTGGTTAAAAGGCCAAAAAGCTAGATAGCCTAAACTAGAATCATTGTTTTGGCTAGTTGTTTATTTTAGCATGCCTATTTGCCTTACTATTATTATGTTCATAGCCCAAGAATGAGTTTCATATTTGGGGCCATGATTATGTATACTTGATACACCATATTTATGCTCGATTAATAGTTGTGAAGACGAACCATGTGAATATGCGAGACTTGAACATTATGTTAGCAAAGATTGTGTCATATGCCGGTTTTTGAAAAGTGGTTTTATTTATACTTGTTGATTCTAAGTCTTGTTATATAACTTTGTTGTTGAAAAGAATGTTTAATCCATCTCGTTTCATACATGCCACTCATGCATATCATATGAACTTAATGTGGCCATGGGGATGTAACCCGTGTAACGGTGTATGGGTGTTGGACGTTACACGTGGTTACCGTGGCAGGGAAGTGATGGAGCTCCGGTGAGCTATGTAAGAAAATGGCCCGGGTGCTAGTAAATGGAGATGGTTTAAAAACTGATATGAGCTACGGCTCAAGAAAGGATTGAAATGAATTATGGCGTAGTGAGACGCCGGGATTGTATTGGCAATGTTTATGGTATCAAAGAGAAAGGAAGTGATGGTATGACCAGTGGCTATTACCCGAACTTAAAGCATGTGTACTTCATTCATACTTGAGCATGTCATTATGTATCTTTGCTTTGTGACACGTCATTTCGCTTCACTATTCAAATTCTTCTTGTTTTCACTGAGTGTCATGCTCAAAGGTGCTCTATATCACCTTTCAGGTAATGCTCGGGGACGAGGGCGTGGAGCGGCAGGTGGTGCGCGTTGACTATGACGAGGTGGAGCTTTTGGATTGGATCTCCGGCACGTGAGCCTTTGTTTTGGAAGTTTAGTTGTCAAGTTTAGCTTGAGTTTGCTTTATTTTGGAATAACTTTATGTATATTATGTTTGTATGATATTTTAAAACCGGTGCACCGAACTTTCTTTTTAGCATGCTTTTATGAAAACTCTGAACCGGCCGACGAGCCGATGAACTCTAATAACAGGTTTATTTTGTATTGTATTTGAGGTATGCACTTTACAAATACTACATGCCGAAATTTTTATTTTTATTTTTAATGAAAGTAACCATTTGTGAGTCAAACTTATACGCTTCCGCTACGTGCTCGCGTCTAGCTTATTTAAAATAAGTCGGGTCGTCACAATTATTAATGTGATCGAATCGAAATTAAAGTATTAAAATGATTAAAAAGAACTTCAGGCGAAATTAACTACTAAATTCTAAATTAAAAAAATAATAATAAACTAAATACTTAAATTGAAATAAATAAATAAATAAATAACATTAAATAAAATAAAATAAAAATTTCACTTCAAAATTAACGGGACAATACATTATCATATTATTCCGGGATTTAATATTAATAAAATCATAAAATATAGGTTACACGACCAGAACGCGTCCAATTTTTCCTGGTAGAGTCATAAAATTATCCTAGACATGAATCCATGAAAAAAATCCGAAACGGAAGAGTAAATTGTTTTGATACCAGGGGACGCGAGAGCCGCATGGGCGCGTCTTCCGCCTATGAAATCACATCTAGGATGCTACGATGGACATGGAATTTTTTCTAGCGTAGAAGATCCGATGTTTCTGAGGATTGTTGCTGAAAAGAAACCTCCAACCGATTCTCCATATTTTACTCAATGTAAGTAAAGGGTTTTAATTTTCGAAAATAGCATGAATCTACATGTATTTTTTCACAAATTGCATGATGTTAATAGATCTTAAATAATCGCTAATTAGTTTACTAAATGAAATTCTACTAATTTAATAAAGTAATCCATTCAGTAATTGCTCCAAAACAAAGGTCGGGGGGGGGGGGGGGGTATTTTACTTTTCACCCTTTTCTTTTTTTTTTAGGTGACAATATCCAATTTTAATCCATTCAAGTTTGTCATCTATGATTGTAAATTTCAAAGAACATATATCACTTGATTGAAGTTTGTTTTCGTTGATTGACCCCCGATTTTCATAGGGATTTTAAAGATCTACAATATTAAACGGTTTAATTTGAATAATTTTTAAAATTGTGGGTCTTTGGTGGCTCCAAAAATTGATTCAAAAGAAGGTTAAACTTTGAGTGGTCATAATTTTGCGCTCGGTTATCCAAATAGGACGATTTTTTTTTCATTTCATGTAACTTTTTGAGATCTACACGCTGGATAGTCACCGAACGGCTGCTCGTCCACCCTTTGTCTAAAAAAAAACGTCCATTTTTCCCCTCCATTTCAATTCCTAAATATTTTGGCACAAAATTTCACCGTTTCTAGTTATCATATGTGAAATATAAATTATTTGGACGTTAGAAATATCCACGTTAAAATTACTATGTACAAATATTTAATAGATATAAGTCCTAAAATAGAGTGTCGTTGTAATAATATTTCTCATCGTTTGTGCTAATTGCTTGTATCGCAGCGGGTTGGCCCAACGAGAAGACGAGTATGAGCATGTATGTGTGTTGTCACGCACGGCGTTACCGCCTTGGCTTCGGCCAACGATTCCCGCCTCAGATTGCTGCCTCTCTTTAGCTACCTTTCTAGGGGTTGCGAGAAGAACAAAGGAGCCCATGTCGCGTTCCGCCCTTGTCCGTCGGGCGGGGTCCAGGCCCGCAACACATGTCCCTCCGACTCTCAAATGCGATGTGTTTCATATGTTTTGAGGTGCTTTGTTCCCCGACGTGTTGCCTAGAAAGAAAGAGCTTTCTCGTTCTCGACGGATGATGCGTTTTCGCCTATGAAATCACGTCTTGGATGCTCTGATAGACATGAAATTTTTCTAGTAGATAAGCATCACTAAGGAGGGCTTCCGGCAGAAGTTTGAATTTTTTAGAATTTTTCCTTTTTTTTAGTTATTTATCATTATTTCCAGGATTTAAATATTAAAAAATCATAAAAAAGAGGTTAAACGACCAGAACGCATCAAATTTTTTCTGGTAGAGTCATAAAATTATCCTAGACATGAATCCATCAAAAAAAATTCAAAACTGAGAAATTATGTTTTTTGACACCCGGGGACGCGCGCGCTGCTTCGGCGCGTCTCCGCCAATGAAATCACATCTAGGATGTTGTAAAGAAACCTCCAACCGATTCTCCATATATTACTCAATGTAAGTTTTAAATTTTTATTTTCAAATATTTAAAGCATGAATCTACATGTTTTTATCACAAATTGCATGATGTTAATAGATCTGTAATTAAGTGTTAATTAGTTTACTAAACAAAATTCCGCTAATTTAGTAAATCATCCCTTCAATTGGTATCAGAGCTAATTTTAATTAACATGCTAAATTTGTGATTTTTCGAAAATTTTGGTGGGTTGCATAAAAATCAATTTATGTATGTTTATATAAATTGTGAAGGTTTGCTAGTTGACTGTTTAGGTATTCTTGAGGCACTTAGGATTTTAAATTTTAGTAGAAAATTTGTAAACCCTAATTTTAGGGTATAGGAAAAATTTGTAATTTTTCCATACGAAAGGAGGTAAAAATCGGCTACAACAAGGGAGGAAGAGAAGACAAATTTTCTCCATCATCCATGATGTCCACGCCCAAAGGAGGAGAAAAGATGAGATATGGTAAGATAATTTTAAAATATTATCTTGTTATATCAATTTAAAAATCAAAGATTTAAGATAAGGAAATAATTTTTAAAGATTATCTAAATATTTTAAATTATGAATTTCAAATTGATATATGATTATATGGAAATTTTTATTTATTTTATTTTTCCAAATAATTAAAAGATAATTATTTTAAAAACAAGCATTTATGGAAATATTAAGGAGATAATATTTGCACCATAAATGACCATTCCCATGTCTACACCATGGAGGAGAGAGAAAATTGAAGACTCAAGTTCTACAATGGAAGATTTAAATTAAGCTGTAATTTTAATTTTCCGTTTTAGAAATAGTGCCAAGAATACCGGTCAGTTTAGCTATTTATTATTTAAATTGTTTATATGTATGATAAATAATATTCATGCATAAAAGTATATCATGTAGAAAATCCCACCATAGGTTGATTTTAATTAATTATACATACATGCATCATGATATAATATGTGTTATTATATACTAGTGTATGTGAAGCATGCTATAATTTTATTTTATAAATGTTATTATCAAAAATTATATAATTTTATTCTAATTGTTTTTAGAATTAAAAGCATGCTTATTTAGTTAAAATTCAAAAGTTAAATCTAGTTTAAAAGTTGAATAGAAACTAAATGAATTATTTGCAATATAGAATTATTATTTAAACAATTGGGCCAAAATCCATATAAGATAAACAAATAGAAACTTTTAATTAAGGGTTAATTAAAAATTAATAATTGAGATTTTGAATTGAATGGATCTATGACGAGAAATCTCTGCCCAAGCGATGAGGTTTCATAAAATTCCCTTAACACGGAGCGCCTCTAACTGGGAGCGATCTGGGAGAAAAGTTCAAATTAATAAATCGAAATTATTAAGACGGCTCATAATGTGATTAGTTTTAATTAGAAAAACTTGAACAATCTCTTTTATAAAATTAATCTAACCAATTTAAGAGTTAAAGTTGATTAGGTTAATTAAAACTTGGATTAATGAATTAGCCTGAATTAGTCTAAGTTATGAAACCCTAACTTGAAATATTAAGTGGGAGAAGGAAGCATGTCAATGTATCCTATGGTCTCCACTAATGGGCTCGAAATGTGAGATTTATACTGTAACATCCCGTTATTTTGTGATAAAATTTTTATTTATTTATTTTATTTTAATTTAAGCATTTAAAGTCGATTTTAGAATCGGTAATTTAGAAATTAGTAGTTTATTTCGGTTTAAATCTTTTTAAATTACCTTTTTAGTTTAATTTCGTTTTAATTGTATTAATAATTATTAACGGGCCAATTAATAATTATTAATCACCATTGGGATAGTTTAAGATCATCGGGTTTCGTTTTATAAGTCAAAAGTCATAAAAGGACGCAACCGTCATTTCCAATGTCTTAAAAAACTATCCAAACACTATTCACCTCTTATTAAATATCTCCTTTGACTTCATTTGACCAAAAATCACCATCTTCTTCTTCCTTTCTCTCCTCATTGCCGTGAGCCTCACCCCCCTTTTCCCAAATTTTTGGTTTTTGTTCGTTTGTCATCAGATCGCTTCGATTTTCGTTCCATTGGAAAGGTATCGGTCCTACGATTCATTTCCTCATTGCCGTGATATACGGAGTTCTCGGTAAGTAAATCTTGAAACCCTAAGCTCCAAATAGTGTTTTAATGGAGTTTTCTTTGATTTCCTTCGATTTGTTGTCGTGAAACTCGGTGTTTGTAATTACAGGAGTTGTTTTTACTAATTTTGGAAAGTTTCCCTAAACCCTAAAACCGAGTTTCAGTCGAAACCCTTCCCGTTTGAAATTTACCTTTTGGGATTTGATTATGGATTATGTATTGATGATATTTTGTTTATTGTATTTCAATTCAGGAAATTGCATTTTGTCCAAAAACCCGGTTAATCGTTACCCATTGAAAACTGGAATTTCCAAAGTACTTGAAATCAATCCAAAACACCTCTAAATTGTCTAAAAGCCCGAAAACCAAACTCGAGGCCTATTTTCCCTATCATGGCCGAGAGCATCCTTTGGGATATTAGGGGTTTTTCGTCGTTTTATGCCTTTAATTGTCAATCGATTGATGTATGTTTATTTATTAATTGTTAGATGTAATTATTTGTAGGTATTTATTGATTTTCCTTGCTTGATCGCTCTTCCGGAGGTTTGGAGCGAAGTTACATCTTCTAAGGTGAGAATAAATAGGATTTAAAGTAACTTTAGAAACCGAATAAGTAGAACGGTTTGTAAAATCGGAGGTTAAGAATAGGATTCGAATCTATGAGTAAAAGAAAGTGTGCTAGTGCCCTTAGGATTAAGAGCTAGTTCTTTGAGTGAAAACTTTAGAGTTTCTCGAGGGAAACATCGAACACTAGGGAGTTCTAAGTTAGAATCGTATCGGACCATAAAAATGGATCATGGGAAGTTAAAGGATCCAAACTTTTAGATGGATTGGTTAAAGAAACTCTAAAATAAAACTTTGGATTTTATTTGGAACTTTAGAATCCTTGGAAGTGTAGATTACTTAATTAAGAAAGAATCTACTTTATTTAATTATCGGGAGTTCGGTTTACTTATTGTTCTTCCGAAATTTCTGTTTATTTACTTTATGCACTTTACTTTAGGCACTTTATTTTATGCACTTTACTTTATGCAATGCACTTTATGAACGTTACTTTATGAACGGCACTTTATGCACTATACTTTTATTTTATGGATAATGAGATGAGAAAATATAAGGGAATAAATTCACTTACTTTCTCAGGTTCAATGGATGCCCAGACCTCATCACATTTATTAACATCTTGTTCAACAGAATTATCATCGTACCATTGCATAAGGTGCATGTGAAGGATATAAGTTGCAAAAAACATTTGCAATTCAGGATAAGATATCTCAATTGAAACAATGTATCCCGACTCCAAGGCAGAGATTGAATTTTGGTAGTCTCCTTCAATAATCAAAGCATTTGCTAACTGTGAATTGAAGTTACAAGACCATAGCTTCATTGACAATCTTATACCAATAAAAAAAAGTATTACTTTTGTTTTGCAAAAGCTATATGTATGTATTAGGTAGAGAAAGGAATGGAAAGTACTCATGAGCAGCAGAATTAGTAAGATGAAGACCCTTATAAAGAATTTGTTTCGATGAGGAATAGCACTAACAAGATGATAACATTGGCTCAATAAGCTGTAAGCTCGACACTTCAATTCCAAGCATTAAGGAATAGACTTTAATAGCAATTGCTGTGATAGAAGAATTAGTAAGACTCTGAAAGAATTGTAATGGAACAAACAAAAAAACACTTACATAACGCTCGAGATGGGGCTTGACATGATTAACAATGTGAGAATGAGTGAGGAGGAGGGTAGCAATGCGAACTTGAGTCTTGACCTCAACAACTGGAAAGAAGGATACATGACTTTGACATATGGCTTCCAGACACTTTATTGCCATTCCTATTTCCCCCTCCTTCTCATGGTAATCTGCCAGCCTCCACAATCAATCGCCCACTGCTTCTATCGGATCGATCTCAATTTCACTATTTTGGGGACTCCATTCCTTGTCGGGGAATCTCTCTACAAACGAGATTCATTTTTGGGGGGGAAAACCATTTTTATATCTCATGCTTTTAACATATCACCCAGTTTCATTCAAAATAACGTCAATATGAGTCTTCTCTCTAGAAACGAGATTCATTTTGGGTGAAAAAACCATTTTTATATCTAATGCTTTTAAAATTATTTTGTACCCAATTTCATTCAAAATAAAGTCAATATGAACATATTTGGGAAATTGGAAAATTTGACCTCCGAAAATCCAATCTAACATTTATTGACTCCCTCACCATTTTTATGATAATGTTTATGTTAGATACCTTCTTAAAATGTGAAAGTACATAAATACCCTTGAAGTTTAACTTCTTATACATTTAAGCAATTTATATTCCCTGTTTCATTATTATCATACATTTTTGCTTTTATCCTCAACACTCTATCTCTCTCAACTTTTATGTCATATAGCTTCAAGGGATTAATACTAAGATTCTTGTTTTGGTTGGATATGAGAATTTTTGAACAATCTCATATTCGAGATTGCCCATCATTGATTCGAGATTGGAATTTTTGTTCGAGATCTCGGTTTGAGATTCCGTTTTTTGCTTCAAGATTGGAATTGTCCGAGATCTCGGATAGGGATCCCCATTTTTGCTTCGAGATTGGTATTTTGGTATGAGATCTTGGATCGATATCGCCAATTTTGCTTCGAGATTGGAATTTTGGTTCAATATGAATTTTTTTTCTCTTAATTTTTTTCATTTTGCAAAATCGTGTTTGGTTTGAGGGTACTCGCGAAATCATGAAAGGTACTTGCAAAATCAGAACTCAAACTCGCAAAATTGATCAAGAATCGTTCACAACTCGTTGTTAAGGATTCACAAATCACGAGATATTTCTCGCACGGATGAGCACGTGAGGACACGTCCTGTCTTCTTGCGGTTGTGACTTCTTGAAACTGTTTAAAGATGATCAGAAGAGAATCGGTGTGATACCGGCCAAGGACCCTCCGACGATCAAGTTAGGTGAGAGTAAAAGGAGTGCGCCGCAAGTAATTATGGTTTTGGGATATGTGCACTTACTTGATTTGATAGGATTACGGCTCTTTTATACTTTCTTTGTTGTGGGCTTCCTTGACTGTGCTAGTTCAGGACTAGGCTTTAGTGGGCTTTTAACGACCCAGAGAGGATCGGCCCTAATGGGCCTTCATGTTAATATGTGGACCCGGCCTGCTTCTCCCTTGAGGAGGATATAGTTTCCCCCTATTTTTCTGGCTGCAAGGTTCAGCGTGGGAAATATAATATGTGTAGTCTGACGTCGTGGCATTTCGTATGATCAGTCATCATTCTGTTTGTTCGGATGGACGCGAATCTCAGGAGAATGGACCGTTGGGACTCGCAAGTTGTTGTGAGCTTCTTGACGATCTATTTCGTGAATTCGGATCATTGCGATTCCTCCCCACACATCACGGCGATCTGACACATGTCATCTTCTTTAAGTGTAATTTCCCTTCGACTCAGAGGCTCATTTTCCATTCCGAATACTCAAGTCTTCAGAAATCCCCTCGTCTCGCTAGGGACTTTTCGCCTCAAGCATTCTGTACTTCGAAGGTTTTCCCGTTCGATATTTGAGGTTAGTTTATGTGCCCTTACTTTATTTCCTTTCGAAATCATCTGCCATGGATAACTCTAAGAAGTCGACCTTGAGTAAGAGTCTTAGGACACATCAGGTTGTAGTGAGGGGAGATGATCTTGATTGTAGGTCTTTGAGAGACTGGATGTTGATTCTGGTCAATGTTTTCCCCTTTCTTTCTCCTCAAGAAACCGGTCCTTCTCCTTCGTCTAGGGGTGACCCAGAGGGGAATGGTCTTGTTTATGAGAAGGGGCCTTTGCTTGATAGGGATTCTATTTCCACGGTGAGTGGGTTAGGTTTGTTTTCTGAGATTGAGGGGGCGTTTGACATTGAAAACGTAGTCTCTTCTGCTCCTTTTCCTTTGGTTGGGGGAGGTTCTGCTTTGATGGCATCGGTAACCCTGGGGGTCGATCTAAACCTTTTGGCCAGTCTGTCGAGGCTATCCCCATTCAAAAAATTACAGCCAACCTATCGGGGTCATCAACCCTTCCTCCTATTGAACCCAAAGGCTCAAAAGGGAAAAGAGGAAGAAATCCTCGATGCGTGGGGCAACTGGGACTAGAGTAACCAATACCGTGGAGTCTCTTACCCCTTCCATTTCTGGATTTGAACCTGCGGTTGGGGCGTAGAAGACATGCTCCAAGTGTAAGAAAACGGACTCAGGGTCATCAGAAAACAAGCACCCCAAAGATTTTCCTTCTGTACTGACTCAAAAGGACTTGGATGATTTGTGGGACAAGTATGTTATTCCCTTGGAATTCGAGATGAGGGTCCCCACTACGTCGGACAGTGCCCATATCTCCCCAGGGGTAGGTTGGACCTCATTTTTTTTTAATATTCTTCACGTGCGGGGTGAGATTTCCCCTCCCTCCATTCTTAGCCAAACTCATTTATGGCTTCGAGAAATCCCTTGGTCAATTTACTCCAAACACCTTGCGGACCATAATTAGCCTTTTAGTCATGTGCTCTGGGTTGCACGTTGACTTGACCATAAGGATGGTCGCGCATTATTGGTGTCTTCGAACTAACTCTCAGGATAGAATGTCTTTCGTCCTTCAGCGCCGCAAGGTCGCTACTTGGTCGAAGAGCAGACTTCCAGCGATAAGAAATGGAAGGACAAGTGATTCTTCATTCGCGGCCTGATTTTTTTGGGGTAGCAGAATTCCCCTGCCTCGTGGCCGAAAACAGGTGAGGGATGGGTCCCTTCGATCCTTCATGTTCCTACTTAAGTTCCTTTTTCCCTGCTCTTTATGCAGCGGATCTTATATTTGTCTTGTTCTTGTTTCAGCGGCTGAGTATCTACAAAAGGGCGCTTCGTTGGCTGAACTAAAACGCTGCAAGGCTTTGGAGCAGTATGACCCATTTTATTGGGAGGAGTTTGTTCAGGAGGCTTGGATCGTATTTGCGAAGCTGTGGGGTTCCTCCTGCGAGATTTGTTTTTAACCCGCCTCGTAAGTGTTTTCGCTCTCTTTTCACTTTTATCGTGGGTCTTCCTTTTCATAAACTAATCCTTATTACACATTTTATTCAGGTCTTAGCCTCAGAATACCTTCCAAAGAGCTTATTCCTATTCCCACTTCTTCGGACCCCTTCTACTCTCATGTCTCTGTGCTGAACGCTAAGAAGCGGAAGAAAACTACAGAAGTTCCTCCTGGTGAGAAAGGGAAGGGCGTGGCGGAGCCTAGCCATGCCGCCACCAAGCGGGCTCGTCCTTTTGAAAGTTGACGGGGGGTAGCATACCTCACTGTGGATGAATCTGTTCCTATTTGGGGAGAAGATGTGAGGCTTAATGCTCTTGCTCTTGCGCTGAAGTGTGCTGATGAAATAGTGAAGAAAGGAGATGATTCTCCCTCAGGGGGTTTTGACTTTCCTTCTTCTGATTCTCAAGGGGAAGAACAAGATGCGTCCCCTATGTCTCAGGGTCGGGGTATCGCTAACCCTAGACCCCTACTGGCTCATATTCCTTCAGTTCCTGTTCCTGAGGTTGAGGCGGCTGCGCCAGTGTCACTTCTGCGCCTTCAACTTGGGTTCCTTCACTTGGAGGCGCTTTTCTGATGCTGAGGCCTATCGTTCCCCAAGGAGTGGAGTTTGATTCTCACTCCCTCTCAAAGAAGGATATCTTTTGACGCGCCTTTAATGATGTGGGGTACCTTCCTGACATGGGAAGGCTCGACTTGGCCCCTCTTATCAATTATACAAACGGGGGTGAGACGTTGGCAAACATCTGTCATCGTTTCCTGTTGGTTCGCTTGCGTAACCCTCTCTTCACCTATCCCCCTTTTTTAGTTTTTGAGAGTCTAACCTTTTCCGATTTGCAGGGAATGCAAACAGCATCCCAGAGCATCCTAAACCTAGAGGTGCTGCGACCAAAATTCCGCGAGTTAGAGCTTAAGAAGGCCGAACAGAAGGCTGAGCTGGGAAGGATTCGTGTCAACCAGTTTAATTATGCTACCTCATAGATTACTCACTTGAAGTCTCTCCTTCGGTCAGCAGAAGGGGAGAATGCGCAATTGAAGTCCGAGTTCGGCATCTCTTAGGAAGAAAACAGGGTCCTTCGAGAGAAGAACAATGAGTTTTCTGACTCCCTCCATGCCGTTGTGGCGGAGCGCTACTCGACCAAGAAGCTTTTCGACTTTAAGTCCGACGCAAAGGCCAAGGCGGAAAGGGATCTCCAGTTATGCGAAAGTTCCTTGGCAATGGCTAAAAGCGCATTGGACAATACAAAGCTGGAAATTGCTTCCATGAATTCCCAATTATCCGAGCTTCCTTCTCTGAGGGGTGAATACAAGACTTTGGAGGCCAAGCTAGCGCAGGCTGAAGGATTGGTTGTTGAGGCCTCTCTCCTTAGTATGGGAATTGGGAGAGACGCTATTAAGCTCCTGATGCCTGATGACCTTCAAAAATAGTTCAGCCCCATCTTTTATCATGATGTTGCCGAGATGAGAGACTAAATACTGGAAGAAGCTGGTAGGCTCCACCGTGCTTCCTCTCAGATCGAAGCCCTGTCTGGGGAAAATGATGATCTAGCGGATGGAGTGGACCTTGATAACGTCAATGATGTTGGTGCACCGGATGATCCCGTCGCTCCTTCTACTAAACAGCTCCCAGATTTGTCTTCCCCTTCTCATTCTCCCGTGGTTGTTTCAGACTGAATTTTACGTGTGAATCCCAAATTGTGGGACCCCAAGAACAATATTTCTTTTCGCGTGCTGCTTTGTTAACGTTGGTATGAATGATTTACTTCCATAACTCGTTTGGTGTCTTTCTATTCCAAGTTTCTCATCTTTTCTTTTGTGGCTTGACTGCTTCTGTGAAGGTTCCATGCCCAAGACTTTATCTAGAGGAAATGTTGGAGAGTTTGAGTGATTTTGATCTGCACCCCCGGTGAAAATGACTGGCTAGGCCAAAGCTTATGCCTTCAGGGAGGCTTAAAGTGCTTGGACGGACCAAGGCATGTGCCTCAGGAGAGGGTTTATAATGCTTGGACAGACCAAGACTTGTGCCTCTAGAGAGGGCTTATCGTGCTCAGCTAGGCCAAGGCTTATGCCTCCCGAGAGGGCTAAAAATGATGGCCTAGGCCAAGGCTTGTACCTCCGAAGAGGAATTAAGGTGTCTGGCTAGGCCAAGGCTTGCGCCTCTAGAGAGGGCTTAAGGTTCTTGGATGGACCAAGGCTTGTGCCACTGGAGAAGGCTTATTGTGCTCCGCTAGGCTAAGGCTTATGCGTCCGGAGAGGGCTAAAGGTGTTTGGCTAGGCCAAGGCTTTTGCCCCAAAAAGGGCTTATTGTGCTCAGTTAGGCCAAGGCTTATACCTCCGGAGAGGGCTGAAGATGCTTGGCTAGGCAAAGGCTTGTGCCTCCGGAAAGGGCTTAGCGTGCTTGGCTGGGCCAAGGCTTATGCCTCTGGAGAAGGCTTAAGGTGCTTGGACGGACCAAGGCTTGTGCCTCCGTAGAGGGCTTACCATGCTTGGCTGGGCCAAGGCTTATGCCTTCTGAGAGGGCTTAAATGGACGGACCAAGGCTTATGCCTCCGAAGAGGGCTTTTCGCTCATGAATCTTAAAAATAATATATATATATATATATATATATATATATATATATATATATCTCTTAGCATTTTACAAGATTCTCTTTCTTTCCTCTTTGGGGTGGTGAGGTTTATCTTTTCTGACATTTTCTCCCTGGGGGCTTCATTCTTCATCGTTGTCGATGATAATGCTCGGGGTTTTCCTTTTTCGCTTTGCTGATGCGAGTTGCTACCTGAGCGAATCGTTTTTCTCTGTGTACTTGTCAAGGAGGTTTTTTACGGCCTGCAGGAGGTCTCGTGTAGCTTCGAGTCGTTTTGATGGGCTATAACCGTTTATGCCTGCGAAGAGTTCTGTTTGTTATTTGAGAGCATGATTCTCTTCTTCCAACCTATCGAATTTCTCGTTCAATACCTTTATGATTTGATGGGCATTGATGAGCTCTCCCAAGCGATCTTCTTTTTAGTGCTCCCTTTATTCCTTTTTTGTGAGAGCCTGAGTCAATCTAAAGTTTTCGAACCTCAAACGTTTGTTTCCAGACTTCAAGACTCGCTTAGTTACCTTTGACGTGGCGGTTGATCTTTCCATTATCCTTGTAAGTGCAAAAAACCATTGTGTTTTCATGTGCCATTTCCATTTTATAATGGCTTCCTAGATGTATTTGGTCCGAAGGGCGAGGGACCTTCATTTAATTCAATGCCACTTGCTATTTCGAATAACTTGTCTTTTGAGGGGGGATGTGACTACATGAATGGTCGCATCAACTGGCCCTTAGATCCCATCAAGTCCCAATGAATTCGCCAATTAAATGAGGATTAACTACTTTAATAACCGGTTAGTCTACCTGTAGATTCACATACGCTGCCAGCTGTATCATTATGTGGGATGTCCGACATGTGTTCTGATCTTAATGACTGCTTGCTTCTTTAAATAGAAGGGGGGGGGATGAATACTTATGTCTTTCATTTGAAGCAGTTTCTGATATCCCTTCTCCTTTCTCACAAACCAACCCAGATCTTGGCGATCTTTTGGCTTCCATGGGCCAATCTGTCTTGTTCCTCTTTCATATTTGTCCATTTTTATGCGTGCCCTTTGAAGAGGAAACTTGGATGTGATCTTCTACGCTTGTTGGGTTGATCTCGGTTTACCTAGGTTCCTTGGGTATGATCCTCAACGCTTGTGACCCCCCTTAGGGCCTGTGGTTAGTTGGTCTTTCCACCCAATCGTTCCATTTAGGAACAAGTTGGAAGATCAGCGGTGGGTGGTTTCCTGAAGTTAGGGGGAAAATCATCGGGTGGTTGGTTCGTCCCCTCTGGGTCCTTTAAAACTGGCGTTTCAGGCAAGGCGGGTTTCCAGAGGTCACGTTGTGACGATCTGACTCCTTTTTAAACACTTAAAACATTACTCAGCGGCAGAAAACAATTTTACAAAAAATTCGCGTGGTTCCATTTATATTTTGAACATGCCAAAACCTGTTTACTATGTTCACATCTGAGAAAAATGGGAAATGCGCATTTCCTAAGTTTAAGAAAAACATAAACGACAACATAATAGGTTTTAACTCAAAACACTCCAAAAAAAGGCTAATTGCGACCAGGAAATTGCGATCAGGCGGTCGTTTTAAAGGTAAATGCGAGAAAAAAAAAGACCAAACCTGGCGTGGCAAAAAAGCTGGTCGTCCAGGACAATTGTGCTTCCACGTGGTCACCAAAATACGACCAAACGTATTTGGTCGTAAAAAAGTCAACATTTGGAAAAACGACCAGACAGTCGCATAAAATAGTGACCATCTGGTCGTAATTTAAGTTGTAGACAAGTGACAAGTTGGTCCATAAAAAGTGTGACCACATGGTCGTTTATATTGGTGACCAAATGGTCACCTTCTTAAGTGACCATTTGGTAATTTGAGCATCAGCCCAAGGCGACCATCTGGTCATATAAATTGCGACCAGATGGTCGTTTTATATTTTTAAAAATGCGACCATGTGGTCGCAAATGTAATTAATAATTTAATTAATATCTAATTTAATTGTTTAAATTAAATTATTTGATTTGTAAATATTATTATTTTTATTTAATTGTTTAAATTAAATTATTTAATTTGTAAATATTATTTTTATTTTATTTTATTTTATTTAAATTTATTTATTTATTTTAATTAAATAATTATTTATTTAAATTAAATAATAAAAAAATGGGATTGAAATAAAAATATATATAAATAAATTTCCAAAAGAATGTACTATACAAGAAAAGAAATCTAAACTACTACGGAGGAGCAGGGGGTGGTGGAGGCGGCGCCGAAGAAGATGAACCGGGATCTCGAGATGCAAAGAACGCTGTCAATACAGCTGCGACCTATGCCTGAACCTGGGCCTACACCTGAGCATGAACATCCGACTGAATCGCAGTGACTCGAGCATCGAAGTTGCTGCGCATATCGTCTAGCTAGGTGTGCAGCTGCTGAACCTCATCTCGCAGCTACTGCTCAGTCGGTGAAGGACCCGAACTCATGCTTGCTCCACTGCGCTAAAGCTGAGGCAAGTCGGCGTATAGTAGTCACCCGTACGAGCTGAGCCCAAGAATTGATCCATCAGGCCGAACCCCTCCAACAGCCTCCAAGAACGCCCCTCTATGGTCGTCCTGATTCGTTTGCTAGTCTGGTGTGGGCAACCGCTGACTCAACGACTCCTTGAAACGTTCCTAAACATTTAAAATACAGAAAATAAAATAGTTAATATGTAAGTTAGAGATTGCAGCTAATCGGGCGGGACAGGGCGACCGTGCTTCGCTTCCTACAAATATTAGAGATTGATGAAGAAAAAATAATAAATTAATAACTAATTGAAAAAAGAAAACAAGAAAAAAGTACGTAAAAAAAAAAACTTATGGTGGTGCTCGTCGTGGGTCCGGGCCTTGCCTGTGTGTTTAGTGGGATTCTTTTCGCGGTTGGCCTTATTCCTCCTCGACACTTCCTTGCCTTCTAGAGTTTTCAAGCTCGCGATAAGCTGCGTGTGGTCCTCCTCGCTAATCCACACTGGGCGGTTTGCTGCTTGCTATCTGTGCGGCAGGTAAATGAGGTCCTTGAATCGATCCTGGACATGATTGTCCCATAGGGGGAACAATCTACCATCCGTGATATCGGGATCGATAACAGGAAACTTGCCCTGAAAAAATTGAAATAAAAAATTGTAAGTAATAAAGTAATAAATTCATTTTCAAAATTTTCAATATTAATTAATTATAAAAATAAATTATGTTTTTTACCTTCCAATATCGTACATTCGACGTTTCTCCGTCGTTAGAATCTTCTGCCAGTGAAAAGCTCGCTGGGTAGAGGCATGCTCTGGAGGACCTCGCGAAACCGTTTTGAAACTGTTGTATGCGCCTGTACTCTGCAAAAACATAAAAAATATTGTGATATTAGAAACTATTAGTTAAAACAAAAACGAAAAAGCACTTTTAAAAATTTTTAAACATTTAAAAATTAAGTAATTAAAATAATAAAAAAAAATTACTTACGTATTCCCTTCAATCCGAAGGGTAGAGTCTGCGGCCCGAGGAGGCTGCGTGCCTGAAGTGGAGGATCCTGCTGGATCAGACTGTGATGCAGACCCTGATGCTCCTGCGGAAGCCGTGGCCTGGGAGTCCTGCGCCAATAACATTCAAGCATAACTTGATCTATTGTGTTTGTGAATTGTTTCGATTTTGAAATAAGAACAAGTTCTCTTATTTCAAGATATTAGATCATTGGAATAATCTTCTTCTTCTTGTATTCCATGGGTTTTACCTTATTGTTCATAGTTAGGATTTACATCTAGGGGTTCTTTGTGCTTTCAAAGGGTTTCTATTTCAATTTCCTAGGGTTTCATATCATCTAATACCAAATTTAGCAAGCAAATGATATGAAACCCTAGGAAATTGAAATAGAAACCCTTTGAAAGCACAAAGAACCCCTAGATGCAAATCCTAAAACCCCTATGAACAATAAGGTAAAACCCATGGAATACAAGAAGAAGAAGATTATTCCAATGATCTAATGTCTTGAAATAAGAGAACTTGTTCTTATTTCAAGATCGAAACAATTCACAAATACAATAGATCAAGTTATGCTTGAATGTTTCTAAAACATGCAACCTAGAACAAGGCTACAAAATGCAAGGTAAAATCAACCAAGCAATAAGAAAAACAAAACAATTTTCTATCATAATAATTCTTAATATTTAGGGTTACAAATGAGGCCTTTAAATAGGCAAAGAAACCCTAAAAATAACATGGAAATTCGGAATAAAGAAGAGAATAAAATCTGCCCAAAACTTGCCTTATATGGATTTGGCAGATTTTGGAGAAAATCTTTCCTAGAGAATAATATCTTTCCTAATTCTTTCCTAGCTAATAAACTGAATGTAAATGGCCTAAAACATATCTAAATACATCATAAATTCGTTGGAACCATATATGGAAAATCTGGGAACAAATATGGAAAGTGGTCCAAATAAGGAAAGTTTGCAAAAGTGATGCAACTTTCATAATTAGCTCTTCTCTTCAATTCTGATTGAATAAGTCTTCAATACTCTTCTTCATAATGAATTTGCCATAGATTAAAGTTCATCAAGTCCTCTTTGTAAGCCTCCATGCTCGTATCTTCGAAGCTTGTCTTGACTTTGCTAATGTAGGCTTGTAAATGGATATTCAATGTTTGTCATGAACTTTGATCTTGAGATTGATCCTTGAGTTATTTGTGACATTTCATGATTCATATAAGATCTCGTCTATTAATCGGATAGTTCAGGTAATAAACTTGAATCGCCTATGAAGCCAGGACAAACCTATCAGTGGTGCGCATATGCTTAGACTTGTTTATCTCAACAATTTGTAAATGATCAATCTTACGAACTCCACCTCGTCTGGTTGTCTCGAACCAAGTGCAGTTGAGCAGAACAATGTGTTTTAGTGTCGGACATGCTTATTGAATCTCATCAACTGTCATGTCAGGTTCTGTAAAAATCGGCAAATCGTTTATGTCGACACCTTCAAGTTAATTTTCAATAATGTTTTGCTTCGCTGGTCGAAACTGCTCTGCAATGTGTTGGTCAAAGTAGTTTGAACAAAATGTGGTAGTCTCTTACGTCAGATACGCACGACAGTAGATCCTTCTACTCTTGCTTTATTTTCGACCGTCTTTTTCAACCGACGTAAGTACCTGTGGGTAGGTAGAATGTGTAGAAAACATTTACATTTGATCACTGTACTTTATACGTGTACATTACAAATTAACTGTGCTTACCTTTCAAATGGGTACATCCAGCGGTTATGTACCGGACCCCCTAAGAATGCCTCGTATGGAAGATGCACTGGAAGATGCTCCATGGAGTTAAAAAAGCCAGGTGGGAACATTCATTCAAACATACAAATAATAATAGTGATCTCTGAATTCATTGAAGCGACAGTAGATTCAGTCATCTCTGCACATGTCAAGTCCCTGAAAAAAACACTCAACTGTGCAAGCGGTTCCCAATGTCTATTCTCTAGGAATGGCCTGAACACGACAAGCATCAATCATTGCATGAATACATGACAGTTGTGGCTTTTAATCCCAAACATGATATTTTTTCACTGTCTATACACCGACTCAAATTCGAAACGTATCCTTCTGGGAATTTGATGGATTTGATCCACTCAAATAATGTTTTCTTTTCATCCGTCATCAACATGTACTTTGCTTTTGCGTAATTATCATTGTCGTCAGGCTCTAACTCAGGACGGTGACATATCTCCCGTATATCATAATGTGTCTTCGGATTGTCCTTCGTTTTTCCAGGAACGTTCAAAATCGTATTGAAAATGTTGTCGAAGAAATTCTTCTCGATATGCATTACATCGAGATTGTGTCTAATCAGTAGATCTTCCCAATACGGTAGATCCCAAAAAATACTCTGTTTCTTCCAACCCGTGTTTTTCCCAGCAGTACTGTTTGCACTCTCTGCACCGTCCACTGTAATCTTCTACATCCCTATAGCATCTATACCGTGAAGAATCATCCTTCCACTATACATTGTCGGGGGGGGGTTTCTTTTCTTACTCGTCGATCCTTCTTCCAGTCACTGCCGTTTGAATGGAAAGTATGATTCAACGGTAAAAATCGACGGTGACAATCAAACCAACAAGTTTTCCGACCGTTTCTAAGATAAAATGCATCTGTGTCAAGCATGCAATGTGGACATGCGTATTTCCCCGCGTACTCCATCCTTTAAGAGGAGGAGATTTAGGTTCACACAATTAACTACACTGACTAAGGAAAGCAATAACAAAAGCTAAACACATACTAAAAAATGTATATGAAAGCAATTAAAGATCAACATACCTGACAACATTGAATATGCAGGGAAATCACTGATCGTCCAGATTAACGCGGCGTGTATCAAGAAATTTTGTTTCTTCGAAATATCGTACGTCACTACAAAAAAACTGTCAAAATACGACCAGAAATTTGCGACCAAAAAAAGTGGTGGTTTTTTGGTGACTACCTGGTCACTTTCTTTGAAAGTTGACTCTAAGTGACCATCTGGTCACTTTTTTTGCGACCAGATTGCGACTAAAAGCAGAAGTAGTCATAAAAAATGACGCAAAATTATGGCGCGAAAGAAGCGACCAATTGGTCACCTAAAAAAACGACCAGCTGGTCGCATTTTTGTGACTAAAATATGCCTTGGTAGCAAAAAATGGCGCGTGATTTTGGAGGGAAAAAAGCTACCAAGTGGTCACAATTAAAAGTGACTACCTTGTCGCAATTTTTGTGACATTTATTGAGCAGTGGTAGCTTAAAATTGGAGGGAAAAAAGCTACCAAGTGGTCACAATTGAAAGTGACTAACTGGTCGTAATTTTTGTGACCTTTATTGAGCAGTGGTAGCTGAAAATTTTGGCGGGAATTAAGCTACCACGTGGTCACATTAAGAAGTGACCGGATGGTCGCAAATTCTGTGATTTTATGTGACCAATAATTTATAAAAAATTTGGTGGGATAAAAGCTACCAACTGGTCACCAAAAAAGTGACCATCTGGTCGTAAATTCTGACTTGATGTGACTCTGGGCAATGAGGAAAATGGCGGGAAAATACGACCATATGGTAGCAAAAATACTACCATCTGGTCGTAAATAAGCAGAAGAGTCCATTATAAAATCCCTCCACCTATTGTTTTTTAGCATTATGAAAAAAGAAAATGAGAGAGTGGATGTATGTTCGTTTGATAGACGGGTATTTGAACGATGAGTTCGTGGCCGGGGTTGAACAGTTTGTTGAGTTTTGCATGACAACTGTCTATTATGAAAAGTATGGTGGAAAGCTACGTTGCCCGTGCAGGAAATGCGACAATAGGAGAATCATACCGGTTACAGAGTTGAAGGTGCATCTTTATAGTCGGGGGTTTGTGCAGAATTATTATCACTGGGTGTTTCAGGGGGAAACACAAGAAATGTTCGACGCTGCATTACAGGAATCGAGACGATACGAAGGTAGCAGCTCGAATGTAGAGGTTGTTGACGAAGAACGGAATGTTGAACAACAGTATAGTCAGATGCAGGAAATGATACTTGATGGTGCGGGGTATGGGGGCAATGAAAATTTCCGTGAAAGTTTAAACATAGACGAAGATGAACGGGTTATAGAAGAGGAAATGAATCCGGATGCACGAAAGATGCACGAGATGCTAAAGACAGCCAGCCGACCATTGTACGATGGGTGTGAGGTAAGTCAACTTGCTGCTGCTACAGAACTTTTAAATATAAAGGTACAGTACAACATACCCGGTAGAGGATTTGATGCGATTGCATTGTGGTTTCGTCGATGCGCTCCAAAAGAAAATAATATGCCCCACAGTTTGTACGACACGAAAAAGCTAGTGGAGGGACTTGGATTACCCGTGGAGAAAATAGATTCGTGTCAAAACGGATGCATGATTTACTGGGATGTGGATAAGGACCTGCATCATTGCAAATTCTGTTTTCTTCCAAGATACAAACAAGGGAAACGCAGCCTGATTCGGAACGCCCGCATGTTCTATTTATCGCTGACCCCACGTCTGCAACGGTTGTATGCATCGGATGTGACAGCCTCGCACATGAGATGGCATCACGAGCATTCACAGGATGAAGGTGTTATGAGACATCCCTCAGATGCTGTGGTATGGAAGCATTTAAATAATTGTCATCCGGATTTTACACAAGATCCGAGAAACGTCAGATTGGGCTTATGCACAGATGGCTTCAACCCGTTCGGGGCATCCGGGGCACAATATTCAGTTTTGCCAGTCATGGTAACCCCGTATAACTTGCCTCCCTCGATGTGCATGCGAGACCCGGTGATTTTTCTAACAGTGATCGTACCTAAGATTGATCATTTACAAATCGTTAAGGTAAACAAGTCTAAGCATATGCGCACCGCTGATAGGTTCGTCCTGGCTTCACAGGCGATTCAAGTTTATTACCTGAACTATCTGATTAATAGACGAGATCTGACAGATTGGTTAGTTGTTTGTAAAGTTAAACCACGCCAGGTAGAAGAAAAATTGTCCGAGAAAGACGACCATGCAGAGGAAGCTGTTGCTTTTCAAGAAGATGAGATAAGATCTCGTGCAATCGACGATGGTCAGAATGCAAGTACTGTTCGTCCTTTGAACGATGGAACGATAACATTGCATGGTGATGATGATACAAATGCTTCCACTTCTCACGCACGTGACATTGATGCTAAATTTATTCAAGACGATGAATCTGATGAAGAAACAGAAGAGGAAGAAGAAGAAGAAGACTTTATGTGACGGACTTCTTGGAGACGATGATGAATGCGATATTTCGTTAACTTGATTATTCAATGTGTGTATGTGTTTATTAATTAAAACTATTTCTTTTAACGAATGATTAAAATATATATATATATATATATATATATATATATATTAATATTTGCGACCACATGGTCAAATATTTGGACAGAATCATCATCATCTTCATATTCAATATGCTCACTTTTAAACATCACTTTCTTTTCCTTGATTGGATATTGGATTTCAGAAGCACTATGATAAAAAATAACATGGAAACTAGAGTTCCCTTCATATCTAAATATTAGAAAGTAACCCAATTTAACAGAGTAAAACTGCACAAAGTAACCGAATTAAAAAATATATATATATATTAATATTTGCGACCATGTGGTCGCAATTTCACACAAAAAGTGACCACATTGTAGTAATTTTGAAGGGAAAGGCGACCAAATGGTCGTATTTTTGGAAAAGTATAATTATATATTTTTTTAAAATATAAGTGAAATTGCGACCATATGGTCGCAAATATGAGCGGTAAATTTAAATTTTCATGAAATTTCTGGCGGTGAATTTAAAGATTACGACCATCTTGTCGCAATATTTGGCGGTGAATTTCATTATTGCGACCAAATGGTCGCAATTATTTATGGGACTCGTGATATGACAGCTATTCTGGATCATGGCAAAGTGGCGACCAGATGGTCGCTTTTCCAAGAAATGCTACCATATGGTCGCAAATATCTCAAGAAATGCGACCATTTGATCGTATTTTCCTCAGCACGCGCGACCTTTAGTTTCTGGTCATGATTACATATTTGCGACCATTTCGTCGCAAAATCTGATTTAAAATCAGATCCCTTTTCCTTTCCCCCGTTTCTTTTCTTCCTTTCTCTTTTTCTTTCTCCCTTTTCTTTCTTTTCTCTCTTTCCCCCGTTCCGTTCCCCGTTCTTTTTTCCCCGTTCCTGTTCCCCGTTCCTACTCTAAATCTAAACACCCTAAACCTCCAATCCCGGTTTCTATTACGAGGTTAGTTTCGTATCCGTTTTAAGTTATTTTTAGTTAGTTTTAGTTTAAGTTTATGTTTAAATTTAATTAGTTTAGTTTAATGTTGTTAATTTCATTAATTTTAGTTTAATTAATCTAATTTAGTTTAATTAAGTACTTAGTTTACTTAAGGTTAATTAATCTAATTTCGTTTACTTTAATTAATTGATACATTTTAGTTCAACCAATCTAATTTTAATTTAGTTTAATTTAATTAATTTGTTTAGTTAAGTTTAGTTTTTATTAATTAATGTTAGTTTAATTTAATTAATTTCTTTTGTTAAGTTTAGTTTTTATTAATTAATGTTAGTTAAATTTAATTAATGTTAGTTTAATTTAATTAATTTTAGTTTAATTTAATCTAATAGTTGAAATCTTCATTACTTAGTTTACTTTAATTAATTTCTTAGTTTAGTTTATTTTAGTTTTAATTAATTAATGTTAGTTTAATTTAATTAATTTTAGTTCAATTAATCTAATTTATTTTAATTCTTCATTACTTAATTAAGTTCAATTTAATTAATTTTAGTTCAATTAATCTAATTTTAATTTACTTTAATTCAAATTAACTAATTAGTTTATTTTAAATTATTTACTTAATTTATGTTAGTTTAATTTAATTAATTTTAGTTCAATTAATCTAATTTATTTTAATTCTTCATTACTTAATTTAGTTAAATTTAATTAATTTTAGTTCAATTAATCTAATTTTAATTTACTTTATTTCAAATTTATTAATTAGTTTATTTTAAATTATTTACTTAATTTATGTTAGTTTAATTTAATTAATTTTAGTTCAATTAATCTAATTTATTTTAATTCTTCATTACTTAATTTAGTTAAATTTAATTAATTTTAGTTCAATTAATCTAATTTTAATTTACTTTAATTCAAATTAATTAATTAGTTTATTTTAAATTATTTACTTAATTTATGTTAGTTTAATTTAATTAATTTTAGTTCAATTAATCTAATTTATTTTAATTCTTCATTACTTAATTTAGTTAAATTTAATTAATTTTAGTTCAATTAATCTAATTTTAATTTACTTTAATTCAAATTAATTAATTAGTTTATTTTAAATTATTTACTTAATTTATGTTAGTTTAATTTAATTAATTTTAGTTCAATTAATCTAATTTATTTTAATTCTTCATTACTTAATTTAATTTATTTTAATTAATTTTAGTTCAATTAATCTAATTTTAATTTACTTTAATTCAAATTAATTAATTAGTTTATTTTAAATTATTTACTTAATTTATGTTAGTTTAATTTAATTAATTTTAGTTCAATTAATCTAATTTATTTTAATTCTTCATTACATAATTTAGGTTAATTTAATGAATTTTAGTTCAATTAATATAATTTTAATTTACTTTAATTCAAATTAATTAATTAGTTTATTTTAAATTATTTACTTAATTTATGTTAGTTTAATTTACATTATTTCATTAATTAATTAATTAATTAATTAATTTATTTCAATATTTTACTTATGTAATAAGTATTAAATTAGTTTAGTTTGGTTGTAGGATTATGGCGGGCAGACGACGTCCTCCCCAGTCAGACGAGCATGATGACGCGGGTGACGAGGCGTCTCCGCAGACGCCTACTGCCGCTGCCCCTGATGCGGACCTGACTACAGAGGAGTTGGACTTCCTCTTAAATTACGAGACGGGACTTGCTGCCACGCTCGATGATGCAGTCCCTGAGACCGAGTCTACGACACCACGACTGCCGCAGGACTCCCTGGCCACGACTTACGGCTTAGCGTCCGGGTCTGCATCAGGGTCGGATCCAGTTGGCCCCTCCACTTCATGCACGCATTGAAGGGGATATGTAAGTAATTTTGTTTATTATTTTAATTACTTAATTTTTAAACCTTTAAACTTTTTTCAAAGTGTTTTTTTTTCCCGTTAACTAATAGTTTCTAATAGCACAATAATTTTTATGATTTTGCAGAGTACAGCCACATACAACCGTTTCAAAACAGTTTTGCGAGGTCCTCATGAGCATGCCTCTACCCAGCGACCTTCGCTGGCAGAAGATTCCGACGACGGAGAAACGTCGGATGTACGACAATTGGAAGGTAAAAAACATCATTTATTTTCATAATTAATTAATTTTGAAATTTATAGAAATAAATTTATTACTTTAACAATTTTTATTTCAATTTTTTCAAGGCAAGTTTCCTGTTATCGATCCCGATATCACGGACGGTAGATTGTTCCCTCTATGGGACAGTCACGTCCAGGATCGATTCAAGGACCTCATGTACCGGGCGTGTAGAAAGCAAGCAGCAAACCGCCCCGTGTGGATGAGCCCAGAGGACCACGCGCGGCTTCTCGCGAGCTTGAGCACTCCTGAGGGCAAGGCAGTGTCAAGCAGGAATAAGGCCAACCGCGCGAAGAATCCCACCAAACACACAGCGGGGGCCCGGACACACGACGAGCCCCATCGTCGATTGGTAAGTTTTTTTTTTATCGTTTTCTTACTTACGTACTTTTTTCTCGTTTTCTTTTTTCAATTAGTTATTAATTTATTATTTTTTATTCTTCAATCTTTAATTTTTTAGGAAGCGAAGCACGGGCGCCCCGTCCCGCCCGATGAGCTGCACCGCGTTCTTCACACGAAGAAGGACGGGACGTTCGTCGACGATAAGGCAAAAGCAGTTCAGGTATTTAATAATTTTTTCAATTATTATTTTTTCTTTAAAATTTTTCCTACCTTACATATTAACTATTTTATTTTCTGAATTTTAAATGTTTAGGAACGTATCACGGAGTCCTTCAGTCAGCGGTTGCCCACACTAGACTCGCAACCGACTCAGGAGGACCGTAGAGAGGCGTTCTTGGAGGCTGCTGGAGGGGTTCGGCCTGATGGATCAGTTCCTGGGCTCGGCTCGTACGGACGACACCCTTACGCAGATGTGCCCCGGCCTCAGCGGAGTGGAGCGAGCACTAGCTCCGGCCCTTCTCCAATTGAGCAGCAGCTAGACGCTATGCGCGAGGACTTCGTTTCTCGAGTGGCTGCGATTGAGGCTGACATGCAGACACGAGTCGAGGCCCAGGTCGCAGCAGCTTTGGCCGCATACTTCAGATCCCTATGCGGCGGACCTTCATCATCGACGCCTCCTCCGCCACCCCCTGCCCCTCCGCAGTAGTTCTAGGATGCCTTCCTCTGTATAAAACCTTTTTTGAACATTTGATATATATATTTTTTATTTTAATTCCAATTTTTTGTTATTAAATTTTAATATTAATTAAATAAATAATTAATAATTAATTAACTAATTAACTAATTATTGAAATTTAAATTTTTAAAAAAATTCTTAAATGCGACCATATGGTCACTTTTTACGCGACCATCTGGTCGTATTTTGACTGAGTCTAAAAGTGACCATTTGGTCACATAAAATACGACCATTTGGTCACTTTTGTATGTGACCAAATGGTCACTTATCTTCAACATAAATTACGACCAGATGGTCACTTTTTAGACGACCATCTGGTCGTATTTTGACTGAGTCTAAAAGTGACTATTTGGTCACAGAAAATACGACCATTTGGTCACTTATCTTCAAGATAAATTACGACTGGTCACTTTTTAGGTGACCAGCTGGTCGTATTTTCAAAAGGTTGACTTTTTGGCGACCAAACATTTATGGTCGTATATTTGTGACTATCCAGTCACACAAATTCTGGACCGACCAGCTTTTTGGCCACCACTTATTTTGTCGCTTTTTTGGTCGCATTATAGACAAAAAACGACCATTTGGTCACAATTTCATGGTCACAAATTGACAGTTTTTTTGTAGTGCGTCATAACACCGTCAGTCCACAACCTTTTCAACTCTACAATAATTGGTTGCAAATACACATCCAGTTTCTGTTTTGGACTTTTCGGCCCAGGTATGATCACTGTTAGAAAAATCACTGGGTCTCGCATGCACATCGAAGGAGGCAAGTTATACGGGGTTACCATGACTGGCCAAACTGAATATTGTGCCCCGGATGCCCCGAACGGGTTAAAGCCATCCGTGCAGAAGCCCAATCTGACGTTTCTCGGATCTTGTGCAAATTCTGGTTGACAATTATTTAAATGCTTCCATGCTGCAGCATCTGAGGGATGTCTCATAACACCTTCATCCTGTGAATGCTCGTGATGCCATCTCATATGTGAGGCTGTCACATCCGATGCATACAACCTTTGCAGACGTCGGGTCCGTGGTAAATAGAACATGCTGGCGTACGGAATGAGGTTGCATTTCCCTTGTTTATATCTTGGAAGAAAACATAATTTGCAGTGATGCAGGTCCTCATCCACATCCTAGTAAAGCATGCATCCGTTCCGACAATAATCTATTTTCTCTATGGATAATCCAAGTCCCTCCACTATCTTTTTTCGTGTCGTACAAACTGTTGGGCATAATATTTTCTTCTGGAGCGCATCGCCGAAACCACGATGCAATCGAATCAAATCCTCTAGCAGGTGTGTTGTACTGCGCCTTTATATTTAAAAGTTCTGTAGCAGCAGCAAGTTGACTTACCTCACACCCATCGTACAATGGTCGACTGGCTGTCTTTAGCATCTCGTGCATCTTACGTGCTTCCGGATTCATTTCCTCTTCAACAACCCGTTCATCTTCGTCTACGTTAAAAATTTCAAGGAAATTTTCATTGCCCCCATACCCCGTAACATCAAGTATCATTTGCTGCATCAGACTATACTGTTGTTCTTCATTCCATTCTTCAGCAACAACCTCTACATTCGAGCTGCTACCTTCATATCATCTCGATTCATGTAATGCAGTGTCAAACATTTCCTTTGTTTCCCCTTGAAACACCCAGTGGTAACATTTACGACCACAGGGTCACTTATTTCCCGCCATTTTTCTCACTACCCCAGGTCACATCAAGTCACAACATTTACGACCACAGGGTCACTTATTTTAGTGACCACTTGGTAGCTTTTCTCCCACCAAATTGTTTATCTACCACTGGTCACTAAAAATCACAACATTTGCGACCATCTGGTCACTTAACAATGTGACCACCTGGTAGCTTATTTCCCACCAAATTTCTAAGCTACCACTGGTCACTAAAGGTCACCAAAAGTGCGACCATGTGGTCACTTCAAAATGTGACCACATTGTAGCTTATTTCCCGTCAAATGTTTAAGCTACCACTTGTCACTAAAGGTCACCAAAATTGCGACCATATAGTCACTTTTAATTGTGACCACTTGGTAGCCTTTCTCCCTCCAAATTTATGCGTCCTTTTTTGCTACTAAATGATAACTCTTGTCACAAAATTGCGACCACATGGTCGTAATTTTGTAGTGACCATATGGTCACTTTCTTCAAGCCAAAAATTCACGCCATTTTTTATGACTAATTCTTTTCTTGGTCGCAATTTGGTCTCAAAAAAGTGACCATATGGTCGTTTCAAGTCAAACTTCATATATACTACCAGAGTGGTCACCAAAAAAAAACTACCCAATACTTTGGTCGCAATTGAACAATTTTTTTTATAGTGAAACAACGTTCTTCCGAGCTTAGGACACCAACTATACAAATATACAAATAACCAAAAGGACTAGCATTTCACAATGCTACAATCCATATCTGAAGCTCATCGCACGGTCAGTCAAACGGCACCACGACTTCTACCTTAACCTCTTCCATGAGGTGTACCTGTAAAAATTGTATTGTAGCAATATTAGCATAAAGCTAGTGAAAGTAAAATGAAATCAAGTGTATTTATGGACCGAAGTCCTTATCAGAAATAATGTCCAACAACTTTGTTGCGTGACTACTTCCGATTAAGCATTCAATCACCAATTACTGAGCACAACTATATTAAAGCTACACATGCATTTACATTCAGAACCAGATACGCAAGGAAGTAAACACGAAAGGCACAGTTAAATTCAATTCTAACTACCATTTTACATTCACTACCCCCATTGTCACCTTACGTAAAATATCGCTATAGTCACTGTAATTACCACAGTCACCATTGTAACCATTTATACATTGTCACCATTGTCACATTGTCACCATTACACTGTAACGACATAATTTTTCGTAAAATCTTTCAAAACAAATGCGCAGCGAAAAAACTTGATTTTACAGAAAAACGGCATGGGTTCGTTTAAAATTTGTATAAACCAAAACATGTTTACATCCCAATTTTCAGAAAAAGCAATAAACCTGGAATGCGCATTCCATATCATGATGAAACTTCTAAAGAAAGTTTTAAAGTCCAAAGTATATACAAATGCTCCATCGAGCTCAAAAATGAAACATAATAAAACGTTATGCAATGTTCATGAGCATTCAAGAATGCTACACCAAAAATTAGTTGCGTTCCTATCCATTCATTATCTCGATCGGTCACGCGGCGCCACCTCCTTTACCTCGTCCTCTACCACAAGTCTTACCTGAAAAATTGTAATTGTAGCAACATTAGCATAAAAATGCTAGTGAGAGTAAAATGAAAGCAAGTAATCCTATGAACAACATTCCATGTAAGAAATTGTGTCCAAGGCCTAGGTTTCACTTTTACTACCCATTCCACATAACAAATTCCGCGTATAATCAACATACATAATATACTTCCTGAAAAGTAACGATACCAAGACTTAAAGTAAAAGTACTCGTTATTACTAAGTCTTACTATACAAATCTAAAGATTATGTAATGGCATTACTAACTATCTTTATTACCCAATCAGTTTCATCGTATCATAATACCGTATGGACCGAAGTCGACATACCACGTGCCATATCACAAATCATCGCACCATGATACCGTATGGAGCATATCAACATACTATCATGTGCCGTATCACATATCATCGCACCATGATACCGTATGGAGCGTATCAACATACTATCATGTGCCGTATCACATATCATCGCACCATGATACCGTATGGAGCGTATCAACATACTATCATGTGCCGTATCACATATCATAGCACCATGATACTGTATGGAGCGTATCAACATACTATCATGTTCCGTATCACAAGTACCGTATAGAATCCATCCAGCTCCATAGTAAGTTAGATAAAGATCCACTAAACTACTAAAGAACATACCCGCTTGAATTACACGAGTCAATACTCAAGTGTAATTTCTAAGCCACTTTGACTCCCAAATCACTTAAAGTTCTTTGTTCATTCACTTTCATCTAAAGTCTCCAAATCATCTTACAAGACTTCCAAACCACTCATATTTCCTCTTTTACTTCCAAAACCATAAGTACACCAAAACCACTCTACTCACATCCGAGTTTAAAGTCTCGAACCAAGTATAACTTCCGGAAGTTAGTTCCCCTCTTAACCTCGATAAACAATAATGTAATGAAACATAATTCATAAAATTACTAACTTCCATTTTAAACTCACCTTAGATGTGAAATCCAAGCTTCCGAAGTGCCGGAGTCAAAGTCACGCAATCGATCACAAACCTACATATCAAATACACCTAACAATCAATAATTATCCGAAAATCGAGCATACGACATCTAAACGCATAAAACGACGAAAACACGGTGAAAGAGCCTAGGCATGCTCTCGGCCCTACAAGGAATAAAGGGCTCGGGTTCAGTTTTCCGGCTTTTATGCACTTTAGAGGCGTTTCGGGTTGATTTAGGATACTTTGAAAACCGAGATATCAATGGGTCACCATATTTTAGGGTTTCATAATAATCGATTTCCGAAAAATTAAGTAAAACGTAAAATCATAGCAAACTAAACACCCTAATCTTGATCAAGTGAGAGAAATTAACACGGGACGGGTTTTCAACTCAAACTTGATTTTAGGGTTTAGGGAAGTTTCTAAAATTGCATAAAACGACTTGCTCGATTGAAATCTTCATGTTTCTCGGCAAGAAATCGATGATTCCAATCTCGGACTCCATTAAAACATTATTCAAAGCTTGAATTTAGAAACTTTGTCATACCATGAGGCCTTTAGAAAACGGACGAAAACCTCGATTGCTAGGTTAGAAATGATCCTTGGACCAAGAGCTTTTCAACGGACATAAAATTACGGCGATCCACCGAGTAACGGAGAAAAGCCAAAGAGAGAGGGAGGAGGGGGGGTCTCTCGGCCTCAATGGAGAAAAAGAGAAAAGATGAAATGAAATTTTTCTTGACCAAATTGACTTTTAAAGATGAGGGAGATGAATAGTGATTTTTTTAAGAAATTGAAAAATGACGTATACGTCCCTTTTAAATGATTCGATTAAAAATACGAAACCCGAAGATCTTAAAATAATCTAAAGGTGATTAATAATTATTAATTGGCCTGTTAATAATTATTAATGTCACCGAAACTAATTTAAAGTAATAAAAGGATTGAAAAGACTTTCGAACGATAATAACTACTAAAATCGAATTTACTAAGTTTAAACTAAACTTAAATACTTTATTTAAAATAAAAAAAATTTACCTCCAAAAGTAACGGGACGTTACATTCTACCCTCCTAAAAGAGCTTTTCGTCCCCGAAAAGTAGGCTCCTTATGTGAAAAGGTGAGGGTACTTTGCTCGCATATCGTCCTCACGTTCCCACGTAGCTTCCTCTGAAACTTGATTATCCCAAAGAACTTTAACCAAGTTTATAGTTTTATTCCTCAGCACCTTTAGTTCTGTAGCAAGAATTTCAACTGGTACCTCCTCATAAGATAAACCAGCATCCAATGTAATTGGCTCATAATCAATAATGTGTGAAGGGTCGGCCACATATTTCGTGAGCATGGACACATGGAACACATTATGTACTGCTGCAAGGCCGGTGGCAAGGCCAATCGATAAGCAACAGACCCAATTCGATCCAGGATCTCGAAGGGGCCTATAAATCAAGGGCTCAACTTGCCTTTCTTCCCAAATCTCATCACACCTTTCATAGGTGCCATTTTCAGGAATACGTGGTCACCAACTTCAAACTCAAGTGCACTACGCCTCTCATCAGCGTAACTTTTCTGTCTACTCTGAGCCACTCTCATCCTCTCTCTAATAAGAGCAATGGACTCACTAGTCATCTGTACTAACTCTGTCCCCAGAAGTTTCCTCTCATCAACTTCATCCCAATGAGCCGATTATCTGCACTTCCTACCGTAAAGTGCCTCAAAAGGTGCCATGTCGATGGTAGTCTGATAACTGTTGTTATAAGCAAACGCAACAAGATACAACTGAGTATCCCAACTGCCACCGAACTGTAGAGCACAAGCTCTCAGCATATCCTCCAGAATCGGGTTCTCGGTCTGACCATCTGTTTGAGGATGAAAAGTAGTACTGAAATCTAAGCCAGTGCCCATAGCAGTATGCAGACTCTGCCAGAATTACGTGACAAAACGGGTGTCTCGATCTGAAACAATCCTGACTGGCACTCTATGAAGTCTGACAATCTCCTTCATATACAACTGTGCCCATGTCTCCACAGGATAGGTTATCTTCCCTGGTATGAAATGTGCACTCTTAGTCAACCTATCCACAATCACCCAAATGGTGCCATAACCCTTCGCAGTCCTCGGCAAGCCACTAATAAAGTCCATCGATATTTCTTCCCATTTCCACTCAGGCACGCTCAAAGGGTTAAGGTAACCAGGTGGACTCTTCCTCAAAGCCTTCACTTGCTGACAAATCAAACACTTACTAATAAAGTCAGCTACTTCACGTTTCATCCCAGGCCACCAATAATGCTGTCTCAGGTCCCTGTACATCTTAGTACTACCTGGATGCATAGAAAATATAGAACTGTGAGCCTCCTCTAACAGCTCTTTGCTATAAGTTGATTCTAGAGGCACACACAGCCTCCTACGATACATCAAAGCATTATCAGTGGATAAAGTAAAATGGCTAGGTAAATCAGACTCTGCCTCACGAAAACCCTCAGCCAAGTGCTTTTCACCCCGCTGTGCATCTATCATCCTCTGTCTCAGGGTAGGGCCAACAGTTAAACTTGCCAAACTCACAGTAACCTCAGTTGTAAGAAAGGCTATCTCAGCTCTTTTCATCTCCCATCTAAGCCTCAGTGGAATAGTATTCAAAGCAGATACGTGGGATGACTTTCGACTAAGTGCATCAGCAACTACATTGGCCTTACCCGGATGATACTGTATGTCACAGTCATAATCTTTCACAAGTTCTAGCCACCTCCTCTGTCTCATATTTAAATCTTTCTGGGTGAAAAAGTATTTGAGACTCTTATGATCGGTGAAAATCAGAATCTTTTCACCATACAAGTAATGTCTCCAAATTTTCAATGCATGTACCAATGCTGCTAGCTCCAAATCATGAGTCGGGTACTTTTTCTCATGCTCCTTTAACTGTTGAGAAGCATAAGCTATTACCTTCCCATGCTGCATCAATAGACTCATCAGGTGATACTAAAACTGGGGTCGATACAAGTCGTCTTTTAAGCTCCTCAAAGCTATTTTCACACTCATCAGTCCACACAAAATCAACCCATTTTTTGTCAAATAAGTCAAAAAGGATGCAATCTTGGAAAAATCTTGCACAAATCGTCTATAATAACCTGCAAGTCCAAGAAAACTTCGTATCTCAGCCACATTAGTAGGTCGGGGCCACCCACTAACGGCTTCCACCTTAGAAGGATCAACAGAAATCCCTTTACTAGATACTACATGTCCAAGGAAAGCCACTTCCTTCAACCAGAATTCACATTTAGAGAACTTTGCATACAACTGATGAGCTCTCAAAGTCGATAACACCTTCTCTAAATTTATAGCATGTAACTCCTCACTCCTCGAATAAACAAGATATCATCAATAAACACTATCACAAAGGAGTCAATGAACCTCTTGAACACTTTATGCATCAGGTCCATAAAGACTGCAGGAGCATTAGTCAAGCCAAAAGACATGACAACAAACTCATAATGACCATATCGTGTCCTGAAGGCAGTCTTGGGAATATCCTCATCTCTAATTCTCAACTGATGAAATCCTGATCGAAGATCTATCTACGAAAAGACAGTAGCTCCCCTCAGCTGGTCAAACAAGTCCTCTATCCTGGGCAAAGGATAATTGTTTTTCACTGTGACCCGGTTTAGCTCTCTATAATCAATACACAATCTCATGGAGCCATCTTTCTTCCTTACAAACAATACCGGAGCTCCCCAAGGTGATACACTTGGGCGTATAAACCCCAAGTCTAAAAGTTCTTGCAACTGCCTTTTCAATTCTTTCAGTTCAGCTGGTGTCATACGGTAAGGTGCCTTGGACAATGGAACGGTCCGAGGAATCACCTCAATCTGGAAGTCTAACTCCCTTACTGGTGGCAAACCAGGTAACTCATCAGGGAAGACATCAATGAAATCTCTCACAATAGGTACAAAAGCTAAGGTAGTCACACTAACAGACGTGTCCACTACACTAGCTAAGTAACCCCAAGCACCGTCACTCAAAAGTGCTCTAGCCTGGATCACCGAGATAACTGCAAGTGTCACTCTACCTCGGGTCCCATGAAATCGAAAATTAGTCCCACATGGACAAACAAAGTCTACCACATTCTCGCTACAACCGATGTTGGCGTGGTTGGCTGACAGGCAATCCATACCCAAAATAATATCAAAGTCAAACATCGGCATCACAATCAACATAGCATGCATAAAGCAACCCATAATACATAAATCATCAGTATAAACCACTATATCCACAATCACAGATTTTCCGAGCGAAGTAGTAACATGTAACTCATGTCCTAACGGCTCAGAATCAAAGGCAGCAGACTCGACAAACTCAGCAGAAATAAATGAGTGACTAGCCCCAGAATCAAATAATACCAGAGCAGAGTGCCCTAATACCGATAAAGTACCTGTAACAACAGTACCAGATGCCTCAGCATCCTCTCGAGTAATGGCAAAGACACGTGCCTGCTGTCGTGTCTGAGGCTGTGCCTAAACTGTCGGTGGTGCTCTCTGCCGCAAAAGTAACGGGACGTTACATACTAAGTTTAAACTAAACTTAAATACTTTATTTAAAATAAAAAAAATTTACCTCCAAAAGTAACGGGACGTTACATACACATTGTCACCAAAGTCACCATTGTCACCATTTACATATTGTCACCATTGTCACCTCGTTTCTATCCTATCTCCTAAGCACGTAGGATATTTACTAGGAGATAACCTAAGCATACTAGATCTAACACTTCCTGTTTCCTTTGGAACCTCGACTTCAAACTGTCACTTACCATCTCAACCATCAAGTCTATCAACCATCCAAATTCACACTTTTATCACCAAAGCTCGAGTGCAACCAATGACGAGAGCATCGTCTAAATGCACTTTCCTTAGTCAAATACTCTTCCACCATTACTTTCTTTCTAAACAACCACAACCCTCTACCTCGAAGTAATTAAATCGCCAAGTAATCCAGACCATTAAAACACTGAAGCTCATTTAAACTCACCTCTAGGATGCATAGGAGAAACACCGCTCGTTAGGTGCGTGAACGGTCGCTCGTGGATCAAACCTACAAGAAAAGTATATGACTAAGCGTATTAATTTTCAAACCATGAATGAATAACTACTAGCTAGATTAAACGTCAAAATGTTCCCAGAAACACTATGGAGTTTTCAGAGAAGGCAAGGAAAAAGTATCGTGTTCCGATTTCCGATTATTATTCAAAGAAAAACAACTTTAAAAAATAAAAACTCAACTTACAGAACCCTTGGTTTGGAATATTTCAAAGGGCTCGATTTTTCCATTCGACTCGGGTTTAGATCAAAGACAACAACCTCAACCAAAATGATTTTCCCTAACTAGAAATCACCAACAAAACACGAGTAAAACAAATTGAGGTTTGCATGCAAGATCAAGAAAAAGAAAACCCAAAAACCCATTTTTCTTTTACCTCTTTTCTTCAAGATCTGGAATAGATCGGCTCGATTGATGGGATGAAAAGAAAGCTTGCGTCGAGATCTTACTATCAGGACGAGAATCAATACAATCGATCGAGAAATGGCGACAGAATCCCGACTTTTCTCTTTTTCTCTTGCTCACGGATGGGGTGGGTTTTGGTTTCCTTTTCTCTTTTGTTTTTTCCTTGCAAAAATGTATTTTAAACCTATATATATGTATTTGGTAAATTACCATAATGCGCCTCCTTCTATTTCCTTAGTAAAACTTGTTACGGGTACTCGGTATTTCACGTTTCTAATTCCAATTCACCTTAACTACTTCTAACCTAACTTAAAATTATTTAACGATCAATAATGGGCCCGCTAATAAATGGTATTACACTCGGTTATATTTAAATGTTGTAACAAAAATTACTTAACGATCGAACTCGAGCCTAAAACTAAAATACTAAATTAAACTGCGGCTAAACTTGGGCGAAAGAAAGGTCTCTCTCGAATAGATGGCCCTTCATCACCCGCATCAGTTTCGACGAGTCTTTCGAAGTGGAGGTTTCTCACCTTCCGCTGTTAGAATTCTTTTCAAGTCCCACAGTCGGTGCAATCCCCCTTACTTCCACCTCATTGCCCTTGACCCATTATCCGTAGATTTTGCTTTCATGCGTAGGTCTTGTATTTCCTTTAGGCTGAGTTCCCGACTTGTGGGTTTAAGCCTTAATTGTTTGTTGTGAAATAAAAGTTACATATTTGTGTACCTCATAACCTTTATTTATCTTTTGTTTCCCACACTAGGACTATTTATTGTGTGTATTTGCGATACAGTCCACCTTCACGTGTTTGCCTAATAGATTAGGGCTTCGAATGCTTAGCCTAGTGGACTAGGGCTTTGGTCCGCGAGGGACTTAGACATTTTGTAGGAAAAAGCTACATATATATTAATATCGTAAATAGAGCCTGTTCGACTAATTTACATTGTTTTCTCCCTATTTCAAACTCGATAAATTTTTAAATGTAGCTCATTCCAAGCCCTCGAAATGGGTTGGCCGTGGTCTTCCAGGCGATAGGTTCCTGGCCTAACTTATTCGATAATTCTGTATGGTCCTTCCCAGTTCGAACCTAACTTTCCTGCTCCGGGTTCCTGTGTATTACGGAACACTTTCCTCGGGATGAAGTCGTTGACCCTGAAGTTCCGATGCTTCACTCTTTTGTTGAAGTATTTGGCCAACTTCTTCTGATAGCTTGCGAGGCAAATTAACGCTTGTTCCCTTTTTTTGTCGGCAAGGACTAAGCCTTCTACAATCATGGTGTTATTTTTATTTCGAAAATTGAACTTCTAGAGGTAGGGATTATCATCTCCATGGGAATGATAGCCTCTGCCCCGAAAGCCATGGCGAAATGAGTCTCGCCGATGGGGGTTCTCAGGGTTGTTCGATATGCCCATAGGACCCTGGGCAATTCATCTACCCAGTTTTCCTTCGCTCGCTCTAACTTCTTCTTGAGTGAATCCATGATGATCTTGTTTAAAGATTTAGCCTGCCCATTAGCTTGAGGATATTGGGGAGTTGAATATCTGAGCTCCACTTTCCTGTCCGCGTAATACTTTCTAATCGATCTTCCAGTGAATTGGGCCCCGTTGTCTGTGATAAGGACCTTAGGGATTCCAAATCGAGTGAAAATATTCTTCCATAGGAATGCCTCGATCTTTCTCTCGGTTATAGTGGAGAGGGGATCAGCCTTTATCCACTTCAAAAAATAGTCTGTTACAACGAGGAGGTAGCACTTTTGTCTCGGACCAAGTAGAAATTTTCCCACTAAGTCTAGGCCTCATTGCATGAAGGGCCACGAGGCCGATACTGTCTATAGAGGTCTAGGCGGTGCGTGCACACTTGGCGACAAAGTCTTTAGCATCCTTGAGCAAGGTCGACCAGTAGTATCCCTGTGTCAATGCCCAGTGGCTCAAGAATCTTGGACCTGCATGATTTCCGCAGTGTCCGAGGTGTAGCTCTCTTATCTCATAGGAGCTCTCTGGTTGTCCTAGGCATTTGAGGTATGGTCCACTGAAGGACCTCTTGTACAGTTCCCCTTTGACAATCGAATACCCGACGACTCTCAGACGAACTTTCCGGACCTCAAACTTATCCTCGGGCAGCATTCCTTCTTGTAATTATTCAATGATTTGGATTCTCCAGTTTGGCCCGGTCTTTTGGTTATACTCTGCTTGCATTGCTTGCTTCGTATTCAGCTTTATTGTTCGAAGTGGTAAATCTGAAATGGATTGACTGTTCCAGAATAAAATCTTCAAGAGTCGACAACACCAGCCCGACAGCCAACCCTTTCGAGTTCGAAGATCCATCGACATGGAGGGTCCAGACTTTTAGGATGGGGTCGGTGGGAGTGGACAACTCCGCTTCAAGTTCTCTTAACTCACTCTCATTGGCATTTGGTGTGGTAATTTTGGCTACGAAATCCGTAAGTATCTACCATTTAATGGCGGTTCGGGGCTCGAAATCCGCAAGTAGCCTCCCAGTTCCACAGTCCAGTTCATGAGGCGTCAGGCTTGTGAAGTTTTACTCTCAACGGGAAGGTCGTTCTCACTACTATATGATGTCCTTAGAAGTAGTGTTTCAATTTCCAGGAGGCGACAATCAGAGCCAGAGCCAATTTTTCCATAGTGGAATATCTCGTCTCTGAGTCCAATAGGGTCTTGCTAACATAGTAGATGGGATGGTGAACTTGTCTATCTTATGAACCCTGCTTCCAGAAGCTTTTTCACCTCTTCATTGATGATGTCGTTCCTTTCAGATTCAAACTTCCGCCTTCGCTGTTTCACAGGAGGCTGGCTCGGATCCACTTCAAGGTTATGGGTCATTATCTTTGAATTTATTCCGGGCATATCGTTATGATCCCAGTCAAACGTCTTCCAATTCTTCCATAGAAACTCAGCCAAATTCCTTTTCAGGCCTTCCTTCAATGTTATCCTGATACTTGTCGTCTTTTCTCGGTCATCTAGGTGAATTTGGATGTTTTCAAACTCTTCTTCTGGCACCTCTTGTCTCGACCGGGAAATGTGTGGGTCTGTTTCAGGGCCCCGCTTTTGTAGAGTCTATGATTGGCACTGAGTTTTTAGCTTCACGATCTCGACCGCGCCAAATATAGAAACTTGGTGATCCCCTTTGATGATCCCGACTTATCGAACTGTGGGATACATTAGCATCTGGTGTAAACTTAATGGAAGGGCCCCCAGCTTATGAATCTAAGGGCGATCGAGCAGAGCGTTGTATCTGGATCGAGTGTCAATCACATGAAAAAAGGGTCATGAGGTTTGAACCTTCCAACTGAACTGGTAACTTCATAGTCCCAGACGACTTTGTTATGGTCCCATTAAATCCAACTAGTTCTTAGGAATTCGGAGTCAGATCTGTGTCTTTTAGCTTCATACTTCGGAAGGCTGATGCATATAGTATGTTTATGGAAGATCTTGGGTCAACCAGGACTCAGCTAACAGTATAGGTTCCGATCGACAACAAGATGACTAGGGCATCACTGTGTGGTAAGTGGATCCCTTCCAGATCTCTCCGAGAAAACTTGATGAGATCCTCAAAAGTGCTTTCAACCCTGTAGATTGGGAGTCTAGCCTCTCACCGCACCCTCTTGTGTGAATTGATGGACTCACCGGTATAATGGATAGATCCCACTATATCATTCTTTCCATCGTTTCGCTTCACATCTCCCTTCGGAAAGCCTCGCTCGCAAATTCGATCGATCTCCCGAGCGATGGTCTCAACACATATCGAGGTTTCTTCTCTTTTGGAGCCTCGCTCTTTCTCGAAGAGTTTTCTGCCACTTCTGTATGCAAAATCCGTTCCGAACTCCACTTTCGTGGCTCTTTCACCCTTCCCCAAATGATCTTTCTTTCCAGCTCTCTTTTTTCTCCTTCCTTTTGCTTCTCTGAGCGTCCTCATTCTCTTCTTTTTTTGTCTATAGACTCTCCATCCCTCTTCTTCCTGGCCCCTTCGATTTTCGATCCCATTCTTCTCAGCTCCCAGGTTGCTCGCTCGGACTCGTCTTGCAAGATCTTTGCCATCACTCGTTCCAACGGCTCCTTCATGTGGGTTGGTCTCCATTTGTTAAAAGACCTCCATAGAGGGTGGTTCGGGTGGATTGCGCCCGAATATGCGATCGTGGCTTTTGATTCGTTACAATCTGGGACTTCAAGCTTGACCAGCTTGAATCGGAGGATGAAATCCTTCAACGGTTCTTTCTCTCCCATCAGAACATCATAGAGGTCGTCGTTCATTTTGGCGAACTTCCGACTCACACTATACTCACTGAGGAAGGTTGATGTCAGATCTGAGAAAGTTTTAATCGACCTTTTTGCCAAACCATTGAACCACATAAGAGGGGGATCCTTTTAGACTCGTTGGGAAGAGTTTACAGGTCATCGCGTCCAGTTTCTTAATCGGTACACAAGTGGATTCCTTCATGTTTACGAAGTGAGCAACATGCTCCATCGGGTCTCCAGTGCCGTCGTACATCTCAAACTTTGAAAGAATGAAGTTCCTAGGTTGCTCGACTGAAAGTACTTCTCTGACAAAGGGAGAGTTCCTTGGATCTTTGGTGGGCGTCGAATCCACCAAAAATATAGATCTCTACTTTCGGTTTATGGATTTGTAGTAGTGAAAAGTAGGGTCGAATCCACAGAGATTTATGAATTAAAATTGGGGGTTTTTGAAGTTTGTTGAGGAATTAAGAAAAAGAATAAAGAGAGATTCAATGAAGGGAAAGTTCCAACAAAAGGTATAATCATCGTTCAATTCATGTCATTTAATCATTGATTACCTAATGAAATCCTAAATCACTCTCTAAATTTGTTATGATTATTAAGAACGTCTTATTAATCTATCATTCCTTAGTTCGTCGGTAATTAAGATATGATCGTTAATTACTTCCCTAATCAAAGACAACTCTAGAGTACGACAATAGGATTTAATCAATTGACAGCAATAAGATGAGAATGACCACCAATTCTAGCCAATAAACATGAAACGTTCGATTTATTTAAACTAGATCATATATTTTCATAGCATGAGATAAGAAGACTTGTGACTCAATCATACTAATTGTCACTAGAATAAGAATGTCTAAACAATTACGGATTTAAACAATCTAATTAACAAATTATCAAATTGAAGAATGATCAAAGGATCCGATTTGAGCAATCAATCAAAACGATAATAGATTAAGCATAAAAAACATACAAATAGAGAGATTAGAAGGAGGAAGATGAAGATTAGATCTCACAAATAAAAAGAATTAAACTTGATTAACCTTTGATTGGAAATTGAAGTTTAGCTAGACATGATGTTCATAGCTATAGAGAGGAAACCCATAAAAACGGCCTAAAAACTATTAGAAAAAGGAACTCTTCAAAAATTATTTGAGTCATTTAAAAAATAAAGAACCATGATTTTTGTGCTACGGCGAAGAGAAATCTGTGCTACGGCATTGAGCTCTCTGGAATTTTTGCTTGGGATCAAACTTTTTCTTGTGGCCGCGGCCACTGAAAGTTGTTGCCATGGCGTCAAAGTGTCAAGAAAGCTCCAAAATGCCATTTTTAGTCCTTTTTCATCTTCTTTTCTCCAACCTAGCACATATACACAAATCATAGACAATTAATTAGTTCTTGGGCTATTTAATCATCAAAGTATGAACAAAAGTCTCAAGTTTATGTGCTAAAATAACGACTTATCAAATCCCCCACACTTAATCCATGCTTGTCCACAAGCATAAAATAGAGCAACTTGATGAAATTCAATTTCCTACCAATCCTTCAACTTTTACACCCATTCATCAATAACCAAAATTATTAAGCTTTAGAGAATTAAATTGAAGCACAAACACAGGACAAGCAATCATAGCATAAATTCCCATTAACCATGCACAAGAGTAGTTATTTTAATAATATTTTCAAATCAAAATGCTACAAGACTTGATACCTCACTTGGATTCACTCAATTCACTCAAAGTGTTTAAGGGGGCATTCATGAAGCTCTCAAGTCAAAACATAGAAGATCTAACCATAGGCTTGCTAAATTATCACATCAAGGCCACCAATGCATGAATTGAATGCTAGAATTTAAGGGTCTTTGGGTTGTAATTGGGCTTAGGTAAGGGTGGATGGAAGGAAAATTTAAGCTAAAATCAATTTGAAGAATTATAGAAAACTTTGTTCACAAGTTTCAAATAAGCATTCTACCAAAATACAATGATCACAACACCCAAACTACCATTTTCTTCTTTTCAAAACCCCTTTTGCTTTCACAACTTCCTTCTTTCTTTTCAACTTATTTCAAACTTCTCATCAATTCTCATCATCATTTTTTTCTTTTCTTTATTTTCTTCACTTAAGCACTTTTTCACAACAACTTAAGTTGTATTCTCTTTTTTTTTTCTTTTTTTTTTCAATGATGAGACAAACAAGAAAGAAGCAGAATAAGAAAATATTTGTCACTTTTTTTTAGGAAGAAGCATGAAGCGAATAAAAATTCAAGTAATTCTTTCAAATTTGGTTCAAAGGAAATCAACAAAAGGATATGGGTTATTCAAATTGTGGTTAATTTCCAAGAAAAAGGCTTAGGCTCAAAATTAGCTTTCTAAAAATATTTGTCAAGGTTGGCTTTTTTAGAAAGCTAAAAATGGCATCACCTAAGTGCCCTTTGTAAACTCTATGCATCAAATCAACAAAGGGGCCTCAACATGTATAAAAAAACAAGTTCTAGCTTAATCAACTATGTTTGACAATCACACAAGAAATGAATAGAGCAAGATGTTATGAAAATATGCTCTTTTTGGCCCAGATACTCACAAGGATATAATATATCAAATCTCATAACACATCTCATTCAAAAAGACATCAAAATCAACTACTCAAGACAAGCCAACAAGAATTTATCTACTCATGCTAATCTCTATTTTGCCTCAAATTAATTCAACAAAATCAAATAATGCTAATCATCCATGAATGAAATACTAAAAGCATGAAGATTAAGTAAAACGTTGAATTTTATTCCAACTGTTCTTCCCCCCACACTTAGCGCATACATTTTCCTCAATGAACAAATAACAAAAATAAAAGAGGAGAAGAAAACTGCCTCGAAGGAGCAATCCTTAATAGTTGGATTGCTATTTGCTCGAAAGTGTGAGATTTCGGCAAAAAAATATCGTCCTTCAGCGTGTATGGCACTTATTAGATCCTATTTATTTTTAAAGATAAAATAAAGAAAAATAAATCAAATCAAACTAAAAAAATAAAATAAAAATGAAAACAAAAACGAAAAACATAAAACATAAAACATAAAAATTTGGGCTGCCTCCCAAAAAGCGCCTTTCTTTCACGTCTTTGGCTAGACCGAGTTGCTTCTTCATTAATGCACATCCCAAATCGACTTGACATATTTCCGGATTTTGGCTCGCAATTCTGCAATTTTGGGTTTCTTTATAAGAGCAACTTGCATGTCATCCTTATCAAACAATTCTAGAATATCATTAGTCAAAGGATCGACGAAATCAATCATGGCAAAAATTGAAGAATTAACATCAGGGTGTTCATGGAGTCATGTATATTGAATTTTATAACATCACCATCGAATTCTATAGTAATTATACCAGCATGTATATCAATTATTGTTTTAGAGGTATATAAGAATGGCCTTCCTAATAGAACTAAAGAGGAGGTAAAAACATCATCCTCCATATCTAGAACATAAAATTCAGCAAGAAATACCAAACCATTAACTTATACTAGCACGTCCTCTAAAATTCCTTCAGGATAAGCATTGGATCTATCAGCAAGTTGGAGGATTACACCTGTTTTTATTAAATGACCAATATTTAAAGATTTAAACACAGAAAGGGGCATGACATTGATTGAAGCTCCTAAATCTAGCATGGCTTTATCAATCCTAAATCTTCTAACTTACATGGAATTGAAAACATACCTGGATCTCCTCCTTTAGGAGGCATTTTCCTTTGAATAATGGCCGAGACATTTTCCCCCATACTTATTTTCTCATTACCCTTCAATTTCCTCTTGTTTGTGCATAAATCTTTAAGGAATTTTGCATATCGAGATATTTTCTTAATTACATCTATTAACGGAATATTTACCTCAACCTTTCGAAAGGTTTCCAATATCTCTTTTTCTTCTTAAGATTTCTTTGAATTAACCAAACAAGATGGAAAAGGAGGAGGAGTCAACAATACCTTGGTTTTTGCTCTTTCGAGAACCTCTAATTGAACTTTGGGGGATGAGACCACTTGTTTTTCAATATCTTCTCTTGGAATATCAAAAGTCTCTTCCATCATAGGTTCTTCCAAAACTTTTCCACTCCTCAATGATATAGTGCTAACAATCTCTACTTGAGATTCCACAGTTTGAGATGGTGGATGATCTTGATTCTCAAATCTACTAATTGAAGATGCTAGTTTAGCTATTTGATCTTCCAGATTTTGGATGCTACTTCTTGTATCCTGTTGAAATTGAAGTGTATTAGTAGTAAGAGATTTAATAACATCTTCTAAAGACAAACCAAAATTTGAAGTGTATTCTCGAGATGGGTCGAGATGTCTAGGTGGGTATTGTTGGTAGTCTATTGCTTTTGGCTCATAATAAGGACAATCCCTCAAACCTGGATTGTAAGAATGAGGATAGTGATCATAATTTCCTGGTAATTGATCTTGAAATCCTTTAACTGGATCGGCATACTCATAAGGGTTGCTTCAAAATCTAAAACACATGTCAGCTGCATGATTAGGTGCGGTGTAAGTTCTACATGTGTTCATTTGTTGTAGATTTTTCAATGCTAGTTGTTGAACAACAACAGTCAAGTTAGTTAATTGTTGCTCAAATTTAGCTAATTCCAGTAGAGTAGCCATTGAATCTGAAACACTAAATAAGAAATTAAAAAAATAATAATAAAACAAAAAAAATATTTTACAACAATTCCTCGGCAATGGCGCCAAAATTTGGTGGGTGTTGAATCCACCAAAAATAATGATCTCTACTTTCGGTTTATGGATTTGTGGTAGTGGAAAGTAGGGTCGAATCCACAGAGATTGGTGAATTAAAATTGGGGGTTTTTTAAGTTTGTTGAGAAATTAAGAAAAAGAATAAAGAGAGATTCAATGAAGGGAAAGTTCCAACCAAAGGTATAATCATCGTTCAATTCATGTTATTTGATCATCGATTATCTAATGAAACCCTAAATCACTCTCTAAATTGGTTATGATTATTAAGAACGTCATATTAATCTATCATTCCTTAGTTCGTCGGTAATTAAGATATGATCGTTAATTACTTCCCTAATCAAAGACAACCCTAGAGAACCACAATAGGATTAAATCAATTGACAGCAATAAGATGAGAATGACCACCAATTCTAGCCAATAAACACGAAACGTTCGATTTATTTAAACTAGATCATATATTTTCATAGCATGGATGAGAAGACTTGTGACTCAATCATACTAATTGTCACTAGGATTAGAATGTCTAAACAATTACGAATTTAAATAATTTAATTAACAAATTATCAAATTGAAGAATGATCAAAGGATCCGATTTGAACAATCAATCAAAACGATAATAGATTAAGCATAGAAAACATACAAATAGAGAGACTAGAAGGAGGAAGATGAAGATTAGATCTCACAAATAAAAAGAATTAAACTTGATTAACCTTTGATTGAAAATTGAAGTTTAGCTAGACATGATGTTCATAGCTACAGAGAGGAAACCCATAAAAACGGCCTAAACACTATTAGAAAAAGGAACTCTTCAAAAATTAGGGTTTGAGTCATTTAAATAAAGAAAATATCTTAAAAAATCGGGGCGCCGCGGCACAAAAACTTGGGCACCGCGGGTCCAAGCAAAAAAAATAAAAAATAATGAATCACGATTTCTATGCTACGGCGACGAGAAATTTATACTACGACGCTGAGCTCTCTTGAATTTTGGCTTGGGATCATATTTTTCCTTGCGACCGCGGCCACTGAAAGTTGTTGCCATGGCGTCAAAGTGTCAAGAAAGCTCCAAAATGCCATTTTTAGTCCTTTTTCATCCTCTCTTCTCAAACCTAGCACATAAATACAAATCATAGACAATTAATTAGTTTTTAGGCTATTTAATCATCAAAGTATGAACAAAAATCTCAAGTTTATGTGCTAAAATAATGACTTCTCACTCTCAGATGCTGATTTTAGGACTCGCCTTCTTCTCGGAAAGTCTTTTCAGCACGTTCTCCTCGATGAGCTGTCTCATGTCAGTATGCTTAGGGAATTCCTTCCGATTCTTGTCTCTGTCGATCGAGTCTGAACTTTCTTCCCTTTCGTCTTTCGAAGGCATTAGAACGTCTCTATTTTGGTTTTGTTCTGGTTGAGTGCCTTACTTTGCATCTTCCGACGCGACACATTTGGAGCGGAGTCTCGAAGGCTGGGTGCCGATTTGTTGGAACAAGAGATGTCAAGACTGACATCTTCCCCACGTCATCGGGTGGTCAGCCTTATCCTCAAATCCTCTTCGGCCAGTCGTTTCCCCTTTTCATATGTGGTGGCCCTTCGACGCCGTCACCTGGCCTGTGATTTGCCGAATTTTGGCTTGGAAGGCCTCCCTCGTCCGCATTCGGGATTTCCCCGCCGTTTTCTTGAGTTGTTGTTCAGTCTTTAAATTGGGCCCTCACCTTTCGCATCTCTTCTATGAGTAGCTTGTTAAGCTCTTCCATTTCTTGGTATTCCGTCATAGGGACAACGACTGTTTCCGGCACAGCTTCGGTATTTCGTACGTCGCCGCCTTCCTCTCAATTTTGTGAGTTGTTATCGTTATTAGCACGTTGGGTCGTCAGTGGTGTGATTGCATGACTGGTCATTTTCTTAGTTGTGAGTGTCACGGTTTAACCAGAAACTGCTTGACAAATGACCCCACAGTGGGTGCCAAACTGTGCGGGATATTTCTCCCACGGTCGAGCACGGGAGGACACGTGTTGTCTTCTTGCTGCTGCGACTCCCTGAAACAGTTGAAAGATGATCAGAAGGGCACCGGTGTGGTAATGCCCAAGGACCCCCCGACGATCAAGTTAGGTGAGAGTAAAAGGAGTGCGCCGCAATTAGGGTTTTGAGATATGTGCACTTACTTGATTTGATAAGTTAACGGCTCTTTTATACTCTCTTGGTTGTGGGCTTCCTTGACTGTGCTAGTTCGAGACTAGGCTTTAGTAGGCTTTTAGCGGCGCAGAGGGGATTTGTTCTCCCTTGGATCGGCCCTAATGGGCCTTCATGTTTATATGTGGATTAGGCCAGCTCGGCGCCCTTGGGGAGGATAATTTTACCCTCTACAATGGGAATAAATCGTGATTTTTTTTTCACACTTTTTAATTTTTTATTATATTCATACATATTATTATTAGTATGAATTTAATTGTTTTGACTAGATCTAATTTTTAAAAAATTAACTATTATTGATCAAGAATTAAATATTTTTTAAATTATTATATTGAAAAATTACATCCAATAATTTCTAACATAGCATTAGTTTGATTTATTTTAAAATATTTTTTCCTCGTATATTGTAGATTTACGTATCTTGGTATTAATTTTTTTATAATGAATATTAAGATGTACTTTTGACTTAGAATTCATTATTTTTTGGGCATTCACAAATATGCTAAAATGAGCTGTAATATTTACAAGTACGTCAACTTCAAAAACTATTTACAAAAATGTTAGAAGTTTAGTGGTCCGATTAATGTTCATAGAAAAATGTACTAAATACCCTAATCTCATAGCAGTTAGTCACTGATTTACCATCTTTATAATTGTATATCAGTGATAGTATATCTTAGTATATTAGTGATTGATTATCAGTGATTTACCATGATATAGTAGGACTAATATACCATCACTGATTTACGATGGTAAACTATCTTGGAAATACCATTATATACTACTATTAATATATCTTGTTAAACATGTTCTATCACTGATCTACCATTTGTTTTGACATATTATCATTGATCTACCATTTTAATGACATGTTCAATCACTGATCTATCATCGGATTGTCAACTAATCTACCATTGCTTTTAGATATTTTATCATTATTATGCCACTTACAAATATGTTAGAGTGGCCCTCGCTATTTACAAAAATGTTAGCCCAAAAAACTATATTAAAAAATGTTTAAAAACCCCAACTGCTTTTAATTTGAAATCTTTGATCAGAACACTTCTTATTTACTGTATATCAGTTAGCATATCAGTTAGCAATATTGATATACTTAGTATATCAATTAATTTTAAGTGATATACAATGAGTTAATGATCTATTCATCAATTTTTGTGTATATCAGTCAACAATATTTTTATATTTATCATATGCTAATTGATATAGAGCGTAGTTTTGAGTTACTAATATCCTTATTCTCCTTCTTTACTAATAGTATATAAGTCCATAACTATTAGTATATCCATCAATAGCAAATAGTATATCAGTCTATCATTAGTAGTATATCATTGATAGTTATTCACTATAGTATATCATGGTAGATTAGTGATAATGAATCATTGATACACTATGATAAACTATCACTGATATACTATAATGGATTGACTGATAAACTATCGCTGATAATATACTTGTAATAATTAAGAGTATTTATGACATTTTCCTATGAATAGTAACCGCCATTCTAACATTTTTTAATTATAAATTTATTCTAACAAATTTGTAAATATTTCACCTTATTATGATATCCATGTAAATTTTCCTTATTTTTTCAAAATGGTTCGTTGTAATTATATTTTATAAATTTAATATTTTTCTTCAATTAAATTAGTGAATGTTCCAAAATATCATTTTATAAAATTCTAAAAAACTCAGGTAGTTTTTGAAATATACTATTAAAATTTTACTATTTTTAAAATGTATGTCTTATATTTATAATTAATTATATATCCACATCTTGTGTCTATAACTTTTCCCTTTCCGAACCTAAATCTTAGATTTGTTGGTGACCAAAATTGTGTTTTATTCAATGAATTAATAAAATATTATATAACAAAAGGCACTTTGTATTTGTGGGTTAGGTAAATCCAATTTTCTAAAGTCTTTTATTATATTGTTGGTCGATATTGTGTTTTTATAAAAAATAATTATATATATATATTTTTTGTTTTTGTGATTTTTTATATTAAATATTAATGACAGAGAGCCCAAAGCTATACTTTTGCATTGTGTCCTTATATTCTAAGGACCGGCTCGGATTCCCTCTATTGGTTTTGGCCGAACCCGAATTGATAACACCCCTATATAAAGATATAGATAGATTTACAACTTTTCACAATAAAAATTAAAAGGGTAAAGTACCCCTTTGGTCCCTGAGTTTTGGAGGTCATGTCTATTTGGTCCCTGCTTTTTCAATTTGTTTCTAAGTGGTCCCTGAGTTTTGGATGTTGTGTCTATTTGGTCCCTATGTTTGCAATTTGTATCTAAGTGGCCCCTGAGTTTTGGATACTGTATCTATTTGGTCCCTAGATTTTCAAGAACTATTATGAATAAGTTTAATTGGTCTTTAATTTAACATATTCGTTAACTTATTACCAAATTATTGACTTAACGCTGACATAACATGTTTAATTGGTCAAAATACGAAGATGTGATTAAAATTTTCATCAATCTAGGCCTAAAATTTGACATAATTCTTAATCCAATATCAGTATTTTGATCAATTAAACATTTTATGTCACCGTTAAGCCGATATTATGTTAATAAGTTAACAAATTATGGAAGAATTAAACTTGTTTCTAATAATTCAGGGACCAAATAGACACTATATTTAAAACTCAGGGACCAAATAGACACTATATTTTAAACTCGGGGACCAAATAGACACAAATTGAAACGCAGAGACCAAATAGACACAATATCCAAAACTCAGGGACCAAATAGACACAAATTGAAAACGTAGGGACCAAATAGACACGACCTCTAAAACTCAGGGACCAAATGAGTACTTTACCCAAATTAAAATATTGAAAATATTGTTGGTATTAATATACCTGTAATATCCTAAATCATGATATTAACTGTGGAACGATTATAACCTAATTGATTAAACTTTACCGATATAGGCTGAAGCGTTTGGTACACAAGTCATTTGGTAGACAAACTGAAGAACTGAATACTTGTTTCGTAACAAAAAATAATATAAAAATGGCTCTCTTTGATTCTCTTAGAGAACTCATCTTTTGAAATTGTTTGGGAGAAAAGAGGAAGCCATGGCCCTCAATGATTTCACTGAATGTTTGTATTTCACTAAACAACTGATGCGGGGAAAATGGTTCTCGGTTTTCTCCTCGTTCATCATCATGATCGGAGCTGGCACACCTTTTATGTTTCCAAATTATTCCCAAGAATTGAAAACCGAGTTTAATTACACCCAAACCCAACTTAACTCCCTGGGATCTGCCAAAGATGTCGGTTTGAATCTCGGAGTTATCGCCGGACTTCTTGGTGAGGTAGCTCCGACATGGCTTCTCATGATTGTTGGCTCATCCCTTAACTTCTTCAGCTACTTTATAATGTGGCTTGCCGTTACACACCGTATCGCGAAACCGGAATTCTGGAAAACGTGTATTAATATTGGCATTGCTGCAAATTCGGGTAATTTTGTAAACACGGCAGTAATGGTTTCAAGCGTCCAAAATTTCGCTGATAGAAGAGGGCTTATTTTGGGTCTTATGAAGGGTTTTATTGGACTTGGTGGAGCCGTCTTAACGCAATTCTATTACGGCATCTATGGTAAAAAAAATCCATCTAATATCCTTCTTCTTCTTGCTTGGCTTCCAACAACCATAAACCTCCTTTTTTTGCTTACAGTTAGAAGAATAAAAGCACCAAAAAATCCAAATGAACTCAGAGTCTTTTACCAATTTCTTTCTGTATCAATTATTCTCGCTTTGTTCATCATGGTTTTGAACATAACCCAAAAAATACTTCATTACGGTCGTAATACGTATGTCGGTGCTTGTGTTATTATCTTCTGCTTGCTCTGTTTACCCCTTTTGCTCATCGTTAGGGAAGAATATGCTTTGTATAAGGTCAAGAAAGCCTATGGACCCACTGCCTCCATTTCCATGACTGGCAATCCATTCAATGTCTTACCAAACAAGTTCCCTCCTTCACATGATGCGGAAGTGACCGAAACCGAGCCGTCATGGTACTCCAATATATTTAACAAACCTGAAAGAGGAGAAGATTACACCATTTTACAAGCCCTTTTGAGCATAGATATGGCTCTTCTCTTCATGGCGACCTTTTGCGCAAAAGGAGCAAGCCTTACCTCCATTGATAATCTAGGCCAAGTTGGCCAATCACTCAATTATCCCGCTGAAACCACAGCCATATTTTCTTCATTGGTGTCTGTAATGAATTTCTTTGGCAGAGTGTTCTCTGGTTTTGTATCTGAAAAAGTTATGACAGAATACAAAATCCCCCGTCCTATGATGCTCGCTATTTTCCAACTCCTGTCTTGCGTAGGACAGCTCCTCATCACCTATCCATATCCGGGGTCAGTCTATGCGGCTTCGTTGATTATAGGGTTTGCATTTGGAGCACAAGTTCCGTTATTACACGCAATAATCATTGATCTATTCGGGTTAAAGCGGTATTCGACATTGTTTAATTGTGGACAATTAGCAGTGCCATTTGGATCATATATACTAAACGTGGAAGTAGCTGGTAAAATATATGATATGGAAGCTAGAAAACAAGGTCAAACGATGAAAGGGAAGGGCCTAACTTGCCTTGGGCCTCGTTGCTTTAGTGGAGCTTTCGCTATAATGGCAGGTGTGACTTTGTTAGGAGCTGTTATTTCAATTTTCTTGGCTTTTAGGACTCGAGAGTTTTACAAAGGAGACATTTACAAGAGATATAGAGAAGATTCGTGGATGCCTCAAATGGATATGGAATTCTATTGTTTAAATGATAAGAAAAAGAAAGCCAAAGATACCAAAAATCTCCGATAAAAATATATACAAGCTTGAATTTTTGTGAGAGATTCCAAATTAGGACATTTGGAAGCGAATTTCAAGCTTAAATAATGTGTTTTTAAGTTGTTCAATCTTCTCGTCTCCTTGTATTTACATGTTCCGTTTGAGACTACAAAACGAGAACAAAAATTCTTTGCCAAATCTGAGCAAGATTTTGAACATATATGCCAATAAGTTCATAATTTTATCCAATAAGTCTAATAAGAAAGAAATGAAACAGAGTACATATATTCCCAAAATGGTCCAATTAAAACTGTGAACAAAATTATTTTAATTGAATTAAATTGAAGTGAACAAAATCATTTTAATTCAATTGAAGTAAACAAAATTATTTTAATTGAATTAAATTAAAGTGATGAATTTTTAATTGAAAATACTATTAATCGAAACTGATTGCTTATTACGTTTTGGTTTGGTTCTCCGAAATACATTCTCCTTAGGTCCGACCCTGATGTTGTGCAACAGGTACGCCTTGGTTGCCCAAATCAAGTATGAGCCTTTGAGGTTTGAATATCCTTATCCTTAATATATAAAAGGAGGTATATTTAAGAAACATTTTTGGACCATTTTATCCCCACTTGATTTTTAAATATTGCAAAATATATGTCATTATTTATATAACACTTACCCTTCATTAAACCCTTAATTTACAAAATATGTCATTACGATTTATTACCACTTATATATTAAATATGTAGATTTTTTTAAATTAATTATCAATTTATCAATAATTCATTAATATGATATATTATTATATTCAATACATATACATTATTGATATTAATTTGAATTTTCATGTATATTGAAGGGGAAGAAATAAAAAATATGTTCAAACTTATATTAAAAACTCTATTTAAATAGGGTTATATATTTACCAAATTCTTATAAATAATTTTTAAAAAAAATTGTTAATCATTCAACATGGTTAAAAAATCCATATATTACTAATTGTTTGTTCTTTTATTTCAATTAAATTAATTTTTTATTTTAAGTAGAAAACTTATAAAATATTTCTTAATTTTTTTATTAGTTTTTAATGTAGAAACATGGGTATTTTGCCGTTTAAATTTTTTATAACAAAGAAAACAAAGAATGAAACTAAAAGCAAGTAAAAAAAAAGAAGCAACTACCAAATTGAAACTCAGAAGCGAATGACGGTAATTCTCAAAAATTGTTATTAGATTAAAATAACTTTTACAATATATTTAACGGATTAAAAAAGATATTTAAATTCAAATAAAGATAAAAATATGATTAATTTTTCTAAGAAATTAAATATATTCTAAATAATTTCATAAATGTTGGGAAAAAGAAATTAAACTTCATACAGTCGTTTTAATTTTGAGAAATTGAAAAGAAATACACGTGCAACGCACATGGTATTATTCTAGTATATTTAAATGAGAAGATATGAATGCCAAGCTCATTTAAAAACTCTTTTTATTTGAAATTATTAAAAATAAAAAATATATCATACATTTAGACAAAAGAATATTGTTACTGGTGGTATTTCAAGTATTATTTATTGACTGTATAAATTTTTTTTAAAAAAATATTTAACATAAAATATAACTGGAAAAATGGATAATTTTACATTACAAGTTAAAATATGATTAACGAGTGTTATTTCAAATGTTATTTATTAATTGTGGTTATTCTCAACAAAAATTATTTAGCAAAATCAAATATGATTGAGCAAATGCACAATTTAAAATTATAATTAATGAATGAATAAATAAATAATATAACTAAAAAATATGATTCTCATTGATCTATAAATTCTTTCATAATTACAAGGTGCTATAAGAAACTTTTTTAGATAATTTTAATTTTTCCATTAATAAGTTGGGTGAAAATTTAAAATAGCCACTTTTTGGATGAAAAATATCAAAGGAGCCAACTTTTAAAAAAAAAGGTTTTAGATAGACACTTTTACTATTCAATTTTTTAATATACCAAGTTTACTCTTTTCGTATGGCAGGTATAGTCTGACACATCTGACACGTATAGTACGTATAGTCTGACATTTCTGACATTTTTTCTTTTTCAATACATTCTTTCTTCACCAGTTTATAGTCAGTATAGTGTCCATATTTCTTAGTGTATTTAGTATATATTGTATATTTTTATTATTTTATATTTTGATTTTATACTACATATTTCGATTTTTAATTCAATTACATAGATTCATTTTTGTATATTATTTATAGTTTCCCCTCTCATGTAAAATGTTTTGTGCATATGAATATTGGGTATATCGTCTTTCATGTCTTAACTAGTGCATTTGAGAAAGTGTGTATGTACATGTTATACGTAATATACATGTCATATAATCTGCAAATGAAAAACAAAAAGAGTGTTAATTCAATAATACTAAATGTACAAAAAAAAAGATACTTAATATGCAAACAAAACAAAATGAACATAAAAGAAAGTGGGTGTACATCAAGAAAAACACATAGTTGTGTATCGTACGTATATTGCGTGTAATACAGACTCTATATCAAGAAAAACACATAGTTATGTATAGCACGTATATTAAAAAGATATATATTTAAACAGACCACATAAAAAGTATATTACTTATATTACAGACTGTATAGCAAAACAGCAACAAAACAAGAAGAAATTAAGTAGAGATATAGTAAATAAATAAAGTGTAGGAAATTTGTGAGATAAACATTTGTAGAAGATAAAAATGGTAGATTTTTGAAAAAGAAATAGAAAGAATGAGAGAATTAATGGATTTTTGAAAGAAAATTATAGGGAATTGATAAAGAAATGAGAGATAGAGAGAAGAAGAAATGAGAGAAAAATGAAAAAAAATGAGGGAGAGAGTGAGAAATTCTAATATATAAAAGAAAAGAGGGGGAAAAATGGGAGGGAAAATATTTTTAAAATAAATATGAAAAGGGAGAGAGAGAGAGAGAGAGAGAGAGAGAGAGAGAGAGAGAGAGAGAGAGAGAGAGAGAGAGAGAGAGAGATGTTAAAAAAAAAAGAAATTGAATGGACGGAAGGGAAGGGAAGGGAAGAGAGGTGGGAGAGAGGAGAGAGATGGTGATTTGACATTAGGGGCATTTATGTCTTTTGCATAGAGTGGTGGTTATTTTGAGATTTTGTGGTTTTAGGGAAAAAAGAAGAAAGGAAAGTGGCTATTTTGCTATTTTTACTCTAATAAGTTTTGTAATTACCGTTTATCTCCTTCCATAGATACACTTTCGTGCTAAAAAGAAAAATTGTTGAACTTCCAAATTCTAATACTAATAGATAAAAAAAAAAAAAAACTTTATTAAATAAAAATTGAAAACCAAGCCATTAATTAAATATTTAATTTTTTTTTACTGTAAATAATTTATCTCTGTCACTGAGTTTTTTTTTACTTGAAAATGGCTTGAATAAACATTTTTATATCTCTCAAATTCCAGAGAGTCGATGTGTTAAAAAAGGAGATGAAAATGTACCAACTTAAATAAAAGATATTCTGATTTGGGTTTGAAAAAAAAAAGATGGAGACGACGTTGAGAACAAGCGGCGAATGAATAAATGGACTAAAGCTTGAATAAAAATATGGGATTTCAGCGATTGAATGTGTTGATTTTAAATGGGGAAGTTTCAACGAGGAACTCGAACAGAGGCTTCGAAATCGCAAAATTAGCAATATCTGGGCGATAATATCTTCGAATTGTGGTCTCGATGCTGCTAAGGCGGCGGTGGACGGAGGAAATGAATGGCGTTCATAAAAGAAAAATAAATTAAATGTGATTCTTAGATTTAGAATCTCGTTTTTTTTTTTTTTTTTGCATCCAAACTTACAAAAGAAACCGATATATGAAATACTTTTATTGAATTAATTCAATAAGTCATTGAATTAGTGAATTAAAGAGAATAATTTAGTGAATTTGAGGGTTTTTTTCTTCTTCATAAAAGTGGAGTCAAGGATTGTAGAAAAACCATTTGGTTTTGAGCGACAATTCGTGATGGATTAAAGAGGTTCATGCAATAAACATTAGTGTCAGTTTTTAATTTATCGGTCAGGGACTGTGTTTGAAATTAGTATTAGTTTTACTAGTCGTGTTTTAATTTGTTGGTTAGGAATTGTGTTTGAGTTGTTGTATAAGTGATTGTATTATTGATAACTTTTTTTGTTTTACTTCAAAAAAGTCTAAAGTTTCACTGTGACGACCCGTCACTTTTAAATAAATTAAAATCAAAGAAAACAGCGGAAGTCTTTATTTTAAGAAAAATTTGCGTGGTTTTGTTTGAAAATTGGCATGCCGAAAACCTGTTTACATCCTAATTTTCAAATCTAATCAAATCTCATTTAAAGAAGAAGCTCAAATAGTAATTTTAGATATTTTACAAATTGGGTAATTACAACTTTGCCCTTTTATGACTTTTGGCTTAAAAACGAATCCCGAACATCTCAAACTACCCCAATGGTGATTAATAATTATTAATTGGCCCGTTAATAATTATTAATACCATTAAAACGTATTTAAATAAATAAAGCCATTAAAATGAATTAAAATGAAATAAATTACTAAATTCCAATTTAATAATAAATAAATGAACTTTAATTACTTAAATTAAAATAAAATAATTAAAAGTTTTTTTTTTATCACAAAAATAACGGGACGTTACAGTCAACCCTCATAAAAAGGCTTTTCGTCCCCGAAAAGTAAACTCACTAAGTGAAAAGCTGAGGATACTTTGCCCGCATATCATCCTCACGCTCCCACGTAGCTTCTTCAGACACTTGGTTCCTCCAAAGAACCTTAACCAAGCGAATCGTTTTGTTTCTCAACACCTTTTGCTCGAATGCTAAAATCTCAACTGGTGTCTCCTAATAAGACATACTAGCATCCAAAACTATCGGCTCGTGATCAATCACATGTGAAGGATCTGCCATGTACTTCCGAAGCATAGATACATGGAATACATTATGAACTGCCGATAAAGAAGGTGGTAAAGCCAATCGGTAAGCCACTGCTCCTACACGATCAAGTACCTCAAAAGGCCAATAAACCTAGGACTTAGCTTACCCTTCTTCTCGAATCTAATAACACCCTTCATAGGTGCTACCTTCAAAAACACGTGGTCCCCTACTGAAAACTCAAGTGGACTACGTCGTTTGTCTGCATAACTCTTCTGTCTGCTCTGGGCAACCCTCATCCTTTCTCTGATCAAGTCAATCGACTGACTAGTCAACTGTAATAACTCAGGCCCCAAAAGCCTTCTCTCCCCAACCTCATCCCAGTGAGCTGGAGATCGACACTTTCTACCATAAAGTGCCTCAAATGGTGCCATCTCAATAGTAGCCTGGTAGCTGTTATTATAAGCAAACTCTACCAAGTACAATTGAGAATCCCAACTACCTCCAAAATCAAGAACACAAGCCCTCAACATATCCTTCAGAATCTGGTTAACTCTCTCGGTCTGACCATCTGTCTGAGGGTGAAAAGCTGTGCTAAAATCCAAGCCTGTACCCATGGCTGAATGCAAGCTCTGCCAAAACTTTGAGACAAAACGAGTGTCCCGATCTGATACTATCCTCACAGGCACACCATATAATCTAACAATCTCCCGTAAATACAACTGTGCCCATGTCTCCACTGGGTAGGTGATCCTCCCAGGTATAAAGTGCGCGGTCTTCGTCAAACGATCTACAATCACCCAAATGGTATCATAACCCTTGGGCGTCCTCGGCAAACCACTGATAAAGTCCATGGAAATCTCCTCCCATTTCCATTCTGGCACACTCAGAGGGTTAAGTAAACCCGATGGACTCTTCCTCAAAGCCTTGACTTGCTGACAAGTCAAACATCTACTAACAAAGTCCTCAATCTCAAGCTTCATTCCCGGCCACCAATAGTGCTCTCTCAGGTCCCTGTACATCTTCGTACTACCTGGATGAATAGAGAAGATAGAACTGTGAGCCTCCTCCAACAGTTCCCTTCTAAAAGTCGATCCTAAAGGCACACATAGCCTCTTACGATACATCGAGCACTCGTCGTAGAGAAGGTAAAATGACTAGGAATATCGACTCACCTCTCTAAAACCAGCCCGCAAATGAACCTCATCTCTCTGTGCATCTATCATCCTCGCCTCAAAGTAGGCCCCACTGTCAAACTAGCCGGACTCACGGTGACCTCGGCGAGTAAGCAATGCTATCTCACTCGTTCCATATCCCACCTCAAACTCAAAGGTAAGGTTGACAAAGTCAAGAATGAAAAGACTTCCCATCGAGCGCGTCGCCCACTACATTGGCTTTCCCAGGATGATCCTGAATGTCACAGCCATAATCCTTAACGAGCTCTAACCATCTCCGCTGTCTCATATTCAATTCCTTCTGAGTGAAGAAATATTTGAGACTCTTATGGTCAGTAAATATCAGAATCTTCTCACCGTACAAATAATGCCTCCAAATCTTCAATGCATGAACAACAGCTGCCAACTCTAAATCATGAGTCGGATATTTCTTCTCATGCTCCTTCAACTGACGAGAAGCATAAGCTATCACTTTCCCGTGCTGCATCAACACACATCCCAAACCTCTGTGGGAAGCATCTGTATACACAGTCAGACCACCAGTCCTATCAGGCGACACTAGAACAGGTGCTGTCACAAGCCTCCTCTTGAGCTCTTCAAAGCTCCTCTCACAATCCTCAGACCATACAAAATTAACCCCCTTCCGGGTCAAACGTGTCAAAGCTGAAGCAATCTTGGAGAAATCTTGCACAAACCGTCTATAATAACCTGCAAGTCCCAGAAAACTGCGAATATTAGCGACACTCGTCGGTCTAGGCCAGTTAGTAACTGCCTCAATCTTAGAGGGATCAACAGATACTCCTCTACTCGATACTACGTGGCCTAAAAATGCCACTTCCCTCAGCCAAAACTCACACTTAGAGAACTTGGCATACAATCTCTGATCTCGTAGTACCGTCAAAACCTCTCGAAGGTGTATAGCGTGCAACTCCTCTATCTTGGAATAAACCAAGATATCATCAATGAATACAATCACAAAAGAGTCAAGGAACCTCCTGAACACCGTGTGCATAAGGTCCATAAAAGCTGCAGGCGCGTTAGTCAAGCCAAAGGACATAACTACAAACTCATAATGTCCATAACGCGTCCTGAATGCAGTCTTGGGAATATCCTCATCCCGAATCCTCAATCGATGATAGCCAGGATCTCAAATCTATCTTCGAAAAGATAGTGGCTCCCCTTAATCGATCAAACAAGTCTTCTATCCTGGGCAAAGGATACTTGTTCTTCACCGTAACACGGTTCAACTCTCTATAATCAATGCATAAACGCATAGAACCATTTTTCTTCTTCACAAACAATACCGGAGCTCCCCACGGCGAAACACTTGGGCGTATAAACCCCAAGTCTAAAAGTCCCTGTAACTGGCTCTGGAGTTCTTTCAACTCAGCCGGTGCCATACGATAGGGTGCTTTGGACAATGGAGCTGTCCCAGGAGCAACCTCAATCTGAAAATCAAACTGTCTCACAGGTGGCAAACCGGGCAACTCATCAGGGAAGACATCCATGAAATCCCTCACTACTGGCACAGAACTCAAACTAGCCTCTGATATAGAAGTGTCAACCACACTAGCTATATAACCCAAGGCTCCATCACTTAGAAGCATACTAGCTTCTAACATCGATATCAAAGTGGGTGCTACTCGACTACTAGTCCCACAAAAACGTAAACTGGTCCCACATGGACCCATAAAATCAACAACTCTCTCTGTACAATCAATAGTGGCACGATTAGCTGATAGCCCATCCATACCCAAAATCACAACGAAATCAGACATAGGCATGATAATCAAGGTAGCATGCAAACAACAACCCATAAAACACAAATCATCTGTGCTAATCATGCTATCAACAATAACAAACTTCCCCACTAGGGTCGAAACACGCATCTCAAAACCTAACGGTGCAGACTCTAGCATGGCCGACTCAACAAAAGCAGAAGAAATAAAAGAGTGGCTAGCCCCAGAATCAAATAAAACAAAGGCCGAATGGCCCAAAACTGTCAAAGTACCAGTAACTACAGTACCTGCAGCCTCTGCCTCCTCTCTAGTAGCATAAACTCGAGCCTGATACTGAACAGGTGGAGGAGGTAACTGACGTGGCGGTGGAGGAAATCTCGGTGGTGGTGGAGGTAAAATCTGTGGCGGCTGAACAACAGGCGGAAGTCTCAACTGCTGTGCCTGGCCACCCTGACCTCTACCCCTGAACTGTCCTCTGCCTCGGTCCTGACCTCTGCCCCTAGCCGGAGAAGCATAAAAAGCAGGTGGTGCCTGATACGGTCTCTGCTGAATACCCTGTCCCGGGTAACCATACTGTGGTGGCTGTGTCTGATAAGCTCTACAGTATCTAGATGTATGACCCTCCTGACCACAAGTATAACACCTCTGTGGTAGAGTACATAACCCAGTATGATAACTAGAACAATTCTGGCAAAAGTGAGGAGATCGTCTCTGTACCCTCGGCTGTCTGAACTGGTTTCCACCCCGAGCCTGCTGCTGTCTCTACTGTGGTGGTGGTACTCGACTGGCAGGGTCATCCTCTACCTTCCTCTTCTGAGAGGAAGTCTCTCCTGTAGCAGCTAGTTTGCCCTTCCTTTCTTCAGATGCCAAATCTAAAGAAAGGGCAAACTCTAAAGCTCCTCGTAGGTAGTCGGACGCAAAGTGCGTAAATGACCCCTAATCTCGGCTCTCAGCCCTACCAAAAACCTCCTCATCTTGCTCTCAGGATCAGCAACCTATCCAGCAGCAAACCTGGACAGTCGGTCAAACTCTCACTCCTACTCTGTCAACGAGCTATCACCCTGTTTCAGGGTCAGAAATTCCACCTCCAATCTATCTCTCAAATCAGCAGAATAGTATTTCTCATAAAACTTCTCACGAAATACCTTCCAAGTAACCTCTATAGTCAAAGAAAGTGATCTATGAAGGCCTCTCCACCAATATAGGGCATCATCAACCAAAGAGTACGTACCACAATGGACCTTCAGATGGTCCGGGCACCTGATAAACTCAAAAGCCCTCTCAACTCTATCAATCCAGAGCTCAGCAAAAGATGGATCCAAAGACCTACCATTAAACTCACCAGGTGCATGTCTACTATACTCTCTCAAAAACCTAGCAGCATCGGTAGCTCCAACCTGATCAACTGCCATATCAGCTGGTCTAGGTGGTGGTACAATAGGCAATACTGGTCTACCAGCATCTCGCAATAATCCCAGATAATCCTCCTCAGAAATATAAACTCCTCGCCCCTGAACAGGTAGCGGTATAAGAGGAATCACTGGTGAAGGTACTGCAGGAATCACATGTGGAGGTGGTGGTGGAGGTGTAGGGCTCCGAGCTCTGCCTCTACCTCTACCTCTCACACCAACTCGTCTAGCACCCCTTTTAGGAGGCATACTGAAATAAAGTCAATAAAACAAGATAAGTCACTTGTAAAAGAGGATTCACCTCTCTTTTACCAGATCGAAATGAAATGCGAGTTTAAAGATAAGGTCTAGGAATACCTGGTGCTGCTGATCTCAGATGATGACTTTCGAGAATGGACTAAAAAGAAAACATGAAATACAAACATGCATTGCATGTAGTCTACAGAACCCGTCGGCTCTGATACCAACTGTGACGACCCGTCACTTTTAAATAAATTAAAATCAGAGAAAACAGCGGAAGTCTTTATTTTAAGAAAAATTTGCGTGGTTTTGTTTGAAAATTGGCATGCCGAAAACCTGTTTACATCCTAATTTTCAAATCTAATCAAATCTCATTTAAAGAAGAAGCTCAAATAGTAATTTTAGATATTTTGCAAATTGGGTAATTACAACTTTGCCCTTTTATGATTTTTGGCTTAAAAACGAATCCTGAACATCTCAAACTACCCCAATGGTGATTAATAATTATTAATTGGCCCGTTAATAATTATTAATACCATTAAAACGTATTTAAATAAATAAAGCCATTAAAATGAATTAAAATGAAATAAATTACTAAATTCTAATTTAATAATAAATAAATGAACTTTAATTACTTAAATTAAAATAAAATAATTAAAAGTTTTTTTTTTTATCACAAAAATAACGGGACGTTACGTTCACGCCTCATTGCTACTACATTGTATGACTCTAATTACCCAAATCTCGTCCTTCAACCTCTGATTTTAATTCAATAAGTTATTGAATTAAATTGAATAATATATTGAATTAAAGGGAATGATTTAATGAATTAAATGGAATAATTTAGTGAATAAAATTATGCCCAAGGTCAGATTTTCCGTCAATCTCTGTTACTCTGCTTTTAATGTCCTTGGAAATGGCTTGATGACAATTTTTATATTCCCCAAATTTCAGAGGGTCGGTGTGTTAAAAATTAAGAGAGATGAAAATTGTATTATTTCTGCATCATCGAGGACACTACCATAAGCTTTTAGTTTTTTTTGTTGTGGTATGCTCGCCAAAGTAAATAAACGTAAATATGAAAGGAGCGTAAAATAAAGAGTATAAGGTAAAGGACATTAAGTAAATGGATCATAGATGTCCTTTTGCATAAAGTAATAAATAGGAATTTCGGAAGAACAATAAATAAATCGAACTTCCGATACTTTCATAAAAGTAAGTTCTTATCTTAATGAGTAAGTCTCCACTTTCAAGGATTCTAAACTCCCAAATAAAATGAAAGGTTCTAATTTCAAGTTCCTTTAACCATTCTATCTAAAAGTATTGATCCTTTAACTTCCAATGATCCATTCTAATCTCTGAAACGATTCTAACTTAGAACTTTCAAAGGTTCAATGTTTCCCTCAAGAAACTCCAAAGTTTTCACTCAAAGAACTAGCTCCTAATCCTAAGGTCACTAGCTCACTTTTCTTTACTCTTATATTCGAATATGAATCTAAACTTCTGATCCTACAAACCGTTCAACTTATTGAGTTTCTAAATCTACTTTAAATCCTACTTACTCTCACCTTAGCCAAGTAGATTCACTCCAAATCTTCGATAGCACGATCAATCAACGATCCAAAACACCTACAGTTTAAAAGTATATCTAACAATCATTAATAAACCAAACATCAATGAATTAACATCTAAAAGCTCAAAACGATGAAAACCCCTGGAAAAACCCAAAGGGTACTCTCGGCCCCTCAAAGGAAAATGGGTTTCGGGTTTGGTTTTCTGGCTTTTAGGCACTTTAGAGGTGTTTCGAGTTGGTTTCAAGTAGTTTTGAAGTTCCCAATTTCAATTACAATAAAAAATATATCAATAAAAATAAACCCCCAAAACAGCCCCCACGATGTAAATTTCAAACGGGAAGGGTTTCGACTGAAACTCGGTTTTAGGGTTTAGGGAAAGTTTCCAAAAATCACTAAAAACAACTCCCGTAATTAAAATCATCGAGTTCCTCTTCAAGAAATCGAAGATTCAACATGAAAACTCCATTAAAACACTATTTGGAGCTTAGGGTTTGAACTTTAACTTACCAAGAAGTCCTTAGAACACAGATGGAAAGCACGATAGCTAGGTGGAGAAGAATCCTAAGACCAAAGGCTTTTCGATGCAACCGAAATTGAGCTGATCCGTCGAGAAACGAGCAAAAGCCAAAGCCCCCCCCCCATTCCCCATGACGACTACGGCCAAGAGAAGAGGAGAAATGAAAATGACGTCAACTTTTGGTCAATGAAGTGTTTTTAAAGATGATGGAATAGTGTTTTGATATTTTAAGAAATTTGGAAATGACGGTTGCGTCCTTTAATGACTTTTGACTTATAAATCGAAACCCGAAGCTCTTAAATTAATCTAAAGGTGATTAATAATTATTAATTGGCCTATTAATAATAATTAATGTCACTGAAGTGAAATTTAAAGTATTAAAACGATTAAAAGAATTTCGGACTAAAATAACTACTAAAATCGAAATCATTACTTTTAAATTAAACTTAAATACTTTAATTAAAATAAAAAAAAATTCACTTCAAAATAACGGGATGTTACAAGTCCGTTGGATTGCTCAGGACATGGGCTTTCTTTTCATCCTAGCCTTGTGGCGTTTCTTGTTCTTTACGAGAAGCCCTAAAAAGTGAGTTTTCAAAACTTTTTATATGGTTTTGTTTATTTATATTTCTAAATGAGTTTTGAAGTTGAAATCATGTATTTCCATCAAGAAATTTGACGATTTTGAGCTCGAAATTTCAAAAATTACTATTCACTTGAAAATCACTATTCATTTGAAAATCATTTATTTCTTATTTTAGTTATGGTTTATAAATTGTATTCAATCAGTGAATTGTAGGTGTCGATTGCTCGTTTGACGGTTCGTTGGAACTTTATTTTCACATAAACTTTCGAGGTGAGGATAAATAGAATTTAAAGTATACTTAGGAACTAAATTTGTTAAACGATTTGTATGATCAGGAGATGGGATTAAAGTTGGAAATAAGGGATTAAAAGCATGCTTACTAACTTGTTAGAACTTGGAAGCTAGTTGTAAGAGTGATTGGGTGAACTTACGGGACTCTTGAGTGGAAATGACTAACTTTGGTGAATTATAGGTTATGTTCTATTTGGATCTAATCTTGATGATTTTGGGTATTTGAATTTTTAGTGTAAGGGAATGTGATTACAGAAATTGAAGATGGAATGACGTTTGATTATGAATGATGGAATAAGACTTTATTTTCCCGTGAATAGTATATTGTTCATCTAAAGGCCTTATAGCTTGACCTTATTTTTCGTTATAAAATTTTGGGATAAGTTATGGATTTGGTGGTTGTGGAGTGATTAAAAGTGGAGGTTATTGAGACTTCGTTTATTTCTCGTTATTATTCTCGTAATGATATGTTTTATGTTTCGGGTGAACGTATTAATGAGAGAGATAATGAGATAATGTATATACTGTGTGAACTTTGCATTATCTGGTATTATCCATGTTTTATGTTTATTTATGGAGGACGTGTTAATGGGAGGGATAATGAGAATATGTAAATGTTGTGTGATCTTTGCATTATCTTGTATTATCCATGTTTTATGTTTACTTATGGCAGACGTATTAATGGGAGAGATAATGAGATAATGTATATGTTGTGTAATCTTTGCATTATCTGGTATTATCCATGTTTTAGTTTACTTATGGCAGACGTACTAATGAGACGGATAATGAGATAATGTATATGTTGTGTGATCTTTGCATTATATGGTATTATTTATATTTTATGTTTATTTATGGAGGACATATTAATGGGAGGGATAATGTGATGATGTATATGTTGTGTGTTCTTTGCATTATCTGATATTATTCATGTTTTATTGTATTTAAAGTAAATGAGCTATTTATGGACAGTTGGTACCTACATAGACTTAGTTTGCTTCTGGGGGATGTATTAATGGGTGGGATAATGAGATAATGTATATGATGTGTGTTCGTTCCATTATCTGGTATTATCATTGTTTTTGCTTATTGTATTGAGATATGAAGGATTGTTGACACCTCTCATTTTCTTAAATTACTTCCCGAGTATGAATTATGTAAGTTTTGATGAGATGCCTTGTTAGGCAATTAACTCGTTTGATGGAACGATATGAGTAATTGGTTGTGGAAGAAATGTTGAAAATGAGTTGTTGTTGGGATATGTAATGTCTTGAGAATGGGTAGTAAATAGATTGTTAGGTTCTTTGGACACAAATCCGGATACAGATTTGGGATCTAATGTTACTTTCTTTTCAATATATCTTCACTGGGTTTCGCTTATGATATTACATCTTTTCAGGTACTCGAGGGAAAGGTGGTGGTAGAGGAGGTGGTGCTGCTTGACTACTCGAGGCGATGAAAGGACAAGAACAGGAACACTTTTATATAGCATTCTTGAAATGCTTTGTTTATACATTCTACTTTTCTTACTTTGTGTTTTTGAGCTCGGAAGAGCGTTTGTTTAAAATTGTAATAGTCTTGTGGTTTTAAAGTTCTTTTAGAAGTTTATTTATAATCTGAAATGCGCATTCCACTTTTAATCTCTTTCTCTGGTTGTGAACTTTGTAAACAAGTTTTGGTTAGTCTGAATTTTAAACGTACCCATGCCGTTTTTCTTTAAGACCAAATCTTTCGCTATGCATTTGAATTTAAAGGATTTAACAGATTCAGGTCGTTACAGCGAGTAAACATAATTTAACCATCAAAGTAACCGAAATAAATCATAAACTATCATTGATGCTTGTATCATTAGTTACCTTTCTTTGCATAAAACAAGAAAGTACCTATAATAGTCCCTCAATTCAGAATTTACATAAAAATTCCATAAACTGAAAATCCATAATGTCTCATAGCAGGAAATAAAGTCAAGCCATAAGGCCTTCAAATAGTCACATGATAATATTAAAGTCAAGCCCATCGGCCTTTAGATAATCTCATGACAATATAAAAGTCAAGCCCATCGGCCTTCAGATAATATCAAATTATTAACTTTAGCATAAAAGTCTCAATTCCATTGTTTTAGGAAACAAAAAAAGTTTCATATTCAATTTCCTAATTCACCCCATTATACTTGGAAACTTAAACTTCCAATAATCATTAAGAAACACCGAAGCGTACATAAACTTAAAATTTCCAAAAGTTAGTTGTTTCCTTCGAAAGATCCATAATTTCTCCCAACTCAAACTAGAACTAACTCCCAAGCCTAAACTATTTAGTTAACTTACTTTAATCCTTTCATTTCAAATATCAATCTCAACTTCCGATCCTACAAGTCGTTCAATTAGTTCGGTTTCTAAGTTTATATTAATTTCTATTTATAAGAATATTTAACTAACCAAACATCAAACAAACGACACCTAAATGCATAAAATGATAAAAAAAAAAAACCTAGAATTGGCCCCCAAGAGGCTCTGGAGAAAGCATATGGTGTTGGCTTGGGTTTGATTTTTTGGCTTATAGGATATTTAGAGGTGTTTCGTGTTGGTTTCGAGTAGTTTGGTAGTTTGAATTTTCAATGAGTAAACTTAATGAAGGTTTTAAGACAAGAGTTTCTTCCCCAAAATTAAATACAACATAAGATTAATTAATTAAAAAAATCCGAAAACAGCCCATGGTTTAGGTAAATCAAACTAGACAGGTTTTTGTTCGATCACGATTCTAGGGTTTGAGGTAAACTTCCTAAGTAAACAACTTCTTTAATTGAAATCTTCAAGTTTCTTGGTGAGAAATTTATGATTTCAACCATGAATTCCATTAAAAAATCAATTGGAACAAAACCCTTAAAGATTTAGAAATTTTATCTTACCTTAAGGCCTCTCATAAACGAAGGAAAAGCTTCAATGGTAAGTTGGAAAGGAAGCTTGGAGCAAGGGCTATTCAACAAACCTATAATCGAGAAGATCCGTCGAGAATTGAAGAAAACCCAAAACTTGCTTCCCAAAAATGGAGGCCATGGCAAGAGAAGAAGAGAAAGATGAGGAAAACATAATTTTTTTTGACTATTTATGTGCTTTTAAAGAGATAGTGACTAGTGAAAAGATATTTTAATAATTCGAGAATTACGAGCTCATCCCTCACTTGCTTTTAAATTTTAAAACAAAACCCGAAGCACTTAAACTAGCTAAAATCTGATTAATAATTATGAATTGGTCTGTTAATAATTATTAATACACCCCAAACTAATTTAAGGTAATAAAGCAATTAAACGTCAAATAAAAGAATCTAAATTATAAATCTAAAATTAAATTAACTGCTTTAAATAAAATAAAAATAATAAAAAATTTACCATGTAAAATAACGGGACGTTACAATCTAGCCTCCTTTAAATACTATTCGTCCCCTTAAAGTGTGCTCACTTAAATGAAAAGGCGAGGGTACTTAGACCGCATGTCATCCTCACGTTCCCACGTGGTCTCTTCTAACACTTAGTTTCTCCATAAAACCTTAACAAAGTGGATCATTTTATTTCTCAACACCTGTTGTTCGAATGATAGGATCTCAACCTATGTCTTCTCAAAAGACATATTATCAACCAAACTTACAAGCTCATAATCAATCACATGGGAAGGATCCGCCATGTATTTCTGAAGCATCGATACATGAAAGACATTATTAATAGCCGATAACGAAGGTGGTAAAGCCAAACGGTAAGCTACCGCTCCTACTTGATCGAGTATCTCGAATGGGCCAATACACCGAGGGTTCAACTTACCCTTCTTCCCAAATCTTATAACACTCTTCATTGGTGTCACTTTTAAGAATACATTGTCCCCCAATGTAAATTCAAGCAGACTAAGCCGCTTATCGACATACCTCTTCTATAGTCTTTGGGTAACCCTCAATCTCTCTCTAATCAAAGCGATAGACTTTCCAGTTATTTGTAACAACTTGGGTCCCACAAGTCTCATCTCTCCAACCTCATCCTAATGAGCGAGAGAATGAAACTTTCTACCATGAAGTACCTCAAACAGTGTCATGTCGATAGTAGCCTGGTATTTGTTATTATAAGCAAACTCCACCAAATACAACTGAGAGTCCCGACTGCCAAAAAAATCAAGAGCACAAGCCCTCAACATATCTTCTAAAATAAGGTTAACTCTTTTGGTCTGACTGTCAATCTGAGGGTGAAAGCCTGTGCTAAAAAACAAGTCAGTACCCATGGCTGTATGTAAACTCTGCCAAAACTTCGAGACCAACTGAGTGTCCCGATATGATACAATCCTTACTGGCACACCATATAATCTAACAATCCCCCGTAAGTATAAATGTGCCCAAGTTTCAGCTGGGTAGGAGATCCTCCTAGAAATAAAGTTTACGGTATCGTAACACTTTAATATCCTCGGCAAACCATTGATAAAACCGATAGAAATCTCCTCCCATTTCCATTGAAGCACTCTCAAAAGGTTAACATATTCTGCAATCTCATGTTTCATCCTTGACCACAAATAGTGTTGTCTCAGGTCCATGTAGATCTTCGTACTACCTGGATGAACAGAAAAGATAGAATTGTGAGGCTCCTCTAACATTTTTTTTTAAAAAATTGATCCTGAAGTCACACAAAGCCTCCTACGATTTATCAACGCACTATATGTAGATAAGATAGATTGACTAGGCATGTCTGACTCCGCACCTCGAAATCCTGCCTATCTCAGAAACCTGTGAATCTCAGGCACACTAGTCTGTCTAGACCAACTACTATGTACCTCAATCTTAGAGGGATCAACAGATACACCTCTACTTGATACCATATGGCCTAAATTGCCATTTTTTTAGCCAAAACTCATACTTTTAGAACTTGGAATACAACTTCTGATTTCGTAATACTGTCAATACCTTCTCCAAATACATAGCATGCAACTCCTTGGTCTTGGAATAAATCAAGATATCATCAATGAACACGATCACAAAAAAACATCAATGAAACTCCTAAAAACACTATATATAAGGTCCATAAAAGTTGCAGGCGCATTGGTCAAGCTAAAAGACATAACAACAAACTCAAAGATAGTGGTTCCCCTTAACTGATCAAATAGATCCTCAATCCTAGGTAAAGGATATTTTCTCTTCACAGTTACTCGGTTGAACTCTCGATAATCAATACACAATCTCAATGAATCGTCTTTCTTCTTCAGAAACAACACAGGTGCTCCCCACAAGGATACACTATGACGAATAAACCTTAAGTCTAAGAGCTCTTGCAACTGACTTATAAGCTCTTTTAACTCAGCTAGTGTCGTACGATAAGGTGCCTTGGACAATGGAGTTGTCTCATGAACAACCTCAATCTGGAAGTCTAACTCCCTCATCGACAGTAAAACGGGTCACTCACTAGGTAAATCCCTCACAACAACCACATAACTCAAGCTAGTCTCTAGTATAGACGTATCAACAACAATAGCTAGATAACCCATGCTCCATCACTTAGAAGCGCTCTTGCCTCTATCATAAATATCAAAATGGGTTCTACTCGGTCACTAGATGCACGAAAACATAAAGTGGTCCCACATAGACCCACAAAATCAACAACTTTCTGAATACTAAGTGGCATGGTTTGTTGATAGCCAATCCATAACCTAGATCACATCAAAATCCGACATAGGTGTAACAATCAAAGTAGCATGTAAACAACAACCAAAATACACAAGCCATCAGTACTAATCATACTATCAACAATAATAAACTTCCCCACTAGGGTAGATATACACATCTTAAATGTCCAAAATCAAAGCCATGCAATTCGACAAGCTCGGATAAAATAAAAGAGTGTCTAACCCTTGAATCAAATAAAACAAAAGCCGAATGGCCCAAAAATGACAAAGTACCAGTCATGACTATCGTACATGCAGCCTCAGCATCCTTTCTAGTAGAAAATACACGAGCATGATACTGAGCAGGTGGATGAGATAGCTGTTGTAGTGGATGTGTTTAATAAATCCTATAAAATGGTGTGATGCCCAGTATGATGACAAGTATAGCATCTCGGTGGAAGGGTGCATCTCCCATAATGGTAACTGGCATAACTATGGCAGTATAGGTGAACTGGTCCCTATGCACTCGACTGTCCATACTAAATTCCACCCCGAACCTTTTGCTGCTGCTGCCTCTACTATGGCAGTATCCCTCGATTAGCATGGTCGTCCTCTGCCTTCCTCTCCAGAGAGGAAGTCTGTCCCGTAGTAGCTAGTTTTCACTTCATCTCATAAGATGTCAAATCCAAAGAAAGGGCAAACTCTATAGCCTACTCACTCAAATCTTGAATGAACTTAACTTCATAGATAGTTTCTTTCTTTGCAAAGCAAAACATTAGTCTCTCAAGCACCTTAGCTTAATAAGGTTCTAGCCTTCCAACATAGGATTCACCTAAGGGTGAGTAGAATCATTAGGTCCAAACTACAATCTAGTTCAGCCTCCCAATTAGATGGTCAAACACAATGTGATTTGAAGTTCACCAAACCATCAGATCGCCTTATAAATGTCACTGATACCATAGTCCGACAACAATCCCCCTAGATCTCAATTGTATACAAACACTCAACCTTCATGTTAGTTAACCTTGGCAATTTACCAAATGTTGATCTCGATAACTCAACCTCAAGTATTTCAAACTCAAATTGATACATCATAGTGGAATAGCAATCAGACTAGGCCATTAACCAATTAACACAGTCGTTAATGGTCCTCGTTGAGACACATAGTGAAATGTTCTAACTTCCTCTATTGAGTGGCAACACACTTTCAATTTAACACAATACTGTCACAATGATTTACCATTTACCATAATCAACTTTCTAAACTCAAACCAGGAACTTATTCCTTGAATTGAATATAGGTTACTAAACCCGAGCTAGACCGATTACTTTTAAAAAATTACTTAGCTCAAACAGGTGTTTCATCTCTTAATATTGGGCTCCAAACAATCATGCCCTTTTATACCCATAAAACAGAAAATACACATTCACTAACACCACTACTTAGAAATTGTGTGACATTAACACGTTGAGGATCAAATAAGCAATCTCTAGGAATATCTCATCTCCTTTATACTGACATTAGGTCAATAAGATAAACGAGGTGCACAACCTCTAAAACTACACACTGTCACTCACATTCTCAGCTCAGCACCCCTACCAAGATCTCATCCTGGTGTCAAATAAACATCACCACATAGTGGTTTTACGAGGATGTGAAATATTACAATTACAGATAACGTTTAACAACCTTCTCATAAACTTTCCCACTACTAAAGAAAATAAAGCTCAAGTAAAAAAAGTGCTAGGCATACCTAGTGACGCTAATCTCAGACGTTGACTAGAGAATGGACTTAAAACAGAACATGAAAAACACACATGCGTTGAATGCAGTCTACAGAACCCTTAGGCTCTGATACTAACTGTGACGACCTGACTCCTTTTAAATTATTTAAAAATCAAAATGCAACAGAAGTCTTAGTATTTTTTTAAAAAAATGGCATTGATACAATTAAAATTTTGACTATCCAAAACCTATTTATATTTTTCACAATCACAGAAATCGTAAAGACGAGGAAATGCACATTTCCTGAAGTAATGTTCAAATGAGTTTCAGAATGATAAAAGTTTAAAACAAAAAGCTCTCACGAGTTTATATACAAATGTACAGAGAACATGAAATAAAATTAGTCCAAGGACTATAAACCCTTTCTAGTCCATCTCGCCATCATTGTCATCGGGATCAGATAGAACCGACTCCTCTCCCACGCTCCATCACAATGTATTCGGATTTGTATCAAAAAATACTTACTTACTCTTTGCTACCCAACCATTTCAAAGGAATTCACATAAAGTATTACCAATTTTAAAAATCTCCCAAAGGAACAAAAACTAGCTCTCAAGCATAACAAAGTATCCTAATTCACTATACAAATATTTCTCATCCCTTTCTCTATAGCACTCAAGCTATACATAACATTTCATTTCTTTTCTCTATAGCCACTTAGGCTATAAATAATATTCCCATTTCTTTTCTATATAGACACTTAGGCTATGCATAACAGTTCATTTCTATTCTCTAAAAACACCTTATGCTAAGCTCACTTGGTCTTAACGTGCTTTAAACAAGAAAAACATGTGATTAATGTCTTTAATACTAGCACACACAGTCTCAACATTATTCATTAAGTCGCTTAACATATGTAAAGTGCACGCAGCCTCTACATCAATATAACCATCAACATGTTTATAATGATAGTATTGAAAGCACACGCAGTCTAACAATAGCTCATTATCTCGCTTTCGAAAACAAAGTACACGAAGTTTTTCCAATAATATATTCCCACGTCTACTGAATAATGAAAGCTCATGCAATCTAACCACTACCCCATTATCTCATCCACCAAATGCAAGGTATAATCAGCTCTTGTATTCTCTCATATATGTATCACAATAGTTATGGATAATACTAGATAATGTGAGCACGCGCAGTCCCAACATTATCTCATTATCCACCCCCCAAACATGTAAAGTTCACTCAACCTTTAGAATTCCTCATGGTACATTATTGTAAACATAAAATGAATAATACTAGACAATGCAAGCACACTCAATCTATGAATTATCTCATTATTCCTCCCAAATAAAATTATGGAAAATAAACATAAACATGACCTCAAATGCGAGTAAACATAATTTAACCATTCAAAGTAACAGAAAGAAATGATAAACTACTCTTGATGCCTATATCATTAGTTACTTTTGTTTGCATAAAACAAGAAAGTACCTATAGTCTTACCTAGAAATCCATAATGTCTCATACCAGGAAATAAAGTCAAGCCATAAGGCCTTCAGATAGTCACTTGATTATATTAACATCAATCCTATCGGCCTTCAGATAATCACATGAGCATATAAAAGTCAAGCCCATCAGCCTTCATATAATATAAAGTTATTAACTTTAGCATAAAAGTCTCAATTCCATTGTTTTAGTAAAAAAAACGAAGTTCCATATTCAAATCTCTTATTCACCCGATTATACTTGGAAACTTCAACTTCTGATAATCATTAAGAAACGTCGAAGTGAACATAAACTTAGAATTTCCAAGATATAATCGTTTTCTTTGAAAGATCCATAAGTTCTCCCAACTCAAATTAGAACTAACTCCCAAGCCTAAACAAGTTAGTTCACTTACTTTAATCCTTTCATTTCAAATATCAATCTCAACTTCCAATCCTACAAGTCATTCAACGAGTTCTGTTTTTAAGTTTACATTAAGTTATATTTATCCTCACCATGACAAAAGTAGTTTAGCTTCAAAGTTCAAGGAGCATTCAACCAGCGGTCCAAAAACACGTACAATTAAATTACATCTAACAATCATCAATTAACCAAACATCGAACAAACAATACCTAAATACATAAAACGAAAAAAAAACCAGAATTGGCCCGAAGAGGCTCTCGACCAAGCATAGGGGCTTCGGTCTAGGGTTTGGTTTTTTGGTTTTTAGGAAATTAAGAGGTGTTTCGGGTTGGTTTTGAGTAGTTTAGAAGTTTGTATTTTCAATGGGTAGACTCTGCTAGGGTTTTCAACAAGAGTTCCTTCCGTAAAATTAAATGCGACATAAGATTAATTAAATAAAAACATCAAAGAACAACCCATGGTTAGGGTAAATCAAACGGGACGGGTTTTGGTTTGATCACGATTCTAGGGTTAGGGGTAAACTTCCTAAGTAACCTAAAACAATTTCCGTAATTGAAATCTTCAAGTTTCTTGGTGAGAAATTGAAGACTTCAACCATGGATTCCATTAAAACATCAATTGGAATAAAACCCTTACGGGTCATTCGGTTGTTAGGTTTGGGTTGTTAAGTAGGGAGTTGTTAAGGAGGGGTTGTTAAGTAGGGGTTTGTTAACACTGTGTTTGGTATGTACAAAACAGTCAGTTTGTTAAGTGTAAACTGTATTGAAATTGTGAAAATGGATAGGTTTGTTAAGAGGGAGGTTAACAAACCCATCATATTGGGTTTCAAAACTGGCAAATAAAAACAGGTTAAGGTTGTTTAACCCCCCAACTCACTACCCAAACTTGGCAACCAAACACCCCCTTAAATATTTAGAAACTTAGTCTTACCTTGATGCCTCTCGAAAACGAAGGAAAAGCTTCAAAGGTAGGTCTGAAAGTAAGTTTCAAGCAAGGGATATCCAACAAACCTAGAACCAAGACGATTCATCGAGAATTGAAGAAAACCTAAAACTTTCTTCCCAAAAATGGAGGTCGCAGCAGGAGGAGAAGAGAAAGATGATGATTTTTTTTTTTTACTATTTGTGAGATTTTTAAGAGATAGTCAATAGTGAAAAGATATTTTAAGAATTCAAGAATTACGAACTCTTCCCTCGTTTGCTTTTAGCTTTTAAAACTAAATTTGAAGCAGTTAAACTAGATAAAAAGTGATTGATAATTATTAATTGGCCCGTTAATAATTTTTAATACGCCCCAAACTAATTTAAGTTAATAAAGCAATGAAATGTTAAATAGAATAATATTAATTCTAAATCTAATTTAATTAACTCTAAAAATAAATTAAGTGCTTTAAATAAAATATAAATAATAAATATATAAAAATAATAATTTACCTTGTAAAATAATAGGACGTTGCACCCTAGCAAGCTCACATTCCCCTTATCTCGTTCTTATCTTATACACTTCCAATTGCTGATTCAAGAGTAACCTCCCATCTAACTTGTCTAAAACTTGCCACTTCTATCCAAGTTCGAACATCAATATACATAACAATTAATTTTATAAAAATCAAAAGTAAATATAATTTAATCCCTTTTTATTCCCATCTTAAGCAATAAAAGTTTAGCTTGCACTTTGGAGACTTGCTTTGAGCCATTAACCTACACAAAATATATGTCATACATTTAACATACTTTATATACTATAAACCATCCATTTTAACATGTAAAAATTAACCCAAGACCCGTAAAGCAGCCCCACATCTTATGGTATAAAACAGCCCCACACTCATAACTACAAAAACAGTGGGGAGGGATGTGTTCGGTTTAGCAAAGAAAAGGAGAAAATATACTCAATTAATTCCAAGCTTTGCTCTAGGTATTCCCTTATAACATTTTAATTTTATAAACTTAAAATAAAAGGAATGAACATCGAATTTCAAAACTTTGGAAAAACTTAAAAAGTATTAAACTTTAAGGTTTTATAGAATTAATTAGATTTAACCTTATTTCATTAATTTTCCTTGAATTTTACACAAAATTCAATCTAAAATTTAAACCCTAACTCAATTCATTTTATATCTTCAAATTAAGACTCAAAACATGTTATCTTACTTATAATTCTTCAAATTTTAAACATCTAAACTCAACCCAACTCGAAAATACAAAAACCCACAAATTTGAACCCAAAAAAATATAAAAGAAAACTCACCAAAACCTCTATAAATAGATTGAGATTGATGGGGATTCTTCTAAAATCAACTTCTTCTAAAAAATTCAATGAAAATGCACTTGATTTGATGAAGATTTGAAGAAGTTACAAGCTTTCAATATTTTGTCTTTGGGTATCTTAATTTGGCTGAGAGCAGTAGGGTGAGAAGGAAAGATAACAGATTTTGTGTTTTAATTTTATTAAAATTTGCTATTTAAGAGTTTCCTTAAGTTTTACCTAATTTACCAATAGTCCATATGCCACAAATATTCATTCCACCTCCTGTATTTAGGCCATTTTACTTATTTTACTATTGAAATCTACCACACCATTAACCATAGTTAATTTTACTAACTAAACTTTATTCTTACTCTTTAACCATTGTTAAATATTTACCCGTTCAACTAACCATGGTCAGTTTCTTACCCAACCTTGGTTAACTCATTTAACCTTGGTTAATCATCCCAAAATAATTAAATAACTGCAAATTAACCCTTGAATATTATTTTTATTTTCATGTTTTAAATTAAAAAAAGCTACTTACTACTATTTTTTTTAGAAAACCCGAACAACTTCACGAACTATCGTTATTACTCATCTAAACATTTATTTAAATTTACAATTAACTTATTCATAAGTTATAAACCCATTCCTCATAAAATATTTGTCTAAATAATTACACTATTAAAGCTTACTTATTTTTAAACCCCAGGCCATTACACCCTACCTCTTGGTCGGCCACCCTTGGAGAAAAAAATGAGATTGCACATTTTTCCCCTTTCCTTTTCGTGTGAAACTCTTGAAAAGTTTGCCTGGTCATAAGGAAAATCACTCTTTAGAGATTTGAAAAAGAAACTTCGTCTCTAGGTAAGGGTTGTCAAACTTTTCTTGGGTTTTCCTCTTGAAACTTTGTTTTGATTCAAAAATGTATTTTACAAACCATTTGAAACTTTTATCTTCAAAGCACTTAAGGTTTTCCCAAATTTTTTTTTTATTTTTCACTCTTAAACTCATTCAAACTAAATGGAAACCTTATCCCCACCATCTAGAGATCCTAATATTGAATTTTAAACACTGTTCACTCTAAACGATAAAGATTCAAGCGATCAGAGCTCCGACCACAGCTAAAAAATTATCCCTTTATTTTTGAAATCACCATAGATATTAGAATCCTTTTAAGAAAAAGAAGCATGTCTTTCCTTAAAGTTTTCATGTGGCTGAATGCACCCTAAAGAGAGGCTGTCGGCCTTTTGACTTTTTCCCTTGCCCAGTTTTCCATCTTGTGATGTTATATGCGTTCTAGAATTGATTTATTATTTAAAATGTGTTTCAATTTGATTGTGTAAGTGGTGTTTGTGCAACAGTTTTCATATTTGGGAACCTTTAAATTTTTAATAAGAAAATGTGAGTTAGGAATGGTCTTTTTTTTTTGGAATATTTAGAAATGAACCTTCTGGTTCAATTAGATATTGAATTGTATGATTTATTATAATTAATGTTTAGTGTTATATTTTTAGCAAAGTTTTCATTGCATTATAATTTCATAAATTTTATTTGGCCAATTTGTACTTCGAATTAGGGGAAGGGATTTTCATTACATAAATGGCTTTTAGGTTTGAAAATAGGTTGGTGCACTTTGAGATTGTGATCACTGTCTATTAGGTGGAGTGTTTCTAGGTAGTTATAATGATGTGATTTGCTTTGAATAGTTTATGAAATGTTGATTGTTATGGATTGTGAATTATTTTTAAGAGTATAATGGAGAAGGAAAGATTCCAATGAACCATTGCATGAGAAATTATGGGTTCATTGAGAATTAAGGCATGCGTGTGAGAATGTAGCGTTAATGTCCTTTCCTTGTCACTATGAAAAAGGGGCGTAATTACGGTTCCTAGATAAAAGTAAAGCTATGCCATCATGCCATAGTCTATGGTTGCGTACCCGGATCATTTAGTGAGCACGAAGGGTATATAAGCCAAGTTTCATCAGTAACTTGAGAATCGGACAATATTCTAGCTTGTGTACCTTGTCTAATGGATCCAAGCAAGAAAATGCATATACAGCTACATTATAGAACTGTTTGTCTTTAGGATATGAGTTCTACCTTGGGGGTAAGGTAGTGATGTTTCGGTGTAAGTTTAGGTATAATATGATTAATAGAACGATAGATGATAAGAAAATTGTTTAGATCATCTCAAATGAAACTTGTTGAGTTTATTTGTAAATAACATCTCTCTTACTATTCTTTCTCATTTAGCATGTTTTTCTAATGGTATTACACCTAAAACATTTAAGCTAAAGGCAAAAGGACTCAGAGGTTGATAATCGTTGGATTCGGCAGGCATTATGGACTATTACGTCCTTGTCTCTAATTAGGATTTTGATTCTAGACTTTTAAAATGGTTATTTTAATGGATATTTTGGATGTATGTAAAACTCAAAGTCTTGGGATTTTCTTTGAATACTAATTTTGATGGATATTTTGTTGAACTTTATATGAGTTCTAGAACTCTTTTATTTAAATGAATTTCACAGATTGAATTTTAAATACTTTGACTCCCACTGCTTTACTGTAACGTCCTGTTATTTTGAAGTGATTTTTTTTAATTAAAGTATTTAAGGATAATTTAAAAGTAGTGATTTCGATTTTAGTAGTTATTTTAGTCTGAAATTCTTTTTAATCATTTTAATACTTTAAATTTTGCTTCTGTGACATTCATAATTATTAATAGGCCAATTAATAATTATTAATCACCTTTAGATTAATTTAAGAGCTTCGGGTTTCGATTTATCAGTCAAAAGTCATTAAAGGACGCAACCGTCATTTCCAATTTCTTAAAAATATCAAACACTATTCATTTCTCTCTTTAAATTGACAAGTTGACCAAGTTGACCAAAAAATTTCATTTCTCCTCCTCCATTGCCGTGGGTTAAGAGTTCTTGGGAGAAAAGTTTGGGTTTTGTTCGATTCTCGACGGATCGACTCGATTTCAGTTGCATCGGAAGCCCTCGGTCCTAGGATTCTTCTCCACCTAGCAATCGTGCTTTCCATCCGTGTTCTAAGGACTTCTAGGTAAGTTAAAGTTCAAACCCTAAGCTCCAAATAGTGTTTTAATGGAGTTTCCATTTTGATTCTTCGATTTCTTGCCGAGGAACTCGATGTTTGTAATTACGGGAGTTGTTTTTAGTGATTTTGGAAACTTTCCCTAAACCCTAAAACCGAGTTTCAGTAGAAACCCTTTCCGTTTGAAATTTACATTGTGGGGATTTATTTTTTATTGATATATTGTTTATTGTAATTAAATTCGGGAAATCGATTATTGTTCAAAAAACTGAATCATCGATACCCATTGAGATCAGGAACTTCGAAATTACTTGAAACCAACTTGAAACACCTCTAAAGTGCCTAAAAGCCGGAACACCGAACCCGAAACCCATTTTTCCATAGAGGGGCCGAGAGCACCCTTGGGGTTTTTCTAGGGTTGTTCATTGTTTTGAGATTTTAGATGTTAATTGATCAATGTTTGGTTTATTAATGATTGTTAGATATACTTTTAAATTGTAGGTGTTTTAGGATCATTGATTGATCGTGCTATCGGAGATTTTGAGCGAAGCTAATTTGGCTAAGTGAGAATAAATAGGATTTAAAGTAGCTTTAGAAACCGAATAAGTAGAATGATTTGTAGGACTGGAAGTTGAGCTTGAAGGTTTCAGTAAAAAGGATAAAAAGGAAGTTAGTCAACTTGTTAGAATTGGGAGTTAGTTCAAATCTCAAGATGATAGAACTCTTAGGTGTTTCGAAGGATATGTTTAACTCTTGGAAGATCTAAGATTAGGGTAGTTCCGAGGCTTAAAATGATTATTGGAAGTTAAAGGTTTCTAGTAAAATGGAATGAATAAGAATTTGGTTATGGAGACTTTATGACTAAGTTAGAAATTTCAAGTTTAAGTAAAGGCCCTATGGCGTGATTTATTTATTGTTTTTCTTATCAGAAGTTTCTACTTTCTTACTTTATGTTTAAGAGATTTTACGTGATCCGTTTACCTTTATGTTCTTTCATTTACTTTGAATATTTATATTTATTTACTTGCACTTTAAAGCATAATCATATCATATCATATCATATTGCATTATCGTTTATTGGGAGGAATAATGAGGCAATGCATAGACTGAGCGTGCTTGCATTGTCTGGTATTATTCGTTTTATGTTTCGTATATGTATCATGAGGCATGCTAAAGGTTGCAGTATTTTACATGATCGGAGGAGATGGATAATGAGATAATGATGGAACTATGCGAGTTCACATTATCTGGTATTATCCATGATTACTTTGATACATATATGAAGATACAGGGTATGACTTAGCCTATGGGAGCTCATTACCTGTATTTGGTGGGTGAGATAATGAGGTGAATGAACTTAGCCTACGGGAGCTTCATTACCTGTCATTATTCACTAGGGGTGGGAAGATATTATTGAAAAGAATTTATATATATTATTATGGAAAGTGAGATTAATGAGGTGAATGAACTTAGCCTACGGGAGCTTCATTACTTGTCATTATTCACTAGAGATGGAAAGATATGATTGAAAAGAATTTATATATTTTATTATGGAAAGTGAGATTAATGAGGTGAATGAACTTAGCCTACAGGAGCTTCATTACCTGTCATTATTCACTAGAGATGGGAAGATAATATTGAAAGGAATTTGTATATTTAATTTGAAAAGCGAGATAATGAGGTGAATGAACTTAGCCTACGGGAGCTTCATTACCTGACATTATTCGCTTGTGATGATTATATAGATATAAAGGTGGTATGCCTCTTTCATTTATTTATTGAGATAATGAATAATGTTTAGACTCGTATGTTAACATTATCGTCATTATTGTAATTATGATGGTTGGTTATGTTAAGTCTGAAACGTGTTTAATTTTTTTAATTAAACATCAAAGAAGGGTAATTTTTATATATTACATGAGCTAATAAAAGGATGAACCAGAAAGAGGTATTGGTTATGAAAAACATTCTTCTAGATTTTTGGGAGTTTTTAGTAAAGAATATGCAAGTTTACTTGGACACAAATCAGGATGCGGGTTTGGGGTCTTTTGTTACTTTTTATTCTGTTTATTCTCATTAGGCTTCGTTGTTAGCTCATGATATTACAACCAATTTCAGGTATGCTCAGCGTTCGTGGAAAGGGGAGCTGGTGCTGCATGATCGAGAGGATGATGGATCAGCGATGGACTTAGTTATGTATTTTGTATCTTTCAAATTTGTACAATTGTATTAGCTCTTAAGAGCTACACGTCTTACTTTTATGATTATTAGGCCTTTTGAACTCCTGAATAGGAACTTGAAGTTCCTTGTGTTTTAAATTTCTGAATTGAAATGTAAACAAGTTTTTGGCTAGCCAACTTTCAAACATAACCACGCCGTTTTTTTTAAACATAAAGACTTCTGCTGTATTTTATATTTAAATGATATAAAAAGGAGTCGGGTCGTCACATTTACCATTATCATATTTATTGTTGATAATTAGGGTTGGGTCTTTACAATAGGTCCATTAAGTCCCCAAGCTAACCTATGTTAGTGAGAACAATAATTAATTAGATTAAATCACTATAAGAAAAACGTCGTTTTGCTATGGCACGTTAGTGTATCTCACTACAAAAAAAGTCAATTTGCAACTAGTAATTTGCGACCAACTGGTCGTTTCTATAGAAAAATGCGACCAAAAAAGCGACCAACATGGTGGAGGAAAAAAAACTGGTCGGTCCTGAATTTGTGCGACTGTATAGTCACAAATATACGACCACACATGGTTGGTCGTAAAAAAGTCAACATTTAAAAAAACGACCAGATGGTCGCTTAAAAAAGTGACCATCTGGTCGTAATTTATGTTGAAGATAAGTGACCAGTTGGTCACATGAAGAAGTGATCACGTGGTCTTTTATAAGCGATCAAGTGGTCACTTTTGTACTCAGCCAAAATGCGACCAGATGGTCGTTTATCTTAGGGTAAATGCGACCATCTGGCCGCATTTAATAAATATTTTTTTTATTTAAATTAAAATAATTAGTTAATTAATTATTATTTATTTATTTAATTAATATTAAAATTTAATAACAAAAAATTGGAATTAAAATAAAATATATATAAATCAAATATTCAAAAAATGTTTTATACAGAAGAAAGCATCCTAGAACTACCGTGGAAGGGCGGGGGGTGGCGGAGGCGGCGTCGATGATGAATGGTCGCCGTCTAGGGATCTGAAGTACGCGGCCAAAAATACTGCGACCTGGGCCTCGACCCATGCATGCATATTCTCCTCAATCGCGCGTGCTGGGGAAATTACGACCACCTGGTCGCATTTTTTCAAATATTTGCGACCACCTGGTAGCATTTATTGACAAAGCGACCATCTGGTCGCCACTTTGCCATTATCTAGAACAACTGTCTTATCACGCGTCCCATCAAAAATTGTGACCTGATCGCAATAGTGAAATTCTCCGCCAAAAATTGCGACCATAAGGTCGTAATATTTAAATTCACCGCCATAAACTTCATGAAAATTTAAATTTACCTCTCATATTTGTGACCAGATGGTCGTAATTTAACTTATATTTTTTGAAAAATATAATTCTACTTTTCCACAAATGCGACCAACTGGTCGCCTTTCCCTTCTAAATTACTACCATGTGGTCACCTTTTGTGTTAAATTGCGACCACATGGTCGCAAATATTAATATATATTTTTTTTCATTCATTAAAGAAATAGTTTTAATAAACTGAATGCGCCTTCATTTGAAATCTGTAACCATTACCGACGTATCCAGTATACGACCTTGCAATCCGTCCAGGTCCATTTGCCAAAGAAATAATAGGAGGATCATCTACCAGTAATGTAGGTAAGCCTCATCAATGGGCCGGGCCGGGCCGGCCCGGCCCTTAAATGAATGGGCTTGGGCCGGGCCTGACTTAAAAGGGTAAGCCCAAGCCCAACCCACGGGCTTGAACCCATGAGATAAAATACGGGCCGGGCCGGGCCTGGCCCGTTTTTGCGGGCTTGGCCCAGCCCGTTCAAATTTTTATACATTTAATTAAATTTCCATTAAATTATTAGTTGTATTTTTAAAAAATTATTTTTAACTTTTTAAACTTAAACTTAACTCTAAAATGATGAAAAAAAAGTTAATTTAAATTTTTACTATTAAATTATTTATTTATATTTGTTCCTATATCTTAATTAAACTTAAATTTAACTATAAAGTGATGAAGTTAATTTATTATTTTGTTATTATATATATATTTTTTATTTATACTTTATTTTATATGGAATTAAACTTTTTAAATTAAATTTATTTATCATTCTTTTAACTTAATTTGACTATATATATATTTTTTTAATTTAACTTAAAAAGAGACAAACTAAAATGGATAAATAATAATAATGAAGTATAATGATTTCACCAAGAAATAAGATTTACATAATTGTTTTTTCGAGAAATAATTTGCATAATTGCAATGTAAATACATCCCAACTAGGTTGACACCTACTTATATGCATAAATCATGTGCATTTTTCTCAAATATAACATATATTTATATATATTTTATAATTTTTAATATATATATATATATATATATATATATATATATATATATTTTAAATAATTTTTGAACGGGCTTTGAACCGGGCTTAGGGCCGGGCCTCGGGCCGGGCCTGATGGGGGCCCTATGGATAAAGCCCGCGGGCCGGGCTTGGGCTCAAATGCATGATCCATATCCAGCCCATTGATTTATAGGCCGGGCCGGGCCTGGCCCGTCAACCGTTGACTTACGGGCCGGGCCGGGCCGGGCCCGGGCTGGACTTGGGCCGGCCCACGGGCTTTATCCATATGATGAGGCCTAAATGTAGGGGAGTCAACCTGTCATTGTTCACATACAGTAATGTTAGGAAGATATTAATTTTTTCAACAAATTGCCACGGTTTTTTTGAAAATTTAAAATAACACACGTATGCACTGAACCAAGAACGAAACTCTTTGTCGATTATTGACCCCTCCTCAGAGGCTGTAAGACCGACCGTGTCATTCGAACGTATAAGTTTAGAACGTATAAGTATAAATAGTTTGTAATTGTTTATGTGATGAAATAATGTTAACTTACGAACTCACTCTATGTAAGGCTTGATCTCTGTGCAGTTGCATAACACGCATGTCTGCATTACATGATACTCAGAATCGGTCAACGGCCTACGCACTGATCTTCCAACTGTCATGCCAGGTTCTATAAAAATCGGCAAGTCGTTTATGTCAACACCTTCAAGTAAATTTTCGACAATGTTTCGTTTCGCTGGTCGAAACTTCTCTGCAATGTGTTTGTCAAAGTAGTATGAACAAAATGTGGTAGTCTCTTGTGTCTGGCACACACTACAGATAGATCCTTCTACTCTTGCTTTATTTACGACCGTATTTTTCAACTGACGTAAGTACCTGTGGGTAGGTAGAATGTGTAGAAAACGTTTACATTCGATATCATTGTACTTTATACGTGTACATTACAAATTAACTATGCTTACCTTTCAAATGGGTACATCCAAAGGTAATGTACCGGACCCCCTAAGAATGCCTCGTATGGAAGATGCACTGGAAGATGCTCCATGAAGTCAAAAAAGCCAGGAGGGAACATTCGCTCCAACTTACAGATAATAACAGCGATCTCTGAACTCATTGAAGCGACAGTAGCTTCAGTCAGCTCTGTACATGTCAAGTCCCTGAAAAAAACACTCAACTGTGCAAGCGGCTCCCAATGTCTATTCTCTAGGAACGGTCTGAACGTAACTGGCATCAATCGTTGCATGAATACATGACAGTCGTGGCTTTTCATCCCGAACATGATATGCTTTTGACTGTCTATACACCGACTCAAATTCGAAACGTATCCATCCGGGAATTTGATGGATTTGATCCACTCAAATAATGTTTTCTTTTCATCTGTCGTCAACATGTACTTTGCTTTTGTGTAATTATCATTGTCGTCAGGCTCCAACTCAGGACGGTGACATATCTCCTGTATATCATAACGTGCCTTTAGATTGTCCTTCGTTTTTCCCGGAACGTTCAAAATCGTATTGAAAATGTTGTCGAAGAAATTCTTCTCGATATGCATTACATCAAGATTGTGTCTAATCAGTAGATCTTCCAAATACGATAGATCCCAAAAAATACTCCGTTTCTTCCAACCCTTGTTTTTCCCAACCGCATTGTTTGCAGTCTCTACACCGTCCACTGTAATCTTCTACATCCCTATAGCATCTATACCGTGAAGAATTTTCCTTCCACTATACATTGTCGGGGGGGTTTCTTTTCTTACTCGTCGACCCTTCTTCCAATCACTGCCGTTTGAACGGAAAGTATGATTCAACGATAAAAATCGACGGTGACAATCAAACCAACAAGTTTTCCGACCGTTTCTGAGTTAAAATACATCTGTGTCTAGCATGCAATGTGGACCTGCGTATTTCTGTGCCGTACTCCATCCTTTAAGAGGAGGAGATTGAGGTTCACACAATTAACTACACTAACTAAGGAAAGCAATAACAAAAGCTAAACACATACTAAAAATGTATATGAAAGCAATTAAAGATCAACATACCTGGCAACATTGAATACGCAAGGAAGTCACTGATCGTTCAGATGAAAGCGGCGCCCATCAAGAAATTTTGTTTCTTCGAAATGTCGAACGTCATAACACCGTCAGTCCACAACCTTTTCAACTATGCAATAAGTGGTTGCAAATACACATCCAGGTTCTATTTTGGACTTTTCGGCCTAGGTACAGTAACTGTTAGAAAAATCACCAGGTCTCGCATGCACATCGAGGGAGGCAAGTTATACGGGGTTACCATGACTAGCCAAACTGAATATTGTGCCCTGGATGCCCCGAACGGGTTAAAGCCATCCGTGCATAAGCCCAATCTGACGTTTCTCTGATCTTGTACAAAATTCGGATGACAATTATTTAAATGCTTCCATGCCGCAGCATCTGAGGGATGTCTCAGAACACCTTCATCCTATGAATGCTCATGATGCCATCTCATGTGCGAGGCTGTCACATCAAATGCATACAACCGTTGCAGACGTGGGGTCAGCGGTAAATAGAACATGCTGGCGTACGGAATGAGGTCGCTTTTCCCTTATTTATATCTTGGAAGAAAACAGAATTTGCATTGATGCAGGTCCTCATCCACACCCCAGTAAATCATGCATCTGTTCCGACACAAACCTATTTTCTCCACGGGTAGGCCAAGTCCCTCCACTAGCTTTTTCGTATCATACAAACTGTTGGGCATAATATTTTCTTTTGGAGCGCATCAACGAAACCACGATGCAATCGAATCAAATCCTCTAGCAGGTATGTTGTACTACGCCTTTATATATAAAAGTTCTATAGCAGCAGCAAGTTGACTTACCTGACACCCATTGTACAATGGTCGACTTGCTGTCTTTAGCATCTCGTGCATCTTACGTGCTTCCGGATTCATTTCCTCTTCAACAACTCATTCATCTTCGTCTACGTTTAAACTTTCACGGAAATTTTCATTTCCCCCATACCCCGCACCATCAAGTATCATTTCCTGCATCTGATTATACTGTTGTTCATCATTCCATTCTTCGGCAACAACCTCTACATTCAAGCTGCTGCCTTCGTATCGTCTCAATTCATGTAATGCAGCATCGAACATTTCCTTTGTTTCCCCTTAAAACACCCAGTGGTAATAATTCTGCACAAATCCCTGACTATACAGATGAACCTTCAAATCTGTAACCGGTATGATTCTTCTATTGTCGCATGTCCTACACGGGCAACGTAGCTTTCCACCATACTTTTCATAATAGACAGTTGTCATGCAAAACTCAACAAACTATTCAACCTCGGCCACGAACTCATCGTTCAAATACCCATCTATCAAACGAACATATACATCCACTCTCTCATTTTCTTTTTTCTTAATGATAACAAACAATGGGAGGAGGGGGTTTTATAATGGACTCCTCTGCTCATCTGCTATGAGATGGTAGTATTTTTGCTACCAACTGGTCGCATTTTCCCGCCAAAATTTCCCGCCCTTTTCCTCACTAACCCGAGTCACATCATGTTAGAGAGTTTACGACCACATGGTCACTTATTTTGGTGACCACTTGGTAGCTTTTCTCCCACCTGCCCCGGGTCACATCAAGTCACAGCATTTACTACCATATGGTCACTTAATTTGGTGACCACTTGGTAGCTTATATCTCGCCAAATTTCTAAGCTACCACTGGTCACAAAAGGTCACCAAAATTGCGACCATATGGTCACTTTGAAATGTCACCACTTGGTAGCCTTTCTCCCGCCAAATTTACGCGCCTTTTTTTCCTACTAAATGATTCCTAGTGTCACAAAATTGCGACCATATGGTCGTAATATTGCAGTGACCATAGGGTCACTTTCTTCCCGCCAAACTTTCGCGCCATTTTTTATGACTAATTCTTTTCTTGGTCGCAATTTGGTCACAAAAAAGTGACCATATGGTCGTTTTAAGTCAAACTTCATATTTACTACCAGAGTGGTCACAAAAAAAACTACCCAATGATTTAGTCGCAAATTTCTGGTCGCAATTTAACAGTTGTTTTTTGTAGTGTCTCTTTGTCAACGGAGAAAGTAGCTTTTTAGGGCGTTGACTTTTAGATACCCTGTCATGAAAAATTTGGCGTTATCAAGGAGCAGCATGTAGCAAAATATAGCATGAAAAACGGCGAAAATAGTTGGATGATCGGGTAGCAGAACGAGCGACTGGTTGCGTGGAAAATATTTGGCAGGAGAATGAGGTAGGAAACATGTGACGCCCGCGTGGAAATTTTGGCTAAGCGAGCGTGGCACGTATTGGATCGAAAATTTACGGTGAAATATGTGACGCCACGCGTCTCTAATCAGCCACAGGTGATTGGCTAACAACTATGATAATCTTATGAACTGACTCTTTAACATCGAGCCATGGTGGCGTCGCTATTCTGCCACACTGGCGTGTAAAACCATGATGTGACCTTATGAAGTGACTGTTCAGATTCCAGCTACGGTGGCGTTGCAATTCTACCACACTAACGTGGCTAACCATGATATGACCTTAGGAAGTGAATGTTCAACATTTAGCCACGAGCGTATGGCTGAAGGTAATGATAATTGTTATGAAGTGACTGTTCGAATGTCTATTTTAGAGACGTCTACGTAGCAAAACGTCCCTTGATATTCTAAATTGGCGACATGAGTGTAGCCGTTGGCGCGGGGAATTTAATTTTCCTCCCAAATTTTGGCGATGATTTTTCTAATGGGCGACTCCAGCGTAGAAAAAACTCAAACCTGCGTGACTATTGACATTCGTCGTGATTACAATTTAGCTACGCCATCATCGCTAAAACAGTTTTAAGTCACATAACGAAATTCCTCCTCCCCATTCCATTTTTCTTTCTTTCTCTCTCTCCTTTTCTTTCTTTTCTTTTTTAAATTTTTTTTCAGACTCGGGTTGCATTACGGTTAGTTCTTGTTATTATTGTTTTAGAGTTATTTAGTATAAAATTAGTTTAAATAATTTTGTATTTTATTTGGTTGAAATAATTTTGTATGTTTATATTAAATAATTTTGTATGTTAATTAGGTTAAGTAATTTTGTATGTTAATTAGGTTATATTAGTTTTTTATTTTAATTAGGTTAAATAATTTTGTACGTTAATTAATTTATATTAATTTTGTAATATTAATTAGTTTAAATTAATTTTGTAATGTTATTTATTTTAAATTAATTTTGTAATGTTAATTATTAGTTTAAATTAATTTGTAATGTTATTGAGGTGGCAGATATGCTTAGGTGGCGGACATGCGTTCATCTATCCATGCTCGGGTAGCATCGCTTATTCAGAAGCAGATCCAGGCTCAGGTTGTAGTGACGTTGGCCGCTCTTTTGGTCCTCGTAGCTCGAGTCACCTTGGCGCTACATCTTGTGCACCCTCGCCTCCACCCCCACCCCCGTAGTAGTTTAGAATAAACATTATTTTTGTATTGATTTTGTTATTTTATAAATTTTTTATTTTATTATTATTTCACATTTTAGTATTCTATTTTTTTTATAATAATTATAATTATAATAAAAAATAATTATTATTATTATAATAATAAAAAAGTAATAATAATTTAAAAAAATATGGTGACATGGGCGAGGCTAACGTTGGTGACGCCAGTGTAGCCCACAAGCATCACTTTTGGGCCACGCGGGAGTCACCCTCATTGTCACTTTTGGGCGACACCGGTGTAGTGCACAAGTGATACTTGGAGCCCACCCTCGTTGCCAATTTTGTGACATATTGAGTGGCAATTTTTTGTTTGACTTTTCAGCTACGCAATAGTCCCACGTCGCTCAATTGCTACGCCAATGGACACACATTTTTCAGCACCACAGTTTTTTTTGCGACTCGGTTGGTCCTCGTTATTCATGTCGCCAATATGCCTTCAATGACGTCGGGCGTGGCCAAACTCGCTTAGCAAAACACCCATTTTTTTTAGTGAATCCTTTGAAAAATAAATTTAAATAATTGATTTGAAGTTGTCAAATTAATTGTAAGGCCCCGGGTTTTAAAAGAGGTTAATTAAATTTTATTTATAAATAGTATGCTTGTGTGTTAGGTGTTAAGCAAGTAGGAAATAAATTTCTATCTTTTATTTAATTATTTTTTGGCTAACTATAGTTGAAAGCTAACTAAGGGTGGAAAATTACTTAGAAGGGAGCAATTAACCATGGTTAGTCTAGGAGAAAAGGCTAGTTAGAAATGAAATATTAGAGCAAGGGTTAATTAATAAAAAAAATTAGTGGGGAGGCCTTAGTAGTTAGGTGAAGAGATTGAGGGACTTTATTGCAATTATTGAGTTTTTATTTCAGAAATTTAAAAAGTCTATCAGTAAAAAATAAAAAAAGGAAAAATATTTTCTCCCAAAATATTCTCCCCACTGTCGCCCCCCAACCCCCCCCAAACAAATTCTTTCGAAGTGGTGACTTTTGTTCTCTTCCAATTCTTCATCAATCTAAGTCAAGTCAAAAGGGGTTTTGTTGATTTGTGTTAGAAACAACATTTTAGGAAGATTCAAGCAAGGTTTCATTGGATTTAATAGCTTTAAGGTAAGAATTCAACTCAAGAAGTAAAGCTTTTTCTAGGTTTTCCATGGAGTTTCTTTGGGGGGTTCTTGATAGATATTTTAACTATTTCTTGCTTGAGTTTCTTCAATTTCAATTATGGAAATATATTTTCAAATGATGATTATAATCCCTAGGTTTCACTTTTTTTAAGAATTCTTTCAAGGATTGAAGCCATGGATTAATTTAAGCTTTCAAACTCCATTAATGGCAATTTTCAAGCTTCTAGTTTTTCAATTTTTGGGTTTTCTTGGCTTTAATTTAGAAACTCTCAATTCTAGAATATAAAAGTGCCTAAATATATATATTACACATGAAAAAAACTTGGAAGAGTAAGGGAATGATTTTTTAAAGATTTTCAAATTTGGCCAAAATACTAGTCTTTAACTTGACTAATTTTGGGTTTTTTTGTTCACCCGGGTATGCGGTCATGTTTGAATATTTTAGGCTGAGATAATTGCATTATTATGAGCCTAATTATAGTTTAAATGAATTCTTGTTGGGGAAGACCAATCAGAAGCAAAAGTTACAATAAAACACCAAGGTGAGAACAAAAGGAATCAAAGGGATGGTGGCGGTGTTGTTCGTGGTTGTTTGTAAGTTTTGTGTGGGTTGAATGCTAGTGTTGTCTAAGGCTGATTTGTGTACCCCATTGGTGGTTTAATTAAGGGGAAATGGAGGTTGAGATTGGATTGGATGTTATGGATGCAACTTGGTGAATTATTGAAAAATCGGAAAGAGTGGAAATACCGTGATACAACTTTGCTTCTACATTAAAATTTGAGCTATTCTTACACGATTAATTGCATTTATACATGTTACAAGTTAAAGATCGAGTCTTATACTGATTTGGGATTTATTTTCATTTATGCTCGATATGTTTCAGATTGTTGTTTGATGAGTATTGCATAGTTAAGATGCTAAAGGATAATGCTTGAAGTATGACCTTATATGCTTGTTGTGCACTTTGAAAGTGTCAAGTGAAAGATAGATTCATATGCTGATTGGGAATCATTCTTACTTTCGTTCATTGTGCCTAAGTTTCATTTTCGATGAGAGTTGTAGAGAAAATAATATGATTAGTTGCATTTCATTTCATTCATGCATTTCACGTGTTTGTTGAATGGCAATGGGGTCATAACCTATGTAATGGTGAGTGGTTGTTGGATGTTACATATGGTTACCATGGTAGATTGCATGTAGCTCCGAGGCACTGTGTGGTGGATGGTCCGAATGTTAGAGTGCCTATTACGATAGCCTGAAGGAATAAATGAGCTCGACTATAGTGATTTCTGTGATAGTTTGTGAAATGCGCGTAGTGAGACGCGGGAAATGTATATGGAAATAAATATTGGTTGGAAAGAATAGCGGAACGAGGTATCAGATTGAATGTTGATGACTCGGCTTGGTTTTGAACTTGAATTGCCAATGGTTTGAACAAACATGTATGCTTAAATTTTTTTAGCATGTTTTATGCATTCTTACTAATTAGTTCCGTTTGAGCATATCATTTCGAGCATCGCATTTCATCGCTTTAATTCTTTTTACTTTCACTGAGTGTCATGCTCAAAGGTGCTCTATATCACCTTTCAGGTATCGGTAGGGGACATGGCCGAGGCGCGGCAGGTAGTGTTCGTTGATGTTTCGGGATGGAAAGCTTTTGGGTTAGGCCACACTATAAGAAAAATACGAATAGGACACACTATGTATTGTAATAGGTGACACAATTAATAAAAAAAAGCGGATGAACAGTAAAAGTATAAAAAAAAAGCTGTCACCTGTTCCCTTGTTGTTCTCGTTCTCTTGCTTATACGATTATAAAAAAACTCTCGTTCTCAAATTTCCTTTCCTTCTCAACTTCTCTCTCTCTCTCTCTCTCTCTAACTTTTCGTTCTCGCTCTCTCGTTAATCACCTAAACCCTAATTGCTCATTCTTCAAATCTCTTTGATTACGTTCAAATTTCATCCTCAGACTCACGAAAATTCGCTAAAAAAAGATCTATTGTTGTCGCTCACTCATCGCTCTCTCTGTCTCAAACAAAATCACGGCTACATCCGTTCTCGATCTTTGTCCCTTCGATTCTTAATCAGTTACAACAAGTTCATAATCGAAGAGATGAAAACGGTCACCGCTCCATCGCTCTCACTCTATTTTCTCTCCCTATGAAGAAACCCTAGATTCAAGATCTCAGTTTAGTCGAGAAGCCCTAGATTCAAAAAATTTCAAAAATCTTGGGACGATTGATCAAGATCTCATCTCACTCTCAACATCTCTCGGTAACGAACTTTCACTCTCTTCATAACTCATCTCAATTTAATCTTTGGAAGACATCTTTACAAACGTCCCTCCTTTTCATTTCTTTCTTTGATTTTAATTTTTCCTTTTTTAGTGAAAATCAGAGAACGCATTTCGATCCCCATTGGTCAGGTTGGTATCCAAGTCTGAAATTTATGCTGGATGCTTTATTGTCTTGAGGTTATTCAGGTATTGTTTTCTTTGATCTTCTTAGATTTGTGTATTTTGAAGATTTGTTTTGCAAGGAGCTGATGAAATTTTGTTAAACTTGAAAAAATTTCGGTTACATTCTGGATCTATTGTGGATTTGTTTGATTTACTCGTTGATTTGAATAAATGTATTTTGTATTTGTGATTTACTTGATACGATTGATATATTTTTTTGAAAATTGGTACTCTTGTAGGTCCATTTAGCACCAGGAAGCAAATTTAACTTCAAAGATATATTAAGAGGTCATTAGAAGATGATTTCAAGGTAGTATCCTCTAAATCTATTTTGAATTTTGATAAACTATCCTTTGGTTTTTATCAAATCAATATCTTGTTCTGGAAGCCCTGTTCTATGGATGTCTTTTGTGATTTTCCTACTCCTAAACATTGTTGGTGAGATAATTTTATAAAAAATTTGCTTTCTCTAATCATTTCACTGAAGGAATAGTTTGATTAATCATTTCAAAAGTGTATACATATTTTTTGAGGTCACATTTGTTGTGGAATACTAAGGCTTGGAAGAAGTTTGGTGTAACATCCCGAGTTTTGAGGTGATTTTACTTATTTCTACTCTAATGTGTTATTTTATTTTATTTTATTTAGTTTTTAAGTTGGGGTTACTAAAATTTCATTAGTTCCATTATTAGAGCACTTAAGAAACGGATTTAACAAGCATGGGACGGATTTCTTTAAGGAAGAAGTTGTGAGGGCATTTTAGTCTTTTCCTTCTCCTCTTTTAAGACAAACTCTCCCATTTAGCAAGCAAGACAAAACAAAAAAAAAGAGAGAGAGACCCGTAGCAGCCCCCCCACCCGCGGCCAAGGAAGAGGAAGAAAGATCCGAAGTTTCCGACTTCATTTCTCGATCGTTTAAGTTGATTCTGGTCCCGTTAGAAAGAGCTCGGCAAGGACTTCCTTTTCCAACCATCAATCGAGCCAAACCATCCAAGATCCGTGAGTTACGAGGTGAGAAGGAATTTCGTAAAAATGGGTTTTAGTGTTTTTCTTTCATTCCAATCTTTGATCCAAGCTTCTAATCCTTCTCCCATTGTGTTAGTTGCGAATTCTAGCTAAGATAAACCCATGGAACGAACTTGTTTCCCTTAATACCGAACCTAAGTTGAATGAAAACTCGATCCCTCGTCTTTGCTTTGAATTGTGACTATTGTAGGTGTTGTTTTCATGGTTTAAATTCTGTTTTGTATTGAGTTTTGGTGAGGGATCTTTGCATGGGAATTTCCAAAGTGTTACCCATTAGAATTGGCCAATCTTAGCTTACTTTAAACCAAACCGTATTGATTATAAAACATTCAAAAAGCCGATAAATCCTTATACTAAAACAGGGACTGTTTTGTCGGAATTGTTGTAGGATATTTAGCGGGCTGTTTTGACGTTTTAATTATTTAGTATTAGTTTTTTCGTTGTGTGGTAAATTAATACTTTTAGATATACATTTTAAATGTAGGTTTTTGCTCACAAACAACCGTTAACCCATCTGGCAAGTGGTGGAACTTTACGCGCTCAAAAGGTGAGATTAGAACGAGTTGTAAATAATAATGTTGCTCTCACATCGTAACCATTAGTGCTAGCTTGAATTTGAGCGTTTACTCTTGTCTAAGTAATTCGGAAGTCGGAGAGGTATGAGAGATTGGTTCCTAGTTAATCTTATGGTGGGTTCATTAGTTAAATGGTTTAGGAAGCGAGATTGTACACATGAAATTGGCTAGTTTAAGAAGAGTTGGTGATTGATTCCTTAATTTTATCTAACATTGAGAGAGATTGTTTGAGACCATGTTCAGAGGGCTTTTGGTTACACATATTTACTCTAAGCGATGGGATTCGCTACGTTGTGCTATCCGAGGGGAATAGTACGGTTAATCAAAAAAGCATGTGATTTGCTTGGTAATTCGGAAAAGCATGTGATTTGCTTGGTAATTCGAGAAACCATGTGATTTGCTTTGTAATGGTATAAGCATGTGATTTTCTTAGTAATTCGAGGAAGCATGTGATTTTCTTGTAGTTGAGAAAGCATGAGATTTGCTTGGTAATTCGAAAAAGCATGTGATTTGCTTCGTAATTGTATAAACATGTGTTTTTTCTTAGTAATCATGTAAGTAAGTGTTTTACATTATATTCGTATAAAAGCGTGATCTACTTTCTACCCAAACCTTTGATTTAGATACTTAGAGTGTTGTAGCTTGAACGAATGATTAGATACCAAGTTCTTCATCGAATCCTATTGTGAACGTTGTTTGCTCCTAGAAATAAGTTCAAGAAAAGCATGGCCTACCCATGACATTGGATGCATTTTCGTTTAAGATTTGAGTACTTATTGTTATTTACTATTCGTTATTTTCTCACTAGCGTTTCGCTAATGTTGCTATGTTACAAACATTTCAGGTATGCCTCGTGCGAACTAGCACGCTAGAGGGCGTGGTGCAACTTGACTCATCGGGATGATACGAGGAAATGGATTAGGCGCCTACTAGTCTTTTAGAGTCTTTTGATTTGTACATAATGTGGATGTGTTTGGTGTTCGAAAGAGCTAGTCCTTTTGTGTGTCTAAATCTGTTTTGGGCGGTTGTGAATTGCGAAAATACTTATGTTTACGTGTTTTATAGTTTTCTTTGTTATGGGACTTGTAAACAGGTTTCGGTTTGTTCTAAATACAAATGGATCCACGTGAATTTTCCGTAAAAACTTTGAGTTTCTGTTGCGAATTGTTTTATGGGTTTTAAATGGAGTCGGTTCGTCACAGTTGGTATCAGAGCCAAACGGTTATGTAGATTACATGTGTCCGCATGTCTTTGTGTCTTTCTTTTAATTTATAATCCATGTCCCTATCATCGACCGAGGTCAACTGCACCAGGTAACCTTAGATTATGTACTTTTAGAACTTACTGTGTTGATTAAGTTTAAAAGTACGGTTTGTAATACTTTTGTAACTTACTTGGGGACTTTTCTTGTTGACTTTCCAGTATGCCTCTGATAGCACCCGGGAGAGGTAGTGGTGCAACTCCTGTTGCAGTACGAGGGCGGGGACGGCCTAGGGTCGCCAATCCACCACCACCACTTCCTGTGGATCATATTGGTGCTGGAGGTGTGGCAGCGGGTAATGTGGAGCTAGGAAATGAGCCCCCAGTCAACCCGCCATCTAGACAAGGCGAAATGTTACGATTTCAAAAGAGGATTACCTAGATTTACTACGGGGTGGAGGAGGTCGCGCTGGTCACGTTAATCCACTTGCTAGGGTGCCTGAACCGGCAGCTGTTTTACCTAAGGCTGATGATGTAGCCAAGGTTATGAGAGATTATAGCCGACATGCACCGTTAGAGTTCAATGTGGTTTCTACTGACCCAGCGGTTGCCGAGAGGTGGGTTGCGAGGGTGGAAAGAGGCACTCAGCTCCATCCGTTGTCCTGAGCATTTGAAGGTCCATTGTAGGACTTACTCACTGGTTGATGACACGTTGTTTTGGTGGGAGGGGTTGTCCCGTTCTTTGGATTCGACATTAGTAGTTACCTAGGAGATGTTCCGGGAGAAGTTCTTTAGAAAATACTACTCGGAGGACATCAGGGACATGTTGGAGGTGCAATTCCTTACATTGAAACAAGGGGATCGAACTGTGGTGGACTACGAGAGAGAATTTGATCGGTTGTCCAGATTCGCCACTGGCCATATTGTCAACCTTGAAAATAAGAAGAAGAGGTTTGTTATGGGGTTGAGGGCTGATCTTCGAGGGCAAGTACGGGCTTTGCGACCTGCCACTTATGCGGAGGCTTTGAGTCTTGCATTGGCTCTAGATATTGGGCCCTCCGAGAAGAAAGTTGAGATGGCAGCTGCGCAGTCTTCCTCACAAAAAAGGAAGGCTGAGGATGATCATTCAGGGCGAGGGACTCAGGTAGAGAGGCAGATCTAGGGTAAGGGTGTCGACTGGATCTCAGGCTTACTCGGGGCAGTCAAGTAAGCCTAGAGCTCTGGTTGCTCCTATGCCATATTGTTACACTTGTGCAAAACACCATTTCGGAACCTGTGGGGTGAAGAAATGTTATCACTGCGGTCAGGCGGGACATATTAGATAGTTTTGCCCGACATTTCAGGCTTCGCGACAGCGTAGTGGTTAGGATCAGCTAGAGGCCAGGGTAGTATGCAGGTTCAGAGGCGAGTCCAGTTTGGATGTAGAGGCCAGACCAGACCAGATCAGCAGCAGAGACCACCACAGACCCAGCAGCAGGCTCGTGTGTTTGCAACCACGCGAGAGGATGCCGAGGCATCAGGCACTGTTGACACAGGTACTTTGACTTTTATGGGGCATTCTACTTTTGTTTTATTTGACTCCGGGGCTAGCCATTCCTTTATTTCTATTGGGTTTTCGAGTTGGCTACTTTCAAGACCGAGTCCTTGGGGTATAATATGAATGTTACCACTCCACTGGGAAAATCCATCATTGTGAATAGAATCACTCATTCTGATGAATTGTGTGTCTTAAGCTGCTTCTTGCACGCGGATTTGTTTGTAATGCCCATGTATGACTTCGATATTATCTTGGGTATGGATTGGCTTTCTTTTAATCATGCCAAGATTGATTGTAGCGAGAAATTTGTTGATTTTATTGGTCCGTGTGGGACTAGTTTCTGTTTCTGTGGGACACGAGGTAGGGCGACTCCAGTAACTATCTCGGTGTTTCAGGCTAGAGCACTACTGAATGATGGTGCGTGGGGCTATCTTGCCAGTGTAGTAGACACATTAGCTAGTGTACCTACTTTAGATGCTTTGAGTGTGGTGAAAGACTTTGCTGACGTTTTTCCTGATGAGTTACCCGGATTACCACCAAAAAGGGAGTTGGATTTTCATATAGAGGTGATCCTTGGTACGGCTCCTTTGTCTAAGGCCCCCTATCGCATGGCACCGGCTAAGCTGAAAGAGCTCAAGAGCCAGTTGTAAGAACTCCTAGACTTGGGATTCATTCGCCCAAGTGTATCACCTTGGGTGGCACCGGTTCTCTTTTTTAAAAAGAAAGATGGCTCGATGAGGTTGTGCATTGACTATCGGGAATTGAATCGAGTTACGGTGAAGAATAAATATCCATTGCCCAGGATAAAGGATTTATTTGATCAACTGAGGGGAGCCATCGTCTTTTCGAAGATAGATCTTTGATCGGGATATCATCAGTTGAGAACCAGAGATGAGGATATTCTGAAAACAGCTTTCAGGACACGGTATGGCCATTACGAGTTCGTTGTTATGTCTTTTGGCCTTACTAATGCTCCAGCCGCATTCATAGACCTTATGCATACGATATTTAGGATGTTCCTTGACTCTTTTGTCATTGTGTTCATTGATGACATATTAGTGTATTCTGAGACTAAGGAGTTACATGCTGTGCATCTGGAGAAGGTTCTGACGGTGTTACGTAACGAGAAACTATACGCAAAGTTCTCAAAATGTGATTTCTGGTTGAAGGAGGTAGCATTCTTGGGACACGTGGTGTCAAGCAAGGGGATTTCCGTTGATCCTTCCAAGATCGAGGCAGTCAACAGTTGGCCTAGACCGACTAATGTGGCAGAAATACGAAGTTTTCTTGGACTTGCGAACTACTATAGACGCTTTGTTCAAGACTTTTCCAAAATTGCATCAGCGTTGACTCACTTGACGAGGAAGGGAGTGAACTTTGTGTGGACACGAGAGTGTGAAGAGAGCTTTCAAGAGCTCAAAAGGAGACTCGTAACGGCACCAGTGTTAGTGTCACCTGATGGATCTGGAGGGTTGACAGTTTATACAGATGCGTCGAAGAAGGGGATAGGGTGTGTGTTGATGCAACATGGGATGGTTATTGCTTATGCTTCCCGACAATTGAAGGAACATGAGAAGAAATACCCGACACATGATATGGAATTGGCGGTTGTGGTTCATGCTCTGAAGTTATGGCGACACTATTTGTATGGAGAGAAAATCTTGATATTCACCGACCACAAAAGTCTCAAGTACTTCTTCACACAGAAGGAGTTAAACATGAGGCAACATCGATGGTTAGAGCTCGTGAAAGACTATGATTGCGACATTCAGTACCATCCTAGTAAAGCCAATGTGGTGGCAGATGCGCTTAGTCGAAAATCATCACATTTATCGGCTTTACCAACAAGGCTGAAATGGGAAATGGAATGGGCAGAGATAGCTTTTCTCATAGCCGAGGTGGCGGTGAGCTTGGCTAGTATGACGGTGGGGCCTACTTTGAGACAGAGAATGATTGAGGCATAGAGAAGTGAGGCCCACTTACAAGCAGGTTTCCAGGAGGCGGAGTTAAATATGCCAAGCCATTTCAGTTTTGCATCAGATGATGCCCTGATGTATCGTAGGAGGCTCTGTGTGCCTTTAGGATCGATATTCAGGAAGGAATTGTTGGAGGAAGCTCACAATTCTATCTTTTCTGTGCAACCAGGGAGTACTAAGATGTATAGGGACCTGAGACAGCACTACTAGTGGCCCGATATGAAGCGTGAAATTGCAGACTATGTGAGTAAGTGTCTAGTGTGCCAGCAGGTCAAAGCTTTGAGAAAGGGTTCACCAGGGTATTTAAATCCTTTGAGCGTGCCTGAGTGGAAATGGGAGGAGATCTCCATAGATTTCATCAGCTGGTTGCCAAGAACGTCGAAGGGTTTCGATACTATCTGGGTAATCATAGACCACTTGACAAAGTCTGTCCATTTTATACCTGGAAAGATTACTTATCCTGTCGAGATGTGGGCGCAGTTGTATCTACGGGAGATTGTGAGACTCCATGACGTACCTGTGAGAATCGTTTTAGATCGAGACACTCGTTTTGTTTCGAAGTTTTGGCGTAGTTTGCATTCTGCCATGGGTACGGGCCTCGATTTTAGTAAAGCTTTCCATCCCCAAATCGATGGTCAAACGGAGAGGGTGAATCAGATTCTGGAAGACGTATTGAGAGCTTGCATACTTGACTTTGGTGGTAGCTGGGATTCCCATTTATATTTGATAGAATTCGCCTACAACAATAGCTACCATTGAAATGGCACCTTTCGAGGCGCTCTATGGAAGGAAGTGTAAGTCGCCAGCTCATTGGGATGAAGTTGGTGAGAGGAAGTTACTGGGCCCGGAGTTGGTACAAATGACGAGTGAGTCAATCACTCTTATTAGAGAAAGAATGACGGTGGCCCAAAGTAGGCAAAAGAGATACGCGGATGAGAGACGAAGCGCACTTGCGTTTGAAGTAGGCGACCACGTCTTTCTGAAGGTGGCATCCATGAAAGGGGTGATGCGGTTTGGGAAAAAGGGCAAGTTGAGTCCTAGGTTCATTGGCCCTTTTGAGGTGTTGGAATGAGTTGACTCCGTAGCGTATCGTTTAGCCCTACCACCGACTTTGTCAGCTGTGCATAACGTTTTCCATGTATCGATGCTTAGGAAGTACGTAGGACACCCTTCTCATATCATTGATCACGAGCCAGTGTCGCTAGATGCTAACTTATCCTATGAAGAGGAGCCAGTTGAGATTCTATACTATAAGAATTTCGGGAATAGGTGACATTCTTTTGGCGTCACCTATGGCAGTGTCACCTATTTAAATAGGTGACGTCCAAAAAAAACCGTCACCTATTCGAATAGGTGACGCCAAAAAAACGTCACCTATTCGAATAGGTGACGGGCAAAAACCGTCACCTATTCATAGGTGATGGGTAAAGACCGTCACCTATTTGAATAGGTGACGGGTAAAACGGGTCACCTATTTGAATAGGTGACGGGTAAAACGGGTCACCTATTTGAATAGGTGACGCCAAAAAAACGTCACCTATTTAAATAGGTGACACTGCCACAGGTGACGGTCACAAAATGACCGTCACCTATTCAAATAGGTGATGCCAAAAGAGCGTCACCTATTGTCTAAAATTTGAGAAAAAAAATATTTTTTTTAAATTAATTATAAATCAAATTTATATAATATACCTGTCAAATTTAATTAAATATTACAATCTCAAAATTTAAATATTACTCGATGCCTAGATGAATTACATTCTATAAACAAAAAATTAAATCATATCAATACAAAAAAAAAACAAATAACTATGACAAATTAATGTTCTTGACGTCAAGATCATCAATCACCTCATCACCTATGCTGATATGGCATAAAGGGCAGTTACTAGATCAGCTATGAATATTCGAGATAAAAGGTGCTTGCAATCCAAGGAAACTCTAACGTAGTGTGGTATTGAGTAGTGGACACTGAGAATCCTCTGCTTGAAAGAAATTAAAATATGCTTGTTAAGACATTATGCAACAAAGCAATTGGAAATCAACAAAAAAAAATTGCAAAATAACAAAATTAGCAATGACTAACTTGCAGTGTTTTCCTAAAGTTTTTGAGACGGGGTGCTGGGCTTCCATCTAAAAGTGTGTTCTCCAACTTATTTAGGTAAATATAAAATTGATCATAATTATAACTACATTGTTTTGATCAATGTTTAACAACTACCTCAATTCAAAACAAACTCTGCCTAAAACAACTAACTCCTATGATGTAAAAACTTACAGAACAAAGCTTCTTAGTATACTAGTACAGAACCATAGAAAAATACCTTTTTATAGCTCAATACCTTTTTATAGCTCAATAACTTGTATGAAAACACAAGCCCGAAAGCACATCTACACACGCACACCTACATTATGTTACATGACTCTTTTACTCCACTAATTGCTAAAATATTATACTATTCCAGCTTAACCAACTGCTAAATCATCCACCTCATTTGATGAGTTACAAGACAAGAATTCAAATTACTAAGAATAGGAAATGAGATTTGGTAATTTATATGAGAGATTAACTATAAAAAAAAAACTTCTCGATAGATATACATAAGCCTTTTGAACCTGAGGTTGAAAAAGAACAAGAAACAAACAGAGCTCATGAAATGAGAAATAAACGATAATTTGGAAACACAAGATCACAACTATAGCAATATTTTTTAAGAAAAGACTGCTCAAAAGAACTCTAGCAATATTGACAATTACTTAAAATTCAATCTAATCTCTCCTCAGTAGAACATGAAAATACTTTCCATTAAAATATGTAAATGAAACAGCACTTAAAAACTAAAGAAAACGCACATTAAAAGTTCAATTGTATCATCAAATGGTCTCATCATATTGGAGGCAGTGATAAAATAAATAACAAAGCTACTAGTTTCATCAGCATCCATGTGCTAGAAATGAAAGTATAGGGAAATTTTCAAATTTTGTATTTGCAGGACATAAGGTATAGCTAAAAGTTGATAATATCTATAAAGAAAAACTTAAGAAGCAGTTAAGAATTCTATTTTTACCCTCTATAACTCTAATTCTCTTCCCAGTTCTCATGTTTCTTACTCGATCATCTCACGGCTTTTCTCTTTTTGCCCTCTCTTTCTCTTTAAAAAAATTGCTATATGTGTAATTACTTTTTTTTTTAAAGAATACGCTGGACATTTTGAAAAATGAAGCAACCAACTAAATTTTTGAACAAAAAAAGACAGTTGAGTGGTACCTGGTTTTGAACAGTAGGCTTATTCTGAATAGCTTTTCTCAAGAATCCAAGCTAGGTTTAGTAATGACTTCAAATTATCTGTAACGTCCCGTTATTTTGTGTTAAAAAAAAAAAACTTTTATTTATTTTATTTTAATTGAGTAATTAGGATTCATTTATTTATTATTAAATTAGAATTTAGTAATTTATTTCATTTTAATTCTTTTTAATGGCTTTATTTATTTAAATACGTTTAAATGGTATTAATAATTATTAACGGGCCAATTAATAATTATTAATCACCATTGGGATAGTTTGAGATGTTCGGGATTCGTTTTTAAGCCAAATGTCATAAAAGGGCAAAGTCGTAATTACCCAATTTGCAAAATATCTAAAAACATTATTCAATTGTCTTTAAAAACTCACCATTGACTCAAATTTGACCAAAAATGCTCATTCTTTCTTCCTCCAAACCGTGAGCATCAAGAGCAAAAAGGGAATTTTTGGCTTTTGTTCGTTTCTTGCCGGATCGACTTGATTCTCGTTCCATTGGAAAGGTATCGGTCCTACGATCCTTTTCCACCTAGCCTTCGTACTTGCCACTCGTGTTTTGCGGAGTTCTCGGTAAGTAAAGTTTCAAACCCTAACTCCAAATAGTGTTTTAATGGAGTTTTACTTGTTTTCTTTCGATTTCTTGCCGTGGAACTCGGTGTTTGTCAATTCGGGAGTAGTTTTAAGTGTTTTTGGAAACTATTCCATAACCCTAAAACCGAGTTTCAGTCGAAACCCTTCCCGTTTGAAATTTACCCTTTTGGGATTGAAAATGGGTTAGAAATTAATGAATGAATGTTTATTTAAATTCAATTCGGGAAAGGGATTAATGTTCAAAAACCCTAATTATCGATACCCATTGAAATCGGGATTATCGAATTTGATTAAAACCAACTCGAAATGTATTTAAAATGCCAAAAAGCCGAAAAACCAAACCCGATACCCAATTTTGATGTTAGGGCCGTGGGCCTCTTTGTGGGATTTGTTGGGTTTTTCGTTGCTTTGTATGTTTAGTAGTTTTTTGATCGATAGTTGGTAAAGTTATTGATTGTTACGATATAATTCATTTGTAGGTGTTTTTGAACCTCGTGGTTGATCGCTCCTTCGGACTTAGGAGCAAAGTCATCTTTTAACTAAGGTGAGAATAGTTAGTATTCAAAGTAACTATAGAAAGCGGACAAGTATGATGGTTTGAAGAGTTTGAAACTAAGATTAGAATACGAACCTAAGATTAGAGGGTTGTGAGTTAGTGCCCTTAGGATTAAGAGTTAATCCTTTAAGTGAGAACGTAGAAATTCTCAAGGAAAGACTTGAATCTTAGAAGATTCTAAGTTAGGTTCGATGTGAAACTAAGTTTGGATCATTGGAAGTTAAAGATCCAACTTGTAATTAAAACGGTTAATAGAACCTCGGATTATTTGGAAGTTTAGAATCCGGAGGGCATAGGTTAATCGTTTAAGTTATGTTTCTAATTTTATTATTTGATACCGGAGTTCGATCGATATATCGTTCATCTGAGATGCTTATCTACTTTTATCTTATGTTATTTACATTTTGTCCTTTACTTTACACCTTTACTTTATGCTTGTTTACGATTACTTTAATTTCGCACTTTACTTATTTACTTTTATAAGGATATGCAAGCATATGCATATCATATTGCATCATACCATTCTCGCAACATTCATGAAAAAGAATGAAAGTGAAAAAGAATGAAAGTGAAAAAGAATGAAAGTGAAAAGAAAAGAAAGTGAATGAGAAAAGAAGGAAGATGGATGAACCCTACGTGGAGTTCACATCACCTTCAGAGAAAAGAAAGAATGTGAAAGAAAAGAAGTTAAATGGTAACCTACGGGCTGTACGCATTACTTCTTCATGCATAGGGAGTTAAATGGTAACCTACGGGTTGTACGCATTACTTCCTCATGCATAAGGTTGAATGGTAATCCTACGGGATGTACTCATTACCTTCATTCACGCATAAAAAGGGCAATTGCGAATCCTACGGGATGCTCTCATGCATTCATGGTTATGATAGATGCAGGAGAGAATTGAGAAGTTGTATGTTGTGCAAAGTGTGTTTATTTTACTTATTTACATTATAATGATGTTAATGGATGAGTATTGGCTACGATTATTAGCAATATCATCCTTAGAAAGTAAAAAATACTTTTACCTAGAGTTTAGAGGACTTTAGGAGTGAGTTGTGTCGGTTTATTAGGACACAAATCAAAATGCGAGTTTGAGGTCTATCTTTACTTTTTATACTTATTATTCTCACTGGGCTTAGTTTGTTAGCTCATGATATTACAACCAATTTCAGGTAATGCCTTGGCTAGAGGTCGAGGAGGAGGAGGTGGTGCTGCGTGATCGAGGGATGCTGACCTCGAGATGGACTAATGGATTTGTAAAGTTTATGTCTTATTTTGATGAACTTTAAGAAATTATATTTTGTATTTGGCTTCTAAGAGCCTAATGTTGATGTTTTATGACATTATATACTTGAACTCCTGATTTGGACTTAAAGTCCATGAGATTTTGTTAGATTTGAAAATTAGGATGTAAACAGGTTTTCGGCATGCCAATTTTCAAACAAAACCACGCCAATTTTTCGTAAATTAAAAGACTTCCGCTGTTTTCTCTGAATTTAATTTATTTAAAAGTGACGGGTCGTCACATTATCAATCCACTATGACTACAGATCACTTTACACAACTAAGAATGATATTAGTAATAACTACCAATAATCAATTCACTCACATCTCAGTGTCCATAAATTAATATTCTTATTCATGCTGCATTAGTCTAAACCCACAAAGAATTCAAATTGATTATTGAAAACCAAAATTTATTTGTGTATATTAAACAAGAATTGATCTCTAGATGTAATTAAAATCTTTGAACATGGGTACCTGATGTAATCCCTTCAATTGCTGGACGATGCAATTAAGCATGGGCAGAAATGACTAAAAATTTATAATGTTTCAGTAAATTCCATTCTTATTTCGTTTTCAATGTCAATTCAATAAGTATTAGAAACTTTTATTCGCATAATTGAAAGCACAAAGAATAAAATGAACCGTACCTTAAACTGCTTAGCATCATCTCTGGCAGAGGATCCAGAAACTTGAATCCAAGTTTTTGAGAAGAGAGCACATGCTAAAAACATGAAAATAAGATAGAATAGGGCATGTCAAGGGTTGGCTGCCATATCAGCTAAGGTGAAAGAAAAACACAACCTTTATTTAGATGTCGTGACTCTTCAAATGTAGACTAACTCAAGCTAAATATCTACGTCGCTCATGTAATGTACAATCAATGAAAACAATCCTTAGGCATATTTTTTTTAATGAAAACAAACAATCAATGAATTAACTACCATTCCTACAATGTAATATACCAACATATGAAGTAAAACCTTTTACCTGTAAGTGGGTAATGTTATTGAAAAAAATCAACTTCGGCGTCTTTAGTGTACAGGGCCTTCAGTGAACTAAACTATGCCACATCTGAAAATTTAAACACCATTTCTAGCAATAAATGAATCCATCCCAGTAATCACATCAATTCTCAAAAGTAAATAAAAGAAAAAATCCCTTTCAGATTTCCATTAAAAAAAAACTTAAACTTATCACTTCTAAAACAAAAATATAATTAGTTGTATCATCATTAACTTTTGAAAGTTTCCTTGTATCTTCCTTAACAACAGGAGCAACTAACTTCTTTAGGAATCTTTATCAGTAAACTTTGATATATAACTAAATCTACAATGGTTTGTAAGTGTATTCAATTAAGAATGACAAGTATAATCCAATGTGTACATATGTATAACAGTTAAATTGAGAATATGGTCATAGAAAATAAAATAAAATGCACATATGTATAACAGTTAAATTGAGAGTATATAAGTGAGTAGTATTGTTTAATACAAGATGGACACTTGTATTGTTTAATACTCTCAGCCTTAGCAGGTGTTATCTTAACACATTTTCCGTGGTACCATCTTTCGCAGATGTCACAGCCGATCCAGAACTCTTCTCCACTGTAATTCTCGCCACAGCTACCGCAGAGGGTTTCACTATGTTCGTCTATTTCCTCCTCATAACTCTGATCAGCAAGTCTGGGGTTGCTTTTGACCTGTCCATCATTGGATCTCTGCAAAAGATAGGTACTACGTTCATGGGTGTAAGCTGACAAGAAACATGAATACGACTACATCCGATAGTTTAAAAAGTCGAGACAATAACTCACATCAACAAGCTAGGTTTTGAATTAGGCTCTTTTATTGGGTCAAAAGTTATTTACAAAGTTTAAATTGAACCACACAAGGAATATAACCAAGTCTCCACTCACAAAATATTTTCATTGCCCGGGAAAATATTGAACAAAGAAAGCTTAATACATTTGGTATAAACATCATAATAGGGAAGATTTCACCAAACCTTAGCACTTCCTTGTGATTTGCTTCCACTATATACACTGAGCTTCTCCTTAACAGGCTTCCTTTCGTTCAAAACTTCAAAGACAGTGGGAAGATCATTCATCAAGCTAAATAAACGTTTCCTGTCAATGGTTAATGGGAAAGAAGTTAATGAATGGTTTAACAGAAAGCAACATCATTATTTAATCCAACACTCGGCAACACTTCATCTTTCAAAAAGTAGAATTACTCAGATAGTAACATTGTTATTAAAGGCAAATCAACCACAATAATATTGGGAAACCAACAGAAAACAGTATCAATGCATTGCATTCCTTTTGTGTTAGCATTCAGATTATATCTCATATAGATGGTCATGGACCTCATAATTGTGACATCCATTGGACGTCCATATATTGTCGAGAGTATTATGAAATAATTCGAAGAAGAAACACTAAGAAAAGTAAATGTCAATAACAGTTCACAAACATCATTGACAAATGCAAGAGTCAAAAGAATGCATTGAACAAGCAGAGACCCCGATTCAGTCCCTGCAAGCCAAAAAACATGTTAATACTGTAGTAGCTTACCTCTCATTTTGGGTATGCCGTGCTGCAAGATAGAAAGCCACAGAGAGCAACCAAGAATCACTGTGTACAGCAACCATTGAAAGCTAATCTTTTCGGTTCATGCCATCTCTTGCAAAATTGATCACGAGAGCAGGCTCAGAAAGCTCGGGCAGAACCTCTTCCGCTGGTAGAATCACTTCCCATGTATCATTGGGATGCCCATAGAGGCACAAATTTTCCTTATCTAAAAACAAAATCAAAATATTTATGTATAATGAGATGCATAACAAAATCAAAATAAAATCTGGGTTCAAAAAACAAATGAACCAAAACTAGTGGGAACTCCATAAGTATGCCCAAGAAGGAAAAACAGTCATAAACAATGGCTGAAAAACGGAAATTTACAAATAGTGTATAATTGGGATATTGTAGATTCATGAAAAAAAAATCCAAGATCTAGATGTAAGGACCAAAATCATAGAGCAAACCAAGCAAGTAGAATTAAAATTCAAGGTCAGAAATCCAATTGAAAGTGTTAATAACAATCAAATCTAAATCCCCCATTCTTCAACTTGTTAATCTCATCAAAACCAGGCAATTTCAATTCATAAAAAAATTACAAAATTAGGTCAAAAAAATGAATTAGAAACTAGTAAACAATTCACAAATTTAATTAACAATCATGAATCACCTGGATCACAGAGACCATAGAATTCATCCACATCTGAAACAAAAAAAAAAAGAAAAGTAGATCAGTGATCTGTGAGAGAGAAAAGTAACTAAAAAAAGAGAGAATTTTTAATAGAAAGAAAAGGAATTTACCATTAGTTAAAGCACGAACAAGACCAGTACGGCGAGAATTGTAATCTTTGAAGATTTCTTCCACCGTTTTGGGAGTGGAAGACATTTCCATGGAGAAGATGAGATCTAAGAAAAAAAATATGAAATTGAAACAAAAAAAAATGTAGAAATTGAAAGTGGGTAAAGGGTTAGATAGCTTTAATAGTATTTGTAATTTATGGGAATAAGCTCTTAACATGATAGTTTCTATACAATCACAACTTCTCTAAATATCTCAACCATAAATGGGACAACAAATCATCGGAAAAGTTTTTTTTTTTTATCAATAATGCATCCCAGAATAAGACAGCATCAATGGTTAAAAGATTCACATATAAAGACTAAAAAACATACAAAATTAAAACAATAATGTGGTCTATGAGAAATTAATGGAAACCTAGGGCATGAGATGCATCTGCGTGATGATCTGTGAGAGATTAAGTTAGCTAGATTTAAATCTTTTCAAGATTCATGGAGTTTCATTAGAAATCAAAATTCAGAAATTGAAAGAACTGAAAAAGAGAAAATAAACAAAAAGTAGAAAAGATATAGAGGCATATTAAATGAGTTTAGGGTGATTCTAAAATTTCAATGATTTAAAATGAGATTAGAGCTTCAGTTTAAGGAAAACCAAGTTGAAGGAGAACCAAAATTACAAGGGAATCTGCTACCTTCAGTTCGTCGTTGAAGCTGAGAACGAGAAAGCGAGAGATGATGCGATTCAATGATTCTTCCTTTGGTGCGATAGAAATCAAGGTCAACATCTGAGAGCGAGCGATGTCTGAGAGTTTGAGAACAATTTCTGAAAGCAATTTCATATGAGCTTGAAAGCTTTTGAAGCGATTTTGTCTGAGGGATTTCGCCTGAGAAGATTTCAAAATCTTTCGTCTAAGTGAAAGATAGGGCTGAAAGAGGGATTTTGAGATAAGGTCACTGAGAATAAAATTTGAACGACATGAAAAGATGGCGAGAGAGTGAGAGCTTTGTATGAGCGAGCGATTTCAGCTGAGTTTTTTTTCAACTGAGAAATTAGCTAGGGCTTTCTTTCGAGAGAGAAGAGATCGTGTGAGAGCGAAAGCGAGAGACGCGAAAAAAAAAATGGAGAAGACGAAGCGTGAAAAAAAGTCTGAGGTTTTTTTATAGTCTTAAGAATAGGTGACGGCCACCACTAATTCTCTCTCTTTTTTTTTAAATCAATGGTCACCTAATAAAATCCCTAGTGTCACCTAATGTCATTTTTCTTATAGTGCTAGCTACTAAGCAGAGAGTTTTGAGAAACAAGACGATAGACTTGGTAAAAGTCCTTTGGAGGAACCAAGTGTCGAAGGAGGCCACATGGGAACGGGAAAATGAGATGCGGGCGAGATATCCTCATCTTTTCCCTTAGAGAGCTTGTTTTCGGGGACGAAAAGTCTTTTTAGGGGGATAGACTGTAACGTCCCGAGTTTTGAGGTGATTTTACTTATTTTTACTCTAATGTGTTATTTTTTTATTTTATTTAGTTTTTAAGTTGGGGTTTCTAAAATTTAATTAGTTCCATTGTTATAGCACTTAAGAAACAGATTTAACGAGCACGGGACGGATTTCTTTAAGGAAGAAGTTGTGAGGGCATTGTAGTCTTTTCTTTCTCCTCTTTTAAGACAAACTCTCCCATTTAGCAAGCAAAACAAAACAAAACAAAAAAAAAACAGAGAGAGACCCGTAGCAGCCCCCCCACCCACGGCCAAGGAAGAGGAAGAGAGATCCGGAGTTTCCGACTTCGTTTCTCGATCGTTTCAGTTGATTACGGTCCCATTGGAAAGAGCTCGGCAAGGACTTCCTTTTCCGACCATCAATCGAGCCAAACCATCCAAGATCCGTGAGTTACGAGGTGAGAAGGAATTTCGTAAAAATGGGTTTTGTGTTTTTCTTTCATTCCAATCTTTGATCCAAGCTTCTAATCCTTCTCCCATTGTGTTAGTTGCGAATTCTAGCTAAGATAAACCTATGGAACGAGCTTGTTTCCCTTAATCCCGAACTTAAGTTGAATGAAAACTTGATCCCTCGTCTTTGCTTTGAATTGTGACTATTATAGGTGTTGTTTTCATGGTTTAAATTCTATTTTTTATTGAGTTTTGGTGAGGGATCTTTGCATGGGAATTTCCAAAGTGTTACCCATTAGAATTGGCCAATCTTAGCTTACTTTAAACCAACCCGTATTGATTATAAAACGTTCAAAAAGTCGATAAATCCTTATACTAAAACAGGGGCTGTTTTGTCGGAATTGTTGTGGGATATTTAGCAGGCTGTTTTGACGTTTTAATTAATTAGTATTAGTTCGTTCGTTGTGTGGTAAATTAATACTTTTAGATATACATTTTAAATGTAGGTTTTTTCTCACAAGCAACCGTTAACCCATCTGGCGAGTGGTGGAACTCTACGCGCTCAAAAGGTGAGATTAGAACGAGTTGTAAATAATAATTTTGCTCTCACATCGTAACTGTTAGTGCTAGCTCAAAGTTGAGCGTTTACTCTTCTCTAAGTAATTCGGAAATCGGAGAGGTATGAGAGATTGGTTCCTAGTTAATCTTATGGTGGGTTCATTAGTTAAATGGTTTAGGAAGCGAGATTGCACACGTGAAATTGGCTAGTTTAAGAAGAGTTGGTGATTGATTCCTTAATTTTATCTAACATTGAGAGAGATTGTTTGAGACCATGTTCAGAGGGCTTTTGGTTACACATATTTACTCTAAGCGATGGGATGCGCTACGTTGTGCTATCCAAGGGGAATAGTACTGTTAATTGGAAAAGCATGTGATTTGCTTGGTAATTCAAGAAAACATGTGATTTGCTTTGTAATGGTATAAGCATGTGATTTTCTTAGTAATTCGAGGAAGCATGTGATTTGCTTGTAGTTGAGAAAGCATGAGATTTGCTTGGTAATTCGAAAAAGCATGTGATTTGCTTCGTAATTGTATAAACATGTGTTTTTGCTTAGTAATACTGTAAGTAAGTGTTTTACTTTATATCCGTATAAAAGCGTGATCTACTTTCTACCTGAACCTTTGATTTAGATACTTAGAGTGTTGTAGCTTGAACGAATGATTAGATACCAAGTTCTTCATCGTATCCTATTGTGAACGTTGTTTGCTCCTAGAAATAAGTTCAAGAAAAGCATGGCCTACCCATGACATTGGATGCATTTTCGTTTAAGATTTGAGTACTTATTGTTATTTACTATTCGTTGTTTTCTCACTAGCATTTCGCTAATGTTGCTACGTTACAAACATTTCAGGTATGCCTCGTGGGAACAAGCAGGCTAGAGGGTGTGGTGCAACTTGACTCATCGGGATGATACGAGGAAATGGATTAGGCGCCTACTAGACTTTTAGAGTCTTTTGATTTGTACATAATGTGGATGTGTTTGGTGCTCGAAAGAGCTAGTCCTTTTGGGTGTCTAAATCTGTTTTGGGTGGTTGTGAATTGCGAAAATACTTATGTTTACGTGTTTTATAGTTTTCTCTGTTATGGGACTTGTAAACAGGTTTTGATTTGTTCTAAATACAAATGGATCCACGCGAATTTTCCGTAAAAACTTTGAGTTTCCGTTGCGAATTGTTTTATGGGTTTTAAATGGAGTCGGATCGTCACATTTGGTGGACGAGATCATGTTTTTGTTCTCAATGGTATGTTTTTTTTTCATTGGTTAGTTTCTTGTTATTGTTCCTTCTTTTTTGGGTTGTTGTTAGTATGATAAATGATAATCAATTCACGGGATGATGATTGATTTACATGTCATATCTCTGATTGACGTGTTGAATAATTTGATATAAATGCAATTACTCTTAAATGGAATTGTGTATCAGAATTTGGTAATGAATTGAACTTGTAACGTCCCGTTACTTTTAGAGGTAAATTTTTTTTTATTTAATTAAAGCTTTTAAAATTAGTTTAAATTTAGTAATTTCGATTTTAGTAGTTATTTTCGTCCGAAATTCTTTTAAATCATTTTAATACTTTAAACTCATTTCGATGACATTAATAATTATTAATCACCTTTAGATTAATTTAAGAGCTTCGGGTTTCGTTTTTAAAGTAAAAGTAAATGAAGGGCGTAGGCGTCATTTCTCAAATTCTTAAATATCTAAAAGTTACTATTCATTCATCTCTTAAATATCAAATCTAAGACCAAAAGGCTTCATTTTTCTTCCTTTTTCTTTCTTGGAGCCGTGAGCATCAAACCCCCATCCCCAATTTTTGTTTTTCTTTATTTCTCGGTAGATCATCTCGATACTACTTCCGTTGGAAAGCCCTTGGCCCGAGGATCATTTCCAACCTACCGAACGTGATTTTCACTCGTTTTCTCGAGGCCTTAAGGTATGTCAAAGTTTCTAAAACTTGAAGTGAATAGTGTTTTAATGGAGGTTTTGAGTTGAAATCTTCAAATTCATTCATTGAAGCTTGAAGATTTCAATCTGGAAAGTCGTTTTGGTCAATTTTAGAAATTTCCCCCAAACCCTAAAACCGAGTTTGAGCCGGAAACCCGTCCCATATGAATTTTCCTCACTTGGCCATGATTAGGATGTTAGGGTTATTTTTCGGAAATCAATTAATGTGCAAAACCCTAAATTACGGATACCCATCGTTGTTACGAACCTCCAAAGTATCCGAAACCAACCCGAAACACCTCTAAAATGCATAAAAGCCTGAAAACCAAACCCGAACCCCCTTTTCCCTTGTATGGCCGAGAGCACCATAGGGAGGAAATCCGGGATTTTTGTTGTTTTATGCGTTAGATGTTGTTTGTTCGATTTCCGGTTAATTAATTATATTAGGTGTAATTCAATTGTAGGATTGTGAATTGTTCGGGTATTTGAAACCTCGGATAAATCAAAGCTTTTCTACAAGCTAAGGTGAGTTTAAAATGGAAGTTAGTTGTCTTATGAATTACGTTTCGTTATGATATTGTTTATCGATGTTAAGAGGGAACTAGCTTCTTAGAATTAATAGCTTCTTAGAACTAATATTTGGTTGGAGACTTTAATTTGGAAGTGAGTGGAGAGGATTTGGAATTATGGTTAGTTCGGTGAAAAGGAAACATCGAAGTGGTTTGGAAGTATTGTAAAGTGACTTGGAGATGTTAGTTGAAAGTGGAAGTTAAGTTACTCTGAGTGGTTTGGGAATTAAGTAGCTTAGATGTTACACTTGAGTGATGACTCGTGTAATCTAAGTAGTTAGGTTCTTTAATAACTTAGTAGAATTCCTTGGAGATTATCTAATTATTGGAGACCTTGAGCACATTGATTCGGCACATGATAGTATGTTGATATCGATCCATACATATCATGGTGCGAGGATTTGTGGAGACAGTGGCACATTGATTCGGCACATGATAGTATGTTGATATCGATCCATATGTATCATGGTGCGATGATTTGTGGAGACAGTGGCACATTGATTCGGAACATGATAGTATGTTGATATCGATCCATACGTATCATGGTGCGATGATTTTTGGAGACAGTGGCACATTGATTCGGCACATGATAGTATGTTGATATCGATCCATACGTATTATGGTACTATGATTTGTGATATGGTACGACCGTACGTGGTATGTTGATATCGATCCATACAATAGCACGTTACGATGAAACTTGTTTGGTAATAAAGATAGTTAATATTACAATTACATATTCTTTAGAATTGTGTAGTAAGGCTTATTAATGGTTGTTACTTTTACTTTAAGTCCTTAATTCAATTTCATGGCATCGAAAGACTATCTTGAGTAATGTTTTACTATCGTTTGATTGTATGGAAATTGGAAGTGTGGATATGGATAGTAATGAGCATTTTAGCATTTGGACACGATTTCTGGTATGAAATTTAGTTCATAGGATTACTTGCTTTCGTTTTACTCTCACTAGCATTTTATGCTAATGGTGCTACACTTACAAATTTTCAGGTAAACCTCGTCCCAAGAAGCGTGGTAGAGGAGGTGGTGCTGCTTGACTTGCCGAGATGGTGAATGGACAATATCGAACTCTTTTGGTTTAGCATTCTTAGAAATGCTTGTAAATTATTTCCAATTTCCATAACTTGTGTCTTTTTTAGCCCGAAAGGGTGTTTGTGTATAATATCATAAGTTTTTATGATTTGAAGCTTGTTTGAGAGTTTAAATTAGTTGATGGAATACGTATTTCCAATTTATAGCTTTCTCTGAAAATGGGTTGTAAAAACAGGTTTTGGTTATTCGATTTTTAAACGAATCCATGCTGTTTTTCTTTAAAAATCGAGTCTTCCGCTATGCATTTGAATTTAAAGAATTTAACGGAAAGCGGGTCGTTACAGAACTTGTGGAGATCTTAAATTTTGAAACTTTATATGATCGTCCAATTAACTCCAAATGTGCTAATTCCTCCTCAGTCGAAATCAATCGATGTTAACAAAGTGGGAGGGAATCTTTTGTGTCATTATTCAATTTTGTAGTAGGTAGTTGGCCTCTATTGCTACCTAAGGTGATTTTAATATCTGAAATTTACAGGAGATTCATCCATTCAGCTCATGCATCTTACAAGGTAGCATTTTCTCATATTTTATGGACATAAGATAATAACCTATTTAAGCTAATGTGCTTCTTTAACTATTTTGCAATCAGGTTCATTGCATTGAACTTGAGTTTTTGGCCAATTATTTAGCCGAATTGACCCTTGTTGAATACAGCTTCCTTAAGCTAATGTGCTTTTTTATCTATTTTGCAATACGCTTCCTTGTTGGATTTTCAAAATTTTACAGTTTGACAGTGTAACTAATTGTGTAATTTTTTGTGTGTTTGCAACTTTTGCTGTATAAGGTGACCATCACCTATGACAGTGTCTTGCTTGTGAAAAAGGTGACTTTCTTAAATCACCTATTCGAATAGGTGACTTTCTTAAGTTTTCTTTAATTAAGAATCTGTTTTAAGTTTTCTTTAACTAAGAATACAACTTTTTCATCGTATGTAGGGTTAAAAACTTCACCGAAGCGTTGCACATACAGTTTGTAGAATGTAGTCCAGCATTACAAAAGCTTCACCACACTAACTTGAAATGTAGAGATGAAAATAATAAAACAGATGGAGTTGGAAAAAGTAGTGTAAGCGCCTTAGCTGGCACACCGGTATCGTGGCATCCCACATTGGAGCAGGTCCTTTCAGGATGTATGGATCTACCTTCTTTACTTGTTCCCATAACGAATAGAAGATGCTTAGTTTTTGTGTTACCACTTTATTCTCTCAATATCCTTACTTTCTGAGCACGAAATAGTTGAACATCTTACGTTGGGTTCAAGAATTTTTGTCTCATAGTACGCAAGGTTACGTAGATTCAATTACTAGAATGTTCAGCTGATTCCAAATGGTTATATTTTTTTAAACAATATTCTAAACATGTACTATTTGCAGGGATAAATGATATGGTTACTTATTGTTACAGTGGGATAACCGTTGGAAGTGATTCATCATTTTCAGGTATTTTATGAGAAGATGAGTACCAAACCGCATCATGAAATGATCAACCATATTTTGTAAGAACGAGTGTCTGATCATTGATTATTTCGCTGATAATTAAGTCGTTTTATTGAATACCAGAAAGGGTTTTTTTTTTTGGTGTTATTGTAAGAATGTTATGTAGCTTTCAAATTTATCAGATATGTTATCTGTAACTGAAGCATTCCATTTTATTTAAATTTAATATTCAGATCTCTAATTTTTTTTTTTCCAAATATTTGATGTGATTTACTATTCTTTTTAGGCAGTAGAAGATGGTTGAGAACGAGGACATTCAGCCTTGTTTGATGTGATTTACTTACATGTAAGGTAAAGATGTAAATACAACAATTTTGGCATAATCTTTTTAATTTATTTGTCTGTAGTATATTTCTATTTTTAATTGGGTTTGATGCTCATAATTAGTTTATTTTTTGTAGACACCGGAAGATGGATTGCTAGCTCCAGATCTAGTATTGTATTTAGATATATCTCTAGAGGTTTGTTAACAATTTAATCTTCAAGAAATGTTTAGCATGTTATTCAAGATTGAACAATGGAACTATTGAAGTTTTAGGGGTTTAGGTAACTATGATAATTGTAATTTTAATTGCTTAATCGCTTGTAACTTATAGAGTGTTAGTGTATCAGGATGGTTTATTATAACTTCACCTTTTTATCTTTGTGCATACTTTGGTATAAAAATATTATAGTATTTGTCTGACTTTATCTGGAAAGTACCGCCATTTTTCATGCTAATGCTAAAAATTGATTTTGTTCTACAATCTTCACCAGCTATACCATATCTCAAATTTAATTATTTTTAGACCATGTTATGCATGCTTAATGAATTGAGTGTTCCTTTTATTCTTGTATGATCAGAAAGCTGCAGAAAGAGGAGGTTATGGATGTGAGATTAGCAGTAGTGTTTGTTACTCTTTGTTGTGCCTTTTTTTTATTATCAAATTTACTCTTTGTTGTTCACAGTGGTTTGGCCAGTCTCCGAGATAAGGGCGAGAAGTTTGTTGGAGAGCGAGGTTTTTGTAGTCTGTTTGTTGGAATTTCTTTACCATTGGTTCTTAACACTGTATTTAATTTTTGGAAGGATGATTGAAGTTCTTTTAGCAATTCTTGATTTATTGTCTAAGTATGATGTAATTTAATTTTTTGCTTAAAAATATTGTAATTCATGTAGCCATTTAGTGATATTTTTATTGTAACTATTGTAATATTTTATTTAAATTTGATAGCTGCATTATAAATATTATTTGAAATCAATTAATAAAAAAATATTTTTTTTCTCAAATTTTAGACAATAGGTGACGCTGTTTTGGCATCATCTATTCGAATAGGTGACGGTATTTTATGACCGTGACCTATTTGCGTGTCACCTATTCGAATAGGTGACGGGTAAAACGGGTCACCTATTTGAATAGGTGACCTTTTTTTGACGTCACCTATTAGAATAGGTGACCCGTTTTACCCGTCACCTATTCGAATAGGTGACGGTTTTTACCCGTCACCCATTCAAATATGTGACGGTTTTTTATGCCCATCACCTATTTAAATAGGTGACACTGCCATAGGTGACGGTCAAAATACCGTTACCTATTCGAATAGGTGACACAAAAAAGATGTCACCTATTCCCGAAATTCTTATAGTGCCACCGGTCACGTAAAGTTTTGCTTGGGTTTCTGCCCTAAATCTTATATAATCCAATTAAACTATAAATAAATAAAGGAATTAGTAATTAGTAATACTTACATTGTCATTTATTATTAGTTTTATAAATGTAATCCATCATAAGATCCAGAGTTACTTATGATTACTTAAAGTGGGCATATGATGCAGGAAGATTCACTTAAGTGTAACTCAAATAGTCTGTGGTACATGAATAAAGGTTGGGTGCCTTATTTCTGGTAACACCACTAACACGGCCCACTTGTGAATTGGCACAAGTGATCTCAACTGGATCGCTCATGTAGAGACATGTGAGTGGGGGTTTTGCGGCAATAGAGATTGTAGTAGACTGGACTAAGATAAACTTACTATCTTCTGGTAATGCCATTACAGAAAGACACTTCGTTTATCAACCAGGTGATCATGTACAATTGATCTTAATCCTGAGTATATTACGAACTCTTGTTCGCAAAAGACAAGCCTTTGATTTGCATAGGTGAGAGTGACTCGATATAGTTCGCTCAATATGCCTCGTACTTTGGGGATTGCATCTTGCTTATAGTTGGGAACATAATTACACAAATAATTGGAATTCACTCTTTTCCATATAGGAAATAGATAAGTAGTTCCCTTATGGACTGATTCGATCTTCAACAGCGGGGCCTCATATTCCTCTAATCAAGTAAAAGGTTAAAGACGCATAATGGAGATTATGTAAGGTTCTTCATTGGAGAATCAGTTGGGCTTAAGGAACAAGATGTATCATGGACGTTAATACAGTGCAAATACCTAGCCATGGATACAAACTAACTTGTGAAGGATCAAAGTGTAGTTAATGATATTAGTCAATGGACATAACTATGTCTATAGTACTAAGAGTGCAACTCTAGATATTTAGTGGAGTTATCTAGGAGTTAATGAATAAGAATTAATTGATTGAAGGAGTTCAATCAATGTAATTGTAGATCATTGGAGCTTAGTCCTATAGGTCCATTAAGTTCTCCGAGCTAACGCATGTAATTGAGAACATAAATTAATGATGATTAATTTCTTTGGAAAAATGGTTTCAAGTATTTGATTTGAAGTTGTCAAATCCATTAAGGCAAATACAAATAGAGGAGTCTATTTGATTAATTAAATGAAATTAAATAGAGGAGTCTATTTAATTATTTAATTAATGGTGAAATTGAATAGCAGGGTCTATTTAATTATTTATTAAATAGAGGAGTCTATTTAATTATGTAATAGAGAGATTAAATAGAGGAGTCTATTTAATTAAATTAATTTTGAAGTTTTCAAAAATTAATGGGGATTTAAATAGAGGAGTCTATTTAAATATTTAATTTGAAGAGGTCAAATTAAAGAGGAAATAAATAAAAAGAGTTTTATTTATTTATTTATTTATTTAATGGAATTTTTCTATTAAATAAAATGCCCAATATCGTCATGACGTGGTGGGCATGTGACCCCCACGGGTAAGGTCCACGCCCCATTGGTTAAATGGTAACCAATTATTTGCATTTTATTTTAATTAAAATATATGAATATCTTAATGGTTAAGATATGAAATAATTATTTAAAATATATTTTAGAATATCTTTATTGATTATTTGATAATTAAAAAGATATTCAAAGATTTTCTGAGGTCTTGGTTTTCCTATAAATAGGACCTTTGGGGTGACCCCAAAACACACACGGTTAAGCAACCAAGAGAAGGCTCAGAAAATTCCTCTCCCTTTCTCATTGCCGCCGCCGCCCCTAGGGTATATGGAAGAAGAAGTTTTTTCTTCCCTCTTCCTTTTTCCAAAGAGGATAGTGCCCACACACTGATTCTCTTTTGTGCTTAGTGAGGAAAATCTTTTTTGTGGTCCCAAGATCGTAACCATCGAAGAACAGGAAGAGCCAGACACTTCTCGACAAGGGTTAGTATTCGATTTTATGCATTTAGAATTTTGTTAATATTATAATGCAAGGAAAGATCCTTGGGACTTCCATTTGAGAACTCTTTTAGAGGCCTCAATCCCAACAAGTTTGGGTTATGGAAGTATTTTGTAGGTCATTTTCTGTTCTTGGTTTTTAGTCGAGTCTCTTGAAATGTTTATATATAAACTAAGTACGTTTTAAGGATTTGTAATAACTATTTTGGTGCACCACGTATTTTGTATGTTTTAAAGTATTCTCAGTATTTTAAAAAGGCTGACGTGCTGAATAATGATATAAAACAGGGTTCATAAGAAAAATTTACTTATACTCCAAGTCCAAGTTTCTATTTGTCTTTATGTTTTAACCAAGTGTGTAAATCCTACGCTTCCTCTTTGCGTGCTCCTGGTTTAGGCTTATTTTATAAGTCGGGTCGTTACAGTTGGTATCAGAGCCTTCTTTCTCTAAGTCATGTCTTGTGTATATAAGTTAGTTAGTTGTGCCTATCTAAAAGTCACCTTGAAGGTCAATGGTACAAGGTATGCCCGTAAACCTCAGTATTGAAATTGTTTTAATAATTGTCTATTAGTTGTTTATGTTACTTTGATAAGATTGATTATGGCGACCCGACACTTTTAAATAATTTAAATTAGAAAACACAGCGGAAGTCTTTATATTTTAAGAAAAATTGGCGTGGTTATGTTTGAAAAGTGGCTAGCCAAAAACTTGTTACAAATTAAATTCACAATTTAAAATACACAAGGAACTTTAAGTTCCTATCCAGGAGTTTAAAAGGTGTTTATAATCATAAAAGTAAAGACAAAAGCTCTTAAGAGCTATTTACAAATATACAAATCCAAAATTATATAAAGTTCACAAAAACGAAGTCCGTGGACTTTAAGTCAACCTAGTCCATCCCGAGGTCATGATCCTGCAATCATACAGCACTAGCTCCTCTAGCACGAGCATTACCTGAAATTGGTTGTAATATCATGAGCTAACAACAAAGCCTAGTGAGAATAAAAAGAATAAAAAGTAAAGATAGACCTCAAACTCATATTCGGATTTGTGTCCAAGTAACTCTTACAACTTTCTCACTAAATTTCCAAAACTGGAGAATAATAACTCCCAAAGTTTAGATGAAAGTGATCAAACTCAAATTTCTCCTTAAAAACCTTCATCGAAGTATAAGGTTATAATCCTTTGACCATAAAAACTTATATCATCATCTCTTGATATAAACATATTTAAATAAAAACAGTTTTGTGATGAATGACAATAATAATAGCTCCCGCGGGCTATGTGTAAGCTCTCGTGGCTTTGTGATAGCTCCCGCTGTAACGTCCCGTTATTTTTGGAGTGAATTTTTTTTATTTAATATTTCATTTATTTATTCATTTACTTTAATCAAAGTATTTAGTTTAATTTTAGAATTAGTAATTTAGAATTTAGTAGTTAATTTCGTTCGAAAGCTTTTTAATCGTTTTATTAGCTTAAATTAGATTTGGACGTATTAAAAATTATTAGCGGGCCCATTATTTATTGTTAAATACTTTTAAGATAGATTAGAAGTAGTGAAGTTGTATTGGAATTAGAAACGTGAAATAACGAGCACTCGGAATAAGTTTTCCTAAGGAAATAAGATGAGGGGCAGTATGGTCTATTACCAAAATATCTTTATATTTATCCACTTCATATTTTAAGGATAATGATAAGAAAAAGAAAGAAAAGAGAAGTGAAAAAGCATTCCCAAACCCGTAGCCTAGAGAGAAAAAAAGAGAAGAGAAAGAAATTGTCGCCCCGGCTTCGTTTCTCGACCGTTTTCATCGTGCCTTAGCTCGTTGGAAAGCTCTCGAGACGATCTTTCTACCCATTCCATCAATCAGGCCAATCCATTAAAGATCCAGGAGATACAAGGTGAGGAAGAAATGGTTTTTTGTGTTTTCTTTATTTCCAATCTTGTATGTAAGCCTTGATTCGTTTTTCCCGGGTGTTGTTTGTGAATTCTAGTTAGGAAAAATCACTTTGGATGAGGTTGTTGTCTTGGACCTAAACCCGAGTCGATTGGAAAACCCGTTCCATTTATTTTCTCTCACTTGGTGATGGTTGGGGTGTTTAGTTTGTTATTGTTTTGTATTTTACTTAATTTTTCGAGAATCAAGTATTGTGTAAAACCTTAAATCACGGTTACCCACTGATAATTCGAACCTCCAAAGTACCTAAAAACAACCCGGAACACTTCTAAAATGCCTAAAAGTCGAAAAACCAAACATGAACCTCATTTTCTCTCCTATGGCCGAGAGCACCATAAGGCTAAAAACTGGGTTTTTCGTCGTTTTACGCGTTTAGACGTCGATGGTTCAATTTCTGGTTAATTAATATTTATTGGATTTAACTTATTTTTAGGTTGATAATTGCTCACATGGGATCTATCTCGACACTTTCGAAGTTCGATTTCAATCTAAGGTGAGTTTAAAATGGAAGTTAGTAATTTTATGAGTTATGTTTCATTACGTTATTGTATATCGAGGTTAAGAGGGGAACTAACTTCCGGAAGTTATACTTGGTATAAACTTTAAACTCGGATGTGAGTGGAGTGGTTTTGGTGTACTTATGGTTTTAGAAGTAAAAGAGGAAATATTAGTGGTTTGGAAGTCTTGTAAGGTGATTTGGAGACTTTAGATGAAAGTGATTGAATAAGGAACTTTAAGAGATTTGGGAGTCAAAGTGGCTTAGAATTTACACTTGAGTATTGACTCGTGTAATTCAAGCAGTTTATGTTCTTCAGTAGTTTAGTGGTTTTCTAACTAACTTACTAGGGAACTTGATGAGTACTATACGTTACTTGTGATACGGCACATGATAGTATGTTGATTCGCTCCATACGGCATCATGATGCGATGATATGTGATACGGCACATGATAGTATGTTGATTCGCTCTATACGGTATCATGGTGCGATGATATGTGATACGGCACATGATGGTATGTTGATTCGCTCCATATGTTATCATGATGCGATGATATGTGATACAGCACATGATAGTATGTTGATTCGCTTCATACGGTATCATGGTGCGATGATTTGTTACATGGTAAAATTCCTGATATCTATATGGTGAAATTCCTGATATCTATATGGTGAAATTCCTGATATCCGATGTGATGAGAGTTACGATGGTTTGTGATATGGTACATGATGGTATGTTGACTTCGGTCCGTACAGTTTTATGATACGATGAAACTTGTTTGGTAACAAAGATAGTTAGTATACCATTACATAACCTTTAGAATTCAGTAGTAAGACTTAGTAATAACGGGTACTTTTACTTTAAGTCTTGATATCGTTACTTTTCAGGAAGCAACTATGCATGTTGATTATATGCGAAATTTGGAATGTGGAATGGATAGTAAAATTGAAATCTAGGCCTTTGGACACAATTTCCGACATGGAATGTGATTCATAGGATTACTTGCTTTCATTTTACTCTCACTAGCATTTTTATGCTAATGTTGCTACAATTACCTTTTTTTTAGGTAAGACTCGTGGAAGAGGACGAGGTAGAGGAGGTGGCGCCGCGTGACTACTCGAGACAATGAATGGACAATAACATATATGGTTTTGGGTGAAGCATCCTTGAATGCTCATGACCATTTTACTACTTTTATTATGTTTCATTTTGAGCTCGATGGAGCAATTGTATAATTTGTGTTTATATTTTTGAACTTTAAACTTTCTTTAGAAGTTTTATCACGATATGGAATGCGCATTCCAGGTCTACTGCTTTTTTTGTATTTGAGCCAATGTAAAACAGTTTTTGGTTTATCCGAATTTTAAACGAACCCACGCCGTTTTTCTGTAAAATCAAGTTTTCCGCTGTGTAATTGTTTTAAAGGATTTTACGAAAAATCGGGTCATTACACCCGCAGGCTATGTGTCAGCTCCCGCAGGCTATGTGGTAGCTCCCGCAGGCTACGTGAAAGCTCTCAGGCTATGTAGTATGACTTTGAAAATCTTGTGATTTAAAATAAAATAAAAGTAAAGTGCATAAAGTGCCGTTCATAAGGTAACGTTCATAAAGTGCATTGCATATAGTAAAGTGCATAAAGTGCATTACATTAAAGTAAAGTGCATAAAGTAAAATGCATAAAGTAAAGTACATAAAGTAAAATGCATAAAGTAAATAAACAGAAATTTCGGAAGAACAATAAGTAAACCGAACTCCTGATAATTAAACAAAGTAGATTCTTTCTTAATTAAGTAATATAAACTTCCAAGGATTCTAAACTTTCAAATAAAATCCAAAGTTCTATTTTCGAGTTCCTTTAACCATTTTATCTAAAAGTTTGGATCCTTTAACTTCCAATGATCCATTCTAATGTCCGATATGATTCTAACTTAGAACTTCCTAAAGTTAAGTGTTTCCCTCGAGAAACTCCAAAGTTTTCACTCAAAGAACTAGTTCCTAATCCTAAGGGCACTAGCTCACTTTCTTTTACTCTTAGATTCGAATCCTATTCTAAACCTCCGATTTTACAAACCGTTCTACTTATTCGGTTTCTAAAATTACTTTAAATCCTATTTATTCTCACCTTTGAAGATGTAACTTCGCTCCAAACCTTTGGAAGAGCGAACAACCAAGGAAAATCAATAAACACCTACAAATAATTACATCTAACAATTAATAAATAAACATACATACATCAATCGATTGACAATTAAAGGCATAAAACGACGAAAAACCCCGAATATCCCAAAGGATGCTCTAGGCCATGATAGGGAAAATAGGCCTCGAGTTTGGTTTTCCGGCTTTTAGGCAATTTAGAGGTGTTTTGGATTGATTTCAAGTGCTTTGGAAATTCCGATTTTCAATGGGTAACGATTAACCATATTTTTGGACAATATGCAAATTCCTGAATTGAATTATAATAAACAATTTATCAATAATAAGTAACCCATAATCAAATCCCAAAAGGTAAAATTCAAACGTAAAGGATTTCGACTGAAACTCGGTTTTAGGGTTAAGGGAAACTTTCCAAAATCGGTAAAAACAACTCCAGTATTAACAAACACCGAGCTTCACTACAAAAAATCGAAGGAAATCAAAGAAAACTCCATTAAAATACTATTTGGAGCTTAGGGTTTGAAATTTTACTTACCGAGAACTCCATATAACACGGGTGGCAAGCACGCTGGTTAGGTGGAAAAGAATCCTAGACCCGAGATCTTTCCAACGCACCCGGAATCAAGTCGATCGGTTGAGAAACGAACAAAGCCCAAAAATTCTCTTTCCCTTCCCCTTGCTCACGGTTTGGAAGAAAAAAATGGATGAGAAAATGTCAACTTTGGTCAATGGAGATTTAAAGAAGAATAGGGAATAGTGTTTTGATATTTTTAAGAATTTTTGAAATGACGGTTGCATCCTTTTATGACTTTTGACTTATAAACCGAAACCCGAAGTTCTTAAACTATCCCAATGGTGATTAATAATTATTAATTGGCCCATTAATAATTATTAATACCATTAAAACGAAATTAAACTAAAAAGGTAATTTAAAAAGATTTAAACCGAAATAAACTACTAATTTCTAAATTACCGATTCTAAAATAGAATTTAAATGCTTTAAATTAAAATAAAATAAAATAATTTTTTTTTATCACAAAAATAACGGGACGTTACATTGATTATGGAAATTTTGCTCAAGTTCTCACGGGTGTGTAATTGATGTGGTATTAGGATGCCTCGAGATATTATACCCGGAAAGGGTAGAGGTCAAAATCCTGTGCGGGGTCGTGGGAGCGGTCGTGAGAGGAACTATGTTGATGTTCCTGAGCCACGATTGCCACCACTGCCGGCAAAGGCAGAGAATGGGGTAGATATGGAAGATGTTGGAAAAATACTTAGGAGAATGTACCACCCAGGGGAGGAGTGATACCTCCAGCTGGACGTGTCGTGCAGGATTGTTGCAGTATTACAAATGCAACCAAGATGTTGAAAGAATTTAAAAGCATGCTCCTAAGGAGTTTGATGGCACTTCGGCAGATCCGGGGGTGGCGGAGAGATGGATAGCACGAAAAGAAAAGGCCTTTGGATATATTGTGTGTCCTGAAGAGCTGAAGGTTCATTGTGGAACATATTTAGTGGCAGATGATGAAATGAACTGGTGGGATTTTACTTCAGAATCTTTGGCCCTGACTGGGCAAGTGCGTGGGAGAGATTTCATGAGAAGTTTTTTTTTAAAAATATTATCATGAGGACACCTGGGACCAGTTAGAGGTGGAGTTCTTCTCACTTAAGATGGGAGAGCGGTACACGGTGGAATATGAAAGGGATTTTGACAGATTATCTCGATTCTCCATGGGACATATAGCTACACCTGAAAGTAAGAAGAAACGGTTTATAGTGGGTTTGCGAGCATAGATAAGAGGACAAGTTTGACTTTACGCCCAGCTACCTATGTTGATGCTCTTGATTTTACCTTAACATTGGATATAGCCTCAGCTGACAAAAAGGTGAAACAAGTAGCTGTGGGATAGTCTTCCTCGGGCAAGAGAAAGGTTGAAGAGTATATATAGGGACGTGATTATCAGCAATAGCCATGCATGGTTTCAAATAGAGCTGGGGGCCAACCTTTTCAACAGAGAAATCCGGGAAATTCTCTACCGTTTTGTCAACTCTGTGCCAGTCATCATTCAGGAGAATGTTACAAGCTTATGAAATGCTACAAATATGGTCAGCTGGGACATATTGCAAACCGGTGTTTGGTAACACAGTTACCACCTCAGCGGGGTAAGCAGACTCAAGGTCGGGGCAAGATCGAGGTCGAGGCCAGGCTAGGCCTGCTCAGCAGCAACAAAGACTTCCACCAGCTCCACAGCCACAGTATGGGCTGCAACAAGAGGGTTGAGTCTATGCTACAACTCGTGAGGATGCAGAGAATGCAAGTACGATGGTCATGGGTACCTTATCTGTTCTAGGACATTCTGTTTATGTCTTATTAAATTCGGTAGCCAGTCATTCATTTATTTATACGGATTTTGTGGTTCATGCTACTTTAATGACTAACCATTTAAGTTATGACTTGTGTATGTCAACTCCGATCAGAAGATCTATAGTGGTTAATCGAGTAGTGTACACTGGGGAACTCAACATATCAGGCTAAGACACCCAGGCTATGTTGATTGTGATGCCTCTAACCGATTATGATGTAATTTTGGGCATGGACTGGTTGTCAACCAATCATGCCATGATTGATTGTGAAAATAAGAAGGTGGAGTTTGTAGGGCCGGGTGGAGGCTGAATCTGCTTCGATGATCTAATGGTAAAGTGGCTCTGGTTATTATATCAATGTGTTTGTTGAATGGCCATGGGTCATAACCTATGTTATGTGAGTGGTTTTTAGACGTTACATATGGTTACCGTGGCAGATTACATGTAGCCTCGAGGCGTTGTGTGGTGGATGGCCCAGATGTTAGATAGCTATTACGATAGCATGGAAGAATACATGAGTTATGGCTTGAGTGATTTCTGTGATAGTTTGTGAAATGCGCGAAGTGAGACGCGGGAAATGTATATGGAAATAAATGTTGGTTGGAAAGAATAGCGAAACAATGTATCAGATTGAATGTTGATGATCCGGCTTGGTTTTGAACTTGAATTGCCAATTGTTTGAACAAACATGCATGCTTAAGTGTTTTTAGCACGTTTTATGCATTCTTACTAATTGGTTCCATTTTAGCATATCATTCCGAGCATCGCGTATCATCGCTTTAATTCTTTTTACTTTCACTGGTGTCATGCTCAAAGGTGCTTTATATCACCTTTCAGGTATCGGTAGGGGATGTGGCCGAGGCGCGACATGTAGTGCTCGTTGATGCTTCGGGTGGAAAGCTTTTGGGTTAGGCCACCGGTCATGCAAAGTTTGGGTTATAGAAGTACTTTGTGGGTCATTTTGGGTTCTTGGTTTTTAGTCGAGTCTCTTTAAATGTGTGTATATAAACTACGTATGTTTTAAGGATTTGTAGTAACTATTTTGGTGCACCACGTTTTTTGTATGTTATAAAGTATTCTCAATATTTTGAAAGCGCCGATGTGCCAAATGTTAATATAAAAAGCGTTCATAAGAAAGTTTTACTTAAACTCCAAGTCTAGGTTGTTTTGTCTTTATGTTTTAACCAAGTGTGAAAATCCTATGCTTCCGCTTTGCGTGCTCACGAATTAGGCTTATTTTATAAGTTGGGTCGTTACATTAATTCTAAAGGAAAATTAAATAGAAGAGTGTTATATAATGAATTAAATTGAATTTGTCAACTTAAAGGAAAAATAAATAAAAGAGTTATATTTATTTAATTGTGACGACCCGACACTTTTAAATAAATTTATTTCAGAAAACACAGCGGAAGTCTTTTATTTTAAGAAAATTTGCGTGGTTATGTTTGAAAATTGGCATGCCAAAAACCTGTTTACATCCTAATTTTCAAATCTAATAAATCCACAAGGAACATCAAGTCCCATTTTAGGAGTTCAAAGATGTATATCATAAAAACATCAACATTAAGCTCTTATGAGCTAAATACAAAGTACAAATCATTAAAGTTCTTAAAGTTCATCAAAATAAAGACATAAACTTTACAACAAAAGAGTCCATCTCGAGGTCAGCATCCCTCGATCACGCAGCACCATCTCCCCTTCCATGGCCTCTAACCAGGGCATTACCTGAAATTTTGTAATATCATGAGCTAACAAACTAAGCCCAGTGAGAATAATAAGCATAAAAAGTAAAGATAGACCTCAAACTCGCATTTCGATTTGTGTCCAATTAATCCGACACAAACTTTCCTAGAATTCTCCAAAGTCTAGGTCATTCTAATCCATATTTTCCAAATGATGATACTAATTAGCACACTTAGTCTAATTGTTCCTCCATTAACTTGTTATGACTTAAATGAGAAAAGTAAATAAACTTTGCATAAATATAACATCTCAATTCTCTTTCTCATCTATCATATGCATAAAAGTAATGAATACATCCCGTAGGTTACGCATTTGCCATTTATGCATGAAATGAAGGTAATGTGGATTTTCACATTCATCCACCATTCAACCTTATGCATGAAGGTAACGTGGGTATTCGCATTCATCCACCATTCCTTATGCATGATGAAGGTAACGTGGGTATTCACACTCATCTACCATTCCTTATGCATGAAGGTAACGTGGGTATTCACACTCATCCACCATTCCTTATGCATTCTCATCCTCAATTCCTTTCTTTTTTACTTTCTTTCAATGATGCGAGATGTTATGGTACAATAAATAATGGTGCAATGTTGTTATGCATATGCTTGCATGTACTTGCAAAAGTAAATAAAGTAAAGTGCGAATATTAAAGAAGTCACGACCAACATAAAGTAAAGGGGCAGTAAGTAAATGACATAAGATAAAGAAACAGATAAGAATCTCGGACAAACGATTTATAAATCGAACTCCGGTACTAGAATAAAGTAAAGAATCATAACTTCACGATTATCCTAAACCTTCAAGGATTTTAACTTCCAATAATCCGAGGTTCTATCAAACGTTCTTTATCAAAGTCTTGGATCCTTTAACTTCCAATGATCCATTCTAACTCCGAAACTAATCTAACTTAGAATCTTCTAAGATTCGAGGCTTTCATCGAGAAATCCTAAGTTTCTCGCCTAAAGGATTAACTTCAAATCCTAAGGCACTAACTCATTCCCTCTAATCTTAGATTGGGTTCTAATCTTAGTTTCCAATTCTACAAATCATCGCACTTGTTCGCTTTCTATAGTTACTTTAAATTCTAACTATTCTCACCTTATAAGTGAAGACTTCGCTCCTAAACACCGGAAGAGCGATCAAACGAGCGGTTCAAAAACACCTACAAAAGGAATTATATCCCGAAAATTAATAAATTACCAACTAACGATTAAACAACGACTAAACAAACAAAAGACGAAAATCCATCAAACCTACCCCTTGGAGGCTCTCGGCCCTCCCAATAAAAGGGGTCTTGGGTTTGGTTTTTTGGCTTTTTGGCAATTTAACTACATTTTGAGTTGGTTTTAAGCAAATTCGATAATCCCGATTTCAATGGGTATTGATAATTAGGGTTTTTGAGCATTAATCCATTTCCCGAAATGAATTTAAATAAACATTATTTCATTAAATTCTAACCCAAAATCAAACTCAAAAGGGTAAATTTCAAACGGGAAGGGTTTCGACTGAAACTCAGTTTTAGGGTTATGGAAAAGTTTCCAAAAACACTTAAAACTACTCCCGTATTTACAAACACCGAGTTTCACGACAAGAAATCGAAAGAAATCAAAGAAAACTCCATTAAAACACTATTTGGAGCTTAGGGTTTGAAACTTTATTTACCGAGATCTCTGCAAAACATGAGTGGCAAGTACGAAGGTTAGGTGGAAAAGGATCGTAGGACCGATACCTTTCCAATGGACCCGGAATCAAGTCGATCGGGCAAGAAATGAACAAAAACCAAATTCTCTCTTTTTCTTCTTGGAGCTCACGGGTGGGAGGATGAAATGGATGAAGTTTTTTGGTCAATTTTGAGTCAAAGGCAATTTAAAGAAGATTGATGAATAGTGTTTAGATATTTAGGAAATTTGGAAATGACGGTTGCGTCCTTTTATGACTTTTGGCTTAAAAACGAATCCCGAACTTCTCAAACTATCCCAATGGTGATTAATAATTATTAATTGGCCCGTTAATAATTATTAATACCATTAAAACGAAAATAAACGAAAAAGGTCAATTAAAAGATTAAAACCGAAATAAACTGCAAATTCTAAATTACCGATAAATAAATAAACTTTAATTACTTAAATTGAAATAAAATAAATAAAAGTTTTTTTTTATCACAGAATAACGGGACGTTACATTAATTGACTAACAGATTGAGTCTATTAATTAAATAGGATGTTTAAAATGCAAAATCACTTTTAACTTCCCATGCGCGAGGCCCAAGCCAAAGAAAACGAGGTCGCCCATAGGCCCATATATGATAAGTTGTCATCATATTTGTATTTAATAAAGATTTTTAATATTGTGAAATTTCAATGGGTAGAAGTTTTTTATGTAGTATTTGCAAATATACAAACGATTAAAACTATTGGAATATAGAAATTTTTACTGTGTTAAATAGTGATTAAAAGTAAATAATGTGTGTATCACTGATAAAATTTGTGTAAACATTTTTTAGAGCTACTATTTTTATAAATATTAGTAAAAAAAATGCTAGATTTGTAAATTCCCCTTTAATATTTGTAGATATCTATAATTAAATTAGTTAGAATAATTTTAAATACTTTGATATGAGAACAAATAATTAAATTAATTTTCTTAATTTAAAATATGATAAATCGAATATCTTAAATAATTAATTTGATTAATTAGAAGATATTATATAGTATTCATTCAAAACAAATATGAAAATATTTATTTTATAATTTTGATTTGATTTCAATATTTGAATATTTTCTGATGTCCTCTATAAATAGGGAAGGGTTTTAGAAACCAAACACAAAGATTTCAAGAGTTGAAAAAGGCTAAGAAAAATTTTCCTTCATTTTCTCCACTTATCATCGCCGCCCATAATGGTAGAGGAAAATAAAGGTTTTGCTTTTCCTCATTTTTCAAGAATGATCATGTCCACGTGTCGTTCTCCTTTGAGCTTAGCGAGTAAGACTTTTTGGTTGTCCCATAATCGTAACCATTGAAGAACAAGCAAATATTTTTTGTTGTTGGTTGATAGTGAAGAGATACTTGAAAACTTTTATTTGAGTACATTGGTGTATTCGATGACATTCAATGGTCTTCAAGCTGCACTAGATCAAGCTAAGGTTTAGAGATATAAGTCAACATTCTGTAACCATTCGTAGGGAATGAAGTAGACGGGTTTAGAATGCAATCCGTATTCAAGAGGTCTATGTGAGACATACATCTTTAGTGGTTTTTCATATGCATTTCATGTAAGCATTTTTTAATCAAAATGTATAGTGTATTGCTCCAAATTACTATATATTATCGACTTATCTGAGTTGCTGTTTTTTTACTGCAAGCACGGTGTTATCAAACACTACTATAGTTGATTGATGAAAAACATCTCTCTAGAGTTCTGACAGGTGTGATATGACTCCTTGCTTGGCAGAGTTCACACATCAATCTTAGTCAAAAGCATTTCAAAGAACATGTTTATTCGAAGCTTGAAAAGGTACAAAAGAGTGAGAAAACACCGTGAAATAGAGGGTGAGTTTGAAATAAGATAAGATTGGAGGTACAAAAGGATTGAAGAATGGATATAAGCAAAAGGATAGTGAAGGAGATAAAAATGAGAATATCAAGGAGATCCGAGAAGAAAAAACAAGATAAGTCATCTAAACTTTTTTGGGAACAAAGTACAAAAACTTTATCATTTGAACCAAGGCCATTGCAACTAAGCACAAGAGATGTCTCAACTGCCTGGAATTGGATGTACGTGTGATGTTGACAAGCCTAACGAACATCAAGAAAAACATATACAAGGTTCAATCTTCATCTTTGTTCCCTATATTGTTGTTATTTAATATGGTCATAGCACATTTTGGACTGAGTTACACTCTAGTTTTTTGTTTAATTATGTTTGATATGGAAGATAAAAATGACCATATGGATAAGGATGATGACACAATGGATGATGTGAATAAGACATACGAGGATGGGTCAATGAAGAAGAGAGAAGATACAACTTAGTAAGGGAAAAGTAAAGAATTTGATCTGTAATGGCGTGGGTAATAGTACTTTTTGAGTTAATTTAAAAATTGAAAGTGATGTGGCCCGGGTAATCGTGTTTTTGTGTTTGTAATTGATATCTTGATTTTTTTTTTCATATCTAATGGTATGAAACATATTTTGTGAACCACATCTACCTTGTTAGGACTTCATATACTATGCTAGGACGTTTAAGTGTAGTTTAAGAGTTTAATTTAGTTAAAAAAGAGCCAAACGGTAACTTTTCCAAGTTGTTAAGTAGGTGAATTAGCTTAAATTAGACTTTATTAAAGGCAAAAACGTTCAGCAAGCTTGTCTTCCTCATGCATGGTCGTGGATAGCAAGGGAGAAAAGGAAAAGTTGGGGCTTTGTCAATTCTTCATCGTTTCAGATAGGAATCGTTTCTAAACTCGAGGAAAATGAAAATCTAAGTGAACTGATATTTATTTAGTCATAAAATACCAAAATAACGAAAGGATTTGGTAAGATTTGGTTTAGGTTTTAAATAAAAAGTTTGGTGTTTTGATATTATGTAACGTCTTGTTCCTCGTAGTTTACGTTTTACTCGAAATCAATGAAAATCACGGAACATGGAACTGTTTTGTTACAAAATAAGAGGTTTAGAAATTTGTTTAGAAATTTTTCCATGGATGAATAAGAAAGCACCTCCATTGATGAACAAGCAAGCAACTCAAATGTGCTAGTTTATAAACCTTGAATGTTTTCCGATTCTTTTCTTTTCTAATCTCGTTTAAGCTTCGTTTTGAACCTAAATGAATTGGAAAAGTCACAAAACTCATCGATCTTGTTGGTTTTCTTTCTAATTTCGAAAATCCCTTGTGTTCTAAGTTTTGGTGACCTCAAATTTTGGGGAGTTTCTGGGCTTGGGATGACTTTGCTTAGTTCGTTATTGGTCGTAAAGTATGTTAAGTGTTTTATTTGTACGTGGTGTGTTTGCTCAGGAGTCATCTTTTCATTCAACTACTTCGAGTGAGAACATAAAGGAAGGATAGGTAAAACCACCAGGTAATCAAGCTTATGATTTAGGGAAGACAAGTAGCATACTTTGAAACCAATTGCTACGACTAATTGACTATTTGTTTTGTGAATTTGTAAATAATTGTTTATAGATGGTTTAGATGTGAATCTGTAAGTAACTGTTGTTGACAAATGTAGAATATGTTGTTTTATTCTTGTAATGGTAATTGATTCTAAATGGTTATTTATGGTGTTATTGGAATATCACTAAAAGAAAACAGAGCACTACCAACGTCAACAATGTCGGCGCACGTGTCGTGCACCGAAAATATAACTTAAAGCACCACCATTACCAGTGCACAAGTTGTGCGCCAGTAATGGGAGCTCAATACCCACGCAGGCCTTGTTTTGTGCCAGTATAGATGAACATTAAGCCCAGCATCGGCCCATCGCTGACGTTGGGCTTGTCTTGCGCTAGCCCATTGCCAACACTCTTTCATTTAAGGTATCATCAACGCACACGTGCGCTAGCAATACCCTAACTTATTTTCCCTTCCCCTTCATTCTTCTCTATTCTGAAATTTTCAATTCTCCTTTCACAGCCCTACCGAACTTACAAGTCCTCACCCTTTTTTGATGTCTTGGTCAATTTTAGGCTGTTTTCCTCCATTTAAAAGCCAAAATATTTCTAATCAATCCTTTTAGGTACATTTCTATACTATATTTTACAAAAATAGTTGGTTTTTTTTTAAGATTTCATAGTTTTAGGTTTTAGGTTTTTTATATAAAAAATTGTGTTATTTTTTTTTAGTTTTAGTGTTTAATTTTTAATAATTTGTTGCTATTGAGTAGACTAGGTGCACAACACATGATTATTTTAAATTTTAGATGAATTTAATCATTTTTATCTATATGGATATTTTTTCAATTTGACTATTTTGGGTGTTTTAGGGTTGTTAACATGTTTTTATTCCAATTTTTTAAACAATTCATTCAACTAATGAATTGAAAATATGAATGAACAAAACTTGAAATTTGTTTAAATTTTATGGAAATTTCAATTCATTTTATTTTCAATTCATTATTTTTTTTATTTAATTATGTGCTTAATTTTAAACTTCGCATATCAAAATATCAATTTTTTACAATTGTAAATTGAAACAGATTATATTTTCTGATATTTCGTGAGTGCAAAAATGTTGAGATCCGGGTTAATTTAATTAAACTATTATTTTAATGTCTTTATTGTTGGAGACGGCTATCCTGCAGCAAAGTTTGCCATCTCTAAGAATATTTTATCTTTTTTTTTTGCTTAAGTTGACATGTATAGATTTTTTGCTTAATTTGTTATATTTTTGAATGTCATGGGGAGATGGCTATCCTGCGGCAACATTTGTCGTCTCAAAGTATGTTTTATCATTTTTGCTTAGGTTTGCATTGTGTTGATATAGATTTTTTTTTTATTTTGTTATTATTCTGAATGTCATGGGAGACGGTTATCCTGCAGCAAAGTTAGTCTTCTCAAAATATGTGTATAATTTTTTGTACTTAGTTTGAATGTTGTAGGACTTTTTACATTAAGAGGTAGAACTTGATTACTGAATTTACTTAGGATGTCATGTTTTAAATAGGTCGAATGTCGATATGAGTTGGATGGACCTAAATGATTGATTATGTAAAGAGTATATTGATGGGGTGAGATCATTTTTGGAGGTTCGGGGACGTTTTGAATGATAGTGGAAAGATTCGATGCCCTTGTATAAAGTGTGTGAACGTTGGATTTGCCACAATTCCAGAAACTAGGGAGCATTTGCACATTTATGGAATATCACGAGGATATACTCGTTGGACATACATGGAGATAATTTTAAAATGGGTAACACGAGTAGTAGTGTTCCTCCCGTAGATTAATCATTGAGTGAAGATGATGGTGGTGGTGATGATGGAATGATGGACATGCACAACAAAACGATTTAATACTACCAACGTGGAACCATGTCAATATTATGCACCTCCACATGGGTAATGCTAAATGTCGATAGCCTGCCAACATCACTAGTGACGTCAGTAATGCCACGTCGGCTTTTCTTGTTTTAGAATCGCTGATGTGGCATCGATGATAGTATCATCGATGCCAAAGCGTATGCCAATAAGGGCTTTAGGCGTCGGTGATAGTATCATCGAAGCCAGAGCGTATGACCACGCTGGCGTCGACTTTAGGTAAGCCCAATACTGGCGCTGCGTCGTCATTGGGCTTACCTAAAAGCCCATTGAAAGCGTCGACAACTAGGCTTGATTAACCCTCTGCCAATGCCATGGCATCAGTAACAACTCTTTTTTTTCAAATACAGCTCTTATATATACTCCCCCTCAATCGACATGTTTTAAAGATAAATTATACTCAAATTCCACAGCAAACACAACAAAATTTGAATTATCTAAAATACAACAAACATAAACCAACAATCAACACTTTTTATAAGTGTTATAGGTGTTTTAAATATCTAAAATATGAATTGTTTAACAAAGTTTGACAAATTAATGCATATGTGCACTAAACATTACTCTCACCCCCACGCCCTTGAGATGTCATCCAATTTCTCATGAATTCTTCAAATTGTGTAGTCTGAAGGGTCAATTCTTCTCGAAGCTTTTGTGTCTCCTCATCATGACGTTGTTCTTGAAGTGTCATCACTTCTCGAAGTTACTTTATCTTCTCTTCTAGTTGATAGTCTTTATGTTGAGTTTCAAACAGTTCAGTTTGTGATGATCTTACTGAACATGATGATCATTTCTTGACATATCTATTTATAGGTAGTAAATAGTAGATTTAGCGACAAAATGCGTCTCTAATATTGGCGAGAATGTTCCTACCAATAGTTTTTATGATGTAATCTTTCAAAAGATGAGCGCCAAGTATTCTTGCCAAAACGTTAGCGTCACATTTCGACATCACGTGGCATAAGGTCGTCAATATTTTTATGAAATTCGTCGTTGAGAATTATGGCGCCATAATTCTCAACGACGAATTTCGTTGCTAGAAAGGGCGGGAACCTTGGTGCCAACTATAACAACGGAATGCATTGTTCTTTTTTTTTCACAAGAACTTTTGGCACCAATGCTAGCGACGCATTACGTCATTGACTCTGCAACAAGTGACACAATACGTCTATAATAGTCAACGCTTAAGATAATGATGCATTTTGTTGCTATTCAGGAACGCACAATATTCTGTCACAAGAATTCTGTCACAAGAATTCTGTCACTAATCTGGTTTTTTCTTATAGTGAAATAAGAGTTCAAACAGAAGGTATTACTAAAAGAAGTTGACATTGTTAGTGGGGAGGGGTAAAATTGCATAATTTAGGACCTATGTTGTAATGACCTGATTCCATTAAATTCTTTAATTTCAAAGCCACAGCGAAAGACTTGGTTTTTTTTAAAAACCAGCATGGTTACATTTAAAATTTGGAATATCTAAAACCTGGTTTACATACTTCACAACCAGAGAAAGCATAAAAATGTAGAAATCCGCATTTCCAATTATAAATAAATTCTAAAATAGACAGAAAATCATAAGGAGAGTTACAAGTTTTAAAACGCTCACATGAGCTCAAAATACAAAGTAAATGATAGTGGAAATATACACAACGAGACTTCTAGAATGCTCCACAAAAGTCCATGTCCAAGTCCAATCCATTGTCCTCTGGTCAAGCAACAACAACTCCTCTACCACGCCCTTTCCGACGAGAAGTACCTAAAAAGTTGTAAGTGTAGCAACATTAGCATAAAATGCTAGTGAGAGTAAAATGGAAGCAAGTAATCCTATGGACCGAAGTCCATAATGAAAATTGTTTCCAAATAAATTCTCTTTAATACCCATTCTACACTTCCAATACAACCTAAGCATACACCAATCAAATACCCAATTCTGAATCACATCAAACCACATAAGGTCTTACAATTGAAGTCAAAACACTGATACAAAGGATAAGCATGTTTTACATAACAATTAACAAACAAGTTGGGATGCTCATGTTATGAACCGAGTTATCATAGTACCACAATCCTCGATATAGTGATGCCCATGGCCTCTTTCATCCATGGACTACACATGTCCATACGTATCTCGATAAGTGACGCCTATAGCCTCTTTCATCCATGGACTACACATATCCACAAGTATCCCCATATAGTGACACCCATAGCCTCTTTCATCCATGAACTACACATATGGATCCTAATATAGTGACGCCCATAGCCTCTTTCATACATAGACTACACATATATCCATACATCGGTTCATTACATGAGCTTCACAACACAAACAACTAACAAACAATCTACCATACAATTTACACTCAATTACATGCTTATCTTTTGTACTTCTCAAAGTGTTGTCTCTTGCCAAATTCCCAAGTACATCAATCCTTATTAAAATTCCATACTCTACGGTACTACCGTAATCAATACCAATTGTATTATCATTAGAATTTCATAATCCACGATACTTTCACAATCAAACCATAACCCTTATTCCTTACACAAGGTAATAATATCGAATAAACAATAGCCAAGAATCATCACCGATGCCAAGTTCCACAAAGTCCGTAGTTCCCAAAGTAAGAAAAATCAAGGTTAACACCACAATATCACCAAACATTAAAACACTCTAAATCACACATAATAAATTCCAAGCCATTACCAAGTTCACAAAAATTGCAATTTAAAAGTAAACAACTCTCAAGTTTAACACATCAATGCTACCAAAGACAATAGAACACAAACATTACTTAAACAACTCCCAAGAAAAATTTCTAAGCTACTTTAGTCCAAAACTACTCAAAGTACCTTCATTTTCCAAGTTTCTTCTAAAATCCTCCAAAACCTTACAACACTTCCAAGAAAACTCTAAGATTTACTTTCCACACAAAACTACTAATCCACTCCAAAACAGTCGGTAAAGGAAAGTGGCACAACTCTCACTTCCAAGCTTCATAATCTCCATCCAATAATTTATAACCTTTAATTAATAAATGAACTTCATAACCTCAATCAAACAATAAGGTAATGTAACTCAATACATAAAATTACTAACCACCATTTTAAACTCACCTTAGCCAAGAAGTTGAGATTCCATAGAGTTGAAAGAAAGTTTCACGAGTGTTTAACAAAACCTACAATAAAATTACACCTAATAACCATTAATTAACTAAAAAACAAAGAAACAACGCCTAAACTCATAAAACAAAGAAAAACTTGATTTTATCCTTATGGAGCTCTCTGCCCAAAGTAGGGGGAGGTTGTCAGGCTTGGTTTTTTTATTTTTTGGTATTTTAGAGGCGTTTCAGGTTGGTTTCAAGTATTTATGAGGTTTGTTCAATCAATGGTTAAAAAAAATTTTAGGGTCCCAAAAGTTAAGTAAAACATACAACTATAATAGTTAAAAACACCCTAGCCATCTAAAAGTTTGAGAAAATCAAACGGAACGGATTTTCAATTCAATTTTCATTCTAGGGTTAGGAAAGTTTGCAAAAACACTTAAAACAACTTCCATTAATTAAAATCTTTAAGTTTCATTGTGAGAATTTGAAGATTTCAACCTTGGTTTCCATTAAAACACTATTTGAACAAAAACCCACAAAGATGTAGAAACTTTGTCATACCTTGAGACCTTTGAAAATGAAGGAAATGTTCTAAAGGTAGGTTGGAAAGGAAGCTTGGACCGAGGGCTATCCAATGCAACCAAAATCGAGACAATTCACCAAGTATCGAAGAAAACCCGAGAGAAAATCCTCAATTTTGAGGCCCACTATTTTGATGAAGGAAGAAGAGAAGAATTTTGTCAAATTTTTTACTTTTGGTTGTATTTAAAGAAGATAATGAATAATAATTAGATATTTTAAGAAATCGAAATTACGAACTCGTCCCTTGAATGCTTTTAGCTTTTAAAACTAAACCTGAAGCATTTAAACTAGCTATAAAATTAGTAATAATTATTAATTGGCCCATTAATAATTATTAATACGCCCAATACTAATTTAAGTTAATAATGAAATTAAAAAGGTTTACGAATGAAATAAACTCTTAAATTCTAAAATTAAATTTACATACTTTAATTAAAATTAAAAAAAAATTACTTCAAAAGTAATGGGATGTTACATATGTGGGTATAAATATTCTTTTTTTTTCAATTGTAAGGGGTGTGTTTGCATTTGATCAAACCACAGCAGTGTGATTTGCATTTTGTCTTCTTTTTTTTTTTTTAATTATGAAGGCAGTTGCTAGACAACTACCTCATGGCAGTTTTATGGAACTGCCTTGGCAATTCCATATCTGCCAAGATATGGGAAGTTTTTCCTATATCAACAATAACGTGAAAAAGAGAACAAAGATGATCAAAGAATTCTCTCTTTCTTAAAACTCAATATCATCACTCAAAAGAAAAGAAAATGATCTGGATAACAAAGCGAGTCCGCTCAGTGATTGGCTTTCGATAGATACTTCTCATACTCGGGTTTCTCGTATTTTTTCACTGCGTGTCTACAACATGTTATTCCCATAATTTATGAAACCCAACATTGGTATCAGAGCTATAGGTTTAAAAAGTAACGAAAATTGTTTCTTTAAAATGTTAAAGAATGTTTAAAAAGCTTTGATCCTTTAATGGCAATTTTGTGAATTGATGATTATTCTTTATGAAATTTTGCATGTTTATTATGTATATAATTACGAATTGATCTGCAAAATTTTGTACCATTTGGATATTTAAAATCATGAGATATGAGATTTTTAAAGGCACTGTTTTTCAGAAACTTACAAATTATTAATAACAGTAACTTTGATCTATGATAGCATTTTGTGCAGTTGTTGTTTGGTTGTGATTCTTGTATATTATGAAAGTATGTTTAAAGACCTTTCCATTGATATATTATATGTTCAATTTGGTGTAAAATCAAGAAACTTATGTTGAATTGAAGTTTTGATTAAAAAACTTAAAATTTCTGGGCTGCTGCGTGCGTTTGCGTTTCTATACAGTAAAAAAAACAAGAAGAAGAGGGCAGAACTGCCACCACTCTGTTCGAACCCAGGATCAGGGATGACAAAATAGATAAGCATGCCCACTAGGCTATGAGCCCAAATTCGAAATAATATAATTTATTAATCTGAGGAAGATCACATTGAGGCAACAAGGCCTGGAAATGCTGACGTGTATATGGCTGGCCCAAGCTCTTATGGGGGTAAAGGGAGCAACCGTAAGCATCATTGGGGAAATAAGGGTAAGGGTGGCAATAAGAAGAAGAAATATAATCAAGGTTCAAATAATAAAGGAAAATGTCTCATGGTTCGCCCAAAGAAGAACAAGGCTAAGATCAAGTGCTATAACTGTCAGAAAAAGGGTCATTATGCTCGCGAGTGTACTGAACCCAAAAAGAGTATCAACTTTCAATTCATTTAAGATTCGTTCTTTTTATGAAAGTAGATCATATGTTTTCAACTCTATTTTTTTAACTGATTCTCATCCATCGTGGATTGTAGACCCATGAGCCACGGACCATGTAGCCAAAGAGCGTGGGCTCTACGTGGAATTTCGTCGGATTCCATGAGGTATAAAATGGTTATATGTTGGAAACAATTCAAGAGTACCTGTGAAAGGGATTGGTTTCTGCAAATTGAATATGCAGAATGGACGTACAATGTTTTTGCATGACGTTTTATATGCACCTGACATACGACGAAATTTAGTTTTTGTATCTGTTTTTCTAAGACTTGGTTTTACTTTCGTTATGTTTGGTACTAAACTACTTTTAAGTTTGAACAACGTACACTATGGCTATGGTTATTTAATGAATGGTTTTATTATGTTAGATGTTGTTGATATGATATCTGATAATTTAGCTAGTTTTCCCTTATTACATCATCTGTTGATGCGAATGTTGACATTATTATGTGGCATGCTAGATTAGGTCATATAGGTCAACATAGGATAGCTAGACTAACTAAAGAGGGTTTGTTAGGCCAAATTGATAGGGTCGAACTACCAACATGTGAGAGTTGTCTAGCAGGAAAAATGGTAAAAAAACCATTTGGTAAAGGAAATAGAGCTGAAATTCCATTACAATTAATTCATTCTGATATTTGTGGGCCTATGAATGTGAAGACACGACATGTGGGTGAATATTTTATCACTTTTATAGATGATTTCAAACATTTTGGTCATGTCTATTTGATTTCCCACAAGTCTGAAGCATTAGAATGTTTTAGAAAATTTGTTACCTTAGTGGAAAATCAATTAAATAAAAAGATTAAGTCTTTAAGGACAGACCGTGGACGTGAATATTTGTCTAATGAGTTTAAACAAATGTGTGAAGAAAAAGGAATACATAGGCAACTAACCATTTCCCGACCATGCAACAGAATGAGGTTGCTGAAAGGAGAAATAGAACTCTTTTAGAAATGGTTAGGTCAATGATGGCGTAAGAAAAATTGCCAATCACTTTTTGGGTTGATGCCCTATTGACTGCTACTTATATTCTTAATCGTGTACTTTCAAAATCTGTTACTTCTACACCCTATGAATTATGGACTGGCAGAAAACCAGACCTTAGTGGTTTGAGACCATGGGGATGTGCTGCTTATGTTCATGAGCCGTAACATCAACATGGAAAACTAGGTCCAAGAGGTAAAAAGGGTATTTTTATACGATACTCAGAAACCTCAAAAGGGTTCGTTTTCATCGGAGAACAAGCAAGTGAGAGTATAACAGAATTCAAATAACGTAACGCTACATTCTTGGAAAATATTTTTCCATCAAGAGGTGAGATTAATTAGAAGACATCTCTTTATGAATTAAATATTCTAAATAGTTTGATTCCATCAAACGAATTGAGCGATACTCCTAATCAGTTATCAACAGTATCTCTTCCAAGTGGGAGAAATTTGAACACTCTGTGTAATTCAGAAGAACCACAAATAACCCGTGATTCAGAACCACAAATAAGGCGTAGTAATCGTGGTAGAATTCCAAAACGTCATTATGATGATGAAATTTTCATGATTACGCCTCAAGATGATGAAGAGCCGAATAATGTTCAAGAAGCTCTTCAAAGTTCTAATAAGGATAAATGGTTAAATGCAATAGAAGAATAAATGGAGTCAATGAAGTCAAATAGTGTTTGGGAACTAGTTGATCTTCCTAAAGGATGCAAAGCAATTGGTAAAAAGTGGATTCTTAAAATCAAACGTAAAGATGATGGCTCTATCGAAAGATATAAGGCCAGACTTGTAGCCAAAGGTTATACACAACAAGAAGGAATTGATTATGAAGAGACATTCTCTCCTGTTGTGAGGTTTACCTCTATTCGTCTCATCCTAGCAATAGTTGCAAGTTTTGATTTAGAATTACATCAAATGGATGTTAAAACAAAATTTCTAAATGGTGAATTGGAAGAAGAAATATACATGCAACAACCCATTGGTTTTGTTACCGAAGGGCAAGAACAAAAGGTGTGTAAATTAATGAGAACAATTTATGGCCTGAAACAATCTTCCAGACAGTGGTACATCAAATTTCATCACGTTATCACCTCATATGATTTTCATATGATTGATGAGGACCAGTGTGTGTATGTTAAAAAACATATAAAGATAAGTTTGTGATTCTTTCATTATATGTGGATGACATACTGTTGGCTGGGAAAGACAAGGAGTATGTATTAGCCATTAAAGAATGGTTATCATCAAACTTTAAAATGAAAGATATGGGTGAAGCAGCTTATATACTTGGAGTAAAGATTGAAAGAGATCGATCCAAAAGGATGTTAGCCTTGTCACAAGGTCAATACATCAAGAAAATCCTTGAGAGATTTAAAATGCAAGACTGCAAACCTATTGATACTCCCATCACAAAAAGCGAAAGCTTAAGTCAAAGATTGTGTCCAAAGACTCCGGAGGAAATAGAGCAAATACGAAAAGTTCCTTATTCAATTGCTATTGGAAGCCTAATGTATGCCATGATGTGTACGAGACCAGATATATGCTTTGTCATGGGTGTTTTAAGTAGGTACCAGTCAAACCCAGGACAAACCCATTGGAAAGCTGTAAAAAAAATTCTCTGGTACCTTAAGAGCACCATGGATTATTCATTATGTTACCAAGGAAACTATCCAAAGTTAGAAGGCTACACAGATGCTGATTGGGGAGGAGACCTCGACGAACGAAAATCCACTTCTGGATATGTGTTCTTACTAAATAGTGGAGCAATATCGTGGAGTGGTAAAAAGAAGACATGTATAGCCTTATCCACAATGGAAGCTGAATTTGTGCCTCTATCATCAACAGTACAAGAAGCAGTATGGCTTAAGAGATTCTTAAGTCATTTGGGTTTCATTGAAGTTACGTCTAACTCTGTGTTAGTGAATTGTGATAGTCAAGCCATTATAGCATTCACAAAGGATCCTAAGTATCATTCTAAGACAAAACACATCGATACAAAATACAATTTTGTGAGAGATAACGTTGCACAGAAAGAAGTGAATGTGCAATATATATCTACGCGTGATACGGTTGCAGATCCTTTTACAAAGCCCATACCTAGAGACGTTTTTTATGGCCATGTTAAATCTCTAGGCTTGCGTAGAATTTAATTTCACATGACATGAAAATTGTATTGCTAATTTACTTTGGTTATGAAATAAAATTTAGTAGTTTTTTTCAAATTTTTCATACATAGAATGTTTAGTATATTAAACAAAAAGTATGTCTGACAGTAGATTGACCTTCTCACATAGGTAATCACTTCTATGACTTAGTATCGAATAGAAATGAGATATTTTAAGCAATATTGTTGTTAATTTATAACAACATTATGATAGCATATGCTTAACCTAGATATCACCTTGATAAAGAATCAAGATGAGATTATATTTATAATCGAAGGTGAATAGATCTCACTATTCACCTAACTGTCTATGAGCCAGATGGAAGTCCTGCAGTCATAAGTTGATAAAGTAGAGTTGTGGACTCAAGTTAGATATTAAGTATATCTGAACTATCATCTGTACAATATAAATTGAGACATTGTAACGACCCAAATCCGTTAAATCCTTTAAATTCAAATGCACAGCGGAAGACTCAATTTTAAAGAAAAACGGCATGGGTTCGTTTAAAACTTGGATAAACCAAAACCTGTTTTTACAAAGTTCACAACCAGAGAAAGCAATAAATGGTGGAATGCGCATTCCAATTGATATTAAACCTTCTAAAAACAACTTATAAACATAAAAAATTTAAAACAAACGCTCACACGAGCTCAAAACATAAAGCATGAGAAAGTATAAATATATTCAAATCATTCAAGAATGCTAAGAAAAAGTTCCTTGTTCAAGTCCTTTCATCGCTTCGTGAAGTCAAACAGCACCACCTCCTCTACCACGTCTCCCTCGTCGAGATTTACCTGAAAAAAAATAAGTGTAGCAACATTAGCATAAAAATGCTAGTGAGAATAAAATGAAAGCCAGTAATCCTATGGACCAAATTCCATACCGGAAATTGTGTCCAAAGACCTAACTTTCTCTTTACTACCCATTCTACACTTCCAAATCATCATAATCATACACCAATCAATTTCCCAATTTCCAAATCGTATCAAGCCACATCTAATATCAAATCGATACCAAATCATAATACCATATCATATTACCATCGAAAATCAAACACTTGTACAAAGGATAAGCATGTAACTACGTAACAACTACCAAACAAGCTGGGATGCTCATGGTAAGAACTCGATTTATCTGCCAATCTTGTAATATAACATCGCTCATAGCCTGTTTCATCTATGACCCTGTTATACCCAAATCACATCTCATAGTATCTCGATCTCCTCGTATAACATCGCTCATAGCCTGTTTCATCTATGACCCTGTTATACCCCAAGATCACATCACATAGTATAACATCACTCATAGCCTGTTTCATCTATGACCTTGTTATACCCAAATCACATCTCATAGTATCTCGATCTCCTCGTATAACATCGCTCATAGCCTGTTTCATCTATGACCTTGTTATACCCAAATCACATCTCATAGTATCTATAAATCGGTTCATTACTTGAGCATCACAACACAAACAACTAACAAACAATACAATCATACTACAATTACACTCAATGACATGCTTATCTTTTGTACTTAAAGTGTTGCCTCTTACCAAAAGTCCCGAGTACATCAATCGTACTATCATCATGATTCCATACTTCCCAGTACTAACACAATCAACATCATTCCTTATTATCATATCAACTTTCATACTCCACATTATTACCATAATATAATACAATCCTTATTACTCACACAAGGTAATAAGTTCATAAAAATTAACCACTATCATCACTGATGTCATAATTCCACGAAGTCTTATAACTCCCAATAAACAAAATGAGGTTTAACATCATCATGTCACGAATGACAATAAATCACCTCAAATCACAAGAATACTTTCCAAACCATTACCATAAACCATGAGTTAAGTTCCAAACATTTCCTTTTCTTTACTTTAGTCAAAACTACCTAAAGTAAATTCAATTCCCAACTTTGTCTCAGAATCTTTATAACCTTTCATACTTTTGAGAATAACATCTACGCTACTTTGATCTAAACTTCTCAAAGTACCTTAAACTTTAACTTTCATCTAAACTCTTCAATTCATCTTACTATACTTCCAAATCACTCATAACTCCTCTTTTACTTCCAAATTCATAAGAACACCAAAGCCACTCCACTCACATCCGAGTTTAAAGTCACCAACCAAGTATAACTTCAGGAAGTTAGTTCCCCTCTTAACCTCGATAAACAATATCGTAATGAAACATAATTCATAAAATTACTAACTTCCATTTTAAACTCACCTTAGAATTGAAACCGAACTTTGAAAGTGTCGAGGTAGATCCCACGCGGGCAATTACCAACCTACAAATAAGTTACATCCAATAAACATTAATTAATCAAAATTTGAACCATCGACATCTAAACGCGTAAAATGATTAAACCCAAGTTTTTAACCTTATGGCGCTCTCGGCCAAGGAGAGAAAATGAGGTTCGGGTTTGGTTTTTCGACTTTTAGGCATTTTAGAGGTGTTCCGGGTTGGTTTTAGGTACTTTGGAGGCTCGAGATATCTATGGGTAACCATATTTTATGGTTTTACATAATAATCGATTTCTGAAAAATTAAGTAAAACACAAAATCATAGCAAACTAAACACCCTAGCCATGGCCAAGTGAAAGAAAATCATACGGGACGAGTTTTTGATTCGACTCGGGTTTAGCTCCAAGACAACAACCTCATCCAAAGTGATTTTTCCTAACTAGAATTCACAAACAACACCCGGGAAAAACGAATCAAGGCTTACATACAAGATTGGAAATAAAGATAACACAAAAACCCATTTCTTCCTCACCTTGTATCTCCTGGATCTTTAATGGATTGGCCCGATTGATGGGATGGGTAGAAATATCGTCTCGAGAGCTTTCCAACGAGCTAAGGCACGATGAAAACGGTTCGAGAAACGAAGCCGGGGCGACAATTTCTTTTTCTTCTCTTTTCCTCCTCTCTAGCTACGGGTTTGGAGCTTATTTTTCACTTCTCTTTTCTTTTTTTTTCTTATCATTATCCTTGAAAAACATGAGTAGATATATATAAATAAATTTTTGGTAAAAGACCATATTGCCCCTCCTCTTATTCCTTAAGAAAACTTATTCCGTGTGCTCGTTATTTCACGTTTCTAATTCCAATACTACTTCACTACTTCTAATCTATCTTAAAAGTATTTAACAATAAATAATGGGCCCGCGAATAATTTTTAATACGTCCAAATCTAATTTAAGCTAATAAAACGATTAAAAAACGGTTTTCGGACGAAATTAGCTACTAAATTCTAAATTTATAAAATTAAACTAAATACTTTAATTAAAATAAATAAATAACTAAATGAAATATTCAATTAAATAAAATAAAAAAAAATTTCACTTCAAAAAAAATAACGGGACATTACAGACATACACTCCAATTAGAATGAAGAATAATACTGTATCATGTGTTTCACACCACATGTGCTATAAACGACCTAAATGGGTAACAGAAGTGAGATCCCTACTTCTTAATAATGTGAGACCCATGAGACTAATAAGTCTTACAAGTACCCTTAAGATCTTTGACTAAAATCTTGAAGTTTCTCTACGATTTAGCTTTCTTGAAAAGTTACCAATGGTCATGAAAGATTCGATCTAATGGGACTTATCTAGAGAGCAATTGTTTTAGGATGGAAATTTTTTGAGGAAAAAAGAAGATTATTTTAAGTGTCACATCATATTGTATTCAACGTTCGACCAATTGTATTTTTGTAATATAATTGTGAATACAAAGAAAACATTTTGAAAGAGATTTAGAATTACAAATGTGACTAAATGATCTAGGTAACTACATCATACAAACTACATAACACACTATTGAGCTACATCACACACTTAACCATTGTAAAGTAACAAGCTCTCGAATTGAAAGTATGATGGTCGCACGGCCTATTTTCTTGTATGACTTAGATGCTGATGAAAGAGAATATGTTTCTCATTTATTGATGAGTGATAGAATTTCTCGTTCAAACCGGAACAAGGTTAGAGGTACGCCCATGATGGGTAACTTTAATGTGCGAGTGGGAGATGAAGGCGGTTGTCGCAGTTGCTAGACAACTGCCTCATGGCATTTTTATGGAACTGCCTTGGCAGTTCCATATCTGCCAAGATATGGGAAGTTTTTCCCATATCAACAATGACGTGAAAAAGTGAACAAAGATGATCAAAGAATTCTCTCTGTCTTAAAACTCAATATCATCACTCAGAAGAAAAGAAAAGGATCTAGGATGTGGATAACAAAGTGAGTCCGCGCGGTGATTGGCTTTCGAATGATACTTCTCATACTCGGGTTTCTCGTGTTTTTCCGTTGCGTGTCAACAACAAGTTATTCCCGTAATTTACGAAACCCAACAAATTAGATGAAATCCCTTGTGTAAATTGAGATTAACTCCAAAGGAACTTAAAATGTTAAGTATATCACATCATAAAAATTAATGAATCTAAAATATTTATAAAGATTACAGACTACTTCTCGTGTGTGTACGTACATGTGCATGTGTGTGCATGGGCGTGGGTTGCGTGTGTAGGAAAGGAAGTTTAATACTTGAATATTGAAGAAATGATAAAATGGTGTTGGTTTTAAAAAGGAAATGATGATTTTATTATTTTCCATCACGGTCTTGATTTGAGAAAGCTCACCATTATCATCTGGCTCGCGTTAAAAGCCTTAAGGCCGGTTTGAGCTCGACTCAGACTCGGCTTGAGTTGTTAAATGTTTGGATTGGATGTGAGCATCCCTTTTATAAATGAGTCGACTCGTGGGCCGGCTCGTTCGATCCTCCCTTAGGCTTATCCAACAAGTCGAGTCGAGCTCAACTTAATTAAAGCTCGCATAATATTTTTTTTTTAAATATATTAGTTTTAAAATAGAAGTTTGTGTTATAAAATTTAACATATACTTGTTTATATTATTTATTATTTAATAAAACGAAATCAGTTTTTTTAAAAAAATTAACCAGAGAATTTGAATAATTCTTTCCACCAACATTCATGCTTAAAGAATGTGATTTTTCCAAAGAGCAATTGAATAATTGATTCATACATGTAATTGATTCACTTGAAGTGTTTTTTTAAGTTGAGAAAAATACACATGATTGACAAATGAGTTATTGTCAACCTATTTTGGATGTACTCATATTGTGTTGATGCAATTTATTCTCAAATATCTATGTATAAAAATATTAATGAATAAAAAAAAAATATTTTTTGTCCTCCATTTTTAATACAAATTTAATTTATAAGCTAAAAGTAAAGAAATGTAATATCTTACTTCTAAAATTATAAAAAAGTTATAAAAAAATTGAGTCATATATGATGGGTTGAGCTCGACTCGATCCAATAAGCCAGGCCCAAACTCGATCCTACGTGCCCAGCCTATGAGCTGAAATGTGGGCGTTTATTTATTAGGTTGGGTCAAGCCAACTAAGCTCGAACATGAATTACCATATACTATCTGGACCCGAGTACTAGACTAGTCCTAATAATGATTGAGCCAAGCTAACTTGGCTCGACCAATTGATGGTAGTGAGAGAAACCAAAGGAGAATAGCATGAGTATGCTTATGTAATTAAGATAAAGGATAAATTGGAGATATGTTGTTTTGGATAAGGAACAAAACCATGCATCTTGTCTCTCTTGGGTAAATTATCAAAAGTTGTGTTAATTTTCTCTATTGCCAAGCTTTTATTCTCTTCTTTCTTTGATCACATGCAAAAACTTTTGTATTCTAAACCAAACCAATAAATTCTAGAGAGATATTACTAGAAAGTAATAGGAATAAAAATTACAAACCAAACTCCAAATGGAAAAGTTTAAACAAATGATAAACTAAAAGAGTTAGGCTTCGTTTGGGATTGTGTTTAGACAACTTTTAAGCAAATCTTAACTGTTTTTTATGTTTGGTTAAAGAAAAGTTTATAGATTTTAAAAGAATCTCATTACATAACTGTCAAATTTTAGAAGCAGATAAAATTAGCTTTTGCTTTTCAAAAGCAATTCCCTATAATTTCTCACCCACTAACTACTAATATTTTGTAAATCTATTTTTAATCTAAAAAAAAAATTATACGATATGCTTAAGAAATATTTAGATTTAAATTAATATAAATCAAAATTAATTTGTAATAAAATTTGGGAAATCTTTTTTATGCAAAATAAATATATTAGATCTTAAAAAATTTTAGAAAATAAATATTAGTTGTAAAAATTATATAAGTTTAAGAATAATAAACATTTTATCAAATAGAGAATATTTTTCTTATAAAAAATTTAATGATAAAATTATTTTGTTTCTTTATGTTTTCTATATATATATATATTTATTTATTTTTTGAGTTATTTATGTTTTCTTATATTGTTTTGTATTTGAATATTTTTTTTTATGAAATATTGTGATTAAATGAACATAAATTATAGTTTAGTTATAAATTAAATCAAATGTGTTTTCATTTTAATTTAAAATCATAATTAATATACATTTAATTTTAAATTAAAATAAAAAACTATAAGATTTATTAATAATAATAATGACATTACAAAATAGTTAAGTATTCTTAAAATCGATTTTCTAAACATTATATAGATATTCATTATCTCAAAGTATTTTTAGAAGTTGAATTTACCAAACACTAAATTTCTGCATAAGCTGAATTTATCAAACACTAATTTGATTCTTGATACAGCTGATTTTTTCTACAGCACAGCTGACAGCAATTATTTCAAAAGCTACAGCAATACCAAACTAGCCCTTAATATCATAAATACCCGGTTTTTATTACTGAATTTCACAATAATACAAGAATGTTGATTTGTTTAAAAAAAATACTTAAAATAAACCATTTCTGGTTGAGATATGATTGATGCCCGTTTTGCCCTTCTCATATACCTTATCACTGCTACTCACTATATCTAATTAATTACTATCATTTAATTTTTAATTTAATTTTTTTATTTTTTATTTTTTGAAATCAAATCACGCTTAATTTTAAGAACTCTTATTTAAAGTTTAAGAAACTCTATCTACCTAATGTTCGTTGTATCTGCGAATTGGAGGATCAACATATGAATTGGAGGAAAACTATCTGAAATAACTTTATTTTTTCCATGAATTTGGGGAATAGCTCCAATGTTCACCCAATAAATATCTTTATACACAGATATGAGGCTAAAAAATTAAAAATTTGGGAGAGATAGAACATGGGTTGATAATAACAAACCATTATAATCACCCCTTTCAGAGAAAATAAAGCCACCAGATAGGCAAGGCGTTGAAGGTTCCATGAGAAAAGAATAGAAGGATGATCGGCATGAAAATGTAGGAGATTCTCGTGAATAACGAGATTTGTAGCATGAATTAGGAGAAGGATGACTAGGAGAAAATATAAACGTGTTTGATGGGAAGGATGATGATCAACATGAATAATGAGAGAAGGATGATCGACATGAATAATGAGAGAAGGATGATCATTATGAATAAAGTGATTTTCATGGCTGCTCTTACAGGTTGGTTTTCCCATCATACACCGTTTACTAAATATAAACGTTCTATGTATAATTTTTGTTTAAAATATTCGCTATTTTAAGTTTATAAAACATTCAATTTAATTGGTTGAACATGAATTCTTGGTTTACTAATGATAAACACATTACACCAGGTTAGTTTACTTTCTTTCTTGATCAATTACGCATATTTTGAGTTTCCATAGTTGAATCATACATTTAAATTCTATCGGTTGAACATGAATTTTGGGTTTACTAATGACAACACATTATAAAAACTTATAGTTGAGCATTAAGAATGGAAATAAAAATGAATACATATTACTGTTTGTTTCTTTTTCAGTTTATCAATTATACACAATTTATAAAAGAAAATAAAAAATGTGTTAAACTATATATTTATTTGTTTAGACATCGTCTGTTATTAGTTTTTTTGTTCATCGTTTATAAACGGTTTATCGATTAAACAATTTTAAGCTAACGACGATATTGTTTAAATAATTAAAGAGCAGTATTAATGGTGTTTGGATGAAGATCAAGGATGAAGAAATTTAGAATCTTGAAAAATAATTCCTTGAAATTTGAAGCTTGAAGTTTTTTGGGGCAATTAGGTCCAATATTTGTAAAAATAGCAATAAAAAACGTATTTGGAAAAATAGCAAAAGACTCAAATTCGCGCATAAAATATTACAAAATTACCAGTAGTTTTGCATGAGTAATCAGTGACTTCTTCACAAGTAATCACTGATTTCCACAAAAGTAATCACTCATTTTACTGATATTGTGATATTTTGTGCATGAATCACTGATTACCTGTGACGACCTGACTCTTTCAAATAATTTAAATTAGAATTTCCAGCGGAAGTCTTTATAATTTAAGAAAAATTGGCATGGTTATGTTTGAAAATTGGTTAGCCAAAACCTGTTAACATCTTAAATTCAGACATCTAAAAACACAAGGAACATTAAGTTCCTATCTGGAGTTCAAAATGATTTGTAAACATAAAAGTAAAAACAAAAGCTCTTAAGAGCCATTTACAAATATACAACTCCAAAATTATATAAAAATCACGAAACCATGTACATGGATTTTTACAACCATCTAATCCATCTCAAAGTCTTCATCCCTCGATCATGCAGCACCATCTCCTCTCCCTCGACCTCTAGCCAGGGTATTACCTGAAATTTTTGTAATATCATGAGCTAAAAACTTAAGCCCAGTGAGAATAATAAGAATAAAAAGTAAAGATAGACCTCAAACTCGTATTCTGATTTGTGTCCAAACAATCTGACACAATCAATCCTAAAGTTCTCTAAACTTTAGGTAATTTCATTCTAAACTCTCCAAAGGATGACATTACTAACACTCGTAGTCAAAACCCCATCCATTAACTTGTTATGACATAAATAAGAAAAGTAAATAAACTTTGTATAAAATAAAACATCTCAATTCTCTAATTCATCGATCATAAGCATGAATGCATGAGGACATCTCGTAGGATTTCGCATTCGCCCTTTATGCATGAATAAAGATAATAGGTACATCCCGTAGGATACCCATTCAACCTTATGCATGAGAAGTAACGAGTACATCCCGTAGGATACCCATTCAACCTTCTTTCCTTGTTTTACTTTCTTTTCTTTTTCTGAAGGTGATGCGGACACTACCCGTAGGCTCCAACATTCTTCCCTTCCTTTCTTTTTCAATGAATGATTCGAACATGTTATGGTGCAATATGATGCCTGCATATCCTTGTAAAAGTAAATAAGTAAAGTGCGGAATTAAAGTAGTCGATGCAAGCATAAAGTAGAGGGGCATAAAATAAAAGACATAAAGTAAAATAGATAGGAAACTCCGGACGAACGATATGTCAATCAAACTCCGCTAACAATAATAAAAGTAAAAATCATAACTTAAACGATTAACCTAAACCTTCCAGGATTCTAAACTTCCAATATAATCCGAGGTTCTATTAACCGTTCTAAAAACAAGTTGGATCTTTTAACTTCCAATGATCCAACCTAAGCTTCGAAACGAATCTAACTTAGAATCTTCTAAGATTCAATGCTTTCCTCGAGAACTCCTAAGTTCTCACTTAAAGGATTAACTCCTAATCCTAAGGGCACTAACTCACTTCCCTCTAATCTTAGATTCGGATTCTAGTCTTAGTTTCAATCCTACAAACCATTATACTTATTTGCTTTCTAAAATTACTTTAAATCCTAACTATTCTCACCTTAGCCAATTAAGACATGCTCCAAGTTTCTAATTCCCACGAAACAACAACTGAGCAATCGCACCTACAATTCACCAATTGCACAACATATTACAACTCATAACTAAGATGAGAACAAGTGTGCATTTTCGGGTGAGTAGTGTTTTTCGAAAATCCAGGCTCAAAATCGTCAAATTCCATGATAGAAATTCATGATTTTAACTTCAAAACTCATTTATAATAAAAAACGAACAAAACCATATAAAAAGTTTTGTAAACTTACTTTTTGGGACTTCCCTTAGAGGACGGGAAACTCCGAAAAGGTAGGTTGGATAGGTAGCCCTCGTCCCTACCAATCCAACGCAACCGAAATCAAGCCGATCCATCGAGAAACGAAGAAAAGAAAATTCACATCAATGGTGGATGAAAACCACGGCAAGGAGAAGGAAAGGAAGAGAAAGATGAAGGAACCTTGGTCCATTTGGTGATATTTAAAGATAAATGAATAGTAATTTTAGATATTTTAAGAAATTGGAAATGACGATTGCGTCCTTTTATGACTTTTGACTTATAAAATGAAACCCGATGCTCTTAAATAAATCTAAAGGTGATTAATAATTATTAATTGGCCTATTAATAATTATTAATGTCACCGAAGCAAATTTAAAATATTAAAACGATTAAAAAGGATTTCGGGCGAAATTAACTATTAAAATCGAAATTACAAAAATAATAATTAATCTAAATACTTAAATTGAAATAAATAAATAAATAACATTAAATAAATATAAAATAAAATAAATAAATAATAATAAAAAAAAATTCACTTCAAAAATAACGGGACGTTACATTACCTAATAGTTATCACTGATTATCTTATAAGTTATCACCGATTTCTCTGATTCACATGAATGAAGGTTCTTAAAAAACTGCTATATTTACAAATACTTTAAAAAATGCTATATTTATAAATATTACAGAAAATTATCCTAACCAATGAAATTTCCCAAGTTTTTTTAATATGTTTTTTAGTTTTAGTTTTATCTATAGTTTTTTAAATTTGATTTTCCTTAAATATTGCACAATTAAAAGAAATTGGGTAAAGTACTCATTTGGTCCCTGAGTTTTGGAGCTCCTGTCTATTTGATCCCTACATTTTCAATTTGTGTCTAAGTGGTCCCTGAGTTTTGGATATTGTATCTATTTTGTCACTGCATTTCAATTTGTGTCTATTTAGTCCATGAGTTTTAAATATTGTGTCTGTTTGGTCCCTGAGTTTTCAAGTTTTGTCTAAATGGTCCCTGGATTATTAGAAATAAGTTTAATTCTTCCTTAATTTGTTAACTCATTAATATAATATCGACTTAATGGTGACGTAAAATGTTTAATTGATCAAAATACTTACATGAGATTAATAATTATGTCAAATTTTAGGCATAGATTTATGAAATATTTAATCATATCTTCGTATATTGACCAATTAAACATGTTATGTCAGAGTTAAGTCAATAATCTGGTAAGAAGTTAACGAACACATCAAATTAAGAACCAATTAAACTTATTTCTAATATTTCTTGAAAATCTAGGGACTAAATAGACACAGTATCCAAAACCCAAGAACCACTTAGACACAAATTGAAAACACAGGAACCAAATAGACACAACATCCAGAACTCAGGGACTACTTAGACACAAATTGAAAACGCAGGGACCAAATAGACACGACCTCCAAAACTCATGGACTAAAAGGATACTTTACACAAAGAAATTTAAATAGGGTATTTTTTTTGTCTTTTCACAATATAATTTAAAATTGGCTGGCAGTGGTTTAGGTATATTTGAAATACCCAACGATTTATGATATATCTGTAATAAACACAATGTACATTGGATATAAATGAAAATAATCCTAAATTAAATAACGGAAAAAACTTAGACGCATAGATTAAAAAGAATAAAATGAACAAAAACTAACAAATTCAGCTTATATGATTAAATACTGAACATAATAAATAGGGATAACTACACACTGATATGTAATTATGTTTTTCCATTAATTAATAAAAACACACAAACGCATATAAAAAGAGAGAAAACATAGGGCATTGAGGGATGCCGTTATTCAAACTTGTTTCTTCTTCAATTCTTTTCATTGGAGGAGCTCAGATGAGAGATGCGCTAATGCAAAGCCATTGACCCACGAAAAGAAGAGAGCAATCGAGATTGGGATTGAAAGCATTGAATTCAGGAGTGGTCAATTTAAAATTTTCTGCAATATCAAAGCAAGTGTCTCCAAGCTTCACTCCAAACACTTTCTGACATTGCAAACTCTTCTTTTGCCCCACGAGCCCACCTGGTCATTTCATACTTCCAAATTAATCTTTATTTTTACCACCTAAATATCTTGCTTAAAATTTACATTTGTGTGAATTGAACTAATTTAATCTTTGTGTAGTTCCCTTTGTAAAAGTTTGATTTTTTTTTTTTAAATAATATTTTCCTGTGATTAAATTATTGACTTTGTTTTTAATTAAAAAAAATTATTGTGTATTGAAGAGTGAAAAATCTCATTATTATTTTTTCTAATGGTTTTTGGGCATGAGTGAAGTAGGAAATTTTTTAAAAGGGGCAAACCTTATATAAACTTATATTAAGGAGGGAGGGGGGAGGCACAATACATATATTATGGAAAATTATGCGTGGTAGCCAACTTTTGAGTTTTGTTTTCACATATACCACACTTTCATGTTTATATCAGATTTACCCATTTTTATATATTCTATTAATTTAATGACATATCATTGATATAATTTTACAACAATAATTTATCAGTAATGTAAATTCTAGTATTAAATTTATATCAATAATATAAATTTAAAAAAATAATATATCAATTATAATCAAATTTTCATAAAAAAATTATGGGTTAATTATGTGTTGGGTAATTTTGATATTTTTTAATGTTTGTGGTTTTTTTGAAAACTGAGACTCGATATTGGTTATATGTGATAATAGCCCTATATGTATATATATATATATATATATTAGGGGGAGGAACAAACAAAGGGTAGCGCTCTTATGTTATTGGGATGTTTTGAATCAAAATCAATAAATTTTAGTTTATTTTATTATTTTATTAAATTCATCACTTGATGTTTTTATTTCAATAAATTAATAAACGTTAAAAATGTCTTTTTAAAATTTAAATTTTTTTGGTTATTTTTAAAATTTACTATTAAAATATACTTTTTTTTTTTAAAAAAAACCCCCAAAATAAAATGTGGAGAGTAGATTATAGGAAAGGAGCAATTCAATATTTTTTTTTATTTCGATCCAAATCAGTAAATTTCTCACTGTAAATCACAACACATTCTCAATAAATATTTTAGTAAAAAAAAACCTTACCAATTGGACTGCTACTTTCAACAGCAATTGAAAAAAGGAGAAGAGAGAGAATGAATGCAATGACAATGGAACTAGCAGTAGTCTTAGCCATATCTTATTGTAAAGTGGGATTTTTTTTTTTCTTTTTCTTTTGGGGTTGGGATTTCATGGGAAAATCTCCAAATTTATAGCTTCAAATTTGGGTAGAGATAATTAGATGAAGAACAAGGGAACGTTTTCATCAAAGTTTGGCCGGCCTTTGTCCAGCCGAATTTACATTACAGGCGGATAGAACTAAAAAATGTAAAACGATGCAATGTTTAAATAATTGCAATTCACATGTAAGGGGATAGAACTAGAAAATGTAAAACAATGCTCTTTTTGTTAATTTGTTTTAAAGAGAACAAGTAACGTAAAGTTTTTTGTTTTTTGTTTTTAAATAATTGCAAATCACGTATGAACTATTTTTGTAACACAATCTATACAAGTGAAATAAGTCATGTTTATCAATTACATTAAAAAAAACAAAAAAAATCTAATAGAAATATATGATTAGTTGGCTTTAGTAACTTATAAATATATTTAAAACTGTTTTTAAAATATAAGGGTATGATTTAAAAATTAAATAAAGAGATAATTATCTAAATGACATTTTTTTCTTTCCATTTTTCATAAATAGCCACTCTTTTAATTTTGTTTGTTGATAGCCACATACAAAACTAAAATACTAAAATGCCCTTGTATCAAATTACCTACATAAAATCAAAATTTTAAATTTTTTTTTCTCTCTCTCACACTTCCTGCTTTTCTTATTTTTTTTAAAACCAAAAGTTTGCCTCCCCATTTTTCTCTCATTCTCCCCACTCTTATTAGATTCCTCCCATCTCCCTTTCATTTTTTTTCATCATCTCTATTTTTTTTTTTCATGGCTCTCTTTCCCTCTCTTTTTTTTCCCAAAAATCCACAATTTTCATCTATTCTATTTTCTCTCTCATTTTTCATAATCCATGGCTGCCCTTATGTAAAAAAAAAAATCCACCATTTCATCTTCTACAACTCCACATCACATATTTTTCCTCATATTTTACGAATCTACTCTCTCTTTCTTTTCATTTCTTCTTTTTATCGGTTTTTTTTCATATATCATGTTCTACGTTTTTTTTAATCCGTTTTTTTTGCTCCAAAATATTAGATCTTGTAGATCTTGAAGATTTTGATAAAAGGTAATTTTTTTTTTAGTTTCTTCTAAATTTTTTTGCAATATGTGTAATATACGATTGTTTATCAAAATATATATTTTGTAATATACGTAATGTACATAACCGTCGAAAGGATGAACGTACACCCTCTTTCATCATAGCTGTTTTTTTAAATGTATAGTTGTAATATAAATAAATGTCTATTTTTTAAGTCCACTATGTTGTTACTAAATGTACATTATTTAATATACACATTATACAAAAATGACGAAGAGTTGATGTACACACACCCTCTCTTTTATGTTATGTTTTTTTGTTAGTCGTACATTATGTAATATACGTACTATACGTGATATACATTTCCTCTTGTCTGTTTGCATATTAAGTATTTTTTTGTATATTAAGTATTGTGTAATAAACACTTTTTTGTTTTTCATTTTTCAGATTAAATGACATGTATATTACGTCTTTGTTTCATCATTATTTGGTTTTTATGCCTTCGGTGATGCTTTGAATTATAATAGAATATTTTCAAGTTATCCTATTTTTATTATTACGATGAATTCATTAATTTAATAAAAAAAATTCATTAAATTAAAGAATCTTAAAAACGTACAAAATTTTAAGATTCTAAAAGTTTGGCTAGTTTTTTTAAAATACTTTAAGAAAATGGCATGCTTATACGAGCATAACTCAAGTGGGTTAGATGTTAGTACCACCTCTCATTCATTTCGTGGTAAGTTTGAGCCTTTCATCCCACAATTTATAATGTAATATTTCAAAAAAAAAATGTTCTTAATTCATTAAATTCATTATGACATGCTTACCTATTGAAGTGGACATTTTTCACCTATTGTTGATCATGTATGATACATGTGCAGTCGTCTTCCTGGCACTTCAAGTTCCTGCAATCGAAGAGTAAGAAAATGTCAGTGTGGTGCCTGCCAAATGATCTCCAATGATGAAGTTGGTAAAATTGGAGGCAAACTTAGAAAAGAGTTTGGATGGTTCTTTGGATAAAATTGCATTACCCGTTTCATTAGATTTGAGCACCCTTTTATAGTCGTCTTAGTGGGACTGGTGCAAATGGTCTTCCCATGATTTTTGGAAATAATATCTCTTTTATAATCTTAGGAGAAATATTGCTGATGAGCTCTTATAATGCTAGGCTGATAATCGTGGCATTCCTTTTCGAACTTTGATTAAATTGCTCGCCTTGTTGCGTCCGAGCTAGGTTAGAACTAGACTTTAGTGAGTTTGGTTTTCTCATGAAGGCTTGGTTCTTTAAGACCCATGGGGGGCCTTCAGTGTTATTCAAGAGGGGCCTCAGAGGTCGATAAGCTCTCTATGAACTGAAACTATCAGACTTTTGGGCATGAACATTCGACCTCTCTTTATGGGGTGATTTTACCCTCTACAGATTTCTCCTACTTTCACTTCTGAGTGAGCTTAGGAGTGGAAGCACAAACAGGTTTGCGTGATTGAACTAGATCGATCCACATCCGGTTGGAGCGTTTCTCATCCCTTTGCATTGAGAAAATTTCCATTCCTCTCAGGTTTCTTCGTCTTCTGGTGGCTTCATCTTCTAGTGGATTTTCTTTTTGATAATTTTGGGGTCAAATCCTTCATGATTTTTTCTTAATCATTCCAAGTAAAAAGGGGAAGGATTGTTCATCTGGCTGTTCTTCGAATTGAAAGGTGAGTTTCTGTGAAATTATGGGGTTTTTTGATGATTTTTCTTTATAGTTATGTTGTAACGTCCCGTTATTTTGTGATAAAAAAAAATTATTTATTTTATTTTAATTTAAGTAATTAAAGTTTATTTATTTATCGGTAAATTAGAATTTAGTAGTTTATTTCGGTTTAAGTTCTTTTAATTACCTTTTTAGTTTAATTTCGTTTTAATGGTATTAATAATTATTAACAGGCCAATTAATAATTATTAATCACCATTGGGATAGTTTAAGATCATCGGGTTTCGTTTTATAAGTCAAAAGTCATAAAAGGACGTAACCGTCATTTCCAAAATTCCTAAATATCTAAACACTATTCACTCATCTTCTTTAAAATTACCATTGACTCAAATTTGACCAAAACACTTCCATTTTTCTTCCTCCCACCCGTGAGCATCAAGAAGGGAAAGGGAAAATTCGGTTTTCGTTTATTTCTCGATGGATCGACTCGATCTTGGATAAATCGGAAAGCCTTCGAGTCAAGGATCCTTTTCCACCTAACCATCGTACTTGCCACTCGTGTTATACATAGTTCTCGGTAAGTAAAGTTTCAAACCCTAAGCTCCAAATAGTATTTTAATGGAGTTTTCTTTGATTTCCTTCGATTTCGTGTTGTGGAACTCGGTGTTTGTTAATACGAGAGTCGTTTTAAGTGTTTTTGAAAACTTTCCCTTAACCCTAAAACCGAGTTTCAGTCGAAACCCTTCCCGTTTGAAATTTACCCTTTTGGGTTTAATTATGGGTTATAAATTAGTGAATTATTGTTTATTGAAATTCAATTTGGGAAATGGCATAATGTTCAAAAACCCTAATTATCGATACCCATTGAAATCGGGAATATCGAATTTGCTTAAAACCAACTCGAAACACTTTTAAATTACCTAAAAATCGGAAAACCAAACCCGAAGCCCATTTTACTTGAGAGGGCCGAGAGCCTCTTTGTGGGGGGTTTGTTGGGTTTTTTGTCGTTTTGTATGTTTAGTTTTTGTTTGGTCAATAGTTGGTAATTTATTGATTGTGTAATATAATTCAATTGTAGGTGTTTTTGAACCGCTCGTTTGATCGCTTTTTCGGATTTAGGAGCGAAGTGATCTTTTATTAAGGTGAGAATAGTTAGAATTTAAAGTAACTATAGAAAGCAAATAAGTATAATGGTTTGTAGAATTGAAACTAAGATTAGAATCCGAATCTAAGATTAGAGGGATGTGAGTTAGTGCCCTTAGGATTAGGAGTTAATCCTTTAAGTGAGAACTTAGGAGTTCTCGAGAAAACTAATGAATCTTAGAAGATTCTAAGTTAGATTCGTTTCGAAGCTTAGGTTGGATCATTGGAGGTTAAAAGATCCAAACTTGTATTTAGAACGGTTAATAGAACCTCGGATTATATTGGAAGTTTAGAATCCTGGAAGGTATAGGTTAATCGTTTACGTTATGTTTTTACTTTTATTATTGGTAGCGGAGTTCAATCGACATATCGTTCATCCGAGATTCCTATCTATTTTACTTTATGTCTTTACTTTATGCCTCTTTACTTTATGTTTGTCTCAGATACTTTAATAATCGTACTTTACTTTATTACTTTTACAAGCATATGCAAGCATATGCATAACATCTTGCACCATTATTTATTGTACCATAACATCTCGCTTCATTGAAAGAAAGTGAAAACGAAAAGAAAGTGAAAAAGAAAAGAAAGTGAAAGAGAAAAGAAAGTGAAAAAGGAAAGAAAGTGAGAAAGAGAATGAAAGGTTAATGGTGGATACTACGGGAAAAGTCCACATTACCTTCATCATGCATAAGGTTTAATGGTGGATACTACGGGAAAAGTCCACATTACCTTCATTTCATGCATAAAGGGCGAATGCGTATCCTACGGGATGTACTCATTACCTTCATGCATATGATCGATGAAATCATATATCCTGGATAGAGGATCGAGATGTTATATTTATGCAAAGTTTTATTTATTTTTCTTAACTTTGTCATAACAAGTAATTGGATGAGGATTGACTACGAGAGTTAGTAATATCATCCATTAGAGAGTATAAAATGAAATTACCTAGAGTTTGGAGAACTTTAGGAGTGTATTGTGTCAGATTATTTGGACACAAATCGAAATGCGAGTTTGAGGTCTATTTTTACTTTTTATTCTTATTTTTCTCACTGGGCTTAAGTTGTTAGCTCATGATATTACAACCAATTTCAGGTAATGCCCTGGCTAGAGGTCGTGGGAGAGGAGGTGGTGCTGCGTGATCGAGGGAGGATGACCTCAAGATGGACTCAGTTGTTGTAAAGTTTATGTATTACTTTTGTGAACTTTAAAGGATTTTGTGAATTATACATTGTATTTAGCTCATAAGAGCTTATGGATGTTGTTTTATGATATTACATCTTTGAACTCCTGATTGGGACTTAAAGTTCCATGTGATTTTATTATATTTGAAAATTAGGATGTAAATAGGTTTTGGCTAGCCAACTTTCAAACATAACCACGCCAATTTTTATTAAAATAAAAGACTTCCGCTGTGTTTTATAAATTAATTTTATTTAAGAGTGTCGGGTCGTCACATATGTTTTCCCATATTTAAGTTGAAGTTCAATTTAGTCTGTCAATTTTCGTCATGGCTTTAACTAAGACCTTTAAGTATATGAACGGTAGACGAATTTAAGTTCAGTCAGACAGAAATGAAATGGATGTTGATCAATATGATCGCGAAGCCGCTGCTTGACATGGTCTTCATCAATTGAAGCTAGGGGTCAAATCTCTCTTGAAGAGCAGGAGGAAAGTGTTTCTCTTCGAACATCTTCAGGGGGTGAGAAGGTGATGGAGGTTGGCCAGAATGAATTGTCAAGATCTAGCTAGGAAGAAGAGACTGAAATTGCATCTGAGAATTCTATGGAGGATTCTAAGGAAATCGAAAGCGTTGAAGCCGAGGTGGATAGTTTTCATTAAACCAAAAGAAGACGGGTTGATTCATCTACCTCTAGTGGCACCAGAACGATAAGTCATCCCTTTGTATTCAAGTCTATCCTTAAGTATAAGGATTTAGATCGTCTTAGGTCTGTTTATAGATATCTTCATGATGTGGAGATGAGGCTTCCTATTCTAGAGGAACACACTCATCATGAACTTGGGGATGGGTGGATTCATTCTATTCTATTGCTTTTGAATGCGGTATTTGCTTCCCCATTTATTTTCTAGTGGCCAACTTTTTGAGAGAATTAGACATGGCACCTAGTCAAGTTATGTTAAATACTTGGACGGGCTTCACACTACAAGAAATTGCTGGAATAGCGACGTAATAGTAGCGACGGAAGTCAGTGCGTTCCAAGGTAACGAGGGAATGCATCGCCCATGTTAGGAATGGTGTCCTAGAACTTGTAATTATTTAATAATAATAATTTATTAAGAATAAATTAAATAAATAAACATAAGTTCTTTATATTATCTAGATTGATTCAATTGATGATATTAGGAATATATGGAAATATATAAATATCAAACATTCAAATAGTAAAACCCTAAGTCACTCTTATGAAATCACGACTTAGTATGTGAGTCATACGAGAGGATTAAAGTCGAGATGAGTAACTTAAACATGTCTACAGTAAACGGATAACGTTTGGGAACCTTATCCTGGTAACACTGTTGATAGCTTCGCATTTTGTTTATAGACAAATGATCAAATCTTGATCATTCATGCGGGAGACATGAAATGGAAGTATCATATGCAATGTTGATTGTATAAGACAGGACCACGATGTTCGATCAAATTTCTCATTATTACCGTTTAAGGGAAATAATCGAATATCAAACTAAGTTTATCAACCGTGATAGATCTCAATCCTAAGTGAAATGCGGACTCCTATTTGTGGAGTTATGTTCTTTGATTCACATAGTTGAGAGCGATCTGTAAGAACGCTCAATACACTCCTGTTTTGGGAACATGACTAGATAAGTAGCTGGGAACTCATTTTCACGAGATGAAATTCATAACTTTCCTATAAATTAACGGTATCAGTGCGATACCTAAACATTTTAGGAACTTTAGGAAACTCCCTTGATGTCTCGATTCGAGACATGAACAAGTGACGTCATGACTTCTATTGATCACGAAGTATCTTATCTCTAGTTCGACTAAAGATAAAGTTCATTGGAGAATCAGGGAACACAAGGATAAAGCGGTAATTACAGGGGCAAAACGATAAATTTATCCACTGTAATTATGAGGGTTCCACGTGAAGGATAATATCACAGATATAAATAATGATAAACTAAATGGACAATAACTCATCTATAGTGAGGGGAGTTCACTATGAATCTATAGTGGAATTATTCATAGTTAGATAATAAGTAATTAACCGATTATGTGTTAATCACTTAATTGACTAATTATTAAGCCCATGATCTATAGGTCCATCGGGTCCCTATGCTAGCCCAAATATCGTAGTCGCGAAATCAAGTAGAAGAAATGGAAATTTTAAGTAAAGTGAATTACTTAAAATAGGCAATATTAATTGTTTAAATATTGAGTATATTTAAACGGTAATTAATATAAACATTATTAATTGTTTAAATAATGAGTTTATTTAAACAGGAAATTAATAATGAAATATTATTAATTAGACATTATTAATTATTTAAATATTAAGTATATTTAAATGGTAATTAATAATTTGAAATTAATTAACAATTATTAATTGTTTAAATAATTAATTTTATTTAAACGAAAATTAATAATTAATAATTAAAATTAATTAATTAATAATAAAATATTGTCAATAAAATTATTAATTAAATAATGAATTTATGGAAATTAATAATTATAATATTTATTATTAATTATTTAAATAATGAAAATTATTTAAATGGAAATTAATAATTAAATATAAATTGGATAATATTTAGTCGGGAGAAAATATTAATATTATTAATTGTTTACATAAAATATTTTATTTAAATGGTAATTAATAAATAAATTAATTAAGTTGGACTTATTAATTTAAGAGAGAATTTCAAGCCCAATTGGATTAATGAACCCAATTGGAATTGGCCCAAAATAATTAATTAAATGAATTGTATTTATTTATTATTTCACTATAAGAAATTTGGCTTTAGGAGACGGTTGAAATTTACATGGGTGACGGAAGGAAAAAAATACGGAGGAATAGTTTAGATAATTTTTAAAAAGCCGTCACCTTATATTTGGTGAAAAAAAGAAAGGGAAAAATATGCTCGCTTGTTCGCTCTCGCCCGTTCGCTCTCGCTCATTCGCTCTCGCCTCTTTCATTCTTGCCCTAGCTCTCACAAGTCACACCCTCGATCTCTTGCTTCGATCCTCAATCCATCCACCAAATCACCTCACAATCTTAATAATCCATGAACGATTATCATTATCCCTATTGAAGCCGATGAAATCGCTCGTTCATCTCTCTTGATCATCGCTCTCAGCCATAAGGGTTCATCAAGCTCTTCGATTCATCATTCATCACCCTTCGATTCTATGTCTCTCGAAGTCTCAGGTTGATTCATCGTTCTTCAAGCCCTAAGGGAAAATCAAGATGAAAATTAGACATTCTCTCAAAGTCTTAGTCTTTAATCCCGTCTCAGCCACTTGATTCTCATTAAGGTATCTCTCCCTTCAACTCAATCTGTATTTATTTGGTTTTTCTCATCCCAACCCTATGTGCAAATAATTATTTTTCTTGTAAATTTTGTCGAAAGTATGGAAAGAGGGGATGGATCTTTATTACCAGGTGTATATAAAGAGGTAGGAGCTGCCTTACACATAGATCCAACTGGTCTTGGTTCTTTATGTTTCTTATTATCCCTTAGCTGCATACTTAGCCATTCGACATAATCGAACCCATGTTATTGCTCTTAGTGCTTTCCTTTGGTCTGCTGCTACTTTCCTTTTTGCATTTTTCTATACTTTTCTTCAGGTTCTTCAATTCTAATCCTTTCCCACTTTGATTTTTTTTAGTACAATACTTAAAATGTAGTATAAAGTTTTCATTTTAATTAATTAATATTTTGCCTTTCAATTTCATCTTACTCATCTGGCACCTACTACAGAAATTTGTAATTTTTATGAGTTATTCTTCAAATGAAAGATTTTGAACTAGGATAAAATTTGTTAGGTTTTTCCCCTCTAATTAAATCCATTAAAATTGTGGTGGTTTTGTAATCTTGGCAATCTTTTTAGTGAGGCATGATGTTCACACAAATCCATTATAAACAATTTAACTATTATTACTTGTAAATCATATATCAAGAGATAATGTGAGATCATAGAGATCCGGATTCATAGTTTTTTTCCGTGTAGCTGAATCGCTTAAAATTCGGAGTCTTTGTGTTGCTTTTATCTGTCATTGTGCAACAAATAAAATTTGTGACCATTGATGAGTACCTGGTTTATCTCGAATATTAAATCAAGAATTAGAGTTGATGTAGACTTAATGTGATTCATCATATTGTTACAAGATATGATGCTCAAATTTTTGTTAGAAGCTAAGATGTTTCAACTTGATTGCTTGTAAGAAATATAGAAATTGATGTAAAAAGCTTGTTGGATTGTTTCTAACTTATCATGTTTATTTGCTCATGTTTCTAACTCATCATGTTCGAAAAGCGTTCTCTACTTATCATGTGATCATTCTTGTTAAAACTTGAATTTAATTGAAAATATATTAAGAATATTATATCATGTTAAATTGAATTGTATTGAATATAATGGAATTATGGGTTTTACTTTGTCTTCCTCTTATGGATTCTTGCTTTTTGTAGGTTCTTCTATAGGAATCTAGCTTGATAGGCTTCTCAAACTCACTGATACACGGGCAAGAAACAACAAGATGAGTCTTATGCATTATCTATGTAAATAAAATAGATAGATAAGGCATCTATCTATTTTAAATGCTTTCGATATCTCTTCTTATTTTAAATGCATCTATCTAGCTTGATATGCTTCTATTGTTATTTATACTGACATTCTTCATACTTCTGTTCCAATATATAGAATTGCTTTCATTTTGCAGAAATCTTGGATTTAATAACTATAGTGATCTCAAATGAGCATGCCTATTTTCTTGTGAGTCAATTACATATTATTCTTGTTCTTTTTGGGCAACTTCCTACATACTGAAGCTAATCTTTGGTCACTTGGTCTCTCCCCTTCCCACCTTACTTGGAATTGTAGGAACATCAGCCACAATCAGCTTCAAAATCAAGTGAATGGTGTGTCTGGAAACTTACTTCATTGTCGTCATTGTAATTTAGTCACATAGAATGTTTTTTTTTTTAGGATTAACAGGAATAACTAGAATCTAAAACTAAGTCTTGTACTTTAAAAAATGTGTTTCTCTTTCTTTTGAAATTTACTTAATAAAAATTCATAGGGAAGCATTTGTCCATGTGTTTATGTCTTTCTGTCTTATCTTAGCTAAGCATGAACAGAGATTTTGAGCATTTCAAAGTTTATGGAAATAAAAAAATAGAGAGAGTGAAGGAGAAGATGGGTGATGAGAAAATGATAAGTGTGAATTGAGTTTGATTTGATTTGAGTGATGAGAAAATGATAGACTTGTGGGATAGTGTAATCTTCTGTTACCAGTCTGGAATAAATGTCTTTCTCTCTAAATTCATTCCTCAATCTGTAGTCTTTTTAATTAGCTTATTTAGTCATTCTCTGGCCTTACATTTGCTATTGTTGTGCGAAATTGAGTTGTGTGCTTTTATGTATTATGGATGGTTTCAATTTCAGAGTCTATATTTAGTGCTTTTAATCCATTTTTGGGTAAAATGATATACAATACCAATTTTCATGAAGTTGCATAAATAGGTTTTTGCTCTATTCATTCCTCTATCTTAATAAGTAGGTAAGTTCAAGCAAATATGATGTCGAACACGTTGGATAAGTGCCCATTTGTTGCTTCAGATTGGTCTTTCTTCCCTGCACATTTAATTGATTGTGATGACTTTAAGATGATTCTTATGTAATTATTGTGGACTTATGGACTAGAACTAGCTATTTGCCATTTGGTTCTTAGTAATGTTAAGTAAAAGAGAGTACTGCAGTGTAAAGACTCGAATTTTCACAAATCTTTAAATCAGAAGTAAAACAGCGGAAGACTTATTTTTACAAAAATTTGGCGTGGATCCGTTTAAAATACGAACTCCCTAAACCTGTTTACATGGGCTCAATCCAGAGAATTTAAAACAAACGACATTTCACTCCATTTTATACCCAAAATCAGAGAAAGTAAACTCAAAATATACATACAACCGACTTTAGGCTTTCATGAGCCATAAATACAAGTTTAAAAGTAATGACATATGATTTTTATCAAGCATTCGTAGAATGCTCCCAAATTGTACATATAAAGTCCATGTCCCGAAAGCCATCCACTCGTGATCAAGCAACACCATCTCCTCCACCTCGTACCCTACTAAGAGTAATACCTGAAAAAGTTTAAGTGTAGCAACATTAGCATAAAAATGCTAGTGAGAATAAAATGGATGCAAGCACTTCTATGGACCGAATCCCATATCGGAAAAATGTGTCCAAAAATCTAAGTACTCTTGCACAACCCATTCAATATTCCAAAGTACTTTACATAATAAGATCAATCCATTCTACTAACTCGTAAATTCGGAAAGTAAATATTCAAGCTCGTAAAATAAAGTAGGTACTACTGCTTAACAAAGTAAATGACAAAGTAAATAACAAAGTAAATAACAAAGTAAATGATAAAGTAAATAACAAAGTAAATAACAAAGTAAATGACAAAGTAAATAACAAAGTAAATAACAAAGTAAATGACAAAGTAAATAACAAAGTAAATAACAAAGTAAATAACAAAGCAAATAACATCCGTGACCACTTATCACCAATCATAACCATTCCGTGACCTCCGTGCATAACGATAATATGCAAGTCACCAATCACAATCATTCCGTGACCTCCGTGCATAACGATAATATGCATGCATAACGATAATATGCAAGTCACCAATCACAATCATTCCGTGACCTCCGTGCATAACGATAATATGCATGCATAACGATAATATGCAAGTCACTGTGACATCTATGCATAACGATAATATGCAAGCATAACGATAATATGCAAGTCAACGTGACATCTATGCATAACGATAATATGCAAGTCAACGTGACATCTATGCATAACGATAATATGCAAGTCAACGTGACATCTATGCATAACGATAATATGCAAGTCAACGTGACATCTATGCATAACGATAATATGCAAGCATAACGATAATATGCAAGTCAACGTGACATCTATGCATAACGATAATATGCAAGTCAACGTGACATCTATGCATAACGATAATATGCAAGCATAACGATAATATGCAAGTCAACGTGACATCTATGCATAACGATAATATGCAAGTCAACGTGACATCTATGCATAACGATAATATGCAAGTCAACGTGACATCTACTAAAATAACGTACTAACATGATTCTACACAAGAATCTCTCCCAAGTCCTTTTAACTATTCTAACACTAGTCAAGATAAAAGGAGTACATAATACTCTTCTCCAAGTTCCGGATTCTCATTCTCCTCGAGAATCTAACTTAAACCACCAATAACATCTTACTTTAAACAACAACCAATCTTATTTCATTCTCTTTAATACCTTATACTATACATAAGGTTTACATCAAAAATTACAATCTCCAATTTCAAGATCTTCCAAATAAATGAGAATCTAGTTCTCTCATATATACAATTCAATCTCATTCTTCTTTCCTATGGCTCTCAGGTTATATATCAATTGCATTTCTTTTCTCTATAGAAATGTATGTTAGACATAATGTTTCAATTCTTTTCTCTATAGCAACTTAGGCTATCAAAAGTTTATATAACCTTTACCAAAGCTCCCGAACTCAAGAAACTAACTCCCAAATAACATACATTCTTGGAAAGTTCTCAAGTCTATTAACCCTCTTAACATCGATCTAACATAAACGTCAAGCAATTCGAAAACATAAAAGTAATCACAACCATTTTAAACTCACCTTAGCCAAATTAGTTTTGGTCCAAAACTCCGATTTCCCACAATTCAACAACCGAGCAATCGCACCTACAATTCATCAAATGCACAACATATTACAACTCATATCTAATATGAGAACAAGTTTGCATTTTCGGATGAATAGTGTTTTCGGATGAATAGTGTTTTCGGATGAATAGTGTTTTCACGTGAATAGTGTTTTTCGAAAATCCGGGTTCAAAATCGTCAAATTCCATGATAACCATTCATAATTTCAACATCAAAACTCATTTACAATCAAAAACGAACAAAACCACCAAAAAAGTTTGAAAACTTACTTTTTGGGATTTCCTTTAGAGAACGAGAAACGGCACAAGGGTAGGTGGGATAGAAAGCCCTCATCTCGAGCAATCCAATGCAACCGAAATCAAGCCGATCCATCGAGAAACGAATGAGAAACGAAGAAAAGAAAAAACACATCCATGGTGGATGAAAGCTATGACCATGGAGGGAGAAGAAGAAGAGAAAGATGATAGTTTTTGCTTAATGAGGAAGTCTAAGAAGATATTTGTAAAATAAATATCTAGATATTTAGGGTTTTGGGAAATTACGGTTTTGCCCTTTTTGACCTTTTGCTTATAAAACGAAAACCGATGATCTTAAATAAATCTAAAGGTGTCTAATAATTATTAATTGGCCCGTTAATAATTATTAGAGTCACCGAAACGAATTAAAACGATAAAAAGGATTTTCTGACGGAAATAACTAATAAAACTGAAATTACTAATTTTAACTAATTTTAAAAGCTTTAAATAAATAAAAATAATAAATTAATAAAATAAAATAATAAAAAAAAATTTTACCTCTAAAAGTAACGGGACGTTACATGCAGAAACTCATTTATGGGTTTTAAATGAATTGCTTAAGTATGTTTGTACTGAAATAATTCTTTACTTTTCCATTTGTCCATGAAATTTATTTGCAATGCGAATGCAGGTTTTGGAGGAAACGAGTTTTGATGTCTCAAAGCTTCTTATCAAAGAGGATTATATTGAAGTAATGTTTGGAAAACAAAGAATGCAGCTCTATATTGTAGCAGGTGTGAAAAATGATACTGCCTTTGGACCACTTACTAAGAAAGAGATCATTGTACGGATTCCTTTTTTTTTTTTGGTCTTCTTCAAATTAGAAATTCTTGAACAGAGAATTTAGATAATTCTTTCCCTTAATGGACATAATTTTTTTTTATTATCGATCCATTTATATTTAATGACCTATTGAGTTTAAAGTCACTCGAATTCTTTCTTTCTTTTTTGGTTTATCATCTTAGATTGGACAATATTGACCATTGAAAATGGATAATGTGGTTACTACTTTCAACATTTGAGTTTAGTTATCTGTTCTTTCTATCTTCCAAGTGATTTTAAATAGTTATCTTTCATTACATATGCTTGGAGTTGGCATTATTATTCCTTGCTAACCAAATATTCTCTCTTCATTTTACGCTTCGATTTTTCATTTATTTAATTATTGAATTGTAGATTGTAATCCTTTGTTTTGAGATTCTCTCTTGGAGTCTTAGATCAGATCTTGAATACTTTTCAGTTTTTTGTGTGATTTATGTAGATATCTACTGGAAGAATGAGCATTGGATGATGTGCACCAGCGAGATCTATACCGCTGCGGAAAGAGATCGATATGAGAAATATGTGAGTATCAATTTTCAAGCATCATCGCATGAAATTACAATTTTACCTATTTCGTTCTTGAGAATGCATAAAACTGTTCAAAAATATATGAAATAGATGATCAAGCTGTTTTAGATGAAATACTGTCCCTATTTGGTTTATCTCATTCAAGCTCTCTTCCAGTTTAAAGTTTTCATCAAAAAGCCCTAATTTAATATTAATTTATTCCAGTTTAAAGTTTTCATCAAAACCCGAACAACTCTTCACATGAGAATTTCAGGGACGTTTCTTTTTCCTTTTACATCGCTCTTATAGATTTTTATTCATATGAATTTAAACTTTAATTATTATTATTTTTTGCTCAATCTACTTTGCTTGATAAGATTCCCTAATATATTTTAGTTTCCCTAATATTTTTCTCAATCTATTATGGAATGATCTCTATGTGTTTGATGAAATGTTTGAATTGAATATTGGATTCGATTTTTCCATAACAAAGCAAGGAATGGAAGGCTCTCTATGTGTTTACTGAAATGTTTAAGACAACTATTTAAAGTTCTCAGAGATTTAAGAAGTTCATGGTCAGTTTTGTTGGGAAGAAAATATTTTTCTTCTTCCCAATTTCTTCCCACAATCGGATTTCGTTTGATCGATCGGGATATAGCGTAGAAGATCCGGTGTTGCTGAGGATTTGATGCTGTAAAGAAACCTCCAACCAATTCTCCATTAATCAGTCAATGTAAGTTCCGGTTTTAATTTTCGAAAATAAAGCATGAATCTACATGTTCTTCGTCTTTTTATCACAAATTGCATGATATTAATAGATCCTAAATTAAGTGTTAATTTGTGTTACTAAATAAATTTCGCTAATTTAGTAAATCATCCCTTCAGCCCAATCAAGAGTTGACTTTCAACGATGTATTCCATCATCTAATTGGTTGGAGAAATTTGGCGGGAGGAAGTGCTTCACCAAGGATGATGCATTCCGTCGCTATATTTGGCGCCATAAGCTCCCGCGAAAAATATGGACGATGCATTCCGTCATTGAATATGGCGTGAAACTTCTCGCAAAACAGGACGACAGATTGCGTTGTTAATAAATAAGGCGGTAAAGCTTCCCGCCATATGGACGATGGAATTCAGCATCCCTTAATATGGAGGGAAAATTTCCCGCTTTACAGAACAACGCATTTCATTGCTAAAATTACAGTTTATAAATAAATTTGTTGAGCAATCAGATATATTCATCATCAAAAATACCGTGTTGCTTCTTTTTGTGATTTTATTTGTTATATTGTCTAAAAAAATGTGTGAATAGATGTATGTTCGTCTCTTAGAAGACTATTTGAACGATCAGTTCATAGCAGGGGTTGAAGAATTTGTGGAGTTTTACGAAAGTACTAATGATTATGAACGTAATGGAAAAATGATACGATGTCCATGCAGAATGTGTAAAAATAAGAATTTATTTTCTTCATTTGATGTGAAGAAACACCTGTATAGCAATGGTTTGTAGAGAATTAATACAAATGGGTTTATCAAGGGGAATCTAACGATCAGTATAAAGTGGCGTTGGAGCGAGCCATGTTCTACCAAGGAAGCAACTCGAATGCTGTGATGATTGTGGAAGAAGATTGTAATGATAGACAACAAGAGTATGGATAGATGCAACATATGATATATGAAGGTACGCTTAATCATACTCAAGACGATAGTCAAACTATTCTAGAGGAGGAGGAGGAAATGAATCCAGAAGCACAACGAATGTACCACATGCTCGAATTAGCAAGTATGCCACTATACTCGGGTTGTGATGTTAGTCAACTGGCTACAGCTACAGAGCTTCTTAATATAAAAGTGTCATATCATATCCTAGAGAGAGGTTTTAATTCGATTGCACAATGCTTTCATCGTTGCGCCCCTGCGAACAACACGCTGCCATAAAGTTTATATGATACGAAAAAATTAATGGAGCGTTTCGGTTTGCCTGTTTAGAAGATTGATTATTGCCCAAACGGATGCATGATATTCTGGGGGGATGTAGATTCGAGTATTTATAATTGTAAATTATGTTTCTATCCGAGATATAAACAAGGTAAAAGCACTCTCATTTCACATACTCGTATGTTTTATTTACCGATCACTCTTTGTCTTCAATGGTTGTATGCATCGGAAGTCACGGCTTCTCACATGAGATGGAATTACGAGCATTCCCAAGAGAATGGTCATATAAAACATCCATCTGATGTTGAAGCATGGAAACATTTGGATCGTTGTCATCCAGAATTTACAAGGGAGATTAGAAATGTGAGATTAGGGTTATGTACTGACGGCTTTAACCCGTTCGGCGCTTCTGGTGCACAATACTCTTTGTGGCCTGTTATGTTGACATCGTACAATCTGCCTCCATCAATGTGTATGAAAGATACTGTTATATTTTTAACGGTTATTGTACCGAGTCCAAAGAGTCTGAAATAAAGGTTAGATGTCTACATTCAGCCTCTTATTGCTGAGTTGATTAATTTATGGAATAATGGAGCATTGACTTATGATGTATAATTTATGTATGAGAGTCGCAGTAATTTGGACGATCAGTGATTTCTCGGCATATTCAATATTATCTGGTAAGAATGGTAACATATTATAAATTATTTTCATTTTTAGGTAATCGTATACAATAATATATATAATTAATTTAAACTTACCATAGGTTGGAGCACATCCGGAAAATTTACATGTTCTCATTGCATGATTGACACTGGAGCTTTCTCATTGAAACATGGATGAAAAACTTGTTGATTCGATTGTCATAAAAGATTTTTATTGAGTGACCATTTGTTTCGAATTTTAAACGTACCCACGCCGTTTTGTTTTAAATACTAAGTCTTCCGCTGTGCATTTGAATTTAAAAGATTTAAGATAGTTCGGGTCGTTACATAAATAAATAATTTAAATAATAAATAGATAAATTGACTGGTTTTCTTGGCACTATTTCTAAAACGAAAAAAATTAAAATTACAAATTTTTATGCTACCCACCAAATTTTTAAAAAACAGACAATTTATGCATAATATATAAAGACCGCTCTGATACCAATTGAAAGATGTTACAAGTTAACGCAGTGGAAATTTGTTCTAATAAATCTAATTAATTAATATGGTATAGTCAAATCTATTTTAATATCATGCAAAATTGAATAAAAACATGCAGATTCATGCTTGTTTTTCTAAATTAAAGCTCTTTACTTACTTTGAGTAAACTTACATTGAGTAAATATGAAGAATCGGTTGGGGGGGTTCCTTTATCATTGAATCTTCTACACTATATGCCAATCGAACAAGCAAAACCAGACGGTATGACCGAATTTAGAAAAAAAATTAGAAAGAAGAAAAATAATTCTTTTCTTCCTATTTTAAACACTAAAAATTGACAAAATGCTTAGGGAGGAAAAGGAGATAATTTCACTTTCTAAGGAATTGAGTTTGAGTGATTTATGAATAACCCAAATCTTCTATTTATAGGCTAATGGAATATCTAATCAGATTAGGAAAATTCCATGGAGATAAACTTTAACGACCCGATTCCGTTAAATCATTTATTTTCAAAGACACAACGGAAGAATTTGTTTTTTTTAAACGGCATAGGTACGTTTAAAATTCAGACTATCCAAAACCTGTTTTACATATTTCACAACCAGAGAAAGCATAAAAACATTGAAATGCGTATTTCATAATATAACTAAATTCTGAAATAGTCATAAAATTATAAGACAAGTTCAAGATTTAAAACGCTCTTACGAGCTCAAAATACAAATATGTGATGATGAAAATATACACAACGAGCATTTCTAGAATGCTTAACAAAAAAGTCCATGTTCATGTCCAAGCCATCGTCCCCCATTCAAGCAACACCACCTCCTCTACCACGCCATTTTCAACGAGAAGTACCTGAAAAGTTGTAAGTATAGCAACATTAACATTAAAATGCTAGTAAGAGAGTAAAATGGAGGCAAGCAATTCTATGGACTGAGTTCCATATCAGAAAATGTGTCCAAAGTACTTGCAAGCTCTTTACTACCCATTCTATACTCCCGAAGTACAATTTATGCATAATATCAAATATAACTCCAATTCAATCAAACATCAAACTAGATAAAGTAATGAATTCAAGATTAAAAGTAAAAGTACTATCATTGCTTGTGTTTTTCTAAATCACAACTATCTTGAGTAATAATCGTATCTCTAACTTGCTTTGTTACCGCACCATAGATCACATGTTACCACATCTCTTATTACAACATGTTACCACATGTCGTGTTACCACATCTCGTATTACCACATGTAACCACGTCTCATGTTACCACGTATTACCACATCTCGTATTACCACATGTTACTGAAGGAACTATTTACTAAATATGCGGAATTTCTTTAGTAAATTAATTAACGATTAATTACGGATCCGTTAATAACATGCAATTGTGATCAAACCGTAATATAAATATAAGGTTTTTCGAAAAAACTTACATTGTAGATTTATGGAGAATCGGTTGGGGTTTCCTTTACAGCATCAATCCACTTCACCAAGCCTTCTATGCTATATCCCGATCACAAACCAACCCGACTTGTGGGAATCGAACCGGAAGAACAAACGAATAAGAAGAAAAATTCTTCTTATTTTTCTATGCCAAAACCGGCAATGGGGAGACTAAAAGAGAGAATTTTGATAAAAATCAAAGTGTAAAATATGAGCACCCAATGGTCATATTTATAAGAAAAATAAGAGTTTGTTTCCTAATCAAATTAGAACTCTTATTTCATTTAATTTAAATAATCAAATTAAATAAATAAATAAAAAAAAAATTGAAGATAATGGCGTCGATTCATGTTTACAAGAAAACAAATTTTCCTTTGAATTTAATGACAAGTGGCGCTGGATTATCTCTTTCTTTTTTTTTTTTTTTTTTTTTTAATATTTATCTTTTGTTTTATATATTTAAATTTTGAAAAAATTCAAATAATCTTTTCAATTTAAATATATATTGCCTAAAATTCTCTTAATTAATTAATATTGAATCAAATTCATTTAATTAACTATTTTGGGCAAAATACTTATTTGTTTTCATAAAACAAATATATTTAAATCTCTCCTTTTATTATTAAATTAAATAAACTCATTATTTAATTAATAATATTAATTATCAATTTTTATTTAAATAAACTCATTATTTAAATAATTAATAATTTTAATATTAATTTCCATTTATATAAACTCTTTATTTAAACAATTAATATATCCTTTATTTAAGTAATTTAATTACTTAAATGTAAATATTTCTTCCTAGTTAAATTAATAACTTGGTTAGTTACAATGATATATGGGCTAGCATAGGGACCTGATGGACCTATAGATCATGGGCTCCAATAATTATTGATTTATTAATTAAACTCATCAATTAATTAATCATAATTATTAACTTAGGGTAATTCCACTATAAACCCTAAGTTGAACTCCCCTAACTATAGATGGGTTATGTCCATTTGTTATTAAGTTTGTTTTGACATATCCTTCATGTGGTAATCTCATAATTACAACTGGGTCAAAATTACCGTTTTACCCTTGTAATTATCTCTTTTATCCTTGTGTACCCGATGATTCTCTAATAAACATTTTTCTATAGTTTTCAAGTATAGAACGATCCTTCTCGGGCCAGTGAGAAGGTGAGGCCTCATGTTCAAGTACCGAATCATTACAACAAGGGAGATACCTAAAGTTCCTAAGTTAGAATAGTGTCGCACTAACACTTTCATTTGTTTTAGGAAAGTTATGAATGCCATCTTGTATAGAAATGTTCCCAAGCACCAATTTAGTCATTTCCCCAAAACGGGAGTTTATCGAGTGTATCAACAGATCACCCTCAACTATGTGAATCAAAGGAAAAGATTTCATTAATGTGAGTTCACAACATACTCAGGATTGAGACGTATCAATCTTAATAACGTAAATTTGATATTATAAATCATTTCCTATCAACGGTGTTATTTAGGAATCGATTTATTATCCTGGTCAAGTCTTATATAAACTCATTATATATGATGTTTCCACTTGCATCTACATCATGCTAATGATTTGGATCAAATCGGTGAACAACATCAACAGTGTAACTGGAATAAGGTTTCCTAACCGTATTCGTTTCGTGAGACTATTTGAGTTACTATCTTGGACTAGATCCACTTTATATCTCATAGTAGTCAAGATTACAGAATTAGTAACTCTGGAATTTTCTATTAATGTTTGAATATTTAACGAATATCAACATAAATTGCACAAAATTCACTAAAATAATACTTTTATTTATTCATAAAATATTCTATTACAAATTACGAATTCTAGGGCATAAATCCCAACAATCTCCCACTTGCCCTAGAGTAAGTGAGACATGTCTCGTAATCCTAGTCCTTCTAGGTGACCGTCAAACACATTAGCCAGGTGAGAGTCTTTGTAAACGGATCGGCTCCGTTGTCCTTCGTGTCTATCTTCGTGACCAGGACGTCCCCACGATGCATTATCTCCCTTATAAGATGATATTTCCTCTCTATATGTTTTGATCTTTTGTGTGATCTTGGTTCCCTTGAATTTGCCATTGCACCACTATTATCGCAATAGAGAGTTATGGGCAATTCCATATTTGGAACAACTTCCAAATCTTTTAGGAACTTTCTTGAGCCAGACGGCTTCCTTTGCGCCTTCACAAGCAAGAACATATCTGCCTTCCATAGTGGAGTCAGCAATACAACCTTGCTTAATACTTCTCCAAACTATGGCGGCTCCACCAAGTGTAAACATCGCACCCGATGTTGATTTCCTAGAATCTTTATCACCTTGGAAATCCGAACCTGTGTATCCTGTAAGGATCAAATCCTTATCTCCATACACTAACATATAATTTCTCGTTCTCCTAAGATACTTGAGAATTGCTTTAATCGCAACCCAATGTTCCTTTCCAGGATTGGATTGGAACCTGCCGACTACTCCCACTGCATAGCGAGATATCCCAGGTCTAGTACACAACATTGCATACATTAGACTTCCCTCTGCTTGAAGCATATGGTATCTGTCCCATTTCCTCAACTTCTTGAGGTGTCTTAGGTGATTGTTCCTTAGACAAACTAATTCCATGCCTAAAAGGTAAAATACCTTTCTTGGAATTTTGCATAGCAAAGCGTTTGATAATTTTATCAATATACGTTGCTTGAGAGACAGTGCTAGTGATTTCTTACTTCGATCACGAATGATCCGAATCCCAAGAACATAACTAGCCTCTCCCAAATCTTTCATTTGGAATTGATTTGCGAGCCATTCTTTAACTCGTTAACGTTCCTTTGTTATTTCCAATTAACAAAATATCGTCAACGTAAAGAATTATGAATACCACTTTGTCTTTTATGATACGCTTGTATACACAAGGTTCATCTATATTCTGGTTCAAAGCCATAAGTTTTGATCGCATCGTCAAACCTAATGTTCCAAGACCTTGATGCTTGCTTAAGTCCATAAATGGACCTTTGCAACTTACAAACCTTTTGTTCTTGTCCTGGAGTAATGAATCCCTCTGGTTGCATCATATAGATGCTTTCGTCTAGATTGCCATTAAGGAAGGCGGTCTTGACGTCCATTTGCCAAATCTCATAATCATAATAAGCGGCAATGGATAAGATGGTGCGAATAGATTTAACCATGGCAATCGGGAAAAAGTTTCCTCATAGTCAATACCCCTCCTCCGAGTATAACCTTTTGCCACTAATCTAGCCTTGAAAGTCTCAACTTTCCCGCCTGCACCTCTTTTTCTCTTATAGATCCATTTGCATCCTATGGGTTTTTCACCATTTGGAAGATCTATGAGAGTCCAGGCGAGTTGGAATACATTGATTCCATCTCGAGATCCATGGCTTTGAGCCATTTTTCTTTATCAATATCCCGCATTGCACTCTTATAAGTCAATGGGTCTTCGGATTGTCATCGGCTATGGCAATATGGATTTCTCCAAATCCTATAAAGCGTTCTGGGTTTCTAATAACCCTCCCACTTCTCCGAGGTTTTGATAAAGTTTGCACCTGGATTTCAGGTGTTTTATCAACGACTCTTGTTGATTGATGAATTGTGTTGTTATCACTTATTTCATTCAACACTATTGCACTTCTGGGTTTTCTATCTTTCATAAAATCCTCTTCAAGAAAAAGCGCATTTGTCGACACAAATACTTTGTTTTCCACGAGACAATAAAAGTACCCACCCTTTGTTTCTTTTGGGTAGCCTACGAAAAGGCATACTTTACTTGGGGTTCTAACTTCTTTGGGTTTGCCATCAACACATGAGCGGGCGACCCCCAAATCCTAAAGTGTCGTAAACTTCCTTTACGTCCATTCCATAACTCTTGTGGAGTTTTAGGAACACTTTTGGATGGAACCACATTGAGTATGTATAAAGCGGTTTTAATCGCATATCCCCAAAAAGAAAGTGACAGTGTTGCGAAACTCATCATTGATCTAGTCATGTCTAATAACGTTCGGTTTCTTCTTTCACCACACCATTTTGCCGAGGCATTCCGGTCTTGAAAGTTGGGATGTTATCCCATGTTCAATCAAATAATCTCTGAAGTCTAAGTCCAGGATATTCGCCACCACGATCGGATCGAAGTGTTTTGATAGTTTTACCTAATTGGTTTTACCACTTGACTTTATACTCTTTGAACTTATCAAGAGCTTCGATTTGTGGATCATTAGGTAAACGTATCCATAGCGTGAATAGTCATCCGTGAAAGAGATGTAATATTCAAATCCACCACGAGCTTTTGCATTAAATGGTCCACAAAGGTCCGTATGCACAAGTTCGAGTGGTTCGAGGCTCTATTACCTTTTCCAGGAAAAGGTCTTTTGGTCATTTTGCCTTCCAAATAGGGTTCACGCCTGGCATGGTTCCGATTTCTAACCGACTTAGGGAACCAGCTTTCACGAGTCTTTCAAGCCTGTCTAAGCCTATATGACCTAACCTTAGATGCCATAAATACGTTTCTTCTTTTGAAACCTTTTGTCTTTTAGTTCTTGTTTTTGCGAGTCTTGAACATTTCAATATTATGTGTTGTTGTTCCTATTGACGGGCTCAATATGAACAAGTTTTTTCTATTGACTGAGAGGTTATATACGAATTCCCTTTGTATATCTTGATCTCATCAATCCCCGAGTCAATTGAATAACCATTTCTCATGCAACGTGAAACCGACACTAGATTTCTAGCAAATCCAGGGGACCAAGAAAAACGTTGTATAATCGTATATAACGAGAATTGAATTGCGGACAAATGTCCGCACATGCAATCGCTTTGTAAGGAACCGACTGTTCCTACCGCATTGTATATGTACCATGTTCTATTTTAGTCCAAGAATCGGACATTAGAGCGGATGAACAAATGTGGTTTGTGGCACCAGAATCAAATATCCATTCGGATAAATTATCTTCCACTAACCACGATTCTGCTACAAGTAAATCTGAATTACTATCTAAGCCGTTCATCCGTTTGTTGGTCATATTTACGCGACTAATTGCATCTGACCGCAAATTAAGATCTTTTAGGATTAGACTAGAATCTTGATTTAAAGTGTCATTTAACAATTCATTCCATTTGACAAAGTTATCAATTTTATTGGTTGCAATATTAGAGGACATTTTAGCTTTAATGAATAAAATTAAGTGAATTTTAATTAGCAATTCTATATTCAAACAATGTGTTTGGCATAAAATTAAACATGATGCATGAATGCTACAATGTTCAACAAATAGAAATACCCTAAACAGATTATTATGCCACGGTAGTTTAACCTTCCGGGTAGAGTGCCGTCGAATGATAAGTCAGTCACCCCTGACGTTAAACCGAGACCCTTCTCGAACAACTTCCAATCCAGAATAACTCATATTCCTATGGAATTGTTTTACCGTGTGTTTGGTCAAGAAACTTTGATAACAAACCTTATCAATTTCTTATGAGTGTAACCCATTATTTTAGTCCTTTAAATGAGAAAAGATGAGTGTCTACGAAGTGTAGATTCAGTCTTCAATTCGCACTTAAAATCCTTTATCCCATTCGGGAGACCCACCTTGATATTGATTCACACTATAAAACCTTCCTATGGGAATGAACACTTCTATGGGTGCTACAGAGGTCAAGTGTGAATCTCACGTTGCGAGCCTAATAATGGAGACCATAGGATACTTTGTCAAGTTTCCTTCTCCCACTCAAAATTTTAAAATTGGGTTTTCATACTCAGACAAATTTAGGCTAATCAATTTATCTAAGCTTAACCTAACTCAATCTTAACTCTTAAATTGGTTAGATCAATTTTAATGTGAATTGCCAAGTTTTCTAGATTTAAAACTAATCACATTATGGGACCTTCTTAATGAAATCGATTAATTATCTTGAACTTTTCTCCCAGATCGCTCCCGGTTAGAGGCGCCCGTGTTAAGGGAACTTTCAAAAACCTCATCGCCAGGCGAGCTTTCTCGCCAGAAGATCCATTCAATTTAATTAATCATTTTCATTAATTTTTAATTAACCCTTAATTAAATATCTATTCGATAGTGCTTATGTGAATTTAGGTCCAATTGTTTAAACAAATAAATCCACATTCGAATATTAATTTTAGTTTCTATTCAATTTTAAACATTTTAATAAATGAATATTATCTAAAATTAGCATGCATTTATCCTAATCTCATCGGCATAAATATTTTATAACAAGATAAAATCAACATGCTTTATCACATACATAAAATATAATAACAACTTTATCACATAATTATGTATGCATGTACAATTAAATCTATCTTAATCATACATCTATGGTGGGATTTCCTACATGACATACATATATGCATGAACAATTATTTATAAATCATATCTCATACAAATATCTAAATAATTAAACAACTAGATTGACTGGTATTCTTGGCACTATTTCTACAACAAAATTAAAATTACAATAATTAAAACTTGTTGTAGGTCTTGAAGCTTGAAAAAAATTTCTCTCTCCTCATCTTGATGTAGGCGTGGGAGGCCTTTTATGAAAGAAAATATTTTCTCCAATATTTTTCATAAAAGGTTTATTTTTCAAATAATTATCTTTTATCTATTTATGGAAAAATATAAAATAAAAGATTTTCCATAAATATTAATATATATTTTAAAATATATTATAAAGATATAAGATAATTAGAAATTACCCTTTATCTTTATCTTATATATTTAAAATATATATCTTTTAAAAGATAATATTGGAAAAATATCTTACCATATCTTGTCCACACAAAAAAATTAGCCGCCCTAGGTTCTTTTCTCCCTTCATTGGCCGATTTTTGCATCATCTTTTTCTTCCAGTTATTCCGGACGATTACAAAAAATAATCCTATGCCCAAAATTGGGTTTACAAATTTTCTAATAAAATTTAAAACCTAAGTGCCCAAGAATACCTAAACAGTCAACTAGCAAATCCACAATTTATATAACAATTTATATATATACATAAAACGGTTTTTATGCAACCCACCGATTTTCGAAAATCACAATTCATGTTAATTAACGTAGGCTCTGATACCAATTGAAGGAACTATTTACTAAATATGCGGAATTTCTTTAGTAAATTAATTAACGATTAATTACGGATCCGTTAATAACATGCAATTGTGATCAAACCGTAATATAAATATAAGGTTTTTTGAAAAAACTTACATTGTAGATTTATGGAGAATCGGTTGGGGTTTCCTTTCCGACATCAATCCACTTCACCAAGCCTTCTATGCTATATCCCGATCACAAACCAACCCGACTTGTGGGAATCGAACCCAGGAAGAACAAACGAATAAGAAGAAAAATTCTTCTTATTTTTCTATGCCAAAACCTGGCAATGGGGAGACTAAAAGAGAGAATTTTGATAAAAATCAAAGTGTAAAATATGAGCACCCAATGGTCATATTTATAAGAAAAATAAGAGTTTGTTTCCTAATCAAATTAGAACTCTTATTTCATTTAATTTAAATAATCAAATTAAATAAATAAATAAAAAAAAATTGAAGATAATGGCGTCAGTATCATGTTTACAAGGAAACAAATTTTCCTTTGAATTTAATGACAAGTGGCGCTGGATTATCTCTTTCTTTTTTTTTTTTTTTTTTTTTTTAATATTTATCTTTTGTTTTATATATTTAAATTTTGAAAAAATTCAAATAATCTTTTCAATTTAAATATATATTGCCTAAAATTCTCTTAATTAATTAATATTGAATCAAATTCATTTAATTAACTATTTTGGGCAAAATACTTATTTGTTTTCATAAAACAAATATATTTAAATCTCTCCTTTTATTATTAAATTAAATAAACTCATTATTTAATTAATAATATTAATTATCAATTTCTATTTAAATAAACTCATTATTTAAATAATTAATAATTTTAATATTAATTTCCATTTATATAAACTCTTTATTTAAACAATTAATATATCCTTTATTTAAGTAATTTAATTACTTAAATGTAAATATTTCTTCCTAGTTAAATTAATAACTTGGTTAGTTACAATGATATATGGGCTAGCATAGGGACTGATGGACCTATAGATCATGGGCTCCAATAATTATTGATTTATTAATTAAACTCATCAATTAATTAATCATAATTATTAACTTAGGGTAATTCCACTATAAACCCTAAGTTGAACTCCCCTAACTATAGATGGGTTATGTCCATTTGTTATTAAGTTTGTTTTGACATATCCTTCACGTGGTAATCTCATAATTACAACTGGGTCAAAATTACCGTTTTACCCTTGTAATTATCTCTTTTATCCTTGTGTACCCGATGATTCTCTAATAAACATTTTTCTATAGTTTTCAAGTATAGAACGATCCTTCTCAGGCCAGTGAGAAGGTGAGGCCTCATGTTCAAGTACTGAATCATTACAACAAGGGAGATACCTAAAGTTCCTAAGTTAGAATAGTGTCGCACTAACACTTTCATTTGTTTTAGGAAAGTTATGAATGCCATCTTGTATAGAAATGTTCCCAAGCACCAATTTAGTCATTTCTCCAAAACGGGAGTTTATCGAGTGTATCAACAGATCACCCTCAACTATGTGAATCAAAGGAAAAGACTTCATTAATGTGAGTTCACAACATACTCAGGATTGAGACGTATCAATCTTAATAACGTAAATTTGATATTATAAATCATTTCCTATCAACGGTGTTATTTAGGAATCGATTTATTATCCTGGTTGATCTTATATAAACTCATTATATATGATGTTTCCACTTGCATCTACATCATGCTAATGATTTGGATCAAATCGGTGAACAACATCAACAGTGTTACCAGGAATAAGGTTTCCTAACCGTATTCGTTTCATCGTAGACTATTTGAGTTACTATCTTGGACTAGATCCACTTTATATCTCATAGTAGTCAAGATTACAGAATTAGTAACTCTGGAATTTTCTATTAATGTTTGAATATTTAACGAATATCAACATAAATTGCACAAAATTCACTAAAATAATACTTTTATTTATTCATAAAATATTCTATTACAAATTACGAATTCTAGGGCATAAATCCCAACAGTTACCACATGTCGTGTTACCACATCTCGTATTACCACATTTTACCACATCTCGTATTACCATATCTCGTGTTACCACATGTCGTGTTACAACATGTTACCACGTATCATGTTACCACACGATAAATCACAAAGAATAACTTCCAAGAGAAACTTCTAACCTACCTTGGTCTATAACTACTCAAAGTATTTTCAATTTCCAAGTTCCTTCTAAAATCCTCCATAACCTTACAACACTTTCAAGAATTCTATTAAAGCTTACTTTTTGCCCAAAACTATAACCAAACTCCAAGAGTACTCGGGAAACTAAAACTAGCTCTCAACTCCCTTCCAAGGTTTGGAGTCACCATCCAATAATTATCGTCCCTTAAAACAAGTAAAATGCTTAACCTCAATCAAACAATTCGTCATGCAAAACGAAACATAAAACTACAAACCAACACTTTAAACTCACCTTAGTAATGAAGTTGAGTTTTCAAAGAGCCAAAGGAAAAGTCCCACGAGCGATTTACAACACCTATAATTAAATTACACCTAATAAACATTAGTTAACTAAATATCGAACAAACGATACCTAAACGCACACAACGACAAAAAAAAGCCTGAAAATGGCCAGAGGTAGCTCTCGGCTCAAAACAAGGGGGTGTTGGGTTTGATTTTTCAGCTTTTAGGCATTTTAGAGGCGTTTCAGGTTGGTTTCGAGTAGTCTGGAGGTTTGTACATTCAATAGGTAAATGTATTTAGGGTTTTTACACAAGAATTCCTTCCCCAAAATTAAATAAAACACAAAATTAAACAATTATAAACTACCTAAAACAGCTTATGGTTTGGGTAAATCAAACAGGACGGGTTTTTGGTTCGATCTCGAGTCTAGGGTAAGGGGAAAGCTTGCTAAGTACATAAAACAACTTCCTTAATTGTAATCTACAAGTTTCTTGGTGAGAAATTGAAGATTTCAACCATGGATTCAATTAAAACTTCAATTCAAACTGTAACGTCCCGTATTTTTGGAGGTGATTTTTTTTATTATATTTATATTATTATATTTATTTATTTACTTAAAGTATTAAAATTAATTTTAGAATTAGTTATTTAGATTTAAATAGTTAATTTCGTTCGAAAAACCTTTTTAATCGTTTAATTAGCCTAAATTTGTTTCGGTTGTATTAATAATTATTAATGAGCCAATTAATAATTATTAATCACCATTAGGCTAGTTTATATGTTTCGGGTTTCGTTTTAAAGGCTTAAAGCAAATAAAGGACGTAGGCGTCATTTCCAATTTCTTAAATATCAAAAACACTATTCATTTATCTCTTTAAATAAGCCAAATTAGACCAAATTTCATCATTTTTCTTCTCCTTCTTCTCCTCCTTTGCCGTGGACATCACTTGGGATTTTCCCATTTTTGGTTTTTCTTTAATTCTTGGCGGATCGTGATAATTTCGGTTGCGTTGGATAGCCACGGGCCCGAGTATCATTTTTAACCTATCAATCGATCTTTTTCTCCAATTTCTAAAGTCTTTAAGGTATGTTAAAGTTCAAAACCTAAAGCTTAAAATAGTGTTTTAATGGTGTTTTTGGTTTTAATCTTCTATTTCTTGTTCGGAAACTCGGAGATTTAGATCGAGGGAGTTGTTTTATGTATATTTAGAACTTTCCCTAAACCCTAGAATCGGGTTTGAGCCAAAAGCCATTTCTTTTAGTTTTTCTCTTATTTGTTGATGCTTAGGGTTTTTCAAATTTTATGTTTTGATGTTTTTCTTAATTGATCGGGATTGAACTTTTGTCCTAAACCCTAAATCATGTTTATCCATTGATGTTACCAACCTCCAAAGTGCCCAAAACCAACTCGAAACACTTTTAAAGTGCTTAAAAATCCGGAAAACCAATTCCACCTTTCACCTTCCTTGGGCCGTGGGCTTTGTGAGCTTAATTCCAGGTTCTTTTGTCCTTTATCTTAGTATCGTGACGATCGTTATTCGATTCGGTTAATTAATATACTTTAGGTGTATTTGAATTATAGGTTTTGTGCATCGATCATGAATTTTGGTCAACCGGTGATTTGGAGTTGACTTCAATTATAAGGTGAGTTTAAAATGGTTGTGATTACTTTTATGTTTCCGGGTTGCATGACGATCATGTTCGATCGAGGTTAAGAGGGTTATTAGATTCTAAAACTTATCCAAGGATATGTAATTGGAAGTTAAGGAAAGTGTATAAGGAAAATTAGTTAAGTTTTGGTGTTGTTAAAAGTGAGATATTATTGGTGTATTAAGTTGTATTCTCAAGGAGAATTAGGTTCCAGAAATTGGAGAAAAGTATTAGATTTCTCCGTTTATTTCGAGTGGTTATAAGATAGTTAAAAGAAAACTTTGGAGAGATTCATCGTGTAGAATTGAGTTAGTATGATATTATTAGTGATGGAATTCGCTATTTAGTACTACCAAAGGGGAGTAGTACGTATGGCGTTATAATACGCGTGGTGACAGTGAGGTCACGGTATGGTTTGTGTTTGGTGACAGTGAGGTCACGGTATGGTTTGTGTTTGGTGACAGTGAGGTCACGGTATGGTTTGTGTTTGGTGACAGTTAGGTCACGGTATGGTTTGTGATTGGTGACAGTGAGGTCACGGTATGGTTTGTGATTGGTGACAGTGAGGTCACGGTATGGTTTGTGATTGGTGACATTGAGGTCACGGTATGAATGTGAATGGCAACAAGTGGTCGCGGTTGAATTGTGAAATGTGACAATGTGGTCACAATGTGAAATAACGTGTGGGATGACGTAAATGATAGAAATTTACTTTGTTATTTACTTTGTTATGCTTTAGTACTATTTAGTTGTTTTAGTACTTTATTTACGAGCTTGAATGTTTACTTTTCGAAATTACGATATAGTAGAATGGGATTGATTTTCTTATGTAAAGTACTTGGGAATATTGAATGGGTAGTAAGAGCACATTAGGATTTTTGGACACATTTTTCGATATGGGATTCGGTCCATAGAAGTGCTTGCATCCATCTTATTCTCACTAGTATTTTTATGCTAATGTTGCTACACTTAAACTTTTTTTCAGGTAATACTCGTGCGAGAGGGCGAGGTCGTGGAGGTGGTGCTGCGTGATCGCGAGTGGATGTCTTGGATACTTGGACTAGAAAAGGCATATTTTGGAGCATTTTAGAAATGCTAAATATATAAACTTGATATTGATGTCTTAAACTTGTATTTTGCGGCTCATGAGAGCCTAAGATCTGTTGTATGTATTTTCGTGTTATTTTCTCTGATTTTTGGTATAAAATAGAGTGAAATGTCTGTTGTTTTAAAAAGGAAGCTTGAAGCGAGAGCTATCCAACGAACCAAGAAACGAGATGATCCGTCGAGAATCGAGGAAAACCCAAGAAACCCCCCCAAAAAAAAGCTCCCCACGGCTTGATGAAAAAAAGGAAGAGAAGATTTTTCTAACTTTTAACTATATTGGTGTTTTTAAAGAGATAATGAATAGTAAAAGATATTTTTAAGAAATCAAGAATTACGAACTCGTCCCTCATTTGCTTTTAGTTTTTAAAACTAAACCTGAAGCTCTTAAACTAGCTAAAGGTGATTAATAATTAGGGTAAAATGCAAATAAGACCCCTGTGGTCTTTTCAAAATGCATGAGCATCCCCTGTACTTTGAAAATGGCAAATCGCACCTCTGTGGTTCCAATTTTTTTCAATCAAACCCCTCCACTTCAATGTCAATAATTTTCTTTTAGCCATAACTTCTTCGTTTGAACTCTGATTTGGATGATTCAAGATGTTTTGGAATCTTAATTTCTGGCTTTACATAATCGTCACTTCGAAACTTTGAAATCATCAATAACCAAAAGAGTTAACAATGTCAATCATACCTAGTGTTTTGATGTTTGTAAAATCTTTTATTTATTCATGATTTCAAAGTTTCGAAGTGATATTTATGTAGATCCTAAAATGAGGATTCCAAAACATCTTGAATCGTCCAAATCGGAGTTCAAACGAAGAAGTTGTGGCTAAAAGAAAATTATTGACATTGAAGGGGAGGGGTCTGATTGAAAAAAATTGGAACCATAGGGGTGCGATTTACCATTTTCAAAGTACAGGAGGTGTTCATGCATTTTAAAAAGACCACAGGGGTCTTATTTGCATTTTACCCTAATAATTATTAATTGGCCCATTAATAATACTTAATATGTCCAATACTAATTTAAGCTACTAAAGCAATTAAAAGGTTAACGAACGAAATAAACCCCTAAATTATAAAATTTAAATTTAAATACTTCAATTAAAATAAATAAATAAATAATTACCTCAAAAGTAACGGGACGTTACATAAATATAAAAGAAAAAGATTTTTTCTCACTTCTTTATCTCTTTTGTGGCCAATGCTATGTATTATAAAGAAAAAAATTGATTTTTCTTTATTTATATCTTGGATAAATAAAATCTATGCAAGTATTTTAGAATATAATTCAAACAATTATCTTCCTAAAATATACATATACGGCCGAAAATATCAATATATATTAATTAATAAATCTAATTTATTTAATTAATTTTTGGCCATTTTCAATTGGGTTCATTAATCCAATTGAGCTAGAAAGTTTCTCTTAAATTAAATAAGTCTGACTTAATTAATCGGGAGAAAATATTAATTTATTGATTAATTAGCATTTAAATAAAATAATTTATTTAACTAATTAATAATATTAATATTTTCTCCCGATTAAATATCATCAAGCAATACTTAATTATTAGTTTACATTTAAATAATAACAATTCATTATTTAAAAAATAAATAATATTTATAAATATTTTAATTATTAATTTCTATTAAATAAACTCATTATTTAATTAATAAATAATCCTAATTGATACTATTTTATTATTAATTAATAATATTAATTTAATTATTAATTTCCATATAAACTTAGTTTGATATTAAACTACAAGAAAAGATACATAGGAATTCTTTGAGCAAATCTCTTTAAGATGTTTCCAATCCAAACATTTTCATATATATTTTCCCCCCCTTTTTTATCCCCCCCCCCATTTTTTTTTCTTATCTCAACCCTGAATTCTTCCCATCTCTCTCTCTCCACTATTTTTTCTTATCTGAAAGAAACTCTCTTTCTCAAGAAAATATATTTTTTCACCATTTTTATATTTGAAGAGATCTGAAAATGCCAAAATATTGAAGATCTAAACCTAAAATGTATGGATTTGAGAGAGATCTTGCAAAAAAAGTTGTGGTTTTTCTTCTTCAAAATTCATCCATTCTCTCACTCCATTTTTTTTCTTCATAAAATATTGGATCTAACATGAATCTTGAAGTACTAAAGATCTAAAGTAGGAAAAATAAAGATCTGTCAAAATGTTTGATTTTTTTGTTACAATTTTTTGTCCCGTTTTTATGAGTTTTTTTAAAATTGTTTCTGGATTTTGTTGTACTTTTATATTTTCTCTGTTTAAGAATATTGTACATTATGTTTGTAAAAGCTTATTCTATACTTTTTTTTAGTTTTTCTAAACGTATATTATGTAATAAATGTACTATACAATTTTTTTTATTAATTTACAAGTTAATTAACCCAACTTTTCTTAAAATGCATTAACAAAGCGGAAGAAAAAAAATTACATATATTCTATTCATTAATATACATATTGTATATATTTATGTATATTATGTACAAAAAGCAAGGATCATAGGACATATTATGTATATTATATACAAAAAAAATGTAGCTGAAATACATATTGTATATATTTGTTAACTCATCTTTTCTTAAAATGAAGTAACAAAAAAAAAAGACAAATATTTTATGAACGTCATGTACAAAAAGCAAGGATCATAGGACATATTATGTATATTATATACTAAAACTGAAAATCATGAAAATTAAAATAAAAGCTCCATTAATCATGGGATAACCCATAAAATGAAAAAAAAAAAAAAAAAGTTTTTGTATATTACGAATATAAAACGATACAACACAAAAATATACCATATGTACTATAAAATATCAACTATATTATATGTGAACCGCACAAAAAAACTAACTATGGTGAAAAAATCATATAATAATATTTATTGTATAATATGTACAGTATGAATAGTATTTCATACACCACATGATTTTAATATAGTATAACAATATTACATATACAATATGTACCTCGTATATAGTAAATATACAAGATTTTATATGAGATACAATTAGAAGAAAATTTTAAAAAATATCATTGAAAACTGTGCCATAAAATCTGTTGCACTGGAAAAGCAAAATTGAAGTTTTTGACTTAAACTAAACATCAACTACAGTGACGTGTTGACTTTCTAAGCCAATTAATCTTATTCTTATTTTGATGTTAACAAACGTGTTTTTATTATTAATCAATTTTCTGTGTTTTGATAGTCCATTGTGTAGAGAAAATTACAACGAGTCCAACGCAATTGAAATCGACTAAATCGGACTTCAAACGAGCGAGATATTAATTTTAGAAGATTGGAATTAAAATAATTATTTCATTCGGATCGTATGCGGCAAGCTCATTATATTTATTATCTGCTCAAAATAACAACCGTCAGATCAGATAGAATTCAAATTCAGTGGCCCAGATTTATTCAGAATTTTGAATTAAAGAAAAAGAATTAATGCAGAATTTCTCTAAGCCGTTCGATCGCATCCAACGGCTCACGCTCGTCAATTAAAATATATATTTATATATTTCGGATTTGAAATAAAAAAAAGAAAAGGCTGATTCGTTTCCAGCCGTCCGATCTTGCCCATCGTGCCATCCTGAAGCGTCCACGTATGCGTGTCTTCCTGTCTGTTCGATCGCGCTCTCTTCAGCGGTCCAGATCTCTCCACGTCGCGCGTGTGTAGTGCCAACCAGCTGTCTCTCCTCCTGCTGTTGCGTCAGCCGCGGGTCCCACTTATGACGCTTCTCCATTAATTTCGTGACACGTGGCCTGCTTGTCCCCTCCACCAGCTGTTTTCTTTTTTCTGATGCACGCGAAATGTCTGTTATGCCCCTGGTCTTTTGGTCAATGCCTTTCATGTCCTGACCATCCCTTTTTGACTTGGCTGACCGAATTTTAAATCCCTCTCACAACGGATTGGCTGCCCTATTTGCCCTTGCTGCCTGGATATTTTATTAATAATATTATTATTATTAATTTCAATTTCAGAAATACTACAGCCAATGACGCTTTGACACGTGGACCTCTCATTGACTTATTCTGAAGCAATTATTACACTACTTTGGTTGATTACTACTTTGCCCTTCCTGATTTAAATTTATATGAAGACCATAAAGGCTACAAACGTAACTTCAGGCCCTTCTTCATCAACCTCACTTCTGGAAATTTTCAGTCCGAAAATGGCAGTCGCTGCCCATTTTTCTTCTCTAATTTGTCAACAATGGAGCCTATTTATTCTTCCATTCACACAATTGAAGTCAAAAATTATTTATGAAGGTGGATGAAATAGTAACATTTCATTGGCTATAAAAGGAGCTCGAAAATGACAGATTCTACACACCAAAAAAATCAGAAGCTAATTTCTCATTGATAAGATCAGAAAGTTCTCAATTTTTTTAATCTCTTTGTGAGCATTCTTGTGAGCAAAATTTGTGTATTTCTAGCCATCCTTAAGGGCTATTTTATTGAGAGCATTATCTCTTATTGTGAGAAAAATTCTTGTAATATCTATCCTTTGTGAGGATTTACCATTGTAAAAGGTTTATTCTTAAACCTTAGTAAAAAGAGTGATAGATAACGGTTGTTCTTGCTCCGTGGAAAGGGTCATTGTTCGGGTTTGATCTTGATCCCGCTAAAAGGATTGGGTTGCACTTGCTCCCGCAAAAAGTGAATACAAATTCCCGAGAGGCGCTCAGGGAGTGGACTAGGCCGCTTTTTTGGCCGAACCACTATAAATTTTGGTGTCACTTTCTCTAACCCTTACTCTTTAATTTTTGCTTTACATATTTATCTTCATAATTTACTAAAGCATAATTAAATGGTTAGAAATTATTTATGATACAAAATTTTCTATTATCATATCATATTTGTTTACTTTCCTAAAAAGAATTCTAAGTATAAAATTTATTTATATTGATTGAATTTAAAAAGTGTTTGTTTTGTTAATCTTAAACTTTGAATTGATTGAAAAAGTTTTATTAATTTTTTATAAACCCTATTCACCCCCCTTCTAGGGTTGCCTTAGATCCTAACATGACGTACTACTTACAGTGATAGTTGTACAATATAAGGGAAAAAGACACTTTTGGTCCCCCAGTTTTGAGTTTCTTTACCATTTGGTCCCTTAGTTTTCAAAACCGACAATAATACCCCTGAGTTTTCATTTTCTTCACCATCTCATCCCTACCGTCTCACAGACGTTAAAGCACTAACGGATTAATGACGTGGTGCCACCTAGATAGCTGACATGTCAAAAAATAAACTCAAGAATGTAAAATTTCATCTGATCTCAGTCATAACCCCCCACACCTCCATAGTTGTCTTCTTCGTGTTCTAAGGTTAGGGCAATAACGGAGACTAGAAGAGGAAGACAATATAGGAAAATCGCAAAAGATAAGAGGAAAATCGCGAAGGAGAAGAGGAAAATTGCAAAGGTTAATCAGATAAAGAAAGAAATTAGTGATGGATAGATCTACTCGAAGTTCTGAATCTGAGAGAAGACTGGAATATGTGAACCAGAGAGCGACGTATTGTGAATGTGGCATACGAGCGCGAATCAGAACTTCGTGGACCAGGACAAATCCAGGTCACAAATTTCTAGGTTGCGCCATGTATAAGGTATATTGACTGATTTTGTTAAGGAGTATAACTTCTCGATTTTTAAAAATGTGTAAATTGTTGTCACTGAGTTTAATTTTTAGTAATTTCATTTCTATTGACTATTTGTTTTTCCATGTAAGGCAAACGACAGACGTTCTGGATGTGGGTTCTCCCTATGGTATGATCCTGCTGAAACAACACGAGGAGTAGAAGTCATCAATGACCTCAAAGGAGAAGTATTAGATCTAAAGAAGAAAATATGGAGACTGAATATGATAAACTGGACATGTGGTGTTCTTATTGTTGCCACTGTGATAATTAGTATTGTATATATGTTTTCAATAGTTGTGATTGTTGAATGGAGATTAAATTATAGGTTGAGTTTGTGAGCACTATAACGTTAACAAATCTTGTATGTTTTTTGACAACTCAATCATTTGAATGAGCAGAGCAATACGTTTGATCCTTCATACTTGTTTGATCTTGTGTACAGTGACAGATTTGGTCCCTCAAAATTGAAATTAAGAAAAGGACATTAATTACAAATTTGTTGAATGAATCCAAATGAGTTTAGAACAACTAACATATTTGGTCCTTCTAAATTAAAATTAAGAAAAGGACATTAAATTACAAATTTGTTGAATGAATCCAAATGAGTTTAGAACAACTAACAGATTTGGTCCCTCGAAAATGATTTATTTGATTGCAGAACATGCCCATTAGTAGCTGTTCACTAGTCAAAATCAATTTCCATTTTTTATAACATTTTTGGTCCCTCAGATTTGAAATTAAGAAAAGGACATCTTTCGTCCCTAATTTATTGGATTGCAGAACATAGTTGTTGAATCAGTCAAAAGCATTTATTATTTGTATAACAGTTTTGGTCCCTCAATTATTATTATAGAGTAACCTACAATTATTACATGTTGAAAGAGTTGAAAGCCCTGTAAAAAGTATGATAGTTTTGGTCCATGACTTTTTTATGTAGGAAATGACATTTTGACCACAAAATGATGCGTAACATCAACCATGCTTTTGTCATAAGTTGGTTTCTCAGAATATTCCCACATGAAGAGTGCATACAAACTTCACAAAAAAACAAAATAAGCACTCATCCACACAAATGTAGTTGTTCAAGATTAAAGGGGATGGACCCCATAAAGAAACATTACAAAAGTAGATCAATAAGCTTTCCTCCAAAAAAAATCCAATCAAATACCCCTTTCCCCTAGTTTCCTAACCCCATTCAAACATTCCCAGATCCATGAGTGCTTGAAGACCTAGTGTGGTGCCTACCTGCATCTGAAGTTGGTCCTTCATTCGGTTGAGAGGAGGAAGCTGCTGCAGATCCAGGGCCAGCTTCATCAATAGTCCCCCCAATTGCAGAAGGGCAAGCTTCATCCTGTTAAAATATATCAGAGGGATTAAAAGTGAAACATTCAGATTCAGCAGACCAGATTTGTGCATAGGGAGGAAAAGAGATTAGAGGAACAATTCAGCAGACCACTGGTCCCTTGCAAGATCTGAGGATGAAAACTCAAACATAAGGATGAAAAGTGATGCTACTTACAGTAGATGGGATGATGTTGAATCCCATGAAGGTGGTTCTTTTCTTATTTTTCTTCTAATTTGGGTTGCCACCCACTGGTCTTTTGCAAGATCTGAGGTTATGTCCCACAGTCTTGCATCTACTACACATTGTTCTGCTTTTCTGTCGGCGTGAGGGTTGAGAAGATCTGGCTTCATCAGCATCCTTCTTGCGCTGTCTTTTTGGCCTTCCTGGTAGGCGCCTGATTATAGGTTGCTGTAATGGTTGAAAAGGTGTAGGCTGCCATAAGTTCTTACTTGAAAACTGTCATCCTCTATATCAAGGCTTGCGTGGAGCCTCCAACCACATGAATCAGAGCATACAACTGTCACCCGCACTTTATCATTCTTAATCAGCTTCGCATTGTAACCACCCCTCACTGCATACTCTTTTATCGATGTCTTCAAATCCGCAGCAGTAGGGAAACGTTGGCCAATAGTGTATTGAACATCATCCATGTCTGTTTCTGGCCTAAAAACAGGGTCAACACGTTGCCTAACCCCATCTTCATCCACAGGCATATTAAGCACAGTTTCAGACTCATACTCTGACTCCACATCTCCTTCAATCTCAACATTAAAAGAAAATGGCTCTTGCAGTAAGTCACCGTCATCATCAGAACACACTCCATCATCTTCTTCATATGATTCCTCCTCACTTTCATCTTCAACTTCAAAGTCACCATCTTCTTCATCATCCTCACTTTCATTCACAATTGGTTCAGCACCTTCATTCACAACATCATTGTCAGTGAATCCCCATTGCTCAGCCACACCCTGAAAATCAGCTTAAGCATCAGATGAACCCTCATAATCACCATCCATGTCTTCATCTCTATCATTCTCCATATGATATGCTTCCTCCATCACTTCATCTATAATACCTCCTTCACCATTGTCAATGATATCTTCAGCAAAACCATCATGTACACCCTCACCATCAGATCCACTCACAAAGGCCTCTACATCTTCCCCATTACTATCCTTTTCTGAAACCTCAGCAATACCTACCATATCATCTTCAAATCTCAAATCAGCATCATCATTTTCAACTTCCACATTAAAATTCAGTCCATCCTCAGCAGCCTCAGCATAATGACTACCTTTCTCAGCCTCAACATCCTGATTACCTTTCTCAGCCTCAACATCTTCATTAGCATTCTGATTTTGATTCTCATTCTCAGTATGCCACTCTAAATACAATGACATATAACTATCTAAAGGCTCGAATGGGTCAATTTCACCTTCATTTAGGTAATGCTCAACATAGACTTCCATAACCCTTTCTTCTAGGATGTAATTAATCGTCTCTTCGAAGCTGTCATCCGTAAGTATACATCTCATCCCAGTTCTCAAGTCATGACCAGGCATAACGTAATAGAAATCTTCATAGTTAGCTACACCAATGTGGCTCATCATCTTCTGGAGTTTAACTATGGATATTCAGTCCGTATCCACCGAATGAAACGTGGCTTGTGATCCCCCAGTATACGTATTTGGGTGAAAATCCATCTTTCCATTGTAATGGAAGTTGATGCTAAAGTAGTTTCTCATTGCTCTACATTTAAAAAAAACATGTAAAATAAGTAAACTTCCCTAAAACGTTAAACCCTAACTAAGAAATCTCAAATTTACATACCTTTACTCTGAAATGTCATCTTCTGGGTTCTTCACCGCTTGATACTTCGACCCAGAAAATGCAATCGAACAAATCTTTGCAAACCTTAAACAAAGTCGGCTTTTTTTTCATTTTGTCAGTCAATCGGTGGAGAATTTGAAACCCTAAACAAACTGTTCTTCACTGAAAAATACTTCAATCGCTAGAAACCCCTTTAATCGGTTTCTTCCTTCAATCATTTTCAACCTTTGAAGCAGTGTTCTCAACCCTAAGATGAAAGGTTCTTCCCCTCGTCGACTTCAACCTCTGAGACAAAGATCTCAAATCTAATCTTTCAGACTTAATTCAAATTGATTATGGTCATTAGATTTAATTCCAATTAATTGTCAGCCATTGATTTCAAATAAATGTTAAGGATCACATTCTGCCACGTCACTGAGTGAGGGAGTTTATTTTTGGACATGTTAGCTATCCAAGTGGCGCCACATCATTAATCCGTTAGTGCTTTAACGCCTGTGAGACGGTAGGGATGAGATAGTGAAGAAAATGAAAAGTCAGGGGTATTATTGTTGGTTTTAAAAACTGAGGGACCAAATGGTAAAGAAACTCAAAACTGAGGGACCAAAAGTGTCTTTTTCCCATAGATATACTATATCATTTTGCAAGTGAAAAAATGGTATAAAAAATCAGAATTTGACTATTTTCTTAAAAAGAAAAATGAACGACGAGTAGCCATTGATATGAAAACCTGAAATATTATCATTCTCAATATTTTATCTACTTAATATCACATTAAAAATTACAATATTATAAAAAGTTACAGAGTCGAAATCCTAATAAGTCATTGAACAGTTCTATTTAGTCATAAACTATCAAAAAGTATTTTTATTAACTCGGGGACACGGACAAGTACTCACAAAACTCATGGATAGAATCTTTTCTTTTTTAAAAATAAAAATAAAAGTTGGGCTAGAAATACAATTTCGAAGATGTAGGGAGGCAAAAATGAAATTACCGGAAAAGTAAGAAATGAAATGTTGAGTATAAAAAATGCAGAACGGGCAAAGAGATAAGATTGCTTCAGCCAGAGGGATATAAAAAGAGGATACGGGGAGGAGAGTTCAAGTGTGGATATGGCATCTTCAACGACCGCTATTTCATGGAGCTCTTCCATGGTGGATATGGGTCTACGAAACTTCGATGAAACTTCCAAATTCTCTTTTGGAAGGACAGCTTTCGTTATTGTGGCCCAAAAGAAAGCTCAGAAGTCTCGAAAGGTGATTCCTTTTCAATTCGTTTTAATACTTGTTCGAGCAATTTTGAAATTTGTGAAAATGGGTGTTTCAGATAATTTTGAAGGAGGATGTGCCTTACCTTGGAAATAAAGGACAACTTATTGACGTTAAGGCTGGCTATTTCAGAAACTATCTCTTTCCTTTGGGCAAGGCTCAAATTGTTACTCCCATTTTACTCAAGTAATGTCTTACTTAAATTGTCTCCTTTATTGGATATTTTGTGTTTTATCTAATAAATTTTGCTTATGAATTCACTGAGTTCTGTAAGCGATTTTTGAATTTCTCGTTCGGGTGAGTTTGGGATGAATTTTGAGAGAACACGGATAACTGTTTTCTTCTTGAAAAAAAAAGGTTTTCAAGTGTTTTATATAGAACCATTAAGATTGCTTGCTTCAATCCGAATGTCTTAATAAGTTTAATACTGAATTGTAGCTTGAAATGAGTTTTGGATCAAAATGTCACTTGATGTATGTCTCTTTGTTTGATTTCTCTATGTATGTTTCTTCATTTTTCACAGGGAAATGCGGGTGGAAGAGGAAAGAATTGAGGCCGAGAAGAAACGGGTAACTGCCTATTTCCATTCATTTGAATTTCTTAATCTCCAATTGAAATTTCCCCCATCGACAAAAAAAGTTTAATCAGTCACCATTATTATAATGGATGAAAGAGATTTTTGCAGTATTGGTATAGCTAGTTCACTCAACATAATTTTCGTTAAAAGCATTAACATATATTTTTTTTTATAAGAAACATGAAAGCATTTAACATATTTTTGGTAAATATTAAAATTAACTTCTTTTTTTGTTTGCTTATGTGAATCTGTGGTCATATCGACAGTACCATAAATCTAGTTCTCATTATTGTCTTATGGTACCTTGTACTATAAGTTGGAACCTCATTCTTGAGGCTTTGAATTGAAATATTAACCAATGCTTTGAAGTTTTGAACCGTCTGCTATTTGATTTCTTTTATAGTTTATAACTTATGTTCCATGTTGTTACATGTCATTGTTGACATCTGCCTTCCTAATTTCAAAATAATTGCCTTTTCATCTATTGGAAGAATGCTTACATGTGTTTGCGGATTTTTGTAGGAATGGGGTCATCAATTTGCGTACTAATGCAACCCATATTTGTCTCATACCTAAAAAGTCCCTTCGGGGACATCTGATAAAATATTTGTCTCATACCTAAAAAGAGTAGTGGTGCTTCACTGTGTGATTTTAGACCAATTTCTCTTGTTACTAGCCTTTATAAAATCATTGCTAAAGTGCTAGCTTCTAGCATAAAATCAGTTTTAGGTTCTACTTTTGCTCACTCTTAATCAGCCTTTGTTCATGGACGAAAAATTCTAGATCCAATTTTAATTGCAAATGAAACTATAGAAGTCTACAATCACAAGAAAAAAGAGGGTCTCATTTTTAAGATTGATTTTGAAAAAGCTTTTGATCATATTGAGTGGGGTTTTTTAGATTCGGTTTTCAGAATAAGGGTTTTGGTTCCAAATGGAGAAAATGAATTTCAGGTTGTACTGCAAATTTCTCTATTTTTGTGAATGGATGTCCCAAAAGGTTTTGTTAAAGCCTCCCGTGGCCTTAGACAGGGTGATCCTCTCTCATCTTTTCTCTTTAATCTAGTCACTGATGTTATGTCACGTTTGGTTGAAAAAGATGTCTCTTCTTAAGTCATTGATTGTTTTCATATTGATCATGATAATCTTGCTTTATCTCAACTCCAATTTGCTGATGACACCATCTTTTTTTAGTAAATAAGGATTCCTCACTATTCAATCTTCTAGAAGTGGTTAAGTTTTTTGGGGTGGTTTGAAAATTAACCTAGCAAAAAGCTCCTTACTTGGCTTAAATGTTGACACCTCTAGAGTTTTGCAGCTTGCAAATTCCATTGGTTGTGTCCATGGGACTTGGCCTATTAAGTACTTAGGTCTCTCTCTAGGTTGTAATCCTTCAAACCTTTCTTTTTGGAAGCCTGTAATTGATAAGGTTTCCTCTAGACTTGATGTTGGAGAAAAGGTTGTTTTTCTAGGGGAGGTAGATTAACCCTTATTTCTTCGGTCTCCAAAATCTCCCCATTTATTATTTGTCACTTTTTAAAATGCCTAAAAAGGCTGTTTTAGGTGGATTGGGCATTGGTAATATTTGTCTCATACCTAATAAGATGGAAAACGGTTTGTAAATAAAAAGTTTTGGGTGGATTGGGTATTGGTAATATTGAATTAAAAAATTTGTCTTTGCTTGGAAAATGGATTTGGTGTTTTTCTTCTAAATCAAATTCTTTTTGGCTTCTTTCATTAAAAGCAAGTTCTGATATTTTAGTTTTGATTGGAATTCTTTGATTGTTAATTTTGGGACACTTTGTAGCCCTTGGAAATCAATTTCAAAACATGTCTCCGTTTTCTGTAGGTAAAAGAGGAAGCACAGCAACTTGCCCTGATTTTTGAAACTGTTGGGGCTTTCAAGGTGAAGCGGAAAGGTGGAAAAGGAAAACAGATTTTCGGAACGTGAGTAGGATTATAACTACATTATGACATATCATTTCCATTTTACCATTATAATTTTACTCACATGCACTTATTTTTGCAGTGTCACAGCTCAGGATCTTGTTGATATTATTAAGGCACAACTTCAGAGGTACTTCTTTTATTTATTTTGCATTTTCACCAGAGATACTTCATTCATACCTGCATTATAAAAATAATCAGCAGTATGACTATAAATATAATCTTCTTTTCATAGCTGATTTACTTAAATGGCTCTGCAATCTTTTTTCCCCAGCCGAATGATACTTCGATTCCTGAACTCGAGTTATATTCTTACTGCCTCGCCTCTCCCTCATGTGTACAATATTTCCTAACCCCCCTTCCCACTTTAAAAAAAAAATCATATTTGAAGGAAATTGTTTGGAACAAAGACAATTCTCTTCTTTCTTTCTTTTCTGAGTGACTTCTGCACGTAATGGCCAATTTTCTGTAAAAGATGTGTGATAAGAAAAATGCAAGGACCATGAACGTCCTTGAAGTAGTTCATTCCTTAAAAATAGTTCAGACATCTGGTGTCAATCACACTCTAGGCGCTCCTTGATTGACCTAGATCACTTACAAATTTTAATCATTTACATTCTGAATTAAATCAAGGAAATTTTTTTAGATCTTAAATCTCTAACTTATTTCTAATCCTCGAATTTTCCACCCTGTTTGGAGTATTTATTTATATACGCAGGGACATAGACAAGCGAATTGTTGAACTTCCAGAGATCAGGGAAACAGGAGAATATATTGCAGAGCTAAAGCTTCATCCTGATGTTTCTGCTCGAGTGAGAGTGAATGTTTATGCGAACTAAAGTTGCACATCTTAAGTGTTTCTGGATTTTACGAGTCCATGTAGCAGTTATGTATTTTTTTGAGGTAACATCCCGACTTTTTTGCTCAGAGAGTCAGTGTCATCTTTGGTAGTATATTTAGCCTAGGCAGCTCTTTTTCAATTACATTATATTAAAGTTTCTAGCTAAGGTATTGTTATCTAGAAAGTTGAGATTTACTAATGGCTCAAATCGAACCATGGAGCCTCGGAACAACACTTGTCTTCTGAGAGTTACTTACCATACTGAAGTAATGAGTTTCAATCTTATAAAGATCCTACATTTTTTTTAACCTTTATACAAGCTAAGAATGGTTGTTCTCCGCTATTTCCTCCCCTTATGTTCTGGTTTTACCCCCTTCTTTTTACCTTTGGTTCTTGTTTACAAAAAATGTATCGCATAGCATATAAATATGTTGTTTCCAATTATGTCTTTTTGTTTTTTACTAAATAATTTATTGAAATCAAAATATTAAATTCTTGAATTAGGTCTAGACTATCAAATTTAAATTAACAATTAACTTGTAATAAAATGAGGGTTTTAGTTTCTAAATTCTCGTTGACTGTTATTTAGCTCATAACAAAAGTTAGATTAATAAATATTATGAGTCTAGAAGGACCATAATTACCAAAAAAAAAAAAAAAAAAAGCTTACAATTTGCTTTTTTGTAATTTTTTTAGCCTATTTGGGCACTTTTTGTATTAGCATTAATGGAGAGAGTTTGTTAAGAGGAGTGTAGGTTATAAATAGAGTGAATAGGAGAGGTTAGAGGCATCAAATATATTAGTAAAGTAATCATTAGACTATTGAGGGGAGAGGGTTAGTAAGTTATTGTAATTGTTTTATTTTTATATAATATCAGTTTGAATCCTATCATTTTCATACATCAATGAAATTGCGATGTTTATTATCCAAAAACTATTACGTGTCTAGAACTTTTTCTCCTATAATTTGTTGAAATTATTGCAATATATTACTTTGATAAATATTTCAGATTGTACCATGTTAATCACATGTTTTTTTTCTGTTTTGTATTACTAAAACTCTCTTTTGTTTTAATATAGGCGGCTGTGTCGGTTGAGTTGTCTCGTGTGGTTGCTGGGGAGGACTGTTCTCAGTGCCATTTCAAGTTGCAGAGATGCATTATAATCGTTGGATAACATTATTTTCTTCATGTATTTTGTAGATCGAGAGTCGTAGAAATCAATTTTATTGTTGACTTTAAGTTGTCTATATCAAATCTAACCTTATTTCCATTACCAGTTTTTTTTTAATGCCGTGCGCCAATTTACGCGCACCATGACTAATCTCATGGGGCAATATTATGATCCTACAACACTTGGCATCCGTTTAATCGTAAAATAATATCTTAAGTAGGTGGCCAACATGGTTTGAACCCATGACCTTAAGGTTGGAAAGCAACCCCTTGACCACTAGATCAATCCATATTGGTTATTATCTGTTGTTGCGTGAAAACGGTAATTAGTGTAACGTGCGGACGTGCTCCGCGCCAATGCCGCTCTTGCTTCCACGTGTGCAACGAACAATAAATTTGTATTGAGTCGGAGGCGATGTTCTGCGTAGGCAGTAACTTGCGTACGTGTTCTACTATATAGGCAGTCACTTGCGCAAAAGAGTAAATAGCACCGGTGTAGTGTCGGCCTAAAACCCTCCGATGCTTAAGTTAGAGCAGAGCAGAACTGGTGTGCCAAGCAAATGAGGAATGAATATTAGTTATCTTTTGGCCATTTCTCATCTCCTATTTATAGGAGTGGAAATGGATGATGTCATCAAGCCACGTGTCGCACACGGATTGGTCCATGTGTTGGGTCTTGATTGGGTTTAGGTGGCTAGTGCGCACCTACGTTTCTTTGAGGTGGGAGGTAGATACGCACAGCCAAGGGCGGAGCCAGAAATATTTTTTAGAGGGGGCAAGAATTACATTAAACTATATTTAAGAAATTGAGGGGGGGCAAAATATACCTAATAGACTAAAAAAATCTTATTTTACCTAAAAATTATACAAAATTTATATTGAAAAAACCATTTAAAAAAAATTAAGAGGGGGGGGGGCAATTGCCCCCCCTAGCTGCATGTGGCTCCGCCCCTGCGCACAGCGTAGTAGCGTAGCAGCACGGCAACGAAGCTTCTTACTTGGACAATTAGTCAATATTTCTCCGAGATGGGCCCGCGTCTCTACGTACCTGTAAGCTCGTCACTCCATTAACTAGATGGTTGTGCCTCGTGGTTCTTGATAATTGAGACGACTGCAGACCACTCTTGATGTTACGTTCTTCGCTAGTGGTGGAGGTCGGGTCCGTCGAGCGTGGCATGCTCAAGTGATTAGGCTTACATGTGTAGACCGAAAGAGTTTGATAATTCTACGTGTCTCCTTGTATGCTCGACATGTGGTCATTTTACTGTTATTGATATTTCACCCATAACATTACCTGTGGGCTTTCTTTCAAATTTCCAATTGTTTTATAGAATCGTCTCTAATAAACAGCCTGAGTGTCGGAAATGGAAAGGAAAATGGGGGCAGCAAAATCAATTCAATTTTAAATCAACCAATTAAACTTCTTTGGTTTTTAAACTCACATCTATCAAAGCCAATCGAAACCAATGGTTTGTTTGGGTTCCACACGTTTTTGTAACCATTCAGACCAAATAAAACCAAATATTATCGGAATTTTTATATATTAATTAAAATTTAATCAATTAAAAAATTGAAAGAATTTTTAATCCGATAATCAGCCACTTTTGTATTTGTAATATGTTTTATTTTTTTATATTGGACTTTTTAAATTAACCTAGTCATAAGATACGTGCCTTATATGTGAAATACTAATTAAACATTAAGAAAATTTATTGAATAATATAATTTGAAATATTTTAATTAGAAATATTCTTATAATTAAAATTGAATATTTGTTGTTAAGGCATATAGTTCCACCCGAGTGGTTTAATCCCCCGTTCCAACATTATTATTAAAAAATAATACTTAGAATTAAGTTCTAAACGTCTTCTTGATTATTTGGATATATGAAAATATGAACACTCCTTTGATTGACAAAAAAAAAATCATCATTTTTACAAATTAATTAATGTATAATTAAGTAAAAAAATATGTATGATGAAATAAAATGATACAAATGGAATATAATAAAAACAGGGTAAAACGGGATCTCATTTATACATGGTGTAGACATTGTGATACTTTTATTTATTGAACCTTAAAGAAATGTCATATCAATTTTATTTTATTTTTAAGAAAAATGTCATATAAAGTTGGAGAATGTAAGAAGTTATTGTGAACCAATTGATATATTATTAGTCGTTTAATAATTAATTAATTAAAGTGTCTATTGACTCAAACTGGTTCCTTTAAAAAAAATAAAAACAAAAGGAAAAGACATAACATACATAGTGACCATTGTCTTTTTTAGAATGTAAGAAATTATTATGACCCAATATATGTAATTAGCAATCTATTAATTAATTATAGTTAATTATTGGTAGAGGGACACATTATAAAGATGTGTCTATTGACTCAAAATAAAAAGTTAATTATAGTTAATTATTGGTAGAGGGACACATTATAAAGATGTGTCTATTGACTCAAAATAAAAAGTTAAACTCTTTATATGTTTTTTTTAATGGTAAAGACAACCATATAAAGAGTGTAACTTTTTATTTTGAGTCAATAGACACATCTTTACCATAAATGGTGACTTTATAATTAAGCAATTTAATTTTAAAAAAATGAAATAAAATAAAATAAAATGATACAAATAGAATATAATAAATTAGGGTAAAATAGGAACCAATTGATATATTATGAGAGGTTTAATAATTAGTTATTGAATCTAGTTGGTTATTGGTGGAGGGATACATTGTAAATATGTGTCTATTGACTCAAAATGGTAAATTATGACTTTTGTATATTATTATGTCCTTTTTTTTTTTTTTATGAAAAAGACATATAACCATACCGGTGGCCATTGTCTTTTTATAATTAAGTCAAATTTCATTTTAACATAAATGAATTAAAAGGATACATATGAAATATAATAAATAAATAAAAGGGAAAAAGACACTTTTGGTCCCTGAGTTTTGAGTTTGTTTACCGTTTGGTCCCTGAGTTTTCAAAACCAACATTTTTACCCCTGAGTTTTCGTTTTGTTTACCATTTGGTCCTTGCCGTCAAAAAACTGTTAAAAAGTTAACAGAACGCTGACGTGGCATTAAAATATTTTGTTTAATATATATTTTGTTGCTTATGTGGCATATTTAAATGAGGTGGCAAGTTAAATGAATTTTATATTAATAATTTTAATTTATATATTTTAGATTTTATTTATCTCTTCTCTCTCCTCTCCATCTCCTCCTTAGAACCACCACCGTCTCCTCCATCTTCACTCTCCGGCCATGAATGTTTCCGATTACAATGAACCCGTCGTCCCCCCTACGTTTATCTAGAAACTCAAACCCCCCCCTTTCCTCTTCGTCAACAAATCGTAAAAATCTCTCTTTTTTTTTTCCCTTCATAACCAAGAACCAGGCTCCCTCAATCTCTGTCTCGCTCGCATATGAAACATCGAAGGCCAAATCCGAAGCAACAACCAGATCGAAGCTACTGAATCAAATTTAAGGTGAGAACTCTTTGTAATTGGAATCATTGTAATCAGAAACATCCATGGAAAAGGAAAACGCAGCAAACATCCAATGAAATCAACAGCGCTTCCTTCGATCCTTCTCTTCGAATCTTCATGGCCTAACTCAAAAACGCCACGAAAAATTTCAGCAATGATTTAGTCGTCGGCGACGGTTCCTTCTCTTCGAATCTCCATGGAACCCAGCAAATTCGAAGTGAAATTGAAGCTACAGACTTGTAACGTCCCGTTACTTTTAGAAGTAATTTTTTTTTTTATTAATTTATTATTTTTATTTAATTAAAGCTTTTAAAATTAGTTAAAATTAGTAATTTTCAGTTTTATTAGTTATTTCCGTCCGAAAATCCTTTTTATCGTTTTAATTCGTTTGGTGACTCTAATAATTATTAACGGGCCAATTAATAATTATTAGACACCTTTAGATTTATTTAAGACCGTCGGTTTTCGTTTTATAAGCAAAAGGTCAAAAAGGGCAAAACCGTAATTTCCAAACTACCTAAATATCTAGATATTTGTTTCATCTTCTTTAACTATCCTCTTTGACCAAATATTGACCAAACTCATCATCCTTTCTTCATCCCCAAGCCGTGAGCTTCTCATCCATTGATGAGAAGAAACTTTTTCTTGTCCTTTCTTCGTTTCTCGGCGGATCGTCGTGTTTTCGGTTGCGTTGGATTGGTAGGGACGAGGGCTACCTATCCAACTTAGCTTTTCGAAGTTTCCCGTTCCCTAAGGGAAGTCCCAAAAAGTAAGTTTTCAAAACTTTTTATATGGTTTTGTTCGTTTTTGATTGTAAATGAGTTTTGATGTTGAAATCATGAATGGTTATCATAGAATTTGACGATTTTGAACCCGGATTTTCGAAAAACACTATTCACGTGAAAACACTATTCATCCAAAATCACTATTCATCCGAAAATGCAAACTTGTTCTCATATTAGATATGAGTTGTTAATTGTTGTGCAATTGGTGAATTGTAGGTTTGTATTTGTCGTGTGGATTCGACTTCGATTTCTTGGATACTCGACATAAAACCTAAGGTGAGTTTAAAAGGGAAGTTAGTAATTTTATGAATTACGTTTCGATATGATATTGTTTATCGATGTTAAGAGGGAATTAGCTTCTTAGAATTATAGTTTGGTTGGAGACTTTAATTCGGAAGTGTGTGTGGAGAAAGTTGGACTTTTGGTTAGTTTGATGATTAGAGATCATCGGGGAGGTTTGGAAGTATGGTAATGTGATTTGGAGATGTTAGATGAAAGTGGAAATGGAAGTTACTTTGATTGATTTGAAAGTTACTTGGATGGATTTGGAAGTAAAGTAATTAGAAGATGCACTTGAGTAGTAACTCGTGTATTCTAGTTAGTTAGATTTCTAATTAACTTAGTAGACTTTTTCGGAGTTTAGCTAACTTATTGGAGACCTAGGGCACAATGATTCACACATGGTAGTATGTTGATTTGATCCATATGTAATCATGGTGTGATGACTTGTGGGGACCTTGAGCACTTTGATTCGGCACGTGATAGTATGTGATTTTGATCCATATGTAATCATGGTGAGATGATTAGTGGGATAGTACATGGTAGTATGTGATTTTGATCCATATGTAACCATGGTACTATGGTTTGTAACTAGTACATGGTAGTATGTGATTTTGATCCATATGTAACCATGGTACTATAGTTTGTGATACGACACATGATAGTATGTGACACGCTCCATACGGTATCATGGTGCGATGAATTGTTATATGGTGAAATTCCTGATACCTATGGTGAAATTCCTGATATCCGGTATGGTGAAACTCCTGATATGCGATGGTTGTGATATGGTAATACCGTACGGGCTTAGTATGCGATATTTATCCATATGGTATACCGTGACGATGGTTGTGATATGGTAATACCGCACGGGCTTAGTATGCGATATTTATCCATATGGTATACCCGGTACGATGGTTGTGATATGGTAATACCGTACGGGCTTAGTATGAGATATTTATCCATATGGTATACCCGTGACGATGGTTGTGATATGGTACATGGTAGTACGTGGATTCGGATCCGGACGTACCATGGTATTATGATCTATGATACGGCACATGATAGTATGTTGATTCGGATCCATACGTATCATGGTGCGATGGTTGTGACATGGTATGACCGCACGTGGTATGTTGATTTCGATCCATACAATAGCACGATACGATGAAACTTGTTTGGTAATAAAGATAGTTAATGTTATTTTTACCTATTCTTTAGAAATGTGTAGTGAGACTTAGTTGTAAATGTTAATTTTTACTTTAAGTCTTTATTTCTATCTCTTGGTTTTGAATGACAAATACGGGTAGTATGATACTATCATATGTATACATGGAAATTGGAATGTGGTTATGGGTAATAATGAACATTTAGGCCTTTGGACACGATTTCTGGTATGAGATTTAGTTCATAGGATTACTTGCTTTCATTTTACTCTCACTAGCATTGTTTGCTAATGGTGCTACACCACAATATTTTCAGGTAAAACCCGTCCTAAGAAGCGAGGTAGACGAAATGGTGTCGCTTGACTGTTCGAGGTGGTGTAAGGGACAATATTAAACACTTTTGATAAGCATTATTAAAATGCTTGTAATCATATACTTTTTACATACTTTGTGTCATTTTGAGCCCGTGAAGGGTGTATGTGTAAAGTATTTTGATGTTTTTATGATTAAACTTTACTTTGGAATGTGCATTCCCGATTTATAGCTTTCTCTGGACTTTGGATTGTAAAACAGGTTTTGGTTATTAGACTTTTAAACGAACCCATGCCGTTTTTCTTTAAAAATTAAGTCTTCCGCTGTGCATTTGAATTTAAAGAATTTAACGGAAAATCGGGTCGTTACAAAACTCCTATTGAAGCTCTGATTTCAGCTTCTTCCTCACAACAGCCACCGTGAACCTGTCGTCGAAGGCCAAATCTGAAGCAACAACCAGATCGAAAGCTATTATAATCAGAAACAACCAGATCAAAATTTCAAATCCAAACGTCGTAATTCCCTCCATCGCCTATCTCAAATTCGCAACCGGAATCTAGATCTCACCTCCGTAACCACTGATGAAATCGGCAGCGCTTCCTTCGATCCTTCTCTTCGAATCTCCATGGTCGATCTCAGAAACTCCACGAAGAATTTCAGCAATGATTTAGTAGTCAGTGACGGTTCCTTCTCTTCGAATCTCCATGGCCGGATAGTGAAGAGGGAGGAGACGGTGGTGGTTCTAAGGAGGAGATGGAGAGGAGAGAAAGGGGGGGAGGAGAGAGAAGAGATAAATAAAATCTAAAATATATAAATTAAAATTATTAATATAAAATTCATTTAACTTGCCACCTCATTTAAATATGCCACATAAGCAACAAAATATATATTAAACAAAATATTTTAATGCCACGTCAGCGTTCAGTTAAATATTTAACAAATTTTTGACAGCAGGGACCAAATGGTAAACAAAATGAAAACTCAAGGGTTAAAATGTCGATTTTTAAAACTCAGGGACCAAATGGTAAACAAATTGAAAACTCAGGGACCAAAAGTGTCTTTTTCCCTAAATAAAAAAAGTAAAATAGAAACTCAATGTTTCTCCTCACTTTCCCACTTTTATATATGTTATAGATTGAAAATTAGTTCTACAAATTTTTGAAGTTAATTTTAGGATTTTGTTAAGTTTGTAATGTAGGGTTGGAAGTCAAAATTGACAATAGACTGAACAAATTGAATCAACTGGATTCGAATCAAATCGTTCAGTTTAATCAAGGTCGGTCGATTTCATCTTTTTGCTTAAATAATTTTGATGAGTGTCACCGGAGGGTAAGTCAAACATCAAGACTCTTTTAAAAAATATTATCCTATAGAGAATAACCCTGATATTGATTCATATGATACTTTTCATAAGGAAAGAGTGGAGAGTTACCAACCACCACAAAACCCTATATGAGTCTGACGATGTGGTCCTAACTTGGAGACCCTATGATTATGTAACATCCAGAGAGTTTTTACTTTTTTTAAATGAATATTAAATGAACTACATAATAATTATTATTAGAACTAGTCTTATTTAATTTATCTAATCTCATTTAATTTCTAAGCTAAGTGTTTAAAGAAGAACAAAAACTAAGATGGTAGTATTATTTGCTATTTGGTTCTTGTAGGATTGCATGGCATATTTTTGTAATTAAAAAAAAAAAACTAATTGAAATTGAAAGGGGTCTAGGTTTCCTTCCTCATCTTTATTTTAGAAAACCGTAAAGAAAACCCTTCCTTCTCTCCCCCCCCCCCCCTTGGTCGAGGGCCTCCCTCCCCCATTCCCCCTTTTTTTTCTTTTTCTCTTTCCTCTTTTCTCACTAGTTTATTGTTGGATCTTGGTTTGTTCTTGAAGGAGTATAATCTAGGAGGGGTTTGAAGTATTTACCAAGGAGTTAGAAGGATTTCTACCCACTTTAGAACTCAAGGTAAGGATTTTATTATAGTTTTTAGTTTCCTATATCTCTAGATTTTTTCTTGGAATTTTAAAATTTATGTGAGGAAACTTGAAATCCAATCAAAATTGGGTTACCCATAAGTTTTTCTTACTACCTAAATTTATTTTTAACCAAGAACACTCACCTATTACACGGATTTAGAAATCGGCCTTAAAACCAATCCATAAATCCCCTTGTGACAGAAAATGCCTGTAAGTGTTAAGAATAGTGTCATAGAACTTGTAATTATTTAATAAAGATAATCTATTTTGAGTAAATTAAATAAATAAATAAACTCAACTTTCTTTGTATCTATATTGATTCATTAACGATATAAGGAAAATATTTATATATTGATATCAAACATTCAAATAGTAAAACCCAATATTATTTTTATGAAATCATGACTAAGTATGTGAGCCATACAAGAGAATTAAAGTTGAGATGAGTAACTTAAAGCGTCTACAGTAAATGGATAACGTTTTGGAACCTTATCCTCTTAACACCGTTGATAGATGTTCATTTGGTATAGTTTACAAATGATTTTATCCGGATCATTCATGTGTGTGACATGAAAATGGGAGTATCACATAATATGGTAATTGTATAAGACGGAACCAACATATTTGATCAATATCTCAATTGTACTGTTTTATGAGAAATTATCAAAAAAATAACTAAGTTTATCAATAGTGATAAATCTTAATCCATGAGTGAAATGAGAACTCTTATTCATGGAGTTATATTCTTTGATTCACATGGTTGAGTGTGATGACCCGACTCTTTTTAAATAATTTAAAATCAGATTGACAGCGGAAGACTTATTATTTAATAAAATTTGGTGTGGGTATGTTTAAAACTTGGACTATCCACAACTTGTATACATTTTTCACAATCAGAGAAATTAAAAGTAAGAAAATACAATTCATTTTCCAAAATTAAAAGAAGATTATAACCATAAAACTTAAGACGAAAAACTCTTAAGAGCTTATAAACAAATTTACATCTCAAAGACCGAAATCAAAACAAAATAAGATAAGCCTCGGGACTTTTAAATGACATCTAGTCCATCTCCGCATCATCATCATCTCGATCAAGCCGCACCAGCTCCTTTCTCATGACCCGAACACCTGAAAATATTTGTAATATCATGAGCTAACAACAAAGCCCAGTGAGAATAAACAGAATAAGAAGTAAAGTTAGACCCCAAACCCGTATCCGGATTCGTGTCCAAGAACTTACTTACTCTTTGCTATCAATCCATTCAAAGAGTTTTATATCAAGTGTTCCACTTTTACTTACCAATTCTCCAATATAATTGTGGAACTACATTCCAAGCATTTCTGGGTATGGTTTTGTAATGCATATAACATTTATATCTCATTTTTTTTATATACCTTATATTATATACAAGGTTTATATTCAAATGTTTAATCTCCAATTTGTTGAGAAACTAGTTCTCTTACATATATCACTTAATAGATATACAAGGTTCAATACAACCTCGTATTCTCTCATTATCAATTCAATCTCATTTCTTTTCCTATAGCATTCGGCTATCAAAAGTTTACTTTCTGTTATTTTTAATATAATAAAGTTAAGCTCACTCGGACTTAACATAATCAACAATCACAATTTGCGATTAATGACGATAATATTAGTACACGTAGTCTAATCATTATTCATTAATTTACTAAACATGTGTAAAGGACATATAACTTTTACATCAATATAGCTATCACATGAAAATAATGTCAGGTAATGAAGCTCCCGTAGGTCAGTTCATTCACCTCATTATCTCGCTTTCCAAAATAAAATATACAAAGTCCTTTCAATAATAGTATTCCATCTCTAGTGAATAATGACAGGTAATGAAGTTCCCGTAGGCTAACTTCATTCACCTCATTAATCTCACTTTCCATAATAAAATATATAAATTCTTTTCAATCATATCTTCCCACTCTTACTGAATAATGACAGGTAATGAAGCTCCCGTAGGCTAAGTTCATTCACCTCATTATCTCACCCACCAAATACAGGTAATGAACTCCCGTAGGCTAAGTCATACCCTGTGATATGCATCATGGAATGTCACAAATAGCTCAAGGATCAATTACAAGATTAAAGTTCAAGACAAGCATTAACATCCATTTACATGCCTATATTAGAAAAGTCAAGACAAGCTTTTGAAGATTCGAGCATGGAGGCGTACAAAGAGGACTTGATCAAATTTAATCTATGGTAAATGCATTTGGAGGAAGGTTATTGAAGACTTGTTGAACCAGAAATGAAGACGAGAGCTAAATTGGAAAGTTGCATCACTTTTGCAAACTTTCCTTATTTGGACCACTTTCCATATTTGTTCCCGAACATGCCATATATGATGTCCACGAATTTACAATGTATTTGGACATGTTTTAGGCCTTTATTTATCAGTTTTAATGCTTAGAATAGTTTAGGAATGATATAATATCTTCTAGGGCAAAACTTTCCTAAAATGCACCAAATGCACTTAAGGAAAGATTTGGCAGATTTTGTGCCTCCTTGTAATCCGAATTTCCTTGTTGTTTTTAGGGTTTCTTTGGCTATTTAAAGCCTCATTTGTAACCCTAAATACTAAGAATTAATATGATAGAAAATAGCTTTTTTTTTTCTTATTGCTTGGTTGATTTTACCTTGCATTTTGTAGCCTTGTCCTAGGTTGCATGTTTTAGAAACATTCAAGCATAATTTGATCTAGTATGTTTGTGGATTGTTTCGATCTTGAAATAAGAACAAGTTCTCTTATTTCAAGGTATTAGATCATTGGAATAATCTTCTTCTTCTTTGTTTCCAAGGGTTTTACCTTATTGTTCATTGGGGTTTTAGGATTTGCATTTAGGGGTTCTTTGTTTTCAAAGGGTTTCATATCACCCTATATCTTCGTATATGTATCAAAGTAATTATGGATAATACCAGATAATGTGAACTCGCATAGTTCCATAATTATCTCATTATCCATCTCCTCCGATCATGTAAAGTACTGCAACCTTTAGCATGCCTCATGATACATATACGGAACATAAAACGAATAATACCATACAATGCGAGCACACTCAGTCTATGCATTGCCTCATTATTCCTCCCAATAAACGATAATGCAATATGATATGATATGAATTATGCTTTCGAATGCAAGTAAAGTAAATATAAACATTCAACATAATCGAAAGTGCATAAGGTAAATGGATCATAGATGTCCTTATACATAAAGTAAATAAATAGGAAAATCGGAAGAACAATAAGTAAATCGAATTTCCGATACTTTAATAAAAGTAAGCTCTTATCTTAAACAATAATCTTCGCTTTCAAGGATTCTAAACTCCCAAATAAAATCCAAGGTTCTATTTTCAAGTTCCTTTAACCATTCTATCTAAAAGTTTGGATCCTTTAACTTCAAATGATCCCTTCTAATTTCCGAAACGATTCTAACTTAGAACTTTCAAAAGTTCAACGTTTCCCTCTTGAAACTCCTAAAGTTCTCACTCAAAGAACTAGCTCCTAATCCTCACTAGCTCACTTTTCTTTACTCTTAGATTCGAATCTTAATCTGAACTTCCGATCCTACAAACCGTTCAACTTATTCGGTTTCTAAAACTACTTTAAATCCTATTTATTCTCACCTTAGCCAAAGTAGCTTCGCTCCAAATCTCCGAAAGCATGATCAATCAACGATCCAAAACACCTACAATTAAAAGTATATCTAACAAACATTAATAAACCAAACATCGATCAATTAACATAGAAAAGCTCAAAATGATGAAAAACCCCGAAAAAACCCAAAGGGTACTCTCGGCCCCTCTATGGAAAATGGGTTTCAGGTTCGGTTTTCCGGCTTTTAGGCACTTTAGAGGTGTTTCGAGTTGGTTTCAAGTAGTTTCGAAGTTCCCGATTTCAATGGATAACGATGATTCGGGTTTTTGGACAGTAATCGATTTCCCGAATTTAATTACAATAAACAATATATCAATAAAAGTAAACCCCAAAACAACCCCCACGATGTAAATTTCAAACAGGAAGGGTTTCGAGTGAAACTCGATTTTAGGGTTTAGGGAAAGTTTCCAAAAACACTTAAAACAACTCCCGTACTTAAAATCATCGAGTTCCTTGGCAAGAAATCGAAGAATAAAAAAGAAAACTCCATTAAAACACTATTTGGAGCTTAGGGTTTGAACATTAACTTACTGAGAAGTCCTTAAAACACAGATGGAAAGCACAATTGCTAGGTGAAGAAGAATCCTAGGACCGAAGGCTATCCGATGCAACCGAAATCAAGTCGATCCGTCGAGAATCGAACAAAACCCGAATTTTTCTTTCCCCTTCCTTGAAGCCACGGTTTGGAGAAGAAAAAATGAGAGGATTGGTCAACTTTGGTCAAAAGTGGTGATTTAAAGAGAAAATGAATAGTGAATTGATATTTTTAAGAAGTTTGGAAATGACGGTTGCGTCCTTTAATGATTTTTGACTTATAAATCGAAACCCGAAGCTCTTAAATTAATCTAACGGTGATTAATAATTGTTAATTGGCCTATTAATAATTATTAATGTCACCAAAGCGAATTTAAAGTATTAAAACGATTAAAAAGAATTTCGGGCGAAATTAACTACTAAATTCTAAATTACAAAAATAATAATTAAACTAAATACTTAAATTGAAATAAATAAATAAATAATAACATTAAATAAATTAAAAAAAAATTCACTTCAAAATTAACGGGACGTTACATTGAGATGATCTGAATATACGCTCAATACACTTCCATTTTGGGAACATAACGAGATAATAGTTGAGAACACATTGACACAACATGAAATTCATAGCTTTCTGAAAAATGACAGTATCAGTATGATACCTAATCATTTTAGGAACTTTTGATGTATTGATTCAAGCATGAACAAGTGGCACCACAACTTCTATTTATTACATAAGTGTTTATCTCTAGTTTGATTACAAATAATGTTAATTGGAGAATCAGCGAGAACACAAGAATAAAGTGGTAATTACATAAACAAAACGATAAATTTAACCCATCTGTAAATATGTGTTTTCAACGTGAAGGATATTTCACAGACATAATTAAAGATAAACTAAATAGAAATAACTCATCTATAGTGAGGCGAGTTCAATTGTGAATCTATAGTGAAATGATTCATAGTTAGATAATAAGTAATTAACTAATTATGAGTTAATCACTTAATTGACCAATTATTATGCCCATGATCTACAGCTATGTAACGTCCCGTTATTTTTTAAGTGAAATTTTTTTTATTATTATTTTTTTATTTTATTTTATTATTTATTTATTTCAATTTAAGTATTTAGATTAATTATTATTTCTGTAATTTCGATTTTAGTAGTTAATTTCGCCCGAAATCCTTTTTAATCGTTTTAATATTTTAAATTCGCTTCGGTGACATTAATAATTATTAATAGGCCAATTAATAATTATTAATCACCTTTAGATTTACTTAAGAGCATCGGGTTTCGTTTTATAAGTCAAAAGTCATAAAAAGACGCAACTGTCATTTCCAATTTCTTAAAATATCTAAAATTACTATTCATTTATTCTTTAAATATCACCAATTTGACAAAGTTGACATCTTTCTTCTCCTCCATTCTTCCTTGGCCGTAGCCTTCATCCACCATGAAAGTAGATTTTCTTTTCTTCGTTTCTCGATGGATCGGCTTGATTTCAGTTGCGTTGGATTGGTAGGGACGAGGGCTACCTATCCAACCTACCTTTTCGGAGTTTCCCATCCTCTAAGGGAAGTCCCAAAAAGTAAGTTTTCAAAAAAATTTATATGGTTTTGTTCGCTTTTGATTATAAATGAGTTTTGAAGTTGAAATCATGAATTTCTATCATGGAATTTGACGATTTTGAGCCCGGATTTTCGAAAAATACTATTCACCCAAAAACACTATTCATCCGAAATCACTATTCACCCGAAAATGCACACTTGTTCTCATCTTAGTTATGAGTTGTAATATGTTGTGCAATTGGTGAATTGTAGGTGCGTTTGCTCGGTTGTTGTTTTGTGGGAAATTGGAAACTTGGAGCAAGTCTTATTTGGATAAGGTGAGAATAGTTAGGATTTAAAGTAATTATAGAAAGCGAATAAGTGTGATGGTTTGTAGAATTGGAAAATAAGATTAGAATTCGAATCTAAGATAGAGGGAAGTGAGTTAGTGCCCTTAGGATTAGAAGTGAATCCTTTAAGTGAGAACTTAGGAGTTCTCAAGGAAAGTATTGAATCTTAGAAGATTCTAAGTTAGATTCATTTCAAAGTTTAGGATGGATCATTGGAAGTTAAAATATCCAAACCTGTATTTAGAACGGTTAATAGAACCTCGGATTATATTGGAAGTTTAGAATCCTGGAAAGTATAGGTTAATCGTTTAAGTTATGGTTTTACTTTTATTATTGGTAGCGGAGTTCGATTGACATATCGTTCGTCCAGAGTTTCCTATCTATTTTACTTTATGCCCCTCTACTTTATGCTTGCATCGACTACTTTAATTCTGTACTTTACTTATTTACTTTTACAAGGATATGCAGGCATCATATTGCACCATAACATGTTCGCATCATTCATTGAAAAAGAAAGGAAGGGAAGAATGTTGGAGCCTATGGGTAGTGTCCGCATCACCTTCAGAAAAAGAAAAGAAAGTAAAACAAGGAAAGAAGGTTGAATGGGTATCCTACGGGATGTACTCGTTACTTCTCATGCATAAGGTTGAATGGGTATCCTACGGGATGTACCTATTATCTTCATTCATGCATAAAGGGCGAATGCGAAATCCTACGGGATGTCCTCATGCATTCATGCTTATGATCGATGAATTAGAGAATTGAGATGTTTTATTTTATACAAAATTTATTTACTTTTCTTATTTATGTCATAACAAGTTAATGGATGAGGATTGACTACGAGTGTTAGTAATATCATCCTTTGGAAAGTTTAGAATGAAATTACCTAGAGTTTGGAGAACTTTAGGATTGATTGTGTCAGATTGTTTGGACACAAATCGGAATACGAGTTTGAGGTCTATCTTTACTTTTTATTCTTATTATTCTCACTGGGCTTAAGTTGTTAGCTCATGATATTACAAAAATTTCAGGTAATGCCCTGACAAGGGGTCGTGGGAGAGGAGATGGTGTTGCGTGATCGAGGGATGTTGACCTCGAGATGGACTCAGTTGTTGTAAAGTCTATGTATTTATTTTTGGTTAACTTTAAAGACTTTGATGATTTGTATTTTGTATTTAGCTCATAAGAGCTTATTGTCGTTGTTTTATGATATTAAATCTTTGAACTCCTGAAATGGGACTTGATGTTCCTTATGTTTTATTAGATTTTGAAATTAGGATGCAAACAGGTTTTGGCTAACAAATTTTCAAACATAACCACGCCAATTTTTCTTAAAATAAAAAACTTCCGCTGTCAATTCTGATTTAAATTATTTAAAAGTGTCGGGTCATCACAAGCTAGGTCCATCGGGTCCCTGGACTAGCCCAAATAACGTTGTAGCAATACAAGTTATTTGTTTGACTTTTGAAGAAATGAATAATTGAGGTAAACACTACAAGCAAACTGGAAAATAATGACAAAAATTAACAACGTAATGAAGGCTGTATTACGTCATTAACAAGAAATAACGACAGAATCAACGACGATACGGCTGGACGTTATTTTTGACGTCGTTGGTGAAAATTAACAATGGATTTCCTCATTCGTAACGAGGCAAAACTGTTCCATTGTTAGCATATGTTGACCACGATTTTAACGACTTATTGCGTCGTTAAAAAAGTCAATGTGTATTTTGACTTTAACAACGCACTACATCGTTCGCTATATTAATTACAACGACAAGATACATAGTTATTTAATTTGTGAGTAACGATGAAATCTTTCGTCCTTAATCATTGTCCAATTTTGCAATGTTACGATTCATTTCGTCACTTTCTATATCAGCGATGCATTTCGTTGCTCAAAATGACTATATTTTAAAAAAAACAATTTAATTAAGTTATTAATAATTAAAAAATGTAAATTAAATAAATAACAAAATGAATAATATATAAATATAATAAAAAAGTATCAAAGTGTATATAAAACAGCAATACAAAAAAAATCCCAAAAATATACAAAATCTACTCCAGATCAGGCGGAGGCTCGTGTCGTGGTACATCAATACCGGAAGTCGCTGAACCCTTTGATCCTCGACCTCTCGAACTCCCGACGTTCCTGCTCAGACTCAAGACAAGCTCGCTCAGATGTATCGAGACGATAAAGAACGTCGACATGTCCACCGTCAGACGCTCGTTGCTCTCCTGGAGCTGAACAGTCTGTGCCCTAAGAGACAGGTTGCTCTTGCGGAGCTCGGAGCTCCTGAGTTTCTCTAGTAGTACGAGCCGTCTAAGATGAGCGAGGCTAATAGGCGTAAAGGATAGGCCCGAGGTTATCGAGCCCAGGAACAGTGTCGTCTAGACGTCGGCCTCCAGCTGCCTCGAGATAGGCCGCATCGATATCCTCCGTATTGGGAAGGGTGTCCTCCCTCGTTTATCGTGCAGTGAGGAGTTCTTCGTAACGACGCTGAAGAAAGATTAAGAAAGAGTTTCGTTAGATATGAAATTATAGATTAATTGTATTTAATTATTAATGAAACACTTACCGCTCTCTCTCTAGATTTGTCGTCGACGAAGGTCTCCTTATCTCCACCTTTGGTGTGGAGAATGAGGAACATCTTGGCAACATGCACGGGACGTCCAAGCTCTTTTTCCTGCAAAAGTTAAGAATTAGTAAATATTCAATTGAAATCAATTAATTTAAAGTTTAAAATAAGAAAAACACTTACAAGCCTTTTTTGGTGCTCGTAGGCTGAGAGCGATCCTCCTGTGTGCTTCGATGGGTTTGCGTTCCGGTTGGCACTGTTGATTGCTGAAATCCACTGGGCATCTGGAGTTTGCGAACGGCTCAAGATCTCTGCCAAGTCCTCCGTAGATATATGGGCTGGCTTTTTATCGGCAGGGGCATGGCGAATATTGTAGCCAGTGTCCCTATACTGAATGTCGGCCTGATGATGCTAGGGAGAGTAGATGACCTCGTTGGTCAGCTCGGCTGGAATATCGAAGTACTGCTGAAAAAGAACAAATTATAAAATGTTATATAACAATTAAATAAATAAAAGACATATTAATTGAAAAGGATAAAGTTATTTACCTTCCAAGCTTCGAATAAGCGCGTCTTATTCGTCGCGGGGACAAATAGCCAGCGACGGTGTCCCCGTACTGGAAGCATCTTCAGCACATCCGTGCACCTGGCTGAATGAAAAGTTAAGTTAGATAAAAATTTATAATTAAAGAAAACAATATATTATTTAACAAATTACTTGCCAGCCTCTAACGTCAGGCGAGGTCGCCTGCTAATGGAAAGCTCCTCAGGCTCAGTCGCCTGATCCTCCTCTTGCTTATCAAGAGAATCCGTGAGGTGGATACCCTCAATATAAGGTTGACTCCCAGAACTACTAGCCGCCGGTATGTCAGATGGTGCTGGAGGATGTCTATGAGGAGGCATGACCTAAGATATACAACTAATTAGAGAATGAATGGTTATTTAATTAATCAAATTACTATTTATTTAATTAATCAAAATACATACTAATTATTTAATTAATCAAATTACTATTTATTTAATTAATCAAATTACATACTAATTATTTAATTAATGAAATTACATACTAATTATTTAATTAATGAAATTACATACTAATTATTTAATTAATGAAATTACATACTAATTATTTAATTAATGAAATTACATACTAATTATTTAATTAATCAAATTACATACTAATTATTTAAGTAAATCAAATTACATACTAATTATTTAAGTAATCAAATTACATACTAATTATTTAATTAATCAAATTACATACTAATTATTTAATTAATCAAATTACTATTTATTTAATTAATCAAATTACATACTAATTACATACAATTTAATTGAAATTAACAAATTAAAAATTACATAACTTAATTAATATTACCTAATTAGTAAATTTGAAACAATTTCACAAATTTAACTAATTTCATAAAAATTACACAAAGCTTAAAACAAATAAACATAAAAAATAGAAGTTTACGAAACTTACTCGGAATCATTCCAAGGTAGGAGGGATTGAAATAGGGGAAAGGAGTTTAGAGGAATGGGAAGAAATGTGAAGAAATGTAGTAGAGATAAAAGAAGAAAATGGAAGAAGAAATGAAAGAAATGGCAGCCTCGGGTGGGTTTTATTCGTGAATTAATGATGGAATCCATCGTTAATCACTTAATAATCCGCCGCGCGTGTTTTTTTAACGATGGAATCCATCGTTCATGTCATGAACATCGTCTTCTGTGTTCATATGGAGATGAACCACACGACGCATTGCATCACTGATTTCATAGTCACGATGTAATCCGTCGTTAAAAGTCAACTTCAAATTCAGACAATTTGACTATCGGGCGATGGAATGCCTCAGTTCATACCGCCTAAATTTTCACGAAATGTTTGAGATTCACGCGTAATTAATTGCTTTTCACGATGGATTCCATCGTTGACGAATATGAAAAGTTATCAAAAAACTATCCATTATATGACCTTAACGATGCATTATATTATTAATATCCATAATAATACTTAGAAAATTTTCCCCACTTTTATTGTTGATCTTAACGATGCATTTCATCGTTAATACCCATAATAATACTTAAAAAAAGTTCCCCACTTTTTTTTTATCTTAACGATGCATTTCATCGTTAATACCCATAATAATACTTAGAAAATTTTCCCCACTTTTCTTTTTGATCTTAACGATGCATTTCATTGTTAATACCCATAATAATACTTAGAAAATTTTCCCCACTTTTCTTTTTGATCTTAACGATGCATTTCATCGTTAATATCCATAATAATACTTAAAAAACTTTCCCCACTTTTCTTTTTGATTTTAACGATGCATTTCATCATTAATATCCATAATAATACTTAGAAAAGTTTCCCCACTTTTCTTTTTGATCTTAACGATGCTATACGTCGTTAGTAACGATCGTTTATGTTTTTAGTAACAATCCTTTAAGTCGTTACATTTTTTTAACATTCAATTATTTTCACTCTTTACAAATAAACACTTCAATCATCATCCTCTGAATCATTCATCCTTCTTGAATCAATGATATTTTCTTCAGTATCTTCTTCGTTTGTTTCATCTAGAGAAGTATCTTTGTTGTTTCCTGGTGGTACATACATATTCATTTCATTAACAAGTCTCTCGGTTGCATCATTCGAAGGACGTGCAGTGTCAGAATTAATACCTTCATCGATTTCCCGATTTTCCACTTCGATCTCCTGGAATGCAACGTAATGCTCACTATCTTTAGCAGGGAGACTGTCATCTATTATCACCGATCTTAATTTACAGACAACTAACCAATCAAATAGATCTCGACAATGACCGAGATAATCTAAATAATATACCTGAATTGCTTGTTTTGCCAAAACAAAACAATAGGTCTGCATGTGTTTTGACCGATTCACCTCAACAATTTTAAGATTTGTATGATTGCGAATTCCACCTCGTCGCATTGTTTCAAACCACGTGCAGTTAAAAACGATTGTATGTTTAAGACTCGCAACCTGCAAATTGAAGCTCAATAATCTCATCAATGATTCCGTAGAAATCTTTTGCATTGTTCCCGAACACTTGACCCTTTATACATACGCCACTGTTGCTTGTTGCTCTCAGTTCACTGAATGAGCTTTGGTTTGAAATCTGTAACCTTGAACGAGATAACCGGTGTAAGATCTTGCAATTCTTGATGGACCTCCAAGTAGTGCCTCATACGGTAGATGAACAGGAAGATGCTCCATCGAATCAAAAAATCCCGGTGGAAATATTCGCTCCAGTTTGCATAATATAATTGGAATCTCTCGATTTAATGATTCAATTGTCTCTCTTGTTAAATCTGCACATGTCAAATCTTTAAAGAAAACACCTAACTGCGCCAATGGTTCCCAATGTTTTTGTTCGAGGAACGGTCTGAATGCAACAAGCATCAATCATTGCATGAAAACGTTACAATCATGACTTTTCATTCCCAAAACAGTATGACTCTACACGTCAATGCATCTCGAGAGATTAGAAACGTAACCATCAGGGAACTTAATCGATCTCATCAATTCAAACAGTAATTTCTTCTCTTCTGTATTTAACATGTATTTGGCCTTCCCGTAGTGTCCATCTGCATCCGGCTCTAACTCAGGTCGGCGACATATTTCTTAGATGTCATATTGTGCCTTCAGGTTGTCTTTTGTCTTATTCGGCATGTTTAAAACTATATTGAAGACATTGTCGAACACATTCTTTTCGATGTGCATGACATCCAAGTTGTGTCTGATTAGTAAGTCACCCCAATACGGTAAATCCCAAAATATACTTCTTTTCTTCCATCCACTGTTTTTACCAGCAGCCCTGTTTGCAACTTCAGCACCTATCTGGGTAATTTTTTTCATACCCATACAATCCAACCCGTGTAATATTTCAATTCCACTAAAAATTCAGAGTGGACCTTGGTTGCGTGCATTAAGACCCTTATACCAATCTGACTTATTTGAACGAAACGAATGGTCGCTCGGTAAAAATCTTCTGTGACAAGCAAACCAACACGTTTTCTGTTCATGTCTCAATGAGAATGCTCTAGTGTCAATCATGCAATGAAGACAAGTTAACTTTTCGGATGTGCTCCAACTTACGGTAAGTTTAAATTAATTATACACTATTAATTAAGCATAAATTACTTAAATATAAAAAAAATTAATTAATAAACTATCGTAATTACCATATAACATCGAATACGCCGGAAAGTCACTGATCGTCTAAATTACTGCGGCTCTCATACAAAAATTTTGTTTTCTCGATACGTCATAAGTCAATGCTACGTTATTCCATAAATTATTCAGCTCATCAATAAGAGGTTGGAGGTACATATCTAACCTTTGCTTTGGACTCTTCAGACCCGGTACAAAAACCGTTAAGAATATAACAGGATCTTTCATACACATCGATGGAGGAAGATTATACGGTGTCAACATAACAGGCCATACAAAATATTATGCACCAGAAGCACCGAATGGGTTAAAACCGTCAGTACATAACCCCAATCTCACATTTCTAACCTCTCTTGCAAATTATGGATGACAACGATCCAAATGTTTCCACGCATCAGAATCAAATGGATGTTTCATATGACCATCCTCTTGTAAATGCTCATAATGCCATCTCATATGAGAAGCCGTGACTTCCGATGCATACAATCGTTGAAGACGAGGAGTGATCGGTAAATAAAACATACGTGAATGTGGAATGAGAGTGCATTTACCTTGTTTATATCTCGTGTGGAAACAGAATTTACAATTATGAAGACTCGAATCTCCATCACCCCAGAATATCATGCATCCGTTCGGGCCACAATCAATTCTCTTAACAGGAAACCCAAGACTCTCCACTAATTTTTTCGTGTCGTATAAACTTTCTGGCTGCGTGTTTTTAGTAGGGCTGCAACGATGAAACCATTGTGCAATAGAATTAAAACCCCTCTCCGGGATATGATATGACATATTTATATTCAGAAGCTCTGTAGCTGCAACTAGTTGACTGACATCACAACATGGATACAATGGCATACTTGCTGATTCAAGCATATGATACATTTATTGTGCTTCTAGATTCATTTCTTCCTCCCCCGCTAGAATAGTTTGATTATCGTCTTGAGTATGATTAAACGTACCTTCGTATATCATATGTTGCATTTGTCCATACTCTTGGTGTCTTTCTTCACAATTTTCTTGCACATTCGATAATGCATTCGAGCTACTTCCTTGGTTAAACAAGGCTCGCTCCAACACCGCATTATATTGATCGTCAGATTCCCCTTGAGAAACCCATCTGTAATAATTCTCCATAAATCCACGACTATACAGGTGTTTTTTCACATCAAATGAAGAAAATAACTTCTTATTTTTACACTTTCTGCACGGATATCATATCATTTTGCAATTCTGATCATAATCAACAGTACTTTCACAAAACTCCACGAATTCTTCCACCCCTGCAATGAACTGATCGTTCAAATAGTCTTCTAATAGACAAACATACATCCATTCACGCATTTTTTTTGGATATTATAACAAACAAAATCGGAATTTTTTTACAAACAGGGTGTTTTTTATTATAAATAAATATGATAGCCAAAGACCTCAATTTATATACTGATGACAGCGACAAAATGCGTCATTCATTTGGCTGGACCATTTCCCGCCATATTTTTAGCGATGGTTTCCGTCGTCCCGTTTCGTGGGAAAATTCGCACCATTTTTAACGATGGATTACATCGTCTACTTTTTGGCGGGAATTAATGATGCCAATACTATCGACGAAATGGCTCGCCCAAGGCATGTTGCTTCCTCCCGCCAAAAATCTTAGGCCAGTTAGATGACGCAATCCATCGTTGAAAGTCAACTCTTTCAATGAGCGATGGTTTACGTCGTAATTTAACGAGGCACAACATTCCGTCATTAGAGCTGCGTCTCTAAATTGCCATTTTCTTGTAGTGAAAGTAGTTTACTTAATGTAACGAGCTGATTCCGTTAAATTCTTTAATTTCAAAGGCACTGCGGAAAACTTGGTTTTTTTAAAAAAATTCATGGGTACGATTAAAATTTGGACTATCCAAAACCTGTTTTACATTTTTCACAACCAGAAAGAGCATACAAACGTGGAAATGCGCATTTATAATTATAAATAAATTTCTAAAATAAACATAAAATCTTAAAGACAATCACAAGTTTTTAAAATGCACCCACGAGCTCAAAATACAAAGTAAGTGATGATGGAAATATACACAACGAGCATTTCTAGAATGCTCCACAAAATCCATATGCAAGTCCAATCCATCGTCCTCTAGTCGAGCAACACCATCTCTTCTACCATGCCCTTTTCGACGAGAAGTACATGAAAAGTTGTAAGTGTAGCAACATTAGCATAAATATGATAATGAGATTAAAATGGAAGCAAGTAATTCTATTGTAACGTCCCGTTATTTTGTGATAAATTTTTTTTTATTTATTTTATTTTAATTTAAGTAATTAAAGTTTATTTATTTATCGGTAAATTAGAATTTAGTAGTTTATTTCGGTTTAAGTTCTTTTAATTACCTTTTTAGTTTAATTTCGTTTTAATGGTATTAATAATTATTAACGGGACAATTAATAATTATTAATCACCATTGGGATAGTTTAAGAAGTTCGGGTTTCGTTTTATAAGGCAAAAGTCATAAAAGGACGCAACCGTCATTTCCAATTTCTTAAAAAATATCCAAACACTATTCATCTCATATTAAATATCCTCTTTGACTTCCATTGACCAAGAAAAACACTTCATCTTCTTCCTTTCTCTCTTCCAAGGCCGTGAGTCCCCTCTCCCCATTTCCCAAATTTGATTTTCGTCGACTTGATTCCGGGTCCATTGGAAAGGTATCGATCCTACGATTCATTTCCAACCAACCATCGTACTTGCCACTCATGTTATACGGAGTTCTCATTAAGTAAAGTTTCAAACCCTAAGCTCCAAATAGTGTTTTAATGGAGTTTTTTTTGTTTTCCTTCGATTTCGTGTCGTGAAACTCGGTGTTTGTAAATACGGGAGTTGTTTTTAGTGATTTTGACAACTTTCCCTTAACCCCAAAACTGAGTTTCAGTCAAAACCCTTCCCGTTTGAAATTTACCCTTTTGGGTTTAATTATGGGTTATAAATTAGTGAAATAATGTTTATTTAAATTCAATTCGGGAAAGGGCTTAATGTTCAAAAACTCTAATTATCGATACCAATTGGAATCGGGAATATCGAATTTGCTTAAAACCAACTCGAAACACTTTTAAATTGCCTAAAAGCTGGAAAACCAAACCCGAGGCCCAATTTCCTTGTGAAGGGCGAGAGCCTCTTTATGGGGGTTTGTTGGATTTTCGTCGTTTTATATGTTTGGTTGTTGTTTGATCGATAGTTGGTAAATTATTGATTGTGTGATAAATTTCAACTGTAGGTGTTTTTGAACCACTCGCTTGATCGCTCCTTCAGACTTAGGAGCAAAGTCATCTTTTATTTAAGGTGAGAATAGTTAGGATTTAAAGTAATTATAGAAAGTGAATAAGTGTGATCGTTTGTAGAATTGGAAACTAAGACTAGAATTGGAATCTAAGATTAGAGGGAAGTGAGTTAGTGCCCTTAGGATTAGAAGTGAATCCTTTAAGTAAGAACTTAGGAATTCTCGAAGAAACTATCGAATCTTAGAAGATTCTAGGTTAGATTCGTTTCAAAGCTTAGGTTGGATCATTGGAAGTTAAAAGATCCAAACTTGTATTTAGAACGGTTAATAGAACCTCGGATTATATTGGAAGTTTAGAATCCTGGAAGGTATAGGTTAATCGTTTAAGTTATGATTTTACTTTTATTATTATGAGCGGAGTTCGATTGACATATCGTTCATCCGGAGTTTCTTATTTATTTACTTTATGCCCCTTTACTTTATTATTCACACTTTACTTTATCTACTTTTTGCAAGCATCACCATAACATCTCGCATCATTGAAAAGAGAAAAAGAAAAGAAAGTGAGAAAGAAAGAAAGAAAGGGAAGAATGTTGGAGCCTACGGGTAGTGTCCGCATCACCTTCAGGAAAAGAAAAGAAAGTAAAACTAAGAAAGAAGGTTGAATGGTATCCTACGGGATGTACCTGTTACTTCTTCACGCATAGGGTTGAACGGGATGTACCTATTACCTCATTCATGCATAAGGGTATATGCAAACCCTACATTGCATATGATATATAGAATATAGAGTTGAGATGTTATATTTTATGCAAAGTCATTACTTTTCTTATTTTATGTCATAACAAGTTAATGGATGAAGATTGACTACGAGTGTTAGTAATATCATCCTTTGGAAGTGTAGAAAGAAATTACCTAGAGTTTGGAGGACTTTAGGAGTGAATTGTGTCGAATTAATTGGACACAAATCAAAATGCGAGTTTGAGGTCTATCTTTACTTTTTATGCTTATTATTCTCATTGGGCTTAAGTTGTTAGCTTATGATATTACAAAAATTTCAGGTAATGCCCTGGCCAAAGGTCGAGGGAGAGGAGATGGTGTTGCGTGATCGAGGGATGTTGACCTTGAGATGGACTCGGTTATTGTAAAGTTTATGTATTTACTTTTGTGAACTTTAAAGACTTTGATGATTTTGTATTTAGCTCATAAGAGCTTATGGATGATGTTTTATGATATTACATCTTTGAACTCCTGATTTGGAACTTAATGTTCCATGTGATTTTATTAGATTTGAAAATTAGGATGTAAACAGGTTTTGGCTAGCCAACTTTCAAACATAACAACGCCAATTTTTCTTAAAATAAAAGACTTCCGCTGTTTTCTCTGATTTAATTTATTTTAAAAGTGACGGTTGTCACAGTTGGTATCAGAGCCGACGGGTTCTGTAGACTACATGCGATGCATGTTTGTATTTCATGTTTTGTTTTAAGTCCATTCTCTAAGTCATCATCTGAGATCAGCAGCACCAGGTATTCCTAGACCTTTATCTTTAAACTCGAATTTTATTTCAATTTGTTAAAGGAGTGGTGAATCCTCTTTTACTAGTAACTTAGCAAGTTATATTGACTATAATGCAGTATGCCTCCTAGAAGGGGTGCTAGACGAGCTGGTGTGAGGGCGACTGCTCCTGGAAGGGGTAGAGGCCGAGCTCGTAACCCTACACCTCCACCATCACCTTCACCACCACCTCCACCTGTGATTCCTGTTATACCGCCACCTGTTCAGGGGCGAGGAGTTTACATCACTGAGGATGTTTATCTTGAGTTATTATGGGATGCTGGTAAACCCGTTCTGCCTATTATACCTCCACCGAGAGCAGCAGATATAATAGTTGATCAGGTAGGGGTTAATGATGCTGCTAAGACTCTGAGGGAGTATAAACGATATGCACTTGCTGAGTTTGATGGTAGGTCTTTGGATGCATCTGTTGCAGAGTTATGGATTCATTGGGTTGAGAGAGTCTTTGAGTTTATTGAGTGCCCGGACCGGCTGAAGGTCCACTGTGGTACGTATTCTCTTGTTGATGATGCCTTGTATTGGTGGAGAGGCCTTTATAGATCACTTTCTCTTACTATGGAGGTTACTTGGGAGGTATTTCGAGAGAGGTTTTATGAGAAATATTACTCAGCTGATTTACGAGATCGATTAGAGGTGGAGTTTCTGACCCTGAAACAGGGTGATAGATCAGTGACAGAGTATGAGCGAGAGTCTGATCGATTGTCTAGGTTTGCTCCTAGACAGATTGCTGACCCTTAGAGTAAGAGGAAGAGGTTTATGGTGGGATTGAGAGCCGAGATTAGGGGTCATTTACGCACTTTGCGTCCGACCACTTATGAGGAGGCTTTAGAGTTTGCAATTTCTTTGGATTTGGCATCTGAGGAGAAGAAGGGCAAACTAGCTGCTACAGGACAGACTTCCTTTCAGAAGAGGAAGGCAGAGGACGACCATACTGTTCGAGTACCACTGCCTCAGCAGAGACAGCAGCAGCAGCATGCTCGGGGCGGAGCACAGTTTAGACATTCGAGGACACAAGGACAGACTCCCCATCATTGTCATAACTGTTTAGGTTATCATGCTGGGATATGTACCGTACCACTTAGATGTTATACTTGTGGTCAGGAGGGTCATGGATTTAGGCAGTGTAGGACTCAAGGCACAACCACCACAGTATAGTTACCCGGGTCAGGGTGTTCAGCAGAGACCATATCAGGCACCACCTGCTTTTTATGCTCCTCCGGTTAGGGGTAAAGGTCAGGACCGAGGCAGAGGTCAGTACAGGGGTAGAGGTCAGGGTGGACAGGTACAACAGTTTAGACTTTCACCTGTTGTTCCACCACCACAGATATTACCTCCACTTCCCTTATTATTTCATCCACTGCCACGACCAGTTCATCCTCCACCTGTTCAGCATCAGGCTAGTGTATTTGCCACCAGAGAGGAGGCCGAGGCTGCAGGTACTGTAGTGACTGGTACTTTGACAGTTTTGGGCCATTCGGCTTTTGTTTTATTTGATTCTGGGGCTAGCCACTCTTTTATTTCTTCTGAGTTTGTTTAGTTGTCTACACTTGAGTCTGTACCGTTAGGTTTTGAGATGCGTGTTTCTACCCCGGTGGGGAAGTTTGTTATTGCTCATAGTATGATTAGCACAGATGATTTGTGTTTTATGGGTTGTTTCTTGCATGCTACTTTGATTATCATGCCTATGTCTGATTTCGATGTGATTTTGGGTATGGATTGGCTATCAGCTAATCGTGCCACCATTGATTGTACTGAGAGAGTTATTGATTTTATAGGTCCATGTGGGACCAGTTTACGTTTTCGTGGGACTAGTAGTCGAGCAGCACCCACTTTGATATCTATGTTAGAAGCTAGTATGCTTCTAAATGATCGAGCCTTGGGCTATATAGCTAGTGTTGTTGACACTTCTGTACCAGAGGCTAGCTTGAGTTCTGTGCCAGTAGTGAGGGATTTCGTTGATGTCTTCCCTGATAAGTTACCCGGTTTGCCACCGGTGAGACAGTTTGATTTTCAGATTGAGGTTGCTCCTGGGACAGCTCCATTGTCCAAATCACCTTATCGTATGGCACCAGCTGAGTTGAAAGAACTCCAGAGCCAGTTACAGGGACTTTTAGACTTGGGGTTTATACGCCTGAGTGTTTCACCGTGGGGAGCTCCGGTGTTGTTTGTGAAGAAGAAGGATGGTTCTATGCGTTTATGCATCGATTATAGAGAGTTGAACCGTGTTACGGTGAAGAACAAGTATCCTTTGCCAAGGATAGAAGACTTGTTTGATCAGTTGATGGGAGCCACTATCTTTTCGAAGATATATTTGAGATCTGGCTATCATCAGTTGAGGATTCGGGATGAGGATATTCCCAAGACTACATTCAGGATGCGTTATGGACATTATGAGTTCGTAGTTATGTCCTTTGGCTTGACCAATGCGCCTGCAGCTTTTATGGACCTTATTCACACGGTGTTCAGGAGGTTCATTGACTCTTTTGTGATTGTTTTTATTGATGATATCTTGGTTTATTCCAAGACAGAGGAGTTGCATGCTATGCACTTACGGGAAGTATTGACAGTACTACGAGATCAGAGATTGTATGCAAGTGTGAGTTTTGGCTGAGGGAAGTGGCATTTTTAGGCCATGTGGTATCGAGTAGAGGAGTATTTGTTGATCCCTCTAAGATTGAGGCAGTTACTAACTGGCCTAGACCGACTAGTGTGGCTGATATTCGCATATTTCTGGGACTTGCAGGCTATTATAGACGGTTTGTGCAAGATTTCTCCAAAATTGCTTCAGCTTTGACACGTTTGACTCAGAAAGGAGTTGAGTTTGTATGGTTTGAGGATTGTGAGAGGAGCTTTGAGGAGCTCAAGAGGAGGCTTGTGACAGCACCTGTTTTAGTGACGCCTGATAGATCTGATGGTCTGACTGTGTACACAGATGCTTCCCACAGAGGTTTGGGATGTGTATTGATGCAGCACGGGAAAGTTATAGCTTATGCTTCTCGTCAGTTGAAAGAGCATGAGAAGAAGTATCTGACTCACGATTTAGAGTTAGCAGCTATTGTTCATGCATTGAAGATATGGAGACATTATTTGTACGGTGAGAAGATTCTGATTTTTACTGACCATAAGAGTCTCAAATATTTCTTAACTCAGAAGGAATTGAATATGAGACAGCGGAGATGGTTAGAGCTCGTTAAGGATTATGACTGTGACATTTAGTATCATCCTGGGAAAGCCAATGTAGTGGTTGACGCGCTCAATAGGAAGACTTCTCATTCATCAGCTTTATCGTCCATACCTTTGAGGTTAAGGTGGGATATGGAACGAGCTGAGATAGCATTTCTGATTGCCGAGGTCACTGTGAGTCTGGCTAGTTTGACTGTGGGACCTACTTTGAGGCAGAGGATGATTGATGCGTAGAGAGGAGAGACTCATTTGCAGGCCGGGTTTAGAGAGGCTGAGTCAGATATTCCTAGCCATTTTACCTTCTCTACAGACAGTGCTCTGATGTATCGTAAGAGGCTATGTGTGCCTTTAGGATCGACTTTTAGAAGGGAACTGTTGGAGGAGGCCCACAGTTCTATCTTCTCTATTCATCCAGGAAGTACGAAGATGTACAGGGACCTGAGAGAGCATTATTGGTGGCCTGGGATGAAGCTTGAGATTGCGGACTTTGTTAGTAGATGCTTGACTTGTCAGCAAGTCAAGGCTTTGAGGAAGAGTCCATCGGGTTTTCTTAACCCTCTGAGTGTGCCAGAATGGAAATGGGAGGAGATTTCCATGGACTTTATTAGTGGTTTGCCGAGGACATCAAAGGGTTACGATACCATTTGGGTGATTGCAGACCGCTTGACGAAGACTGCACACTTTATACCTAGGAGGATCACCTACCCAGTTGAGACTTGGGCACAATTGTATTTACGAGAGATTGTCAGATTACATGGTGTGCCTGTGAGGATCGTATCAGATCGGGACACTCGTTTTGTCTCGAATTTTTGGCAGAGCTTGCATTCAGCCATGGGTACTAGTTTGGATTTTAGCACAGCTTTTCACCCCTAGACAGATGGTTAGACCGAGAGAGTTAACCAAATTCTGGAGGATATGTTGAGGGCTTGTGTTCTTGATTTTGGAGGTAGTTGGGATTCTCAATTGTACTTGGTAGAGTTTGCTTATAATAACAGCTACCAGGCTACTATTGAGATGACACCATTTGAGGCACTTTATGGTAGAAAGTGTCGATCTCCAGCTCACTGGGATGAGGTTGGGGAGAGAAGACTTTTGGGACCCGAGTTATTACAGTTGACTAGTCAGTCGATTGACTTGATTAGAGAGAGGATGAGGGTTGCCCAAAGTAGACAGAAGAGTTATGCAGACAAACGACGTAGTCCACTTGAGTTTTCAGTGGGGGACCACGTGTTTTTGAAGGTAGCACCTATGAAAGGTGTTATGAGATTCAAGAAGAAGGGTAAGCTGAGCCCTAGGTTCATTGGCCCTTTCGAGGTAGTTGATCGAGTAGGAGCAGTAGCTTACAGGTTGGCTTTACCACCTTCTTTATCGGCAGTTCATAATGTATTCCATATATCTATGCTTCGGAAGTACATGGCGGATCCTTCTCATGTGATCGATCATGAGCCGATCGTTTTGGATGCTAGTATGTCTTATGAGGAGACACCAGTTGAGATTCAAGCATTCGAGCAAAAGGTGTTGAGAAACAAGACTATTCGCTTGGTTAAGGTCCTTTGGAGGAACCAAGTGTCTGAAGAAGCTATGTGGGAGTGTGAGGATGATATGCGGGCAAAGTATCCTCACCTTTTCACTTAGTAAGTTTACTTTTTGGGGACGAAAAGCCCTTTTTAGGAGGGTTGACTGTACCGTCCTGTTATTATGTGATAAAAAAAAATTTTTATTTATTTTATTTTAATTTAAGTAATTAAAGTTTATTTATTTATCGGTAATTAGAATTTAGTAGTTTATTTCGGTTTAAGTTCTTTTAATTACCTTTTTAGTTTAATTTCGTTTTAATGGTATTAATAATTATTAACGGGCCAATTAATAATTATTAATCACCATTGGGATAGTTTAAGAAGTTCGGGTTTCGTTTTATAAGGCAAAAGTCATAAAAGGACGCAACCGTCATTTCCAATTTCTTAAAAAAACTATCCAAACACTATTCATCTCATATTAAATATCCTCTTTGACTTCCATTGACCAAGAAAAACACTTCATCTTCTTCCTTTCTCTCTTCCAAGGCTGTGAGTCCCCTCTCCCCATTTCCTAAATTTGATTTTCGTTCGTTTCTTGCCCGATCGACTTGATTCTGGGTCCATTGGAAAGGTATCGGTCCTACGATTCATTTCCAACCAACCATCGTACTTGCCACTCATGTTACACGGAGTTCTCGGTAAGTAAAGTTTCAAACTCTAAGCTCCAAATAGTGTTTTAATGGAGTTTTCTTTGTTTTCCTTCAATTTCGTGTCGTGAAACTCGATGTTTGTAAATACGAGAGTTGTTTTTAGTGATTTTGACAACTTTCCCTTAACCCTAAAACCGAGTTTCAATCGAAACCCTTCCCGTTTGAAATTTACCCTTTTGGGTTTAATTATGGGTTATAAATTAGTGAAATAATGTTTATTTAAATTCAATTCGGGAAAGGGCTTAATGTTCAAAAACCCTAATTATCGATACCCATTGAAATCGGGAATATCGAATTTGCTTAAAACCAACTCGAAACACTTTTAAATTGCCTAAAAGATGGAAAACCAAACCCGAGGCCCAATTTCCTTTTGAAGGCCGAGAGCCACTTTATGGGGGTTTGATGGATTTTCGTCGTTTTGTATGTTAGGTTGTTGTTTGATCGATAGTTGGTAAATTATTGATTGTGTGATAAAATTCAATTGTAGGTGTTTTTGAACCACTCGCTTGGTCGCTCCTTCGGACTTAGGAGCAAAGTCATCTTTTATTTAAGGTGAGAATAGTTAGGATTTAAAGTAATTATAGAAAGCGAATAAGTGTGATGGTTTGTAGAATTGGAAACTAAGACTAGAATTCGAATCTAAGATTAGAGGGAAGTGAGTTAGTGCCCTTAGGATTAGAAGTGAACCCTTTAAGTAAGAACTTAGGAGTTCTCGAGGAAACTATCGAATCTTAGAAGATTCTAAGTTAGATTCGTTTCAAAGTTTAGGTTGGATCATTGGAAGTTAAAAGATCCAAACTTGTATTTAGAACGGTTAATAGAACCTCGGATTATATTGGAAGTTTAGAATCCTGGAAGGTATAGGTTAATCGTTTAAGTTATGATTTTACTTTTATTATTGTTAGCGGAGTTCGATTGACATATCGTTCGTCCGGAGTTTCTTATTTATTTACTTTATGCCCCTTTACTTTATGTTTGTTTCGGTTACTTTATTATTCGCACTTTACTTTATCTACTTTTTGCAAGTATATGCAAGCATCACCATAACATCTCGCATCATTGAAAAGAGAAAAAGAAAAGAAAGTGAGAAAGAAAGGAAGGGAAGAATGTTGGAGCCTACGGGTAGTGTCCGCATCACCGTCAGGACAAGAAAAGAAAGTAAAACTAAGAAAAAAGGTTGAATGGGTATCCTATGGGATGTACCTGTTACTTCTTCACGCATAGGGTTGAACGGGATGTACCTATTACCTCATTCATATATAAGGGTATCTGCAAACCCTACATTGCATATGATCGATAGAATATAGAATCGAGATGTTATATTTTATGCAAAGTCATTACTTTTCTTATTTTATGTCATAACAAGTTAATGGATGAAGATTGACTACGAGTGTTAGTAATATCATCCTTTGGAAGTGTAGAAAGAAATTACCTAGAGTTTGGAGGACTTTAGGAGTGAATTGTGTCGAATTAATTGGACACAAATCGAAATGTGAGTTTGAGGTCTATCTTTACTTTTTATGCTTATTATTCTCACTGGGATTAAGTTGCTAGCTCATGATATTACAAAAATTTCAGGCAATGCCCTTGCCAGAGGTCGAGGGAGAGGAGATGGTGTTGCGTGATCGAGGGATGTTGACCTCGAGATGGACTCAGTTATTGTAAAGTTTATGTATTTACTTTTGTGAACTTTAAAGACTTTGATGATTTTGTATTGTATTTAGCTCATAAGAGCTTATGGATGATGTTTTATGATATTACATCTTTGAACTCCTGATTTGGCACTTAATGTTGCATGTGATTTTATTAGATTTGAAAATTAGGATGTAAACAGGTTTTGGCTAGCCAACTTTCAAACATAACCACGCCAATTTTTCTTAAAATAAAAGACTTCCGCTGTTTTCTCTGATTTAATTTATTTTAAAAGTGACGGGTCGTCACATCTATGAACTGAATTCCATACCAGAAATTGTGTCCAAAGGCCTACAACACCAATTAACTTCCCGGTTCCAACTCACATCCAACCATATAAAGTGTTATAATTGAATCAAAACAGTTGTACAAAGGATAAACATGTTTTTACATAACAACTAACAAACAAGTTGAGATGCTCATGTCATGAACCCGATTTATCATAGTCCCACAATCCACGATATAGTGACGCCCATAGCTTATTTCATCCATGGACTACACATATCCATTAGTATCTCGATATAGTGACACTCATAGCCTCTTTCATCCATGGACTACACATATCCATCAGTATCTTGATAGAGTGACGCCCATAGCCTATTTCATCCATGAACTACACATATCCATCAATAACTCAATAGTGACACCCATAGCCTCTTTCATCCATGGACTACACATATCCACAAGCATCCCGATATAGTGACGCCCATAGCCTCTTTCATCCATAGACTACACATATATCCATAAATCGGTTCATAACCATGTTGCATCACAACACAAACAACTAACAAACAATCTACCATACAATTTACACTCAATTATATGCTTATTTTTTGTACTCCTCAAAGTGTTGCCTCTTGCCAAATTCCCAAGTACATCAATCCTTATTAGAATTCCATACTCCATGGTATTACAACAATCAAACCATAACTCTTATTCTTTACACGAGGTAATAAGATCAAATAATCAATAACCAAGAATCATCACCGATGCCCAGTTCCACGAAGTCCATAGTTCCCAAAGTAAGCAAAATCAAGGTTAAACACCATAATATCACCAATGACGATAAAATACTTTAAATCACAAAGAATAACTTCCAAACTGTTACCAAGTTCAAGAAGATCGTAATTTAAAAAGTAAACAGTTATCAAGTTAAACACATCAATGCTACCAAAGACAATAGAATACATACATTACATAAACAACTTCCGAGAAAAACTTCTAAGCTACTTTGGTCCAAAACTACTTAAAGTACCTTCAATTTCCAAGTGTTACGTCCCGTTACTTTTAGAGGTAATTTTTTTTTTTATTTATTAAAGCTTTTAAAGTTTAGTTTTAATTCAGTAACTTTGATTTTAGTAGCTATTTTCGTCCGAATTTGTTTTTAATCGTTTTAGTACTTTAAATATGTTTTGGTGACATTAATAATTATTAATGGGCCAATTAATAATTATTAATCACCTTTAGATTTATTTACGAGCTTCGGGATTCATTTTTAAAGCAAAAACAAAAGAGGGACGTAGGCGTCACTACCCGATTTCTTAAATATCTAAAAATCACTATTCACCTTCTCTTAAATATCAACACTTAGTAAAAAAAATTGGAAATTCCTGCACCTTTCTCCTCCTTGCTGCCATGAAGACCAAACCCTCCTCCCTTTTTTTTTTTATTTTCTTTATTTCTCGGTGGATCGTATCGATTCTACATCCATCGGAAAGCCCTTGGCCCGTAGATCATTTCCAACCTACCGAACGTAATTTTCGCTCGTTTTCTCGAGGCTTAAAGGTATGTTAAAGTTTCTTAATTTTGATGTGAATAGTGTTTTAATGGAGGTTTTGAGTTGTAATCTTCGAATTCGTTCACTGGAGCTTTAAAATATCAATCGGGAAAGTCGTTATAGTCATTTTTAGGAACTTTCCCTAAACCCTAAAACCAAGTTTGAGCCGGAAACCCGTTCCTTGTGGTTTTCCTTCTTTTGGCTTGATTTAGGATGTTTAGTTTATTATGTTTTTGCTATTTTCTAATTGTTTCAAAAATGGTTTAATGCTCAAAACCCTAAATTGTGAATACCCATTGAGGTTACCAATCTCCAAAGTACCCGAAACCAAACCAAAATATCTTTAAAGTGCTTAAAATCCGTTAAACAAATTCCTTTTCTTCCTTTCCCTTGGGCCGTGGGCCTCTTGGCATAAGTTTCGGGTTGTTTTGTCTTTTATTTTAGTATCGTGACGATCGTTCTTCGATTCGGTTAAGTAATATACTTTAGGTGTATTTAATTATAGGTTTCGTGCATCGATCGTGATTTTTGGTCAACCGGTGTTTCGGAGTTGACTTCGTTTACAAGGTGAGTTTAAAATGAAAGTTAGTTGTTTTATGAATTAAGTTTCGTTATGTTATTGTTTATCGAAGTTAAGCGGGATTTAGCTTCTTAGAATTTAAGTTTGGTTAGAGACTTTAATTCGGAAGTTAGTGGAGGAATTATGAAACTATAATTAGTTCGATGAAAAGGAAACATCGGAGTGGTTTGAAAGTGTTACAAAGTGAATTGGAGATGATAGAGGAAAGTGGAATGAGAGTTACTTGAGTGGTTGAAAGTTAAAGTAACTCAAGAGATACACTTGAGTGTTAACTCGTGTAATCTAGATAGTTAGGCTTCGTAATAACTTAGTAGGATTCTTTGAGATTAACTAACTTTTAGGAAGCTTAACAGTTTGTAAAGTGGCTCATGATAGTATGTTGATTCGGATCCATACGTATCATGTTGCGAAATGGTGAAAGTCCCTGATACGAAATGGTGAAAGTCCTGATATCCGAAATGGTGAAAGTCCTGATACTGAAATGGTGAAAGTCCTGATATCCGAAATGGTGAAAGTCCTGATACATGAAATGGTGAAAGTCCTGATATCCGAAATGGTGAAAGTCCTGATACCTGAAATGGTGAAAGTCCTGATATCCGAAATGGTGAAAGTCCTGATACCTGAAATGGTGAAAGTCCTGATATCCGAAATGGTGAAAGTCCTGATATCCGATGATTGAGATATGGTACATGGTAGTACGTGGATTCGGATCCGTCCGTACCATGGTATTATGATCTATGATACGGCACATGATAGTATGTTGATTCGGTTCCATACGTATCATGGTGCGATGGTTGTGATATGGTACGTGGTATGTTGATTTCGATCCATACAATAGCACGATACGATGAAACTTGTTTGGTAATAAAGATAGTTAATGTTATTTTTACCGATTCTTTAGAAACGTGTAGTGAGACTTAGTTGTGAATGTTAATTTTACTTTAAGTCTTTATTTCTATCTCATGGTATTGAATGACGTGTATGGGTGGCATTCTACTATCGATTGATTGTATGAAAATTGGAAGTGTGGATGTGGGTAGTATTGAGCATTATAGGCCTTTGGACACGATTTCGGTTATGAGATTTTGTTCATAGGATTACTTGCTTTCGTTTTACTCTCACTAGCATGTTATGCTAATGGTGCTACACTTAAAATTTTTAGGTAAACCTCGAGCTAAGAAGCGTGGTAGAGGAGGTGGAGCCGCGTGACTGATCGAGAGGGTGTATGGACAATACTAAGAACTCATTTTGTTTAGCATTCATTGAAATGCTTGTAAATTATTCCATCTTTACATAACTTGTGTCTTTTTTAGCCCGAAAGGGTATTTGTGTAAAATATGTCTATGTTTTATGGTCTAAATGTCTTTTGGAATGCGAAATTCCTGATTTATCGCTTTTTCTGGAAATTTGGGTTGTAAACAGATTTTGGTTATTCGATTTTTAAACGAACCCATGCCGTTTTTCTTTAGAAATTGAGTCTTCCGCTGTGCATTTGAATTTAAAGAATTTAACGGAAAGCGGGTCGTTACACCAAGACTCTCCAAAATCCACCAGAACCTTACATAACTTCTAAAAATGTATTAAAGCTTACTCTTCAACCAAATCCAATAATTAATTCCAAATATACTTAAAATACAAACTATCTCGAAATCACTTCCAAGGTTCATAGTCACCATCCAACCATTAATATCTCTTAACAATAAACGAATCTTTTAACCTCGATCAAACAATATCGCAATGTAACTCGAAACATAAAATTACAACCCACCACTTTAAACTCACCTTAGCGAAGAAGACAACTTTCTAAGCGTCGGACGAAAGTCTCACGAGCGTTTTAAAAAACCTACAATAACACCGATCGAATACATTTTATAAACTATAATTAAAATGAGAAAAAGTGTGATTCTGGGATGACTAATGTTTTCAGGTGAATAGTGTTTTTCAAAATTCCGAGCTCAAAATCATTAAATTTCTTGATGGAAATACATGATTTCAACTTAAAAACTCATTTAGAAACAAAAACAAAGAAAAACATATGAAAAGTTTTGAAAACTCACTTTTTAGGACTTCCCTTAGATAACGAAAAAAGCCACAAGGTTAGGTGTAACGTCCCGTTATTTTGTGATAAAAAAATTATTTATTTTATTTTAATTTAAGCATTTAAAGTCTATTTTAGAATCGGTAATTTAGAAATTAGTAGTTTATTTCAGTTTAAATCTTTTTAAATTACCTTTTTAGTTTAATTTCGTTTTAATGGTATTAATAATTATTAATGGGCCAATTAATAATTATTAATCACCATTGGGATAGTTTAAGAACTTCGGGTTTCAATTTAGAAGTCAAAAGTCATTAAAAGGACGTAACCGACAATTCCAAAATTCCTAAAATATCAAGTTACTATTCACTTTCTCTTTAAATATACCAATTAATCAAAAGTTGACCAAAAATTGCTTCATCTTTTCTCTCAAAACCGTGAGCTCCTAGGGGGAAAAGGGGATTTTCGGGTTTCGTTCATTTCTCGACAGATTGACTCGATTTTGGTTGCATCGGAAAGCCATCAAGTCTGGGATTCATTTCCACCCAACCATCGTTCTTTCCACCCATGATCTACGGACTTCTTGGTAAGCTAAACTTCAAACCCTAAGCTCTAAATAGTGTTTTAATGGAGTTTTCTCTTTGATTCTTTGATTTCTTGCCAGGAAACTCGATGATTTTAAGTACGGGGGTTGTTTTAAGTGTTTTTGGAAACAATCCCATAACCCTAAAACCGATTTTCGGTCAAAGCCCTTCCCGTTTGAAATTTACATCGTGGGAGTTGTTTTAGGGTTTATTTTGTTGATATATTGTTTATTGTAATTAAATTCAAGAAATTATATATTGTCCAAAAACCCTAATTATCGTTACCCATTGAAATCAGGAATTACCAAAGTACTTGAAATCAACCCAAAACACCTCTAAATTGCATAAAAGCCAGAAAACCAAACCCGATGCCTATTTTCCTTGTTTTGACCGAGAGCACCCTTTGGGAAATTATGGGGTTTTTCGTCGTTTTATTGTAACGTCCCATTATTTTGTGATAAAATTTATTTATTTATTTATTTTATTTTAATTTAAGTAATTAAAGTTTATTTATTTATCGGTAAATTAGAATTTAGTAGTTTATTTCGGTTTAAGTCCTTTTAATTACCTTTTTTAGTTTATTTTTGTTTTAATGGTATTAATAATTATTAACGGGCCAATTAATAATTATTAATCACCATTGGGATAGTTTAAGAAGTTCGGGATTCGTTTTATAAGTCAAAAGTCATAAAAGGACGTAACCGTCATTTCCAATTTCTTAAAAAACTATCCAAACACTATTCACCTCATATTAAATAAGCCATTTGACTTCATTTGACCACAAAATTCATCATCTTTTTCCTCCTTTCTCTCCTCCAAGCCGTGGCCTCCATCTTTTGGGATAAAGATTTGGGTTTTGCTTAATTCTCAACCATTCGACTTGTTTTCGGGTGTGTTGGAAAGATCTCGGGTCTAGGATTCTTTTCCAACCAACCATCGTACTTGCCACTCGTGTTATACGGAGTTCTCTATAAGTAAAGTTTCAAACCCTAAGCTTCAAATAGTGTTTTAATGGAGTTTTCTTTGATTTCCTTCGATTTCGTGTTGTAGAACTCGGTGTTTGTTAATACGGGAGTTGTTTTAAGTGTTTTTGGAAACAATCCCTTAACCCTAAAACCAAGTTTCAGTCAAAACCCTTCCCGTTTGAAATTTACCCTTTTGGGTTTAATTATGGGTTATAAATTAGTGAAATAATGTTTATTTAAATTCAATTCGGGAAAGGGCTTAATGTTCAAAAACCCTAATTATTGATACCCATTGAAATCGGGAATATTGAATTTGCATAAAACCAACTCGAAACACTTTTAAATTGCCTAAAAGCTGGAAAACCAAACCGGAGGCCCAATTTCCTTGTGAAGGCCGAGAGCCTCTTTATGGGGGTTTGATGGATTTTCATCGTTTTGTATGTTAGGTTGTTGTTTGATCTATAGTTGGTAATTATTGATTGTGTGATATAATTCAATTGTAGGTGTTTTTGAACCGTTCGCTTGATCGCTCCTTCGGACTAAGGAGCAAAGTCATCTTTTATTAAAGGTGAGAATAGTTAGGATTTAAAGTAATTATAGAAAGCAAATAAGTGTGAAGGTTTGTAGAATTAGAAACTAAAACTAGAATTCGAATCTAAGATTAGAGGGAGGTGAGTTAGTGCCCTTAGGATTAGGAGTTAATCCTTTAAGTGAGAACTTAAGAGTTCTCGAGGAAAGTGTTGAATCTTAGAAGATTCTAAGTTAGATTCGTTTCGAAGCTTAGGTTGGATCATTGGAGGTTAAAAGGTCCAACTTTTATATAGAACGGTTAATAGAACCTCCGATTATGTTGGAAGTTTAGAATCCTTGAAGGTATAGGTTAATCGTTTAAGTTATGATTCTACTCTAATTATTGATACCGGAGTTCGATCGACATATCGTTCGTCCGAGAGTACTATCTATTTTATTTTATGTCATTTACCTTACATCCTTTACTTTATGCCCCTTTATTTATGTTTGCATCGACTACTTTAATTCCGCACTTTACTTATTTACTTTTATAAGGATATGCAAGCATATGCATATCATATTACACCATAACATTCTTGCATCATTCAGTGAAAAAGAAATGAAAGTGAAAAAGAAACGAAAGTGAAAAAGAAATGAAAGTGAAAAGAAAAGAAAGTGAATGAGAAAAGAAGGAAGATTGATGAACCCTACGTGGAGTTCACATGACCTTCAGAGAAAAGAAAGAATGTGAAAGAAAAGAAGTTGAATGGTAGCCTACGGGATGTACGCATTACTTCTTCATGCATAAGGTTGAATGGGAGCCTACGGGATGTCCGTATTACCTTCATTCACGCACAAAAGGGCAAATGCGAAATCTTACGGGATGCTCTCATGCATTCATGTTTATGATAGATGAAAGAGAGAATCGAGGAGTTGTATGTTGTGCAAAGCATATTTACTTTCTTACTTACGTTATAACAATGATAATGGATGAGTATTGACTATGATTATTAGTAATATCATCCTTTAGAGAATATAAAATGAAATTACCTAGAGTTGGAGGACTTTAGGAGTGATTGGTGTCAAATTAATTGGACACAAATCGAAATGCGAGTTTGAGGTCTATCTTTACTTTTTATTCTTATTATTCTCACTGGGCTTAAGTTGTTAGCTCATGATATTACAACCAATTTCAGGTAATGCTCTTGTTAGAGGCCGTGGAAGGGGAGATGGTGCTGCGTGATCGAGGGATGTTGACCTCGAGATGGACTCGTTGTTGTAAAGTCTATGTAATTATTTTTGTGAATTTCAAAGACTTTGATGATGTATATGTTGTATTTAGCTCATAAGAGCTTTTGATTTGGTTTTTATGATATGAAATATTTGAACTCCTGATTGGGACTTAAAGTCCATGTGATTTTATTAGATTTGAAAAATTAGGATGTAAACAGGTTTTGGCTAGCCAATTTTCAAACAAAACCACGCAAATTTTTCTTAAAATTAGAGACTTCCACTGTGTTTTCTAAATTAAATTTATTTAAAAGTGTCGGGTCGTCACATTTATGCTTTTAGATGTCATTTGATTGTTATTTGGTAATTATTGATTGTTAGATATAATGATTTGTAGGTATTTTTGGACCTTTGATTTGATCACCTTACCGGAGGTTTGGAGCGAAACCACTTCTACTAAGGTGAGAATAATTAGGATTTAAAGTAGATTTAGAAAGCGAATAAGTATAATGATTTGTAGGTTTGGAAGTTATGATTTTGATTCAAATCAAAACATCTAAGGAAAGAGAGCTAGTTTTCTTAGGTTTAGGAGCTAGTTCTTTGAGTGGGAATTTTAGGAGTTCTAAGTTAGATCAATTGGAGATTAGGATGGATCATTGGGAATTAGAAGATCCATATATACTTTTAGATAGAATGGTTAAGGAATAATGAATAGAGAACTTTGGATTTTATTTGAAAGTTTAGAATCTTTGGAACTTAAGAACATACTTCTATTAAAGTACCGTTCGATCGGTTTACTTATTGTTTTTCCGAAGTTCATATTCATTTACTTTATGCCCTTTACTTTATGCTCCATTCATATTTATGTTTATTTACTTTTGCAAGCATACGCATAACATCTTGCATCATTGAAATGAAAGAGAAGGAAAGTGAGAAACAAAAAAGGTGAATGTGGATCCGACGGGAGTCCCCATTACCTTGATGCATAAAGGTGAATGCGAATCCTACGGGATGTCTTCATTACCTTCATGCATATTATCAGTGGAATTACATCATAGAGTAAGAATTGTATATTTCATAATGGGAAGCAAGACAATAAGAAGAATTAAGATGTTATGCTCATGCAAAGTTTATTTACTCTTGCTTATATTTGTCTTAACGAATTATTGGATGAGAACTAGACCCCATGTGCTAGCAATATCATTAATTGGAGATTATAGTTTATGGAAGTACCTAAAGTTAGAGAACTTTAGAAAAGATTATGTAAGATTAATTGGACACGAATCGGAATACGGGTTTGAGGTCTATTGTTACTTTTTATTCTTGTTATTCTCACTGGGCTTTGTTGTTAGCTCATGGTATTACAAACAATTTCAGGTAATGCTCTTGCTAGAGGTCGTGTGAGAAGAGCTGGTGCTGCATGATCGATGGATGATGACCTCGGGATGGACTAGGTGTTTGTAAAAGTCCATGGACTTAGTTTTTGTGAATTTTATACATTTTGGGATTTGTACATTTGTATATAGCTCTTAAGAGCTTTTCCTCTTTACTTTTATGATTATAACTCTTTTGAACCCCTGGATAGGAACTTAATGTTTCTTGTGTTTTTAGATTTCAGAAATTAAGATGTAAACATGTTTTTGCTAGCCAACTTTCAAATATAACCACGCCATTTTTCTTAAAATAAAAGACTTCCGCTGTGTTTATATTTAAATGAATTTAAAAAGAGTCGGGTTGTCACATTAGGATGGAAAGAACGCTAATGACGAGAGCTTTTGAACGCACTAAGAATCCAGACAATCCGTCAAGAAATGGCAAAACCCCAAGGATTTCCCTTCTCCAACAATGGCACCCACGTTTTGACAAGAAAAGGAGAAGACAAAAGTTGTGTAATTTTTTACTATTGTTATATTTAAGAAGAGAATGAATAGTAAATAGATATTTTTAAGAAATTGAAAATTACGAACTCGTCCCTCATTCACTTTTAACTTTTAAAATGAAACCTGAAGCACTTAAACTTGTCAAAAGGTGATTAATAATGATTAATTGGCCCGTTAATAAATATTAACACGCCCCAAACTAATTTAAGCTAATAAAGTAATTAAAAAGTTTTACGAACGAAATAAACTCCTAAATTATAAGTTATTAATTCTAAAATTAATTTAAATACTTTAATTAAAAAAAATTACTTTAAAAGTAACGGGAAGTTACACTTAAATAATTGATAATATTAAATATTTAAATGGAAATTAATATCATTATTATTAATTATTTAAATAATGTCTTTATTTTGAATGGTAATTAATAATAAAATATTATTAATAAATAATTATTAATTATTTATGTAATTTGCTTACTTAAATGGAAATTAATAATTTAACATTTATTATTAATTTTAAATAATAAATATTATTTAAAAGGATAATAGTAAATAATATATTTATTATTAATTTAAATAATATCGATTATTTAAATAGAAATTAATAAATAATTATTAATAATAAAATACAAAAATAAAAAATTATTATTTTATTTAAATTAAATGATTGATTCATATAAATAATAAATAAGATTTATTAATAAGGAAAAATTAATAATTGAATTAATGAATTCAATAAATATTTGGTTCAAATTATTAATTAATTAAATAAAGATTTATTTAAATAATATATATACCAAAATCGACACATATATGATATTTTAGGAAATGATTGTTGAAATATTTTCTCTAAAATAAATATATAAAAGAATGTTTATCCATGACAAATTAAATAAATAAGAATTATTTTTTCTTATTGATTTTATACACATAAAATCATAATCGGTAACTTGAAGATAATTAAGGAATAAGAATTGATTTTTTTGTTTGCATTTATATTGCTGGTTTTCCTAATTTAATTGGAAGACTACTTTTCCTATAAGCCTCGACTTTTCATTCTTAGGCTTCTAAATTCAATTCTTGACTTGAAAACTCTTCTTCTACCTTTTTTCCCTCATAGCCGATTTTACTATAGTCAAAAGGGAAGAAAAATCTTTTTCTTCCCAAACCAAATTTCTTCTAGTTCGATCCCACAATCGGGCTTTGTTAACGTTCGTTGATATAGTCTAGAAGATCCAATGATAAAGGAACCCTCAACCAATTCTCCATAATTTACTTGACCTTTAATTTTTTAAAGTAAGCATGAAACTACATGTTCTTTAACAATTTTACATGATATTAAAGTAGAACCGTCTCTTCCATGTTAATTAATTAGGATTAATTAGAATAAACTTCTGTTGTGTTAACTTATGACATTCTTCAGTAACGCCTCGTTACAAGGTAATAAAAAAATTCTTAGAAAAATTAATATTATTTTTGTAGAAATCCGGACTTTTTGAGTGAATTTAAAAAAATGTTAATAACTATTTCTTTTAGATATTTGAATTTTAAAAGTGAATTTACTACTTTAAATTTGAATTTTAAAAATGGGTTATATCTTTTACTTTAAGAAAATTAATTTTGTTATTGGATTAATAAAGAGAAAGACTAATTGAAATTGAAAATTTTATATCTTAGATTAAATAGTAAGGCATTATGGTTGAATTAGGAGATGAGAAAAGTTATGTGAGTTTTAAAAAAAAAGACCAAAGTGCAAACAAATTTTACCTTTTCCAACTCCTTATGGTTCACTCTTAGAACTATTAGGTAAAATAAAAGAAGAAAAAAAACTTCATCTTCTTCCTCCCCCCAACCTCCATTTTTTTCCAAATGTCTCAATATGTATTTTGGCCATAACTTTCTCATACGAGCTTCGTTTTGAGTGAGAAAAATATCAAAACTCATTTTTTTCTTAAATCTCTCCATTGACATTATTTTTATGTCAGTCCAAGCTCTGAAGGAAAAGTTATCTCAAAAAAACCATTTCTGCCCTAAAAACAATTTCTCCATTTTTTTGCTTCTTTGATTCCTTTTACTTAAAATTTGTGGATTTGTCATGAGAAACCATTTTCAAGAAGTTTTAGAAGAAATAAATACTTGAGAATTTCAAGAGGTGAGATTTTCTCAAATCAATTTATGGTTTTTCTTTCCTTTAAGTTGGGGATGATAATTTGATTTATGAATTTAAGTTCAAACGCTTGAAACTTAAAATCCCAAATGATACATGCTAAATTATAGGGTTTGTAACAAAGAACCTTTACCAAGTGTCTTAATCCTTCACCAAAATTTGTTTAAAATCAAAGTGTTAGGAATGATTTCCTAGAACTTGTAATTATTTAACAAAGATAATTTATTTTGGATAAATTACACAAATAAACTTAAGATTTTTTATCTATATTGATTCATTGACAATATTAGGAATATATGTATATATTAATATCAAACATTCAAATAGTAAAATCCTAAGTTACCTTTATGAAATCACGACTAAGTATGTGAGTTTTACAAGAGGATTAAAGTCGAGATGAGTAACTTAAAGTGTGTCTACAGTAAATGGATAACATTTGGGAACCTTATCCTAGTAACGTTGTTGATAGCTGTCCATTTTATATAATTGACAAATGATCTTATCTGAATCATTCATGTGGATGACATGAAATGGAAGTATCATATACAATGTTAATTGTATAAGTCAGGACCATGATTTTTTATCAATATCTCAATTGTACTGTTTACGAGAAATGATCAAATATCAAACTAATTTTATCAAGAGTGATAAATCTCAATCACTATAAGAATTTTGGAAAAATATGACGGTTTTTCTCCGTCACCTTTTCTATAAGGTGATGGTTTTTTGGCTGTCACCAAAGCGAGTGTTTCACCTTATATATACAGTGACGGTCTTTAAAAACCGTCACTTTTAGAAAAGATGATGTCCCCTCACATTTTCCAAAAGCAGAAGGTGAAAAAATGTCACCTATTCTTAAAATGTTAAATTTTTAATAAAAAAAATTGTCACCTTTTAGAAAAGGTGACTCGGAAAAGCAGTCATATTCTGTCTAAAATTTGAGAAATTTATTTAACTTTTAAAAAAAAAATTTCAAATAATATTAATTTTACATCAATCAAATTTAACTAAATATTAAAATAAAATTTAAAATATAGCCAACGCCTACATGAATTACAATATTTGTAAACAAAAAATTAATTACATCATACTTGTAGATGATGATTTCCGCTACGGTCGATCACGTGTGTTCTACATGCGATGAGTCTCCTTGATCGTGAATATCTGTGAAACTAGAATAAAAAAAATATTGGCGTGGTACTTGTCAAACTGTCTCTGATGATCAAGTTAGTAATTTGGAGGCCAATGATATGAGTATTCTATAGTATAATTACGAATGACATACCATTTAAGGTTGTATAGAATGCTTTATATAAAGAATCTATATATAAACAAAACATTTATCTATGATAAATAAGAGATAATATCATTTGAAGAAAAACTCTATCCCTTAATCTTTTAATTAGAGATATATTTATATTAATAAATTAAGGAGTCATGAACCGCAAATCACGACAAGGTGACGTGATTGCAAATGTCCAAGCTAGTTGGACCACGTCCAACCTCCTTGGTTTGGACCGGGCTCAAGCGTTCCAGATTAATCAATCCATAATCCGCACAAGATGGTTCAGATTCTCCCTTATGGACGGGCGTATCAAGACTGAGCTTTTGGTATTTGCCCTCATCCCATACTAAATTTTACCTCTACAGATTTCTCGTGTTTTTATGTCTGAGTTACTCAGACGTGAAAACAAGTTGAGGTTTAAATAACGAATCGAGGCAACATGTTATCGTGGGTGACTGACACGCGTATTACACTTCAATATTGAGTGTTTAAATTCAAAAAATTGGACTTTCCTCATTTCTGCGCCTCATTACATTTTTTTCATCTTGGCATTTTTTACTCAATGATTTAGAGACATTTTCATGTAGAGAGCAAAATTTCGTCAGTTGTTCTTCACTCCAGGTTGGTATTGTCCTTTAAATTTCTAGCATGCATCAGTAGATTCCTTCTAATTTAGAGTCACTGACTTAGAGCTAGGAACTTTGACTCCTCCCATGGAACCTACTTCTATGGAATTAAATGAGGAGTGGAGAAAATGTGTGAGAATGTATGTTTTTCCTATAATGGAATGACAATAAATGACCATGAATGTGATGCATAAGCTGCTGCCAGAACATCCTTCCTTGTTGACGCGATACAGGAAGAATATTTAATGATTCCACTTTGTGATTTGGTAGATAAGAATATGTGTGAGGCTCGACCAAATCATTATACTTCTAAGAGTAAATCTAGGAGGGATTCTTGTGAGGATTCCGAAGAAACTTTTAGCGATGACATGGGGGTTTCTAAATCTTTTCACGCTTTGGATGATAATATCGTTGCATTTTTGTCTGGAAGGCCGCAGATAGCTGATCATCCTTGTTTGAAAGCATTTATATTAAAGCAATCAGACTTGGTTTTTTACTGTCTTTCTATCGTATCCCTCCTGACGTTGAAATGAGGCTTCCCACTTCTGGTGAGCGTGCCCATCACGACGTTGGGGATGGTTGGACTTTTTTTACGAAAGTTTCTTCGATTATGGGGTTAAATTCCACATTGAGGTTCTTATGGCCTCCCTTCTAAGGGATCTCAATGTAACTTTTGGATAGGTCATGCCGAATACTTGGAGGGATTTGATCATCTTACTGGTCGTCACAGCTAGAAAGGATATGGAGTTAACTTTAAGGATGTCGTCTTTTTTTTTTGTATTCCAGATCAAATCAGTAGGATACTTCTAGATTCCATTTTCATGGTTCTATTGATAAGAATATTATTATCGGTCTTCCTTCTAGTGATAAAAGATGGAAGAATAGATGGTTTTATATCTGAGGGAAGCTGACTTCTGATGGGTCTCAAATCCTTTAATTTGGAAAGAGTCGGGTGAGAACGGGCATATTCCACCGTGGTCTTTGTATACCCTTGTGATGTTCCTGACCATTTTTCTGCTTGTGTGGAATTGGAAGAAGTTGAGCAATTTTTCTAGGAAGCATTGTTTGTGAAGAGGAGTTCATACTGACTGGACTTTGGATATCTTCTCGTGCTGCTCCAATCCCATGGGTTAAAGGTATGACCTCCTTCTTCTTTTTCCTTTATGATGATTTTTTCCTTTTCTTAAAGACATTGTCTTGTATGGATCTTGTAGTTAAGAGGATGAGAGGAACCTTAAAATTGAATATCTTGAGACCGAGTATTGTCAAGAGCTCGAAGTTGTCCAATTTTACTCTCACTGTCCAGAAGGAGCATGAGACTCGCCAATCAACGCAGTCAAAAAGGAAAGTTATTGTTGATGAGTCGCATCCTCCAATTAGAGAGATGAAGAGATCTCACTCCAAGGTGAAGAGCCCTGCGGTCGTGACTTTCGGGACTACTCACTCGTTTGGAACTGGATCTTCTGCTCAAGTCGTAACCATTTCATCAGACCTTCCTTTTGGGTGAATCTTTGGCTCCCTTCATTCATTTTCCTCGACCTGATATGAAGTTGATGAAGGTGGATCCAGTTTTCTTTTCCTTTCATCGCTCATGATCTGCTTTGGATGAAAACGAGATGCAGAATTTTCTTGCTAAAGTGGGTTTTGAACGAGATTTTGGGTTTATGGCTCAACCTACTTTGTTTGGATTATCTCATCCAGAAGCATCTGTGGATTGTTTAGTTGCGCAGATCGTCCTGATAATATCTACATCTTTCAGGAGTTATCTCACCATTTTTGTTTTATCACGAATCTTGCTCTTTTGTTGTTTCGCAAGGATTTCAGGCGCATGCCCAGATGGCCTATTTGCTAAAACTGTCGTTGTGTGACGGTGAAGCAGCTAAGCAGTCATCTATTGTTTCGTCTGATTTACTAGGAAGCTGAAGACTGTAGAGGGCAAGAATAAGGAACTCGAGGCTTAACTAAGGAAGCTGAAGGGTGATTTGGCTTGTGTGAAGAAGCTGGAGTGGGATTTGGCTCGAAGAGACAAGCTGATCAAGGGGCTTTGCTCTGAATTGGACCGTTCTCAAGCTTCGACTGCCAAAGTCTCCACAGATCTCTGTCAGCAGCTTGAGTGCATTGGTCTTTATGCGGTGAAGATTGGTCATGACAAATTGAAGCTATCTGTGCCCGAGGAGGAGAGGTCCTAGTTCATCCCTGTTAGGAAGCCTAATGATATTACAAGTTTAAACCTCTTCACTTGCTTTTTGTTTAAGAAGATCGATTGACTGCTGAAGAGGAAGGGACTATTGACGATAGCATGTTTGAAGAAGATGGAGATGTGGGGCAAGACTCTGAATTTTCGAAGGAAAATGGTGTGGATGTCGAGGATATCCAGGAGGTATGATGGTGAGTTTTCAAATTGTGGGTTCCCCATGTTGGTTTTCTTCTTGTCTCCCCTTACTTTAACGCTACCCAAAATTTTTAACTTGGCTCTATGTGATTTTAACATTAAATATTGGGTCTGCAGGGGCAGCGCTATTCATCCTTCATGCATTTGCATTTTCCTTGTATTTTTTGTCGAATGCTTTTAGTCGGATATTTGAACTTAGGCTCTATACGGCCATTTCAGTCTGAGATGGAGTCTTAGCTTAGTTCCAAACTTTTTTCCAATCTTATTTTATGAAGATTGCACTTAATTCGAGATGGATCATTCCTTCTCTATTGGAAGGGATGTTCACCTAACTTAGCGCTAGAGTTTTTACTCTTCGAAGAATATGACCAATCCGACTCGGGTCTTTCTTCCTTCTCTTTTGGAAGAGGTGTTCATCTAACTTAGTGTTAGGATTTTACTCTTCGAAAATTGTGCCTGGTCCAAGCTTTCTTCCTTCTCCTTTGAAAGGGGTGTTCGTCCTAACTTATTGTTAAAGGATTTTATTTTTTGAAGATTATGCCTAGTTCGAGCTAGGTCTTTCTTCCTTCTCTTTGGAGGGGATATTAATCTAACTTAGTGTTAGGATTTTACTCCTTGAAAATTATGTCTAGTTTGAGCTTGGTCTTTCTTCCTTTTCTTTTGGAAGGGGTGTTCATCTAGCTTAGTATTAGAGTTTTTATTCTTCGAATATTACGCCCAGTCCAAGCTTTATTCCTTTTATTTGGAAGGGATATTCTTCTAACTTAGTGTTAGGATTTTACTCTTTGAAGATTGTACCAGGACCAAGCTAGGTTTTTCTTCCTTCTCTTTTGGAAGGGGTGTTCGTCTTAACTTATTGTTAAATGATATTTTTTTTTCGAAGATTATACCTAGTCCGTGCTAGGTCTTTCTTCCTTCTCTTTGGAAGGGATGTTCACCTAACTTAGTGTTAGGAATTTACTCTTCGAATATTGTGCCTAGTCCGAGCTAGGTCTTTTTTCCTTCTCTTTTAGAAGGGGTGTTCGTCTTCACTTATTGTTAAAGGATTTTATTCTTTGAAAATTATGCCTAATCTGAGCTAGATCTTTCTTCCTTCTCTTTGGAAGGGATGTTCATCTAACTTAGTGTTAGGATTTTACTCTTCGAAGATTCTGCTAGTCCGAGCTAGGTCTTTCTTCCTTCTTCTTTGAAAAGGATATTCATCTAACTTAGTGTTAGGATAATCAGATCGAATTCAATAATGCTTGTACTGATATTAACAACTTTTGATTACAAAAGATATTTGAATTTAAAGAATAAATAAAGAACAAAATATATCTTAAGGCCAAGTTTACCTTTCAATAGTAGGAGAGAACTTTGGTGGGTTTAGAGGCCTCCTGGTTGGTGACAAGGGTGTTCACATCATAGGGCGGTCTTGATGGTCTTCATCATCACCACCATCTTCGTCTTCCTCGTTATCTTAGGGTTCCAGGTGATTGACAAGTTGAGGGATATCCGCATTCATCTCGGCGACTCAAGCTTGCGGATCATCCAAAATGTAGTCCGTGCGGCGCGGTGACCGTCTAGGTTCTTGAACTTTGAGGGCGATGATGTTCCCAATTTATTGAGTCTCGTAGAGGGCATGGGTGGCACTCATAATGGCTCTCATTAACTTGTTCTCTACTTCGTCAAGCCTATTATGCAAGTGGTCGTAGAGATGACGCAGTTCCTTGTTAACCTCTCTTTCATGGTGGAGCTCGTAGTTTCTTCTTCTCAGTGTTTGCCTTAGCACCATCTTCTTTTGGCGTTCTTGGTTAAGTTACCAACGACGATAGGAAATTACGTTATCCCTGTCGCTTGCATTGGAGTTTGGTGAATCCATTCATTTTGAAGGTAGGTCGAAGAGGATGAGAGGAGCTTATGAAGATGGCTGAAAGATTTTTTTGTTCAAAATGGGGGGGAAGTCTTTCTTTCTTTCTTTTTTTCTTCGTAGTCAATGGTCTTATTTATAGGACAATTTCTGGTTTCCTATAAGGGTTAGGAAACGTTATGACTTCCCTTGTGCGTTTTAATGAAGATAGGAAACGCTATCTCTATCTCCACGAGCCATAATAAATGCATATTCCTATTTGTAGCCTTTCAGACTTCTTCAGTCGGATTCGTTCCATTCAGACAAGTTGATATTAAATGCCCTTCTCATTCTTAACTATTTCTACCGTTAGATGTTTATTGTTTGGAGAGAAGTCATTAATTTGAATATTTTGAGGATTTAGCGATTGTGGCATGGTGTCAATAATGATGAGGTCCATTTTCCCAAACATGTACTGTTTAGAGAATAAATTCGTCTAGGGAACTGTGTTTCGAACGTCTCGTTTTCTCTTAAAAAATATTGTTTTTCTTTCTATAATTTTGTTCGTGCCAATTATGTTTGTCGAAGCTATTATTCAGTGTTAATTCATTTGTTTCCCTTATTTATGTGAACTGTTAATTAGTAACGGTCGCATAAATATGACTTTTTTTTACTTCCATTTTTTAAAAGTGTGTCTGTTTAGATTTATTTTCTAAAAGTTGGATGAGTAACACTTGGCTCGGATAAAAAATGAATTTTATTATTGGCAAAAAAAATGAAATATGGGAGGAGCACTGTGTGCTTATTACATTGATGGGGGGGGATTATAGCCATGCAGCTCGGCTTGATTCCTTTATTTCTTTCTTCAATTTTTATTTTATTTTATTCTTTTGTTCACTGATCTCGAGCTTTAGTAGGACGATTTCTTTCTCCTGCTCAGCCCTCGCTTGTTCGAAGAGGGCAGTTTTTTCTCTTTGTTCTTCTAACTAGAGGTCATCATATTCCCTCCATTCAGTTGTGAGTTTGAGCTTCAATTTTATTTTTTCTGGATATATTTTCCAGAAGGAATTCGGCAATATCTACCCTTTTCTTTAGCTCTTTGTTCTCTAATTGCAGAGTGTCAGATGTGAGATGCTCATTTTTTATCTTCAGGATTGTTATCTTGTCTTGGAGCGAAATTCCGCGTGGAGCGATTGAGGATGATGAGGATTCCATCTTTGGATGGGTTTGTTTGTGGACTCTGCTCTCTATTTATGTAACGTCCCGTTATTTTGTGATAAAAAAAACTTTTATTTATTTTATTTCAATTTAAGTAATTTAAGTTTATTTATTTATCAGTAATTTAGAATTTGCAGTTTATTTCGGTTTTAATCTTTTAATTGACCTTTTTTAGTTTATTTTCGTTTTAATGGTATTAATAATTATTAACGGGCCAATTAATAATTATTAATCACCATCGGGATACTTTGAGAAGTTCGGGATTCGTTTTTAAGCCAAAGGTCATAAAAGGACGCAACCGTCATTTCCAATTTCTTAAAAAACTATCCAAACACTATTCATTTCATTTTAAATAAGTCATTTGACTTCCATTTACCAAGCAAATTTCATCTTCTTCTTCATTTCTTCCTCCCAAAACCGTGGGCCTCATCTCCTCATTTCCCAAATTTGGTTTTTGTTCGTTTCTTGCCCGATCGACTTAATTTCGGGTCCATTGGAAAGGTATCGGTCATACGAATCATTTCCACCTAGCTATTGTCCGTTTCTCTCGAGATCCAAGGAGTTCTCGGTAAGTAAAGCTTGAAACCCTAAACTCCAAATAGTGTTTTAATGGAGTTTTCTTTGTTTTCTTTCGATTTCTTGCAGTGAAACTCAATGTTTGTAAATACGGGAGTAGTTTTAAGAGTTTTTGGAAACTTTCCCATAACCCTAAGACCGTGTTTCAGTCGAAACTCTTCCCGTTTGAAATTTACCCTTTTGGGTTTGATTTTGGGTTAGAATTTAATGAAATGATGTTTATTTAAATTCAATTCGGGAAAGGGCTTATTGTTCAAAAACCCTAATTATCGATACCCATTGAAATCGGGAATATCGAATTTGCTTAAAACCAACTCCAAACACTTTTAAATTGCCTAAAAGCCGGAAAACCAAACCCGAGACCCAATTTTGATGATAGGGCCGTGGGCCTCATGTGGGGATTTGTTGCGTTTTTCGTCGCTTTGTATGTTTAGTTGTTGTTTGATCGATAGTTGGTAAAGTTATTGATTATGTGTTATAATTTGATTGTAGGTGTTTTCGAACCACTCACTTGATCGCTCCTTCAGACTTAGGAGCAAAGTCATCTTTTATTAAAGGTGAGAATAGTTAGGATTTAAAGTATTTATAGAAAGCAAATGAGTGTGAAGGTTTGTAGAGTTTGAAACTAAGACTAGAATCCGAATCTAAGATTAGAGGGATGTGAGTTAGTGCCCTTAGGATTAGAAGTTAATCCTTTAAGTGAGAACTTAGGAGTTATTGAGGAAAGTATTGAATCTTAGAAGATTCTAAGTTAGATTCGTTTTGAAGCTTAGGTTGGATCATTGGAAGTTAAAAGATCCAACTTGTTTTATAGAACGGTTAATAGAACCTCGGATTATGTTGGAAGTTAGAATCCTTGAAGGTATAGGTTAATCGTTTAAGTTATGACTTTACTTTTAATATTGATAGCGGAGTTCGATTGACATATCGTTCGTCCGAGAGGCTCATTTATTTTACTTTATGTCATTTACTTTATATCTTTTATTTTATGCTTTTACTTTATGCTTGCATCAACTATGTTAATTCCCTACTTTATTTATTTACTTTTACAAGATATGCAAGCATATGCATATCATATTACATCATAACATCTCGCATCATGAAAAAGGAAGTGAGAAAGATATGAAGGGGGAAGAATGTTGGAGCCTACGGGTAGTGTCCGTATCACCTTTATAGAAAAAAGAAAGAAAGTGAGAAAGAAAAGAAGGGGGAAGAATGTTAGAGCCTACGGGTAGTGTCCGCATCACCTTCAGAAAAAGAAAAGAAAGTGAGAAAGAAAATGAAGGGGGAAGCATGTTGGAGCCTACGGGTAGTGTCCGCATCACCTTCATAAAAAAAGAAAAGAAAGTGAGGAAGAAAAGGAGGGAGAACGATGGATCCTACGGGATAGACCACGTTACCTTCTTCATGCATAAGGGCGTATGCGAATCCTACAAGATGCTCTCATGCATTCATATTTATGATTAATGAGAAAGAGAATCCAGATGTTATACTCTATGCAAAGTTATTTATTTTCTTAATTATGTCATAACAAGTTAATGAATGAGGTTTTGACCTCAAGAGTTAGTATTATCGTACTTTGGAGAATATGGAATAGAATTACCTAAATTTTGGTGAATTCTAAGGAAGTTTGTGTCAATTTAATTGGACACAAATTGAAATGCGAGTTTGAGGTCTATCTTTAATTTTTATGCTTATTATTCTCACTGGGCTTAAGTTGTTAGCTCATGATATTACAACCAATTTCAGGTAATGCTTTTGCTAGAGGCCGTGGAAGGGGAGATGGTGCTACGTGATCGAGGGATCCTGACCTCGAGATGGACTCGTTGTTGTAAAGTATATGTAAATATTTTTGTGAATTTCAAGACTTTGATGTTGTATTTAGCTCATAAGAACTTTTGATGTGGTTTTTATGATATGAAATATTTGAACTCCTGATTTGGGACTTAAAGTCCATGTGAATTTATTAGATTGAAAAATTAGGATGTAAACAGGTTTTCGGCATGCCAACTTTCAAACAAAACCACGCAAATTTTTCTTAAAATAAAAGACTTCCGCCGTTTTCTCTGAATTTTAATTTATTTAAAAGTGACAGGTCGTCACAATTTATAGAGTTGAGAAGGCGTGGGGGTTGCATTTATTTGGGCACATTTCTCATTGCAACCACTCTTTTCCTCATTTAATGGAAGTAATGTTTCAGCTGGTTGGCATTCTACGCCCATGGAATTCGTGTTCCGTGCAAATCTTCAAGTTGATAGGTGACTGGTTTCAGTTCTTTTACTATATGGTAGGGTCCCTCCCAATTAGGTTTGAGTTTCTCATCACCGGGTTCCTGGGTGTTTTGGAAAAAGGTCTCGGTTTGACCTTTTTGTTGTAATGTCGAGCAAGGACTTGTTGATATTCTGCTAGCTTTATTAAAGCTTTCTCTCTCTTTTCTTCTAGGTTGTCCATGGATTCAACCATAAGCTGATCATTATCTTGCCCGTCATCGGACAATTCACTGCATATTGTGGGTATCCCTACCTATGTTGGTATCAAAACTTTTGCTCCATAGGTGAGGGTGAATGGAGTTTTCATAGTGGCTCTGTATGCTCATAGCACTCCAAGTAGCTATTCTGTCCATCTACGTTTTGACTTTTCTAGCCTCTTTTTCATATTGTTTAGAATAGTCTTATTGGAGGCTTCAGCTTGACCATTCGCTTGAGGGTGCCTTGGAGATGAAAATCTCAGTTGAATATTTAAGTCCGAGAAAAATTCTCTAATAGTGTTTCCATTGAATTGCGTATCGTTATTTGCAACAAAGACGCGTGTTATTCCGAAGTAAATGACTATGTTTCTCCATAGAAATTGTTTGACTTGTTGCTCGGTGATTTTAGCGAGTGGCTCAACCTCTATCCACTTGGTGAAATAGTCTATGGCCACTAGCAAGAAGCATATCTGCTCGATGGATGTGGGGAGTTTCCCCACTATGTTCAGTTTCCATTTCATGTACGACCGGGGTATTGCGATTGTAGTGAGGGATGTATATGGAACGTGATGCTCGGACATGGATCATTGGCATTTATCGCATGTTCTGGTGAATTTCTTTTATTGCTCAAACATCCGTCCCAACAATATCCTTGGTTTCAGGATCTATGGAATAACAATTGTCGTCCTCAATGATTGTCGCAACATCCTGAATGGAGTTCTTGCATGATGTATTTGGTTTCATCTTTGTCCACACACCTTAGGTATAGGCCTCCAAAAAATCTTCTGTATAACTTTTGATTTATTATGGAATACCGGGCTGCTTGAGATTGGATCTTTTGTGCTTGGACTTTGTTAACTGGAAGTTCATCGGAGAGTAGGTACTCTTGTATGTCAATGTACCAAGGTGAGTCTTTGTGTTTTTCTACTATCTCAGATATCTATTCGACCTTATCCGAGTTTGGTTCGATGCTTGGGTGTTCCAGGTAGTCGACTGGAATCGTTCTTCTCAAGTCGACCTCTACTACTGATCCAAGTCTGACCAGAGTATCAGCGTGCTCATTTTTTGGTCTCGAAATTTGTTCCACATTGAGGGCTTTGAATTCTTTGTTGAGGTCTTTGACCCTCTCCAATTATTTTGCCATGTTGAGGTCTTTTGGTTCGAATTATCTGCTGAATTACTTCACCATTAGCATAAGATCTAAGTATACTACGGCTCTTCTTGCTCCTAGTTCCTTCATTCGGTTAAATCTGTAGACACCCATTTTCGTCCGGTAATATCTAAAATTAACAAAATTTTACTTGTTTAAAAAAAATTAAAAAAATACAGACTTTAGTTTGAAATTTTGTTGTTTTAATAAGTTTTAAGTGATGTATTTTTAATTTTGTTTTTGTTTGTAGTAGAAAAATAAAAAAGATAAAGGATGAAAATGATTTTAAAAAAAAGGGTTTTGAATCAAATTTGGTTAAAGATATTTGAAATGGAAATTTATTTGATTTGAAAAGTTTATTTGGAAGAAATCAAATCAGAGCCAATTAGTGACAATGCAAAGAATGTGATTGAGCTAATTTTGGAGATTGATTGCCAATCAATTTTAGTTTCCTTACTTTTGCTACCTCCTTTGGCTATAAAAAGAACCTTCTATCAACCCTAAAAAGAACACAATATTCACAAAAGCAAAAACCTTGAAGTTTTCTCTCATCTCTCCTTTTCACGGGCATAACATTTCTCCTTTTGCTTTCTAAAAACACAAAATCATTCACAAAAGCCTCCCTCCCTTCATCATTTATGCTCTCCTCATCATCTTCTTGATTCAATCATTGGAACTTGGGGCTACACATTTGTAAGGTTCTATCGAACCAAGGTAAAATCCTTTTCCATTAAAAATGTAGTCATTCATATGTTGTTGTTTTGTTTTGTTTGGTTTTGTGATTTTTTTAAATTGATTTAGATTTTTTTGAATTTTTTATTTAAAAATAGACTTAAATATGAAGCCATAGAAAAAAAAATCAACTTATTTGGATTTCTGGTTAAAAATTTATGATTTTTGAAAGTTTAATGTTCAAACCGATTCACTGTTTCAGGATTTTTACACACCTTGTCATTACGTGATTTTCAGTTCTGATTCTTTGAAAATAAATATTTATGGTTATTTTTTTATGAAAATAGACTCATAAATAAATATTTAGGAATAAGAATCATCCCGTTTCGATAAGTATTAAAAAAGATATGATTTTTTAAAGTGGTGTTAACTCTGCAGAAATTTATGTAGCAAAACCGTGGCTGAAACTTTTGACATGAAAATCTGATTTTTTTTTTCTTACAAAGTGTATGTACTTTTTGATATTAGAAATCAATCTTGGATGAACCTAAAATATTTAGAAGAAAGAATCGAGCAAAAATACATTTTTGTTATAAAGTTATGAATTTCTAAAGTTGAGGTGTTATATTTGGGATAATTATGCTAATTTTATTTGTTTGCCATATTTGTGAATTTAATTGCCATATTTTATGTTTTCTATTTATTGTCTTCAAATTAAGGTAAATGTTGAATTTATTTGTTAATACTATATTGATGTATATTGGATTTTCAAAAAAAAAGAAAGGAGTTTGAATTTATTAGGATACTAATTTTCCAACTTCCTATAAAAACATAATTTGATTAAGTTACCAAATTTTTTAATATAAAAAATGCAATTAATTAGGATACTTATTTTCCAAAAACATAAAAATTAATAATTAAATTTAGATATAAAATTAGAATTAATTAGGATACTGATTTTCCAAATCATAAAAATTAACAATGAAATTTTAAATATAGAAATTAGAATTTATTAGGGTTTTAATTTACCAAACTTTCTAAAAAATAAAACATTAAAATCTAAACCTTAAAGAAAAATTGAATTTATTCGGATATTATGTTTCCGATTAAGAAAAATTAAAAGATTTAATAAACAAAAGTTTTCCTTTTGAAACTTAGGGGCCAAAAGTGAAACTTACCTTAAACCTAAGTTTAATAACATGGATAAAAATTTATAATATCCTATTAAAAACTTGAACAACAAACAAATCATTTTCGAAAACTCCGACGACGGAATATGGAGTGTTGGAATACCATGCTCCTAAACATTCTTGAGGTAAGGAATTTTTTCTAGGAATACTGAGTTAAAAATCCCGACAATATTTTTCTAATGGCTTTACGCCACTCATACTTATTTAATCATGCCTTATTACTAAAGTATTGATTAATAAAACATGGGACATTTAAAAAACACCAAAAAAATAATTTTTGTTTTATAGATAAAGGCTTTCTTCAATAATACACCAAATAAAATAAAAAAAGAACAATAGTTTTAAAACGAAAATAATAGGGTGCTAATACCTTCACTATGTGTGGATGAACTCCCTAGCCCATTATCAAAAGTTAGTAGACCATCCTTAGTTAATGAATAGGTGACTAATCACACCTAATTTAGAAAACCAATAATTAGTGGCGACTCCTTTTTTATTTTTCCGCGTCGTGATTACGTAGCGACAGCATGTCGACTCCGCTATGGACACTTTGAGAGTCTTGTTGTTTTTAAGCTTATTTTGGTGTACTATGGTTTGAGCCTTACTTGTTTTGTTTATAATTGATGTATTGCATGATTGCACACACTTTCACAGCCCTCTACCCAGGCTTCACCCTTTAGAAATAGTTTGGGATGGTAGTGTGGCCTTCGTGGAGTTTACTCCCGTGCAGGCCCACGAAACTTCTCGCCCAAGTCAACCTAACCAAAATACTGGAAGGGCTACTTTGTTATGATTGGTTTAATTTTATCAGAATACTGATAAATAAATAAAAAAACCTATCATGACAAAGAAATCTTGGGGGCCTTTCAACCTTTTTTGATAGAGCTTAATGCCACACGTCATCCTCACATGTTATATGTTATTTTTCTTTCATTATGTTTGATTATTTTCTTATAATATCTTTAAAAAAAGTGTGTTCCTTTTTTGAGTTCGTTTTCTAAAAAAAATCATCAGCTATTTGATTAATAAAATAAAAAGGAAAAATCATCTTGTTCCTCACATTCATCCTTTTAAAATATGCCAAGAAAGCTAAAAAAAAAAATTGTTTAGTCTCCCATGCATTTTGAACATGCAATACACATCATTGTTTTCATTTATGAATGTTTCATTGGAGCATTTCCTTCTCATAATTTTTTTTTCAGAAAAATAAAAAAAACATTAATCACTCTAGAGTAGGTCATATAGTTTAAATATTCATTATGCATTGCATATTCGTAGAAAAATACATAGGATTTTAATCATTTCATGCATAATAAATTTGTACATATTTATCAACTTTACTAATTCATACATATTAGATCCAAACACGTCACACGTGTGCATTGAATTTAAAAAATAAAATCAAGGATTTCATTTCTCGTGCATTTTTTTTTAATAAAAAAGAAAATCAATAAAAAAAGGGTTTTTGCATTTCATCCAAATCATGCATTGTATTTCTTAGATAATGATCAATATTTGAAAAAGAATTGTCAAAATAGTCTAGTTGATTTAGCTTCATCTTCGCTAATGAGCTATCATGAAATTTGAAATCATAATGAAAGAAAGAGGACTCATTTATGTGGGAAGAAGTTAAAAAAAAAAGTGAAGGAAAAAATGAAAAAAAAAAAAGTGAATGTCACCATGGACCCTCAAATAACTTTGGGCTTATTATTTTCAACTCTCGCTCATCATCAAGCCTCCGTATGCTTTGATAATAACCATCATTTCCCCTTAATCTTCGTTGCAGTATTACCGTGTCTCTATCCTACTGATTCTCGGCCCAACCATTTTTCAAGCCCAACACCATTTTTCTAGCCATAAATGCTTGAGTTATAACATGAGCATTCTGCCATCAATTCATCCTCGTCATTTTACTGGGCACTTAACCATTTCTCTCCTTACCCATATAGGTCAACTTCTTGCTACTGGCCATCCAAACTTGGGCTACAGTTGAACCAAAATCTTCATTGACTCACCCTGTAACACTACACTGGGAAAATTGGCCATGTTTGTATCTTGACCAATTTCACACAGACTCGAGTTATTAATCGAACCAATTTCATATCAATCCACCACGATCAGCCCAACACTAGGGCAATTGACCATTTTTCTCTTTTTCCCCTTACCCATACATGTCATGCCATGTGTTCAACCCTTTAAAGCCTAAAATAATATGTTAAGAGGAGTTTTAAAAGTAATGAAATAGTGTTAAGACATTGAGTAAAATATTCTTGCATCTCAAATTTGTGATAGCATGCATGTCTCTTGCATTTCATTGCTACTTCTTCAAAATTTCTACATGGCCATTCTAACTTTCATTCTCATTGAAATCGTTTCATTTGGCTCAACATTTTCTCCGACCTCAACCTTCATGGATTAATTTCAAAAGACAACAATTGTAAGGATTGAATATACTGACAACCCTTGAGTATACTTTTTATGCATTGCAAGAAGCAGCTGCCAAAGTGTGTGAGAAGATATTGAAGAATACCAACTTTTGATTATCTTGAAAACAGATAAATCAATACAAGAAGAATTATGAAGAGAAATATTAGCAAGTTTTTTTTAAAGGTCCAAGTTGGTTGTTTGAAGTTGTCATCAAGGACTAGAGGATTTGACATTCTTAGTACTTATTTTATTTGGCTTTACCACATGACTTGTAAAAATGATTGATAAGTTTTGATAGGTCCTAGGAAGAAGAACATATCTACCTTGGGTTTTGTTATATATTTGTTACATTCCTTAACAAAGTTAGCATTGTTCATATTGTGACATTGACTTTGAGGTGTTAAATGTAGTTACTTGCCAAAAAAAAAGTGAAAATGGAAGGAAAAAAAAGATGAAAAAGAAAAAAAAAACAGAGAAAAAAAAGAAAAAAAAAGAAAGTAATCAGAAAGTTATAGAAAAAAAAAAGAGATTGAGAAAGCAAGGTCCAAGTCATATAACTTATGTTCTTTTGATAATGTTAAATATGACCAATACTCAGTCATTTTCAGAGTTTCAATTTGAAATAACTTAGACAATATCCTCAAAGGCTAAGAGAGCCCGGAATGATAAGAAACAACCCATGTGAGAATGAATATCATATCAGTCACTGATTGTTAGATCCGAGGAGTTCAAGTGCAATGCAGGAAAAGAAAAATCATGGGAAGTCATGTGTCTTCGATCCTTATAAGAGTTTTCTGAGGAATTGTTCACTTTGACCTTTTTTCATTAACACTTTTGTATTACTTTCTTCATACACACCTTGAGATCTTTGAGATCTATTTCCCATGTCAGTCATGTTTCTATTTGATTGAACATGAAATTTCAAAATATCATCTCAATTTTATACTCATATGCCTTATCATCTATCTTGACTCCCTCCATTTCAAAATCATATCCCCATACCTTTAATGCATTAAGTCATCTGCTCATTTGCATTCATCATCATCATCAATATGCTTGTTTGTTGCAAATTTGAGATATAAAAATTGTTTGACTAAATGAATTAGCACTTTGAGTTACTTTGACAGGCTGTTTCTGAACATATGAGTTGTTTTTTAAATGACCTACCAAATTATAGTTCAAATCATGTTTTGAAGCATTAAAAGCAAATGAAAAAATTAGATCACTTGAATAAGAGAGTTATCCATCACTCACTGGAGCATTCACTTCAAAAAAAACAAAAAAAAAAAAAGAAAACAAGAAGAAGAAGAAAATGAAAATGAAAAAGGAAAAAAAATGAAAAATGAAAAAAATAATTTCTTCCCTCGGACAATGAAGAAACTTCGTTTGTTATGCTTTCATGTTACCTAACAGTTCGTTGGTGAATTTAAGGTTAAATCGAATGGGCTATTTTGGCTAAAAAAATCATGCATATTTTTTCTTAGTTAATGCATCAACATTACAATTGATAAAAAAAACCTTATGCTTGAGCACACACTCTTCATAAACAAAAACAAAATACATCATATTTCATATTTGACATAAGTAGCATTTTACATGTTTGCATTGTGCATCATAAGACCTTATCTCTAGGCATTGTTCTTGCATATTCTTAAAAAAATATATAGAAAAACTGGTTGTAGGCATTCGCACGAAGCTTAGACAATAATTGCATCGCCATTATGCATTTTATACATAACTCATGGTTTTTGTCTATCTATTGCATTTTCACATGTAAGCTAGTGCATTACCATTCATCACATTCTTTACAAGCATAAAAATATCCACGCATGGTGCACGCATCGTATCAAAATTCATTCTCATCTAGCATATTTGGAAATATTCAAGCATTTTCACATGGTTAACACATTTTCATAAGACTTGTAAATCTCTAGATGTATTATTGCATACATCTAGCATCTACTTGAAGTTTTCTATAACGATTCATCACATCAAATCACTTGTCATCATCGAACATTTCACATCATACACACTGGGGCAAAAGAAAATTTTTGTTTTTCCTCGAGGCGATTTTAAGCTCTCTTGTTTTCAAAATTTACACTGGAGCAAATTTTGTTTTGATTTTGGGCCATGAAGCATCATCACATACGATTATAAAATGGATACTGGGGCAAATTTTAGGTTCAAAATTTGTTTCATTTTGAGTGATGAGATACCGTCACTTGAGAGAGTTTAATGATATTTGACACTGGGATAATTTGAGAGGATCTGGACCATTAAAAGTGACACCTTGCTTGCTCATGGATTATTTATTAATTTCAATGATAAAGAAAATCATGTTGAGTTGGCTTGATATTATGCTCAGATTTGTCATTAACTTCGTCATTATTTCATGAAAAGATGTCCACATATCACGATTCAGTCGTCATAGTTTTCTAAAGATGCATATATATTCATCCTTAAATGAGTCAAAGAAAATCAAAGTTTTGGTCGAGAACCGGACCACTATTTTTCTAGTTTGGTCAAGAACCAGACCATTCTATTTCAAGGTCATATCCAATGTGAAGTATTGATACACATCGAAATTTTTGGTCAAGAACCGGACCACCTTACTTTTATTTTGGTCGAGAACCGAATCACTCTGTCTTTTATTTTGGTCGAGAACTGGACCACTCTGTCTTTTATTTTGGTTGAGAACCGGATCACCTTATTTTGGTCGAGAACCGGACCACCTTGTCTTTAAATTTGGTCGAGAACCGGACCACCCTACATTTATTTTGGTCGAGAACCGGACCACCCTGCTTTTATTTTGGTTGAGAACCGGACCACTGTATTTATTTTGGTCGAGAACCGGACCACCTTGTCTTTTAATTTGGTCAAAAACTGGACCACCTTGTCTTTTAATTTGGTCGAGAATCGGACCACCCTGCATTTAGTTTGGGCGACAATTAGACCACCCTATATTTTATTTTGGTCGAGAACCCGACCACCCTATCTTTTAATTTGGTTGAGAACTGGACCACCCTATCTTTCATTTTGGTCGAGAACCGGACCACCCTGTCTTATTTTGGTCGAGAACCGGACCGCCCTGTATTTATTTTGGTCGAGAACCAAACCGCCCTGTCTTTTAATTTGGTTGAGAATTGGACCACACTGCTTTTAATTTGGTCAAGAGAAGGACTACCCTGTCTCTTAAATTTGTCAAGAACTGGACTATCCTACTTTGTAATTTGGTCAAGAATTGGACCAATTGCTTACTCATTTGTTTAATTTTAAATAGTACCGAACGAAATAAGGTCTATGCGTTTGTCCACCTTCTAATTCTACAAGGATGAACAAACAGGGGAAACTGTAGACACCCATTTTCGTCCGGTAATATCTAAAATTAACAAAATTTTACTTATTTAAAAAAATACAGACTTTAGTTTGAAATTTTGTTGTTTTAATAAGTTTTAAGTGATGTACTTTTAATTTTGTTTTTGTCTGTAATAGAAAAATAAAAAAGATAAAAGATGAAAATGATTTAAAAAAAAAAGGTTTTGAATCAAATTTGGTTAAAGATATTTGAAATGGAAATTTATTTGATTTGAAAAGTTTACTTGGAAGAAACCAAATCAGAGCCAATTAGTGACAAGGCAAAGAATGTGATTGAGCTAATTTTGGAGATTGATTGTCAATCAATTTTAGTTTCCTTACTTTTTCTACCTCTTTTGGCTATAAAAAGAACCTTCTATCAACCCTAAAAAGAACACAATATTCACAAGAGCAAAAACCTTGAAGTTTTCTCTACATCTCTCCTTTTCACGGCCATAACATTTCTCCTCTTGCTTTCTAAAAACAAAAAAATCATTCACAAGAGCCTCCCTCCCTTCATCATTTTTTTCTCTCCTCATCATCTTCTTGATTCACTCATTGGAACTTGAGGCTACACATTTGTAAGGTTCTATCGAACAAAAGTAAAATCATTTTCCATTAAAAATGTAGTCATTCATATGTTGCTGATTTGTTTTATTTGATTTCGTGATTTTTGTAAACTGATTTAGATTTTTTTGAATTTTTTATTTGAAAATAGACTTAAATATGAACCCATAAAAAATAAATTTATTTGGATTTCTGGTTAAAAGTTATGATTTTTGAAAGTTTAATGTTCAAACCGATTCACTGTTTCAGGATTTTTACACACCTTGTCATTACGTGATTTTTCAGTTCTAATTCTTTGAAAATAAATATCTATGGTTATTTTTCTATGACAATAGACTCATAAATAAATATTTAGGAATAAGAATCATCCCGTTTCGATAAGTATTAAAAAAGATATGATTTTTTAAAGTTGGTGTAAATTCTACAGAAATTTAAGTAGCAAAACCGTGGCTGAAACTTTTGACATGAAAATCTGATTTTTTTTCTTAGAAAGTGTGTGTACTTTTCGATATTAGAAATCAATCTTGGATGAACCTAGAATATTTAGAAGAACGAATTGAGTAAAAATACATTTTTGTTATAAAGTTATGAATTTCAAAAGTTGAGGTGTTATATTTGGGATAATTATGCTAATTTTATTTGTTTGCCAAATTTGTGAATTTGATTGCCATATTTATGTTTTCTATTTACTGTCTTCAAATTAAGGTAAATCTTGAATTGATTTGTTAATATTATATTGATGTATATTGGATTTTCAAAAAAAGAAAGGAGTTTGAATTATTAGGATACTAATTTTCCAACTTCTTAAAAAAACATAATTTGATTAAGTTACCAAATTTTTTAATATAAAAAATGCAATTAATTAGGATACTGATTTTTCAAAGCATAAAAATTAACAATTAAATTTAAATATAAAATTGGAATTAATTAGGATACTGATTTTCCAAATCATAAAAATTAACAATGAAATTTTAAATATAGAAATTAGAATTTATTAGGGTTTTAATTTACCAAACTTTCTAAAAAAACTAAACATTAAAATCTAAACCTTAAAGAAAAATTAAATTTATTCGGGTATTAATTTTCCGATTAAGAAAAAATAAAAGATTTAACAAACAAAAGTTTTCCTGGGCCAAAAGTGAAACTTACCTTAAACCTAATATTGAGCTAAAAAAATTATTATTTTAATAACATGGATAAAAATTTATAATATCCTATTAAAAACTTGAACAACAAACAAATCATTTTGAAAACTCCGACGATGGAATATGGGGCGTTGGAATACCATGCTCCTAAACATTCTTGAGGTAAGGAATTTTTTCTCGGAATACTGAGTTAAAATTCCCGACAATATTTTTCTAATGGCTTTACGCCACTCATACTTATTTAATCATGCTTTATTACTAAAGTATTGATTAATAAAACATGGGACATTTTAAAAAAAAACCAAAAAAATAATTTTTGTTTTATAGATAAAGGCTTTCTTCAATAATACACCAAATTATATAAAAAAAAGAACAGTCATTTTAAAACGAACATAATAGGGTGCTAATACCTTCCCTATGTGTGAATGAACTCCCGAACTCATTATCAAAAGTTAGTAGACCATCCTTAGTTCATGAATAGGTGACTAATCACACCTAATTTAGAAAACCAATGATTAGTTGCGACTCTTTTTTTATTTTTCCGCGTCGCGATTACGTAGCGACAAAATCCATCCAATAGAGCCTCATACTCTGTATCATTATTTAAAGCTTCAAAGGAGAATTTGATTGATTATTCTAGGAGGAAGCCTTCAGGAGTTTTGATCACAATCCCGACTGTGCTTCCTTTGAATAGTGGGGCCTCATATTCCTATGATCAAGGAAAAAACAAAGAAGCATAATGGAGATTATGTAAGGTTGTTCATTAGAGAATCAGTTGGGCTTAAGGAACAAGATGTATCATGGAGGTTAATATGGTAATATTACCTAGTCATGGATACAAAGTACTTGTGAAGGATCAAAAATATACTTAAATGATTTTAGTCAATGGACATAACTATGTCTATAGTACTAAGAATGCAACTTTAGATACTTAGTTGAGTTATCTAGAAGTTAATGAATAAGAATTAATTGATTAAAGGAGTTTTAATCAAAGGTAAATTTAGATCATTGGAGCTTAGTCCTATAGGACTCCATTAAGTCATCTGAGCTATCGCATGTGAACATGATTAATATGATTAATTATCTTGGAAATTGAAGAAAATAAATAAAAGATTATATTTGATTAATTAAAAGAAATTAAATAGAGGAGTCTATTTAATTTTATAACTAATGGTGAAATTAAATAGAGGAGTCTACTTAATTAATTTATGGCGGGATTAAATAGAAGAGTCTATTTAATTAAATTAATTTTGCAGTTGTCGAAAATTATTGGGAATTTAAATAAAGGAGTCTATTTAAATACTTAATTTGAGGTAGTCAAATTAAAGAGAAATTAAATGAATAAAAGAAGTTTTATTTATTTAAATATTTAATAGAATTGTTCTATTAAATAAAAAGGAAAAATAAAATGCTCAATATTGTCATGGAGATGACACACCATGGGTCACACGCCACTTTAGTTTTTAATTAACCAAATTTATGCATTAATATATGTGATATCTTAATTTAAATTAATATGATTAATTTAAATGAGTAGATATGGAATAATTAATGTAAATTAAATTTGATTAATTTAAATTGTGATATGAGAATATCTTATTATGGAATATGATATTATATCTTAATTATTCAAAATATATTTTATAATATCTTTATTTAATTATTTGATTATTAAAAGATATTCAAAGATTTTTTGAGGCCTTAGTTTTCCTATAAATTGGAACATAGTTTTCCAGATTATTTTCATCTCTTAGGGGGAGGTTGTTGACGAGAGCTTGTGTAACAACCTGAGTTTTAGGTAAGGGGTATTTTGGTCTTTTCCTCAATTTTGATATAAATAATTCTATTTTGGGTTATTATTAACTGTCGCATCGATACGAGTCCAACGCCATTGACTACATTCAATTCCGAGTCCCGAGTAAAAAGATATGGCCTGAATACCATTTGCGTCCCTAACTCTTATTATTAATTCCAGGGGTATTATTGTAATTTTCCAGCCAATATTTGACACAAAACCCTAGGTTACTATTCTTTTCTTTTCACGTATTCTCTCACCAACCGCACGTCTCAGCCGAAGTTCTCCGTTTTGTTTCTCGTGGTAAGTTCCAATTCAATTTGATTCGTCGTTTCTTTCCCGTTAATTCTGAGTTGACCTTCGACCTTTGGGCTGCCATTTGATGTCATATTTGAGCTCTGTTACTCGCCAGGAAGATTAAGAGAATTAGCTTCCGTTTGCTCCTTTCTCTTAGGTGATTCTCGGTGATTTCATTACGGGTAGTTTTCTCTTCGTTTTTCTTTTAAATTCGTGCTAATCGAGAGTCATTTTCATTCGTTTTAAAGCTTCTCCGGACTTCCTTTCTTCCTTGCCAGAATCTGGGATTTTTCATCTCGAATTGCTTGGGTTTGGGTCGTTGTTTCGTCGTGTTCTTTGTGCGTGGTTCTGAGGCGAGTGTTAGGGCAGATTCGTGAAGGTAAGTTGCTGTGATTTAAGTTTAAAGTATATATATATATATATATATATATATATATATATATATATATATATATATATATATATATATGTATGTATGTATGTATATATGTATGTATGTATGTATATATATTGCAGCATGAAGAAAATGCACGCTGTGCGTTTTCTCCATGGCCGCTGGTGCTGGGAAGAAGACTGGTCTAATTGGACCGGTTTAGGGTCTAATTAGGGCCCAATCGAGCCGATTTTCATCCTGTTCTTCCGGTTTTCATAAAATTGACCTTAAATTAATGTCAATGCAGGTTTTGGGCACCTCTAGGATTTTATTTGGCATCGTTTGGAGTTCGATTGCTTGCTTGATTTGTTATAAAGATAGGTTAATTCCTACTTAGAGTGTTAAATTGAATTCTTTTTGTATGATTAATTTGCCTATTATTATTCGTATGACTTGGGAGATGTTTTAATAGATATCTAAGTACTTTTATATGATTATATGGCTTTCGGTTATGATTTAATTATTATTTGTGTTTGGTTATTCGTTTAGTGATAAATAGAGCCTTTAGGTTTTACAACTTGGGTTGAACCTATGCATAATAAATATTAAATTTGTAGAGCGTATACTATGGCACGTATCATGAGTGGCCCTATACCCCACTATGATACATATATGCAAATTTAATTAAAACAAAGACTAAAGGAAATGTTGTAGGCTAAGTACCTACTAAATAAATAGGCTAAGTACCTATATTTTATAAATGAGAAATTGGGGATTTGGACTAGTATCCAATAATTATTACATTTGATGTGATTTCAATTTAGCTTACTTATATAAGTTGAAATTAATCTACTAAGCTAAAAACTCATGGTATTCGAATGCCCTGCAAATTTAAATTTTGCAGGTAATGATAGCAATGTTGGGAATCGAGACGTGTGACAAGGATGGTGCTACATGGAGGCCCTAGGACTTATTCATTTTCACTTTTCTCTTTCGACTTTACATTATTGGTCATTTTTAATTTATTTGGGATATTTCGTTTTTATTATTAAACTCATTCAGTTTATTGATTTTTATTAGAATTTTATTCTTTAAAATGGCACCACAATTAAACGTTTTGTTTCTATCTTTTGTCAGTTATTTAATAAAAAGGCTTCTGCATTTATTGAATTTACTCTTATTTATTTATAAATTGAAATTAGTTCCTTTATTATTTATTTATTTATTTTACATTGAGTCGGGTCGTCACAGCTTGTTTGCTCCTTGTGTTCTTCATGCTTTCCGTCTGATTGTCAATAGTGAAGTTTACATGATTGTTTTTCTTGTCGCCCCACGATGGGCACCAAACTGTAGAGGATGATTTACGCTACGGTCGATCACGTGCGTTCTACGTGCGATGAGTCTCCTTGATCTTGAATATTTATGAAACAAGAATAAGAAAAAACCAGTGTGGTGCCTGTCAAACCGTTTCCAAAGATCAAGTCACTAATTTGGGGGTAGATGATATGAGTTTTCTAGAGTAGAATTATGAATGACATACCGTTTAAGGTTGTATAGAGTACTTTATACAGAGAATATTGTTAGGAATGGTGTCCTAGAACTTGTAATTATTTAATAAAGATAATTTATTTAAAATAAATTAAATAAATAAACATAAGTTCTTTCTATTATCTATATTAATTCAATTGACGATATTATGAACATACGGAAATATATAAATATCAAACATTCAAATAGTAAAACCCTAAGTCACTCTTATGAAATCACGACTTAGTATGTGAGTCATATGAGAGGATTAAAGTCAAGATGAGTAACTTAAAAGTGTCTACAGTTAATGGATAACATTTGGGAACTTTATCCTGATAACAATGTTGATAGCTTTGCATTTTGTTTATAAAAAAATGATCTAATTCGGATCATTCATGTGGGTGACATGAAATGGAAGTATCATATGAAATGTTGATTGTATAAGACAGGACCACGATGTTTGATCAAATTTCTCGTTTGTACCGTTTACGAGAAATGATCGAATATCAAACTAAGTTAATCAACTGTGATAGATCTCAATCCTGAGTAAAATGTGGACTCCTATTTGTGGAGTTATGTTATTTGATTTACATGGTTGAGAGTGATATGAAAGATCGCTCAATACACTTCTGCTTTGGGAACATAACTAGATAAGTAGCTGGGAACGCATTTTCATGAGATGGAATTCATTGCTTTCTTATAAATTAACGGTATCGGTGCGATACCTAAACATTTTAGGAACTTTAGGAAACTCACTTGATGTACTGATTCAAGACATGAACAAGTGGCGCCACAACTTCTATTGATCACAGAAGTATATTATCTCTAGTTCGACTAAAGATAAAGTTCATTAGAGAATTAGCGGGAACACAAGGATAAAGCGTTAATTACAGGGGCAAAACGGTAAATTTAATCCGCCTGTAATTATGAGGGTTCCATGTGAAGGATATTAAGAGAGAGTTTCTAGCCCAATTGGATTAATGAATCCAATTGAAATTGGCCCAAAATAATTAATTAAATAAATTTGGTTTATTAATTATTTATTACATGTAATTTTCGGCCATGACATATTATTTAAGGAAAAATAATTATTTGAATTATATCTTAAAATAATTATATAGATTTATTTATCCAAGATAAATCAAATACAAGAAAAGAAAATATCCTCTTATTTATCTATGGTATTTTTGGAATACCAAGATAAAGGAAAGAGATAATCTTTTTTCTTTTTGTATTTATGTCTATGGAATATTTTAATTAGATTAGATTTTCCATTAGTCTATGTCATTCATAAATCACACAACTCAGTTCATTAGAAATTGAAAAACTCTCTTCCTCCTCATACTCCCCTTTGCCGATTTTCCCTTCATAATTTGGAAGAAAAAAATATTTTTCTTCTTCCTTATTTCTTCTAAAGTTCGATCCCACTGTAACGTCCCGTTATTTTTTAAGCGAATTTTTTTTTATTTAATGTTATTTATTTATTTATTTCAATTTAAGTATTTAGTTTAATTATAATTTTTGTAATTTAGAATTTAGTATTTAATTTCGCGCGAAATTCTTTTTAATCGTTTTAATACTTTAAATTCGTTTCGGTGACATTAATAATTATTAATAAGCCAATTAATAATTATTAATCACCTTTAGATTAATTTAAGAGCTTCGGGTTTCGATTTATAAGTCAAAAGTCATAAAAGGACGCAACCGTCATTTCCAATTTCTTAAAAATATCCAAATTACTATTCACTCATCTTTAAAAATCACAAAATTGACTATTTGACTTAATTTTCTTCTTCCTTTTTTCTTCTCCTTGCCGTGGAGACCATCCACCATGGGTGAGTTTTTCTTTTCTTCGTTTCTCAATGGATCGACTTGATTTCGGTTGCGTTGGATTGATAGGGACGAGGGCTACCTATCCAACCTACCTTTTCGGAGTTTACCGTCCTCTAAGGGAAGTCCCAAAAAGTAAGTTTTCAAAACTTTTTAGGTGGTTTTGTGCGTTTTTTATTATAAATGAGTTTTGAAGTTGAAATCATGAATTTCTATCATGGAATTTGACGATTTTGAACCCGGATTTTCGAAAAACATTATTCATCTGAAAACACTATTCATCCAAAAATACTATTCATCCAATATCACTATTCACCCGAAAATGCACACTTGTTCTCATCTTAGTTATGAGTTGTAATATGTTGTGCAATTGATGAATTGTAGGTGCATTTGCTCGGCTGTTGATTCGTGGAAAATTGGAGATTTGGAACAAATCTTATTTGGCTAAGGTGAGAATAGTTAGGATTTAAAGTAATTTTAGAAAGCAAATAAGTATGATGGTTTGTAGAATAAGAAGCTAAGACTAAGATTCGAATCTAAGATTAAAGGGAGGTGAGTTAGTGCCTTAGGATTAGGAGTTAATCCTTTAAGTGAGAACTTAGGAGTTCTCGAGAAAAGCATTGAATCTTAGAAATTACTAAGATAGATTCGTTTCGGAGCTTAGGTTGGATCATTGGAAGTTAAAGATCCAAACTTTTATATAGAACGATTAATAGAACCTCGGATTATATTGGAAGTTTAGAATCCTGGAAGGTATAGGTTAATCGTTTAAGATAGGATTTACTTGTATTAATGTAGCGGAGTTCGATTTACATATCGTTCGTCCGAGATTCCTATCTATTTTACTTTATGTCTTTTACTTTATGCCCCTCTACTTTATGCTTGCATCGACTACTTTAATTCCCCACTTTACTTATTTACTTTTACAAGGATATGCATATCATATTGCACCATAACATTTTCACATCATTCATTGAAAAAGAAATGAAGGGGAGAATGTTGGAGCCTACGGGTAGTGTCCGCATCACTTTCAGAGAAGAAGAAACGAAAGTGAGAAAGAAAGGAAGGAAGAATGTTGGAGCCTACGAGTAGTGTCCGCATCACCTTCAGAAAAAAAAAAGAAAAAGAAAAGAAAGTGAAAAAGAAAAGAAGGGAGAATGATGAACCCTACGGGAAGTTCACATCACCTTCAGAAAAAGAAAAGAAAGTGAAAAAGAAAAGAAGGGAGAATGATGAATCCTACGGGAAGTTTATATCACCTTCAGAGAAAAGAAAAGAAAGTGAAAGACAAGGAGTTGAATGGTATCCTACGGGATGTACGCATTACTTCTTCATGCATAGGGGGTTGAATGGTATCCTACGGGATGTATGCATTATTTCCTCATGCATAAGGTTGAATGGGTATCCTACGGGATGTACCTATTATCTTCATTCATGTACATAGGGCAAATGCGAAATCCTACGGGATGTCCTCATGCATTCATGCTTATGATCGATGAATTAGAGAATCGAGATGTTTTATTTTATGCAAAGTATATTTATTTTTCTTATTTATGTCGTAACAAGTAATTGGATGAGAATTAGACTACATGTGTTAGTAGTATCATCCTTTGGATAAAATTACTTAATGTTTGGAGAAATTTAGGATTGATTGTGTCAGATTGATTGGACACAAATCGGAATACGGGTTTGAGGTCTAACCTTACTTTTTATGCTTATTATTCTCACTGGGCTTAAGTTGTTAGCTCATGATATTACAAAAATTTCAGGTAATGCCCTGACTAGAGGTCGAGGGAGAGGAGATGGTGTTGCGTGATCAAAGGATAATGACTTCGAGATGGACTGGGTGTTATGTAAAAGTCCATTGACTATGTTTTGTGCATTTTTCACATGTTGTGGAGTTGTATATTTGTAAATGGCTCTTAAGAGCTTTTGTCTTTACTTTTATGATTATAATTCATTTTGAACTCCTGGATAGGAACTTAATGTTCCTTGTGTTATTTAGATTTTGAAATTAAGATGTAAACAGGTTTTGGCTAGCCAATTTTCAAACATAATCACGCCATTTTTTCTTAAAATATAAAGACTTCCGCTGTGTTTTCTAATTTAAATTATTTAAAAGTGATGGGTCGTCACACCCACAATCGGATTTCGTTTGATCAATCGGAATATAGCATAGAAGATCTGGTGTTACTGAGGATTGAAGCAGTAAAGATTTCTCCAACCGATTCTCCATTTATTACTCAATGTAAGTAAAGGCCTTTTATTTTCGAAAAATAGCATGAATCTACATGTATTTTATCACAAATTTCATGATTTTAATATATCTTAATTAATAGTTAATTAGTTTACTAAATGAAATTTCACTAATTTAGTAAAGCAATCCCTTCAAATATATAGATAAACAAGACATTTATCTATGATAAATAAGAGATAATATCATTTGAAGATAAACTCTATATTGTAATCTTTTAATTGGAGATATACTTATAACAATAAATAAAGGAGTCCTCAATCGCAGATCACAGCAAGGTGACTTGATTGCAAATGTCGGAGATAGTTGGAGCACGTCCAACCTCCTTGGTTTGGACTGGGCTCAAACGTTCCAGATTAATCAATTCATAATCCGCGTAGGATGGTTCAGATTCTCCTTTATGGGTCGATCGTACCAAGATTGGGCTTTTCGTATTGGGGTCGTCCCATGCTAAATTTTACCTCTACAATACTTAAACAATAAAGAAAGAATTGTTAAAAAGAACACCAATCATCATTCCTATCGAAATTCTAATAACCAACTAACTAACTCTGCTTTCATCTTCCCTCTTCTGTGCTCCAACTTCTTATTCGATTGTTAAAATCGTTGATCTACAACAAAAAGTAGGTTAAATAATGTCAAAAGGTATGAACTCAATGTGATGAAATAAAACATAAGCATCAAGTGTAAAATATAGTTCACCAACTAGTTTATAGGTTTCAATATCAAGATAGTTTTCCAATACAAAAAAAGACAATCTATTAGTTAGCAACAGTACTCTCTTTAAGCACCCATCTTCTTTCATATCATATCCTACTCGAGCCATGATGAACCAAATATCATGCTTTTGACGAGTCCAACAATCAGTAAAAAGACTTTTTAGTTCCAATGAACTTGAAGAAGGAAAAGAAAACGGAAGGATTCTACAACCATAGAAGTAAGAGAATTAATCACTTCAATGGAAAACTAAAACAGGATTAAATTCCTTGATGATCCATCAAAATTACAAGAGCTTATCGTCGAGTGAAATCATGTTTCTGGAGTTTTCCTCTTCTATTTAGACACTAAATCAACATCTACCCTGGTCTCACTAAATTATGACCTAAATGAAGCCATAATTCTAACATTGCATATATACATATAAACAAAGTGTGATACCGAAGTTGAAGGAAGTCGAGAAAAATGAAAAATTCTTAACTTCTAAAGTGAAATACTCTAAGAGGGACAAGTCATCTCCTAATGGTATAGATGAAAAAGTTCTAAATTCTAGTTATATATGAACCATGGACAATCGACATTGACGTTTAATAAACGAATAAAAACGAAAGTCTGACAATTTCATCTAGATTAGCAAAAGTTGAACTACATAATATGAGCATAGAACCACAAAAAGACCCTTAAATATGTGACCCCTCTAAAGGGCTTTGGTCATCATCAACATAAGTGGAAGCAAAGCCCAACAAATTTTAGGTTATTTTTCCTTATTTCATTTAATTGTATAGCCACAAAATAGATAAATAGTGTTTTATAGCTATCAACTAAAAAACTATAGAAAGAAGTCATATTCTACATGTTAGGAAAGAGAAATCCATGGTAAAAATACTAAAAAGGTTACCAACCGTTAAAGAAAAAAACAAGACAATAAGTAAGCGTAAATATTGGAGATCGCAACTAATAATTGAAAAAAAAACACTAATAGATTTTACACAATCAACCTACACAGGAAAAAAAAACAGTTTGTTTCTTCTCAAGCTCAGTGAAACTCCCACCATTTTTTCCGACAAATTTTACACATTTTCTTCTTTATAATCAAATCTTCTGTCAATATTGCATGTACATTAATGCAAGTTGTATTACGTATTTATTGTACAATATGTATATTATATAGGAAAAACCATATTGTTTCTTATCAAACCCAGCGGTGGCAGTGTCATTTTCAATGAGAAACCTTAAAATTCGACATGGTGCCAATTTTTTCCGATGAAAACCCCGGTAGGTTAGGAAAAATATCATGTACATCATTAGAATAATGTACTAAATGTACATAATGTACGACTTGTACGGTCTGATAAACACAACGTTATCATGCTTTTGATAGTAGTTATACAGTTATTTGACTGGAAAAAAACAAATTTGACACGGTGACAACATTTGTCAAAAACCATATAAATATGCGAGATGAAGCTTGCACTCAGAAATCTAGAGTAAATCAAAACGATGTCAGCGTTGAAGATCCATTTTCCGACAAGTCGATGAATTTTTGGTTTAAGGCTGTATTTCCTGTGAGTGGATGTATTTACGATTAAGGGCCTGTCTTTAGGCGGTTAAAAGATACTTTCCGACAAGTGAGATGATATTTTGCCAATTTTTTTTTTAAGATTTTGTTGTGTTGGAGGTCATGACAATGGGAAAGATTAAAGAATAAAGAAGATGAGATGAGGAAGATGAAAGAAGAAGAAAAATTAGAGGAGGAAAAGAAGAAGAAAAAAAGATAAGATAAAAAGAAGGGAAAAAGAAAAAGTAAAAAAAAAATATTATTTAAATCATGGAGGTTGCAAATGAACGTAAAACCAAGATATCAAAAACCAATCAATATTAATAAAGTCAATGGTATAGTTGGTGTATTATAAAATAGATTAAAAATATATAAATGGCATTATTTTCTCCATCTTTTAACAAACAGCTTGGTATATTAAAAAATTGAATTGTAAAAAGTGACTACCTACTAAATCTCCCAAAAGATGGACATTTATTAACTTTTGCCTCAAAAAGTGGTTATAATGATTTTTCACCCTATAAAATACAAATCTATTAATGACTATAAAGCGAAAAAATTGATCGATTGCCTAAATAATGAAATTATCCTTAAAATTTGGTTATGTACTTGATTAAAAAAAATCATATAGTTGTAGAATGATTTAAACTAGGCCAATACTGATCAATCCTATGTTTTTACCAAATTAAATTGAAACTTTATCTCTTACAATAAAATAATAATATGATGAAAATTAATAAAAATTTCATATAGATAAATATAAAAGTCTGATTGAACTAATCATAAATGTCTATAAATTATAATCACAGAAAAAGATGTACTAAAACGAACCATTCTGATTGAACTGTTTTTTCTTTGTAAAATAAGTTAATTAAATTATAAGATGAGTTGTGGCAGAAGAGAAATTGACTGAAACTAAACAACCTAGAGATGTGTAGAAATAAATGGGAGAAAACATTGGAAAAGAAATCAATTACATCTCTTCCTATTCTGCAGAAAAAGTGTGTTAAGAATTAGAAGGGTAATATCTCAAATGATTTTGGTAAAGTATTTGTTGTGTGTTCATTCATTTTCTTGTGTGCTGGTGATTGCGTGATGGCTCCCACCATATCCAACGCTACGCAAGGCTGCTCAACTGGCACCTGTCATGTTCATTAACACCCATAAAATTTCCCAATAAATGTGCAATTTTAACTTTCTCTCCTCTCTCTTTTTTTTTTAAAAAAAAAAATTCCAAGTTCGTTAAACGATTTAATTTTTATTTTATGGGAATTTTATTAATGGGTTATTAAAATTATGAGTAATTATAAATCTCAATTTTTTTTAATAATACTCATATATTTAATATTATCTTATCAATATATATATATATGTAATTTTTATCACAGTCAATCAATTGTTGATTTTTTATTTTATAAAAACCTGACATTTATTTCTTATAAATAATAAAATTTATAAATATCACATCAAATTTTGATACCCATAATTTTTTTCTTTTTAAAACAAAGGTATTATAGTAGGTGCCAAATGAATATAACTTAATATTGAAAGTTTAAAAAAAAAAAACAAAAATCAAACAAATATAGACCTAGGGATGCAAATACTCTGATTTTTTGCAGTTGTCTTTTCTATCTGATTGTCTGACTTTAACCTTACATCTATTTCTATTCAAAATCATGTAAATTTCCTCAAGCATGCATGGATGGGACATCTCAATTTTGTACCCCGATTTTAGGCTATTTGCTTCCATCTTACCTTTATTTTATTTATTAAATAAATTCAATTTTGCAAATAGGTATTTTGAATGAGAAAGTTTATATATATATATATATAGGGTTATTTTTTATATAACTCATTTTATCTGTAAGTTTTAAAAAATAATAAAAGTTTTGAGGACATTATTAACTACGCTTTTATTATTTTTCAATAAATAGTGAAAGTAATTCATTCTATTAATTAATTTATCAAAATAGTAAAAAAAAATTAATCAATTTTAAAAATGTAATGAATTTAAATTGAAAATATCTAAATAAATAATATAAAAAATAATAATAATAAGATTTGTCAATCTACAATAAAATATATATATAAATAAAAATGGATTCAATGAAACTATAGAGCACTAATTTTAAAATTAATAAATTAATCAAACTTTAACAATATATATTTGAAATTAAGATAGAAAAAAAATGTTATGGACACTAATTTTTTAAATCCGAAAACCATGAAGTTAGATTTTAATTTCATTAAGTTTTGAAAGTTTTATCTATACCCTCCAAATTTTCTTTACTTTAAATTATACAATTATATCAAAACTCCCCTATAAATTTATTTGTTAGATATGTTTTTTCAAATGAAGCTTCTCCCTTTGATGTGTTTTTTCAAATAAAGCACTTTCAAATTAAGCTTTTCCTTTTTTTTTTTTCTCCTTTGTGCTAAAGAATATGAGACATAAGGTTAAAGTGTTTTCCACATCAAGATAGAAAATCTTAATTATTAAAAAAAGTTAATCAATTATTTGACTTCTCATTTATTAATTAAACAACATATGTTAAATCGATCTTGACCAAGAAGGGAGTGAGAGAGGGTCTGACTTACAAAGTGGCCAGCTCCAAGAATCCAATAAAAATGAAGATTTTTATAAGATTTGGAGAATCCTTTGGTTTCATCTGTATTTTTACCACAGTATAAAGGACTTCTTTCTCCTGTCAGAAATGGCTGGAGCCCTCCCCACCTGAATATATCGTACAATTAGATATATTTCACAATTACAATGTACCCTTTCAAGAAAATAGAAGGGCTTTTATAAAAATAGTAAAATTAGATTCAATATTTATAAAAATAATTGTAAAAAAACTTATTTATAAAAATAATAAAAAATTTAAATTCGTATCTAAAATATTACAAAATTGTCATTAGTTTTATATGAGTAATTAGTATCTTCTCACAAGTAATTACTGATTTTATTAATATCAAAATATCAACTAATATATCACTGGTTACTTTATAAGTTATCACTAGTTTATCTGATTCACATGAATTAGAGCTTTTAAAAAAATGTTATTGCAGAAAATTTTTTTACCCAATGAAATTTCTTAAAATAAAACATAAAGTATTTTTTTTTCAAATTGAATAATGTTTAGAAACTGTTTTTCGTTTTAAAATTTTACAAACTGTTTTCTTTAGATATATTATTTTTACCCCTTTTTAAATGAAAAGAATTAAAAATGACCCATAATAATCTTGAAGAGGAGAGATTCTTATTGGCATAATTTGGAAGACTATGATTTGCCATTTTTAAACCATATGAGAAGTTTATGCTTTTTACCTATCATTGGTATTATTTACCATTTATCTCTTTTTTCTATGCAGGTTAATAGGATATTTTTTTAAATAGTTTTTATAATAATAGACTAATAGTAAATGAAAACAATAGAGTATTACTTTCATATGTTTCCTATACAATTTTTTTATATTAATTACTTTTTTTTACCATCAATAATTATATGTAAAATATAACTTAAATTTTGTGATATTTTAATAGAATAAGTAAATAGAAATATAAAATAAATGTTTCTATTCAAAACGTTTTTAAATTGAAAAAAAAAAATTAAAAGAGTTAAATTTTAAATTTAATATATTTTTTTTAATTAAAGTATGTTATGAGAGAGAGGAAAAGAGAGAGACTTGAGTTTATGAACCCATGCTTCAGTTCCCTTGGTTGAACAAATAAGGTCCACCTGTGAATAAAATAGATAAAATAATATAAATTTTCCAGAAGAATGGACAACAACCTTGACAATTTTATTTATTCATAAAATAATTGAAGGTCCCCATGTTGAAGCACCAAACCCATTATCTACCCATTAACTCAATTATGCTAAAGAGAATATTTATGGGAAAAGATAAGTGTCTTACTTGCCCATTGTATATGGTCACATTCACTCCTTTAGCTAGCAACTCATCAACCTACACACAAAAAAAAAAATGTTGACTTTATTCATTGTTGTACCACAAAACTAGTGGCAAAGGAACAACCATTTACATCTTTTGTGAAAAAATAAAATTCCATTCACTCAATATTATATTATTCAAAGAAAAAAAAAATATCAACCATTATAAAGTTTAAGGGTTGTAATAATTACACCATTTTCCTTAAATTTTTTGGTTAAATAATTGACCTCTTATTTTTATAAATTATATAAAAATAATATACTTATAAAAAATTAATTAGAAAAATTAACTCTTTTCAGTTATTAAATTATTATATCACAAAACTAGTGGTAATTGAGGAAACATCAATTTTTGCATCTTTTGGGAAATGTCACAATTTAAAAAAATAAGATTCCATTCACTCAATATTATATAATTTAAGAAAATAGTTATTATCCATATATTGTATAAGGGCTGTAATTTTATTTGAGCAATTGGCTCCTTTTTTTCCTTATAAGATATAAAATATGAACCTAAAAATATTTAATTAGAAAAATTAATCATTTTAAATTATTAATTTAGGTATTTTTGAAAATCCAATTCAATAATTTATAGAGATAATTTATCAGATAATATTTTCATAAGTCTAATTTTAAAGGTTTATAAAATATATGAGACCAACATTTAAATTATCTTTATAAAGTTACCTCATTAATCCTTGGCTTCATGAAGTCACCTCGAAGATTTTGGAAAACGAACTCTGATTGGCCACCCCATCTGTGTCAAAAATTGAGATTTTAGTTTACCAATTCTCATTTTTTTTCACCCTTTCAAAGTAAAAAAAATTATAATATTACTGACGTCACATTGGTTGGGATAATCTTGAGTTTGTTTCTAATTTGACCGTTCATCAAATCATACAAATTAACATTATCGCCTGGTGTTGATCTTAATGAACTAAGATATCTCGAGTATTTCATCACAGAATCTACCCCGCTTGATTTTTTCATTGTTGATAAGGATGACACTGAATCCATTCCAGAATCCAATAGAAAATTATAAAAGTCCTGAAAATAACCAATAATAATAGTAAAGAGAGAGAGAGAAGCCATTAATTTTTATAATTTTTTTTTACTAGGTTGGGAAATCAACCCTTTTTTTATGGAAAATTTCACTTTATTTTGACCAATACAGTTCTCATTGCTCTAATAGGTGATTAGCAATGATGATAAAATTGCTAGATTAAACAATCAGCAATCTCTTTATTTGCTTTTCATTCTTTTTGAAATAATTATTTCAAAATCTTAACCAAATCTAAATAATAAAAAAACTAAAAAATTGGAATTTTAAAACTTTATTTAAAAAAGTAGGTAAAATTTTATATATCAATTTTAAAAAGTAAATAACAGAGTAATGAAATAGTTAATTAAAAAGTTTAAATTTTAAAACCAAAATCGTGGGTAGAAAATTAATGGGAAATTTTATTTAGTGGCAGATTTTGATGCAGTATTTATAAAAATTACAACTGTAAAAATTATTAATAAATATAGCAATTTATATGAAGTTAATCAAAGATTAACAGTATTAATGTGTATGTCAATGATAAGTTTAATATAAAAATATGCGATTTAATGTTTATCACTCAAATCAAAATTTATTATATTTATAATTTTTTTTAAAACTGCTATTTTTTCGAATATTATTAAAAAAAATTGTTAGATTCGTAAATGCCCCAAATTTAAATGGCATACCACGTTATTACTGCTGGAAGTAATCTCATTCTCAAGTTCACTCCATGACGAAGTAGCTTCCACAAATTGACCGTTTTTTATTTGCGTCTCAATCCTCTTTGCTATACTGTTTCCCAAAATTGGATTTTTATTAAATCACTGACAAAATTCCTTACCTCTTAAAAAGGGAAGGAAAAAAAGCATCAAATTTACAAACTCTGAATCCTGAGATAAAAAAAAATGACCTGTTGGATCTCTGCAATCCTCCATCATCAAGCCGCGACAAATCCTTTAAAAGAGGACCCCATGAATTCTGCAGAGTCAAATTGATTTCAAAATGATTTTTAAAAAATCTAGATAAAATAAAAATCATAAAAAATAATTTTGATAGTCCACTGTAATTTTTTTTTGTTGAAAACATGAACACCGAGTTAAAAATGGTAAATTGCACCCTCATTTTCTTCGAAACCTACAATAATACCTAATGTTTTGATGATAATAAAAGTTAACGCTTTTTCAACTGTAACGGGTGAGTTGTTCATGCATTTGACCAATTACATTTTACTCTAATTTTAAACACTTACTGTGAAGTCTTCTGGGGAAATCCAACTATCACCCAAAACAACCCCTGCAAATAAAATTTGAAATATGATTAGCATAAGATCCAGATTCCAAAAACTATGCGTGGCGATTATATTAGTTTAGATTCAAAACGAACAATATTATATCAATGTAGAGATTATAGAGACTCGATGTTAGGAAACAATTACCTCCAAGTTTAAGCTTTAAAGTTCCCGCTTGAATGGCTTTAAGAGCCGACAATCCAAGCATGACAGCATATTTCCCTCCATAAGATTCAGCCACAATATACAAAGGACTCTTTTGAAGTTTTTCATTTTTGTTAAATACATTTTGCAACAGTGTCGTTAAATCAGCTGCTGCCTCTTCATCTGCTTTCACAAATAATCCTGTTTCCTCCACAAAGCTATATCCTGTTCCAACTGGATTATCCTTCAATAATTTTAAAAAAAAAAAAAAGAAATGAATTCTTAAAATTGCCAAATTTAAAAAATCACTAATTCAATGAATGATTGTTAATTATTTACCACAAACAAGAGATCAGCTTTCTGCAACCAAGTTGAATTTCTGTGATTCAAGGAAGTGTCTAATGGACCCACTTCTTTAAAATTCCCAATCCCAACCCCTGAAGCACCCTGTTTTTATTTTAATAGCCAGAATTGTAATTAAATTAAGATCTGGGGTTAAATTCAGAAATCTCCATTAATTAAAAATAAATTAAAGAATGGCTGTTTCTCACAGGTCCTCCTTGCAACCAAAGAATAATTGGCCATGGCTTTGACGGATCCTCAACTCTGTACGGACTTCTATATAGCCACCAAAACATATGAGCTTCTGAAATCCAGAAATTTAAAAAATTATTTGCAAATCGTTTAAATTTGTTTTTTTAATACAAAAAAAAAAAAAAAAAAAAAAATTAACTTACTGGGTCTGACTCGAACGTATCCCCATTCTTCTGATCCATCCTCTGATCTAACTGCTGTTGTTTTTCCTCCATTGAATAGAAGAATGAGAAGAACAAAAAAGAGTCTCTTCATTCTTCAAAGCTTAATTAAGAAACACCCAGAAAAAAAAAAAAAAAAGAATGAATATAGAATAGAATTACCGAAATCGTAATTCATTTATATAACAATCTAAAAATGACAGATATGAACCATAAGATATCTAGTTGTTTTTTGTTTTGTTTTTCTCTCTCTATAACGGAAAATAAGAAATAATGGGAAAATCTAATCTGGTAGTCTCATAAATAATTGGAAGAGAGAGGATCTCATTTAAATTTGAGGATTAAAAAAACATAATGATATCTTTTTTTTTTTGTTGTATGAAGAGATTGATGTACACGTCAAACAGAGAAAAATAATAATAGAGAGATAAAAAGAAACAGAATTTAAATAGCGAAAAAAAAAATGGTGAATTTTTTAATTATTTATTGAAGGGGTAAAATTTCAATATCCAAGTTTGACTGTCTTAGGTGAATAAAGGAGATTGTAAGTAGTGCAGTACAAGTATAGGTGGGTAAACTGTCAGTAGTGGAATTTGACTTTGCGTCGAAGCTTTCTCTATTGATTCTGATCGATTCGTGGGTGTTAGGTTTTATTTTAGGGGTGTTTGGTATGAATGTTTGGTTCAACTTCAGAACACTCTAATTCTGTAGCTATTTCCTCTATAAATGAAGGACCATTTAGTATTTCTAATGATAAAAATATTTAATTTAGAGTATGTTAATAGGTAATAGTGGACAAGATAAAATTAAATAATATTTTAAATTTAAAAAGTATATTTTTTAAATAAATGAAATTCAATATATCTTACATTAAACTCAATATATTTTATATAATTTTAGTGAAAAAATATGTTTAAAATAATATACTCAGTAATTTAGTGAAATTTTACTTTATAGTACTTTTTCAATTTGAATTTCAAATATAGATTTTTTTTTTAATTTTAAAAAATAACACTTTTTTACTTTCATTAAATTAATAATTTTGTTTTCATTCATTTTTTCTCTCTTGTAATCAAGGCCCATCCTAGAAATATAGGGGCCTAGTGCGAAAATATAATTTTGGTCGCCTATAAAATATTATTAAAATTTAAAATATTAACTTTTATTAAAACACTATAACATATTTTAGAAATATTTAATCCTAATCCACATAAATAAAGGAGATTTAAAAAAAATTATTTCATTAATTAATTTAATACTTTTGAAACTAACGAGTTTAAGATTTAGGTTCAGGAATGTGATGATCAACTATCTGAATATATATATATAATTATAACTATAACACTACAATTTAAAAAATGGTAAATTTCTAATAGTATATTTCAAATAATAACTAAATATTTTAGAATTTGATACAAATTATACTATTTTAACATTCACTAATTCAATAAAAGAAAAAAATTAATCAATTTATTAAAACAGTTCAAATTAACAAATTTGAAAAAAAAAATATCAATTCTAATTCAAAACATCTCATTATTAAATTTAAAAATAATTTTTGAATATGTAAATCTACAATATAAGGGGAAATTTTATTTTTTAAAATAAATCAAACTTTTGCTATATGATAAATTAAGGTTAAAAATAAACACCTCAAATCTTACAAATACTAAATAATATATATAAATATACGGTAAAAAAATAAGATATATAAATATAAAATTAGAAAAAGAAGCATTGGAAAGCGAACTCAGGTAGGCGCAGAAATTAAGATACACTGCCAGATAAATTGCCAACGAGCCAAAGCCATATTATAAGTAATTGTATCTCACTTATTATATATAATATAAAACGTTTACATAATTTTGGGCCCCAAACATTTGGGGGCCAGATACCGTCGCACCACTTGAACAGTGCCAGGGTCGGGCCTGCTTGTAATTATAGAATAAAAAATCTAACTAATGTTTCATATAAAAGTTATTTAGATCTTGTGAAATAGAATTCATTAAATTTGCAAATTTTGATAGATTTTACTTTTTTTAGTTCATTAATTTTTTTAATGATTTAGTTTTATTAATTAATTAATGTTAAAAAAGTTTTAATAAAAAAATCAATTTTTTGCAACTTTAGAAATTTATTATTCAAAATGTGTCTGGTTGTAAAATACACCAAATATTTAATGACAAAAATCATCTATTTTTATCTAATAATACATTATTGTAAGAAATCTGTTTCTATATGTTTCATCAATTTTATTTTATTTTTTTTAATCAAACAATACATAAAAGGAAGTTTAAAAAAATCAAACTTATAAATAAAATATAGTTGATAATCTTAATTAAATTAAATTTAATATCATCAATTAACTTTTTAATTTTTTGTTGGTTAAAATTTAGATAATAATTAAATAAAAAAATCAAATCATATTATTGAAATCATTTTTCTTCTTACCAAATACAATAATCATATTCTCATTAATCTAAATTTATCCCAGCTCACTCCAAACACAAACATTATATTCCCAAGCATTTGAATTTTATTCCAGCACACTTTAAACATATTCCCATATATCCTATTCTCAGACATCTAATTCATAGGAATGTTATTCCAATACCAACATACCAAACGATCCCTTAGAAAAATTCATATGGATGTCATAATCATGTGAAATATTTACAAATTTGTTAGAATTTTTTTTTTATATAAAAATATTAGAATTTCAAAGGGATGGTTAACGTTTATAGGAAATGTCATAAATATCCTTATTTCATACAAGTATATTAGTCAACAACAATATATCAACGATAATATATTAAGTATAGTTTATCATTCAATCCATTATAGTATATGAGTGATAGTATATCTAAAGGAACTACTTTACTAAATTAGCAGAATTTCTTTAGTAAACAAATTATTAATTAATTTAGGATATATTAATCATCATGCAAATTGTGATAAAAACATGTAAATTCATGCTTGTTTTTTGAAAATTAAAACTCTTTACTTACATTGAGTATTTTGTGGAGATTTGGTTGGAGGTTTCTTTACATCATCAATCCTCAGTAACACCAGATCTTCTACGCTATATCCCAATCGTACAAGAAAAACCCGATTGTGGGATCGAGCTTTAGAAGAAATTAAGAAGAAGAAAAAGAATTTTCTTCCAGATTTTAATCATGAAAATCGGCAATCACTAGGGGAGAGGAGAAAAGAGAATTTCAATCTCTTAGAAATTGAGTTGTGTGATTTATGAATGATCCAAACCTTCTATTTGTAGGCTAATGAAAAATCTAATCACACTAGGAATATTCCATGGAGATAAATACAAAAGAAAAAAGATTTTCTTTTTCCTTTATCTTGGTATTTTCGAAAATACCTTAGATAAATAGGAGAATATTTTATTTCTTTTATTTAATTTATCTTGGGTAAATAAATCTATGTAATTATTTTAGAATATAATTCAAATAGTTATTTTCCTATAAATAATATATATGGCCGGATTTATTAATAATAATTAATAAATAAATCTAATTTATTTGATTAATTATTTTGGGTCAATTTCAACTGGGTTCATTAATCCAATTGGGCTAGAAACTTTCTCTTAAATTAATAAGTCCAACTTAATTAATTCATTTATTAATTACCATTTAAATAAAACACTTTATTTAAACAATTAATAATATTAACTTTCTCTCGACTAAATATTATCAAATGATATTTAATTATTAATTTCTCTTTAAATAATTTTCATTATTTAAAAAATCAATAATAAATATTTTAATTATTAATTTCCATTAAATAAACTCATTATTTAATTAATAATTCTAATTGACAATATTTTATTATTAATTAATTTTTAATTATTAATTTTCGTTCAAATAAAATTAATTATTTAAACAATTAATAGTTATCAATTAATTTCAAGTTATTAATTACCATTTAAATATACTCAATATTTAAACAATGAATAATATTTCATTATTAATTTCTTGTTTAAATAAACTCATTGTTTAAACAATTAATAATGTTTATATTTATTACCATTTAAATATACTCAATATTTAAACAATTAACATTGCCTATTTAAGTAACTTATCTTACTTAGATTATATTAATTTTTTCAAGTAATTTCGCGACTACGATATTTGGGATAGCATAGGGACCTGATGGACCTATTGGTCTTAAGAATTAGTCAATTTAGTGATTAACTTATAATCAGTTAATTACTTATTATCTAACTATGAATAATTCCACTATAGATTCATATCTGAACTCCCTTCACTATAAATGAGTTATGTCCATTTAGTTTATCTTTTATTTATATCTGTGATATATCCTTCACGTGGAATCCTCATAATTATAGGCGGATTATGTTTACCGTTTTTCCCATGTAATTATTGCTTTTATCCTTGTGTTCTCGCTGATTCTCCAAATGAACATTATTTGTAGTCAAACTACAGATAATATACTTCTGTGATCAATAGAAGTCATGGCGCCACTTGTTCATGTCTCGAATAAGTACATGCAGGGATTTTCCTAAAGTTCCTAAAATGTTTAGGTATCACATTGATACTATTAATTTATAGAAAAGTTATGAATTTCATCTCGTGTAAATGTGTTCTCGACTACTATCTCGTTATGTTCCCAAAACATGAGTGTACTGAGCGTTCATATCTGATCGCTCTCAACCATGTGAATCAAAGAACATAACTCCATGAATAGGAGTACACATTGAAGGGATGATTTACTAAACTAGCGGAATTTGATTTAGTAAACTAATTAACATTTAATTATGGATATATTAATATCATGCAATTTGTGGAAAAACATGTAGATTCATGCTTTAAATTTCGAAAATTAAAATCAAAACTTACATTGAGTAATAAATGGAGAATCGGTTGGAGGTTTCTTTACAGCATCAAATCCTCAGCAACACCGGATCTTCTACGCTATATCCCGATCGATCAAACGAAACCCGATTGTGGGATCGAACTTTAGAAGAAATTGGGAAGAAGAAAAATATTTTCTTCCCAATTTTGAATAGGGAAAATCGGCACTCAAGGGGGGAGAGGAGGAAGAGAGAATTCCGAATTTCTAAGGAATTTAATTGTATGATTTATGAATGACCCAACCCTCCTATTTATAGAAAAATAGGAATCCTAATCACATTAGGATTAATCTATAGAGATAAATACAAAAAGAAAAAAGATTATCTCTTTCCTTTATCTTGCAATTTCGAAAATGCCATAGATAAATAGGAGATTATTTTATTTTCTTTATTTTTATTTATCTTGGGTAAATAAATCTATGTAATTATTTTAGGATATAATTCAAACAATTATCTCTCCAAAATAATCATGTATAGCCGATTTTAGCATTAATAATTAATAAATAATTCTAATTTATTTAATTAATTATTTTGAGCTAATTTCAATTGGGTTCATTAATCCAATTGGGCTAGAAATTCTCTATTAAATTAATAAGTCCAACTTAATTAATTTATTTATTAATTACCATTTAAATAAAATATTTTATTTAAACAATTAATATTTTTCTCCCGACTAAATATTATCAAATTTATATTTAATTATTAATTTCCATTTAAATAATTTTCAATATTTAAATAATTAATAATAAATATTATAATTATTAATTTCCATTAAATAAACTCATTATTTAATTAATAATTTTATTGACAATATTTTATTATTAATTAATTAATTTTAATTATTAATTTCCATTCAAATAAAATTAATTATTTAAACAATTAATAATTGTTAATTAATTTCAAATTATTAATTATCATTTAAATATACTCAATATTCAAATAATTAATAATATCTAATTAATAATATTTCATTATTAATTTCCTATTTAAATAAACTCATTATTTAAACAATTAATAATGTTTATATTAATTACCGTTTAAATATACTCAATATTTAAACAATTAATATTGCCTATTTAAGTAATTCACTTTACTTAAACTTTTCATTTCTTCTACTTGATTTCGCGACTACGATATTTGGGCTAGCAAAGGGACCCGATGGACCGATAGATCATGGGTTTAATAATTAGTCAATTAATTGATTAACTCATAATCAGTTAATTACTTATTATCTAACTATGAATAATTCCACTATAGATTCATAGCAGAACTCCCCTCACTATAGATGAGTTATGTCCATTTAGTTTATCTTTATTTATATCTGTGATATTATCCTTCACGTGGAACCCTCATAATTACAGGCGGATAAATTTACCGTTTTGCCCCTGTAATTACCGCTTTATCCTTGTGTTCCCGCTGATTCTCCAATGAACTTTATCTTTAGTCGAACTAGAGATAAGGTACTTCTGTGATCAATAGAAGTCGTGGCTCCACTTGTTCATGTCTCGAATCAGGACATCAAGGGAGTTTCCTAAAGTTCCTAAAATATTCAGGTATCTGACCGATACCTGGTTAATTTATAGGAAAGTTATGAATTCCATCTCGTGAAAATGAGTTCCCGGCTACTTATCTAGTCATGTTCCCAAAACGAAGTGTATTGAGCGTTCTTACAGATCGCTCTCAACCATGTGAATCAAAGAACATAACTCCATAAATAGGAGTCCGCATTTCACTCAGGATTGAGATCTATCACTGTTGATAAACTTAGTTTGATATTCGATCATTTCTCGTAAACGGTACTAATGAGAAATTTGATCGAACATCATGGTCCTATCTTATACAATCAACATTGCATATGATACTTCCATTTCATGTCTCCCACATGAATGATCAGGATTAGATCATTTGTCTATAAACAAAATGCGAAGCTATCAACAGTGTTACCAGGATAAGGTTCCCAAACGTTATCCATTTACTGTAGACACTTTTAAGTTACTCATCTCGACTTTAAATCCTCTCGTATGACTCACATACTAAGTCGTGATTTCATAAGAGTAACTTAGGGTTTACTATTTAAATGTTTGATATTAATATATTTCCATATATTCCTAATATCGTCAATTGAATCAATCTAGATAATATAAAGAACTTATGTTTATTTATTTAATTTATTCAAAATAAATTATTATTATTAAATAATTAAAAGTTCTAGGACACCATTCCTAACACACATTTCACTCAGGATTGAGATTTATCACGGTTGATAAACTTAGTTTGATATCAGATCATTTATCGTAAACGATACTAATGAGATATTGATCAAATATCGTGGTCCTGTCTTATACAATCAATATTGCATATGATACTTCCATTTCATGTCACCCACATGAAGGATTAGGATTATATCATTTGTCTATTTATACAAAATGGCGAGCTATCAACAGTGTTACCAGGATAAGGTTCTCAAACGTTATCTATATACTGTAGACACTTTAAGTTACTCATATCGACTTTAATTCTCTCGTATAACTCACATACTTAGTCATCATTTCATAAGAGTAACTTACGATTTTACTATTTGAATGTTTGATATTAATATATTTCCATATATTCCTAATATCGTCAATTGAATCAATATAGATAATAGAAAGAACTTATGTTGATTTATTTAATTTATTCGAAATAAATTATCTTTATTAAATAATTACAAGGATATCATTCCTAATAATCTCTCACTTATCCTAGATCTTTGAAGATTAGACTTATAATTCCAATCAAGCTAGATGACTATCAATTACTTAGCCATGGAAGTCATTTTAAAACTTTGTCAGCAACATTTTTGTAACGTCCCGTTACTTTTGAGGTAAATTTTTTTATTTATTTATTTTCTTTTAATTTAAGTATTTAAAGTTAATTTTAGAATCAAGAATTTAGAATTTAGTAGTTTAATTCAGTTTAAACCTTTTTAATTGCTTTATTAGTTTAAATTAGTTTTGGTCGTATTAATAATTATTAACGGGCCAATTAATAATTATTATTCACCATTTGTCTAGTTTAAGAACTTCGGGTTTCGATTTATAAGTCAAAAGTCATTAAAAGGACGTAACCGTCATTTCTAAAATTCCTAAAATATCAATTCACTATTCACTTCATCTTTAAATTGCCTTTTGACCTTCATTCCTTCCTCCTCCATTGTAGTGGCCTTCAAAGTTTGGGAAGAAGATTTTGGGTTTTGTTCAATTCTTGCTGGATCGTCTCAATTCTCGTTCTGTTGGACAGCCCTCGGCCTTAGGATTCTTTTCAACCTAACAATCAAACTTTTCATCCGTTTTCTAAAGGCCTCAAGGTATGTCAAAGTTTCTAACCTAAGCTTTAAATAGTGTTTTAATGGAGTTTTTTATTTGAATCTTCGATTTCTTACCGAGAAACTCGATGATTTTAACTACGGAAGTTGTTTTATGTGATTTTTGGAACTTTCCCTTAACCCTAAACCCGAGTTTGAGCCGAAATCCGTCCCGTTTGAAATTTACAAAGTGTGGGAAGTTTTGGGATGCTTTACTATTGATAAATTGTATGTTGGAATCAAATTCGGGAAATCGATTATTGTCCAAAAACCTAAATTATCATTACCCATTGAAATCAGGAACTTTTAAACTACTTGAAATCAACCCGAAACGTCTCTAAAGTGCCTAAAAGCCAAAAATTGAAACCCGAGACCCATTTATTATGGAGGGGCCGAGACCTCAATAGGAGTTTTCCTGGTTTTTCTTCATTTTATGCTTTTAGATGACATTTGATCGATGTTTGGTTAATTAATGATTGTTTGATGTAATTTAATTGTAGGTGTTTGTGGACCGTTACTTGATCTCTCTTTCGGAACACGGGAGCGAATCTACTTTTGCCAAGGTGAGAATAAATAGAATTTAAAGTAGCTTTAGAAACCAAATAAGTGGAATGATTTGTAGGATCGGAAGTTGAGCTTAAGGTTTGAATCGAAAGGATAATAGAAAGTGAGTTAACTTGTTAGAATTGGGAGTTAGTTCTAATTTCGAGTTGAGAGAAATCGTAGGTGTTTCGAAGGAAATGTTTAACTATCGAAAATTCTAAGTTTAGATTAGTTCCGATGCTTAAGAATGATTATCGGAAGTCGAAGGTTTCAAGTTTAATGGATTGAATAAGAAACTTGGTTAGGGAACTTCAAGTATTTATTGGAAGAATTAGAATCTTTTGAATTGGAGACTTTAAGATAAAGATAGTAAGTAAGCTTAACTGAAGGTCGTTGGCTTGATTTAGTTATTGATCTCTTATCAGAAGTTCCTACTTTCTTATTTTATATTTAAGAGTATTGCGTGATCTATTTATCTTTATGTTCTTTCGATTACTTTAAATGTTTATATTTATTTACTTGCACTTGAAAGAATATTCATATCATATCATATTGCATAAACGAAATTGGGAGGAATAATGAGGCAATGCATAAACTGAGTGAGCTTGCATTGTCTGGTATTATTCGTTTTATGTTTACATATATGTACATGAGGAATGCTAAAGGACTGCGGGACTTTGCATGATCGGAGTGAAGGGATGATTTACTAAATTAGCGGAATTTTATTTAGTAAACTTATTAACATTTAATAACGGATCTATTAACATCATGCAATTTGTGAAAGACATGTAGATTCATGCTTATATTTTCGAAAATTAAAATCAAACCGGAACTTACATTGAGTAAAATCGGAGAATTGGTTGGAGGTTTCTTTACAGCATCAATCCTCAGCAACACCGGATCTTCTATGCTATATCCCGATCGATCAAACGAAATTCGATTGTGGGATCGAACTTTAGAAGAAATTGGGAAGAAGAAAAAATATTTTCTTCCCAATGACTAAGGAAATTTCGGCAATGAGGGAGGGAGAGGAGGAAGAGAGAGTTCCAACTTTCTATGGAATTGTATTGTGTGATTTATGAATGACCCAACCCTCCTATTTATAGGAAAATAGGAATCCTAATCACATTAGGATTAATCTATAGAGATAAATATAAAAAGAAAAAATATTATCTCTTCTTTTTATCTTGCAATTTCGAAAATGCATAGATAAATAAGAGATTATTTTCTTTTCTTTTATTTTATTTTATTTATCTTGGGTAAATAAATCTATGTAATTATTTTAGGATATAATTCAAACAATTATCTCCTCCAAATAATCATATATGGCCGAAATTTACATGTATTAATTAAAAAAAATTCTAATTTATTTAATTAATTATTTTGGCCAATCCCAATTGGGTTCATTAATCCAATTGGGCTAGAAACTCTCTCTTAAATTAATAAGTCCAACACAATTAATTTATTTATTAATTACCATTTAAATAAATATTTTATTTAAATAATTAATATTTTCTCCGGTCTAAATATTATCAAATTATATTTAATTATTAATTTCCATTTAAATAATTTTCATTATTTAAATAATTAATAATAAATATTATAATTATTAATTTTCATTAAATAAACTCATTATTTAATTAATAATTTTATTGACAATATTTTATTATTAATTAATTAATTTTAATTATTAATTTCGTTCAAATAAAATTAATTATTTAAACAATTAATAATTGTTAATTAATTTCAAATTATTAATTACCATTTAAATATACTCAATATTTAAATAATTAATAATATCTAATTAATAATATTTCATTATTAATTTCATGTTTAAATAAACTCATTATTTAAACAATTAATAATGTTTATATTAATTACCGCTTAAATATACTCAATATTTAAACAATTAATATTGCCTATTTTAAGTAATTCACTTTACTTAAAATTTCCATTTCTTCTACTTGATTTCGCGACTACGATATTTGGGCTAGCATAGGGACCCAATGGACCTATAGATCATGGGCTTAATAATTAGTCAATTAAGTGATTAACACATAATCGGTTAATTACTTATTATCTAACTATGAATAATTCCACTATAGATTCATAGCTGAACTCCCCTCACTATAGATGAGTTATGTCCATTTAGTTTATCATTTATTTATATCTGTGATATTATCCTTCACGTGGAACCCTCATAATTACAGCGGATAAATTTACCGTTTTGCCCCTGTAATTACCGCTTTATCCTTGTGTTCCCGCTGATTCTCCAATGAACTTTATCTTTAGTCGAACTAGAGATAAGATACTTCGTGATCAATAGAAGTCGTGACGTCACTTGTTCATGTCTCGAATCAGGACATCAAGGGAGTTTCCTAAAGTTCCTAAAATGTTTAGGTATCGCACCGATACCGTTAATTTATAGGAAAGTTATGAATTCCATCTCGTGAAAATGAGTTCCCAGCTACTTATCTAGTCATGTTCCCAAAACAGGAGTGTATTGAGCGTTCTTACAGACGCTTCTCAACTATGTGAATCAAAGAACATAACTCCACAAATAGGAGTCCGCATTTCACTCGGGATTGAGATCTATCACGGTTGATAAACTTAGTTTGATATTCGATTATTTCTCGTAAACCAGGTACTAATGAGAAATTTGATCGAACATCGTGGTCCTGTCTTATACAATCAACATTGCATATGATACTTCCATTTCATGTCACCCACATGAACGATCAGGATTAGATCATTTGTCTATAAACAAAATGCGAAGCTATCAACGATGTTACCTGGATAAGGTTCCCAAACGTTATCCTTTTTTATCGTAGACATATTTAAGTTACTCATCTCGACTTTAATCCTCTTGTATGACTCACATACTAAGTCGTGATTTCATAAGAGTAACTTTGGGTTTACTATTTGAATGTTTTGATATTTATATATTTCCATATATTCCTAATATCGTCAATTGAATCAATCTAGATTATATAAAGAACTTATGTTTATTTATTTAATTTATTCGAAATAAATTATTATTATTAAATAATTACAAGTTCTAGGACACCATTCCTAACAATCTCCCACTTGTCCTAGATCTTTGGAGATTTGACTTGTAATTCCAGTCAAACTGGATGACTATCAACTATTTAGCCATGGTAGTCATTTTAATACTTTATCAGTAACGTTTTCATCTGTTTAGTATGTATTTCTTTTGTCTGATGTTAGTTTCATTAAGTGTAATTGATTCCATATTTTATCGCCATAAAATAAACTCTATTAACTATTGATTTGAAACCATCATGCTCAACCACCTTTTCATTTACTAACAACTTAGTAACCACGCGAATCTAGAGTTTAGTTAGTAAAAACTCATTTTACTTATACTTAACTCATTTGATGTTTAATTCGCAAAGGTCTTTTGTCGAATGCTTACATGGAAGTAAATTCATGTTCGAATTTGAGCCCGTGCAACTCATAAAATCTCCCATTTTATCTATGTGCACTAACATACTATTTGTAAATTTTATTTTAGTCACATTGGTTCTAGGATTCTCGAAATTCTTAAGCTCCCACTACAAAGTAATTCTCCATTACTTTCATTTGATTAATGATTACAATTTTATACTTGTTATTATTTCAAAAATAATGTATAAGTATAAGTGACCATTTTTCAACTCCACTATTGAAAATTCGTGTCATTTTTATTTCACTTATTTTGAACTTTATTCATTGATTTTGAAGTCAATGAGTTTCACTTGGACTTCGAAAGTCCTTTGGTTCGTATTATGACGCTCCCACTCAAATAAAGTTCTATAAGTAGTTTTACCATTTAAACTTTTAAATGACTACTTGTTTTATTGTGAAATAAAATCATTGTAATTCTTTTCTATCTTAAGTATGGTTTAAACTTTTTCAGTATCACTGATTTACTGAACTTTTCTTTGACAATTTGTGAATTCAATTATTCACTAATTATTACTATCTGATTTCTGTTTTGTTTATTCCATATCAGTTATTACCTTTAAAACATCCTTTTAAATAACTGAATGTTTGGAATATAAGAAATCGATTTAATGTTTACTTATCACTTAAGTCCTAACATCTAAATGTCCAACTTTAGTGATGTTTAAGTCTAGTTATCTTTGATAAATCAAAGATATTTGATTTTACTTATCCCATAAGTTCGTGGATTAATATGGTTATCATCTCAAACTCCTTGAGAACCATCTTTAAGAGATTAATCCCTCCAACTTATTTAAGTAATTTTAGACTTAAGTATTTAAACATTTTTAAACCTTTATAACTTGTTTAGATATTTTGGAGTTTAGAATTTGGTTTTGGAATTTATTTGTTTTATACTAAGTATTTTGAATAACCATCCAATCACACTTTGGAACTTTGTAATATAGTTGTAGAGGAATATCTACCTAAATAACTCTTATTTAAAATATTCCCAAACTTGGTTCATACGAAATGAGAACCAATAGTTATTACATATTTCAAAATAAAAAACAAATTGATAACTAAACTAATTAGAAAACTATGGTTTTGGTAAGAAGAATATTTTCTTCCCTTTTAGACTATAGTAAATCGAATATGAGGAAAAATAGGAAGAATAAGAGTTTTCAATTTCGTAAATTGAAATTAGAAGCTTTTGAATGAATAACCAAGACGTTTGTATTTATAAGCAAAATAGTTTTCCAATCGAATTAGGAAATACTATTAAAATAAATACAAGATAAATGCCAAGAATAAAATCAAATTTTATTCCTTATTTATCTTACGTGTCGATTTTATGTGTATAAAATCAATAAGAAAAACTAATTTTTCTTTGTTTTAATTTGTCTTTGGTTAAACATTCTTTTATATATTTATTTTAGACAAAATAATTCAATAATTATTTCCTAAAATATCATATATGTGCCGATTTTGGTATTCAAATAATTTGAACCAAAATTCTATTGAATTCACTAATTCAATTCTAGATTCTTCCTTATTAATAAATCTTATTTATTAACTCTTGATATTTATTTCAATAAATCAATTATTTAAATCAAATATCATATTCCGATTTTGTATATTATTTTATTATTTTCTATTTAAATAATCGACATTATTTAAATTAATAATAAATATGTTATTTACTATTATCCTTTTAAATAATTACTATTATTAATAATAAATGTTAATTATTAATTTCCATTCAGGTAAACACATTACCTAAATAATTAATAATTATTTATCAATAATATTTTATTATTAATTACCATTTAAATAAACACATTATTTAAATAATTAATAACAATGATATTAATTTCTATTTAAATAAACTCATTATTTAAATAATTAATATTGTCAGTTTATTTAAGTAAACTATTTTACTTAAATTATTCATTTCCTTTTCTAGGAAACATAGTTCTCATCGTTCAGTTTGTTATTTCTAAATATAGTGACTAAAGCAGATGCTATATTACTGAAATTTAAATAAACCTTATCTTAGTAATCTAACATGCATTCAACATTCAAATACTCAAAGTTTTGACATATAATTAAATATGATGCATGAATGCGAACATATTAATGAACAGAAAAGCCCTAAAACATGTTACTATGTCACGATATTTTAATGATGCCGGTGAAGTGCCGTCGAATGATAGGTCGATTACCATCATTAAACGAGATGCCACTCGAACAATTGACAACCCGAATAACTCATATTCCTATGTCATTGTTTACCGTGTATTTGGTCAAGAATTTCGATAACAAACTTTATCAAATTTCTTTTAAGTGTGACCCACCAATTTAGTCTTTTAAATAAAATTGAAGAGTGTCTACGAAGTGTAGATTCAGTCTTCAATCAATCTCATTTAAAATTCTTTATCCCTTTCGGGAGACCCAACTTGATATTGATTTATACAATAAACCTTCCTATGGGAATGAACACCTGCAGCAGTGTTACAGAGGCCATGCATAAATCTCACGTTTCGAGCCCATTAGTGGAGACCATAGGATACATTGACATGTTTCCTTCTCCCACTTAATATTTTGAGTTAGGGTTTCATAACTTAGACTAATTCAGGCTAATTCATTAATCCAAGTTTTAATTAACCTAATCAACTTTAACTCTTAAATTGGTTAGATTAATTTTATAAAGTGATTGTTCAAGTTTTCCTAATTAAAACTAATCACATTATGAGCCGTCTTAATAATTTTGATTTATTAATTTGAACTTTTCTCCCGGATCGCTCCCCAGTTAGAGGCGCTCCGTGTTAGGGGAACTTTATGAAACCTCATCGCTGGGCGAGCTTTCTGCTGGAGATCCATTCAATTTAATTAATCTCAATTATTAATTTTTAATTAACCCTTAATTAAAAGTTTCTATTTGTTTATCTTATATGGATTTTGGCCCAATTGTTTAAACAATAATTCCATATTACAAATAATTCATTTAGTTTCTATTCAACTTTTAAACTAGATTTAACTTTTGAATTTTAACTAAATAAGCATGCTTTTAATTCTAAAAACATTAGAATATAATTTTCGATAATAACATTTATAAAATAAAATTATAGCATGCTTCACATACATTAGCATATAATAACACATATTATATCATGATGCATGTATGTACAATTATTTAAAATCATACAACCTATGGTGGGATTTTCTACATGACATACTCTTATGCATGAATATTATTTAAAAACAATTATATCATACATATAAACAATTTAAATAATAAATAGCTAAATTGACCGGTATTCTTGGCACTATTTCTAAAACGGAAAATTAAATTACAACTTAATTAAATCTTCCATTGTAGATCTTGAGGCTTCATCTTTCTCTCTCCTCCATGGTGTAGGCGTGGGCATGGGTATTTATGGGGCAAATATTATCTCCTTAATATTTCCATAAATACTTGTTTTAAAATAATTATCTTTTAATTATATGGAAAAATAAAGAAAATATTTTCCATGTAATCTTATCTCAATTTCTAAATTTATAATTTAAGATAGAGATATAATCTTTAAAAAGATTTTATCCTTATCTTAAATATTTAAATTTTTAAATTGAGATAACAAGATAATTATGTTAAAATATCTTACCATATCTTTACCTTATCTCATCCTTGGGCGTGGGCATCATGAATGATGGGGAAAAATTTTCTTCTCTTCCTCCCTTGGTGTAGCCGATTTTACCATCAATGGGTATGGGAAAATTACAAATTTTTCCTATACCCTAAAATTTAGGGTTTACAAATTTTCTACTAAAATTTAAAAAATCCTAAGTGCCTCAAGAATACCTAAACAGTCAATAAGCAAACCTCCACAATTTATATAAACATACATAAAACAACTTTTTATGCAACCCACCAAATTTTCGAAAAACACAAATTTGCATGATAATTAAAATTAGCTCTGATACCAATTGAAGGGATGATTTACTAAATTAGCGGAATTTTATTTAGTAAACTTATTAACATTTAATAACGGATCTATTAACATCATGCAATTTGTGAAAGACATGTAGATTCATGCTTATATTTTCGAAAATTAAAATCAAACCCGGAACTTACATTGAGTAAAATCGGAGAATTGGTTGGAGGTTTCTTTACAAGATCAATCCTCAGCAACACCTGGATCTTCTATGCTATATCCCGATCGATCAAACGAAATTCGATTGTGGGATCGAACTTTAGAAGAAATTGGGAAGAAGAAAAAATATTTTCTTCCCAATGACTAAGGAAATTTCGGCAATGAGGGAGGGAGAGGAGGAAGAGAGAGTTCCAACTTTCTATGGAATTGTATTGTGTGATTTATGAATGACCCAACCCTCCTATTTATAGGAAAATAGGAATCATAATCACATTAGGATTAATCTATAGAGATAAATACAAAAAGAAAAAATATTATCTCTTCTTTTTATCTTGCAATTTCGAAAATGCATAGATAAATAAGAGATTATTTTCTTTTCTTTTATTTTATTTTATTTATCTTGGGTAAATAAATCTATGTAATTATTTTAGGATATAATTCAAACAATTATCTCCTCCAAATAATCATATATGGCCGAAATTTACATGTATTAATTAAAAAAAAAATTCTAATTTATTTAATTAATTATTTCGGGCCAATCCCAATTGGGTTCATTAATCCAATTGGGCTAGAAACTCTCTCTTAAATTAATAAGTCCAACACAATTAATTTATTTATTAATTACCATTTAAATAAATATTTTATTTAAATAATTAATATTTTCTCCCGTCTAAATATTATCAAATTATATTTAATTATTAATTTCCATTTAAATAATTTTCATTATTTAAATAATTAATAATAAATATTATAATTATTAATTTTCATTAAATAAACTCATTATTTAATTAATAATTTTATTGACAATATTTTATTATTAATTAATTAATTTTAATTATTAATTTCGTTCAAATAAAATTAATTATTTAAACAATTAATAATTGTTAATTAATTTCAAATTATTAATTACCATTTAAATATACTCAATATTTAAATAATTAATAATATCTAATTAATAATATTTCATTATTAATTTCATGTTTAAATAAACTCATTATTTAAACAATTAATAATGTTTATATTAATTACCGCTTAAATATACTCAATATTTAAACAATTAATATTGCCTATTTTAAGTAATTCACTTTACTTAAAATTTCCATTTCTTCTACTTGATTTCGCGACTACGATATTTGGGCTAGCATAGGGACCCGATGGACCTATAGATCATGGGCTTAATAATTAGTCAATTAAGTGATTAACACATAATCGTTAATTACTTATTATCTAACTATGAATAATTCCACTATAGATTCATATTGAACTCCCCTCACTATAGATGAGTTATGTCCATTTAGTTTATCATTTATTTATATCGTGATATTATCCTTCACGTGGAACCCTCATAATTACAAAGGATAAATTTACCGTTTTGCCCCTGTAATTACCGCTTTATCCTTGTGTTCCCGCTGATTCTCCAATGAACTTTATCTTTAGTCGAACTAGAGATAAGATACTTCGTGATCAATAGAAGTCGTGACGTCACTTGTTCATGTCTCGAATCAGGACATCAAGGGAGTTTCCTAAAGTTCCTAAAATGTTTAGGTATCGCACCGATACCTGGTTAATTTATAGGAACGTTATGAATTCCATCTCGTGAAAATGAGTTCCCAGCTACTTATCTAGTCATGTTCCCAAAACAGGAGTGTATTGAGCGTTCTTACAGACGCTCTCAACTATGTGAATCAAAGAACATAACTCCACAAATAGGAGTCCGCATTTCACTCGGGATTGAGATCTATCACGGTTGATAAACTTAGTTTGATATTCGATTATTTCTCGTAACCGGTACTAATGAGAAATTTGATCGAACATCGTGGTCCTGTCTTATACAATCAACATTGCATATGATACTTCCATTTCATGTCACCCACATGAACGATCAGGATTAGATCATTTGTCTATAAACAAAATGCGAAGCTATCAACAAGTGTTACCTGGATAAGGTTCCCAAACGTTATCCTTTTACTGTAGACATATTTAAGTTACTCATCTCGACTTTAATCCTCTTGTATGACTCACATACTAAGTCGTGATTTCATAAGAGTAACTTAGGGTTTACTATTTGAATGTTTTGATATTTATATATTTCCATATATTCCTAATATCGTCAATTGAATCAATCTAGATTATATAAAGAACTTATGTTTATTTATTTAATTTATTCGAAATAAATTATTATTATTAAATAATTACAAGTTCTAGGACACCATTCCTAACACGGAGGAGATGGATAATGAGATAATGATGGAACTATGCGAGTTCACATTATCTAGTATTATCCATAATTACTATGATACATATATGAGGATATAGGGGTGTATTGAACCTTGTATTTGGTGGGTGAGATAATGAGGTGAATGAGCTTAGCCTACGGGAGCATTCATTAGTTGTCATTATTCACTAGAGGTGGGAAGATATTATTAAAAGGGATTTGTATAATTTATTTTGGAAAGCGAGATAATGAAGTATTGTTAGCCTGCGAGAGCTTTCATACTGTCATTATATGTAATGACCCGACTCCAATAAAGACTGGTCGCGAGTACTCTCAGCGGAAGCGTGGGAAATAAGAAATTTAAATTTAATTTAAAACGTCTCGTAACAAAAAACAACAATTTCTACGGAAAATTTGCGAGAGTCCATTTAAAAATCGAATAAACCAAAACCTGTTTACATCAATTTCCCAAGCAGAAAAACGGTAAATAACGTTTCAAAAGTGTAACAACTTAAAACAACTTTATACATGGACTATAAACAACGACATTAAACAAATGATTACATAAGACACTTCTTATGCAATCCTCACGACTCGAGCTCGAAATGCAGTCCACTAGTCCTCTTCCAAGCTAGACATCTAAGCTTTAACGCATACCATCTTCCCTGAAAGGTGACATGTAGCACCTATGAGCATGGTGCTCAGTGAGAATAACAAGAATATAAAACAATTTATAATAGAAGTTCATAAATAAATTGAGGCCAAGAACTTGGATGTCTCGGTGTTCTCTCATTTTTTTTATTCCCTTGTTCCAAAGAATCCACTTCCTATAGTAAACCTGACCACCGACTAGAAACTTTCCCTTTCTCGGTTTAGACTAACCATAAACGAATAATTCTACTACCAAACCCCTCAAAGTAGCTTAACTTCGTTAGCCTCTCACATCCCCATCCCATGCCTTCCTATCTCGGAACCCATTACAATTTGCGTTACTACTCCATGAACATCAACGATACTAGGCTACCCACTTACTTCTTCATCCCTCATTTCTCTTCAACCCGCTTCACCCTGCTTTTAATCTTAAGGCCAAAACAATCTACAACACTTAATGGCACATTTTGCAAGTGGCTTACACTACCACATGTCTTATACGCACATCCTAGAATTAGTTATTAACATAAGTCCACAACTCATTTCCTCTTAAACCCACTCCTCTCAACTCATGCCCTTAAGGTCCAACTAACCTATAGTACTTGCTACTCGTTTTGCACTAGCTCTCACTTCACGGGTCTTTTATGCACATTTCAGAAACCATCTCCCAAAGTGAATTCTGAACTCAAAATATCATATAATGAACTATTAACATAAGCAAGGATGAGGGTGTAGTGGCTAAAATGCATAGAAATGTGCTATGGAATATGAACGTGAATGCTTAGCCAAATATGATCATTTCAACTCATAACTAAGCCAAATAAACATTAACCATAACATTGCCACTTTCCACCATTGTCCCAATTCTCGCGTCTCACTATGCACATTCACATTCCATCATAATTAACTCAAGCCGTAGCTTATTTCACAATCTTTCAAATATCGTTACATAAACAACCACAATTTCTCATGAGCCGTAGCTCTATAATATTCTCCCAGGTTATCGTTATAACCGCTAGCCTCCGGGCCATCCACAACACAGCGCCTCAGAACTATACTAATCCGTCACGGTAACCACGTGTAACGTCCAACATCCATACACCGATACACGGGTTACGACCCCATGGCCACAAACAAACATGATATGCAGATATGGTATGATATGAAATGAGATGCAAGTGGGATGTTTGCTAACGGTAATAATAGACATCATAGCTCAATCACCATATACTTTAACTTAAAATCACATAATCTCTGGCACACTTTCAAGACTCCACATTACTAGTCTTTTTCACATCATTCTTGTGTGTTTCTCGTAATCACACACTTAATTAACATGCATAAAACTCAATCTAGTATGTGACTCAATCTTAACCACGAGGTAAATCAAAAAGAGCTATGCACAAGTAGAGAAACAAAAGAAAACAATAACCGAACTAGCAAAACTATCTTATCATTTATGCTTGTCCATATGTCAACGAATTTTGTTTCTCGTAACTCCCGCTCCCCATTGGGTTCTAGGTTTCACAACACACATTTTCATTTCAAACCCTCATCATTACTCTTCATTCAAACCCACGTTACTACTGGGCACCACACCATTACGTCAAAGTCTAATTCTCATTTTTCTAGTTAAAACAAGGCTTGATCTTGGCTTTCGTTCCTCATTAAACAAAGCATTTAATCTTCAATTGTAAACTTTATATATCATATACACTTTAGTGAGAATAGTGAACTAAACCCTATAACTCAATTCGCTCCGGAAATCTCTTGGCTAGCTAAAGAGAAAGTAGCAGTTTCGACAATTTAAAGGGTTCTTGGTAACGCATTAGTCGGACTTCCTGGCATTGTTTCCATTCATCAACTATGCAGATAATCACCCGATTAAACCACAATTAACAAATACTAAGGGGAAGTCTAAGAGCACTCCGAGATTAGGAACTAGGAAATCTTCAATTCGCCAACAATCGGATTTTAAATTTAAGTTCCATTCGAGGCTTCCTGCATTTATTCGATGGCTCAAATATCCATGCGTCACTCTTGGATCTACTACTTCTCTCTGGGATTACAAACGTACCATCCAATAAGGTTTCGTTTCAACTTACGATTCCATAAACCAAGGAAACCTACTACATATTCTCTTTTAATTTTGAACACCACCCTCCAAGGAGTTAAGTTCTATTTCCAACGGTGAAAAACCTAAACATCTAAATCCTATCTCAAGTCCGTGACCAAACTAGCCTGGTCAAGACACAGCTCCTAAACGTCTCTTCACTCAACCTCTTATCTAAATCATTGTTTCCAAACTTAAACACCCTACAACATAGCAATTCATATTACGAAAACAAAACATAAATACACTTTACATTCTTAGATATTCCCACCTTGCTATGAAGGAATTAGCTTTCATAATGTGACGACCCGACTCCTTTTAAATAATTTAAAATCAGATTGCAGCGGAAGACTTATTATTTAATAAAAAATTTGGCGTGGATATGTTTAAAACTTGGACTATCCACAACCTGTTTACACTTTTCACAATCAAAGAATTTAAAAGACAGGAAATGCAATTCCTATTGTAAGGATTAAAGGAGTTCAAGGTTATAAAAGCTAAAACGAAAAGCTCTTATGAGCTTATATACAAATATTCAACTCATAAGACAAAACATGTAATAAAATGTATCCATGGACTTTAAAATATAACTAGTCCCTCTTCGCATCATCATCATCCAGATCAGACTGCACCAGCTCCTCTCTCACGACCCCAAACATTACCTGAAAATGTTTGTAATATCATGAGCTAACAACAAGCCTAGTGAAAATAAATAGAATAAAAAATAACATTATACTCCAACCCGCATCCAAATTTGTGTCAAAGTAAAACTCACATTCCCTTACCTTTCAACCACCAAAAAGAGTTTTATATCAAGTATTTCACTTTTACTTACCAATTCCACCAAATAATTGAGGAACTATCTTCCAAATCTTTAGGAGGATGTGTTTTATAACACACATAACATTCGTATTTCATTTTCTTCAATACCTTATACTATACATAACATAAGGTTTACATTCAAGTGTTAATCTCCAAATTCAGGATCTTCCAATTTAAAATGAGAATCTAGTTCTCTTATATATACATAATAAATATACAAGGTTCAATACATCCTTGTATTCTCTCATTATACAATTCAATCTCATTCCTCTTCCTTATAGCACTCGGCTATCATCATATTTCATTCTTTTTCTCTATGGAAAAACATAATATACAAAATGTTTCATTTCTTTTCTTTATTAAATAATACTAAGCTCACTCGGCCTTAACATATTTAAACATTCATTAACTCACTAAACAAGTGAAAAAGGCACACAACCTTTTCTTTAAAATAACCATCACATGCGAATAATGTCAGGTAATGAAGCTCCCGTAGGTCAGTTCATTTACCTCATTATCTCACTTTCCAAAATAAAATATACAAAGTCCTTTCAGTAATATCTTTCCATCTCTAGTGAATAATGATAGGTAATGAAGCTCCCGTAGGTCAGTTCATTCACCTTATGAAACTCACTTTCCAAAATAAAATATACAAAGTCTTTTCAATAATATCTTCCCACCTCTAGTGAATAATGACCGGTAATGAAGCTCCCGTAGATCAGTTCATTCACCTCATTAACTCACTCACCGAATACAGGTAATGAAGCTCCCGTAGGTCAGTTCTTTTACTCTGTATCTTCGTATATGTATCATAGTAATTATGGATAATACCAGATAATGTGAACTCGCATAATTCCATCATTATCTCATTATCCATCTCCTCCGGTCATACAAAGTCCCGCAGTCCTTTAGCATTCCTCATGTACATATACAGAAATATAAAACGAATAATACCCAACAATGCAAGCACACTCAGTCTATGTATTGCCTCATTATTCCTCCCAATTTTGATTATGCAATATGATATGATATGATATGAATATGCTTTCAAGTGCAAGTAAATATAAATATAAACATTCAGAGTGTGCAAGTAAAAATAAATATAAAACATTCAAAGTAATCAGAAGAACATAAAAGTAAATAGATCGTGAATTACTCTTATACATAAAACGAGCAATTAGGAACTTCTGAAAAATAAAGAATAATTCAAGTCAACCGGCTTTCGGATTACTCAATATTTTGACTTAACATAAAAGTCTCCAATTCATTGTTCCATTGTTTATTAACATATGAAGTTCCTTATTCACAATCCTTATTACCTTTGGATCCTTCAACTTTCGATAAACATTAGGAAACTCTAAAGTAAGTCTAAACTTAGAACTTCCGAAAGTTACTCGTTTACTTCGAAGCACCTATGAATTCTTTCACTCAATTAGAACTAACTTCCAAGACTAAGTATGTTAGCTCACTTAATTTAATCCTTTGGATTAAACCTTAATCTCAACTATCGATTCTACAAATCGTTCAACTTATTCGGTTTCTAAAGCTACTTTAAATTCTATTTATTCTCACCTCGAAAGTGCGTATGACAACAAAGTTCCCATGAACCAACAATCGAGCATTCACACCTACAATTCATCAATCGAAAACATTTTATAAATCATAACTAAAATGATAACAAGTATGATTTTCGGGTGAATAGTATTTTCGGATGAATAGTGTTTTTGGGTGAATAGTGTTTTTTGAAAATCCGAACTCAAAATCGTCAAATTCCTTGATAGAAATACGTGATTTCAACTTAAAAACTCATTTATAAACAAAAACAAACAAATCCATATTAAAAGTTTTGAAAACTTACTTTTTAGGACTTCCCTTAAAGAACGGGAAACATTGAAAAGCTAGGTTGGATAAATAGCCCTCGTCCCGGGTAATCCAACGCAACCGAAAACACGAAGATCCGCCGAGAAACGAAGAAAAGCCAAGAAGCCCTTCCATGGGAGAAGAGGCTCACGGCCAAAGGAGAAGAGAAAGGAAGAAGATGGTCAACCTTGGTCAACTTGGTGAATTTAAAGAGATGTGAATAGTGATTTTAGATATTTTAAGAAATTGGAAATTACGGATACGTCCTTTTAATGATTTTAGCTTATTATAAAACGAAACCCGAAGTTCTTAAACTAGCCCAATGGTGATTAATAATTATTAATTGGCCCGTTAATAATTATTAATACGACCAAAACTAATTTAAGTTAATAAAATGATTAATAGAGTTTTCGAACAAAATTAACTACTAAATTCTAAATCACTAAAACTAAAATTAATCTAACTACTTTAATTAAAATAAATAACTAAAATATTAAACAAAAAATTACTTCATAAATAACGGGACGTTACACATAACTTGGAGTTGTTTGATCCCTTACCTACACAAAACAATATTTATATACAACACCTTATTTTATTTTCCATTCATGACACATTTATGACATATGAAGCAACAATGATAGCAAGGTTATCCAAAATAGCCCCGTTATAAACAACTAATATTTAATATCGATAATACTTCATTTTAAGACATATTAATACCATCTCGGGACCCAAAACAGCCCCACAACCCGGAAATACCAAAACAGCCCACAAACTCATAACTACAAAAACAGTGGGGGTGTATTTTGCTATTTTTTTTTAAATAGAAAAGTATCTAATGATTTCCATGCTCAATATATATAAATTCTTAATTTACATGAGTTTAGATACATTAGAACAAGAAATTAACTTAGGTCATAGAGTTTTGATAAATTTTTAATTAAAAGAACAATTCAATTTTATGGAAGTTTGTTCTTTTTATAAATCCATAAGAAGTTTTTAAAGCAAGTCTTCACATATTAACCTAACTTAAGAAAACCAAAACCTCATCTTTTGATTTTGTTTCAAAAGTTCCATTTACAAGGATTTACATACTATTCAAATTCCTTAACTACAAGCTTAAACCCCAACAATTTCCATAAATTCCCCAATTTTAAGAAAAAGCCCTAGGAAGAAAACTTACCTTTTCATCATGATAACTTGTTGGAAACTTCTTGATTCTTCTACAATTAGACCCTAGTTCAAAAATCATTCACTTTTGGCTTTGATTTGGTCGAGTTTGAGCAAGAAAATGAAAACCCCATTGAATCCCCTTATGGGCTGCTACGGCCGAACATCAAGGAAGAAAAGAGAAAGAGCTAGCATTTTTTGTTCTTCCATTTAAGAGAAATAAAACAATATTTGAGATTTGGGGTTGAATTTCATATGATTTGGCTTTAAAATTGAAAGAGAAAACAAGGCCTCACCACCTCTCATGGCTGTTCGGCGTGCGTAGGAAGAAGAATAGGAAGTCTGAAATTTGTTGTGTTTGTAATTCCAATGAAATAAGAAAGGAAAGGTATATATATATATATAAATATAAAAAGAAAATTGCTAGATAGTCAAATGCTCAAAACCCTCCTCCAAGGGTTGTTGTAGCCGAGAACATGAATGGGATAAAAGAAACAGATTTTTTTTTTATCTAATTTTACTTTATGAAAAATGATAACATGTGCCTTAGTTTCTTATTTAATTAAAGAGGAATGATAAAATATGCCCTAAATGTTTTTTTTTAAAACTATTTGTAATTTTATAATTTAAATAAACCCTCATTTAGACCATCACCTCTTTATTTTTAAGTCCATCCATTTAATTTAGTATCAAAACAGCCCCCTCCTCTCCTCACTAATCATAGTTAGTTTTTAACCATACCTCAAGTTTACACTTTAACCATAATAAATTTTAAACCGAACCATGGTGAACCGTTTTAACCATTAATAACTACTAAAACACTTTGTTTATCAATTTAAAACATAAACATCAATTATAAAACCCATTTAACCAATTTAATTAAATAAAATAAAATAAAATAAAAAAACTAAATTATTATTCTAAAATTCGGGCGTCACATTATAAGCATGAGATGATTATATTGATATAAAGGTGGTGTGCCTTTTTCCCTTGTTTAATGAGTTAATGAATAATGTTTGGACTCATATGCTAACATTATTGTCATTTATCGTAGCTTGTGATTGTTGAATAGGTTAAGTCCGAGTGAGATTAACATCATTTGATTGAACATAAAAGAAGGGTAAACTTCATATATTGTATGAAGCATCAAAAGTAAGAACTTAAAAGAGATATGTGATATGAAAACATTCTTCCAAATTTTGGGAGTTTTAGTAAAGAATAAGTAAGTTTTACTTGGACACAAATCAGAATGAGGGTTTGGTGTCTATTGTTACTTTTTATTCTGTTTATTTTCACTAGGCTTGTTGTTAGCTCATGATATTACAAACATTTTCAGGTAACGCTCTTGCTCGGGGTCGTGGGAGAGGAGCTGGTGCAGCTTGATCGATGGATGATGATGCTGAGATGGACTAGGAGTATTTTATAGTCCATGGACTTATTTTGTTTTATTTTGTATCTTTTGAAATGTAAATTTGTATTTAAGCTCATAAGAGCTTTTCGCCTTAATTTTTATGATTATAAAATTCTTTAAACTTTGGAAAAGGAATTGCATTTCCTTGCTTTTAAATTTTCTGATGTGAAAAATATATACAGGTTTTGGATAGTCTAAGTTTCAAACATATCCACGCCGTTTTTTTTATACTAAGACTTCAGCTGTGTTTTAAATTTTAAATGATTTTAAAGGAGTCAGGTCGTCACAATTTTTCATCTGTTTAGTATGTATTTCTTTTGTCTGATGTTAGCTTCATTAAGTCTAATAGATTCCATATTTTATCGCCATAAAATAAACACTATGAACTTTTTATTTGAAACTATCATGTTCAAACACCTTCCATTTACTAACAACTTAGTAATCATGCGAATCTAGAGTTTAATTAGTAAAAACACATTTTACTTATACTTAACTCATTTAATGGTGAATTCGCAAAAGTCCTTTGTCAAATTCTTATAGGGTAGTAAATCCACGTTCGAATTTTATCTCGTGCAACTTATAAAATCTTCCATTTTTAACTATGTGCACTAACATACTATTTGTAAATTTTATTTTAGTCAGATTGGTTCTAGAATTCTTGAAATTCTTAAGCTCCCACTACAAAGTTGTAACGTCCCGTTACTTTTGGGGGGTAAATTTTTTTTCTATTTATTTATTTTAATTAAAGTATTTAAGGTTAATTTAAAAGTAGTGATTTCGATTTTAGTAGTTATTTTCGCCCGAAAACCGTTTTAATCATTTTATTACTTTAAATTCGTTTCGGTGACATTAGTAATTATTAATGGGCCAATTAATAATTATTGTTGACGTAAATTATCAATTATCCGCAAGCGTATGGAGTCAAGTTTTAATATAGTGATAAAAACAAAGGGTTGTCGTCCTCTAGGAAAAAGAATTGATTTCATCTAAGTACTAATGTATGACTAACTCAATTTTATTTAGAAATCGTAAAATAATGATGAGTGGACTAAGCTAATAATAATAAACTAATACAAAAAGACAAAACTAAATGAAAACAAAGGTTGAATTAAATCAATGGAGAAAAAGTTCTAGATGAATGATTTCACTACTTTAATTTATGGAATTAATATTCATCTAGTCAAGAACAACAATTTCATATTCTATAAGTCAAGAACACTAAAACTCTTAATTACCTCTCCCGAGTGTCAAATCAAGAATCACAATTAATTAAGAAACTAATATCCCTATTCAATTTCAGTAATTAAAAGTGTATAGCTAACAACTTAAGCCCAGTGAGAATAATAAGAATAAAAAGTAAAGATAGACCTCAAACTCGCATTTCGATTTGTGTCTAATTAATCTGACACAATTCACTACTAATGTTCTCCAAACTCTAGGTAATTTCATTCTAGACTTTCCAAAGGATGATATTACTAACACTCGTAGTCAATCCTCATCCATTAACTTGTTACGACATAAAATAAGAAAAGTAAATAACTTTGCATAAAATATAACATCTCGATTCTCTATTTCCATCGATCATATGCATGAAGGTAATGAGGACATCCTGTAGGATTCGCATTCGCCCTTTATGCATGAATGAAGATAACGAGTACAACCCGTAGGCTACCCATTCAATCTTATGAATGAAGAAGTAACGAGTACATCCCGTAGGTTACCCATTCATCTTCTTTCTTAGTTTTACTTTCTTTTTCTCTTTTCAATGATGCGAGATGTTATAGTGCAAGATGTTATTGGTATACTTGCACATGCTTGCAAAAGTAAATAAAGTAAAGTGCGAATAATAAAGTAACCGAAACAAACATAAAGTAAAGGGGCATAAAGTAAAAGACATAAAGTAAATAAATAGGAAACTCCGGACGAACGATATGTCAATCGAACTCCGCTAACAATAATAAAAGTAAAATCATAACTTAAACGATTAACCTATACCTTCAAGAATTCTAAACTTCCAACATAATCTGAGGTTCTATTAATCGTTCTAAATAAAAGTTTGGATCTTTTAACTTCCAATGATCCAACCTAAGCTTCGAAACGAATCTAACTTAGAATCTTCTAAGATTCAATAGTTTCCTCGAGAACTCCTAAGTTCTCACTTAAAGGATTAACTCCTAATCCTAAGAGCACTAACTCACATCTCTCTAATCTTATATTCGAATTCTAGTCTTAGTTTTCAATTCTACAAACCATCATACTTATTTGCTTTCTAAAGATACTTTATATCCTAACTATTCTCACCTTAATAAAAGTTGACTTCGCTCCTAAGTCCGAAAGAGCGATCAAACGAGTGGTTCAAAAACACCTACAATTAGAATTATATCACACAATCAATAAATTACCAACTATCGATCAAACATCAACTAAACGTACAAAACGACGAAAAACTCAACAAACCCCCCAAAGAGGCTCTCGGCCCCCTCATGAAAATGGGCCTCAGGTTTGGTTTTCCGGCTTTTAGGCAATTTAAAAATGTTTCGAGTTGGTTTTAAGCAATTTCGATATTCCCGATTTCAATGAGTATCGATAATTAGGGTTTTTGAACATTATGCCCTTTCCCGAATTGAATTTCAATAAACAATATTTCACTAATTTATAACCCATAATCAAACCCCAAAAGGTAAATTTCAAACGGGAAGGGTTTCGACTGAAACTCGGTTTTAGGGTTAAGGGAAAATTTCCCAAAATTAGTAAAAACAACTCCCGTATTAACAAACACCGAGTTTCACGACAAGAAATCGAAAGAAAACAAAGAAAACTCCATTAAAACACTATTTGGAGCTTAGGGTTTGAAGCTTTACTTACCGAGAACTCCTTGGATCTCGAGAGAAACGCACGATGGTAAGGTGGAAATAGATCCTTGACTCGAGGGCTTTCCAATGTATCCAAGATCGAGTCGATCCGTCGAGAAATTAACGAAAATCAAATTTTCCTTTTCTCTCTTTGATGCTCACGGGTTTGGAGGAAGAAATGGAGAAGATTTTGGTCAATTTTGAGTCAAAGGCAATTTAAAGAAGATTAGGGAATAGTGTTTTGATATTTAGGAATTTTGGAAATGACGGTTGCATCCTTTTATGATTTTTGACTTATAAATCGAAACCCGATGATCTTAAACCATCCCAATGGTGATTAATAATTATTAATTGGCCCGTTAATAATTATTAATACCATTAAAACGAAATTAAGCTAAAAAGGTCATTTAAAAAGAATTAAACCGAAATAAACTACTAAATTCTAATTTACTGATAAATAAGTAAACTTTAATTACTTAAATTAAAATAAAATAAATAATTTTTTTTATCACAAATTAATGGGACGTTACATCAACGACCTCGTCCTCTCCCACGAGTATTACCTGAAAAAGTTTAAGTGTAGCAAAATTAGCATAAAAATGCTAGTAAGAATAAGATGAATGCAAGCACTTCTATGGACCGAATTCCATATCGGAAAATGTGTCCAAAATCCTATCATACTCTTTGCTACCCATTCTATACTCCCAAGTACTTTGCATAAGAAAAATCAATCCCATTCCACTATATCGTAACTTTGAAAAATAAACATTCAAGCTCGTAAATAAAGTTCTAAAATAACTAATTAGTACTAAGGCATAACAAAGTAAATAATAATGTACATTTCCATTCTCATTGTGACCACTTGTCACATTTCACATCTCAAATCGTGACCACATTGTCACCATTCACATACCACACGGTGACCACATTGTCACCAATCACATTACCACGCCGTGACCACATTGTCACCAATCACATTACCACATGATGATTCGTTTTTCGTTACCACACATACCACGCCACACATACTACTCCCCTTTGGTAGTACTCATTAGTAAATCTCATCGCTATAATTATCAAACTAGTTTAAATCCACAAGATGATTTCTCCCAAGTTTCCTTTAACTATCTTATAACCACTCAAAACAATAGAGTAATCTAATACTCTTCTCCAATTTCCGGAAACATAATTCTCCTTGAGAATACAACTTAATCCACAATAAAAAAACTCACTTTAAACACACCAAAAGTTTACTAATTTCTTTCCTTAGGCACTTTCCTTATCTCCCGACTATATCCAATCTTGGATAGGCTCTAAAATCTAATAACCCTCTTAACCTAGATCAAACATGATCGTCATGCACCTTACAAATCACCTTATAAATGAAACATAAAAGTACACTACAAAACACCGGAGCTTTACCGACGCCGTCATTACCAGCGTTTGATACTAGCGTCGGTAATAGGGAACCATCTCCGACGTAGCGCCGGTAATGGACTATTGAACATTTTTTAAAGTACATTACCGACATGGCGTCGGTAATGGCTCACCTTTACCGACGTAGCGTCGGTAATAGTGAGACGGAATAAGTCATTAAAATTGGCGTCTCATTACTAATGGAAACTACCACCGACGGGGCGCCGGTAATGCACTAATTGTAATTTTTTTAAATACATTACCGACGTCGCGTCGGTAAAGGTAAGACCATTACTGACGCAGCGTCGGTAATGGTGAGACCTGAATCACCATTAGTTGGTGTCCCATTACCGACGCCAACTAAAGGTACCACCGACGCCCGATGTGGCGTCGGTAATACCCCTCCAATTTAACTCCAGCCCCTGCACTTTCCCCTTTTCATTTTTCATTTCTTCATCTTCTCTCACAGCCGAAGCAGCCTCGACGAATAGCCAGCCGGAAAAACGCCGATTTCCTCCATTTTTCGTCTGATTTTCTCCGTTCAAAGCCCGGGGTTTTCATTTTTGTGACGTTTAGGTTTGTTTTCATGCTTTAATTTCTCAAAAAACATAATATTGGGAGTGATTTAGAGGGTTAGAGGGTTAGGGTTTGATTTTTAGAAAAAAAAATTCTTCTTTAAAATGGTAAGATTTGATGCGATTTGATTTTTAAAAAAAACCAATTTTCCATATGACACCTTACAAATAACCAGGTTAATAAATCTGTAACCTCCCATCTTCTTCAATTCGTCATATTTTGTCATTCTTAGATAATATTTTTCTCTTCTTTAATTGGGTTTCACTTTCATCCTCTTATTTTAACTTTTTACTTCATGAATTGAGTAAATGGAAGAAAGGTTAAAGCTACCTTGATTTGGTAGGATTGTTTCAAGCTACCATGATTTTGTAATAGATTATATTTTATAATCTGATTTTTTACTGATCATTTCATTTCAGATTATTATCCAAACATAAAATTTTAATTACATTAATTTGAAATCCCCCTTATAAATGGTGATTTGTATAATGTCTTTATTTTGTATTCTAATGCTAAAATGTTTGTAAATTATTGAAACAGAATAATTGGTTGTGCCGGGCTTCTTGATTGATTGCATTATTCACAATGTCGGGATCAGCACTGTTAGTTTTCTTTTTTTTTTTAAATGCTTTATTTATTGTATTTTAGTTTTTTTTATCGAGAGACGGTTATCCTACAGCAAAGTTAGCCGTCTCAAAGCATGTTTTATTAGTTTTTATTTTAGCACATGATTATAGATTTTATTTTTATTGGGAGACGGCTATCCTGCAGCAAAGTTAGTCGTCTCAAAGTATGTTTTTTTTAGTTATTTATTTAGGGGGTATTTTTTATTAATGTTGACATTGATTTATAGAATGAGTTAGTTTTTTTTTTTTAAATATAGGTCGAATGTCAATAGAAGTTGGATGGAATTAAGTGATAGGTTTTGTAAAGATTATATAGAAGGGGTTTTGTCTTTTTTAGAGGTTGCCGAGAAAGTTTTGAATGAGAGTGGGAAGACCAGGTGTCCTTGCATTAAATGTTATAACACCATATTTGGCACACTCCGAGAAATTAGGGAGCATTTGCATGTTCACGGGATATCACGGGGATACACTCGTTGGATATTCCATGGGGAAGAATTGGAAAAGTGTAGCACGGGTGACGATAATGTGGGTGATGGTCGTAACATAGATGAATCAGTGAGTGAGGACTTAGATGACGATGGAATGATGGACATGATCAATGATTTGCAAAGGGGTGCAATTCATGATAATGGAATGGAAACCGCAGATATTGGAACTGATTGGGGTACCGAAAATGGTGAGAGTCAAGATAACGTTAGTGTGGGTCGAGAGTGTGATGACGAGTTCTCAAAACTATTGGGTGAAGCAGAGAAAGAGTTGTACCCTGGATGTGTAAATTTTTCATCACTCAATTTTTTGGTGAAGTTAATTCACATTAAAGTTTTGAATGGGTGGAGTGATAAGTCGTTCAATATGCTTCTCGAGTTGTTAAAGAAAGCATTACCTGAAGGGACGGTGTTACCGGGTTTGTATTATGCTTCCAAGAAGTTGTTACGTGGGTTAGGATTGGGGTATGAATCCATACACGTTTGCAAGTTCGATTGCATTCTCTTTAGAAAAGAATACGCTAAATGTGAATTTTGTCCAGTTTGTGGGGAATCTCGTTACACAGTGCGAGAGGGTAAAAGTAAAAGGAAAGTTGCTCAAAAGGTATTGAGACACTTTCCGTTGAAACCAAGGTTACAAAGATTATTTGCATCAAAACATACCGCATTTGATATGAGGTGGCACAAGGATAAACGTTTAGAAAAAGAAAGTATTCTACGTCACCCGTCAGATGCGGAAGGATGGAAGCATTCTGACAAAGAGTATCCGGTATTCGCTTCTGAATCCAGAAATGTTCGTTTGGCCTTAGCATCTGATGGCTTTAACCCGTTCGGACATATGAGTATCCCGTATAGTATGTGGCCTGTGATTTTGGTTCCCTATAACTTACCACCATGGAAATGCATGAAAGAATCGTTTTGTTTCATGTCTTTACTTATTCCTGGACCTAAGTCACCCGGGAAAGACATCGATGTTTTTCTAGAACCGTTGATTGAAGAGTTGAGTGATTTGTGGTGTGATGGGATTAAGACATTTGACAGCTCAAAGTCTGAATTTTTTCAATTACGAGCTGCTTTGTTATGGACTATCAATGATTTCCCTGCATACGGTGATTTGTCAGGTTGGAGTACGAAAGGATACAAAGCATGTCCCATATGTTTGGAAGATACATCTTCAATGGGTATTAAAAGTAAAATATGTTTCATGGGTCACCGACGATATTTGCACTCAGGGCATCCATGGCGTTTTGATAAAGTTCATGATGGACAAACTGAATTACGAGGAAAACCGGTGATAAAAACAGGTGATGAGATTTTACAAGATCTCAATCGGTTAAGTTTTCCCAAGTTTGGTAAGAATCCAAACACACAAGAAAAGAAAAGAAAATGGACAGAGAACGATAATTGGAGAAAGAAAAGCATACTCTGGCGTCTACCTTATTGGTTCAAATTGCTTTTACGTCATAAGTTGGATGTTATGCACATAGAGAAGAATATATGTGATAACTTGGTAGGAACAATATTCTCTATTGAAGGTAAGAATAAGGATACAGTAAAGGCACGTCATGATCTTGAGAATTTGGGTATAAGACCTGAATTACATATAAAGAAGGTTGGGACAAACAAATTTGTAAAACCCGCTGCTGCGTTCGCATTGACTACGAGTCAACGCATTGAGGCATTTAAATTCTTGAAAAATGTTAAATTCCCTGATGGGTTTGCATCAAACATATCCCGAAGTGTCAATATTAATAGTGGTAAACTTCAGGGGTTAAAAAGTCACGATTGTCACATTCTTTTTCAACGATTGCTCCCATTAGCAATTCGAGGTTTCTTGAATTATAATATAAGTCAAGTGCTAACCGAGTTCAGTAATTTCTTTCGTGCTATGTGTGCTAAAGTTATAAGCTTAGAAGAGTTGGATCAATTGCAACGTGACATAACTTTCATTCTGTGCAAACTTGAAAGAATCTTTCCTCCAGCTTTTTTTGATGTCATGATTCACTTATCATTTCATTTGTCGTACGAAGCAAGAATAGTAGGGCCAGTCTGTTATAGTTGGATGTATCCAATAGAACGAAGTCTTCGAACATTGAAGAAATATGTTCGAAATATGTCACGTCCGGAAGGGTGCATAGCAGAGGCTTACATTATGAATGAGTCAATTACGTTCTGCTCTAGGTATCTCCAAGGGATTGAAACTAGATTTAATAGATTAGAGCGTAATTTCGAAGGAGAAGATGAAGATTGTGTACAAAGTGACATATCAGTGTTTAAAGAAACGCCTCGACCTATTGGGCGTTTCGATATATTGACTTTGGCTCAGACAGATATCGATAAAGCACACTGGTACACACTTCATAATTGCGAAGAAGTAGAATCGTATTTGCGGTATGTGTCTAATTTTTTTTTCCAATTCAATTCTAAATATCATGTATTGATATCATCTTATATAAATATCAAGTATTGAGATCATCTTCCATATAGGGACCACCTTGATTTACTTGAACTTGAGAGCTTAATAAATACACATAAACGACAAGAATCACAGTTCGCCAATTGGTTCCAACATCGTGTAAGATATGTTCTTAAATAAAGATCTTAACTATATATATAATGTTATTACAAAATGATCTGATTTACCTATTAAATCATATTCTGGATGAAGGTAGCTGAATTATGGATACGTAAAGAAGTAAGTTATGATTTGTACGCACTATCTTTAGGACCTGATTTGCGTATTAAATCATATTCTGGATGCTGTGTCAATGGGATGAGATTTCATACATTTGATAGAGCTTCAAGTCGTACTACAACTAGTTGTGGGGTTTCAGTTCTAGGTGAGCACGATGCAGGTTCCACGACTTTCTATGGACTTCTAATCGAAGTTTTAGAATTAAGTTACGTAGGATCACATCGAGTTATTTTTTTTCGGTGTGAATGGTATGATACATCTCCTTCTAAAATGAGGCAAGAGTCGGGTATAACATCAATCAATATATCCCGAAAATGCTTTGACGAAGAACCCTTTATCCTAGCAAGTCAAGCTCAACAAGTTTTATATCTCGATGATATAAAAAATGGGAGAGACTGGAGAGTGGTACAGACATTAAGGCAAAAAAACGTGTGGGATGTCCCTGAGTTGGAAGAAAACGATGAAAATGACAAGATATTGCACGTGATTTCACCTTTTGATACACATGTGAGTGACAATTTAGAAACTCAATGGCTCGATAGAAATGACATTCTAGGAAATGAAGTTGATGTTGAGGTCATAGAGCGAGTATTGCGTGCTTCAAGCTCTTATAGAGATAATGAAGAGTTGGCAAATGATGATATAAATGAGTTTTTAAACGATAGTAGTGATGAAGAGTTGATAGATGATGAGTTAGAAATTGATAGTGAAGCATCAGATAGTAAGAGTGATGCGTCAGAAAATGATAGTGATTAAGTCAGGTTCGTATAGTTTTATTTTATTACAATATATAATATACCTTTTACTCTCATTTTAAATTGTTTTGTTTGTTTTCAACAGAAAAAGTAAGGGGAAGGAGAAGGAGCAAACACCACCCATTGCACCGGGCTTTAGAAGGACTCCAGCTCGTCGTGGTAATGGGATAGAGATCAGAGAGCCATCTTCAGAGGGAACCACACCCACGCCCTCACCGAGAGATTACATACCGATATCGACATCAGGTGTTTCAGCAGACTCACCGTCTTTGCCAACATCTACTACAGGTTATAACTATTTGTACTAGTTAACTATGTTATGTCTTTTCTATTTATATGTAAATAATATGTAATTGTTTCTTTAGTGACAGCTCAAAGCAAACTGCCGACACGAGGCATTGCGAAAAACTTGGCAATGAGAAAAAAGAAACCGGGTGAGGGTAAAAAGAAAGTCATCATATCTCCATTGCTTAAGAGGGTGGTTGGAGAGGCTGCAGATAATTTTATCACAGAGGTCGGTGTACTCATTCGCCAGCTCGTACCTCCGAGTCATAGGCAATATGACCTTGTGCCTTCAGAGATTCTAAGCTCGATCAGACATCGGATTGCGGTAAGCTTATAAAAGTATGCTTAATTTGTAAATTTTATTTTTATTTCTCACAATGACATATTATGTTTAAATGTGGTTAGGACCAATTTGACCTGGATCTCAGTATTAGCGATCATTACGAGGTTGTGGAAGCTCAAATGAAAGCTGATGCGAGAGAGTTTCAATATGAACTCCATCGAAACTTCAAGGCAAATGTTGAGGAGCATGGGGAAGAGGAGGCACGACGCATGAGGCTTCCAAGAGTGCAATGCGATAACGAGTGGAAACTATTACTCCAAAAGTTTGATGACACTACAACAAATTTGCCTTTTAATGACAGACAAAAACTGTCATCTTAATAATACGATGACACTTTTGTAAGTGTCATTACTGTAAGTGCCCTCTTATCTTACGATGACACATTTACAATGTCATTTTTTAAACGTCATCTTATATGTGTCATTATATAATGAATGGTAAAAAAACATTCATATTTTTTTACCATTAGTCATCAAAAGTTACAATGATACTGAGCAATATTGTCAGTTGTAGACCGTCATCTTAAGAGTGTCATTGAATATAAGTGTCATTGTTAGTATCTTAGATGACAGTCATTGAATGACATTATTTAGCATATAAATATCCGCAACCATATATTTTTATAATTCCCCATTATTTTAGTCATAACCTGCAATAATTGAATATCAACAATCTATTTATCACATCCATCACATTCCAGAGAAATTAAACCATAAAACACATTTAAACCTTCAACAATTCCAAGCTCCATTTCTATTTCAACAAAACAAGTTTGGTGTTTCTTTATAAAAGTACACAAACTACAATCCACATCTTAAAAGTTATACGAAACATCATCCTTACAAAAATAAAATAGCTATGCATAGTCAAAAAGTACGAATGAAATCTAATATAAATGTTTGTTGCCATTTTGAGCTAGGAATGTTCACAAAATAAAGCTTATCAAAATAAAATCAATGACGATGTTTGTTGCCCGTGTCTTAAATGAAATTGCTAACAAACTCAACCCATTCTACTCGAAGCTCGTCAAGTTGTGCTTGGGTGTATGGATTCTTCGAATTAAACTGCATAAAAATATTAGCACATACAAAGTTAGTACAAAATAATCATATACATTAAAAATGAAAGGTAAATAAACTGTAAAGTTATACATACAAGGTTAGTAATAGGAACATCATGGTTGTGCATAATTTCTCTCAAAAATTTAAGCACATAATAGCCACACTCCACGTTTCCTGGTTGGCATGGACACTATACATATAAAAAAATGTAAAAAAAAAGTACAACTTAGAAAAGTTTAGTAAAACAAGAACAAAAAGTTATAACTTTGAAAAATGTAGTAAAAAAGTTTGATATAATTTACCTTCACAACTCTCCAAATAGTATTTTTTCGACTTTGATCTCCACTTTCAGATTGATATAGTTTGATTGCCCTATATAAAACAATATCATATTGAAATAGATTGAAATTACGTACAATTAAAATAAATATTAACTCAACAATAACTTATTAACAATCATACTTACGCTGTTAAAATTGACTTCATTTCCTCCCAAATACCATTGTGTTTAGAATCAAATCCAAACACAACATTCTCATGCAAATCCACCACATATAATATCCAATGACACCTATCAAAGATTAAATATTTCAATATTAAAATTTACACACTAAACATATTATAATCAAGAAACAAACATTTTAATCATTTAAACTTACCCAGGGTTGAAAGGAATGAGTAACAATTGATTTTTTTGAACATTGTGTAGCACGCTAGCAACTTTCTTTGCACGCTCATTTGAACTACGACACGGGGCAATGTCGCTTGGGTCCATAACCTTAAATTTTCTAACAATTCTCATAGGCTTAAATTTTTCCCAAAGATACCTACACAATGTATAATTATGAATAAAAAGAAATCAAACACACAAAGACACATTTGATTACTTCTAATTACTTACCCGATATAGGTCAATATACATGAGTTTGATATTTCCAACATTGCACAAAACTCCATAATGTCATCAAGCATAAGAAAAATTTCTTTCTCTTTGCCAAACAAATCTTCATCCAAACGCACACGTACCGACCTATTCACATCCAATGACTTTTCCACATACTTATAAAGAAGTTTGATTGAGGGATGCACATTGATTTTTGAAGGAGAATGAGGTACTTTCTTTTGTTTTTTCCTGGAATCCTATCATAATAAACTCAAATTAAATTGATAACTACATTACATTTGAATAAAAATAGACTTCATTTAATGGAAAAAGATGATATACCTTCTTTTCCTTCATAAGTAATACCAAATCACGAGGCCAACCAACAAAACTATTTTTCACATCAAAAAGTGTCTCTATTTCTCCAATCACAGGGATAGGAAGAGGATGATCACCACCTATGATTATATCAACAGTCACTCTAACATTTTCATCTCCAAGTGGCACTCTATGAATCATTGGGCATTTAGAACGATCTTCAAACATTCTACCCTCCGCAACAATGTTTTCTCGTGATCCTATGGCTAGCTTACAGTATTTTCCCTTTATAAATTAAATAAATGCAGACTCAAAATCCACAATATAAAATTAAAATGAAATAATAATTATCTGAACTAGAGCTTACCACCGAAGATATTTCAGAAGGAAAGTTGACATTATCCTTTAATTTGCCTTCTTCCTTTTTTGAACAACTCCCCCGCTCAGACTCTACATGTGGTAGTGTTGTGGTGACCCTCATACTATCATTTCTTACATCCGTCGGAGTCGTTTGTTTTGCCGTATGGAAATATACAGTGGGTGTGACAAAATCACCCACCCCTCTCACGCGTCCCCTTTTTTCTTTTGTGCCCAATGCTTGTGGCAACACATCCTTTCCCTTATGCGCTTTCTGAAGTTCCTCCTATTAAAAGTTTTCCTTAAAGTCAACTTATGCAATGAATATTGTGAGATTATAATTGAAAGAATTAAAATTGTACTTACAATATTCTCAGCAACTTTTTCTGTCGCTTCATCAACATACTTTGCATCTTTTCCTCTTTGTTTACCCTTTCCCCTACGGGCATATTTCCATAATGTTGCACGATCGATTGGCTCACCTAATGATGTCTATATACATACATAAATAAGTCAATATATTATGATTTAAGAATGAGATTACGATATACTTTAAGAAACATTCATTAATAACTTACAAGCCATTCAGCTATGTTTTTGTAGCCCCATCGTGAAAGCTTGTGATTGTATTTGTTCTTGCCCCTCCTACTTTGTTGTAGAGCACTTAACTTCTAAAAAACGGAAATCACATTGGTCAAATGTTAAGATTAAATACACATGTTTACCTTTTTTTAATGAAATATGATTACCTCAAATTCTGGAGAAAGTCTTTGCTTTACAAATTCATCCCAATCTCCTTGCTCTATATGTGAATACCTTTTGGGAGGGGTTCGTAAGCAAATGGGCTTAACCTTAAAAGGTTTGATATAATATTTTGTCAATTTCGCTCTGAATGTTCTAAACTTTTTTCCAGCTGACTTGATAATATCATTCGTAGAGCGAGGATCCACCACAAATTTCATCTATATAAAGAACAATGAAATATGAAAAACATGTCTTTAAAAAAATATCAAGTCTTATAAAAATGAAATTTGAAAATTATTCCTCAATACACTCAACGATTTTTTTCTTTAGCTCAAGTGGGACACGCCTCCAATCGTCATATCGAATAGGAATTTGATTTCTTGCACAAACCCCAATGTAACTTTGCATTTTTCCAGCTTTTTTTCCTACTGCTTGCCCATTTTCGTTATACCTGATTACCAGTCTATCCTCCAACCTCGTTATGTTTGCTATTTCGCGCATAGTCGTCACTCCTCGTTTGCCATTATTACTTGGCTCATGTTCAATATTTTTGTTACTCTCATCTTCACTACTATCACTTGAACCTTTCATTGTCAATAGTAGCCTGTAAGGAAAAAAAAACATTTAATATAGTATATGACAAAGAGGAACTTAAAAATCAAAGTTAAGTATTTCAATATATTACCACGGTTTTCAAAATCTAGTTGTCAACCCATGTGCCATCACAATCACTTCTAATGTAAGTAGATGGATCATCATTCATTTTGTTTAATAAATCAATATTAGGCATTGATTTTAGCAATCCATAATTATTTAATGATGTATCTCCAAGTTCATCATCACAGAGTTCGTCCTCAATTTCTCTTTGTGGCGGTGTTAACACAACAGACCAACGAGTATCAATTGGATCTTCTACATAAAAAACTTGTTTCGCTTGGGTTGCTAGAATAAATGGATCATTTTTATGTCCAATTCGATTAAGGTCAACTGTTGTAAACCCAAGCTCATCTACCTTGATCCCATTTGTGTTCTCAACCCAGTCACATTTGAATAGAGGAATTGTGAAACTATGATAGTCAAGCTCCCATATTTCTTTAATCACGCCAAAGAATAACATGTCTGATATGATGGGATTTTTATCTTTTGCACTTGAAACTTGCATGGTACTAGCAACTAAACTTATACCACTATTTTGGACCTTTCTTATTTTATCACGCTCCTTTGTGTGATATCGACATCCATTAACCATGTAACCAGCATATGTTGCTACATTAGGACGAGGTCCATGAGCTATCCACCTCAAAGTTGATGATATAGAGTTTTTTTCGTCCTCTAAAGCTAGTGAAACCTGATATTTGATATCAAATGTGAGTTATTGATATAAAACATGAAAGAAAAGTGAGTTAAGTTATTACCTGTTCACGTAACCAAATAATAAATGTACGATTGTGCTCATCTTGAAGCCATTTTTGATTATTTGATTTATTTGGATTGATCTTTCTCAAATGCTCCATGTGTTTCCTATTACAACATTCTTTGTTTAAAAGACGTAATTACTTAATTGAATATACTAAATTGAATGAGTAGAATTATACATACTCTATATATGGAAGAACATCATCTGTGTTTTCAAGCACATAAAGGTGGGCTTGTTCTAACTCTTTTTTATCTGGTCTGATATTACAAGCTACTGACAACCGTCTACCGCCCTCTTCATTATCCTTTGTACATGCCGGTGTCCCAATAGGATTTACTCCAGATAAAAATTCAGAACAAAATTCCACAGCCTCTTCAACAATGTAGCATTCCCCCATACAGCCTTCTGGGCGATTTTTATTTCTCACATAGCCCTTTAAGACTTTCATGTATCGCTCAAAAGGATACATCCATCTTAAATAAACAGGGCCACAAAGTTCTACCTCTCTTACAAGATGCACTGTCAGGTGTACCATAATTGTGAAAAATGACGGTGGAAAATACTTCTCCAATAAACACAAAGTGAGAACTATTTCTTCTTGCAAACCTTTTAACTTTGATGATTCAATCACTTTACTACATATGGCATTGAAGAAAAAACACAATCGAATAATTGCATATCTCACATGCTTTGGTAATATTCCGCGAAGTGCAACAGGTAATAACTGTTGCATAAGAACATGATTGTCGTGAGATTTGAGACCATAGAGTTTTAAGTCTGAGAGTGACACGAGATTTTGAATATTGGATGAGTATCCATCGGGAACCTTTAGATTTGCAAGTGTCGTACACAAACTCAATTTCTCTGAACGTGATAATGTATAACAAGCCGGAGGTATGAAAGATCTTCTCCCTCGTTCTTGAGGAGCCAATTCTAATCTAATATTCAAATCCACCAAATCTTGACGGGTAGTCAATCCGTCCTTTGTTTTACCAGGAATGTCTAACAATGTGCCAATAATATTGGAACACACATTCTTTTCAATGTGCATCACATCAAGGCAATGTCTTACCGGTAGACTTTTCCAATACTCCAATTCAAAAAAAATAGATTGCTTCTTCCAATAATCATTTGGATTATTTTCAACATTCTTTTCTTTTTTATTCTTCTTTCCAAATGAATGTCTAAGATTACTTGTTCTTTCAAGAATTTCTGCCCCGCATAATGGTTTAGATGCTAGTTCTAATTCAGGTTTACCATTAAAAGCCTTTTGTTGCTTTCTATATGGATGATAACGAGGTAAAAACTTTCGATGCCCAAGATACGCTATTTTTTTACCTTTATTCAACCAAATGGAGGATGTATTTCCTTCACCACAAATCGGGCATGCATGATAGCCCTTCACACTACAACCACATAGGTTACCATATGCTGGAAAATCATTAATGGTCCATAGCAAACAAGCTCTGAGGGTTAATGTTTGTTTTTGATCTGCATCGAAGCATGAAACACCATCATTCCAAAGTTTTTTCAAATCATCAACTAAGGGAGCCAAATACACATCTATGTCATTTCCAGGTTGTTTAGGGCCGGATATTAAAGCCGTCAACAACATAAATTTTCGTTTCATACACAACCAAGGTGGGAGGTTATAAGTCACTAGTAATACTGGCCAACAACTATACCTACTACTAAGATCACCATGCGGATTCACACCATTAGTTGAAATAGCTAAACGAAGGTTTCTTGGCTCAGAACCAAATGATGGAAACATGTGGTCAACTAGTTTCCAAGTTGGTGAATCTGCCGGATGTCGTAAATATTCATCATTTTCTCTTCCATTAGAATGCCAAGTCAACATATTTGCTATTTCTGCAGATCGAAACATCCGTTGGAATCCATCATGGAATTGGAGGAAAGTACCACATAACTTTTGCCGGAATTCCTATTCTCTCTTCATTTGAATTTTTTCGAATTTTCCATCTTGACGTTCCACAAATTGGACACTTATTTTCGTTGGAGAGTTCTTTTCGAAACAGGCAACAATCGTTAACACAAGCATGTATTTTCTTATAATCCATTCCAAGGGTACGCAAAGTTTTTTTTGCCTCATACGTGGATATTGAAATTTCATTAGGCTTTGGTAGCATGTCACGTAATAAGTTTAACAACTCTGAGAAACTAACATCACTCCAACCAAATTTAGCCTTTAACACTACAACAAATTTGCCTTTTAATGACATTCAAAAACTGTCATCTTAATAATACGATGACACTTTTGTAAGTGTCATTACTGTGAGTGCCCTCTTATCTTACGATGACACATTTACAATGTTATTTTTTAAACGTCATCTTATATGTGTCATTATATAACGAATGGTAAAAAAAATATTCATATTTTTTACCATTAGTCATCATAAGTTACAATGACACTAAACAATAATGTCAGTTGTAGACCGTCATCTTAAGAGTGTCATTGAATATAAGTGTCATTGTTAGTATTTTAAGACACACAAAGAATGTCATTATATATTATAGATGACAGTCATTGAATGACATTATTTAGCACATAAATATCCCCAACCATTTATTTTTATAATTCCCCATTATTTTAGTCATAACCTGCAATAATTGAATATCAACAATCTATTAATCACATCCATCACATTCCAGAGAAATTAAACCATAAAACACATTTAAACCTTCAAATACAATTCCAAGCTCCATTTCTATTTCAACAAAAAAAAAGTTTGGTGTTTCTTTATAAAAGAACACAAACTACAATTCACATCTTAAAAGTTATACGAAACACCATCCTTACAAAAATAAAATAGCTATGCATAATCAAAAAGTACGAATGAAATCTAATCATAAATGTTTGTTGTCATTTTGAGCTAGAAATGTTCACAAAATAAAGCTTATCAAAATAAAATCAATGATGTTTGTTGCCCGTGTCTTAAATGAAATTGCTAACAAACTCAGCCCATTCTACTCGAAGCTCGTCAAGTTGTGCTTGGGTATATGGATTCTTCGAATTAAACTGCATAAAAATATTAGCACATACAAAGTTAGTACAAAAAAATCATATACATTAAAAATAAAAGGTAGATAAACTGTAAAGTTATACATACAAGGTTAGTAATGGGAACATCATGGTTGTGCATAATTTCTCTCAAAAATTTAAGCACATAATAGCCACACTCCACGTTTCCTGGTTGGCATGGACACTATACATATAAAAAAATGAAAAAAAAAGTACAACTTAGAATAGTTTAGTAAAAAAAGAACAAAAAGTTATAACTTTGAAAAATGTAGTAAAAAATTTTGATATAATTTACCTTCACAACTCTCCAAATAGTATTTTTTCGACTTTGATCTCCATTTTCAGATTGATATAGTTTGATTGCCCTATATAAAACAATATCATATTGAAATAGATTGAAATTACGTACAATTAAAATAAATATTAGCTCAACAATAACTTATTAACAATTACACTTACGCTGTTAAAATTGACTTCATTTCCTCCAAAATACCATTGTGTTTAGAATCAAATCCAAACACGACATTCTCATGCAAATCCACCACATATAATATCCAATGAAATCTATCAAAGATTAAATATTTCAATATTAAAATTTACACACTAAACATATTATAATCAAGAAACAAACATCTTAATCATTTAAACTTACCCAGGGTTGAAAGGAATGAGTAACAACTGATTTTTTTGAACATTCTGTAGCACGCTAGCAACTTTCTTTGCACGCTCATTTGAACTACGACACGGGGCAATGTCGCTTGGGTCCATAACCTTAAATTTTCTAATAATTCTCATAGGCTTAAATTTTTCCCAAAGATACCTACACAATGTATAATTATGAATAAAAAGAAATCAAACACATAAAGACACATTTGATTACTTCTAATTACTTACCCGATATAGGTCAATATACATGAGTTTGATATTTCTAACATGGCACAAAACTCCATAATGTCATCAAGCATAAGAAAAATTTCTTTCTCTTTGCCAAACATATCTTCATCCAAACGCACACGTACCGACCTATTCACATCCTTTGACTTTTCCACATACTTATAAAGAAGTTTGATAGAGGGATGCACATTGATTTTTGAAGGAGAATGAGGTACTTTCTTTTGTTTTTTCTTGGAATCCTATCGTAATAAACTCAAATTAAATTGATAACTACATTACATTTGAATAAAAATAGACTTCATTTAATGGAAAAAGATGATATACCTTCTTTTCCTTCATAAGTAATACCAAATCACGAGGCCAACCAACAAAACTATTTTTCACATCAAAAAGTGTCTCTATTTCTCCAATCACCGGGATAGGAAGAGGATGATCACCACCTATGATTATATCAAGAGTCACTCTAACATTTTCATCTCCAAGTGGCACTCTATGAATCATTGGGCATTTAGAACGATCTTCAAACATTCTACCCTCCGCAACAATGTTTTCTCGTGATCCTATGGCTAGTTTACAGTATTTTCCCTTTATAAATTAAATAAATGCAGACTCAAAATCCACAATATAAAATTAAAATGAAATAATTATTATTTGAACTAGAGCTTACCACCGAAGATATTTCACAAGGAAAGTTGACATTATCCTTTAATTTGCCTTCTTCATTTTTTGAACAACTCCCCCGCTCAGACTCTACATGTGGTAGTGTTGTGGTGACCCTTATACTATCATTACTTACATCCTTCGGAATCGTTTGTTTTGCCGTATGGAAATATACAGTGGGTGTGACAAAATCACCCACCCCTCTCACACGTCCCCTTTTTTCTTTTGTGCCCAATGCTTGTGGCAACACATCCTTTCCCTTATGCGCTTTCTGAAGTTCCTCCTATTAAAAGTTTTCCTTAAATTCAACTTATGAAATGAATATTGTGAGATTATAATTGAAAGAATTAAAATTGTACTTACAATATTCTCAGCAACTTTTTCTGTCGCTTCATCAACATACTTTGCATCTTTTCCTCTTTGTTTACCCTTTCCCCTCCGGGCATATTTCCATAATGTTGCACGATCGATTGGCTCACCTAATGATGTCTATATACATACATAAATAAGTCAATATATTACAATTTAAGAATGAGATTACGATATACTTTAAGAAACATTCATTAATAACTTACAAGCCATTCAGCTAAGTTTTTGTAGCCCCATCGTGAAAGCTTGTGATTGTATTTGTTCTTGCCCCTCCTACTTTGTTGTAGAGCACTTAACTTCTAAAAAACATAAATCACAATTGTCAAATGTTATGATTAAATACACATGTTTACCTTTTTTTAATGAAATATGATTACCTCAAATTCTGGAGAAAGTCTTTGCTTTACAAATTCATCCCAATCTCCTTGCTCTATATGTGAATACCTTTTGGGAGGGGTTCGTAAGCAAATGGGCTTAACCTTAAAAGGTTTGATATAATATTTTGTCAATTTCGCTCTGAATGTTCTAAACTTTTTTCCAGCTGACTTAATAATATCATTCGTAGAGCGAGGATCCACCACAAATTTCATCTATATAAAGAACAATGAAATATGAAAAACATGTCTTTAAAAAAATATCAAGTCTTATAAAAATAAAATTTGAAAATTATACCTCAATACACTCAACGATTTTTTTCTTTAGCTCAAGTGGGACACGCCTCCAATCGTCATATCGAATAGGAATTTGATTTCTTGCACATACCCCAATGTAACTTTGCATTTTTCCAGCTTTTTTTCCTACTGCTTGCCCATTTTCGTTATACCTGATTACCAGTCTATCCTCCAACCTCGTTATGTTTGCTATTTCGCGCATAGTCGTCACTCCTCGTTTGCCATTATTACTTGGCTCATGTTCAATATTTTTGTTACTCTCATCTTCACTACTATCACTTGAACCTTTCATTGTTAATAGTAGCCTGTAAGGAAAAAAACATTTAATATAGTATATGACAAAGGGGAAATTAAAAATCAAAGTTAAGTATTTCAATATATTACCACGGTTTTCAAAATCTAGTTGTCAACCCATGTGCCTTCACAATCACTTCTAATTTAAGTAGATGGATCATCATTCATTTCGTTTAATAAATCAATATTAGGCATTGATTTTAGCAATCCATAATTATTTAATGATGTATCTCCAAGTTCATCATCACAGAGTTCGTCCTCAATTTCTCTTTGTGGCGGTGTTAACACAACAGACCAACGAGTATCAATTGGATCTTCTACATAAAAAACTTGTTTCGCTTGGGTTGCTAGAATAAATGCATCATTTTTATGTCCAATTCGATTAAGGTCAACTGTTGTAAACCCAAGCTCATCTACCTTGATCCCATTTGTGTTCTCAACCCAGTCACATTTGAATAGAGGAATTGTGAAACTATGGTAGTCAAGCTCCCATATTTCTTTAATCACGCCAAAGAATATCATGTCTGATATGATGGGATTTTTATCTTTTGCACTTGAAACTTGCATGGTACTAGCAACTAAACTTATACCACTATTTTGGACTTTTCTTATTTTATCACGCTCCTTCGTGTGATATCGACATCCATTAACCATGTAACCAGCATATGTTGCTACATTTGGACGAGGTCCATGAGCTATCCACCTCAAAGTTGATGATATAGAGTTTTTTTCGTCCTCTAAAGCTAGTGAAACCTGATATTTGATATCAAATGTGAGTTATTGATATAAAACATGAAAGAAAAGTGAGTTAAGTTATTACCTGTTCACGTAACCAAATAATAAATGTACGATTGTGCTCATCTTGAAGCCATTTTTGATTATTTGATTTATTTGGATTGATCTTTCTCAAATGCTCCATGTGTTTCCTATTACAACATTTTTTGTTTAAAAGACGTAATTACTTAATTGAATATACTAAAGTGAATGAGTAGAATTATACATACTCTATATATGGAAGAACATCATCTGTGTTTTCAAGCACATAAAGGTGGGCTTGTTCTAACTCTTTTTTATCTGGTCTGATATTACAAGCTACTGACAACCGTCTACCACCCTCTTCATTATCCTTTGTATATGCCGGTGTCCCAATAGGATTTACTCCAGATAAAAATTCAGAACAAAATTCCACAGCCTCTTCAACAATGTAGCATTCCCCCATACATCCTTCTGGTCGATTTTTATTTCTCACATAGCCCTTTAAGACTTTCATGTATCGCTCAAAAGGATACATCCATCTTAAATAAACAGGGCCACAAAGTTCTACCTCTCTTACAAGATGCACTGTCAGGTGTACCATAATTGTGAAAAATGATGGTGGAAAATACTTCTCCAATAAACACAAAGTGAGAACTATTTCTTCTTGCAAACCTTTTAACTTTGATGATTCAATCACTTTACTACATATGGCATTGAAGAAAAAACACAATCGAATAATTGCATATCTCACATGTTTTGGTAATATTCGCGAAGTGCAACAGGTAATAATCGTTGCATAAGAACATGATTGTCGTGAGATTTGAGACCATAGAGTTTTAAGTCCTGAGAGTGACACGAGATTTTGAATATTGGATGAGTATCCATCGGGAACCTTTAGATTTGCAAGTGTCGTACACAAACTCAATTTCTCTGAACGTGATAATGTATAACAAGCCAGGAGGTATGAAAGATCTCTCCCTCGTTCTTGAGGAGCCAATTCTAATCTAATTTTCAAATCCACCAAATCTTGACGGGTAGTCAATCCGCCCTTTGTTTTACCAGGAATGTCTAACAATGTGCCAATAATATTGGAACACACATTCTTTTCAATGTGCATCACATCAAGGCAATGTCTTACCGGTAGACTTTTCCAATACTCCAATTCAAAGAAAATAGATTGCTTCTTCCAATAATCATTTGGATTATTTTCAACATTCTTTTCTTTTTTATTCTTCTTTCCTAATGAATGTCTAAGATTACTTGTTCTTTCAAGAATTTCTGCCCCGCACAATGGTTTAGATGCTAGTTCTAATTCAGGTTTACCATTAAAAGCCTTTTGTTGCTTTCTATATGGATGATAACGAGGTAAAAACTTTCGATGCCCAAGATATGCTATTTTTTTACCTTTCTTCAACCAAATGGATGATGTATTTCCTTCACCACAAATCGGGCATGCATGATAACCCTTCACACTACAACCACATAGATTACCATATGCTGGAAAATCATTAATGGTCCATAGCAAACAAGCTCTGAGGGTAAATGTTTGTTGTTGATCTGCATCAAAGCATGAAACACCATCATTCCAAAGTTTTTTCAAATCATCAACTAAGGGAGCCAAATATACATCTATATCATTTCCCGGTTGTTTAGGGCCAGATATTAAAGCCGTCAACAACATAAATTTTCGTTTCATACACAACCAAGGTGGGAGGTTATAAGTCACTAGTAATACCGGCCAACAACTATACCTACTACTAAGATCACCATGCGGATTCACACCATCAGTTGAAATAGCTAAACGAAGGTTTCTTGACTCAGAACCAAATGATGGAAACATGTTGTCAACTAGTTTCCAAGTTGGTGAATCTGCCGGATGTCGTAAATATTCATCATTTTCTCTTCCATTAGAATGCCAAGTCAACATATTTGATATTTCTACAGATCGAAACATCCGCTGGAATCGTGGAATTGGAGGAAAATACCACATAACTTTTGCCGGAATTCCTATTCTCTCTTCATTTGAATTTTTCCGAATTTTCCATCACGACGTTCCACAAATTGGACACTTATTTTCCTTGGAGAGTTCTTTTCGAAACAAGCAACAATCGTTAACACAAGCATGTATTTTCTTATAATCCATTCCAAGGGTACGCAAAGTTTTTTTTGCCTCATACGTGGATATTGGAATTTCATTAGGCTTTGGTAGCATGTCACGTAATAAGTTTAACAACTCTGAGAAACTAGCATCACTCCAACCAAATTTAGCCTTTAAGTTATATAATTTGAGCAATGCAGATATTTTGGTAGAATTTGAACACTGGGAGTATAATGGTTTCCTAGCATCACTCAATAATTCATCAAACTTTTCTGACTCTTTAGCTAAATGATCATTTGCGGCTTCAAACATCTCATCGATATTGTCTACATCATTACCATCATAGCCATGTGTATTTTCACTTGTTTCCCTATTACATGGTAGTGGTTCACCATGGTAGATCCATGTCTTATAACTTTGATTAATACCGTGGACAAACAAGTGTTCTCTAACAATATTCGCTTGATGAAAAATAGCATTTCCACATTTCACACATGGACACCATAATGAATTTTTCACATTTGAATGTTGTAATCCACTTTTAATGAAGTTCTCAACACCTAAGTCATATTCCAATGACATCCTATCTTTCATCATCCATGACTTATCCATAATGAAGTACAAGTGACCTAAGTTGAAAAAAATATGATAATACAAGGTATGAGTTGTCATAGTCCAATACATTCTAACTCTAATAAATACTTCATAATAATATCATAGAAAACAGGAAAAGAAAATTATGAACTAAGTTCCATAAAGCTTATGTTGATATTTCACTATGGCTACCGTAACTGCAGGATAGCCAGTCCAATCTATTCAAAATATATTCAAATTATAATAAATACGTGCATAATTTTATCGAATAAAAACAAAAACAAAAAATATGGAAAACCTGAAACTTGACAAACAATTTGCTTAAGTTGCGAAACAGCGAAGTGAAGAACGAACTCTTTTGGCCAACTCCTTATACAGAACCTGTGAAAAAATGGTAGATATTTCAAACATCAAACATCTTAAGTCTCAATCTCTTTCGTTTTATAAATAGAAAAAGTTTTATTAAACAAGCCTTAGTAACCTTAGTAAACAAGTCATAGTAAATTCTTAAAAAGAGAGACTAACTTCACGAACAAGAAAATTCTCATGCATATTGATGAAACTAAAAACAAGCCTTAGAAATCTTAGTAAAAACAAGTCTTAGTAACCTTAAAAAGAGAGACTACTTCACCAAAAAAGAAAAAAAAATTCTAATGCATATCGCTAAACATATTTCAAAAACATATTAAAAAATAAAAATAAAAGAAATTGCATTGTGAAATTGAAAATCAAAATTCTCATGCATATTCATCAATAGACATTGCATGGAAATAAAAAATAGGTTGATGAATACAAAAACGTAAGGAACCGATGAAGTGACATAATTTTCATGAATTGTTTTACTATATACGTCGCAATCTTTGAATAACTAAAGAATAGCGAATGATTGCTAAAGAACGAAAAGTGGATGGAGTGTTGAACGAACAAAAACCCTAATAAAATATGACAGCAAACAAACACGAATGATTGATAAAATGTAAAATAACAGTTTGATGAATAAAAAAAACTTAAAGAACCGATGAAGGGAAAACCGTGAATTACTAACAGCTGCAAACGGCGGTGAAGCGATGATGATGCAATAGCGATGCCGGACAACAAGAATTAGCAAGCGACTAAGGTGATTTAGCAGAAAAAACGTTAACGACTCGAGAGTTACTGATAGCGACCTGCTAATGGTGATGGTGAATTGCTAATGGTGACAGCATACGGCGTTCAGAGGTTGTCGGTTTGAGAAGCAAACGACGTTCAGAAGGGAATTGTGAGCAGCGTATGGTTTGAGCAGAAAACGGCAAGCAGCATACGGTTTGAAAAGTGAACGGCGACAAGCGAACAACGACCTATGAATGGTGACCTGAGATCTGCAAGTAGCGAACAACGGTGGAGAAGCCTACGGTTTGTCGGATTGAGAAAATTAATAACAAAATATCAGTCTCATTCATCTCAATTGACTAAAAAAACGAAAATAAAGGTGACCTGTGACCTGCGATGGCGAGAACAGGCGACTGCTACGGTGACCTGCGAACTGCGAGCAGCGATGGCGAACTGATAACGGTGACCTGCGACCTGCGATGGCGAGAACAGGCTATGGGTATTGCGAGAAGTGGCAGGCGGTGATGTTGAGAACATGGAGCGGTTTGGAGGATACGTGTGGCTTTGCGTCCTCTTACGTTTTACCCTAATGCTTTTACTTTTTTTTTGGAATATTAAGTAGGGCTTAATAAAAAAATTAATATACGATGACATACATACTCCGACATTAATTATTTGATGACACAAATAAATAATGACAGACATAAACCGATATTAAAAAAATGTATTTAATAAATATTCCGAAAATTAACGTCAAAAGTTGCGCGCGAGAACTTGAAATTTTAATTAATAAAAGATGACATTCTATGTGTGTCATCGTTTAGTTAAAAAAAACTGAAATCCTTAAATATGTCATCTTTTATCATATGTGTCATCGTTTAAAAAAACCCAGTGTCATCTTTTGTGGAATTTGTTGTAGTGTAAGTTATATAATTTGAGCAATGCAGATATTTTGGTAAAATTTTTACACTGGGAGTATAATGGTTTCCTAGCATCACTCAATAATTCATCAAACTTTTCTGACTCTTTAGCTAAATGATCATTTGCGGCTTCAAACATCTCATCGATATTGTCTACATCATTACCATCATAACCATGTGTATTTTCACTTGTTCCCCTATTACATGGTAGTTCTTCACCATGGTAGATCCATGTCTTATAACTTTGATTAATACCGTGGACAAACAAGTGTTCTCTAACAATATTCGCTTGATGAAAAATAGCATTTCCACATTTCACACATGGACACCATAATGAATTTTTCACATTTGAATGTTGTAATCCACTTTTAATGAAGTTCTCAACACCTAAGTCATATTCCAATGACATCCTATCCTTCATCATCCATGACTTATCCATAATGAAGTAAAAGTGACCTAAGTTGATAAAAAATATGATAATACAAGGTATTAGTTTCATTATCTAATTAAACGCCTTAAATGGTTAACTAAGTCGTACAAAACATCAATATATAAATCACTATAGCTACCGTAACTTCAGGATAGCCATAGTCCAACCTATTCAAAAAGTATTATAATTATAACAAATATTTGCATAATAATATCGAAGATATATGAAGAAAAAAAAATATAAACTAAGTTCCAAAAATATTAAGTCAATAATTAACTATGGCTACCGTAACTGCAGGATAGCCATGGTCCAATAAATTCTTACTCTAATAAATACTTTATAATAATATTATAAATAATAGAAAAAAATTTAACTAAGTGTCATAAATCTTTAGTTAATATTTCACTATGGCTACCGTAACTGCAGGATAGCCATAGCTCAACATATTCAAAATATAATCGAAATTGTACTAAATACATGCATGATAATATCAAATAAAAAAGAAAAATAATAATTTGAAAACCTGAAACTTGACGAACAATTTGCTTAAGTAACGATAGTGAAATGAAGAATGAACTCCTCTAACCAACTCCTTTTACAGAACCTGTGAAAAAATGGTAGGTATTTCAAACATCAAATTCTCAAGTCTCAATCTATTTTTTTTAATAGAAAAGTCTTATTAAATAAGGCATGGTAACCATTGTAAACAAGCCTTTCGTAAACTCGTAAAAGAAATACTACTTCACTAACCAGAACAAAAAGGAGATTACCTATAATGCAACAAGTAAAAACTATTTTCCAAATTCATATACTTTTTGAAGAACTTGGAAATAATTTTATTTAAAAACAATGACATACTTATAAACATATTTCAAAAACATATTAAAAACATAAAATCAAAAAATTGCATTAAGGTAATTAAAATTGTAAACCACTAAATTAAATATTTAAATTCCATGATTATACCTAACATATAACTAATTTGTGTTTTGTAGAAATTGTCGGAGCAAAATTCTAAGTCTTGAGCGCAGATGTCGTACATGCACAAGGGTGGTTCAAAATCTAATGCAAAGTAGCATTACGAGATGGTATATGTAACTGTAGTTAAATGATAGTTAATTTCATTTAATGTTCATGGTTTAACATGTTTTTTTTTTATCACCAACGCATGTTTAGACTCAAGAAAATCCAGATACAACTTGGGCGGATGTATTTGAGAAACAACATTCGTACAATCCTAACCAATGGGTGAGCGATTTGGCCAAGGAACAACATGTAAGTTTACTCATTAATTTTGAAGTGATTTAATGTTATTTTACAATTGTTTTTAATTATTAAACATATAATTTTATATTTGAATGTAGGAAAAGATGGTTGAGTATATTACCCCGCCCACGGATAATGAAGATGGTGATGATTCAGATACCGTGGAGTCAAGACAACCACCTATTTCAGATACAGAGGCCATGCAGAGGGTATTGGGTCATAGACCGGGTTACTTGAGAGGTTTTGGTAGGGGCCCAAAACCTTCCCCGTTGTCAGGTGGTTCATTAGGGTCAATAAGATCATCACAAACTGAACTGATTGAGACTCAACATAAACTCCATCAACTGGAAGAGGAGATAAAGAAACTCCGGGAAGACATGTCACTCCGGGAACAACGTGAGGCTGCACGTGATGAGGAGACGAGAAAGCTTCGAGAAGACTTAGCCCTTCAGGCGGAACAATTTCAAGAATTCGTGAGAAATTGGACGGCATCTCAAAGGGGGGGAGGTGGGGTTAATGTTTAGCTTAGATGTGGGGGTAATGTTTAATTAGTCAAACTTTATTATTTCATATTTAGAAACTTTGTTATTTCACGTTTGAACATTTAGAACACTTTTGTATTTCATCAAACACTTATAAAAAGTGTTGTTTCCTTTTAAACCGTTTTATCTGCTGGGAATATGAATTGTTAAAAACAGGTTGCTATGAAGGGAGTTTTAAATACATAAAAACTTTTTTTTTTCTAAAATATAGCTTTACCGACGCTATAATTTCGGTAAAGGGTTCCCAGATACCGACGTTACGGCGCCTGTATAAGGGGAACCTGTGATTTATAGGTACCCCAATTACCTGCGCGGCGTCGTAATGGATGTACTGATTACCTGCGCCGCATAGCTAATGACTGTCCTTATTACCTGCGCAGCGTCGGTAATGACTGTCCTTATTACCTGCGAAGCGTCGATAATGACCGTTCTTATTGCCTGCGAAGCGTCGGTAATGACCGTTCTTATTACCTGCGCGGCGTCAGTAATACATCTACTGATGACACAGACAAATGTCGGGGATGTTAAGACAATCACCGACGCAACGTCGGTGATGCTGAAATTGGCATTGCCGACCCCGAATGGAAGACATTCTTGCCGACGCATGAGGGACGTCGGTAATACGTATTACCTACGCAGGCTTTAGTATCACCGACGCCCTCGGGCGTCGGTAGTACTCTCGCTTCCTGTAGTGGTAATCACAACCATTGTGACGACCCGTCACTTTTAAATAATTAAAATTAGAAAACATAGTGGAAGTCTTTATAATTTAAGAAAAATGGTGTGGTTATGTTTGAAAATTGGCTAGCCAAAACCTGTTTACATCTTAATTTCAAAATCTAAATAACACAAGGAACATTAAGTTCCTATCAGGAGTTCAAATGCTTATAATCATAAAATAAAGACAAAAGCTCTTAAAAGCTATATACAATTGTACAAATCTCATAATTATATAAAATTCACAAAACCATGTACACGAACTTTTACATAACACCTAGTCCATCTCGAAATCATCATCCCTCGATCATGCAACACCATCTCCTTTTCCACGACCTCTAGTCAGGGCATTACCTGAAATTTTGTAATATCATGAGCTAACAACTTAAGCCCAGTGAGAATAATAAGAATAAAAAATAAAGATAGACCTCAAACTCGCATTTCGATTTGTGTCCAATTAATCTGACACAATTCACTCATAAAGTTCTCCAAACTTTAGGTAATTTCATTCTAAACTTTTCAAAGGATGATACTACTAATACACGTAGTCTAATCCTCATCCATTAACTTGTTATGACATAAATAAGAAAAGTAAATAAACTTTGCATAAAATATAACATCTTAATTCCTCTTATTATTTTACTTTCCATTATGAAATATACAATTCTTTCTCCATGATATAATTCCACCGATAATATGCATGAAGGTAATGAAGACATCCCGTAGGATTCGCATTCACCTTTTATGCATAAATGAAGGTAATGCTGACACTCCCCGTAGGGTCCAATATTATACCTTATGAATGAAGAAGGTGATGCGGACAATCCCCGTAGGGTCCAACATTCTCCCCTTCTTTTCTTTCTCACTTTCATTTCTTTTTCTCACTTTCGTTTCTTTTTCTCGCTTTTGTTTCTTTTTCTCACTTTCGTTTCTTTTTCTCGGAAGGTGATGCGGACATTCCCCGTAGGGTCCAACATTCTCCCCTTCCTTTCTTTCTCACTTTCCATTTCCATCAATGATATGCATGAAGGTAATGGAGACTCCCGTCGAATCCACATTCACCTTTTATGCATGAAGGTAATGGGACTCCCGTCGGATCCACATTCACCTTTTTTTGTTTCTCGCCTCCCTTCTCTTCCATTTCAATGATGTAAGATAATATATGGTGCAAGATGTTATGGTGCAAGATGTAATGGTTATGCTTGCACATGCTTGCAAAAAGTAAATAAAGTAAAGTGCGAATAATAAAGTAACCAAAACAAACATAAAGTAAAGGGGCATAAAGTAAATAAATAGGAAACTCCAGACGAACTATATGTCAATCGAACTCCGCTAACAATAATAAAAGTAAAATCATATCTTAAACGATTAACCTATACCTTCAAAGATTCTAAACTTCCAATATAATCCGAGGTTCTATTAACCGTTCTATCTAAAAGTTTAGATCTTTTAACTTCCAATGATTCAACCTAAGCTTTGAAACGAATCTAACTTAGAATCTTCTAAGATTCAATAGTTTCCTCGAGAACTCCTAGGTTCTCACTTAAAGGATTAACTCCTAATCCTAAGGGCACTAACTCACATCCCTCTAATCTTAGATTCGGATTCTAGTCTTAGTTTCAATTCTACAAACCATTATACTTATTTGCTTTCTATAGTTACTTTAAATCCTAACTATTCTCACATTTGCCAAAAAAAAAGACTTGCTCCAAGTCTCAAATTTCCACGAAACAACAACCGAGCAATCGCACCTACAATTCACCAATTGCACAACATATTACAACTCATAACTAAGATGAGAACAAGTGTGCATTTTTGGGTGAATAGTGATTTCGGATGAATATTGTTTTCGGGTGAATAGTGTTTTTCGAAAATCCAGGCTCAAAATCGTCAAATTCCATGATAGAAATTCATGATTTCAACTTCAAAACTCATTCATAAACAAAAACGAACAAATCCATATAAAAAGTTTTGAAAACTTACTTTTTGGGACTTCCCTTAGAAAACGGGAAACTTCGAAAAGGTAGGTTGGATAGGTAGCCCTCGTCCCTACCAATCCAGCGCAACCGAAATCAAGCCGATCCATCGAGAAACGAAGAAAAGAAAAATTACAACCATGGTGGATGAAGGCTACGGCCAAGAGAAAAGAAGAAGAAGAGAAAATGAAGTCAAATAGTCAAATTGGTGATATTTAAAGAATAAATGAATAGTAATTTTAGATATTTTAAGAAATTAGAAATGACGATTGCGTCCTTTTATGACTTTTGACTTATAAAACAAACCCAATGCTCTTAAATAAATCTAAAGGTGATTAATAATTATTAATTGGCCTATTAATAATTATTAATAGGCCAATTAATAATTATTAATTAATTATTAATAATATTAATTTTAAAATATTAAAACGATTAAAAAGGATTTCGGGCGAAATTAACTACTAATATCGAAATTACAAAAATAATAATTAATCTAAATACTTAAATTGAAATAAATAAATAAATAACATTAAATAAAATATAATAAAATAATAATAAATAAATAAATTTCACTTCAAAATAACGGGACGTTACAACCATTTTAAAATCACCTTATAAATTAAGTCAACTCCAAATCGCCGATTGACCAATTTCACGAACGATGCACGAAACTTATAATTCAAATACACGTAAAGTATATTAATTAACCGAATTGAACAACGATCATCACGTTACTAAAATAAAGAACAAAACAACCCGGAAATCCACCCAAGAAGCACACGGCCCAAGGGAAAAGAGGGATTGGATATGGTTTTCCAGATTTTAAGCACTTTAGAGGCATTTCGGGTTGGTTTCGGGTACTTTGGATATTGGTGCCATTAATGGGTAATCATAAATTAGGGTTTTGGACAATAGTTCAATTCCAAAAAATTAAGTAAAAATCATAACAATACTAAATGAAAAACCCTAGCCATCACCAAAACGGGAAAAACATACGAAAAGGGTTTTCGGCTCAAACCTGATTCTAGGGATAGGGGAAAGTTCCTAAACATACATAAAACCTAAACATACATAAAACAACTCCCTCGATTGAAATCTTCGAGTTTCTCAGCAAGAATTAGAAGATTTAAATCAAAAACTCCATCAAAACACTATTTGGAGTTTAGGTTAGAAACTTTGTCATACCTTAAGGCCTTAAGAAAAAAAATGGAAAGCTCGATTGTTAGGTTGGAAATGATGTTCGGGCCCGTGGCTATCCAACGCAACTAAAATTATGACGATCCGCCAAGAATTGAAGAAAAACCAAAAATCTATTTTCTCTCTTTGATGCTCACGGCAAGATGAAGAAGAAAAATGGGAAATTTGCTTAAGTTTGGCTTATTTAAGGAGAGAATGAATATTGTTTTAGATATTTTAAGAAATTGGAAATGACGCATACGTCCTTTATTTGTCTTAAGCTTTTAAAACGAAACCCGAAACACTTAAACTAGCCTAATGGTGATTAATAATTATTAATTGGCCCATTAATAATTATTAATACAACCGAAACTAATTTAGGCTAATTAAGTGATTAAAAAGGTTTTCGAACGAAATTAACTATTTAAATCTAAATAACTAATTCTAAAATTAACTTTAATACTTTAAATAAATAAATAATTAATAAAATAATAGAATAAAAAAATTTCACCTCAAAATAACGGGACGTTACAATTGGGGTTCAACGGCTCGAAGAACGAGACAACCGAACGACGAAGAACTTGCCGTTTGTAAAGGGATAGCATCCACGGTGTTGCTGCCCTTGCCGCGGCTGAACCAGGCCTTCGGGTCTCTGTTTGGTCACGGATTCAATTTTCGGGAGATCGATTTTGATGGGTTTTCAAGTTTAGGTAAGGTAGATCAAAATCGATTGGTTGAAAGGCTTTAGATCGAGAATTAGAAAGTGACGGAGGTTGGTTTCAAGGATGAGGTTCTTAAATTTCATAATTTAAACACTAACACAAAATTCCAGAATTTAAAAGATTGATAAATCGATCCAAAAAGTTTACCGAACGTTAGAAATTCAAGGAATCAAGCTTCAATCTTCACCCAACGACTCATCACGTTCAAAACGATCACCTACCAACAAGAATTGATGAAGAACATCAACTTTTAGAACCCTAGAGGCGGCGGCAACATGGGGATCCAAGGGAAGAAGAAAATTTTACCTTTTGATTAAATGAAGATACTCCAACCACTCCAAAATCAAGATCGCACCTCAAATCGTCACCCAAACGACCAAGAATCGAACAAAAATTCTCGGGCTTTCTTCAAGGGGGGCGACTGCGTGAGAGGGGGAGATGAGAGTGAATTTTTTTTCATTTTCTTTCTTTTCTGAAAAATGATCCAAACCCTACCCGCCTCACTTAAGTTTTCCTATAATTGATAAATTATCCTTCCATTCAACCAAATTGCTAATGAATCATTCCCTTGCAATTTATCAGTGAACAAGCCTATGGATGCAAAATAGAAAATTTTAAATGAAATTCCAAAACTCAGTATTAATAATTAATATAAATATTTTTAATCAAAAATTGAAATTTACCTTGTAATGGGGCGTTACAGTAGTAAAGAGAATGAGGCCTTTGGACACAATTTCTGATATGGAATTCAGTTCATTGGATTACTTGCCTCCATTTTATTCTCACTAGTATTTTTATGCTAATGTTGTTACACTTACACTTTTCAGGTACCTCACGTCGTAGATGACGTGGTAGGGGAGATGGTGTCGCTTGACTGACATGCGATAGATTTTGGATATGGATATAGTTTTTTGGGAACTCTAGGAATGCATAAAATTAAACATTTTAGGAACTTTAGGAAACTCCCTTGATGTACTGATTCGAAACATAAGCAAGTGGCGCCACGACTTCTATTGATCACAGAAATATATTATATGTAGTTTGACTATAAATAATGTTCTTGGAGAATCAGCGAGAACACAAAGATAAAGCGGTAATTACAGGGCAAAACAGTAAATTTATCAGCATGTAATTATGAGGGTTCCACGTGAAGAATATATCACATATATAAATAAAAGATAAACTAAATGGACATAACTCATCTATAGTTGAGGGGAGTTCAGCAATGAATCTATAGTGAAATTATTCATAGTTAGATAATAAGTAATTAACTGATTATGAGTTAATCACTTAATTGACTAATTATTAAGCTCATGATCTATAGGTCCATCGGGTCCTTATGCTAGCCCAAATATCGTTGTAGTTATTAAGCTATTAATTTAACTTAGGAAGAACAAATAATTTAAGTAATTGAATTTACTTAAAATTAAGAAATATTAATTCTTTGAATAATGAGATTATTTAAATAAAAACTAATATTAATATTATTAATATTAATATTATGATAATATTAATTGTTTAAATAAAGAGTTTATTTAAATGTAAATTAATATAATATTTTAAGGAAAAAAATTTGTTTAAATAAATAGCTTATTTAAACGGGAATTATTGTTAATATTATTAATTATTTAAATAATGATTTTATTTAAATGGACATTAATAATTAATATTATTAATTAAATAATGATTTTATTTATTTAATTTGATAATAAATATTAGAGAGAATTAAATACAATTGTTTTAAGAAACAAATTGTTTTTATCCCATAATGATTAATTAAATAGATAAGATCTAATGGTAATTAATTTTCAGCTATGTATTATTAAATTATGAATAATTATTTGAATTTTTCTAATTTAAAATACATAAAAATAATTAAAGAATTATCTTTTATCGAAAAGATAAATAAGGAAAAGTGTTTTCTTATCTACTACAGGTTCACGCCACTTTGTTGGCTAAAATGAGTAGATTTTTAATCATTTAAATTAATAAATATACTATTACTAAATAAAGAAAAATAAATAAATTAAAAAAATATATATGTAATTTTTTTTTTTCACATTTGGTGTGTACTGAAGCATGATGGAGATGATGTTAAATACATTTATATATTATTTTATTTATCTTTTTTATTATTTAATAATTAGGAAAGAAGATATTCTAATTAGATTAGATATCATATTTTCATGACCATTGAGATTCATATTTCATACACTTCTTACTTTAATTAGAAAATTGAAAATTTCCTCTTCAAATTTTTCCCAATTGCCGATTTTCTTTAGAAAAATTTACTTCTTTTGTTTTTCCGGATCGATTCCCACAAATCGGTTTTGCTTTCGATGGGATATAGCGTAGAAGATTTGGTGTGCTGAGGATTGATGCTATAAAGAAACCTCCAACCGACTCTCCATTAATTAATCATTATCACAAATTGCATGATGTTAATAAACCCTAAATTAATTGTTAATTTGTTTACTAAATAAACTCTACTAATTTAGTAAAGGAGTTCTTTCAGTTTTAAGATTTATTGATCAAGATGCTTATATAATAGAGCGTTTTTTTTTCTTCTGCATGCTAATGATACTAAGACACTAACTTTAAAAAAGAATTATCAAATGTTTTTTCTCATTACAATCTTAGCATAAAAAATATTTGAGGTCAAGGATATAACGAGGATAGTAACATGCGTGGTGTATGGAATTATTTAGAAGCATTATTTCTTACTGAATGTCCAATTGCGTATTATATACACATTATTTTGCGCATCAACTGCAATTGGCCTTAGTTGCAGCATCAAGAGATGTTATTCCTATTCATTAATTTTTTTCACAATTAAATTTTGTAATCAATATCATTACTTCTTGTAGATGACATAGTGATTTACAGTTTTTTTAATCTATGGAAATCAATCAGCTACTGGACATGGATGAACTTAAGAGTGGTAAAAGGAGCAAACCAACTTGGTTCCTTGCAAAGAGCTAGAGATACTCGTTGGGGATCACATTTTCATTCCATATATAGTTTGATAAGAATGTTCGGTGCATCTGGTTTAGTACTACAAAACATTAGTGATGAAGGATCAACTTATTCACAACAAGGAGATGCTACTACCGCTTATAAAGATATTATGTTTTTTGAATTTGTTCTCATTTTACACTTAATGAAAGAGATTATGGGCATTACTAATATTCTTTATCAAACTATTCAACAAAAATCTGAAGACATATTAAATGCAATTGGTCACAACAACAAAAAGTTTAATTCAAAACTTGAGGGAAGAACGTTAGAATGCATTACTTGAAATGATGAAATTCTTTTGTGATAGATATGAAATTGAAACCCCTGATTTGAGTGCTCAATTCATAAAAAGATGTGGTAGATCTCTACAACAAGAAGACAATATTACAATTGAGAATCAGTATCAAATCAATATATTTATTGCAACGATTGATTCACAATTATATGAGTTAAATAGAAGATTCAAGGAGAAGACTATTGAACTTCATGTACTAAGCTCAAAATTAGATCCTAATGATATGGTTACAAATTGCTTGATGTTGATTCTATTTGTAAGCTTGTAGAGAAATTATATCATCAGAGATACTTCATTTGCGTTTCTAATTGCAAAATTATATATTAGATGTATCTCAAAAACCTCTTATGAAGTACATGTCTTCAATTTATGAACTATGTCGTGGTTTAATTGAAACAAAAAAGTCAAATGGTTTATTACTTGATTGATCGACTCTCATTCGTCTTGTACTAACACTTCCTGTATCAGCAGCAACTGCAGAACGAGTTTTTTCTATTATAATTTGATTTTCACTTATGAAATTGTTGAATTTAAATTGAATTTCATTAAAAAAATTTACAACTTAATTTTATTTTTCGTGTTTTGATTTTTTGGATCCAATATTTTAGTTCAACTTCTAAGTCAATTGTGAGTTATCATCCTATCCTCTTCAATGCTTATTACTCACCTACGCTCTTGCAGAATGCCCCCTTTGGACAATACGATATCCCTAACACTCGAAATATCAAATTATAGTTCTAAAAAACATAATTTAGTATTGCGGATATTACTAATATGGTTTTGGGCTTCAATTTAAATTTTATGTTCTACTGTAAACTTACGAAAAAATGCCCTTTTGATAAAATTATCATTTTACACCTAGGTTCCCGTTTTTTTTTACATTAGTCCTGATTTTCATCTCTTAGCATTCTTGATTCATCTGTTGTGGTTTGGAGATTTGAGTTCAAGTGAATCATAAAGTTTCAAAATTTTCCTAGGTCCTGAATTATGTAGAATTCTTTCATTTTCTGTTTTTTTTTTTTACAAAAATGTCATGGAGGAAAATGGTGGGATATTACACACGAAAAAGATTCAATTAGATTAAGGTAATGGATCTTACAAAGAATATTAGGCACTTCCACAAACGTTGTCGACTACGCATTATGTTAAACGATCCTCCAACTACATGCATGGATTGTTTGTGAGTGTTTGTGAAATAAGTACTTTTGATTAAACTACTTTTATTATAAATACTATGATAAAAAGTGTTTAGTGGTATAGTATCTTATTGTTTGGTTCTAATATTTAAAAATTATTTTTAATCTTCTTTAGAGTTTGTTTTTTTTTTCTTTTCTCCAGAGAACATGTGTGTAGAAATGAAAATATGTAGAATTAATTTAGATAAACAAAGTGTCTAAGTAGAAGTTAGAGAGTGTGGAAAAATAAGTTAGAGAGAGAAAATGTGTGAGAAGATAGAGAGAGAAAATGTGTGAGAATTTAGAGAGAGAAAGTGTAATGTAGAGAGAAGTTAGAGAGAGAAAGTGTTATGTAGAGAGATGTTAGAGGTAGAAAGTGTAATGTAGAGAGATGTTAGAGAGAAGTTAAAAAGATAAAATGTGTAGAGAGAATTTAGAGAGAGAAAATGTGTAGAAGAAATTAGAAATACAATATTTCCACTTCAAAAAGCATCTAATACCTACTTTTTCAAAAAGCACTTTGAAGAGCTTTTGACTTTTATAAAAACTGCTTATAAAATGTAGCCAAACATAAATATTGTATCTAGGAAATGCTTTTAGTCATTTATAAACACTCTTAGTTTAGCCAAAAACACTCCCAAACACACCCTGAATATGTTCCAAGAGAAAATATCTTGCATTTACGAAGAGATTCTCCAAAGTGTTTTGTTGAAAAGAAAAAAAACTCTAAAGTTAAAATAGCCATCTAATTAAGCTCACTAATCCACACTAACGAATTTAAAAAACACACAACGTCACAAAAACCTAAACTTTTTGAATGCATACCACTTTTATCCATTAAAAATCTGAGGAAGACTGCGATAATAGATTTAGGGTCCGTTTGGCATACCTTTTCCTAAAAATGTTTTTGAGTTAAAGATTTTAAAAGAAATATTAATTAAATGTTTCATCTAAAGACACTTGAGTGAAGTATTTTAAGTGAAATACTTGTTTATAAACATTTTTGGAAGAATAACAAATCAAGTATTTTCTCCAAAAACACATTTTAATATACTCAAGTGTTTTTAGAAGAAACACTTAATTAGTTTTCCTTTTACATTGTTTAACTCAAAATATTTTTAGGAGAAGTTATACCAAACAAACCCTTAAGGAGCATAGATAATATATGCGAGGGAAATCGTTTCTTCAGTTCTATTCCTTTTTGTTATTTAAGAAGTCAAGTTTCTGGCTCATATGTGTATACATGAAGACTTCATTTGGGCGCAATTCTAAATAGGTATTATCACGTGCCCTCATGTTCCACTCCCAATATTGAAGATCACTCAATCATTGTAACTAATGTTTGGAATCTTTTTTAATTTTCAATTTTGACTTTTGAAACAAAAAAAAAAAAAACCCCAATTTTCAAACGTAAGTTTCACGTGAATTGCTTCTTTTATTCTTTTCTCCCCATGCTGGAGTTATAAGTTTTTTGTTTTGTTTTTTTTTTTTTCCTGCCTTCATATCAAGCTGTGATTACATTAAAAAGTTTTGAACTTGGGATAATATAAATCATGTCTTTAGGAAGGGAAATTTCAATATATTACACTTTTTTAATGAGTAATTTTAAAAATGGTAAATATTTTATACTATTTCAAAAATGACATTTCTCAAACTGAAATTTCACCAATTGGTTTCAGATTTGTAGATCTCAGTTTGAGAAAGGAAAATTTATTGGGTGACAGATTTTGATGCAATATATGTAAAAGTATCAACTTTAAAAAGTATTTACAAATATCACAATTTTTAGTATGTTAATCAGTGATTAACAATGATTAATGTGTATCAGTGATAAACTTAATGTAAAAATATGTAATTTAATGTCTATCACTGATTCACCCAATAAAAAATTGCTATATTTACAAATATTTCTTAGAACTGATATTTTTACAAATATTGCTAAAACAATTACTAATTTTGCAAATGCCCCTTTGAGAAATGGTTTTTTTTTTTAAATTTTCAAAACTTTTACTATTTTTGAAAATAAATATCAATTCTTAAAATGTCATATTCAAAAAGCCCCTTTAAATAATTACCATAAGAAATTCACTCAACTTATCTTTATTAAGTAATTTACTAGAAAAACAAAATATATACTAATTTTAAGACAACTTTACTTAAATCGAGCGATCAGTATGGTTCGGTTTGATCCGGTTTTGAGCTAAACCAATGATCGAACCGTGAAAATCGGTTTTGTACTATTGTGAACCGAACCAAAAAATGAAGGAGGGAAACCAGTTTAAACCAATATTGGTTCAGTTTTCCCAGTTCGGTTCAACGGTTTTTACGACACATGGGCTTCTTTAGGCAAGAGACTGTTAGGCTAAACAAAACATTCCTCATGTAGGTATAGTAGGTTCGGTTTGATCCAACCCAACTTAGATCATTATCAATTAAATAATCCATTTTATTTACTTGAGTGGAAAACTAAATGAGAAAGTCATCTACAAAGCCAGTAAATTGAGCAACTATGAGATCTTGAATTCTAATGGAATCTCTAAGATATAAAGATCTGATGAAGAGATCGATAAAATATAATGACAGATTTGAGGAAGGACATGAAGATATTTGTGAATATGATGGACTCGATCGGACGAGATTAATTGGAAGAGAGGGTATGAGAGAGAAAAACCACTCCATCATACGACATTACCACTTTAACAATAAACTTTAAAAAAAAAAATTAACCAACCATAGGTTGGCCCAATGGCTAAGAGGTTGTCCTTCCAATCTTGAGGTCATGGGTTCAAATCCATGTGTGGCCACCTACCTATGATATTATCCTACGAGTTTCCCAACCCTAAGTGTTGTAAGGTTGTGTGGTTGTCCCGTGAGATTAGTTGAGGTGCGCGTAAGCTGGCCTGGACACTCACGGATATAAAAAAAAAAATTTGAATGGAAGGAATAAAAGAGAATTTTTATTAAAAAGTCCGGCTTAAATGTCCGTTTAAAAAGTGAGAGACCAAAAATGTAAACTAAATTAAAAATCAGAGACTACCAAAAAAAAAAAAGATAGATATGATCTTATTAATAAATACAGTAAATTGCAAATAACACCCCTGGGATTTCGATCAAATTCATGAACTCTTATAGTTTGAAAATGACAAATTACATCCCTATACTTCTAAATTATGTCAATAATACCCAACTCTCCAATGTGGTAAAATTTCTTTTAGCAATAACTCTTTTGCTTGAACTCTGATTTGAATGATTCAAGATGTTTGAAATATTTGTTTCAGGTTCTACGTTATGGTCACTTAAAACCTTCTATATCATCCGTAAACAAAGGGGTTAACAGAATCAATCATACATAATATTTTGATGATAAAAAGCTCCTTTATTTATTTACGATGTTGAAGTGTTGAAGTGACCGTTACGTAAATCTCGAAATGAAGATTTCAAAACATTTTGAATCATTCAAATCGAAATTCAAACAAAGTAAAAAGTAAAATAAAGTTTACATCGTTGGAAAGTTAGGGTCTTACTGACATAAATTGGAACTATAGGCAGATTTACCATTTTTAAACTATAGAGACTATTCATGAATTTAATTGAAACCACAAGGGTGTTATTTATAATTTACCCTAATAAATACAATTACATCTCATTTTTAATTTTGCCCCCTACGTTTTAAAAAGTTTTACTTCTACCCCTTATCTTTTTAATTTATTTTAAAAATATCCTTTGTTGGGGGAAATTATCCTTAGAAAATTTCCCTTTGTGTACAATTTCTATTAAGTTTAACAGAAAATAACAGATTGAGAGCATTATTAAATTGAATTTGTCTCAAATAAAAGTGTATTTTTGAAGCAAAAGGGAAATTTCTTAAAGAAAATATGTTTTTTAAAGAGTATTTTTTCCAACAAAAGGTATTCTTGAAATAACTTAAAAGGTTGAGGGTAGAAATGAAACTATTAAAACTTTTAAGGATAAAAATTGAAAATAACACCATAAGATAGGGGGTATTTAGTATAATTTAACCAAAAAATTAATTAACGGAGAAGAAGACGATCATGAATTCCTCCAAATAATATTTGAAGAAACATACCATGAAAGATAAGACTATTATTCTGTTCTTTTACTTACATAAGCTCGTTTAATATTAATGAAGAGATAAGGTCTCAATAAATACATTTTAAGTTATGATCGGAAAATAATGGGGAAAAAAAGATCTCAATCAATTTACAGGCCTTGAGATTCTACAGAATTAAGACGGTTAATGTTTATGAATATATATTATCATGAAAGAACTAAACAAATCATATACTTCATGGGAGAAGTGAAAATTGAGTGATTCAAAAGATTATACAAAAAATTGGTATGACTCACTCAATCTTCTCCAAAACTTCCAACCGAGTTTTTCTCTTCCAGCCTTTCATTGTCGCAACGAGGTTAACAAGCCCAACAATTTGGCTCTTACTGTATTCCTGTAAGAAAAATTTGAAAAGCATGAACGAAAATGCCATTAAATATTCAACTTTTCTCACTTCAAGATATTTTTTTTACCGGGTGAGCGCGTGCCCAGTGCACATATTCAGTTTCTGGAAGGTAGTACGCCTGTTTGACAATGCATCAAACTCACAATTTAGAACGACAGAACAATAATCTCAAGCAATAGATAATAAAGTATGACAATAAGCCAGAAACAATTTATTTATTTTTTGTTCTTTTTTTTCTCCAGGTAGATTCGTTTAAGGATTTGATACTTTTAAGGTTTACTTTACCTTAATGAAGGTTTCAACCATTTGTAACTTAGGCTTCACATTCATGGAAACGAAATGTTGCAATCCATTGATTAAAACCTAGAGAGAATAATGTTATTTGATTTGAGTACATTAAAGTGCATAACAGAGAATTAAGAAGGCAAAGGAAACTAGACAAAATACAGTAAGCAATCGATACCTGCAGATCCAATGACATGAGAGCCCGTCCTTCATCTGAACATCTCTTTATGCGTGATAAACCTTCAATAAGCGTTTCAGCAACAATTTCAAGTCCATAGTCCAAGAGCAGATCTTGAACCTAAATATGCAGTGATCAACAATATATTTAGTCATAAAACAAGCTGAGTTTCTAGTTCTTCACACAAGTAAAGCTCAGCAATTAAACTAATGGAGAGACAAGGAATTTCGTTTCTCAATATAGTTATGTTTCAATGTCATGATTGTGAAGCAAGATTTGTTACTTAGAAAAAATATTTTCTTCTAGTACTAATAGAGATGTATGGGACTGCAGAGAGGAAAGCATTGCCCTGGAATGAGTAGCTTGGCTTCGTTAATATGATCGTTTCCAGTTGCACCATGTTGTAGGGGTCTATTAATTAATTGTCCTTAATTGTAATTACATTTTATGAGTTAGTGCTCCCTCGAATGTCTATCTTTCTTTTGTGAATATACAATTTTGTTAGTTAACATGGTATGAGAGAGTTGAGTCGTTTAGGACGGTTGATAAATTTCTCTTCCAAGTAGGGCTAGGGTTTGAACATTGATCATCACCTTGATGAGGCTGTATGTGACTCCACCCAACATAAGAGGAGTACTACAATTTGAGGATCCCAATTACATTGGCCTACGCGTGACGTTTACACACCATCTTTCTTTTTAGGCTCTTTCCCCGCAAGTTGGAGCATGGGTATTCCTCCTATGTGAGTGGTGACAACAAACAACCACTCAAAGGTTGCGAATCAAGATTCAATCCCTAGATTTGTCAAGGTATTGTGAAAGGAGAAACCCAAAATGCACACCGAACGCCCTAACAGAACCCGATGCTCTGATACCATACCATGTAAACTCACATAATATGGGAGAATTAATTCATATTATTCACTAATTACCTACGAAGAGAAATTACTATAAAGGACACAAACAAATATCTTATACTATAATACCATCAAATAATATCTATAACAATTACCTCCTTGCGAACTCCGCTATGAGCAAGCCTTGTTTTATAATGCTTGAATTCTCCCAATAATAAGTCGACATACCTATACATGCAACACATGTTTGATATTAGATCTGAACTCATAAGTTTATACGATAGCACTTGTGATACTGTGCATATTCAAAGATAAAAATTTCACAAATCTTTTCCCAAGAGTAAAGTGCATTTTCTAGTCCATGCGTGCTTTTAAAAAAGAAAAGGTTAACACAGGACAGGTAAAAATCTGAGTAGCAAAGCTCCACAGAATGAACGAAGAGAACAAAACACAACAAATGGACCCAAAAAGGTGGGAATTTTGAATTGTTTGCTGACATGGGAAAAAACAAAGCAAACCTTTTAAGTTCTTTGGGGAAATTATATTTTTGGTCCTTGATGTTTGGGTTAGAATTCTATTTGGTCCCCAAGTACAGTTTAGTTCCAAACCTTTAGAAATGGTTCTAAATGGTCCCTTTTATTTTATAAAGAAGGATGATCTTTCATAATTGAAAGAGGTAATACAATAAAGAGGATGAGAAATCCTAAAAAACAAACTAAAAAGAAAAATTTAGATCTAAAGGCTTTATAGATTTAGCCCAACAAAAGGTCCTAAAAGCAAAATAATCTCATAAGACATCACAGGAAGCATGTTTGTCATCAAAGATTCTAACATTTCTTTCAATTCAAATGGTCCAAAGCAAAGCCGCAAGTGGAAAGCAACATCCTATTTCTTGAAAATTATTAGATAAGTTAAATCACCACTAGACCCAAGAACTTAAGCTATTGGGTAAAGGTAAATTTAATCCTATATCTTAACACTTTGCCTCATATGTGGGCATGGATATTTTACACAAGACCCAAACATGTGGAATTTTTAATAAATGGGAAGGAAATTTTATCACGGCGGTTTGAACTCAAGACCTCTCGTGACGCCATATTAAATATGTTAAATCACCACTAGAACGAAAAACTTAAGCTAATAGATAAAGGTATAGATTTAATCCTATATCTCAACAAAAAAGATGGACCAAAATAATCCCAAGACAAGAAATCCACAACATGTTTTGGAGGAAACCAACTCAAATCAAATTGACAAAGCAACTTTTGTCAGAGTTCTGCCACAGTATCATAGTGAATATATGAGATGACGTTTCAAAATCTGGAGATAAAGAGCAGTAGGGCATGCAAGTTTGCAACACATCAGCGGTTAAAAGCTGCCCCCAAGAAAGAATCCAAAGAAATAATTGTATTTTTGGTTAAATAGAAAGAAAAGAAAAGAAAAGAGAAAAAGACTTGAAGAAAGGAATTTGAAGAGTTAAGGATCCAAGATAAGTAATTCGGTTGATCGAAAAGAGTATAATGTGAAAAATAAGATTCCATAGAAAAATAAGATCCCAAGAATTATGCAAATAGTAAAAAAAAAAAAAGAAGGAAATGGGGGCGAGTTTTTTTTTTTTAATACCGTGAGTGTCCGGGCCAACTTACGTGCACCTTGACTAATCTCACGCGACAACCACATGACTGTACAACACTTGGTGTCAATAAACTTGTAGGATTCACCATCATCATCATCTGACTCGCGGCCCAAAGGCCGGCTCGTACTCGGCTGAAGCTCAGCCTGAAAGTCAAAGTTTGACTAGCCGGCTAGGCTCGACTCGGATATGAGCCCCCCCCCTTTTTTTCTAAACGGGCCGGCCCCGTTCAAGCCTCCCTTAGGCCCGAGCTCGACCCAAATAAAGCTATGGTAAAGATGGGGAAATAAAGCAAGGGAGTGAGAATCGTTGATCCAAGTATCTTCCCAAAAGGAATGTTAGAACCATTTCCTAAAGTAATTTTTATGCAATGAAAGAATGTACGAGCAATTTTAGAGATGGATTTCCTAGTGCTACAAACAGTGTCAAGTTTAACACTTGATGAGTTCCAATCAAAATTAAAAGACATTAAAAGACCCATCCTTACTTTCAATAAAAGAAACTCATAAGGAATAAGATTCATGAAAAAGAAATAGAGGAAGACTTACCTCCAAAAGAACCTGACTTTCTTGAGGATCTTTGGTTGCCAAAGTTTTGAAAATAAACTGATGCAGTCGCACCAAGGGAAGGAGAGGGAGAAATGCAAAAGTATTTACAAAAAGATTTATAGAAGATTTAAAGGTTTCAAGTGACCAGATTCTTCCATCAGTCACTCCCTCCTAGAGGAAATAACCCTCTAAAAATGACAAAAGTGAGCACATATCCCCAAATTTTCGATCCCTAATCTTTCTTCTAACATGAAGGCCAACAAAAGGGTTAGAACAGCTACCCAAAAAGTATTTATATCGGTATTTTTAGCAGGGTTAGCATATAAAGTGAGGGAAACTTACGCATGAAAGGACGTCATCTAGACATTGATCTTCCAAAAATAGTAAATGACTACCTTCCCCCACTCTTTAATTCGCACAAGTAAGATTAAGGGGGTAACACTCAAAAAAAAATTCAACGAACTTCTACCTCCCACCTATTAGGGTGAATACCATATCTACTCGCTAGTATCTGATGCCAAAGATTGACGTTTAAATGCCAAATCCACTTCACGAGCAAGGCTCCATTGTTATTGTCTAGAATTCTGATTCTCAAAACCCCCTTCCTCGAGTTTTGAGACCCCCTCCCAATGTAGAAGATGGGACCCTCTTTCTACATGCACACCTTCCCAAAGAAAGTTTATCTTGGCTTTTCTATTTTATCCTTGATCCTAACAGGCATTTTAAACAATGAGAAAAAATGCAATGGATTGTCACTTAGCACTGATTGGATAAAACATAAACGTCAGCCTCCCTCCTTTGGATCAAACCACTCAGAAAGTTGATTTTAAAAGTTACTTTCCAAATAGAAGGCAAAAGCTTGCTTTTAAAAGGAGTTGCCTAACAAAGCCCAAGGTTTTTAGGAAGTTCATATGATTTTTATGTTTTAAGATTAAAAAAACTACCCTTGCTTATTTCGGCTTTCCTGCTTTACCAAGACTTTAGTGTCTGGATGATGATTGTAGCTCGTGGAATATTACTTTTAGAATAAACCTTAAAGATGGTGACTGTTGAGCTTGGGGATTTTATCTCCTTGATGGGTTTGATTAACAGTCTTATGCTGAGTAAATCTCCTGATGTTAGGGACTGGAGTGGAAGTGGTGGTAACTCGTTTTTCATGTAAATCTGCCTTCATCTCTCTTGTTAGTGTGAACATTCCCATTCTCCCAGACCTCCTCAACTCGATTTGGAAGGATCATTACCCGAAGAAAGTTAAAAGTCTTTATTTAGACTCTCTTTCAAGGTGGTCTTAACACGAATGACAAGATTCAAAAGAAATTTTCTTCAAAGGCTTGCAGCCCCAAACAGTGTGTTATGTAATGCTAATACCGAAGACCCGACCCACCTCTTTTGGCATTGTTCCTTGACTTCCAAGCTGTGGAGGAAGTTAATGGATATTTCACTGATACATGGGACGAATCCCCCTCATATCCAATCTATCATCCATGGTTTGCTTAGTGGTACTTTGTTGAAAAACAAAGCTCTCATTGGAGTGCTAAATTTTGGGAGGAGATTTGGGAAACTTGTGTGCTTAAAGCCTCCGATTGGAGTGCTAATTGTAAATCTTTTTGTAATTATAAACCTTCCACTATAGTTCTAAATTGGAAGGCTTTTTTGTAATCTCTTCCCTGTTTTTTTTGGGGCTTTTCATACATCAATGAAATAGCAATTGTTTATTATCAAAAAAAAAAAGCTCTCATTTTTTGGAGTAATGTTGTTGGAGCCCTCCTACGACTTATCAGGTGGGAGAGAAACAAAAGAGTCTTTCAAGGTGAGTATATGGATGTTCTTGATTTATCGGATCATTTGATTAGATTTACCTCCCTTTGGTCTGCTAAGTCAAAATCTTTTTGTAACTATTCCTCGTCTTTAATTGCCCCCAATTGAAGGATTTTTTTCTAATCCATGGGTGCTTTTTTGTTTTCTCTTTTCATTTATCAAATTTTTTTTAAGAATTCACAACAATTATTATTATTATTATTATTATTTTTGAATAGAACACCTCAAAAGGCCACTTCATTGATAAAATGAAAGAAAGTACAGCAAGCATAAGTAAATAAAAAGTGAAAGTGGCACTAACTAACAAAAAAGCAAGAAACTAAGGTATACCGTATGTCCCAACCCAAACCCGCACCGCCACCTAATTACAAGTATGCGGGTCATCTATCAATAATTTGTCCTAGCAAAAAATTACAATAGTCTTTGGAAGTTGACACCCAAAAAGAGGCATTTACATTTGCCAACTCCCAAACATAATCCCAAGACCTCTTTTCATCCCTAAAAATTCTTCCATTTCTTTCTAGCCAAATACCCCATACAATTGCACTACAACCCGCCCTTCATAACAGATTCCCTTTATCATTAAAAAGGGGGGATACAAGCAATTCTTCTAAAGTCAAGCGAATAGACTCATTGTTCACCCACAAAATTCCAAACGTTTGGAAAAAACTTTGCCAAATGAGCCTCGAAAACTTGCACTTCCACATGATGTGATTTAGATCTTCCGAATCACAATTGCATAGACAACACCAATTGGGATTCAAGATTGAAAGAAGAAGATCGCTGAAGAAACTCGAAAGTATTGATCTTGCCCAAGGCCACAGACCATATAAAAAAATTTGACTTTTTTCGAGATCTTAATCTTCCAAAGTTTACAAAAGAAAAGAGGTGAAGCACAAAATTGTGAGTGTTTACTAAATTCAAAAAAGGATTTACATGAGAACTCGTTGGAAGAATTTAAGGACCATAATCTACTATCATTTACACCCTCACTCACCAAAACGCCCTCAAGATTTGTAATGATCGAAGTTAATTCATTCATTTCCCTTTCCCGGATCGATCTTCGAAAATGTAAATCAATATTCACACTTACCCCCTCTCTCAAAATAAAAGCTGAAAGAGTTTTTTGCGAGGGTTAATGAGTATAACAAAGGGTATAGGTCTTGAAAAGTGCTATCTCCTAACCAAGCATCCTCCCAAAAGCGAATCCGGTTTCCGTCCCCAACTTTCCATTTTACACAGTGAATTCACAACAATTATATTAATAGAAAAGAATGTACAAGAGGTTAAAAACACCTCCAAAAGAGATTACAAAAAGGAGTATCAATGAAATGTCTCTAATAAAAAAAAGTTTAAAAAATAATCGATTTAATAAGCCAATTGGTAAAATTAGGTTAAGTGAGTTTCTTTGTCACATAAACAATAAAAAAATATATATTAAATTTTTTACCACGTCAACTATTTATTATTATAAAATATTGACAAATATGTCAAATAAGCATTATGTTACGTGTCAATTTTTTTGTAAAAGCCACCAAAGACAGCGTTCTCATGGACCAATTACAACAATTTTCTAAAGTTTAAAGACTAATATAAAATTTTGAAACTTATAGACCAAATAGAATCCTAAATCCAAATCTCAGGGACTTAACTTGGAAATATAATAGTTTGGAAACAAATTTCTTCAAACATAAATATTTTTTTTGTTCTAGAGAGCCTACTCTACTCCATTTCATTGACAAAATATATAAATATTTAATTGGTTGAAATACATTGACTCTGGCAAACCACCATAGAGAACTTAGAACACATAGGTACAATGCGATTCATCAATCATCTAAACAAAATTCAGAATTTCATATAATTGGCTCTATAGATTAATTAGATCTCGTCAAAGCTCTTTCACCTGATTGAAAACTAGCTGGTAATAATGTTTAAAATGAGTTTCATGATATAAAAATCAACATAGGACACTCATAGGTAGCTAAGAAAAGAATATCCAAAGGAAACAAACCCATTATGCTCTAGTCCAAGCTCCCTTACTTCCCATTTTGCATTGGCTATCCGATCAACATAACTGTAAGAGGAAAATTTTTATCATAAGAAATCATGTCATCATAGATTGAAAAGGAAAATACTATCAATAATAAAATGATTGGCTTTGACAGCTTATAGAGGAATCCAAAATACCAAGAAGATAATATAACTTAACATACCAATTTTATTTCAACTCTCTTTTTTGTCCCTTTCGTTTAAAACTTCCTTAATAAGTATGACAGTCAAGTTTGAAATTAAAGACCACTATAATTTTTTTTTATAGAAAGATAAGCTTTCATTGATCAAGGGAAAAAACAATACAATATAGAGGATGTCCTCAAAACAGAAAATAAAACTGTAAGTAAAAAACTAATTAAATGAAAGAATTCCATTTATAATAAATGGAATGTACATGGAGAAAAAAAGAACAACTTTTGCCCTACAAAAGAAGGAAAAACAATAAAATCCCCAAGTATACCACCAAGGATAAACAATATCATTAAAAGTCTTTGAGTTTCTATCTAACCAAACACTCCAAAGACGAACTGCCACTGCACATTTCCAAAAAGAAAGTCTCAACTTTGACCGTTGAAAAGGTCCCAAACCAAGATATCACTAGCATTTTTTGGTGATACCCAACTCAAATCGAATTGACAAAGAAGCTTGTACCAAACCTTTGTTGTAAATTCACAATGCATAAAAAGATGGGAGGCACGTTCACTATCCACAAATATATGGTGACAAACAAGATGAAGGCAACCGTTTTTTAAGAATATACCCAGTGATGAATGTTCCCAAAGAACAAGTCCATATAAAAAAATTGAATTTTAGATTGCAACCCAAGTACCCAAATTGAGTGGAAATGACTTTTTTTTTAAATACACGCCTCACAAGGCCATTACATTGATAGAATGAAAGAAAACATAATACAATACAATATAGAAGTGGCAAGTCAAACCAAAAGCCATGAAAAGTAAGGTATACAGTATACCCAATACCCCTAAAAGCCACACTGCCACCTAATTAAAAGTAAGTTATACCGTATACCCAACACCTTTTTTTTGTCTTTGTAACTTTGTAGGTTTTTTCTTTTAATAAAATTGTTGTGAATTCTTCCAAAAAAAAAAGACTATGAATGGGTTTAGGCATCCAAGATATTAAGTATAGTAGTCATCAGGCTATTGGGGGAGACAGCTAAACCTATTGAATGCTTAGCAACTGTAATTTTCTATTTTCTAATCAATATCAATTTGGATCCTATCATTTACCTTTTATATTTTATCTTTAGATCTAAATAAAAGAGACCTGTATACACAATGAAAGGATATGCTAAAACAGACTAGTCTTGGTTCCAATCATAATTCAGCAGCATAAAGTCCAACGCAACACCTAAGCTCCAACAATGTCTATGAAAATGCCCATTCCAATCTTCTTACCCATTAATATGCAGAAGCAGTCTTGCAGTGTTCTTATGAATATGCTCAATGAGATATGGAACAGCATCAACCTGATAAGAAGCAGGGTAAATTCAATGTAAATTGCAAGCCTAGACAACAAACAAGAAATTCCTAGACCAAAAAAAAAAAAACACTATGAACAGTATCCATATGGCCCAACCAAAAAAAAAAACAATAAGTTTTATTGACCTGTCAGTGAGGAATACAAAAATCATTAAGAAATTTCAATGGGTATCCCGATTTTAAAAGTATATGTAAATATACTGGATTTTTTAGCATGTCAATTAGTGAGTAACGAAAATCAATCACTTCAAGGGATTAGTAAATTGATGATTCACAATGAAAATCTCCTATATATTTTTTTTTTTATAGAAAGTAAAACTTTCACAAATTTTTGCGCAACTAAATGTCCAAGAAGCAATAAAATCCCATAAGTGATTCCAAGATTTAGAGTTACCCATAAAAATCCTATAGTTACGTTCAAGTCAAATACTCCAGCAAATTGTGAAAGAAACTTGACCAAAGTTCATTCGGGTAATCACAATGCAAAAACAAGTGAGAAGCCAATTATATCAATGAAATGGGCTTATGAGCCAACTTTAAAAAAAATAAACAAGTGAGAAGTCGATTCACAATTTCTATAACACAAAAAACAGATATGTGGAGACAAAGTAAAAGTGGGCTTGCTTGCAAAATATCCCCAATAATGAGTTTACTGAAATAAAAGATCAATAAAGAAGTGGATTTTTGGTTATAAACCCGATAACCAAATGGTGTGTTTGAAGGGTAAGAAGCCAAAGAATGTCTATTAGTAAGGAAAGAGAAAAAGGACTTGCAAGAGAAAGAACCAACGAACAAGATTCAGAGAAGGAAAATAAAGAGAAATAAGGCCAAGAACAACGGAAAATCACAAATTTTCCTTCTTTAAAATTTCTAAAAAAAAAAACAGAGAGATCCCAAGATCTTGTTTGAGAGTTAAGAGAGAATGAAAGCAAATGATATATGGTAATGCAATAAAGAAGAGGAAAAGAGTGACCGATGAATCGGCAATTCACACGTCTTCCCAAAAAAGGATGTGAAAACCGTTACCCAGAATAATTTTTGCACCCTTGGTAAAAGAAGGAACACATCTTGAGATAGATTTCCAACGATTACAAAGAGAGCCCAAATTGACAACAAAAGAATTCCAATCAAAACTAAAATATCCGTATTTACTGTCAATGAAGGAAGCCCAAAAAGTGTTTGATTCAGAATAAAAACGCCAAATTCATTTTCCAAGCAATGCCAAGTTTTTTAATTCAACACAAAATCTGCTCACAGCCTTCCCATGCTTAATAGTGGACGAGGACAGATATTGACTCACTATACTAACTGAATATGCAAATGTCTGGACAAGTTACACTAAGATAATTCAGTTTTCCAAACAACCTCCGATATCGTTCGGGTTCTTCAAATAACTCTCCATCCTTTGAGAGCTATAAATTAGGAATCATTGGGGTGCTACATGGTTTACCTCCCAATTTCTCAACTTCTGCTAGTAAATCCAACACGTATTTCCTTTGAGATAGGAAAATCCCTTTATTGCTTCTTGTCACTTCAAAAAAAAAATATTTTAAGGCCCTAAGTCCTTTGTGTGAAATTGACTATGTAGAAAAGTTTTGAGGGATAGAATACCTGCAACGTCATCGTCTATACTAACAATGTCATCTACATACACAACCAACAAAATGATTCCAGCAGCAGATGCCTGATGAAAAACAGAATGATCAGATTTACTTTTTTTCATTCCAAGTTGTTCAACTGCCAAAGTGAATTTTCCAAAACATGCTCGAGGGCTTTGTTTCAAGCCGTACAATGATTTTCTCAAATAACAAACCTTCCCATTCTCCCTCTGAGCAACAAATCCAGGTGGCTGCTCCATATAAACCTCTTCCTGAAGATCACCATGAAGAAATGCATTCTTGATATCTAACTGGTGCAAATGCCAACCATAGGTAGCAACTAGAGAAATAAACAGTCTGACTGAAGTGAGTTTGGCAATGGGAGAAAATGTGTCAGAATAATCAATCCCATAGACCCAAGGTTAAAAATGTCGATGTCGATGTCGACATCTCAATTTTACGGAGATGTCGAATGTCGATGGAGATGTTGACGGATATTCCGAAAAAATCACGGATAACTATAGAAATAGTTTGAATTTGTGGATGAAACTTTTATTAGAGCTTAATTAAACATTAAACCATCATTCTAAGTAGTTATATAAATAAAATACACATATATATGGACATTAGTAGTACAAAATATCGAAATTTAGGCGCAAAATAATATTTTTATAAAAGATAGTCATTAATATGGTTTACAAAGAAGAGGAACCAAGAATTAAATCACATGAATGTCTAATAATGACAAGATGCTCTCGGGGGTTCTTGATTGGCATGAATAAAAATAGTGTATCGTTACGTGTCGATTTTGAAGTCGATAAAGATTTTTTTTATTTAATATAATTTACAAACAACTATATCATTTAATATAAATAAAAACATCAATAACTCAATATTTATATATAATTATTGAAATTTATGTAAATTCTTTTAAAGATAAAATAGAAAATTCATTTTATCTTTAAATATTATAGTTTTGTATTTTAAATCTATCAATTTTAGAAGTTTAAAACTTTAATACTTAATAACTAAATATAATAAAAAAAATAGACAACCTCATTAAGGCCCAAACTTCTCAGTCAAAGCCCAACCCACATTTTCCTTTTGAAAACCCTAATTCTAATATTCAACTTCTCCTTCATTTGTTGCCCTAGCCGCCGCTCAACATTCAGACAACATTCTCAGTTTTTTTTTTTAAGCAACTCAACCTCTCTTCAAGTCGACAACAAGATCAATAATCCTAGATTTTCCAGAAAAAGACTCCAACTATCGATTTCTTCCATCTTTCACAAGATTTTAACTTTTGGGTATGAAATCACCCTAAAAATCGCCGACATCACCGATACTTCGCCGATTTCTGGGAAAAACGACTCTTCCCCCCAGTTTTGGTGTCGGTATCCTTGTTTTTCCGATATGTCGTCGACAATGTCGACGACAACACCGATTTTTTCATCCTTGCATAGACCTGAGCATAATCTTTGGCCACGAGGTGAGCATTCAAACAAGAAATACAACCATTAGGATTAACTTTGATAGCAAAGACCCATTTACAACCAATAGCTCTCTTACCAGTGGGTAAAACGATCAATGTCCATGTACCATTTTACTCCAAGACCCGCATTTCCTCTGCCATGGCATTATGCCACCCGGTACGAGTAGGAGCGGCATGAAATGTCTTAGGTAAAGACAAGGAATCAAGGGATGCAATAAAAGAACAAGAAGAAGAAGACTGGGTTTTACAAGATATAAAAGAAGTTACGGGATGGATTGTTAACGTCAAAAGTTTTTTGTAATTACCCTTTAGGCTTGATTATAAATAGTTGGTCCGCATACTTGTAATTAAGTGGCGGTGCGGGTGGTAAATTTTGTGGGAGATACACTATAGCGCTTCAAGTGGCTTTTGGTTTTTTCTGCCACTTTATCATTTCTTCTCTTTTGTATTGTATTTCTTCTTCTTTCATTATATCAATGAAATGGCCTTATGAGGTGTTTTTATTTAAAAAAAATAATAATAAGTTACGAGATACGTACATGTTCGTTTCCCCTTTAGAGGGCAATATCGGATACCGGATCTGACGATGAAGGTTCTTGGACAGTAGTATCTGGACACGAGTCTGGTACAATAGGTGAATGGACTAACACAAATGGAGCATTTGCTCGTTTATTGATTCTTAGACTAGAGCTAACACGGTGGTGTTTAGCAAACTGACACGACTCACAATCTAAAGAGGACAAATGGTGAAACTGAGGACATAATTTCTTAAAAACAGAAAGAGAAGGATGACCAAATCGACAATGAGTATCAAAGGTAAACTAAGAACTGAAGAAAGGTAATGAAGGAACGAGAATAGATTGGCCGGACGCAATAAAAGTGGATGTGGATCCATCTGCTAAAGTAACATGCAAGGAAGAAGTGTGGGGCGTGAATGTAGAAAACAATTTACAATTATGTGTCATATGATCGGTAGCACAAGAATCTATGACTCATTTAAGGGAAGAAACAAGACATGATGTCGATTTACCTAACTGAGCAAAAGCACTAACTGGGGCAGACTAAGGATCTACATGTTCTTGGGGCAGACTGCGGATCTACAAATTGCTTCTTCTTATTCACTAACTTTCTGCATTCGTTCTTCATATGACTAGGTGTATGGCAGTAGTGACAAATGATAGTCCTCGAGTCATATCCCTTGTTACCTGAATTCCTATCATAGTTGCTAGATGGAATAGATCCATGCCCTTTATCATTACCTCGGTATTGTTGTTTCCATGGCTCAGAAGTGTGACTAACAAGAGCACTCGGAGGCACCATTGTAGTATTTTATGTACGAAGGACTCTAAAAGCCTCTTCAAGAGGGGATATCTCTGGACTACACAAAATTTGAGATTTTGTAGCTTCAAATTCAGAGGGAAGCCCAGCCAAAAAACACATGATTGCCAACTTTTCACGTTGGCTTTGTTGGACCATCACATCAATACTAGACGGAAGCAACATATTCAGTTCTTCATGAGGTTTCTTAAGATCCATGAAGTAATCATTAACGGATCTATCTCCCTTCTCTACACGGTAAAATGTTTGGCAAGTATCATAAATGCGTTTTATATTTCCTTTGTCCGAATACACAAATTCCGCTATCAGATTCTGGGGATGGTTTCTTGGTTTCTAATTCGTGCTTTTAGCAGGGGAATGGTCTCATTATCAAATTTTGGGACGATAGTTGGAGTCGTTGTAACAACCCTCTTGCTGCTACTTTTCCCTCCTTGGTTAGGCCGTTCGGCTCCCCTAATGCTCTGGTTTATGATATATGGAATCCATAATGACATGCTGGAATATTACTTTCATAAGAAATTGAAAGATCACGAGGTGGGTGAGTTTGCTTCCTTATTAGAGTTGGTCCAACACCTCTAGACCGAGTTCGTCTCGTGGTGTCAGAGTGTGGAGTGATGATGGAGGCGCTCTTGCAAAAATGCATTTACCTCCTTAGTTAATGAGGGCTACTCTCTTCCCTTGGATCTCGTTAACTCGATTTGGAAGGATCAATACCCCAAGAAAGTTAAGTCTTTATGTGGACCTTTTTTCAAGGTGGGTTGAATACGAATGACAAGCTCCAAAGAAAGTTTTCCTCCATGGCATTGAGTCCCAACCGTTGTGCCTTGTGTTGCGCCAATGCTGAAGATCCAAGTCACCTTTTTTGGAAATGCTCCTTCACTTATCAACTTTGGATTATGCTCTTTGATATCTTTTTTATACAAGGTCTGAAACCCATGCATCTCTTACCTTTTGTTCATGGTTTGCTATGTGGTACGTTGCTGGAAGATAGAGCTCTCGTCCTTTGGAGGAACACTCTTCGAGCTCTCCATTGGCTTATTGGGTGGGAAAGACATAGGAGAGTGTTCCAAGATGATAGTATGGATGCTTTCGATTTATGAGAGCTCTTGATTAGATTACGCCCCTTTGGTCTGCTCAGTCTAAACTATTTTGTAATTACTCCCCCGCCTTAATTTTTGAGGGAGCACCTTCATCTGACCTTCTAAATTTTTTATTAGGCCCTCAATTAAGGGTTTGTTTTGTTCATAATACCTAGGTAAAACTAGGGTTTGGTTCTTGGAATACAACCTTTGAGTGGTTGTTTGTCACCACCTCGTAGGATGAACCACTACTCACTGGAGTCTACCGCCTCACTCCGGCCGCCGGATTCCGCGGCCCACACCAGAACTTCGTCGAATTCCTGATTTTCACCGAAACCTTAATTTTCGTCGAAATCAGATGGTTTTGGAAGTAAACAATGCACGATCGGGACAGAACCAGAGTTTTTACTTGCTTTCCAGATTTGCTTCTCTGTCATATTGTCAAAATCTGATTTTTAGGTTTTTTTGTTTGTTTGGTGTCCGGATCAAGTTTTGTATTCGATTTACCTATTCGTTGGCTAATTTGGGATTCTTTGTTTGTCATTTGTTGGGTTTTGATAGCTCCAGTTAGATGTCATCTATAGTCGTTTGTTTGGATTTTGTGGACCTTGGTGTGCCGTTAGGGTTTCTTCCTCCATTATACCTAGATAAATCTAGGGTTTGGATTTTGGGTTAACATTATGGTTATTTGTTGAAACATCTCCTCATAAGATGGAAGAGACACCGCCGGTGATACCGTTTGTCCAAAAGTTAATCATCATGTAAATTTAGTCTGATGTTTTCCCTGTGCTTTTGATGTCGGTTCTATAGGACATCTTTGTTCGACATCAGTTTTGTTTGCTTCCACTCTGTGTTTAATGACGCTTTCTTCGGGCATTACTCATAGCTTCCGCTCAACGAAGACATTGATTCAAAAAGTCATATTTAGGTCACGTGTTTAGCAAACTCAACTTGGTCTCTGTTATGCCACCTTGAGTTTGAGGGGGATGTTAGAATATATATTTAGGATATTCCTTATTTAGATTATGGATATTTTCCTTATCTTTTAGTTTCCTTGTTTAAGTTAGTTCCCTAGTCTACCTAGGTTTACTTTTCTATATAAGTCAATATAAGCTCCATACAATTTAACCTAATTCAATATATCAATAGTCTTTCCGTTTACAATAACAAATAGCCAACAAAACAGCCCAACAAACGTTTAACAAATAGCATAAAATACTTGACAAGCGGACTGAAAACTCACACAAAACCTGATTATTAACCCTCGAAATCAGATCTAGACATGAAACCAAAAGACCCTAGAAATCAGATCTGGAAAGCAGACAAAACAGATCTGGACAGCAAGAAGAAAACCTCGTTTTCGTCACAAGGAAGCACATTTGCTCCCAAAACTACCACAACCGACTGGAAATAATATTCCGATCAAAACAAAACAAACGACAGCAAGAAACAGTGGCTCACGCACCGACATGTGGAGGAGTAGGCGGACAGAAGTGTTTTTGGCAAAGGGCGGATACGACTTGGATCTCCGGCGGACGGCGGTTCTTTCTATATTGGTGGTGTCGATAAATGGTCACTTTAAACGAAACCCAAACTCAAACCCTAACCCCTCTTTGACAAAATTCACTCAACCAAGTCTCAAACAAATCGAAAAAACTTTTACGCTCTAATACCATGTAACTCGAGAATTAAGATAATGAATTGATATTATTCACATGAGTTGGTAGATATAAATAGTAATACAATTGAGTATACCCAAGGAAAGAGCAATTAACCTATTCCTATAATTAGTCCTAAATCATGGTAGGGAATATATTATTTCTATTCTAGTATTTATAGGTTGTATCACTCTCCTCAAGTTGGAGTCTAACTCCCCCACTTCAAACCAAAACCTTTGTTATGGAAAACTAAATCTATATCCCCACTCAACAGGATCAAAAGACTTCTCAAAATCAATTTTAAAGATAAAACCCTCCATTTTATGATGTAGTAAAATATACTTAAAAAATTAAGAAATATTATATTTGAAAATGTCCCATAACAGTTGTTTCTTTTAAGTCAAGGAACAACGTTTTTCTTCTTTCGCTCTTAGGCCTCAATGGTATTGTTTGTGCAATCATGACTTGGAAGACCACAATCGTATTATGTGGCGGTGCAAGTTCTCTAATGTTATTTGGGATCGTTTCTTCAAAGTATTTGGGATCTCTTGGGTCCTTTCCATCTCGTTTCGCCAATCATTAGAAGAAATGTTATTGAATCCTCCTTTCAAAGGAAGAGGAGGTGAATTATGGAGAGCCGGAATATTTGCGATAACTAGGGGAATTTGGCTTGAAAGAAATAGGCGGATCTTTAAAGATGTGATCCATTCATCTGATTACATTTGGGAGTTGGCACATGTAAATGCATCTTTTTGGGTGTCAACTACCAATCTTTTTTGTAATTAGGTAGCGGCCGGAGTTTGTGGTGGGGTATGCGGTTACTTTTCTTGCCTACATTGTGGCTTCTCTTGTATTTGTTGTTTTTTTTCTGTTTTTGCTTCTCTTTCATTATATCAATGAAATGGGCTTATGAGCCACTCTTTTAAAAAAAAAAAAAAAAGGAAACAGCATGGTCATTGTTGTAACAATTCAAAGTTTTTTTTTTTATAAGAAACAATTTCATTGATAAATGAAACAATACAAAAGAGCCACCCAAAGGTTACAAAAAATTCCTCCAATTGGGGGCTATGAAAGATGGAGAGTAATTACAAAAAGATTTAGCCCTAGTTGACCAAGGAGAACTAAATCTAACCACAAGGTCCCAGATTTCAGGGCAATTAAGAGACGCATCTTCAAAAGTTCTTCAATTCCTTTCCCACCAAACTAGCCAAACGAGAGCTCTTATCGAGTTACGGCAGAGAATGGAGGCTTTGGCATTTAAATTAACCCCAAATAGATAGCCATGGATGATAGCCTGAAGATTGTAACATGATTTTACTACATTATACATTGGAGTTTGGTTTTATTTTATTGCACATCACCAATTTGATGCTTTAATACAAATGATTTTGACAACTCCTTTGTCGACCATATGCCAAGTATAATTTAGCACATTCTCTCCTTCAACTGAATTTTACTTTCCTTTCATGTTTTCATATAAGGACACATCCCTCTGGCATGCCTTGCAATATTTTTATCGAACATTGTACAGATTTCTTTTCATGTTTGACACATTTTTCCTCACGCATTCCACAATCACATTTGCAATAAAAAAGAAACAATCATTCTCTCTTCAACATAAAATTTGTTATTTCATGTGGAAAATCTCTCTTCCAAAGCTGATTACTGAAAAAATTCATTGGAAGACAAGTACAATAACAAAATCCAAATTTCAAACTTAACAAGTTGCAAAATGGCTTTTAGGCTGGATTTTCAACTGAACCAAGTAAACTTAAAATGTATTAAAGTTAAATTGAAGATATCACTTTCTTCTATGGAGATCAAACAATTATAATCCTTATCCATGACATATCAAGAATGACATGACAACATGGATCATATTCATACCAGATGTACATAGAAGTCTTCAATTGCAGCCGCATTTGTTTGCAGAAGCATAGATTGAATATGAGCTTTAGATCTATGCATTATACTTCCCACAAGTGATAATGAATCGGCACCGGTACTCCTTTCCTGTAATTTAATTATCATATAGATTAGAAAAGAAAAAAAACAGAGCACGTACTTTAATTTTAAAGAATTTGTCTAAAATAGCATAAATCTGCATACTAATTATTAAAATGTCTGAATTTTTTAAAAATTACTCAAATAGCATAATTATAGTTCAATAAATTATTGAACTATAATTCAATTAATTATTGAACTATTTTTCATAGGTATTTTTAACGAATTTGTTTGTTTTTTGGTTTTTTAAGTTCAAGGTCAATAATTTATTGAACTATTTGATCATTTTTTATTATTATTTTCAATGAATTCGTAATTTTTTTTATTTTTTTAGTTCAATAATTTATTGAACTAAAATTATCCTATTTGAGTAATTTTTGAAAAGTTCTCACATTTTAGTAATTAGTATGTAAAAATATGCTATTTCAGTAATTGCCCCTTAATTTTTTAAGCAACTACTTATAGTGTAACAAATAGAAGTACATCAATGAATCAGGACACGAGAAATTTCCGATATATATCATGTACTGAAAACAATAAGTAAAGGTCTTTTTTTTTTTTTTTTTTTTGTAATAAATAACCTGAACCATTTCATTGATAGTTGAAAGAGCCCAAATAGGCAAAGCAAAAATTACAAAAAAAACCTTGCCAATTAGAAGCAATAATAGAGGGGTAGTTACAAAAATAATTAGAATTAGCACTCCATTTAGAGGCATTAAGGACTTACATCTCCCATATATCTACCTAACACTTGCTTTTGTTCACAAAAATACGTCTATTACATACGAGGCATATGTTCCAACAAATCGATCCAACCGCATCATCCCATAATATCCTCTTTTAGTCCTTCAACTTAGAGCCACCCAAGAGGGAAGATAGACTACAACTTGGATCAATATGCTTCACCCAAGCCATCTCGAAGAGACTAAAGAGGGAATTCCATATTTTCTTTGAGAAGCTACAATGGAACAATATATGAGCAGTGGTCTCTAAATCTTTTTTTTACAGAGGCTACACTAGTTAGGTTGGAGACAAATCCAAGGTTTCCTAGCTTGAGTCTTTTGATTTGAGTTGATGCCATCATTTCCAGCACAAGAACACCTTGACCTTCTTAGGATAGACACCTTTCCACAAAAGCTTTGGAAAACCATAGCTATCATCTTGAGTAGTGTCCCACATCCAAGGATGAAAATGTTGAAGAAGTCGTCGACAATGTCACTAAAATCAACATGCCGATATCGAAACAGGGTGGTTTCGTTCTTACCCGAAGTCGACGAAATTTGTAATGTAGAGCGAAATTGGGGGGGGGGGGGGGGGGGAAGCTACATGTCGGCGATATTGGAGTGAAATGTCGATGAGGTTGGAGGAGATGAGGGCGAGTTTTGTTGCAGATCTGTGATGGAGGAGTTCTCAGAAGAAGATGAAGTATTTAGGGCAAAAATATTCTAATAAGTAAAAAAGGAAACTGATTTGTGAGGTTTTTTAGGCAAATGGGATAATGGTGGGACCCTAGGCTTGGCTGGGCTTTGATTTGGGCTTAAGAGTGTTGTTCTTAAATTTTAAATTTTTAATATTTAAAAGTGAAAATTCTAAAATCTCTAATAAATTTGATATAAAATTAAATAAGTATACTTAAATGATGTATTTGTATTACAATGATATATTGTAAATTATTTGGAGGAAAAAAACTTCCTCGACACCAACATCGACACTTCCCGGAATATCCGTCGACATCGACATTTCCGTAAAACTGACTTGTTGATATTGACACCAACATCGATATTTTTATCCTTGCTCACATCTTATTCAAAGCTGATTTGCAAAAAAAGCCCTTATTCTTATCAGGAATCCAGATTCTAGTATCCTCAAGATAATTTATTTGAATCAGCTTCAAAAGATCAATAATATTAATCCATTCCTCTACTTCAACATCATTCAAGTTTATTCTCAGATCCAGAGGCCAAGAGTTTCAAGAGCAGTCCCCAAGGCTACCAACAGTCTTGTTCTTGAGTCTTGAGAGATTGAACAGATTAGGAAACGTGGAAGCAAGAGGGACTTCCATGATCCACCTATCTTCCCAAAACTTAATTTTGTCACCCCCTTGCCAACAGTGTAAGAACTAGAAGTATTCTTATCAAGAAAGTCACTTAGCTTGTGGATGTGCTTCCATGGGCTTCTATTAATGCAATTAACCTTGATGTTAGAAGACCACCCCAACTCCTTCACTCCATGAATACCAACAATCACTTAGTGCCAAAGCATATTAGCTTCCAAAGGGAAGCGCCAAAGCCACTTGAGAAGTAAAGCATCATTCTTCTTCATGAAGACCTCCAAAAGCTAAACCTCCTTTACCTAAAGGAGTGGGAATTTTATCCCATCTAACAAGATGTAAGCTACCATCCTTGTCAAACCCCTCACAAAAAAAATCTCTGAGGATTTTATCAATGGTCTTTGTGACTTCCACTGGGGCTTTAAAAACAGAGAGGAAATAGGTAGGGAGGCTATGCAAAACAGAGTGAACTAAGGTTAGTCTTCTTCCTCTTGAAATCATCATTTTTTTCCAAACGGAGATAGTCTTTTTAACTTTGTCAATTTTTCTACCACTGGATTCCAAAACACTTTAGAGGAAGGGCTTCCTCCTAAGGGCAGCCCTAGATAGGTTATAGGGAAGTTGCTCATATTGCATCTGAAAGTATCAGCAACAATCTACATCTTCTCCTCCTCCAAGTTGATGCCAACAACAATAGTCTTTTGGATATTAACAATAAGACCTGATCCTTCTTCAAACAACTTAACCGAACTAGCTAAATTGGAGATGAGATCTTTATAATAAGTAGAGAAAAGTAGAGAGTCATCGGCAAATTGAAGATGAGACACCTCAATAGCCCCGTAGCCTTGAGGCCTCAGATCAACCTTTGGTCTTCTTGCTATCTCAACAAGAGCATGCTAAAACTATCAGCTACTAGGAGAAAAGAGAAAAGGGGAGGGGATTTCCTTGTCTAATTCCCCTAGAAGCCCTAATCTTCCCTTTAGCTTGACCATTAATTATGATTGAAAAGTCAAACACTTTCAAGACACCCTTTCATCCCACTTACACCACCTGTTGCTAAACCCCTTTCTATGAACAATTTCCAACAAGAGCTTCCAATCTACACTATCATAGGCCTTCTCAATATCAAGTTTGATGATAACACCTTTATCCTTCCTTCTTCTACAATCTTCAACAAGGTCATTGGCCACTAAAATAGAGTCAATAATTTGTCTACCTCCTATGAAAGCATTTTGATACATAGTGGTAGTATTGGGCAATACCTTCTTGAGTTTATTAGCGACAAACAAGTGGTGAGACTAATTGGGTGATGATCCTTAAGAGCTAAAGCATCCACTTTCTTGTGAATTAGAGTATAGGTCTCATTCACACTAGCATTTCCAATACCCTTCTCCTCATAATATCATTCTTGATGGTGTTCCAAGAAATTTTAAAGAATTTAGCCACAAATTCATCCAAATTGGGCGCTCTATTGAGACCAAGCTCTAAAATTGGCTAGTACACTTCAGAGAATGGAGCTATAAGCCACTCATTATCATCCACCGAAATTGGCTACCAATCAATATTCTCCCAAACAAACCTGCTATCGCATTTTTTAGAGAACAAAACAGAAAAAGAGTCAAACTCCTCCTCCACCTCTTTTTCATTCAATAAAAAGTTGGCCAGATGGCCCAGATCTGTCAAGGACTTGGTTGATAAATGATTTCTTCCTCCTCCCTCTCAAGAAATTATGATACAATTTTGTATTCTCATTCCCATCTTTGAGCCAAACATTCTTGTTCCTTTGTCTCCAAAAAAACTTCTTTCGAGACCAAATCCAAAAGGTTTCTTCTCAACCTGAATCTATCAGCTCTTTGAGAGTCATTAAGACCCCCATTTTCATCGATTACATCTAAGGATTCAATGGCATTCTGCAAACCAGATTTCTCCCAAAACAGTAAACATGTTGCCAAAGGTTTCTTTATTCCACGCCTTCAGCTTATCCTCTAACAGATTCAATTTAACCATAAAAGAGTGGCCCAGCCAATGGTTGTTATCAAAGGAAATTCACCACTGTTCAATCAACTTTTTGAAATTGGAATGCCTTCAACCATATGTTCTAAAAACGAAAGGGGGTGGGGCCCCAATGAAAATTTCCAGTGTGGAGAAGGATGGGGAAATGATCTGAAATGTTTCTTTGTAGTCTATCGACCCTGGCATCTTGGAATCTCCCCAACCAGCTATTGGATATTAAAAATCTATCAATACGGGTGTGAACATGAACACCTCTGAAATTAGACCGAGTATATTTTCCATTTCTCATGGTGAGATCAACAAGGCATAACTCTTCAATGATACCATTGAAATCTTTCATACTTCTAGTGATAATTCTTCCCGAGGACTTTTCATTGATCCATCTAACAACATTTAAATCACCAGCCAAGAACCAATCTTCATAACACGAGCCACTAAGGGCAGCAACTCAAGCCAAAGCTCCTTACGCTCCTTCTTGCAATTAGGGCCGTAGATCCCAGAAAGCCGAAAAACAGACTTATCACTAAGCTGGATCTTGATAGAAAGAGAGAACTCCTTCAAGGGCTTCTAAAACTACAAACTCAGGATCAGACCAAATAATAATAATAATACTGCCTCCAGCTGAACCAACTGCATCCAAAGTCACCCGACCAATGTATGTACTACTCCAAATTGACTTGACAAGACTCCTATCCACTGTATAAAACATTGTACATATTCCACACAATTTTATTTCATTTTTTTATAATAAACAAAAGTTATTTCATTGATGTATGAAAAACCCAAAAAACGCCAGGAGAAGATTACAAAAAGGCCCTCCAATTTAAAGCTATAGTAGAAGAGACATAATTAAAAAAAAAATTACAATTAGAACTCTAATTGGAGGCATTAAGAACACTAAACTCCCAAATTTCCTCCCAAGACTTAGTTTTCTTCGTAAAAGTTCTCTTATTTTGTTCGATCCAAATATTTCAAGCAATGGGTAAATGAAAGATGGCTCGAAAGCCCATGTACAATAGATAAAAGCCACTCACATTGCTAATTTCTACAAATTTATATTCTCAAATTTTCAAAAAAAAAAACAAATTAACCTAAACTTTTCGTGTCCATTACTCAGAAATCAAAAGAGACCCAAAAAAAACAATCAAAACAACCAAAAAAGGTGAACAATTCTAATGTAGACGAGAAAACAGTACCTTAAGACCAAAGGAAGTTCCAGGCAAATGACCAAAGCTAGTGCCCGGAGGACTTGGGGTGACTTCTGAAAAAGAAAATGTTGGATTCAAAGCTGATATGGAAGACGAATTGGATCTTATCCACTGATCACAATCCTGTCCAGCTCGGGATAAGGCTGTCTTCAATCTACCTGATTATCTCAGTAAAACATATAAGATGTAAGCTAAAATTCAATAAGGTAATATAGAGACTATAGTAAAAAAGTTCCTGATACATTGACCTTTGAGAATAAGATAACGTTGTGTCTCAAGGACTAGACCAGGAATAAAAAGGAAAAAAGAAAAAAGAAAGCTTAATACAATTGAGGGAGTCTGGGAAGCCTTTTCCACCAGAATTATTGTTTTGCTGGCCAAATGTCTCATATATAAAATAGAAGAACACTCCAAACAACTGGCACATCCCCTACAAAACATAAGCTGAATCAGAAAATTATTTAAGACGGTTCAAAGCTGAAATATATAGCAAGTTAACCATCAAATGAAGGATACCTTAAAAAACTCAACATTCACTATCTCCAGTTTCTGCATAAGCCTTGCATATTTGTCCATAGACCTGGAATTTACGAGTTCAAAAACATCGATATTCTAAATTAAAAACAAAACAGTTTCTCAAACGGGTAAAGAGCAATTTTCCCTTTCCAATATTGTTAGTGATAATTTCACCTTAGAAGGCATAGAGATGACCCTGTTTGTGTCATAATTTCATCATTACTAGGGTTAGAAGAGTGATTTCTGGAAAGTTTGGGTTTGGAAATCCTGCTTGGTAGTTGACTATCTTCATCAATAAAGTCTGCTAGAAGATCTTCATCTTCATCTTCAGAAACAGGATTGGCACCATTTTCAAGATTGTCTATACCCTTAGTTGGGGAGACATTATTCCTGTGGAAACTTTCACCAACATTTCCATCAAATTTCCCATAGATGGCACCATTATGAACGGAGGAACTCTGACCTTCTTTACAAGTATTCATTAGTTTGAGTAAAAATGGATTTCCACCTTTAAGCCACTGCGAAAAACCACTCTTATTTATCCCTGTATTAATTGTGTTTGCTGACTTATTTGAACGAGAGCCCCTTGTCGAAGAATTACCTTCAGATGGAACAAACAAAGGCGCTCCATCACCAACTAGTCCAGCAAAACTAACTACTTGAACTGTATCTGGTGGCAGTGTAAGCCAATTCTCTTTTTCCATAACCATTTTTAGTGCCTAAAAACATGAGGAGAAGGTATTAATCACACACAAGAAGTACATGTGAATTTCTCACAAGAAAAATTTAAGATAAAGACTATTTGACTAAGTATTAGAATCATTGCAAAAATAATCTACGCCGGTAATTGATGTGTCTTCAAAATCACCTTGAAAAAGAATACAACCATATTATAGATTGTGGCTATGTACTAAGATGTTGTGGAGTGGAAATAAATGAAGAAAGTGGGCCAGACATTGCCCAAGATTAGTGAACTTTTCCATCATGATTAATAGCAAACAAAGTGGAAAATTTTGGGATCTCTTGGGCACCAACTAAGGACTGTCGGTCAGCTGTGAAACAGATTGTGGGTATCCTCTCATTCACAAAAAAGTGTTTTTTTTTTTTGATAGAAACAAAAAATTGTTTATAGCAGGTAGGATTTTTTGAAATACTTTAGATCTTATGGCTTGAGAGGAATAGGAGGCTTGTCCAAGTTGTACACGGATGTTGTGAAGCAGTTTGGGAGGTGGTGGATGTTAACACCTCTATTTGGGTTTTGATTTCTAAATTCTTTTGTAATATCCGTTTTTTATTATTAACAACTGAGCCATTTATTCTTAATTTCTTTTGGCTGTTGATGGTAGGGTCTTTGTTTTTAATGGACTTTATGTGTTCTTTCCTTTTTCTCAATTTTTTTTTTTTAATAAAGCACCTCAAAAGGCCATTTCATTGATATAATGAAAGAAAATACAAATAACATAAGTAAATAAACAGTGAAAGTGACACTAGACTAACCAAAAAACAAAGGTATACCGTATACCCCAACCCAAAACCCGCACCGCCACCTAATTACAAGTATGAGGGCCATCTATAAATAATTTCTCCTAGCGGGAAATTACAAAAGTCTTTGGAAGTTGACACCCAAAAGGAGGCATTTACATTTTCCAACTCCCAAACATAATCCCAAGACCTCCTTTCATCCCTAAAAATTCTTCTATTTCTTTCTAGCCAAATACCCCATACAATTGCAGTACACCCAAGGTTAAAAATGTCGATGTCGATGTCGACGTCTCAATTTTACGGAGATGTCGAATGTCGACGGAGATGTCGACGGATATTCCGGAAGAATCACGGATAACCATAGAAATTGTTTAAATTTGTGGATGAAACTTTCATTACAGCTTAATTAAGCATTAAACCATCATTTCAAGTAGTTATATTAATAAAATACACATATATATAGACATTAGTAGTACAAAATATCAAAATTGTAGGCGCAAAATAACATTTTTAAATTTTATATGCAGTAATAATTTATATAAAATAAATAAATACTCAATATTGAAGACATGAAATACTAATAAAACTATTCTATTTGTGCTCAAAATTAGTAAATTTGTGTGCTAAAAAACTTTATATTTAAATTATAATAATGTATATAATATTAATAAGTTTCAATAATTAAGAAAAGACAGAAAATAAATATTATAATGATATTAATATACTTAACAGTTGTATTTTGACCAAGAAAGACAGCACATGATAATCTCAAAAAAAAAAAAAGAAAAAAAAGACAGCACATGACTTTCTAGAACCTGCTATCATGACACATCAATACTTAATGCTTCAAATAATATAAAATACAAAGACTTAAAAGAAAACAAATAAAAACAATAAATAAGTTGACTGAGAGAGAGAGATTGACTGAAGAACAAAATCGAAGGAAGATTAAAAACGAAGACGAAGTTCTCTGAGAAAAAGGACTCGATGGTTCTTGCGAAGGAAGAAGAAGCATCGCACAGCAGCTGATCTTCTTCACACAATACCCTGATTTTTCTCTTTCTCCTTCGCATCGCACAGCAACTCTCTTCTTCACACGATGCCTTGATTTTTCTCTTTCTCCTTCGCCGACAACCACCGATTTGTTTGATGAAATCGCCGACAACCACCGATATATCGGAATTTCCCCGACTATTTTAAGATTTCGCCGACAAGTCGCCGACATGGGGGAAGAACGACTCTTCCCCCCCTTATCAGTATCGGAGGTTCCAATTTTCCGATATGTCGCCGACATTGACATTGCCGACATTTTCATCCTTGAGTACACCCCGCCCTCCATAACATATTCCCTTTTTCATTAAAAGGGGGGATATGAACAATTCATCTAAAGTTAAGCGAATAGACTCATTGTTCACCCATGATATTCCAAACGTTTGGAAAAAAATTTGCCAAATTAGCCTCGAAAACTTGCACTTCCACATGATGTGATTTAGATCTTCCGAATCACAACTGCATAGACAACACCAATTGGGGTTTAGGATGAAAGGAGAAGATCGTTGAAGAAACTCAAAAGTATTTATCTTGCCCAAGGCCACTGACCAAATAAAAATTTTAACTTTCTTCGGGATCTTAATCTTCCAGAGTTTAGAAAAGAAAAGAGGTGAAGCACAAAAGTGTGAAGGATTACTAAATTCAAAAAAGGATTTACTCGAGAACACATTGGAAGAATTTAAGGACCATAGTCTACTATCACTTACACCCTCATGCACCAAAACACCCTCAAGGTTTGTAATGATGGAAGTTAGTTCATTCATTTCCCTTTCCCGGATCGATCTTCGAAAATGTAAATCAATATTCACACTCATTCCTCTCTCAAAATAAAAGCTGAGATTGGAGAATTTTTTGCGAGGGTTAAGGAGTATAACAAAGGGTAAAGGTCTTGAAGAGAGCTATCTCCCAACCAAGCATCTTCCCATAAGCGAATCCAGTTTCCATCCCCCACTTTCCATTTTACACAGTGGGTAACCTTTGGATATCTCCTTCCATGGATTCCTAACAATGCCTCTAATCACTATATTTGTGTCCCAACCATTTGAATGGATCCCATATTTACTCTCAATCACCTTATGCCATAGACTACTAGATTCGTTTGGGAATTTCCAAAGCCATTTTACAAGTAAAGCTATATTTATTCTGTCCAGATTTCCGATACCAAGCCCTCCCTCATTCATTGGGCGAGAAACCGTCTTCCAATTCACAAGGTGTGCACCCTTCTCCTCACCTCTCCCAGAGGAAGTTACTCATAATCCTCTTCAAATCCTCTCTAATACTTGCAGGCATCTTAAAAATAGAAAGATAGTATGTGGGGATACCGGACAAAACTGATTGGATAAGTGTGAGCCTCCCACCCTTGGAAAAATACTCCCTTTTCCATGATGCCAATCTTTTAGACACTTTTTCAATCACGGGTTCTCAGAAACGTTTCTTCTTTGGATTATCCCCCAGAGGTATCCCAAGGTAGTTAAAAGGCATCTTCTCAATGTTGCATCCCACCTTACCTGCCAAGGATGTTAAATTTGCTTCTTCCACGTTTATCCCCATCAATGAACATTTTGCTCTATTTATTTTTAGGCCGGAACTCCACTCGAAAATTTGAATTATATCCAGAAAGTTTTGAAAGGATTCCTCCTTTCCTGAGGAAAAAATCAACGTGTCATCTGCGAACTGAAGATGTGTTAACGGCACCTTGTCTTTTCCAATTCGAAATCCCTCAATTCCAAGCCCCGTTCGAAGAGTCTATTCAAGGTATCCACTACTAGAGTAAAGAGGAAGGGCGAAAGTGGATCACCTTGCCTAATCCCGTTAGTGGCGAATACTTTCCCTCTTGGTTTTCCATTAATAAGAAACGAGTAATTCACCGATCTAGTACAAGCCCACATCCAAGCTCTCCATTTGGAACCAAATCCTTTCCTCACAATAACTTGATCAAGAAAACTCCAATCCACATGATCATAGGCTTTCTCGAAATTAATCTTGAAAAGGATCCCTTCTTTATTCTTTGATCTGTAGTCCTCAATTGCTTCATTTGCTATTAGAATCTCATCCAGAATTTGCCTATTTTCAATAAAAGCCCCTTGATTGGGGGCTATTCTACAAGGCAGAACCTTCTAAAGTCTCCCGGCTAGAACCTTAGCAATCAACTTGTAGAGGCTGGTAACAAGGCTAATAGGGCGGAAATCTTTTAAACTTTAAACTTTTTCTTTCTTGGGGATTAAGCAAACGAATGTCTCATTACACGCGGCATCTATTATTTCCCTATCAAAGAATTCCTTGAATACCTTTTTCAAATCGCCTTTCACCAAATCCCAATTACTCTGGAAGAATGCAATTGAAAAACCATCGGGTCCAGGGGCCTTGTTTCCATCGCAGCTGAATACAACTATCCTAATTTCCTCCAATTGGAAAGGGCTCTCAAGAATTTGACTTTCAGCCGAACTAATAGGGTGCCACTCGATCCCTTCAATCTTTGCCAGAGGGATAGAACTAGAAGTGTAAAGTCCTGAATAGTAAGAAATCACTTATTTGACTATTTCCTCCTCGTTAGGCACCGTGGATCCATCCTCTCTAACTAAAAACGGGATATGATTTTTACTTTTTCTTATTGAAGCCATTCTATGAAAGAACGACGAGTTGTAATCTCCCACTTTTATCCATTTGCTTTTTGATCTCTGTCTCCAAACCATGTCCTCCCTTCTAATTGATTCCACTAATCTCCTTTCAAATTGGCTCTTTCAATTCTTCCTTCATTTGGGAGGACATCATTTTCATCGAAATTATCCAAGTGGCCTATTCTATCAATGATTTCCTTCTTCTTGTCCTGAAAATTTCCGAAAAAGACCTTGCTCCACTCCTTCAACTTTGGTTTCAGGTTTCTCAATTTCTTCAAGAATTTCAAACCTTCCCATTTACCACTCATACCCTCTCCCCACCAACTTGAACACTCTTTTTTAATGAAAGTTGTGTTTTTCATCAATTAAAAAGATTGAAATATGGCAGTTAAAGTACAAGCAATTTTACAACAATAACTACATCTCGATTGAAGATTTTTCTAATTTTCAAAAAGACTTATGGTTTCCTATATAAAAAAGACATTTATGGTTTCCAAAAATATGACAGAATCACTACAAATTAAAAGAAATTGCAGGAAGGGAAAGAAACGGTCAAACCCGTAGTTATATTCTATATAAACCACTTATGAGTTGAGTGATGAAGAGATAATTGAAAGAATCATTGTTTTAATGAATTCAGCATGTGGTGTCCAGAATAGTAGCACAGGCACAAATCACTAAGAACGTAGAAACGGTGCACGATTTAGCAACCGAAATAACCAAAACCTAGCATGTATAGGCAATGGTCAACAATAACTAGAATAAACATAAGACAACGGGGTTAACTTACATGCATATTCTGCTTATGAAAAGCCACATAATAGTTTTCACAAACAGTCTTTAACTTTTGCCTAAATTCAACTGCTTCAACTCCACAGAAAGCTTCTCCAGCCAATATGAAGATATTGAGATCTTCATAGTTTTTCAAGAATTGGTGAATGCTAGTTGAACAGACTGCAACAGAAGAAAGCAGTACAGACACACGACTAGTGGTAAGCTGCCAAAGATTCTTACGACCTCTCTGAAGGGTTTGGGAAACAAAATTTATTGCATCTTTTCTCAAATGATACCAGGGAGAACCACTAGTCGATGCAGTACTTCCATCCATCCGGGAGTCTTCAATGGGATCGTTGCCATCCATATACACAGAATTCGTAATTCCCGTAGTCCCCATTAAAGAGACATTGGTAGTTGATTCCTCCATTAATAATACTTTAGGAACATTATCCACACCTCCATTAGCTTCATGAATTTCATATGGATTTCTTGCATCAGAATCAATTTTATGAAGATCTAAATTCAAACCATTATTATCTTCTAGTTGCTTCATATTTGAAGTTTGGTCCATTGAATCCTGGATAAAAAAAACAAGATGTTTTGAGAAATAAACAAATTTCAATCCTAAACAAAAAGCCACCTAATGAAGGAAAGAGAACAAGATTGAATTCAGGTTGTACTTCTATTTTTTTTTAATAGTAAGATAATTTTCATTGATTAAGAGAAGTAATACAAAGAAGAGGATGAGGAATCCTCAAAAAAGAAAAACAAAGAAGACATAAATTAAACAAAAAGAATTCCATTTATAGTACATGGAATGATGTGGAAAATAAAGGTCTAGGGGCTTTATAGATTTAGCCCAACAAAAGGTCCTAAAAGGAAAACAATCCCATAAATTATCAAAAGAAGAAAATTTATCTTCCAAGACTCGAGCATTTCTTTCAATCCAAATGGTCCAAAGCAAAGCTGCAAGAGAATCATTTTATAGTAGCTTCCTCGTTTTTTAGAAAAGTGGACCCAAAAAATGCCAAGACAACAAATCAATAGCAAACTTTGGAGGAAACCCAACTCAAATCAAATTGACAAAGCAGTTTATGCCTAAGTTTCGCCACAAAATCGCAGTGTGAAAACAAATGTGAAGTAGTCTAAAAATTCTTGTGACAAAGTAAGCAAATATGTGGAAATAAAGAGCAATAAGGCATACGAGTTTGCAACATATCAATGGTTAAAAAAATTCCCAAAGAAAGGGACCAAAGGAAAATTTGATTTTTCGGTCAGACACCAAAGGACCAAATAAAACATTATGTATAATTACAAAGAATATTGTAATTATACTTTTCGTTTAATTAACTCTTGCTAAGAAGCCTTTTTGTAATCACCTAGTGGGAGAGGTTTAGATAATTGGTGGATTGTAAATACCCTACATGAACTGTTGATCTCTTTTCACAAATAATTGAAAATATGTTTTTATTCCAAAAGAAAAAATAATAATACATGTGTGATAATCCAAACATGAAATTAAACTGCAAGAAGGAAATTAATATGTTACAAGAAGAATTAATATGAGAAAATACAACATACTATACCTTGCTATCCAGTTGGAAGCTCAAGATTTCATAATACGAACACATCAATGTAAATAGGACAGCTAGTGTTTTTAACAAACATTCCCTAAACTTAGATTCAGGTATCCGAAAGCATAGATCACTGTATGTAAGCCTGCAGTTGGATAAAATATTATAAAGTCATATTTCACGTAATGAATGCAACACTTGATAACAGGAAGAACTTTACCTACTATTTTGAATATGTACATCCTCATCCTGCAGAAATTGATATACCATCAATTAAATGTTTCCTCAATTACTTGATCAGGAAAATATGACATAATTTTTTTCAAAAATGAAAAGATGACACAGAATCTTGATTGAGAATAACAAAATAAAGTTCAATTCATTCTTTTTTGTCCCAATTTCTAATTACCATATCTACACGGCCATATCACATTATGCCAACAGAACCCATTTAATTTTTTTTGCAAAAGAAACCCATTTAATTTAGTATATCCCTAAAAGAGGTATACATGCCTATTGAGTAGAGCTAGAGCACACTCAAGTAAACCAGTCATGTTTCGATTTAATATTAAAAAAATATATTTCATTTTGTAAAACTTGAGCGTGAGTGACGAATGTTGCACTTATCTTCCAATCTTAAACAACTGCAAAGAGTGCCAGTTTCCAAACCAGAAAAAACAATTTTGACATGTTCTTAAAAATCCTCAATTTCCAAATTGAAATTATACAAGCACACCTCTTGCACAATATCCTTCAAGACAGAATGGGTTTCTGATATAACTTCCTGCATAAAAAAGCTTTGTATCTTTTCAGCAAGGCCAGAGATATCCCCAATTAATGCATAGGCATCAATCACCTGTTTCACAATGTCAACAACTGACCATTTTTAGACAAAAAATTAACTGGGTGAAAAGACAAGTCCAATGATCATTTAACTTGCAATTGTGTCACAATTACAAAGATAAGAGAAAATCTCAATTGCCAGATATATACCATGCCAGTATCTGTTCATCCATGATACAACTACAACATACAAGTGATAACATACAGCAGCAAGAATGATCCGTGTGAATTTGGTAGAAACATAAGTACGTAAAAGTAAACTTGATGTAGATTTACATACATTTTTCCAATTGACATGATGAAAAAGTAAACTCAAAATATCTACAAGAGTTTGACTAAGTATAAAGTCTCCGAATCCATCTACCAAGCAATGCAATGTCTTTCAAATGAAGCTTTCCAATACCCAAACCTCAAAAAAAAAAAAAAAAACATTAGATTTACTAACATTTTTCCAATTGACATGATGAAATATTTTCCTTTCCCCAATATCATCCCAAAGAAAATTGCGAAAGAGTTTTTACAAAGTCAAAAAAAAATAGGCATTTTGAAGAGAAAAGTGGTAAATTGGGAGGTTTTGAAGAACAAAGGAGATTAAAGGGAGTCTACCACTCCAAGAGAAGCAACCTTTTTTACAACCATCAAGACTAAAAGATAACTTTTTTAGAGAATTGAACTTTCTTTGGAATCTTGACCTGCCATAAATTGGAAAAGGAGGGGTGGAGTTATTAAAAGGGGGAGGGTTAAAGTGAACGAAAAAAGACTTACAAGAGAGGAGACAAGAAAAGTTGAGAGTCCATAGCCTTCTATCAAGAGATCCTCTCTTTTAAGGAAAGATCCTCTAGAATGTTAAATATAAAAACATGCTCAGGTAATTCTGTGTTGCGTAGGGGTCTACGAAAGTGGAGATCAACATTCCCAAAAGCTCCCACCCCAAAAATGGAAGACAATATCGGAAGGTTTTTGGCAAAGGTCAAAGAGTAGAGGGAATAAGTTTTTTAAGACTATATCCCCAATCCAAATGTCTTCCCAAAAGCGTAAGCTTCCATCCCCAATTTTTTTTTTATAGGAAACTGAATTAAAAATAATGGGGATACCAAAAAAAAAAGGGCAGCCCACGCCGACACGATTACAACAATTTTTCCAATCAGCATTAATCAAAAGAACATCATAAGTTTAAAAAAAAATTCCAAGAGGCTAGAAGACACTTTAAAATGAATAATCTCCCAAATTTTGTTAGTAGTAGTACTCTTGTTATCAAAGGTTCTATGATTGCTTTGCAACCAAACTTCCCACAGAATGACTTTAGCAGAGTTTTCCATCCATTCGGCTTTATCTTTAAGACCAATTAGAAGAGAGTGAAGATTCCCCAACAGTCACTTCTCTAATACATAATCAAATCACCACCATCATCTTCAACCTTGGTAATACCTTAAACAAGAGAATCAGGGCCAGCCCTAATGCAATTTTCATCCACAACGGGAGTTCTTCTTAAGATACGCAGCCCTCCACCTCAACCCTACGTTGTATAATTTAGGCCGAAGAATAGAAGTGTCGGTCTTAGTTGAAATAAGTGGCCCATTAAACAGTCCATCTTGGTTTACTGTGGACTGTTTAGTTAGAACGTAACTCTCGGATTTTTTTGGGAGATTACAAATCTTGGTTTCTCTTATGGGGTTTGTGCACTTCAAGAACTTTTAGTTGGGTCAAAGTAGTGAATAGTGCAGATTTTGATTTTCCTTCTCATTTTATGCTCTATAAATGGAATTCTTTTCTTTAGTCATTATTATTTTTCCTTTTGTTTTTGTTTTTGAGGATTTCTCATACTCTTGTACTTGTTTTTTACTCTTATTTGATTAATGAAACTTCAACTTTCCATTAAAAAACGCAGCCCATCTCTTTACAGGATTTCCTGGGCCCTGATTTTTTACAATTCCTGGTTGAGTGCCAATTTTCACCATTAAGCCCGTTAAACAAGCTCATATGAAATTTTTATTTTGATGATATTGATTTAGTTATTCACCTACAATATTTTTCTATTTATATTCATCTCACACAAATTTTTTATATTATAAATTTATTTTAACTTTTGTCACTCTTTTTTATTGTATAAAATTATTTAATTTTAATTTTTTCACTCACACACAAATAACCAATCCTAATTGAGCAATTACTCAAGTTTCTAAAAAATTATATAAATTTCCATGATTTTCACAATGTTTTTCTAAAATATCCATCTACATTGATATATCTAAAAATTGAAGCCTCAACATTTTCAACAACATCGACATCCCACTCCTTGGCATAGGTTCCCAAGTCGCTTTATTTACATCCTGATCTGCTACAGGTTTAGAACTTCCATGATCTCTGGTATTGCATCCTTAGCAACTCTAGCTTCACTCCCAATTCCAAGATGGAATTTAGTAAAGAAAGATGTGGGGTGGGAATGTATTGGGCAACATCAACCATTATTTATGATACAATTCAGTTTACCATTTTAGAGATGAATATTGACTTCTTCAAGAATGAACAACTTCGTCTATAAATAATAAACCAAATTTTGTCACAGGAAAGAAACTCACAGTTAAATAGCCCTCCTCCTTGAACTCCTGGCACACTTTTAACAAAAGTAAATCCAGATTTTGCAGGGTTCTTCCCAGCCAAACCTGTATTTTGTAAAAGGAAATATGAATATCCATCACACGTCAGTCACAATCTAACCCATTAACAGAATTTAATGGGAGGACATCATATACAGATAAATATTGAAACTGCAAATGCTTATCATTAAAAGAAACCTCACTTCAACACCACGGCTCATCTCTTGAATTGCTGAAAGGTCTGAAAAGCTATCCAAAAGCTGCAAATACTCGGATAGGACCTGAAAAGCCTGTATATTGGGCAAGTGAAGCAGCACAGCTAGAGAAGTTATTAAGAAGACATCATTATTCTTTCAGTAATGTCTTAAAGATGAATATTTGTCGCTCAGCTAGAAGATATAATAAAAACCAAAGTGTCAAACCCACCTTGTAATAGTTTCCCTCTTCAACAAGGGATTCAAGCATTGCTTGCATGTGCAGAGCATGACGAAGCTCATTTAATACTGGAACCATATCCTAGTATGCATTATTAATGTTAATGAAATGTCAAATATCAAAAAAGAAGGGTTTAAACTGGAAGTACATTATATTTAATTTTTTATAGAAAGACGAACTTTCATTGATCAAATAAAAATAAAAACGAAGTACAAGAGGATGAGGAATCCTAAAAAAACAAAAAATAAAAATAAAGATTACATAAAAGAATTTCATTTATAGAACATGGAATGTGTAGGAAAATCAAAATCTATACTATTTACAATTTTAACCCAACAAAAAATTCTTGAAGTAAAAGAATCCCGGATTCTCCCCAAAAAATCCCAGAATTACTTTCCAACCAAACTGTCCATGCATTATATTTGATATAATGATATATATTTCTATTAATAGAAGAAAGACTACACAATCCTTCATCAACATATTTGCTGGAAGCATATGATAGTGAATTGAAACAGAATATAATAAAAGAATAGCGAAAGGGGAAAAAAACTGACAAAACAATCGAAAGAATGTAAAATATCATAGGATTCTCATCCACAAGAATAAATAACAAAAGTGTTCAGTATGATAGAAAATATGTACCAGAAGAGCTTGTTTCTTCTTCGAATTAGAGTTTACGATGAGATCTCTAGAAACTTCAAGCATTGATGAACTTAGGTGTCTCCTCCCATTCTACAAATACAAGAACTAATGTTAATAGATCAATCTAGCAGGAAGTAATGCACTAGCCCTTCAGATGACATTGTATTTTGTTAAATTAAGATAACATTCCGTCTTAGAGTTACCCTGCAGATGACATTTGCAATTTTCAAGTCTTTCTCCAACTCCCTGACCAAATGCATCCCCTTCACTGACCAAAAGTAAGAATCAACATCTCATTCAATATTATAGCAATTACGAAATTCTACCTTTACCATATCTATTTGTTTCCGGACAAAAAAATTGTTAAATGCTGTAAAATGTAGAAAATAAGAAAGATACAATTCCCTTTCATTTCTTATCATTAAAAAAAGAGATGCTCAGATGTGTACACGATATATAAACTTACCGTGCACAAAGAAGGTTGAAACTAAATCCCTAGCACTATGCAAGAATACATAAAATACAAATAAAGAAAATGACAGTATATACACAAAAATAGCATAATTAACTCATTTTGACATTTACTGGGTTATGCTTTTGGATATTTGTTCTCTCTTTTCCATCTCCTCTTTTGGTTCAAGGCGAAATCGGAAGAGCATTTTTTGGAATTGTGTGGTGGCGGCTCTTTTTTGGGTAATTTGGATCGAGAGGAACAATCGCATTTTCAACCACATGGCTCGTGAACATCATCATATTTGGGATCACCTTCTGTATTTTATTTATTTATGGTCTAAAAATATTGCGCATTTATATTTTGATTTAACTTTTTCTTCTTTGTACTTACCTTGGAACTCCTTTTTGTCCGTGTAATTTCTTTGGAGGTTGACTCAACCTCTTGTACATTCTTTATTTTTAATAAAATCGTTGTGAATTCTTCTTAAAAAAAAAAAGAACTGAAAAACTAAACTCGTCTTGATTGACTATCCATAATTCCAACAACAAACACGACCAAGAGTAAGGAGTGCAGAGAGAGTGACAGCCTTACCCATCACTTCATGATGCTCCATTACATGGTGAGATAAGCGTTCAGCTACTTTATCAAGCTGAGTTAATCTATTTGTAGCCTTGAAAGAAGAATTCCGTGAATTAGTCATCAGGAATGAAGTCGAAACATGGAATCGATAAAGAACTATAACTATCATCAGATCTATTGAATTTTCATATGAGCAAAATATTTGAATAGCATTGAACCAGTACATGACTGTCATTAACATAGTGTGTGTGCACTTAAATCTCTTCAGCCCCAATGCAATTTTCATTAACATAGAGTGCAGTTAAATCTCTTAGCATTGAAGCAGTACAAGAACAACTTTTTCTTATACAAACCAAATTCATTGAAAAAATTGAAAGATATGAAAAGGCATCAGCCAAAGGATTTTTACAACCAAAAAAAAGAAAAAACAATAGAGACTAGCCCCGGTAGAGTTAGGTGAAATATTATCCCAAATATTCTCACAATCCCTTGAACACCATTAATTATATATAGCATGTTAGGATAGGAATATTCTCTTCATTGGTGATGACGAGCATACACTAGGCGTGCCCTGGTTTATATAATTCAGTATGTTGTAGCATGTTAGGAAATCTATATACCTTAAGTAACATGTAATCGAGTTTAATTATGACGATTAAGTTACTTCATGCTTATGTATATGGACTAGAATATGTTGAACTTGATATGATTTACAACTTTGGAGTTTTAGTTTAATTATTATTAAAAATATTCTTATATAAATAATTCACTCAAGAATGTATAAAATATGCATGTTTTATATCATACCTGAACTATAGTAATTATATATCAAATACTGCAGTACACTCAAGGATTAGAATAACTAACTGAAAAGTTACCTGTTTCTCAAAATATTCCAAATCACTGTCATCTGATGGGATATGCTCTAATACATGCCTAACTGGATCGAAGTCCTGGAGTAAGAATTAAACATCAATTTAGCACTCTTGAACTCTCCTCCCTCTCTCTCTCTCCCCTAGGGCAGGTAAAGGCACTAATTGAGAATCCAAGATCCAAATACAAACTACAGTTTAGGTAATCATAAAAGAAAAGAATAATTTGTATTACCAATTTCACACATGAGTAGGAGGAAGAAACTAGATTTTTCTTCAACATTTCTATAGGTAAGTCAATAGTAAAGTTAAGAAGTAAACAGATACTTCGAAAAAGAAATAGAATAATTATATTTCTTGAATCACAGGAAGTAGTCAAATTAAAAATAAGAAATTACAACAAATCAAAAGATGCACCTCCTATTCTTTTTTTTTTATATAGAAAAAGATAAACTTTCTTACTCATACATAAGTGCGGAGACGAGTCAACCCTCATTTATCCTTTTCTTTTTTTGTGCTACTTGTATTTATGAAGGGAAATGCCTAGAACAGAAGGCCCAAGTTCCTCGTAAGACGATCGTGATTTCGCCTATCCAAAATGTAAAAGTAATGGAGGGTGAGAGGATTACCCCTATCAAGAAAGGAGATGCGTAGAACATGGAGTTTTTGGAGTTTGCAATTGATTCTTTCAACCATCAAGCACTCGAGGGAAAGTTCTTGTTACCTTTACGGTGTGGTTGAAGTCAATAAATCTAAAAACGATGGCCATCATCGGAAAGAAGACCAGGAAAGGGAGTGAAAAGAGAGGCATGGGGACAAAGGAGCTCGTGAATCTTTCCACAACTATATATTATGACAGAAAACCTCAAAATCATAACAATAAAGGGATCGTATTTCTGAATGAAAAAACTCAATTGGACTGTGAGAGTGCTTGGGGTAGCCAACGAAAGAAGCCTCATTAAAGGGTTAATTAGAATGCCTTACATGAGCTTCTAGATGTAACATGAGGATCAAATTCTGTCCCATCCATTAGGGTGGATATCAAGCCTACTTTAATAATCTATGTCTAAGTCTTTGTAGTTCAAGGGGAAACTGTCATAGCTAATTTGGATATACTTTACATTTCAATTCTCAATGCCCATGCCCCCGATGCCTCTAATCCATTTCTTCACATAGAAAAGTTCAGCATATCCTTCACAATTTTATTAAAATTTCTTCTTTCGCAATCTTGGGTTTTCTGTGGAATTTTTTCAATTGGAAGGTTGGAGTAAGGGTTGTTTTTCAAGAGGTGGTAGATTGACTTTAATCTCTTCTTCTTTTTTTTTTTTTTTTTTTTTTGATAAGAAACATTTCATTGATAAATGAAAAGGGGAGAACAAAAGAGCACCCCAGGATTACAAAAAAATCTTCCAATTGGGGGCAATAAGAGAGGGAGAATAGTTACAAAAGGGTCTAGCATTAGCCGACCATAAAGAGGTATATCTAATCAAAAGCTCCCAAATGTCAGCCACCTCCAGAAACTCCTCATGGAAAGTCCTTTTGTTCCTTTCCCACCAAAGGAGCCAAATGAGGGCTCTAATAGCATTACGCCAAAGAACGAGGGCTTTCTCCTTGAGGACCACACGGAACAACAAACCATGAAGAAGAGAGTGAAGATGAGGGGGGCTGGGGCCGTGAACCAAAAAGATGTCAAAAAGATTACTCCACAGCTTGGCAGTAAACAGACAATGCCAAAAGAGGTGAGTCGGATCTTCCGAACTAACACAACAAAGGATACAACGGTTGGGGTTCAAAGCCATCAAGGAAAATTTCCTTTGGAGCTTATCATTAGTATTAAGCCCACCATGACTTTAATCTCTTCAACTTTAAAAAACCTACCAATTTATTATCCTTCGCTCTTTAAAATGCCAGAGAAAATTGTTGTCTTTAGAACGAATTTTTAGAAACTTCATTTGGGATAATGTTGACAAAGGGAAAAAAAATTCACTTAGTAAATTGGAAACTTGTTTGTAAACCAAAACATTTGGGTTGTTTGGGTATTGGAAATTTGGAATTAAAAAATTTTGCTTTACTAGGAAAATGAAATTGGAGACTTGTGGCTTCTTTTACTCCATGAAAATATGTATCTTTTAATTTTGATTAGAATTTTATATTGTTACAACGAGGTCACTTCGTAGTTCTTGAAAAGCTATTTCGAAATGTGTTCCTTTTTTTGGAATTGGTTAAAAAATCATTCCAGGAAATGGTCTTCTAACTCGTTTTTGGGAAGACCATTGGATTTCAAATTCATCATTTTGTTCTTCCTTCCCCTTTCTATCGCATTACTTCAAACCGTTTTTCTACTTCATCTTCTCTCTTTAATGCTAAGACTAATCTTGGGATTTTTTTTTTTTATATATAACAGACAATTCATTGATAAATGAAAGGAGGAATACAAAACAAGGATTACAAAAATTCCTCCAATTGTGGGCAATCAAAGAAGAATTATAATTACAAAAAAAATTGGAATTAGCCGACCACAAGGAAGTATATCAAATAATCATGTCTCACATAATTTGAAGCTCCAAAGTCTCCCCACAAAACACATTGTTGTTCCTCTCCCACCAAGTTAGCCATATAAGGGCCCGATTCGCATTGCGCCATAGGAGAACTGCTTTCTCATTGAGGGTCACACCACATAAAAAACCATGGAGCAGGGGCTGGACATGCGAGGGGTTCGGACCTTGCTCGTTGAAGATGTTGAACAACTTTCTCAACAGCTTTGACACAAAGGGACAACTCCAAATAAATGAGTGATGTCCTCGGCATTGGCACAACAAAGAACGAATTGATTGGGGCATAGCATAACACCATACTGAGAAATCTTCCCTGGATCTTTTCATTTGTGTTTAGCCCTCCTTGGAAAATAGTCCAGATAAGCATTTTGACTTTCTTGGGGTAGTTATCCTTCTAAATCACTTTGATAATATCATTGGGAATAGAGCACCTCTAATCAGAGAGTTGAAAGCGTTCTTCTCTTGTCTCCCCCACCCCCATTCCATAATCTGAAGTCTGGGTTGCTTCCCGGTTTGATGCCATTGAGTCCACTCATTAAAGAAATAAATTCCCCATTCTCCTCATCCTTTAAATTTCTTCTCAAAGAGATATTCCATGAGCTCCAAGCTTCATCCCACATATCAGCGACAGAAATATTAGGGGCATTGGAAAGCTTGAATATCAAAGGGAATTCCCCAGCAAAGAATCTGTCCTGGGGAGTCCAAACGCCCTTCCAAAAGTTGATCTTACAGCCAAGACCAAGTTTAAACTAGGATTTAGAAGCCAAATGATCATCTAGTTTGGCAATGGTCTTCCAGGGGCTAGGGCAAGAGCAAGACGGGTTGGAATTAGTCCTCCATCCTGACTCCGAAACATGGTGAATGGCTTTAATAGTAATTGCCCACCAAAAATCCCTCTCAAGAGGAAGTCTTCACACCATTTGATGAGAAGGGGTTTATTTTTCTTGACTATATTACCAAAGGCCACACCTCCCAACTCCAACAGATTTGAAGCGATCTCCCACTTAAAGAAATTAGAGCCACCGTTTAAGTTCGACCCTTTCCAAAAAAAAGTCTCTTAACATCCTTTCTAGGGTTTTGGCAATGGAATTAGGGATGGCAAACACTGAGAGATAATAAATACGGATGTTATTAAGTCTGATTGAGCCTGGGTCAGTCTGCCCCCTTTAGAAAGCATCATGTTCTTCCATCTTTCAATTCTCTTGAAGACTCTTTCCACCATCGGGTCCCAGAAAATTTTAGACCTAGGGTTGCCTCCAAGGGGAAAACCCAAATGAACCATGGGCAACTTAGAGGCCTTGCACATGAAAGATTCAGCCACCCCATTGACAATGGACTCGATTCTTATCCCTGCCATTATTGTTTTCTGCAGATTAAATTTGAGGCCAGACATTAGCCAAAACACCCTCAGGACCGCAAGCAAGTTTGCCATATTTACTCGATCAAAAATCGCAAAAACAAGTATGTCATTGGCAAATTGAAGATGTGAAATGGAATTCCCACTTCTTCCAAAAGGGAAACCCCGAAACAGCCCAAAATTTTCAACATCACTCAGAAGCCTGCGAAAAGAATCTGAAACCAAGATAAAAAGAAAAGGGAATAGGGAATCCCCTTTCTTTAAACCTCTTGTAGCTTAAAACTTTCCTCTAGGATTGCCATTAATGATGGAGTACATAATTGAAGTTAAACAACCCCTCGTCCACTTCCTACATCTGACCCCAAAAATTTTGGCCTTCATCACAGCATCTAAGAATTTCCAGTCCACATTGTCGTAAGCTTTCTCCAAATCCAGTTTAAAAACAAGCCCCTTTTCCTTGGATCTTCTACAATCCTCCACCAGCTCATTGGCAATCAAAATGGTGTCCACGATTTGTCTTTTACCTATGAAGGCATTTTGAAAGGTAGAAATAGGTTTTTGGCAGCCTGTAATTGATGAGGTTTCCTCTAAACTTGATGGCTGGAGAAAAGGTTGTTTTTCTAGGGGAGGTAGATTAACCCTCATTTCTTCGGTGCCCCAAAATCTTCCAATTTATTATTTGTCACTTTTTAAAATGCCTAAAAAGGTCGTTTTAATTTTGGAAAGATTTTTTAGAAACTTCCTTTGGGATGATATTGCGGAAGGGAAAAGACTCCATCTTGTTAATTGGAAAATGGTTTGTAAATCTAAAATCTTGGGAGGAATGGGTATTGGTAATCTTGAAAAAATTGGCTTTGCTTGGAAAACGGATTTGGCGTTTTTCTTAATCAAATTCTTTTTGGGTTTCTTTCATTAAATGCACGTTCAGATTTTTTAGTTTTGAGTGGAATTTTTTTATTGTTAATTTTGGGACACTTCGTAGCCCTTGGAAATCAATTTCATAATGTACTCCCTCTTTCTCTAAGGGTGCAATGATTATGCTTGGTAACGGACTTCATATTCCTTTTTGGGGAAGATATTTGGATTTCTGATTCCCCTCTTTCTAATTATTTTCCTCTTCTTTATCGTATCACTAAACATCGCTTTGCCACCATTCTCTCTTTTTAATTTTTTTGAATAAAGCACCTCAAAAGGCCATTTCATTAAAATAATGAAAGAGAAGACTAGCAAAAAGAAAATACAATAATGAAAAGAGATAAAGTGGCAAAAAAAAGCCACAAAAGCAACCTATTCCGTATAATTAAACCTAAAGGGTAATTACAAAAAAGTTTTGAGGTTGACATCCAAAAAGATGCATTTACATGTGCCTCCCAAACATAGTCCCATGATCTACTTTCCTCCCTAAATATCCTTCTATTTCTTTCCAACCAAATGCACCAAGGCCTTTCCCCCTATCTTTGAACGGTGGAAATAAAAGTAACTCCTCCATAGATTGCCGGAAAGAGTCATTATCCACCCATGCTATCCCGAAAGATTGAAAAAAAATTTGCCATGTTTGCTTTGAAAATTTACACTTCCACATGATATGGTTTAGGTCCTCTGAATCATGATTACATAAGCTACACCAATGAGGGTTAAGAGTGTATGAGGAAGATTGCTGGAGAAACTCAAGCGTGTTGATTTTACCTAATGCCAGTGACTAAATAAAGAACCTAACTTTCTTCGGGATCTTCACCTTCCATAATTTTGAAAAGAAAAGATTGGGTGGACTCATTGATTAAATTCAAAAAAAGGATTTACATGAAAAAGTGTTGGAAGAGTTCAAAGACCATATTCTATCGTCACATAAACCCTCTCTTTTTAATTTGCATTCAAAGTCTTGGGATCTCTCTTTCTTTAGAAATTTTAAAGATGAAGAATTTCTGAAATTTTCTTCTCTTCGTAGTCTTATTTCTCATATTTTCCCCTCTACCTCCAATGGTCGTATTTCTTGGTCCCTTCATCCTTCGGGTTCTTTTACTTTCAAAACTTTCTTTTCTTTTCTTTCTCATTCTATTCTTTCTGATTCTTTCCTTTATAATTCTATTTGGTTTTCGGGTTTTCAACCCAAAATCCAATTATTTCTTAGGACTTTTTATTTGGGGAAACTTGTCACGGGGATATTTTGCAATCACGTTCGTCCACTTTCTATTTGTCTCCACATTTGTTTTTTTGTGTTATAAGAGTTGTGAATCGACTTCTCTTTTCTTCATTGTAATTATACCCGCAAAAGTTGGCTCAAACTTCTTTCACAATTTGACTTGATTTGGGTTCCTCCAAAGGATTCTAGGAATCTTTTGATTATAGATTTTCTTGGTTCAAAGAATTCAGAAAAATGACTTCTTTTCAAATGCGCAGTGCACTGTTTGGTTGGAACGTAATTCTCGGCTTTTTATGAAAGAATCCAAATATTGGTTTCTCTTATGAGATTCTTTTGTTTCAAGAAACATTTAGTTGGGCTAAAGTTGTAAATAGTTTAGATTTTGATTTTCCATCGTATTCTATGTTCTATAAATGGAATTCTTTTTAGTAATTTTTTTTTACTTTATTTCTGTTTTTTTTTTTTAGGATTTCTCATCATCTTGTATTTGTTTTAACCCTTATTGATTAATAAAAGTTTATCTTTCCATAAAAAAAAAGGTAGAAATAGTCTTTGGAAGCATAAACTTAAGCCTTTCATACCTTAGCAAGAAATTTTGTATGTGCCTGTTGTGAGGCAAATATAGGTGTAAAATCATTTGCTCCTTCGCATCAACTTTTTTAGGGATCAAGGATATGTAGGTTGCGTTAGTGATGTTGTTTACCACACCATGGTAAAAAAATTCTTGGAACAAACTCATAAAGTCAGGCTTAAGAATGTTCCAAGTATTTTTTTAAAAATTCAGTTGTGAACCCAACCGGCCCCGGGGCCTTGGACCAGCCAAGGCTAGAAATAGATTCAAGGATTTCTTTCTTAGAGAATCTCCAATAACAAGTTATCACCTTCCTCCACGGGAGACCAATACAACCTATTTGGGAGGAATCTATTCCCATGGTCTTTGAGTAGAGCTTTGTGAAGAAGAATAAATTTCTGTCTCAATATCACGATCATTGATCAAGCTAATCCCTTGGGAGGAGAGAATTTCATAAATAAAGGCTTCTTTCTTCTTCCATTCAAAATTCTATGGAATAAGCCAGTATTTTCGTCCCCTTCATTAAGCCATTGATGTTAAAGTTTTTTCCCCCAAAACACAGTCTCTTTAAAAGTGACATCCAAGAGAGCCAACCTCGCTGAAGCCCTCTCATTACATTGTTGATGCGAAAGCCCACATGATTCATCAGGTCTATTAAGAGCTTGAATTTGAGAGAGAAGACGTGTCTTTTGGGTCTTTATGTTGCTGAACACCTCCAAATTCCAATCACGTAGCTTGGCTTTGAGAAGTTTCAACCTCAAAAGCAGAGAGAAACCAGCCACCCCTGGATCGAGAAGGATTTCCACCACAAGGAGACCATGGCATGAAACACTCAGATGCATTAACCACATGTTTTCAAACGGGAAGGGTGAAGGTCCCAGTTGAAACCTCCAGACTTCAAGTACGGGAAAATGATCCTCACCATTTCCTCACAATTCGAGCTTTAGAGAACATTTCAACCCATTTGGAATTCATTAAGAATCTATCAATGCTAGAGTGAACACCTGAGTCATTCATCTGAGTGAGACCAGGTGAACAACCCATTTGTCATGGGGAGATCAATCAGCAAGGATCACTATATCAGGTTTACGTTTACATAAAAGTCTTTAATAATGCTCCGTTTATCCGGATCCCCAAGCCACGAACATTCCAACTAACGATTAACATCAACAACCTGTTTGCCCGCTTTCCTTTTACCCAAACTCCTGTCATAATTAACAGAAATCTCTAGATTTTTAATTTCCCTTGTGCCCGCTAGTTTCTTGCTCGATTCTCCCTCCTTCTTCAGCCTTCTTCCTCCGTTGGGTATGATTTTCATACATGTAGAATTCAGCCAATCTCCTAACTTCAACTTATTTTCCCCTTTACTATTACATATATCACCCAAAGAGGTAATATATAATTCTTCCTCTTCACTCTCTTCCACTTGACCCTACCAACAGTGTTGTGTGGATATGCCAACAACTCATTTGCAATGGCTAGAGGGTTCGCTGGGATGCACTTAGAATCAATGATCATCAGCTCATCTCCTCCTTCATTGTCAATACCCCAATTACCTTCCAGTAGCGAAGATAAGACAGCCTCCTCTTGGGACTCAAAACAGGCTTCGTTGGGTATGCTCAAGTATAAATCATCTGAATCTACCCCTCTAACTCCTCCTCGTTTATCTAGAGCCCCCAACCAAGAAATTACAAAAATCTCAAAAATCATTGCCACGCCTACAAGGAATTTTCATTGAATATATGAGAAGTACAAAGGGAGCCAAACCAAAGGAAACACTTGATCGGTAACAATCAAAAAAGAATTGTAACTACAAAAACAAAGGAGAGAGCATCCAAAAAGAACCAAAACATATTGCCATATATACAACAATGACAAGAAACATGCCTGGAAATAAATGGTTCCTAAAGCAAATGATAGGGATTATAGTAAGTAGCACCTCCTCATAGAAAACTTCCTCTAGTTCCTCTACTTCCTGACTATGATCTCTACTGCCATAAATTGAGCTTAGTTCTTCAGAGCTTGATGAAAGACTAAACCTTTGATGGGGAGGCAGTCCCGCAAGCACACGAGCAACAGCTGCTGCAGCCACAGCTCGTGCTGGAACCTGCTCAAGAAGGTAGAAAGCAAACAATCTGATTTCTTTGGATAAGAATTAATTTCAGTAATCAAATGAAATGTACAAAACATTCAAATTGGCAGAAAACAAATGGTACGATCAAACTCCCAATCTTCAAAATGTGTTAGTAACATTGAGTGGTGTATCAAAGAGGACGCAATTTAAGATAAGGTATGATCAAATGCACTTTAAATAGGCAGAAAAAAAATGGTACGATCAAATTCATTAGCCCTCCAAAACTTAAGCTTGAAGCACGGAAAGAAAGTTTAAAATCAAATAAAACATGTGGACTATTTTCTGAGGCACATAAAAATATATAGTATTAATTTTAAGATGAATTCCTGAAATTTTGTTTTTAAAAAAAAAGAAAGAAAAATACAGGAAGAAGATGAGAAATCCTTAACAAACAGAAAACCCACACGAACAAAAATAAAAAAGAGAAAGTAAAAATCTACCCAAGGCTAAATTACAAAAGAAACCCAAGGTCCATTCATAAATGAAAAGGAAAATCAAGATTTTTAACACTTCTTGCCCAAGAGAATGAAAAGAAAAGAATCAGCTCCAAATTCTTAATGAGAAATCACAAAAACGAAACACAAGTTTTACTGATTCATGATACGTTTTGTATAAAAAGCATCAATAAGGATAAAGGGAATAACAGGGTCTCCTTTGTATGATGTCACAAGTATTTATTTTCTCCCAACTACCGTCCAGAGAAAACTTTGAATTTTACTTAAGATTCCATTTAACGAAATAAAGTGATACAGAGAAACTGAGAAAAACTGGAAGAACCAAGAGATAAAGAATGATGGAAAGAATTATATGAAAAAAAATCTATTATCAAGATAATTATCTAATGAGATCCTAGAAATAATTCATAAGAGATCTTGAAATCGAAAGAACTCCACATCATTAAGATTTCTTCTAAAAAAAAAGATCCCAAAAGTTTTTATCATTGAATAAAGACAACGAAAAATACAAAAACAAAAAAGGCGCCCAAGAAGCCACCGCTACCTAATTACATTTACAAGATCTCTTTTCTTACTCTAAATATTCTCGAATTCCTATCCAACCAAATACCTCATGTTATTGCACAAACCCCCACTACCCTAAGGCTCTTCCCCCTTTAGTTGAATGGGGGGGGGGGGGGGATAAAATCATCTCTTCCACGGTTTGGCGAAAAGTTTCATTCTCCACCCATGTTATCCCAAACGTTTGGAAAAATCTTTGACAAATAAGCCTCGAAAATTTGAACTTCCACATGACATGCTGTTAAAGGCATTAAACTGGGATTATGCATGATACGAGAATCTAGAACAGTGGTGGAGGAGTCAATTTCTCGTGTAAGAAAATTTTTAATTCTCTCTTTATGAGTGGGTACCTCCCCTTTCTCCACTGATATTTGTTAAGGTTATTTTGAAAGATTGCTATCCAAAGAAAGTCAAAATTCTTCTTTGGACCGTCTTCCGTGGGGGCTCAACACTTGTGACAAGCTTTAGAGAAGGTTCCCCTTATGGCCTTGAACCCCAATCGTTGTGCCCTTTGCTGCGCCAATGTGCCGAGAACCCGAGTCACTTGTTTTGGAGTTGCCCCTTCACGTCGAAGCTTTGGGGCAATTTGTTCAGTATATTCAATTATCAATGACCCAACTCCTCACAGATCCAATTCCTGCACGGTTTGCTTTGTGGTGTTAACTTTAAGGTGGTGTTTGGTTGGGGGTTTGGCATCGCATTCCTGGGCTTCTAAATCCCATAGTTATTATTTGCATTGGCATCCTAAACCTAACATAAATAAATATTATTAAATATTAAATATAGTTTCTTTTAATTTTAATTATTTATTTTAAAATTAAAAAAATTATTTTAAAATTTATTATGAAGTTATTTTTTAAATAAAAATATTATTGTAAATTTTAATTTATTTTTACATTATTATTTAATTTTTAAAAAATATAATAAGTTAGTTAAATAAAGAATTAAACCACTCTTTCTATTCCTATTCCTGCGTACCAAACACAGGCTTCATGTTACCACGCATCACATTCTCATTCCCATGCATCAAACACCCCCTAAGGAGAAAGCCCTAGTCCTCTGGCCCAATGCAATTCGTGCCCTTGTTTGGCTTACCTGGTGGGAGAGGAATTAAAGGGTTCAATGATGAGCCCTGATTTAATTTGACTGATAGACATCAAATTAAATGACAAATCAGGGAGGCTAAGAACACAAGACAAAGGTAATGAAGGAACAGGTTTAGCTTGACCAGATCCAATAACAGTGAAAGTGGATCCATCTGCTAAAGTAACATGAGAAGACGAAGTGTGTGGTTCGAATGTAGAAAGTAATTTAGGATTACCTGTCATATGATCAGTTACACCAGAATCTATGACCCATTTGGAAGAAGAAGAAACAAGACATGATGTCGATTTACCTGACTGAGCAAGAACAGTACCGGAAGCAAGCTGATGATTCACTCTTTCAGCCATAAAATCAGTAGAACCTTGTACTTGGCAAGAAGAAACAAACAACGAAAAAAAACAATCCAACCAACTGCTAAATAATTAGCCACTAACAATCAACCAACCACAACACCCAACAAACGGCTAGGGATTAAGCCTCAAATATGTGGTTAACGAATGGATAAGTAACGCAAAATCTGGACAGCGAGCATAAACCCAGAAAAACACAGATCTAACCAAATTACCACCAAAAAAAAACAGTGTGGACAGCAGCGAAATTCCTCGTTTCCGTCAAAACCAAGCAGTGTTTATACCTAAAACCACTCCAAAACAATCAGAAATAAAATTCCGAACAAAACCAAACAAACGGCAGCGAGTCACGGCGGCGCACGCGCCCTCACGCGCCGGCGCGTGAAATCGGGGCGGAGGATGACGGCGGCGCGTGGGCTTCACGCGCGGCTGTTTTCGGCGAGTGGTGGTTGCGACGTGGATCTCCGGCGAACGGCGGTTCTTTCTATAGGGGTGGTGTCGACAAATGGTCACTTTAAACGAGACCCGAACTCGAACCCTAACCCCTCTTGGACAAAATTCACTCTACCAACTCTCAAACAAATCGAAAAGAAATTTTACGCTCTGATACCATGTAAACTAAAGAGTTGAAGAAGAATTGAATTGATATTATTTACTAATCACATACACATATATATACACATTAGAGTCTAACCTAATGGGCTTAAAAGTAATGGGCCTAACTATGTAACTATACATTATAATAAACTCAATAATATGTCTAACACAAGCCAAATACCCCATGCAATTGCAAAAAACCCGCAATCCACAAACAATTCCCTTCAACATTAAAGGGGGAAAGATGATCAATTCTTCTAAAGATTGGAGAAAAGAATCATTGTTTACCCAAGATAATCCAAAGGTTTGGAAGAGCCTTTGCCAAATGAGTCTCGAAAACTTGCGCTTCCACAAGATATGATTTAGATATTCTGAATCAAAGTTGCTTGGGGTTTAGGGTGAAGGGAGAAGATTGCTAAAGAAAATCAAAGGTATTAATGTTACCTAGTGCCACAGACCGAATAAAAAATATGATTTCCTTCAAGATCTTCACCTTCCAAAGTTTAGAAAAGAAAAGTGGTGAAGAACACAAAAAGGTGGGGGTGCTAAATTCAAAGAAGGATTTGCAAGAGAAACAGTTCGAAGAGTTTAGGGTCCACAGTCTACTATCACTTACGCCATCTCTCACCAAGACACCACTCAAGGTTTGCAATAATAGAAGATAACTCCGTCATTTCCCTATCCCAGATCAATCTTCGATAATGAAAGTCAAAATTCATACTAACCTCCCTCTCTTTTAACAAACACTGAAATTGGTGAATTTTTTGTAAAGGTTATAAAGAGTATAACATGGGATATACATCTTGGAAAGCACTCTCGCCCATCCACGGGTCCTCCCAAAAACGTATCTAGTTTTCGTCCCCTACCTCACATTTTACACCGTTAAAGAACACAGGATAGTATTTGGATATCTCCTTCCACAGGTTCCCTAGGAGTCAAGTAAAGCCATATTCTTTCTATCGAGATTATCCCTAGTCCCCCTTTTTTCAATGGCCTTGAAACCATCTTCCAATTAACGAGGTGTGCACCCTTCTCTTCACCAGACCCCTCCCAAAGAAAGTTTCTCATGATCCTCTCCAAGTCCTCTCTAATGCTTGCTGGCATTTTGAAGATAGACAAGTAGTATGTTGGAATCCCTGACACTACACATTGGATGAGTGTTAGCCTCCCTCCCTAGGAAAAATACCCTTTTTTCTATGATGCTAATCTTCTTGACACTTTTTTTTTTTTTGAATAAAATACCTCAAAAGGCCACTTCATTGATAAAATGAAAGAAAGTATAGCAAACATAAGTAAATAAAAAATGAAAGTGGCACTAACTAACCAAAAAGCCATGAAACTAAGGCATACCGTATATCCCCAAACCCACACCGCCACCTAATTACAAGTATGCAGGTCATCTATCAATAATTTGTCCTAGCGAAAAATTACAAAAGTCTTTGGAAGTTGACACCCAAAAGGAGGCATTTACATTTGCCAACTCCCAAACATAATCCCAAGACCTCCTTTCGTCCCTAAAAATTCTTCTATTTCTTTCTAGCCAAATACCCCATACAATTGCATTACAACCCGCCCTCCATAACATATTCCTTTTATCATTAAAAGGGGGGGATACAAGCAATTCTTCTAAAGTCAAGCGAATAGACTCATTGTTCACCCACAAAATTCCAAACGTTTGGAAAAAACTTTGCCAAATGAGCCTCGAAAACATGCACTTCCACATGATGTGATTTAAATCTTCCAAATCACAATTGCATAGACAACACCAATTGGGATTTAAGATGAAAGGAGAAGATCGCTGAAGAAACTCAAAAGTATTGATCTTGTCCAAGGCCACAGACCACATAAATTTTTCGGGATCTTAATCTTCCAGAGTTTAGAAAAGAAAAGAGGTGAAGCACAAAATTGTGAGGGTTTACTAAATTCAAAAAAGGATTTACATGAGAACTCGTTGGAAGAATTTAAGGACCATAGTCTACTATCATTTACACCCTCACACACCAAAACGCCCTCAAGGTTTGTAATGATGGAAGATAATTCATTCATTTTCCTTTCCCGGATCGATCTTCGAAAATGTAAATCAACATTCACACTTACCCCCTCTCAAAATAAAAGCTGAAATTGGAATCTTCTTGACACTTTTTCAATCACAGGTTCCCAGAAACTTTTCTTTTTCGAATTACCCCCAAGGGCATGCCAAGGCACTTAAATGGAAAATTCTCAATTTTACATCCCACTTTTCCTGCAAACGAAGTTAGTTTTCCTTCTTCCAAGTTTACCCCCGTCAATGAACATTTTGCTTCATTTATTTTCAGCCCAGAGCTCCATTCGAAAAGTTGAATGATGTCTAAGTAGTTTTGAAAAGAGTCCTCTTTCCCATCTTCAAACTGAAGATGGGATAGCGGAATCTTATTTTTCCCAATTTGAAATCCCTCAATCAGCCCCTTTTCCAACCCACGTTCAAAAAGTCTAATCAGGGTATCAACTACCAACGTCAAGAGGAAAGGTAAGAGTGGATCCCCCTGTTTTTTAACTGTGTAAAATGGAAAGTTGGGGATGGAAACCGGATTAGCTTCTGGGAAGATGCGGGTTAGGCATTGGAAATCTAGATAAAAGAAATGTGGCTTTACTTGTGAAATGGTTATAGAGATTTCCTAGAGAACCTTTTAGTCTTTGGCACAAAGTGATAGGTAGTAAATATGGTTGGCAGCCAAATGTATGGGACACAAACGTAATGGTTAGAGGCACTGCTAGGAATCCATGGAAGGCAATATCTAAATGTTACCCTATTTTCCTTAACTGTGTTAGATGGAAGGTTGGAGATGGTAAACGAATACGATTTTGGGAGGATGTTTGGCACGGGGAAGCTACTTTGCAAGATCTATACCCCCTGTTGTACTCTCTAACCCTTGCCAAAAATGCACCAATTTCGGCTTTTATCCAAAATGAGGGGACAAGAGTGAATATTAATTTCCATTTCCGAAGACTAATCCGGGATAGGGAAATGATAGAATTATCCTCTATTATTTCAAGTCTTGAGGGGGTGTCAATAAGGGAGGGCATATGTGACAATAGAATCTGGTCTCTAAATTCTTCTCACATTTTTTCATGTAAATCATTTTTTTTTTTTTGATAATAAACAAGCTATTTCATAGAGGAATGAAAGAGCCAAGACGGCCAAAAAATACAAGAAAGCCTTCCAATTAGAGGCTATGGTGGAGGAAACCACCCCTCGAACCAGAGGCTTCAAGAACAGCCCAAAAAAAAAATAAAAAAATAAAAAAACCTACAACTCCGAAAAGATTAAAACAAAAATCTATCAACTTTTTTCAGAATGGCTTCTTGGAAAACTACAAAAACCGAATCTTGACATCGAATCAAGACTCTAAGGAGGCTTCTTTTAGGTAAAGCCCCAAGCCCTCTCACAATCTAGCTGAGAATTTTCAAGGACAACCCTCATTTTTTGAGTTTAATCAAACACTTGCTGTGAATCCACCATCCCCTTTCTTTTCAAAATTATGGAAGGTGAAGATCCCGAAGAAAGTTAGGTTTTTTATTTGGTCAGTGGCACTGGGTAAAATCAACACACTTGAGTTTCTTCAGCGATCTTCTTCATACACTCTTAACCCTCACTTGTGTTGTTTATGTAATCACGATTCAGAGGACCTAAACCATATCATGTGGAAGTGTAAATTCTCAAAGCAAATATGGCAAAAAAAATTCCAAACTTTCGGGATAGCTTGGGCGGATAATGACTCTTTCCGTCAAACCTTGGAGGAGTTACTTTTATGTCCACCGTTCAAAGATAGGGGGAAAGGCCTTTGGATCGCGGGCTTTTGTGCTATTACTTGGGGCATTTGGTTGGAAAGGAATAGAAGGATCTTTAGGGATGAAAGTAGATCATGGGAATATGTTTGGGAGTTGGCGAATGTAAATGCTTCTTTTTGGGTGTCAACCTCAACTTTTTTGTAATTACCCACTAGGTTTAATTATAAATAGTTGGCCCGCATACTTGTAATTAGGTGGCGGAGCGGGGTTTTGATTTTTTGGGGTTACGGTATAGTACGTTTTGTGGCTTTTGGTTTAGTTGTGCCACTTTATTGTTTTTTCTTTCTTGTATTTCTTTCTTCTTTCATTATTTTAATGAAATGGCCTTTTGAGGTGCTTTATTCAAAAAAAAAAAAAATACTCCTTAACCCTCGCAAAAAATTCTCCAATCTCAGCTTTTATTTTGAGAGGGGTGAGTGTGAATATTGATTTACATTTTCGAAGATCGATCCGGGAAAGGGAAATGAATGAACTAACTTCCATCATTACAAACCTTGAGGGTGTTTTGGTGCATGAGGGTGTAAGTGATAGTAGACTATGGTCCTTAAGTTCTTCCAACGTGTTCTCGAGTAAATCCTTTTTTGAATTAGTAATCCTTCACACTTTTGTGCTTCACCTCTTTTCTTTTCTAAACTTTGGAAGATTAAGATCCCGAAGAAAGTCAAAAAATTTATTTGGTCAATGGCCTTGGGCAAGATAAATACTTTTGAGCAGTGTTTTCAAAGCGCAAGGCGCACTTCAAGGCAATGAGGTCCTTGATAGCCTTAGAGGCGAGAAGCGACAAAAGGCGTCGCCTTAGTGATCTAAGGCACAATTAAATAAATTAATAAATAAAATTATATATAGCTTAAATTTGTTAAAAAAATTATAAATATAAAGCTTTTAAATGTTAATTATTAAGCTTTTAATATTTAAGAAATGAAAGAGAGAGAAAATATTAAATTTAAACTAAACACATTAAATGTTGCCAGCAAATTGTGGCAGCCAACACTTGACAGGAAATCAATATTTATTATTATATTTAAATTCTAATTAAAAAAAACTTTAATTTCAAATTTTTGCCTCTCAAGTCAACACCACCTCATGCCTCTGCCAATGAGATTTCAGACCCTTCATTTCCAACATACAGCTGCCATTTAATTCCAATTTCAGACTTTTTCTTCATCTCTTCTTAGACTCTTTGTTTATCCTCCTTCTCCATCTCCATCTCCAACATACAACATTCATTTCAAAGGAAAAAATGTAGAATCAAACCTCACAAAGGAGCAAAATCGAAGGGAGAATATGGAGCTGCTCACCCCTGATGACAGAGGCGCTCGCCTCCTCGCCATCGCCACCCTGAACTGGCGATGGAAAGGCGGCTCAGGCGAGCGTTTTAGGGTTTTGCCTCGCCTGAGCCATGGCGAGGCGATGGCGGCGCTGGGCGCCTCGCCTCTAGCCATAGGCGAGCGCCTGGCGTCGCCTCAACATCACTGCTTTTGAGTTTCTTCAGCGATCTTCTCCTTTCATCTTAAACCCCAATTGGTGTTGTCTATGCAATTGTGATTCGGAAGACCTAAATCACATCATGTGGAAGTGCAAGTTTTTTAGGCTGATTTGGCAAAGTTTTTTCCAAACGTTTGGAATATCATGGGTGAACAATGAGTCTATTCGCTTAACTTTAGAAGAATTGGTGGGAGAGAAACAAAAGAATATTTCAAGATGAAAGCATGGAGATGAATGACTTATGGGATCTAGTTGTCAGATTTACGTCACTTTGGTCTTCTAAATCTAAATTTTTTTGTAATTACCCCCCCTCGTTCATTGCCCCCAACTGGAGTGTTTTTTTGTAATCCAGGGGGTCCTTTTGTTCTTGTATTTTGGTTTTCATTAATCAATGAAATGTCTATTATAAAAAAAAACTTTTGAAGAATTGCTCATATCCCCCCCCCCTCTTTAATGATAAAGGGAATATGTTATGGAGGACGGGGTGTAGTGCAATTGTATGGGGTATTTGGCTTAGAATTTTTAGGGATGAAAGGAGGTCTTGGGATTATGTTTGGGAGTTGGCAATTGTAAATGCCTCCTTTTGGGTGTCAACTTCCAAAAACTTTTTTAATTTCCCGCTAGGACAAATTATTTATAGATGGTCCGCATACTTGTAATTAGGTGGCGGTGCGGGTTTTGGGTTGGGGTATACGGTATATCTTTGTTATGTGGCTTTTTGGTTAGTCTAGTGCCACTTTCACTTTTATTTACTTATGTTATTTGTATTTTCTTTCATTATATCAATGAAATGGCCTTTTGAGGTGCTTTATTCAAAAAAAAAATTTCTTCGAAATTTTTCCACATATCCCACCAAGCATCTGAGGCCCTTAATTTTCTCACTATAATTGCTAACTCTGTATATAAAAAGTCAGGCAATGAATCTCATCTGACTGTATATCCTCTGAGAGCTCCTTTTGTGACTGCCCTTCTTCTTCTCTCTTCTTTTCTTTAACCTCAGGATTCATCTTGCACTCTTGGGAATTGATATGGTAAAAGAGATTAATATTGGATTAATTATTAATGTGAGCTTACCCATGTAGAATAGAAAGCTTTCTTCCCTAGAGAGCAACCTCTTGTGAACTGTTTCTACCACTAGGTCCCAAAAAGCACTAAGCCCTTTTTTTTTCTTTTTTAATAGGAAACTAAAGATTCATTGAAAAAGAAGAACTTACAAAAAGCACTAAATCCTAAATTCTGACCTAAAGGAAGACCAACCTAAGAAAAAGGAAGAGACAACACCTCACACCCTACAACATTTGCCCATATAAGAGACTTTGAGTATTCAATTCAATCCTGGCAGTGGCAACTAACCACTAATGCCAATTAACTTTAAAAACCGACACAAACTCAAAACCCAACAGGATGTTATTTAGAAAATTGAAAGACTCCTCCTTCTCATAACCAAATAAATTTATAGCTAAAGAATGCTTCAGTTAAACTTAAAAAGCATTGCCCGTAACGGTGTAACCTATATAACCAACAATAAGAACTATGAATCAAACTTCATATCCTTCCAAACTATTTTTTTGACAAACATATCGATCCAATTCAACCCAACTAATTTTTTTACAGTATATGAGTTTAATAAATAAAAAAGCTCTGTATTTGAAAAATAAAGTAAGATCACATACGTCCGGACGATCAGAAGTGGTAGGAAGAAGTCCAAGAGATGTAGCGGATCTGACGGAGCTCAAAATCTTCTCTCCAACCTTAGACAAGTCCATTCCACCTCCTTGCAACAACAAAAAGGGGAGAAAGAGAAAAAACCTAGAGGACTCGAATCCTTCACTCAAATCACCATTAAACACTAAAGGGTTTCCAAGAACGCTGCCAAATGGAAACGGATTTGGCTGCATTTCAGATCAGTTTAACAAGTTCAATCCCTGAAAATCCCATTCCGAAATTTGATCTGTAATTCTGATGGTTGGGGATCGATTGAATGAGACGAGGCCCAACCAAAAGGGAGCTTCGTTCTGGAAAATGATGCCGACTTGTAATTTTGTTGTTAAATTTGGTATTTTAGGTTTAATAATTGTTTTGTAGACTTCACCGTAACTCTAACTCCTTTTAGTTCTAACTTTATTTCTACAGGTCGTTTCTGTTTTTAAACACAGTCAACCTCGGTTTTGTTGTGGAAAGGGGAATTACTCGAATATGGAAAATTTCAATATATAGCTTTCAATTTTAATATTGTGTTAATTTATGGAACCTTCCCAATTTCTGTTTTTTTTTCTCATTTCTGTTCCTCTTATTTTCAAAAAGAGAAACAAAAACATGTTTAAAAAATATATAAATATGTTTGATAACTATTTCTTGTTTTTTGTTTCTTTTTAAATATAAAATGAAAAATATGAGTGATAAATATTTTTTAATAATGATTTTTAAATTTTAAATAATAAATAATATTTAATAGATGTTTTTTTTAAATAATATTTAAAAGATGTAATTTTTTTAATTTAATAATATTTAACCGATGTAATTATTTTTTTATTTTAAATAATATTCAATAGATGTAATATAAGAATGTATAACACGCATCGAGATAATCTAATAAAAAACAATTACATAAAGTTTGCAATATTTAATCAACTCAAAAGTCATAAAATTTGCAATATTTTAATACAATACAAAAACAACAATAATAAATAAGATATTTATCCTCCAAAGTTGATCTCTAATTCCATCTCTCAGTCCAGCCAGTCTCCTTAGTTGATGTTGACTCACATTTAACTCAATTGAAGTGCTCTGTAAATTGTCTAGCAAATGTTCTTCTTCGACAATCATCTTTTCATTGCTATAATCATTGAAAAGATCATCTTGATGATCATGTAGTCTAATGAAATTGTGCACTGTACAACATGTTATTTTGTATGTATTTTTGTGTATCAACCGGATATGGAGGCATTTGTTTAAGAATCGGGAAGCGCGCTTTCAACACTTCAAGACAACATTCAATAACATTTCGAAGTGAAGAATGCCTACAGTTAAACAACTCTTCCCTACCTTAAGTATGACGCCACCCATCTATAAAATCTCGCAAGTGGCACCTTTCTCCACGATATTAAAAATCGAGGCATATTTGAATATCCATAATCGAAAAGATAATATTTATCTGTATAGCATTTATACAAATAAAATTTAATTAAAAAAATATACATAATAGTAAAATAAAACATATATATATATATATAACATGCCCCTTTTAGGCATTGGAAATTTTTCAAGATTACCAATACAATCAAGAAGTATACGAGAATCATTTGTTGATCCTTCCCACCCAAACATGACATAGGTGAATTGAAGGGATGATTTACTAAATTAGCGGAATTTATTTAGTAACACAAATTAACACTTAATTTAGGATCTATTAATATCATGCAATTTGTGATAAAAAAAACACGAAGAACATGTAGATTCATGCTTTATTTTCGAAAATTAAAACCGGAACTTACATTGACTGATTAATGGAGAATCGGTTGGAGGTTTCTTTACAGCTTCAAATCCTCAGCAACACCAGATCTTCTACGCTATATCCCGATCGATCAAACGAAATTCGATTGTGGGATCGAACTTTAGAAGAAATTGGGAAGAAGAAAAAATTTTCTTCCCAATGGACTAAGGGAATTTCGGCAATGAGGGAGGGAGAGGAGGAAGAGAGAGTTCCAACTTTCTATGGAATTAAATTGTATGATTTATGAATGACCCAACCCTCCTATTTATAGAAAAATAGGAATCCTAATCACATTAGGATTAATCTATAGAGATAAATACAAAAAGAATAAAGATTATCTCTTTCCTTTATCTTGCAATTTCGAAAATGCCATAGATAAATAGGAGATTATTTTATTTTCTTTATTTTTATTTATCTTGGGTAAATAAATCTATGTAATTATTTTAGGATATAATTCAAGCAATTATCTCTTCCCAAAAATACATATATAGCCGAAAATGCATATATTAATTAATAAATAATTCTAATTTATTTAATTAATTATTTTGGGCCAATTCCAATTGGGTTCATTAATCCAATTGGGCTAGAAATTCTCTCTTAAATTAATAAGTCCAACTTAATTAATTTATTTATTAATTACCATTTAAATAAAATATTTTATTTAAACAATTAATATTTTCTCCTAACTAAATATTATCAAATTTGTATTTAATTATTAATTTCCATTTAAATAATTTTCATTATTTAAATAATTAATAATATATATTATAATTATTAATTTCCATTAAATAAACTCATTATTTAATTAATAATTTTATTGACAATATTTTATTATTAATTAATTAATTTTATTATTAATTTCCGTTCAAATAAAATTAATTATTTAAAAAATTAATAATTGTTAATTAATTTCAAATTATTAATTATCATTTAAATATACTCAATATTCAAATAATTAATAATATCTAATTAATAATATTTCATTATTAATTTCCTGTTTAAATAAACTCATTATTTAAACAATTAATAATGTTTATATTAATTACCGTTTAAATATACTCAATATTTAAACAATTAATATTGTCTATTTAAGTAATTCACTTTACTTAAACTTTTCATTTCTTCTACTTGATTTCGCGACTACGATATTTGGGCTAGCATAGGGACCCGATGGACCTATAGATCATGGGCTTAATAATTAGTCAGTTAAGTGATTAACTCATAATCAGTTAATTAATTATTATCTAACTATGAATAATTCCACTATAGATTCATAGCTGAACTCCCCTCACTATAGATGAGTTATGTCCATTTAGTTTATCATTATTTATATCTGTGATATTATCCTTCACGTGGAACCCTCATAATTACAAGCGGATAAATTTACCAGTTTTGCCCCTGTAATTACCGCTTTATCCTTGTGTTCCCGCGATTCTCCAATGAACTTTATCTTTAGTCGAACTAGAGATAAGCTACTTCTATGATCAATAGAAGTCGTGACGTCACTTGTTCATGTCTCGAATCAGGACATCAAGGGAGTTTCCTAAAGTTCCTAAAATGTTTAGGTATCGCACCGATACCGTTAATTTATAGGAAAGTTATGAATTCCATCTCGTGAAAATGAGTTCCCAGCCTACTTATCTAGTCATGTTCCCAAAACAGAGGTGTGTTGAGCGTTCTTACAGATCGCTCTCAACTATGTGAATCAAAGAACATAACTCCACAAATAGGAGTCCGCATTTCACTCAGGATTGAGATCTATCACGGTTGATAAACTTAGTTTGATATTCGATTATTTCTCGTAAACCTGGTACTAATGAGAAATTTGATCGAACATCGTGGTCCTGTCTTATTCAATCAACATTGCATATGATACTTCCATTTCATGTCTCCCACATGAATGATCAGGATTCGATCATTTGTCTATAAACAAAATGCGAAGCTATCAACAGTGTTACCAGGATAAGGTTCCCAAACGTTATCCGTTTACTGTAGACACGTTTAAGTTACTCATCTCGACTTTAATCCTCTCGTATGACTCACATACTAAGTCGTGATTTCATAAGAGTAACTTAGGGTTTACTATTTGAATGTTTGATATTTATATATTTCCATATATTCCTAATATCATTAATTGAATCAATCTAGATAATATAAAAAACTTATGTTTATTTATTTAATTTATTCTTAATAAATTATTATTATTAAATAATTACAAGTTCTAGGACACCATTCCTAACATGAATAACATATCAAATGAACAAACACACATTATATTCTATGTTGTTGTGGTTTTTCTACCACGGTAATGGATTTGTTCGTTATGTGGAATACATGCAGAAATATGAGTACCATCAATCGCACCAATACAATCTTGAAAAAAAAAATACCAACTTAAAATATTATATATAAATCTAATGTTATATATGAAGGGATGATTTACTAAATTAGCGAAATTTATTTAGTAACACAAATTAACACTTAATTTAGGATCTATTAATATCATGCAATTTGTGATAAAAACATGTAGATTCATGCTAGTTTTTCGAAAATTAAAAACCCTTTACTTACATTGAGTAAAATATGGAGAATCGGTTGGAGGTTTCTTTACAGCATCAAATCCTCAGCAACACCGGATCTTCTACGCTATATCCCGATCGATCAAACGAAACCCGATTGTGGGATCGAACTTAAGAAGAAATTGGGAAGAAGAAAAAATATTTTTCTTCCCAATGGCTAAGGGAAATCGGCAATGAGGGAGGGAGAGGAGGAAGAGAGAGTTCCAACTTTCTATGGAATTAAATTGTGTGATTTATGAATGACTCAACCCTCCTATTTATAGAAAAATAGGAATCCTAATCACATTAGGATTAATCTATAGAGATAAATACAAAAAAGAATAAAGATTATCTCTTTCCTTTATCTTGCAATTTCGAAAATGCCATAGATAAATAGGAGATTATTTTATTTTCTTTATTTTTATTTATCTTGGGTAAATAAATCTATGTAATTATTTTAGGATATAATTCAAGCAATTATCTCTTCCCAAAAATACATATATAGCCGAAAATGCATACATTAATTAATAAATAATTCTAATTTATTTAATTAATTATTTTGGGCCAATTCCAATTGGGTTCATTAATCCAATTGGGCTAGAAACTCTCTCTTAATTCAATAAGTCCAACTTAATTAATTTATTTATTAATTACCATTTAAATAAAATATTTTATTTAAACAATTAATAATATTAATATTCTCTCCCGACTAAATATTATCAAATTATATTTAATTATTAATTTCCATTTAAATAATTTTCATTATTTAAATAATTAATAATAAATATTTCAATTATTAATTTACATTAAATAAACTCATTATTTAATTAATAATTTTATTGATAACATTTTATTATTAATTAATTAGTTTTAATTATTAATTTCCGTTCAAATAAAATTAATTATTTAAACAATTAATAATTTTTAATTAATTTCAAATTATTAATTACCATTTAAATATACTCAATATTTAAATAATTAATAATGTATAATTAATAATATTTCATTATTAATTTCATGTTTAAATAAACTCATTATTTAAACAATTAATAATGTTTATATTAATTACCGTTTAAATATACTCAATATTTAAACAATTAATATTGTCTATTTTAAGTAATTCACTTTACTTAAAATTTCCATTTCTTCTACTTGATTTCGCGACTACGATATTTGGGCTAGCATAGGGACCCGATGGACCTATAGATCATGGGCTTAATAATTAGTCAATTAAGTGATTAACACATAATCGTTAATTACTTATTATCTAACTATGAATAATTCCACTATAGATTCATAGTTGAACTCCCCTCACTATAGATGAGTTATGTCCATTTAGTTTATCATTATTTATATCCGTGATATAATCCTTCACGTGGAACCCTCATAATTACAGCGGATAAATTTACCGTTTTGCCCCTGTAATTACCGCTTTATCCTTGTGTTCCGCTGATTCTCCAATGAACATTATCTTTAGTCGAACTAGAGATAATATACTACGTGATCAATAGAAGTCGTGGCGCCACTTGTTCATGTCTCGAATCAGGACATCAAGGGAGTTTCCTAAAGTTCCTAAAATATTTAGGTATCGCACCGATACCGTTAATTTATAGGAAAGTTATGAATTCCATCTCGTGAAAATGAGTTCCCAGCTACTTATCTAGTCATGTTCCCAAAAGAAGTGTATTGAGCGTTCTTACGGATCGCTCTCAACCATGTGAATCAAAGAACATAACTCCATAAATAGGAGTCCGCATTTCACTCAGGATTGAGATCTATCACGGTTGATAAACTTAGTTTGATATTCGATCATTTCTCGTAAACGGTACTAATGAGAAATTTGATCGAACATCGTGGTCCTGTCTTATACAATCAACATTGCATATGATACTTCCATTTCATGTCTCCCACAAGAATGATCAGGATTAGATCATTTGTCTATAAACAAAATGCGAAGCTATGAACAGTGTTACCAGGATAAGGTTCCCCAACGTTATCCATTTACTGTAGACATTTTTAAGTTACTCATCTCGACTTTAATCCTCTCGTATGACTCACATACTAAGTCGTGATTTCATAAGAGTAACTTAGGGTTTACTATTTGAATGTTTGATATTTATATATTTCCATATATTCCTAATATCTTTAATTGAATCAATCTAGATAATATAAAGAACTTATGTTTATTTATTTAATTTATTCTTAATAAATTATTATTATTAAATAATTACAAGTTCTAGGACACCATTCCTAACAATATAAACAATTAACTACCAAAAGAATTGATTACTTTAAAGAAAGGATAATACTTTAGATTTGATCTTATTTCCATTGGTACAATGTCTAAGTTAGGTGGACAAATAGTTTCTAATCCAAGCTTGTAGACCTTTTTTAGAACAGTGTTAAAGTATCGAGAAATCATATGACCTAAATATTGAAACCTTTCTGCTACTATACGAATCTTTTCATTATGTGATATGATTAGTAAAAAAAATGGAAACTTGTTCTTGAATGGTAAGATACCTAGAGGCTTTCAAATTAGTCTTGGCTTTTAATTCTTCACATAAAGCTATAAAAGTAACTGATGTGAATCAACTTCTGATAGTTTGGCCTAACCACAAAGGTGGTTTCAGGGGATGTGACTTATTCGCTCGATAGAGGATGTCCCTGAAGCGGCTCTTCAACTACGATTCCTAGAGCGGATAGATGATCTCACTTGTCAAATCCTCGAGGATATCGAAATGAGTATGATAAAATAAAAAAAAGTTAATTCGATATCAAATAAATAAAACTTAATATAATGAATGAAAATATTTAGAAAAACTCTTCTTCCATCTGTCTAACCACTACATCTTCATGATATCTGATATTTTCGACCACTTTCCTGGTTGAGGACTCTTCTTGAAGACCTTTGTGAACATCCTGGAAACCTTGTCGTGAGACTTCAATATGAAAATTCAAAATGTAAACATTTATGTTAAATAATAATTATGGAATACTTACACATCATTCTCAATTTTCATAATTGATGACCAACAGCTAGAGCAGTGTGTCAAGGGTCGTGCAGTAATTGGGTTGGGAGGGTTATTCAGTGTGTTCGATACCTGAGTATCGCCCAACAGAGTCGAAGTCCCGCTCCTTGATGAGTGGGGAGAATCATCATGTGACAATGCACATGATGCCTCGATATCTAACAACATAACATAATTACATTATGTAATTAAATAATAAACTAAGATAATTTTTTCCTTTTACATAATTAAATAATAAACTAACATAATTTCTTCAAGTTTCATAATTAAATAAACTAACATAATTATCATAAACATAATTTGCTAGAAATATTACATAATTAATAAACTAACATAATTACCTTAAACATGTTTTTTTCAATTTACACAATTAAATAGACTAACTTAAAAATTTCCTGATTCGGTAATTAACATAACGCAAAAATTCTATTTATATTCATAATTTTAATTGTATTAATTAATATTTAAAAAAATTCTAAATGTAACTTATAATTCTAAATTCTTAATGATTCAATTATAATTATAATTCTAAAAGATCCTAAACCTAATTAAAAACAAATTATAAATTGAAAACAATTTACCTTGAAGTTTGAGTGAATGAAAAAAAACCTACAAAAGTAAATAATTTAATTTGAAGTTGTCAAATTAAAGGAAAAATAAATAAAAGAGTTTTATTTATTTAGTTAATTAATGCACCGGGTCTAGTAATTATAGAGAAAGTTTAAATGTCCAATCATTTCTAATTGGCCCAGGCACACATAGGTCCGAGCCCAATATTAAATGAACTGGGCGTGTGGACTAGTTGGATCAGCACATGCCAACTTGAAATAATATTGAGTTATTATTTTGCTAGTTTAATTAGACATTTTATTTGTTAATATCTATAATTAAATTTATTGGATTAATTTAAAAGTTTAAAATGGGAACAAATAATTTGATTAATTTAAAATATGATAATAATATCTTGGATAATTAATTGGATTGATTAAAAGATATTATATCATATTTATTCAAATGAAATTTGAAAATCTTTATTTCATTATTTAGATAATTAATTTTGATTTAATTTCAAGCTTTTGAATATTTTCTTAAATCCCAAATTTCCGTATAAATAGGAAAGAGTTTTTAGAAACCAAACAAAAAAGTCAAGAGTTGAGAAAAGGCTCAGAAAATTCCTCCTCATTTCCTCTCCCAGCCGCCACTGCTCATAATGGTAGAGGAAAATAAAATTTTATTTTCCTCATTTTTTCAAGAATGATCATTCTCACGCGTCGTTCTCATTCATGCATAGTGAGGAAGATTTATTGGTGGTCCCATGATTGTAACCAAGGAGGAAAAGCAGACACTTCTTTAAAATAGTAAGGTTTTTTTGCTTAAGGTTTAGATTTATGTTAAACTGCAAGGAACTACTTGGGAATTTCGCTGCGCAAATCTCTTTTAGAGGTCTACAATCCCAATAGTTTAGACGTTGAACTCGAAGGGGAAAAAGGAGTTTTCAGGGTTCCGTTTGATTGGTTTCGATTGATCTGTCAATGAGTATTAGTTTTTATTAGTTTAGAATGGAAAACAATATGTTAGGGTTCATGGGTTGAAAAATCAAGAATACAATTTTGGGCCTTTTTTTTTATCAAGAGTTCATAATGATCAAATTAACATGGTTCTCATCCCGAATATGAAAACTGATAATCAAAACTGAAATTTAAAACGAGAGATCAATCCTTACCCTTCTTGAAACTTGATAAAACTCTTTTAAGAACATTCGAACGATTACCCACTCTGAACTACACATCGATATACAATTACACGACAAAAAAGCGAAGTAAAATTGATCAAAATTCAAAGAAACAATGTCAAATCTAAAGGGTTTTTGGCCCATAACTTTTTCTACATTAATAGGATTGCTACGAAATTAAAATCAATGGATGGATATAGAAAAAATGATAAGAATGGATGTCTTACTTGTGCAAAACGTAGTTCAGGTGAAGAAGTTATGGTAAAAATACCCTACGAGATTTCATTTGTGCAAAAAATGGGAGAATAGTTGATGAGAGGATCTAATTTTTGGCTAAACAAAGAAAGAATGACGTTTTTAGGGGAAAAAATCAAGTTCCAAAACAGTTATAATTCATTCACCAGGACTCATAACGATGAACCATCAGTTGGATTGGCATAGTAATAACGAGATGATCAACATCATAAAAAAATTTAAAATAAACATGTGGTTTTAATTTTGAGGTTTGAGAAATTTAAAATGTCTTATCGAAAGGACGAGTTATTTATTATCTAATTAATCAGTCCAACCTCATTAATATTATTTTGAGAAAATAATATTAATTTCATTTTTTTTGTCCTACTTGGTAATGAGTCATTACAATTATAATCAATAATATTGATTTCCATTTAAAATAATTAATGTTACCTTATAATCCGTAATATTAATATTAATTTCTATTTAAATAATCTCATCATTTAAAAATTAATATTGCCTTATTTTAAGTAGACCAATAACTTAAAATATTTGTTCTTCCTAAGTTGAATTAATAACTTAGTTTTGCTACAACAATAGGTAGGTTGGCATAGGGATCTGATGGACCTATAGATCATGGGCTCCAATAATAAGTTAACTAATCTATTAAACTCATTAATTAGTTAATTACTATTAAGGGTAATTCCACTATATACCCATATTTGCACTCTCTTTAATATAGATGTGTCATGTTCACTATGTTGGGATTGAGACCTCTATAAAAGAGTTCTCAAGCAGAATTCTCAATGATCTTTCCTTGTAGTATAATATTAATCAAAATTAAATGCATAAACAAAAATACTAACCCTTGTCGAGAACTGTCTGACGATTCCTCTTCTTCCTCGAGCAAACGACATCTAAATGCATAAAACGACGAAAAACCCAGAAATAGGCCCTATGGAGCTCTCGGCCATACAAGGGAAAAGGGCTCGGGTTCGGTTTTCCTGTTTTTATGCATTTTAGAGGCTTTTCGGGTCAGTTTCGAGTACTTTGGAGGTTTATAATATCAATGGGTAACCGTAATTTAGGGTTGTGCACAGTAACCGATTCCCGAAAAATTAAGTAAAACACAAAACAATAATAAACTAAACACCCAAGTCATGACCAAGTGAGAGAAAAACAAACAGAACGGGTTTTCGACTCAAACTCGATTTTAGGGTTAAGGAAAGTTTCTAAAATCATCCAAAATAACTTCCTCGATTGAAATCTTCAAGCTTGACCTCCATTAAAACACTATTTAAAGCAAAATTTAGAAACTTTGTCATACCTTGAGGCCTTTAGAAAACGGAGGAAAACCCCGATTGATAGGTTGGAAATGATGTTTGGACCGAGAACTTTCCAACGCAACTGAAATTACAAAGATCCGTTGAGAAATGTAGAAAAACCAAAAAGGAATTCCTAACCAAGGAGGCTCTCGGCCATGAAGGGAAGAATAAGAGAAGAAAATAAGATTTTGGTCTAATTTTTTACTTTTAAAGAGAAGGATGAATACATCCTTTTAAGAAATCAGAAAATTACGGATACATCCTTTTAAGTGATTTAGCTTATAAAACGAAACCCGAATCTCTTAAAATGATCAAATGGTAATTAATAATTATTAATTGGCCCGTTAATAATTATTAATACTACCAAAGCTAATTTAAAGTAATAAAGGGATTAAAAAGGTTTTCGAACAAAATTAACTACCAAATTCGAAATTACTAAATTTAAACTAACCTCAAATATTTTAATGAAATAAAAAATATATATATCTCAAAAGTAACGGGACGTTACAATCTACCCTCCTAAAAGGGCTTTTCGTCCTCAAAAAGTAGGCTCCCTATGTGAAAAGGTGAGGATACTTTGCCCGTATCTCGTCCTCACGTTTCCACGTAGCTTCCTCTGATACTTGGTTCTTCCAAAGAACTTTAACCAAGTTTATCGTTTTGTTCCTCAACACCTTTTGTTCTGTAGCTAGGATTTCAATCGGTACTTCCTCATAAGATAGACTAACATCCAAAGTCACTGGCTCATAATCGATTATATGTGAAGGGTCAACAACATACTTCCTGAGCATGGACACATGGAACACATTATGAACTGCCGATAAGGCCGGTGGTAAGGCTAATCGATAAGCTACAGATCCAATTCGATCCAGGATCTCGAAGGGGCCTATAAATCTAGGGCTCAACTTGCCCTTCTTCCCAAACCTCATCACCTCTTTCATGGGTGCCACTTTCAAGAAGACGTGGTCACCTACTTCGAACTCAAGTGCACTACGCCTCTGATCAGTGTAACTCTTATGTCTACTCTAAGCCACCCTCATCCTCTCTCTGATAAGAGCGATGGACTCGCCAGTCATCTGCACTAACTCCGATCCCAGAAGTTTCCTCTCACCAACTTCATCCTGATGAGCCAGTGATCTGCACTTCCTACCGTAAAGTGCCTCAAAAGGTGCCATTTCGATGGTAGCCTGATAACTGTTGTTATAAGCAAACTCAACCAAGTACAATTAAGTATCCCAACTACCACCAAAGTCTAGAGCGCAAGCTCTCAGCATATCCTCTAGAATCTGATTGACCTTCTTGGTCTTACCATCTGTCTGAGGATGAAAGGTAGTACTGAAATCCAAGTCAGTGCCCATGGCAGTGTGTAGACTCTGCCAGAATTTCGAAACAAATCGGGTGTCTCGATGTGAAACAATCATGACTGGTACTCCATGAAGTCTGACAATCTCTTTCATGTACAACTGTGCCCATGTCTCAACAGAGTAGGTTAACTTCCCTAGTATGAAATGTGCACTCTTGGTCAACTTGTTGACTATCACCCAAATGGTGTCATAACCCTTCACGGTCCTCGGCAAGCCACTAATGAAATCCATCGAAATTTCTTCCCACTTCCACTCAGGCACGCTCAAACGGTTAAGGTAACCAGGCAAACTCTTCCTCAAAACCTTGACTTGCTGACAAATCAAACACTTACTAACAAAGTCAGCAACTTCATGTTTCATCCCAGGCCACCAATAATGTTGTCTTAGATCCCTGTACATCTTAGTACTACCTGGATGCACATAAAAGATAGAACTGTGAGCCTCCTCCAACAGCTCTTTTCTGTAAGTCGATTATAGAGGCACACAGAGCCTCCTACGATACATCAATGCATTATCGGTGGAAAAGTGAAATGGCTAGGTAAATTGGACTCTGCCTCACGAAAACCCTCAGCCAAGTGTTTCTTACCCCTCTGTGCCTCTATCATCCTCTGTCTCAGAGTAGGGCCAACTGTCAAACTTGCCAAACTCACAGTAACCTCAACTGTAAGAACGATAATCTCAGCTCTTTCCATCTCCCATCTAAGCCTCAACGGGATAGTACTCAAAGCGGACAAGTGTGATGACTTCCGACTAAGTGCAACAACAACTACGTTGGCCTTTCCCGGATGATACTGTATGTCACAGTCATAATCTTTCACAAGTTCTAGCCACCTCCTCTGTCTCATATTTAGCTCTTTCTGGGTGAAAAAGTATTTGAGACTCTTGTGATCGGTGAAAATCAGAATCTTCTCACCATACTAGTAATGTCTCCAGATTTTCAACACATGTACCTGAAGGGATGATTTACTAAACTAGCGGAATTTGATTTAGTAAACTAATTAACATTTAATTATGGATCTATTAATATCATGCAATTTGTGAAAAAACATGTAGATTCATGCTTTAAATTTCGAAAATTAAAATCAAAACTTACATTGAGTAATAAATGGAGAATCGGTTGAAGGTTTCTTTACAACATCAAATCCTCAGCAACACCGGATCTTCTACGCTATATCCCGATCGATCAAACGAAACCCGATTGTGAGATCGAACTTTAGAAGAAATTGGGAAGAAGAAAAATATTTTCTTCCCAATTTTGAATAGGGAAAATCGGCACTCAAGGGGGGAGAGGAGGAAGAAAGAATTTCGAATTTCTAAGGAATTTAATTGTGTGATTTATGAATGACCCAACCCACCTATTTATAGAAAAATAGGAATCCTAATCACATTAGGATTAATCTATAGAGATAAATACAAGAAAAATAAAACATTATCTCTTTCCTTTATCTTGCAATTTCGAAAATGCCATAGATAAATAGGAGATTATTTTATTTTCTTTATTTTATTTATCTTGGGTAAATAAATCTATGTAATTATTTTAGGATATAATTCAAACAATTATCTCTCCAAAATAATCATGTATAGCCGATTTTAGCATTAATAATTAATAAATAATTCTAATTTATTTAATTAATTATTTTGGGCTAATTTCAATTGGGTTCATTAATCCAATTGGGCTAGAAATTCTCTCTTAAATTAATAAGTCCAACTTAATTAATTTATTTATTAATTACCATTTAAATAAAATATTTTATTTAAACAATTAATATTTTCTCCCGACTAAATATTATCAAATTATATTTAATTATTAATTTCCATTTAAATAATTTTCATTATTTAAATAATTAATAATAAATATTTTAATTTACATTAAATAAACTCATTATTTAATTAATAATTTTATTGATAACATTTTATTATTAATTAATTAATTTTAATTATTAATTTCCGTTCAAATAAAATTAATTATTTAAACAATTAATAATTTTTAATTAATTTCAAATTATTAATTACCATTTAAATATACTCAATATTTAAATAATTAATAATGTATAATTAATAATATTTCATTATTAATTTCATGTTTAAATAAACTCATTATTTAAACAATTAATAATGTTTATATTAATTACCGTTTAAATATACTCAATATTTAAACAATTAATATTGCCTATTTTAAGTAATTCACTTTACTTAAAATTTCCATTTCTTCTACTTGATTTCGCGACTACGATATTTGGGCTAGCATAGGGACCCGATGGACCTATAGATCATGGGCTTAATAATTAGTCGATTAAGTGATTAACACATAATCGTTAATTACTTATTATCTAACTATGAATAATTCCACTATAGATTCATAGTGAACTCCCCTCACTATAGATGAGTTATTGTCCATTTAGTTTATCTTTTATTTATATCTGTGATATTATCCTTCACGTGGAACCCTCATAATTACAGGTGGATAAATTTACCGTTTTGCCCCTGTAATTACCGCTTTATCCTTGTGTTCCCAGTTGATTCTCCAATGAACATTATCTTTAGTCGAACTAGAGATAATATATACTGTGATCAATAGAAGTCGTGGCGCCACTTGTTCATGTCTCGAATCAGGACATCAAGGGAGTTTCCTAAAGTTCCTAAAATGTTTAGGTATCTGCACCGATACCGTTAATTTATAGGAAAGTTATGAATTCCATCTTGTGAAAATGAGTTCCCAGCTACTTATCTAGTCATGTTCCCAAAACAGAAGTGTATTGAACGTTCTTACAGATCGCTCTCAACCATGTGAATCAAATAACATAACTCCATAAATAGGAGTCCGCATTTCACTCAGGATTGAGATCTATCACGGTTGATAAACTTAGTTTGACATTCGATCACTTCTCGTAAACGGTACTAATGAGAAATTTGATCGAACATCGTGGTCCTGTCTAATAAAATCAACATTGCATATGATACTTCCATTTCATGTCTCCCACATGAATGATCAGGATTAGATCATTTGTCTATAAACAAAATGCGAAGCTATCAACAGTGTTACCAGGATAAGGTTCCCAAACGTTATCCATTTACTGTAGACACTTTTAAGTTACTCATCTCGACTTTAATCCTCTCGTATGACTCACATACTAAGTCGTGATTTCATGAGAGTAACTTAGGGTTTACTATTTGAATGTTTGATATTTATATATTTCCATATATTCCTAATATCATTAATTGAATCAATCTAGATAATATAAAGAACTTATGTTTATTTATTTAATTTATTCTTAATAAATTATTATTATTAAATAATTACAAGTTCTAGGACACCATTCCTAACAATCTCCCACTTGTCCTAGATATTTGGGGATTTTGACTTGTAATTCCAGTCAAACTGGATGACTATCAACTATTTAGCCATGGTAGTCATATTAATACTTTATCAGTAACGTTTTCATCTGTTTAGTATGTATTTCTTTGTCTGATGTTAGTTTCATTAAGTGTAATAGATTCCATATTTTATCGCCATAAAATAAACTTTATTAACTATTGATTTGAAACCATCATGCTCATACACCTTTCATTTACTAACGACTTAGCAATCACACGAATTTAGAGTTTAGTTAGTAAAAACTCATTTTACTTATACTTAACTCATTTGATGTTTAATTCACAAAGGTCTTTTGTCGAATTCTTACATGGAAGTAAATTCATGTTCGAATTTGAGCCCGTGCAACTCATAAAATCTCCCATTTTATCTATGTGCACTAACATACTATTTGTAAATTTTATTTTAGTCACATTGGTTCTAGGATTCTCGAAATTCTTAAGCTCCCACTACAAAGTAATTCTCCATTACTTTCATTTGTTTAATGATTACAATTCTATACTTCTTATTATTTCCAAAAATAATGTATAAGTATAAGTGACCCTTTTCAACTCAACTATTGAAAATTCGTGTCATTTTTATTTCACTTATTTTGAACTTTATTCATTGATTTTGAAGTCAATGAGTTTCACTTGGACTTCGAAAGTCCTTTGGTTCGTATTATGACGCTCCCACTCAAATAAAGTTCTACAAGTAGTTTAACAATTTAAACTTTTAAATAACTACTTGTTTTTATTGTGAAATAAAATCATTGTAATTCTTTTATATCTTAAGTAAGGTTTAAAGCCTTCAGTATCACTGATTTACTGAGCTTTTCTTTAATAATTTATGACTTCAATTACTCACTAATTATTACTTTCTGATTTCTGTTTTGTTTATTCCATATCAGTTATTACCTTTAAAACATCCTTTTAAATATCTGAATGTTTGGAATATAAGAAATCGATTTAATGTTTACTTATCACTTAAGTTCTAACATCTAAATGTCCAACTTTAGTGATGTTTAAGTCTAGTTATCTTTGATAAATCAAAAGATATTCGATTTTACTTATCCCATAAGTTCGTGGATTAATATGGTTATCATCTCAAACTCCTTGAGAACCATCTTTAAGAGATTAATCCCTCTAACTTATTTAAGTAATTTTAGACTTAAGTATTTAAACATTTTTAAACCTTATAATTTATTTAGATATACCGGAGTTTAGAATTTGGATTTGGAATTTATTTGTTTTATACTAAGTATTTTGAATAACCATCCAATCACACTTTGGAACTTTGTAATATAATTGTAAAGGAATATCTACCTAAATAACTCTTATTTAAAATATTCCCAAACTTGATTCATACGAAATGAGAACCAATAGTTATTACATAATTCAAAATAAAAACAAATTGATTATTAAACTAAATTAGAAAACTATGGTTTTGGGAAGAAGAATATTTTCTTCCCTTTTTGACTATTGTAAAATCGGTTACTGACGAAATTAGGAAGAAAAAGATTTTTCAATTTGAAAATTGAAATTAGAAGCTTTTGAATGAACAACCAAGATGTTTGTATTTATACGCAAAAGCGTTTTCCAATCGAATTAGGAAATACTATCAAAATAAATACAAGATAAATGCCAAGAATAAAATCAAATTTTATTCCTTATTTATCTTACGTGCCGATTTTATGTGAATAAAATCAATAAGAAAAACCAATTTTTTCTTTGTTTAATTTGTCTTTGGTTAAACATTCTTTTATATATTTATTTTAGACAAAACAATTCAACAATTATTTCCTAAAACATTATATATGTACCGATTTTGGTATTTAATAATTTGAACCAAAATCCATTGAATTCATTAATTCAATTCTAGATTCTTCCTTATTAATAAATCTTATTTATTAACTCTTGATATTTATTTCAATAAATCAATTATTCAAATATCATATTCCGATTTTATACTTTATCATTAATAAATATTTATTATTTTCTATTTAAATAATCGACATTATTTAAATCAATAATAAATATGTTATTTACTATTATCCTTTTAAATAATCGCTATTATTTAAAATTAATAATAAATGTTTAATTATTAATTTCCATTTAGGTAAACACATTACCTAAATAATTAATAATTATTTATCAATAATATTTTATTATTAATTACCATTTAAATAAACACATTATTTAAATAATTAATAATAATGATATTAATTTCTATTTAAATAAACTCATTATTTAAACAATTAATATTGTCATTTATTTAAGTAAACTACTTTACTAAAATTATTCATTTCATAGTTCTCATTTTTCGGTTTGTTCTTTCCAAGTATGGTGACTAAAACAGATGCTATATTACCCGAAATTTAAATAAACTTTATCTTAATAATCTAATATGCATTCAACATTCAAATACACAAAGTTTCGACATAAAATTAAATATGATGCATGAATGCGAACATATTAATGAAAGAAAAGCCCTAAAACATGTTACTATGTCACGATATTTTAATGATACCGGTGAAGTGCCGTTGAATGATAAGTCGAGTTACCATCATTAAACGAGATGCCACTCGAACAATTGACAACTCCAGAATAACTCATATTCCTATGTCATTGTTTACCGTGTGTTTGATCAAGAGTTTTGATAACAAAATTTATCAAATTTCTTTTAAGTGTGACCCACTAATTTAGTCTTTTAAATAAAATTGAAGAGTGTCTACGAAGTGTAGATTCAGTCTTCAATCAATCTCATTTAAAATTCTTTATCCCTTTCGGGAGACCCAACTTGATATTGATTTATACAATAAACCTTCCTATGGGAATGAACACCTGCAGCAGTGTTACAGAGGCCATGTATAAATCACACGTTTCGAGCCCATTAGTGGAGACCATAGGATACATTGACATGTTTCCTTCTCCCACTTAATATTTTGAGTTAGGGTTTCATAACTTAGACTAATTTAGGCTAACTCATTAATCCAAGTTTTAATTAACCTAATCAACTTTAACTCTTAAATTGGTTAGATTAATTTTATAAATGTGATTGTTCAAGTTTTCCTAATTAAAACTAATCACATTATGAGCCGTCTTAATAATTTTGATTTATTAATTTGAACTTTTCTCCCAGATCGCTCCCAGTTAGAGGCGCTCCGTGTTAAGGGAACTTTATGAAACCTCATCGCTTGGGCAGAGCTTTATCGCCAGAGATCCGTTCAATTTAATTAATCTCAATTATTAATTTTTAATTAACCCTTAATTAAAAGTTTCTATTTGTTTATCTTATATGGATTTTGGCCCAATTGTTTAAACAATAATTCCATATTACAAATAATTCATTTAGTTTCTATTCAACTTTTAAACTAGATTTAACTTTTGAATTTTAACTAAATAAGCATGCTTTTAATTCTAAAACAATTAGAATATAATTTTCGATAATAACATTTATAAAATAAAATTATAGCATGCTTCACATACATTAGCATATAATAACACATATTATATCATGATGCATGTATGTACAATTAATTAAAATCATACAACCTATGGTGGGATTTTCTACATGACATACTCTTATGCATGAATATTATTTAAAAACAATTATATCATACATATAAAAATTTAAATAATAAATAGCTAAATTGACCTAGGTATTCTTGGCACTATTTCTAAAACGGAAAATTAAATTACAACTTAATTTAAATCTTCCATTGTAGAATTTTGAGGCTTCAACTTTCTCTCTCCTCCATGGTGTAGGCGTGGGCATGGGTATTTATGGGGTAAATATTATCTCCTTAATATTTCCATAAATACTTGTTTTAAAATAATTATCTTTTAATTAAATGGAAAAAATAAAGAAAAATATTTTCCATGTAATCTTATATCAATTTCTAAATTCATAATTTAAGATAGGGATATAATCTTTAAAAAGATTTTATCCTTATCTTAAATATTTAAATTTTTAAATTGAGATAACAAGATAATTATGATAAAATATCTTACCATATCTTGAAAAAATCTCCTCCTTGGGCGTGGACCACATGGATTGTTGGAGATGAATTTTCTTCTCTTCCTCCCTTGGTGTAGCCGATTTTGCTCCTCTTTGGTATGGGAAAATTACAACCTTTTCCTATACCCTAAAATTAGGGTTTACAAATTTTCTACTAAAATTTAAAATCCTAAGTGCCTCAAGAATACCTAAACAGTCAATTAGCAAACCTCCAAAATTTATATAAACATACATAAAACAACTTTTTATGCAACCCACCAAATTTTCGAAAACTCACAATTTTGCATGATAATTAAAACCTGGCTCTGATACCAATTGAAGGGATGATTTACTAAACTAGCGGAATTTGATTTAGTAAACTAATTAACATTTAATTATGGATCTATTAATATCATGCAATTTGTGAAAAAACATGTAGATTCATGCTTTAAATTTCGAAAATTAAAATCAAAACTTACATTGAGTAATAAATGGAGAATCGGTTGGAGGTTTCTTTACAGCATCAAATCCTCAGCAACACCGGATCTTCTACGCTATATCCCGATCGATCAAACGAAACCCGATTGTGAGATCGAACTTTAGAAGAAATTGGGAAGAAGAAAAATATTTTCTTCCCAATTTTGAATAGGGAAAATCGGCACTCAAGGGGGGAGAGGAGGAAGAGAGAATTTCGAATTTTTAAGGAATTTAATTGTGTGATTTATGAATGACCCAACCCTCCTATTTATAGAAAAATAGGAATCCTAATCACATTAGGATTAATCTATAGAGATAAATACAAAAAAAATAAAACATTATCTCTTTCCTTTATCTTGCAATTTCGAAAATGCCATAGATAAATAGGAGATTATTTTATTTTCTTTATTTTATTTATCTTGGGTAAATAAATCTATGTAATTATTTTAGGATATAATTCAAACAATTATCTCTCCAAAATAATCATGTATAGCCGATTTTAGCATTAATAATTAATAAATAATTCTAATTTATTTAATTAATTATTTTGGGCTAATTTCAATTGGGTTCATTAATCCAATTGGGCTAGAAATTCTCTCTTAAATTAATAAGTCCAACTTAATTAATTTATTTATTAATTACCATTTAAATAAAATATTTTATTTAAACAATTAATATTTTCTCCCGACTAAATATTATCAAATTATATTTAATTATTAATTTCCATTTAAATAATTTTCATTATTTAAATAATTAATAATAAATATTTTAATTTACATTAAATAAACTCATTATTTAATTAATAATTTTATTGATAACATTTTATTATTAATTAATTAATTTTAATTATTAATTTCCGTTCAAATAAAATTAATTATTTAAACAATTAATAATTTTTAATTAATTTCAAATTATTAATTACCTTTTAAATATACTCAATATTTAAATAATTAATAATGTATAATTAATAATATTTCATTATTAATTTCATGTTTAAATAAACTCATTATTTAAACAATTAATAATGTTTATATTAATTACCGTTTAAATATACTCAATATTTAAACAATTAATATTGCCTATTTTAAGTAATTCACTTTACTTAAAATTTCCATTTCTTCTACTTGATTTCGCGACTACGATATTTGGGCTAGCATAGGGACCCGATGGACCTATAGATCATGGGCTTAATAATTAGTCGATTAAGTGATTAACACATAATCAGTTAATTACTTATTATCTAACTATGAATAATTCCACTATAGATTCATAGCTGAACTCCCCTCACTATAGATGAGTTATTGTCCATTTAGTTTATCTTTTATTTATATCTGTGATATTATCCTTCACGTGGAACCCTCATAATTACAGGTGGATAAATTTACCGTTTTGCCCCTGTAATTACCGCTTTATCCTTGTGTTCCCGCTGATTCTCCAATGAACATTATCTTTAGTCGAACTAGAGATAATATACTTCTGTGATCAATAGAAGTCGTGGCGCCACTTGTTCATGTCTCGAATCAGTACATCAAGGGAGTTTCCTAAAGTTCCTAAAATGTTTAGGTATCGCACTGATACCGTTAATTTATAGGAAAGTTATGAATTCCATCTCGTGAAAATGAGTTCCCAGCTACTTATCTAGTCATGTTCCCAAAACAGGAGTGTATTGAGCATTCTTACAGATCGCTCTCAACTATGTGAATCAAATAACATAACTCCACAAATAGGAGTCCGCATTTCACTCAGGATTGAGATCTATCACGGTTGATAAACTTAGTTTGATATTCGATCATTTCTCGTAAACGGTACTAATGAGAAATTTGATCGAACATCGTGGTCCTGTCTAATAAAATCAACATTGCATATGATACTTCCATTTCATGTCTCCCACATGAATGATCAGGATTAGATCATTTGTTTATAAACAAAATGCCAAGCTATCAATAGTGTTACCAGAATAAGGTTCCCAAACGTTATCCATTTACTGTAGACACTTTTAAGTTACTCATCTCGACTTTAATCCTCTCGTATGACTCACATACTAAGTCGTGATTTCATTAGAGTGACTTAGGGTTTTACTATTTGAATGTTTGATATTTATATATTTCCATATATTCCTAATATCTTCAATTGAATCAATCTAGATAATATAAAGAACTTATGTTTATTTATTTAATTTATTCTTAATAAATTATTATTATTAAATGATTACAAGTTCTAGGACACCATTCCTAACAGTACCACCACTGCTAACTCCAAATCATGAGTCGGATACTTTTTCTCATGCTCATTTAACTGTCTAAAAGCATAAGCTATTACTTTCCCATGTTGCATCAATACACATCCTAGACCCTTCTTGGATGCATCGATATACACTATCAAACCACCCGACTCATCAGGTGATACTAAAACTCGGGCCGATACAAGTCGTCTCTTAAGCTCCTCAAAGCTATTTTCACACTCATCAGACCATACAAAGTCTACCCCTTTTTTCGTCAAATGAGTCAAAGAGGATGCAATCTTGGAAAAATCTTGCACAAATTGTCTATAATATCCTAAAAGTCCAAGAAAACTCCGTATCTTAGCCGCATTAGTCAGTCGGGCCAACCATTAACGACTTCTACCTTAGAAGGATCAACAGAAATCCCTCTACTAGATACTACATGCCCAAAGGAAGCCATTTCCTTCAACCAGAATTCACATTTAGAGAACTTTGCATACAACTTCTGAGCTCTCAAGATCGATAACACCTTCTCTAAATGCATGGCATGCAACTCCTCAGTCCTCGAGTACACAAGGATGTCATCGATAAACACTATCATAAAAGAGATAATGAACCTCTTGAACACTGTATGCATAAGGTCCATAAAGGTTGCTGGAGCGTTAGTCAAGCCAAAAGACATAACAACAAACTCATAATGACCATATCGTGTCCTGAAGGCAGTCTTAGGAATATCCTCATCCCTAATCCTCAACTGATGATATCCCGATCGAAGATCTATCTTCGAAAAGACAGTGGCACCCCTCAGCTGATCAAACAGGTCATCTATCTTGGGCAAATGATATTTGTTTTTCACTGTAACACGGTTCAGCTCTCTATAATCAATGTATAATTCATAGAGCTATCTTTCTTCTTTACAGACAACATCGGAGCTCCCTAAGGTGATATACTTGGGCGTATAAACCCCAAGTCTAAAAGTTCTTGCAACTGCCTCAGCTAGTGCCATACGATAAGGTGTCTTGGACAATAGAACGGTCCAAGGAATCATCTCTATCTGGAAGTCTAAATCCCTCATTGGCGGCAAACTAGGTAACTCATCAAGGAAAACATCAATGAAATCCCTCACAACAGGCACAGAAACTAGAGTAGTCACACTAGCAGACGTGTCTACTACGCTAGCTAAGTAACCCTAAGCACCGTCACTCAAAAGTGCTCTAGACTGGATTACCGAGATAACTGCAGGTGTCACCCTACCTTGGGTCCCATAAAATCGAAAACTAGTCCCACATGGACCAACAAAGTCTACCACTTTCTCACTACAACCGATGTTGGCGTGGTTGGCTGACAGCCAATCCATACCCAAAATAATATCAAAGTCAGACATCGACATCACAATCAACATAACATGCAGAAAGCAACCCATAATACACAAATCATCAGTATAAACAACTCTATCCACAATAACAGATTTTTCGAGCGGAGTAGTAACATGAAACTTATGTCCTAACGACTAAGAATCAAAGGCAGCAGACTCGACAAACTCAGCAGAAATAAATGAGTGACTAGCCCCAGAATCAAATAATACAAGAGCAGAGTGTTCTAAAACTGACAAAGTACCTGTAACAACGGTACCTGATGCCTCAGCATCCTCTCGAGTCGTGGCAAAGACACGGGCCTACTGTCGTGTCTAAGGCTATGCCTGAACTACCAGTGGTGCTCTCTGCTGCTGATTAGGCCTAACCTATCCTCTATCACCTATCTGACCTCGCCCCTAGCTCTGTCCTCGGCCCGGTCCCTGACCCAAACTCTGACCCCACGCTGCTGTGGTGTCTGTAAACTAGGGCAGAAAGGTCTAATATGTCCTGTTTGTCCACACTAAAAGCACCTCCTCACCTTGCACTGACCTAGGTGATACTCAGTACAATCATGAAAGTAGGGCAAAGGAGGAGCCCGAGCACTAGACTGATCTATGTGAAACTGAGGTTTTGTCTGTCCCTTGCACCTACCAAGAACCTGTCTATGAGGCTGTGTCCCTTGACCTGGAAAGTCGTCCTCAGCCTTCCTCTTCTGAGAAGATATCTGTGCAGCAGTCACCTTAACCTTTTTCTCAGAATTCCCAATATCTAATGCCAAAGCAGCATTCAAAGCATCAACATACGTCGTAGGCTGTCAAGCTCGTACCTGCCTTTGTAAGTCTGCTCTCAAACCCACAATAAATCTCTTTCTCTTGCTCTCAGGATTAGTAACATGTCTAGTGGCAAATTTTGACAATAGGTCAAACTCCCTCTGTAACGTCTCGTTACTTTTGAGGTATAAAAAAAATTATTTATTTTATATTAATTAAAGTATTTATAGTTAATTTTAGAAAATCGGCAATTGGGAAAAAACTTTAATTCTTCAATAACCTTCCACCAAATGCATTTACCATAGATTAAAGTTGATCAAGTCCTCTTTGTACGCCTCCATGCTCGGATCTTCAAAAGCTTGCCTTGACTTTTCTAATGTAGGCATGTAAATGGATGCTAACGCTTGTCTTAAACTATAATCTTGAAATTGATCCTTAAGCTATTTGTGATGTTCCGTGATTCATATCAGGATTCCCAAAGAAGAGTTTCTTGCATTTGGAACTTTAGAGTGGATCAAATAATGGGGACAACTTTGACAAGATTGGTTCCGATCCTCGTTCGCCAATTTGGTCCAAAATGGATTCCCAAAGAAGAGTTTCTCCATTTGGAACTTTAGAATGGATCAAATAATGCGGAACACTTTTACAAGATTGGTTCTGATCCATGTTTGAAATTAGAACTTTAGGATTGACCAAATCATGCAGACAACTCTGACTAGACTGGTTCCGATCCTCGTTTGAGATTCTAGCCCGAAGAGGATTTCCAAAGAAAAGTTTCCTCCATTTGGAACTTTAGGATGGACTAAATCATGAGGACAACTTTGACAAGATTGGTTCCGATCCTTGTTTAATATTTTAGTCAAAAAAGGATTCCCAAAGAAGAGTTTTATTCATTTGGAACTTTAGGATGGACCAAATCATTAGGACAAGTTTAAAAAAATTGGTTCCGGTCTTCGTTTAGCATTTTGGTCTAAACGGGATTCTCAAAAAAGAGTTTCCTCCATTTGGAACTTTAGGATGGACCAAATCATTAGAACAAGTTTAAAAAGATTGGTTTCGATCCTTGTTTGACATTTTGATCCAAAGAGGATTTGTAAAGAAGAGTTTTCTCCATTTGGATCTTTAGGATGGACCAAATCATGAGGACAAGTTTGACGTTCGACATTTTGGTCCAAAGAGGATTCACAAAGAAGAGTTTCCTCTATTTAGAACTTTAGGATGGATCAAATCTTTAGGACAACTTTTACCTTCGACATTTTTGTCCAAAGATGATTCGCAAAGAAAAGTTTCCTCCATTTGGATCTTTAGGATGGACCAAATCACGACGACAAGTTCTACAAGAATTGTTCTGATCCTCGTTTGACATTTTTGTCCAAAGACGATTCCCAAAGAAGAGTTTACTCCACTTGAAACTTTAGGATGGACCAAATCATGAGGACAAGTTTGAAAAGATTGGTTCTAATCTGCGTTATTGATTTTTGACCAAAGAGGATTCCTAAAGTTCGTTTCCTCAATTTGGAACTCTAGGAGGGACCAAATCATTAGGACAACTTTGACAAGATTGGTTCCGATACTCGTTTGACATTTTGGTCAAAAGAGGATTCCCAAAGAAGAGTATCCTCCATTTGAAACTCTAGGATGCACCAAATCATTAGGAAACCTTTGACAAGATTGGTTCCGATACTCGTTTGACATTTTGGTCCAAAGAGGATTTCCAAAGAAGAGTTTCCTCCATTTGGAACTTTAGGATGGACCAAATCATGAGGACAAGTTTGAAAAGATTGGTTCCGATCCTCGTTTGACATTTTGGTCCAAAGAAGAGGTTCCTCCATTTAGAACTTTAGGATTGACGAAATCATGAGGACAATTGTGAAAAGATTGGTTCCGATCCTCGTTTGACATTTTTGTCCAAAGAGGATTCCCAAAGATTGTTTCCTCCATATGGAACTTTAGGATGGACCAAATCGTTAGGACAAGTTTGAAAAGATTGGACTGATCCTCGTTTGTAAACTTGGTCTAAACTGGATTCCCAAAGAAGAGTTTCTTCCATTTCGAACTTTATGATGTGCCAAATCTTAAGGACAACTTTGAAAAGATTGGTTCTGATCCTCGTTTGACATTTTGATCCAAAGGGGATTCCAAAAGAAGAGTTTCCTCCATTTGGAACTTTAGGATGGACCAAATCTTGGGACAACTTTGACAAGATTTGTTCCGATCCTCGTTTGACAACCAAATCATCAGGACAAGTTTGAAAATATTGGTTCCGATCCTCGTTTGACATTTTCGTCCAAAGGAGAGTTTCCTCCAATTGGAACTTTAGGAATCATGAGGAAAACTTTCACAAGATTGGTTTCGATCCTGGTTTGCCAATGAAACTATAAGATGGACCAAATTATGAGGACAACTATGACCATATTGGTTCCGATCCTCGTTTGACATTTTGTTCCAAAGAGTATTTCCAAAGAAGAGTTTCCCCATTTGGAACTTTAGGATGGACCAAATCATGAGGACAACTTTGACAAGTTTGGTTCCGACCCTCGTTTGATATTTTTGTCCAAAGAGGATTCGCAAAGAAGAGTTTCCACCATTTGGAACTTTAGGATGGACCAAATCATTAGGACAAGTTTGAAAAGATTGGTTCCTATCCTCCTTTGACATTTTGGTCTAAATCCCAAAGAAGAGTTTCCTCCATTTGGAACTTTAGGATGGACCAAATCATTAGAAAACTTTGACGTTCGACATTTTGATCAAAAGAAGATTTCCAAAGAAGAGTTTCCTCCATTTGGAACTTTAGGTTGGACCAAATCATTAGGACAAGTTTGAAAACATTGGTCCCGATCCTCGTTTTACATTTTTGTCCAAAGAGGATTCCCAAAGAAGAGTTTCCTCCATTTGGAACTTTAGGATGGACCAAATCATTAGGACAAGTTTGAAATGATTGGTTCCGATCCTCGTTTGAAAATTTGGTCCAAAGAGGATTACCAAAAAGAGTTTCCTCCATTTGGATCTTTAGGATGGACCAAATCATGAGGACATCTTTGACGTTTGACATTTTGGTCCCAAGAGGATTCCCAAAGAAAAGTTTCCTTCATTTGGATCTTTAAGATGAACCAAATCATGAGGATAACTTTAACAAGATTGGTTCCGATCCTCGTTTGACATTTTTGTCCAAAAAGGATTCCCAAAGAAGATAACAAACTAAACACCCTAGCCATGACCAAGTGAGAGAAAAACAAACAAAACGGGTTTTCGACTCAAACTCGGTTTTAGGGTTAGGGAAAGTTTTTAAAATCATCCAAAACAACTTCCTCGATTGAAATCTTCAAGCTTGACCTCCATTAAAACACTATTTAAAGAAAAATTTAGAAAGTTTGTCATACTTTGAGGTCTTTAGAAAACGGAGGAAAACCCCGATTGATAGGTTGGAAATGATGCTTGGACCGAGAGCTTTCCAACGCAACTGAAATTACGAAGATCCGTTGAGAAATGAAGAAAAACCAAAAAGGAATTCCCAACCAAGGAGGCTCTTGGCCATGAAGGGAAGAATAAGAGAAGAAAATGATTTTGGTCTAATTTTTTACTTTTAAAGAGAAGGATGAATAGTAAATTGATATTTTTAAGAAATCGGAAAATTACGGATATGTCCTTTTAAGTGATTTAGCTTATAAAACGAAACCCGAAGCTCTTAAAATGACCAAATGGTGATTAATAATTATCAATTGGCCGTTAATAATTATTAATACGACCAAAACTAATTTAAAGTAATAAAAGGATTAAAAAGGTTTTCGAACAAAATTAACTACTAAATTCGAAATTACTAAATTTAAACTAAGCTTAAATATTTTAATTAAAAAAAAAAAATATTTACCTCAAAAGTAACGGGACGTTACATAAATAGACCAAAGAGCCCCACATATACAATTGGCAAAAACTCAAGGTCAAAGGCTAGAATTTGACAAAGCTCAAGATCAAAGATCTAAAGACAAGAATTGGATTTCTTGTTCTAAATTTGAATCAATCCACCAAACTAGAATGATAAATCCTAATGGCTCGATTCTACAACCACCCTAAACATAAGGAATGACAAGTAGAAAAAGTAAGCACGGCTCACAACAATACAAATGAAAAAGCTCTCAAAGAGACTTGGTATTTTTACTTCATCATATTATGATTATTACAAAGGAAAGGAAGACATTATTTGGCCTTCAAAAGACTAACAATACTGAAATATACAAGCCATTAAATTCCTAGTCTTGTAACTTACAAAATAAAGACAATTGATAGTGAAAATAAAAGTGGAACTAACATGACTGTCCAACGGTTGTAACCTACCATATTTTATAACCTATCATGAACCTAAATGCTGGAATATTAAGTAAACTAAAGTTCTCTTCTTACAATAATGATGAAAGTTGAGTTGCATTGAAAAACCTTGAGTTGCATTAAATGAACTTGAGTGTGAACTTGACTCGCATTAAGTGAACTAGGCTTGAACTTGACTTGCATTCATTGATCTAAGCTTGAACTTTGATGTTGCATTAGTTGAAGTAGCTTGTAGCTTGAGCTTTAGATGAACTTGGAGAGTAATGAATGCAACTCTGGAAAGATAACCATCAAGACTCCTTGATTCATATCACTCACGGTTAGTCTCTTCATGTTTCGCGTTTTCGTCCACCGCGTTGTTAGTTTGATCTCTGGTGGGATTACCGGTAACGAGGAGTTGCTTACTTCTCGTCTTTTTTGTCTGATTTGCGATGGTAAGGCCTGCATGAATTTATTCTACGAGACCCCACGGTGGGTGCCAAATTGTGGTGGATGATTTCCACTAAGGTCAATCATGTACATTTCACGTGCGATCGTCTTCTCCGTTCTTCGAATATTTGCAAAACAAAGGAGAGAAGACTCCGATGTGGTGCCTGCCAAACCGTCTCCAATGATCAAGTCAGTAAATTTGAAGGCGTGATAATATGAAAAAGGATATAGTTTCTTAGGTTAGTTTTGCATTACCAGTTTTCTAGATTTTTGATACCTTTTATAGGTAGCCTCGTGGTTTATTTCGATGGGCTTCCATGATATTTAGGAAGGAAATAATTATCATATTATCATATATGAAATGTTCTTTATCTGGACTTTGGCTAAGCTCATCGCATTTGGAAATTTGAGTTGGGCACAGGCCGATATGGACTGCAGTCCAGCCGTGGCAGCTGCTTGTGGAGTTTCAGTCGGATCATGTGCGCTTGCCGTAATGGGCCTCAGGTCATCCATGGCAGTCAAGATTTGGGCTTTTGACTTGAGTCTAGTTCTCGAGTTAATTTTACCCTCTAATAATCATTATATCATATACAATCACCACGCACAAATTCATGGGATATTTTTAAATCTATACAAAAATATCATTGAAGGTCCAACCTTTTTTTACTCTTTTTATACGATAAAAAAATCTTCACAAACATTATACCCTAAGAACTATGGCTCTAATACCATCGTTGAGTTTCAAATACAGAGAAACTTACCTCTTATAGTGTAAGATAAACAAATCTTGAAACTACAGTTTTTCCATAAAAACTGCTTAGGCAGTTACAATAACTTCCTTTAAGAATTGATTCAAATTCTAAATAGTTATTAATTAGCTACATGTTTTTTAAAAATAAAAACAACCATTTGTTTTCTTTTAAAACAACTAGAATAATCTTATGAGGTATATATTTTTACCTAATAATGTTTTTATAATTTATTTCTAAAAAAATTCAAAATATTATTATAACTGTGTGGGATATTTCTCGTCGGGGTTTCGCTCCACACGATAAAGCACGTTGGGTCACGCGCTATCCCTTAACGGCAGAGCAACTTGAAACACTACAACAAAGGACAGTCAGAAGGGCACCGGTGTGGTACCGACCGACGACACTCCGACGATCAAGTTAGGTGGTGGTAGGTGAGATTTGCCTTGCGCCGCAAGGGTTAGGTCAAGGATAATCAGGTTATTCGTTTTCTAGGTTTAAGTGTCATACCTGATTTGATGGGTCATGTGCCTTTTATAGTTCCTTGATTGAGGGATCGTCGATTATGCTAGCATGAGGCTGGGCTTAATGGGCTTGCACTCGGCCCAACTAGGCGAGCTCTTTATGGAGTTGGCTCGGATGGGTCTTTCTCCATATGGGCCGGCCTGCAGTGAACGTGGCCCGTACGAGGGCTAGCTCCTTCAGGACTTGGTCCGAGTGGGCCTATCCCTGTATGGCTCGGCCCGATATGAGTGCAGCCCATAAGAGGGCTATTTTTACCCTCTACAGTTTTCCCCCTATTTCCTGGGTCGGAAAGTCCGATGCAGGGGATAGTAGATCAATTGGATCGGAGGTGTGGTGTTTGCCCTAACCTTCGCGCTACTGTGGAGCGGTTAGGGACCACGGCCCTTCGGAAAATAGACCGCCTCGGCCTTGTTGTAGCTCGGGCTCTATTGATTTCCTTTCGGGAATCGTCATGTCCCTTAGAGGGCAAGTCCGTTTCAAGAGACGCGGCTCCTTGCGAGACTGATCCGTTGGAACTTCGGACGGGCGCGAATACCAATGAACACGAGTGGTTCGGATCGTCGTGTTCCTTCCCACGTGTCGCGATGATTGGACGCGTGTGCTCTTCCTTAAGTAGGGTTTTTTTCAGATTCTAAGGCTCATTTGCTTTTTGAATTCTCGGAACTATCTGCAAGTCGTCCGCCTTCGAAAGACTCTTCGTCGTCTTCGTCCTGTTCATTGAAGCTTTCCCCGTTCTTCTTCAAAGGTTAGTTTTCTCTTCTCTGTCTCTTGTTTCCCGTTCTTGCTGTAATGGATAACTTTGAGGGAAACTCTGTGACTAGAGGCCATAGGACCCCTAGGTTAGTCGTGGGGGATGACGATTATGACGGTCTGGTTTTCAAGAGAGTCGAGTCTGGGGCTTCCCCTTCCTCCGTTTGTGCCGGTGGGGCTAATGCCATTCCCTCATCTCGTGGTGAACCTGAGGGAAATGAGCCTGCGATTGATCCTCGTTCGTCGATTGGTGAGGAATCTTTGCCCTCCGTGAGTGAGCTTGGGCCAGTTTCTGAGATTCAAGCGGGTTTAGACCTCGTCCCTTCTCCCACTTCTCATCCTTCGGGGGGAACGGATCCTATTTCCGCGGGCCCGACTACTGTTCTCGACCTTCCTCATTCTCCCGTTCCTGTTCCTGCCGAGGAGGCGGCTCAAAGGAAGAAGAAGAAAGGAAAAGGCCGCACTATGGGTAGCGAGGCCGCGTTGCAAGTTGATCCATCCGTTCCTGCGCCGTCGGGGGAAGTGGATTCTTCTTTAGCCGGCGAGGTTGTCGCCTCTGGTCCTCTTAAGTCTCCTATCGCTGGCTCGGGTGAGGGTGAGACAGCGAGCGAGAAGAAGAAAAAGAAGAAAGTAGATTCTCGGGCCGAAGGGCATCAAGGAAGGCAGGGGGCCTTACCATTTTCCCTCGAAACTGACGCAGGCCAAACTCGACAAGTTGAGGGTTGACTACGGGATCTCCTCGGATTTCGAAATGAGGCTCCCAGAGGCGTCAGAGAGAGTTTACATCTCCTCAGGGGAGGGTTGGACCGCTTTTTATTCGCGATTTTTCCAATTTGGCATTCGGCTTCCCCTTCCTCCTCTGATAGCCGAATTGCTTCAAAACGCCGGCCTCGCATTGGGCCAGCTAATGCCAAATGCTCTGAGATCTTTGGTTGCCTTTTCGGTGGTATGTTATGGGTTAGGCTTTCGGCCTACCCTGAACATGGTCTCCCATTTTTGGTCTCTTCGCTTGAATGTCCAGGACAATATGCGTTTTATCTTTCATAATCGAACTTCGCCGGCCCTGGTGGACGAGACTTCCTGTGACAAGCGTTGGAAGGATGAGTGGTTTTTCATCCGTGGCCCCTTTCTTCTCAGAGGTGGGCCACTTCCTGCCTCGTGGGAAGACGAGGGTGAGGACATGAGCTTTGTATTACTTTGTGCTTCGCTTCTCTGTGGGTGTGCTAACCATTTTTGATTTGTTTTGTTTCAGTGAAGAATCCGCTTCCGAAGAGCATTTCTCGGGAGGCTCTTGGTCAGTGCAAGGTTCTCGCTCAGAGGGGCCCCTTCAATTGGGAGGAGCTCAACCAACATCCTTGGCTAGTCTTTGCCAAACTTTGGGTTCCACCTCCAGGTTTTGTCCCGGTTGCTCCTCGTAAGTGTCTGTTTCGCTTCCTCTTTCCCCTTTCCGCTTGTGTGCCTGACGGGTATGTATCTCGACTTGAGCTGGTTGTGACGCAGGTTTCAGCTGGAAAAATGTCGGTGTCAAGCTTACCCCGTCCCCAACTCCAATGACCCCGACGCTTTCCTTGCCCTTCTTCAGGACATGGGGAAGAAAAGGTCCGAGGCAGCGTCTTCATCGACCTGGAAGGGAAGCGGTGGCCGCCCCAAAGCGCTCCCGTCCTTCCGGAAGTAGGAAGTCTGTAAAGGTCGTCAACACGGATCCTCCTGCGGGGGGTGCAGTGACTCCTCCTTCGGGACCTCCTGCGGATCCTTCCTTGGATGCCTCTGCGGATCCTCCCACAGACTCCCCTGCCCCTAAGCGAAAGAGGGGCGGAATCATCGGGGCGTTCGACCACGCGGTAAGGGGTGCTGATGCATATATTTTGAGGCATCCTGAGATGGCTTATCAATCGTTTCCTTCTGAGGCAGATTCGCTTTCTTCAGCGGGTTGCGACTAACCGCGGACCTCGAGCGCGTCCAGAAAGAAAATGAGGATCTCAGATCCCTCGGCGAGAGCAACAAGAAACTGCTCGAAGAGGCCGTTGCCGCTTGGAACCGGGCGTTGGAAGATCTCGGTGCTGCCCGTGAGGAGGGGTCTAAGGTCTCAGATGCTTTGAACCGGGAAACTGAGTCCCTTAGGAAGGCCAAAGAGGAGTTGGACCTTGTTGGGCTGGAGATCGACTCGCTAAGGAATCAAGTGTCCGAACTCCCGGTCCTCCGCGACAGTGTTAGAGATCTTCAGCAAAGGTTGGCCGTGGCGACCGCAGCGTCGTCGGTGGATTCCATCCTCATTGGACTTGCTGTCGGCCGAAACTCGGTGAAGCTGCAAATGGACCAGTCCGAGGAAGAAGGTGACCCGCTCAGCCCGGTCGAGATTGATGATGCCATAAACCGCCGGTGGGAGTTATACGAGCGCGCCACCAACTTAAAGGCGTCCAGGGTCGAGGTTACCGCGGGGTGCGAGGCTGGTTCGTCTCATCCTGCCGCAGGCGATGACGCCGCGACCGAGGAGGTGGATGCCCGTACTGACGACGGCGATAGCGCGGTCATCAAGGATGTTCTTGTTGAAGCTCCCTCTACCGAGACAGTTTATGTTTCTGACTGACTCTTCCTTTAGGGTGAACTCCGGATTGTGGAGCCCCTATTTTTGTCGTTTTGAATTCTCTTCTTTCTTCTTTTTTTTGTATGAACACATGTGCTCTCTTGAGGTTAATGTGCATGCCCTTTTTCCATGCTTACTCGTCGCTCTTTTCCCTAGCCTCACAGGGACGTCTTGACTTGCAAATAAAATATATATATACATTTTTTCGTTCTAGTTATTCGGACGAACCGAGGTCTTGTGTTTTTGGAGAAGTCTTTAGATTACTCGGACGGACCGAGGTTCGGTGCTTCCGGAGAAGGCTTAAGATTACTCGGACGGACCGAGGTTCGGTGCTTCCGGAGAAGGCTTAAGATTACTCGGACGGACCGAGGTTCGGTGCTTCCGGAGAAGGCTTAGGGTTACTCGGACGGACCGAGGTTCGGTGCTTTCGGAGAAGGCTTACGATTACTCGGACGGACCGAGGTTCGGTGCTTCCGGAGAAGGCTTAAGATTACTCGGACGAACCGAGGTTCGGTGCTTCCGGAGAAGGCTTAAGATTACTCGGACGGACCGAGGTTTTGCACGTTTCAATACTCCAACGTCTTCTATTCTTTAGAATAGGAAATGCCTAATGCTCGGACGGACCGAGGCTTTTGCTTCCGGAGAAGGCTTTTAAAGTGCTCGGACGGACCGAGGCTTTCGCTTCCGGAGAAGGCTTTTAAATTGCTCGGACGGACCGAGACTTTTGCTTCCGGAGAAGGCTTTGAATGCTCGAGCGGAGAGTGTGGGCAAAGCATGTTAAGCGGAAAAGGTGGAACTTCTTTTCTTTCCTTCCTTTCTTACATATTGTCGATCATATATAAAGATAAATAACAAAGTAAGAAAAGAACAGGTGCCGCTCTTCTAGTCTTCATCACTGTCGATAATGACCGTCGGAGTCAGTCTCCTTCGCTTCTTCAACGAGGCCAGCTCTTCTTTCAGGGATTGGATCTCTTGTTCGTAGTAATCGTTGAGATTACTTGCCGACTGAAGGCGATCCTCGAGTACGTGGTAGGGCTCACCCGGGTCGCTGTCCTTTTCCGTCCCTGCGATTTCTAGGCTCTCTCGGAGAGAAAGGTTCTCCCGTTCGAGGTGCTCTGCTCGGCTTCGCTGTTTCGAGGGCCTCTCGGATACTCTGGGCTTCTTGCCTCAGGGTTTCAGCGTCCCCTTCTCTTTTCTTCTTCTCCAGGAGGATTGCCTCGAGTCTGGCGTTCTCCACACGTAATTCACGGTTTTCCTGCTTTAGGACTCGCTTAGTCGCTTTCGATGTTGCTGTGGAGGTAGAGTCGTCCATACCTTCAGTCAGATGTCGGGTGGTTGAATGATCAGACCGTAGGACATTCCTTTGATCCCTCTCCCTTTATAGCAAGAGGGAAGCGTTTAGTCTGGGAGTCGAAAAGGTTTGTCATTAGTTCGGGTAGCACTCGATGCAAAGGCCCGTTTCGTATCTCGAGGCCGTGACGTCAGGTAGCGATCAGTCGTGTCAAAGGTCTGCCATTCCCGTCAAATCGCCTTAAATGTGATCGATCATCTTGAATGCGATTAAATTCGGGGGATTAACCGCTTAATTACTCATTAACGTCCACGTCGTTTCGCATGCCGGATTGCGCGTGGTGTCGCTGGGTGCTTGACAGCTGTCGCAATCGCAACGGCTCGAGGGTCCTTTAAATAGGCCTTCGCGATTTATCTTCCATTTGCTTCCCCAGATCCTGTTTTTGAAAAGCTTTCCTTCGTTCTCAGATTTTCAAGTCCTTTTACAGAGTTCGAGACTCCATGCCATGGGGTTTTCCCATCTTCCCTTGTTTCTATTTCACGTTTGGCCTTCCTTGGTGGTGGCTTGCGTCGAGGAAGTTTGGTCGTGATCTTCTACGCCTGTTCGATCAGTACCGGAGGACTTGGCTATGGTGGTCGTGGTCCTCCACGCCTGTGAGCGTCGAATCCAGGGTACTGTCTGCCTGGGGTGACCAATCACTTCACCGCCTATCGTCGTGGCTCCGGCGTTTGTTCCGGCAGCCTCCGGGGGCTGGGGTGATGAGGGGGAGGAAGTTTCCTTTCCGCCCCTTCGATGGTCTCCTTCGTCATCACATCATCCGGGGCTTTAGCATTGGAGGTGGCAGCTTGTCTCGTGTTTAAGGAATCGAGAAATGCGTTACCGTCGAGCCGAGGTGGCCTTCTGCTTCCCTTCCTTGGGTCCCCCTTGGTATGACGAGAGAAGCGAAATCCCGCCCGGGTTGAAAGTTCCGGGCGAGAGCTCGGCTACTTTCCAAAATCCATCAGGGGGCCAGGTGTTGTGGTCGAAGATCTCCCCCCTTTTTTATTTGACGGGTTCTGCTGAGCCTCGGAATTGATGAGTTGGTGGAGTAGCCGACGGATGATCCGGCCCCGGCCACTCGCTCTTTGAGCAAAACCCTCATCCTCTTCCAGGAGGGCGTTCTCAATGTCTTCGACGACGACACTTCGCATTCCGCCGTTTTACTTTGTAGAACTCGTGTAATTTCTTTCGGCTGAGTTCCCAACATGTGGGCCCGGGCCTTACTTGCTTGTTGTGAAATAAAAGTTGGCGTTTTATTCACCTTCTATTTCTTTGCCTTACTTTTTGCGTGGGTTACTTTCCATAATTCCGAACGCGTTAAGTTCTTTGGTCCGTGGGGGACTTAGAAACTATCCCAGAGAGTCTGATATTTCAATCCAAAGGGGATTTAGTAACTTGCCTAATCGGATTAGGGCTTTTTTTTTTTTTTTTTTTTTTTTTTTTTTTTTGGCGTAAAAGGCATCAAACGATCATGTGGGAGGAAAGACACGTAATACTTGTATATTAATTTGAAATGGGCCTCTTCGGCTAAGTACTTACATGATCCTCTCATACTCACACATGATAAATTCTCAAATGCGTGGCGTTCTATGCTCTCGGAATCAGTTCGCCCTTTCCATCTTCAAGACGATAAGTTCCCGGCTTGACTTCTTCGATCACCTTATACGGACCTTCCCAGTTCGGTCCCAATTTTCCTGCTCCGGGCTCTTGTGTGTTCTGGAATACTTTCCTCAGGACGAAATCGTTTACTTTGAAGTGCTGTTGTTTCACTTTCTTCTCAAGTATTTGGCCGATTTGCCTGGTAGCATGCCATTCGGACTAGCGCTTGCTCCCTTTTCTCTTGGCCAAATCTAACGCTTCGCCATCATGGCGTCATTTTTTTGCCTCCGAGATCGAGCTTGGTCGTGGGGATGATCATTTCCTGGTGGGAACAACGGCCTCTACCCCGAAAGCCATGGCGAATGGAGTTTCGCCAGGTTGGGATTCTAGGGGGTGGTCCCGGTATGCCCAAAGGACTCGGGCAATTCATCTACCCATCTTCCCTTTGCTCGTCCTAGTCTCTTTTTCAGAGATTCCATGATGGTTTTGTTTGAAGCTTCTGCTTGTCCATTCGCCTGCGGATAGCGGGGCGTCGAGTACCGAAGCTCCACTTTTCTGTCCGCGCAATATTTCCGGATAGAATTTCCCGTGAACTGAGTTCCGTTATCGGTGATGATAACTTTGGGAATTCCAAAGCGGGTGAAGATGTGCTTCCAGAGGAACGTCTCGACTTTCCTTTCTGTAATCTTTGCCAATGGCTCGACCTCGATCCACTTAGAGAAGTAGTCTGTCGCAACGATCAGATAACATTTTTGTCTTGGAGCTAACGGCAATTTTCCCACCAGGTCTAGCCCCCATTGCATGAAGGGCCAGGGGGCCGAGATCGTAGTTAACATCGTCGGTGGTGCGTGAATGGTCTTCGCGAACCTTTGGCATTTATCGCAGCGGGAAACGAAATCTTTCGAATCTTTCACCATGGTGGGCCAGTAGTACCCTTGCGTTAACGCTCTATGGCTTAAGGATCTCGGTCCTGCGTGATTTCCGCAGTGTCCAAGGTGCAACTCGCGAACGTAGGAACTTTCTCGACCTTCCCGGACATTTCAGATAAGGTCCGCTGAAGGATCTCCTGTACAACTCCCCTTGAATGATCGAGTACCTAGCCGCTCGGGATCGGACTTTTCGCGCTTCTAGTTTTTCTTCTGGCAGATGTCCCGATTGTAGGTATTCGAGGATCTGGTTTCTCCAATCCGACTCAAGCTCTGGATTTTGTTCTACCGGCATTACTTGTCCAACCGTTCCATCGTCTCCACCCCCCATGTTCGAATCAAGGGTGATGCTTGGTTCGGACAGATGATCGACGGGAATGATTCTTCTTGTTTCTGTTTGAACTGCGGATCCAAGGCGCTGCCGGGCGTCAACATGTCCATTTTCACCCTCGGTACTTGGGCGATGTCGTACTTCACGAACCGAGATAGTATGGACATAACTTTCTCCAGGATATTTCGCCATCCTGGGGTCCTTTGCCTCAAACACCCCTTTTATCCGGTTCACCACAAGTTGAGAATCACTTCGATGTTTAAGTTCTCTACTCCCAGTTCCTTCGCTCTCGAGCCTGGCTATCAACGCTTCGTATTCGGCCGTTGTTTGAAGCCGCAAACCGAATCAGTTGACTGTTCTAGGAGGTATCCCTCGGGGTCGACAGGACTAGCCCTGCGGCGGATCCTCTTGAGTTCGAGGACCCATCAACGCTTAGGGTCCAAGTTTCCACTCCAGGGTCGATCGGCGAGCGGCCGGTGGTTCGTTCGATCTCGCTCGCACTTGTTGGGGTCATTTCCGCAACGAAATCCGCGAGGACTTGTCCTTTTATGGCTGTCCTCGGCTCGTAAGTTATATCGTATCCGCCCAATCCTATCGCCCATTTTGTCAGCCGTCTCGAAACGTCCGGTTTGTGGAGAACGGCTTTTAGTGGGAAGGTGGTCCTTACCACTATCTGATGGCCCTGAAAATAGTGCTTCAGCTTGCGCGATGCGACTATCAGAGCTAGTGCTAGCTTCTCCATCTTTGAGTACCGTGTTTCGGCATCAATCATCGCTTTACTCACGTAGTAGACTGGGTGTTGAACTTGACCGTCTTCGCGCACCAGCGCCGAGCTGACTGCCGCGTCAGATACCGCTAGGTATAGGAATAGCTTTTCGTTATCTGAGGGCTTGGCCAACAGCGGGGGCGAAGACAAGTAGGCTTTGAGTTCTTCGAACGCTTTCTGGCACTCGACTCCCCAACCAAACTCCTTGCTTCTTTTCAGCGCTTTAAAGAACGGCATGCACCTATCCGACGACCGGGATATGAACCTGTTCAACGCTGCCAAACACCCAGTTAGTTTCTGTACACCTTTCAGACTCATTGGTGCTTGCATGTCTATTATTGCTTGGATCTGGTCGGGGTTCGCCTCGATCCCGCGACTGGTCACCAGGTGACCCAGGAACTTGCCTGCCGGGACTCCAAACGTGCATTTATCGGGGTTCAGCTTCATCCCGTATTGATTCAGCACTTCGAAAACTTGTTCCATATGGGCCAGGTGGTCTTCAGCCTTTCGCGACTTGATTAGCATATCGTCAATGTACACCTCCATCGTTTTCCCCAGAAGATCCTTGAACATTCTGTTCATCAGGCGCTGATAGGTGGCTCCAGCGTTTTTCAAACCAAAGGGCATCACAGTATAGCAGTATGTGCCTACGTTGGTTATGAACGAAGTCTTTTCTTGATCTTCTGGGTTCATCTTGATTTGGTTATATCCGGAGAAGGCGTCCATAAAGCTGAGCAGCTCGTACCCGGCCGTGGCGTCTACCAGTTGATCTATTTTTGGTAATGGGAAGGAATCTTTTGGGCAGGCCTTGTTGAGGTCGGTAAAGTCAATACACGCCCTCCACTTTCCATTTTTCTTCTTTACTACTACTACGTTGGCCAGCCAATCGGGGTACTTTACCTCTCGGATAAAGCCTGCTTCCAGGAGTTTCCGCACCTCCTCGTTGATTATGTCGTTCCGCTCAGGCGCGAACTTGCGTCTTTTCTGTTTGACGGGGGGTCGATTCGGATCGACCTCGAGATTGTGGGTTATGATATCGGAACTTATACCGGGCATGTCCGTGTGGTCCCAAGCGAACGTTTTCCAACTTTTCCTCAAAAAGTTTGCCAGTCCCTCTTTCAGATCTCCTTTCAGATCTTTCCCAATGCTCGTCGTTTTCTCCTGATCTTCTGGATGGATCTGTATTTTCACTGATCCGTCCTCAGGTGCTTCGATTCTTGGCCGAGCAAAGGGCGGGCCTCTTTCGGGGCCCCGATCCTGTAATTGCTATGCTTGGCATCGGGACTTCAACTTGACGATTTCGACCAAGCATGACCTTGCAACTTGCTGATCCCCTTTTATAACCCTAATCCCCTTTTCGGTAGGGTATTTCAGCATCTGGTGAAGCGTTGAAGGGTGTGCTTTCATATCATGAATCCAAGGTCTTCCGAGCAAGGCGTTGTATCCTGAGTGGGAGTCTATAACATGGAAGAGCGCCAGAGGGCTTACGCCCTCGACCCTGACCGGCAATTTGATTGTTCCGTTGGACCTTGTCACCGCCCCGTTAAATCCCACTAGGTCCTGGGAGTTCATCGTGAGGTCTGACTCTCTTAGTTTCATGCTTCGGAATGCTGACATATAGATTATGTTGATGGAAGACCCTGGATCTACCAGAACTCTGCTGACCGTGTAGGATCCGATAGATATTGATATTACTAAGGCGTCGTTGTGGGGCAAATGCACGTCTTCCAGGTCCTTTCGGGAATACTTAATCAGATCTTCGGAAGCGTGCTCGACCCTATAGACGGGGAGTATAGCTTCGTGATAAGACCTTTTATGAGCGTTGACGGATTCTCCGGTGCAGTGGATCGAACTGATTTGACCGTTCCCCGGAACTTCCGTGGATGCGGCGAGTTTTTCATCTGTTTCTCTTGGATCTTGTCTGTCGATCCTTCGGGTCGGACCTTGCTCGCATACGCGATCTATCTCCCGGGCTAGAACCTTGCAATCTTCCGTGGCATGCCCTTTAGATTTATGGAATCTGCAGTAGGGTTCTTTTCTTTCCAGGCTTTTTTGGGCGTACCGCGGCCTCTTTTCTCCTTCCTCCTTTCGGAGAGAACGAGGTGCCTCTGTGTGGAGAATCCGTTCCGGGCTACGCTTCTTCGGGTCTTTGATCCTTCCCCATACGGATTTTCTTTCCTTTTCGTCTTCCTTTTCCTCCTTTCCCCTATCCGAGCGTCTGCGCTCCCTTCCTCTCCTTTCATCAACGTGAGGTTCTCTCTTCTTCCATATCCCCTCGGACCTTGATCCCTTTCTTCGCATTTCTCGGGCTACCCTCTCGGACTCATCCTGCGATATCTTCGCCATTGCTCTGTCCAACGCCTCTTTCATAGTCGTAGGCCTCCGTTTGTTGAAAGACCTCCAGAAGGGATGGTTCGGGTGTATCGCCCGCGAGAATGCGGTGGCCGCCTCCAGGTCATTGCAGTCTTTGACCTCTAATTTCACCTGTCGGAACCTGACAATGAAGTCCCGGAGGGCTTCTCTTTCTCCCATCAGCACATCATAGAGGTCGTGGTTCGTTTTAGCGAACTTCCGACTCACGCTATATTCGCCGAGGAAGGCAAGAGGATAGGTCCGAAAAGGTTTTGATGGACCTTTTAGGGAGGCCGTTGAACCATAGCGGGCGACCCTTTCAGGCTCGTGGGGAAGAAACGGGTTAAGGCATCCAAATCGGGCCCGATCACGCATGAGGACTCCATCATATTTACGAAGTGAGCCACGTGTTCCATCGGGTCCCCGGCCCGTCGTACATTTCAAACTTTGGGAGGATGAAGTGCCTCTAGTGTGGGGACGGACATGACTCCTCTCGTGAAAGGCGAGTCTCCTGGTTCTCGGGCGCCCGAATCGGGTTTAGCCCCTTTCCCAGATGCCTTTTTTGCCAGCTTTTCTTCGAGGATCTGCCTCGCATTCGTGTACTTCCGTTGCTTTTCTCCGCCCTTGTTCCTGCCCGCGGATGCCGAGCTTCCTTCGTCGCTTCCGGTATAGCTCGAATCTTGGCTTCCTCCGTCACCTCTCTGCGACGGCGCCTTATCTCTAGTCTGCCGGGCGGGGTCTGTTTTGCTTGGTGCGTCCTTTTCCTTCGACGAGGAGATCTCTAGACTTGCATTTTCCCCCCGTCGACGAGCCGTCAGCCTGGTACGGAGGTCGTCTCCTAGTACACCCTTCGCCTTTTCGGACGTGGTGGCCCTCCTACGCCGCCACCTGGCCTGAGATTTGCCAGTTCGTGGCTTAGAAGGGCCTCCCTCATCAACGTTCAGGATGTTTTGGCTGTTGGCTTGGACCGCCGCCAAACCTTTCCCTAATAAGGCCCTCATTTCCCGTACCTCCTCTCTCAGGGCTTTATGGGCCTCTACCATCTCTCGGTGCTCTGTCAAGGCGATGGTGATGGTTCCCGCCGCCGGGTCAAGGTTCTGAGCATTGAGGTCCTGAGTATCATCAGCTACTCCCTTATCTCGGTTTGCGTTTTCGTTAAGAGTTCGTTGCCTGGTCGAACGAGTAGTCATTGATTCGTTTTTGTGGGAACCGCGTGAGTATCCAGATTCTGCTGGGAATCAAAGATGAACGGCCCCACGGTGGGCGCCAAACTGTGTGGGATATTTCTCGTCGGGGTTTCACTCCACACGATAAAGCACGTTGGGTCACGCGCTATCCCTTAACGGCAGAGCAACCTGAAACACTACAACAAAGGACAGTCAGAAGGGCACCGGTGTGGTACCGGCCGACGACCCTCCGACGATCAAGTTAGGTGGTGGTAGGTGAGATTTGCCTTGCGCCGCAAGGGTTAGGTCAAGGATAATCAGGTTATTCGTTTTCTAGGTTTAAGTGTCATACCTGATTTGATGGGTCATGTGCCTTTTATAGTTCCTTGATTGAGGGATCGTCGATTGTGCTAGCATGAGGCTAGGCTTAATGGGCTTGCACTCAGCCCAACTAGGTGAGCTCTTTATGGAGTTGGCTCGGATGGGTCTTTCTCCATATGGGCCGGCCTGCAGTGAACGTGGCCCGTACGAGGGCTAGCTCCTTCAGGACTTGGTCCGAGTGGGCCTGTCCCTGTATGGCTCGGCCCGATATGAGTGCAGCCCATAAGAGGGCTATTTTTACCCTCTACAATAACTATACTATAATTTCATAATAATAATAATAATAATTTATTAATGCGTTAATCTTGTTTTAATAATATATAACTTTTCATCCATAAAAGTTTAATTTTAATTATTAAACAATTTTTAAGCACTAAAATAAACTTAATAGAGTTTATAAATAATATTTTGGGGCAATTACTGAAATAGCATATTTTTACATACTAATTACTGAAATGTTTGAACTTTTCAAAAATTACTCAAATAACATAATTATAGTTCAATAATTTATTGAAGTGTAGTTCAATAATTTATTGAACTAAAAAAATTAATTTTTTTTAACAAATTCATTGAAAATAATAATAAAAAATGATTAAATAGTTCAATAAATTATTGACCTTGAACTTAAAAAACAAAAAACAAACAAATTCGTTAAAAATACCTATGAAAAATAGTTCAATAATTAATTGAATTATAGTTCAATAATTTATTGAACTATAGTTATGTTATTTGAGTAATTTTTAAAAAGTTCTGACATTTTAGTAATTAATATGCAGATTTATGCTATTTAAGACGAATTCTTTAATATTTTTAGGGTAAATTGCAAATAACACCCCTGTAGTTTCGATCAAATTCTTGTATAGCCCCTGTAATTTAAAAATGGTAAATCATACCATTGTAATTTCAATTTATGCCAATAAGACTCCTCACCTCCAACGTTGTAAACGTTCTTTTAGTCTTATCTTACTTGTTTGAACTTCAATTTGAATGATTCAAGATGTTTTGGAATCCTTATTTCAGTCTCTACGTTATAGTCACTTGAAAACTTTTAAATCATCAGTAAACAAAGGGGTTAATGGCTTCAATCATATTTAATATTTTGATGATAATAAACTCTTTGGCAATTTTAAAGTAACTATAACGTAGAGCTCAAAATGACGATTTCTAAACATCTTGAATCATTCAAATCGGAGTTCAAACGAAGAAGTTATGACTAAAAGAAAGTTTACAACATTGGATGAGATGAATCTTATTGACATAATTTAGAACTACAGGTGTGTGATTTTTTAATTTGACCGAAACCACAGGGGGGTTATTTGCAATTTACCATATTTTTTAAGCAAGTATCTAACTCTTAGAAAATTAGTGTAATATGATCAGTTAAGTGATTAAGATTACATAAATACATCAAAATTTACTTATTATTTTATGATAGATTGAATATATCTTAAAAACTAACAGTTTTAAAATGGTACTACCCATTGAAATAATCCTTTATACTATAAAGTTTTTCAAAACCTTTTTCCCAAGCTCACTAGTATTCTAGCAAAGAGCAAAGCTAACTGCGAGTAAATCACATTACCGGAACAAAGCTAAAATAGATTCAACTCTATTTTCTGACAATAGAATATAAGATCAAAAAAATCACCTTCAAACTCAATTATCATATCCCTTTCATGAATTACATCCCAAAAGTTTTAGCAGTGAATAGTGGAAAAAAGAGAGCTTCAAGTAATATTATTACTTGAGGCCAACTTAAGTGTAACTCAAATGGTTAGGCATCACTCCCAAGAGATTGAAGCTTCGAATCTTGTCTCCCTATGTAATGTAATATCTCAAAAACTAAAAAAAAAAAAAAAAAAAAACCTAAGACTTCATGATGCCAATAATAAAAATTAGAATCTGAAGGAAGCTAAGAGCAATAAAGAAAACTATTGGAAGAACTGAGTTTTAACGCAGGTATATCAACCTGATAGGAAACCCCTTTACAATGAGAACCAAGACAATCACCAGCCACTTAAGTGAGTTCAAAACGATTAACCATATTTAATTACCTTGTCTTGTTTGCTACTTCATCGAATTCTCTTCCCTTTTGAAAAGGCAAACAACAGCTTTTTTGCCCCTTAACTACATGTAAAGTCAGTGTAGCAATTTGTGAAACTAGAATGCATCCAACTGATGCTTAAAAAGCTACAAAACACCTATAATGTATGCATTCCAAGAATCTACTTGTGGAAAAGTTTCCATCTCCTCATACTTCACCTCATGTCCAGATCCAAATCCTTTTGAACTTCTTTCTTTAGTGTCAGGCATCTCCCGCAGCCAAAAATGGACAGATGTGAATCCAGCCTCTTCTAAACAGTCTTTGATCTCGGGTAATGACCACCTGTTAGTATGTCCAATGGTCATCTCAAGAATTTGGACATTCACAATTGCATAAAGAAATGGTCCATGAAAAGAATACAAAATATAATTTCAATTTTCACATAATGCTTGAGTTAATTATGCATCACAAAAATGGAATGGATTTTAATTGAAAAGGAAAACAATTCAGCTTACAGTCTCCAGCTGTATGAAAATGCATGACGAAGCTTTTTCTGCTGCTTCTGAAGATCAAAATGGAGGCTAATCCTTGTTTTGCGTCCAATGATGTCAAATTCAGCCTGCTCCCAGATATACTGCAATATTATTAAAACACATTCTCACTCTATTTGATTTATTGTTATTTAAAGGAAAAAAAAAGGTATATATACATATATTTTATATCCGTAAGTGTCAGGGCTAGGTTGCATGCACCTCAACTAATCTAACAGAACAACCACATAACTCAACAATACTTGACATTGGGAAATTCGTAGGATAACATCTTAGTTATGTGCCCACAAATGGTTTAAACCCATGACCTCAAGCTTTTAAGGAAAGCCCCTTGACGGTATATCCTTGAATAAAGACGGTCACATACCTAAGATGATACCTTAGGTATTTGTATTTGTGCTGATACCTAATAGAAAGACAACATATGATAGCTCGGTTGGCTCTCTTGGATGTCACACAAAGAAAATGTCTTTTGGGGTCAGAAATTAAATATCAAAGTATATTTACTTTTCTTACTTATGTCATAACAATGTTGATGGATGAGTATTGACTATGATTATTAGTAATATCATCCTTAGAAAGTATAAAACAAAATTACCTAGAGTTTAGAGAACTTTAGGAGTGATTGTGTCAGATTAATTGGATACGAATCGGAATACGAGTTTGAGGTCTATCTTTACTTTTTATGCTTATTATTCTCATTGGGCTTAAGTTGTTAGCTCATGATATTACAAAAATTTCAGGTAATGCCCTGTAAGAGGTCGAGGGAGAGGAGGTGGTGCTGCGTGATCGAGGGATGCTGACCTCGAGATGGACTCTTTTGTTGTAAAGTTTATGTAATTATTTTTGTGAATTTCAAAGACTTTGATGATGTACATGTTGTACTTAGCTCATAAGAGCTTTTGATGTGGTTTTTATGATATGAAATATTTGAACTCCTGACTGGGACTTAAAGTCCATGTGATTTTATTAGATTTGAAAAATTAGGATGTAAACAGGTTTTTGGCTAGCCAATTTTCAAACAAAACCACGCAAAATTTTCTTAAAATAAAAGACTTCCGCTGTGTTTTCTAAATTAAATTTATTTAAAAGTGACGGGTCGTCACACGGGCCCTTATAAGATTCTGGCCAAGGTCCTTGCTGATAGGCTAAAGAAGGTGCTGCCGAAAACCATATCCAAATATCAGAATGCTTTTATTGGGAAGAGGCAGGTTGTTGACTCTATCTTGATCGCTAATGAGCTGGTGCAGGAGCATAGGAGGGAAAATAAAAAGGGGCTAGTGTTTAAATTGGATTTGGAAAAAGCTTATGACCGGGTCGATTGGGATTTCCTCGACGCCGTTATGGAGGCCAAAAACTTTGGGGCTAGATGGAGGAATTTGATTAGGGGCTGCTTGTCATCTATTAATTATTCTATCATCATCAATGGCAAGCCTAGAAGCAAGTTTAAAGCCTCTAGAGGGTTGAGACAAGGGGACCCCCTTTCCCCTTTTCTTTTTACCTTGGTGGCTGATTCCCTTAGGAGACTTCTTTGTCATGCGGAAAGCTTCAGGTTGTTTAGTGGGTTCCCGGTGGGCAGAAGTGATACTTCCATCTCTCATCTCCAATTCGCCGATGATACCCTCGTTTTTTCTACGTTTTAGAGGGCTAATGTTGATAACCTGCTTGCTGTTCTTCGGGTCTTCGAGCACATGTCTGGTCTTAAGTTCAATCTTGAGAAAACTGTCGTTGTCGGCATCAATTTGGAGGAGTCTTTAGTTAATGAAGTGGCTGACTCTTTCTTGTGCAAGGCTTCAAAGCTCCCCCTAGTCTATCTTGGCCTCCCTCTGGGGGGCAACCCTCGGACTAAGCCCTTTTGGGATCCGGTGATGGAGAAAGTGCGAAAGAGGCTGGATAGATGGAAGCACGTCATGCTATCCAAGGGTGGCAGGCTTACTTTGGCTCAATCAGTTTTGAATAACCTTCCTACTTATTTCCTTTCGGTGTTTGCCATCCCTACTTCTGTTGCCAACGTGTTAGAGAAGATGTTAAGGGATTTCTTCTGAAGGGGCTGTCCAAAGACAGTGGCTCTAATCTTGTTAAGTGGGAGGTTGCTTCCTTGCCCTTGGAGCTTGGTGGTTTAGCTTTTGGTAATCTCATTAAAAGGAATAAGTCCCTTCTCATTAAATGGATGTGGAGACATCCTTTTGAGGAGGATTCTTTATGGGATACTACTATTAAAGCGATCCACAATATTTCTGACTCGGGATGGAGATCAACTTCTAACCTTTATTCTTCTTGCCGCAACCCTTGGAAGGCGATATCCAAGCTTGAGTCTCACTTGGCTTCTGCTAGCACCTACAATATTGGCAATGGTTTGACAATTAGTTTTTGGCATGATGTGTGGACGTCTCTTAATGTTCCTCTGGCTGTGGCTTTTCCTTCCATTTTCAGGCTGTCTACTTTTCCTAATGCTGTGGTTTTTGATCTTTGGGATGCAAGTTGTAAGTCCCGGAACGTTATTTTCAGGAGGAACCTCAAGGATAGCGAAATTGACGAGTTTGTGTGTCTTATGAGCACTATAAGTGGCTTGTTTATGGGAACTTCTCAAGACACTAGATCTTGGCACGGGGGTGGGGGCAGCTTTTTCTCTTGTAAGAATGCTTTTAGCTCTTTCTTTCCGGTTGCTACTTCGCTTCCCACTGACATTATTCAAGCTATTTGGAAGGATAGTTACCCAAAAAAAGTTAAGGTTCTCATGTGGACTATTTTTACGGAGGTTTGAACACCTGTGATAAAATTCAGAGGAGGTTTCCCGATATGGCTCTTAGTCCCAACTGGTGTATTTTATACCGTGCAAACTCGGAGGATCCTATGCACTTGTTTTGGGGCTGCTCTTTTACTTCTAAGCTTTGGAGACGCCTTTCTGAGGTCTTCAACTTTCAAGGCCCGTGTCCTTTGAAACTTCAGCATTTGCTTCACTCTTTTTTGTGCGGAGTGGCGTTCAAAGATAAAGCCTTAGTCCTCTGGCGTAATGCGATTAGAGCCCTCATTTGGTGGGAAAGGAACAAGAGGATTTTTTATGAGGAGTGTTAGAGGACCACATCATTTGGGATTTGTTGATTAGATTTGCTTCTATGTGGGCGGCTAACTCTAAAGTCCTTTGTAATTATTCTCCTTCTATTATTGCACCCAATTGGAGAAATTTTTGTAATCCTGGGGTGTTTCTTTTTGTATTCCCCTTTTCATTTATCAATGAAATGTCTCTTATAAAAAAAAGACAACATATGATTTGTTGTTTGTTTGAGCTCAACAAAATGATACCTTAAAATTAGCAAATTTCCTCTGAAGCCTCAGCTTCTGTTCCGACGAAATACCACCATACAAATCCATCACAAATATCCCACCTTTTTTGGATAAGGTACTGCGAGCATGCTTGAAATACATGACAAGATCTGCACGTGAATGGAGACAACAACAGCTGTAGTTAAATGCACACACAATATCTCTGGAAGGCAATGTAATGCTCCTCTTCAAGTGCTTATTATCGCAGAAAGAGGCAGATTCTTCTTTAACAGTAACTTCTTGATCAGTTCTGCTATCTTCCAGTGTTAAATTTTTAATCAGCTCTGCTGGCTCAGGTTTGACAAGCAAAGCATCAGCAGGATCCAGGACATTTCCATGAAAGAGAGAGATTCTAGAATATACATCAGCCCCAGCTTTATTAACATTATTCTCCATGCACCACATTAATGCCTCAAGATCTAGATCCAGTCCTACAGCCGTCCTCCGTGGATCACTTCGAAGCCATTCTGCACTGTGAAGGAAATAATTTTTGTAAAATAATTTTTGTCAGATTTTACACATCCATCCACCTGGAACCAAAACAATAATTATCAAGTAAAGTATTAGACCTATTGCAAAGTTATAAAAAAAAATTGTAATATTTGCAAATATAACATTCTTTAAAAACAATTGTAATTTATCAAAATATTTAAATGTCATTTTATTGAGCATTGAGATTACTATCAATCAATATCAAATAAAGCATTGAATTATGTAAATCAATGTTCATCGTGTAAGGTGAGTACTGGCCACTGGGTGCTCTATATCACAGTCAACTTGTGATCAACTTAATTATTTTTTATTTTTTTAAATGTCATATTTGCAAATACTTTTCTCAAATATTACATAAAATATTGCAATGGATGAAACTAACGTTGGGGGTGTTTGGTTATGGGAAAGTGAATGGGAATGTGTTTGTGAGTTTCCCACTTGTTTTCCTACGGGCAATGACATTCTATTCCCATGTTAGGAATTGAATTTGACATCTCATTCGCCCACACTCACATTAATTACACTATTTATTCTCATTCTCATATAATTCAAATACATACATCATCACAAACCCAGACTACTCATTCCCATGCATCACAAACTCATATTTCACTTTCGCATTCCACCAACCAAACACCTCCCTTCACGACTGTCATGCTATATTATATGCTCAGTGATCATCATGGTAAGAACCGCAATTGTTTAAAAGGATTGTAAAAACTGTAGTTCAACCATTTTATCATGTAGAATCACTATCTGTCCTTGAAAATAAGTTGAATATCACACTAAATTATAATCAGAAGTTTATTTATCGAAAACAAGATAAAAACAGTAACACATCAGTAAAAAGTTAACAAGTGATTTGCAATGAAAAGTGTTCAAGCTGAGTATTTTTCTTGCATATATTAACCAAGGAATTATCTGTCCAATTTCACAAATGAAATACAATACAATAACATTACCATTTGGGTTTGTTCAATAATTCCTAAAACTGCAAGCTAAGAAATCTTTTCTCACAGAAAAAAAAAACAGCAATGTACCTTAAAAGAGCAGTGCCACAGAAATCTTCTTGGAGATGGATCGGTAACCTACCTCCAACATACATTAGAAAGAATTTCTGCAAATAGCTTATATCTCCTTTGGGCGACTGCATAGAATAAGAAATTTTCAGTAAATAATCAAACCCTATCCTTTCAATTAACAATCAAGTCTGAAATTCACGAAACTATTCTTGTTAACAATCGTAAGTTATTGTTTCTTTCAAATGTTCACGTAGTTTCTAGATATCCAACAGAGGACCAAACCTGAACGGATTGTTGATAAAGTTCGAATTTCGAAGGAATGTCCTTTGATGAGTAGCCATTTCTTGTAGCTTGCTCCTGCTCCTTTGCTTCTTCTTCTTCTTCTTCTTCCTCTTCTTCTTCTCTAGCAGAAGGTGAGCTAAGGAAATCCCCTACATCGTCAATTTCTTCTCCTGAAGCAAAACCAAAGGCCCTTTGACGAGAATGTCCGTCATGGTGTCTCTGCTTCTTGCCTTTTCCCATTCCCCGCCGCCCAAGTAAGCAAATTTGGGTTTTCACAAGAACTAACCATTTCTATAAATTTTTCCGCTATAAGGAAAAAAAATAAAAATAAAAAGGCATTTTTAGTCCCTAAATTTTCGTTTTGTTTTTATTTGGTCATTGAGTTTTAAAACGCAACATTTTAATCTTGAGTTTTGATTTTGCTTTCTATTTGGTCCATGCCGTTAAAACTCAGTTAATTATTTGACAAAATATTGACGTGTCTTTACTTTATTAATTATATATTATTATATTGGCTTATGTGACAATTTTTAAATGACATGACATATTTAATTAGTTTTATATTAATATTTTTTAAGTAAATATCTCTCTCTTCCACACTCTCCCCTCCTTTGTTGATCGTCTTCTCCAAACTTTTCTTTTTTATTAAAGTCGAACTTTGGAAAACAAACCTAGTTCATTTTTAAAGTTCAAGAATTTGATCTTCATTTTTGCTGAGTTAAAAGAGCTTAAGAGTCAGTTATAGGAACTCTTAAACTCAGGGTTTATTCACCCTAGTGCGTCCCCGTAGTAAGGAGCACCTTGTTGTTTGTGAAAAGAAAGACAATTTAGTGAGACTGTGCATTGATCATCGAGGGTTGAATCAAGCTACAGTGGAAAAAAAAAACAAGTATCAATTGCATTGGTTTGATGATCTATATGATTAGTTGGGAAGAAACCGCTATCTTTTCAAAGATAGGATTGAGATCCAGTTAAATCCGTTGAAGATTCCGGATTGAGTTATTCCTAAAACTGTTTTTAGGACGCGTTATGGATATTATGAGCTTGTAGTCATGTCTTTTGACTTAACCAACGCGCCTGCGACTCTTATGGATCTTATCCATACTGTGTTTAAGAGGTTCATCAATTCTATTGATGTTGTGATTAATGATGATAGTCTAATTTATTTTAAGACTGAGGAAATGCATGTTATGCAATTGAAGGCAGTTTTGATCGTATTAAGAAATCAGAAGTGTATGCCAAGTTCTCAAAGTGTGAGTTTTGGCTAAAAGAAAAGGCATCTTAGGCCATGTGGTATCAAGAAGAGGATTATATTGATTCCTCTAAGATGGAGGCATATAGTAGTTGGCCTAGACTGACGGGTGTGCCTAAGAATTCTATTGGTTTCTAAGGCTTACAGGCTTGTCTCGAGAGACAGAATAAGACATGCCTAGTCGATCTATCTTTGTTTTACAGATAGTTCGTAATACATCGTATAGGGCTTTGGGTGCCTTCAGGATTGACTTTTGAAAAGAACTGTTGGAGGAGGCTCACAGTTCTATCTTTTATGTTCATCTTGGCAATACAAAGAGGTACGAGAACCGAGACAATTTAATTGATGACCTGGGATGAAACATGAGATTGTAAAGTACGTGAATAGGTGCTTGATTTGTTAGCAAGTCAAGGCCCTAAAGATCTACCGGGTTATCTTACCTTTGAAAGTGCTTGAATGGAAATGGGAGAAGATTTCCATGGAGTTTATCAGAGGTTTGCCGAAAGAGAGCAAAGAGTTATGACATCATTTGGTGATTGTAGACCATTTGATGAAAACTGCACACTTTATTCTTGGAAGGATCATCTATCCAGTTAAGACTAGGGTACAGTTGTACCTAAGAAAGATTGATAGATTATGGTGTGCCGGTGAAGATTTTATCAGATTGAGACATTCGCTTTGTCTCTAAGTTTTGGCACTGTTAGGGGACTTTTTGGTAGAAAGTGTTGTTCTTCCGCTCATTTGGATGAGATTCGAGAAAAGAGACTTTTGGTACTCAAGTTGTAACAAATGACTAGCGAGTCTATCATTTGTTTAAAGAAAGGTTAAGGGTTAACCAAAGTTGATAGCAGGATTCAGTATAGTCCGTTCAAGTGATAGTAGTGGATCTCGTATTCTTCAAGTGGCACCAAGGAGCGGTGTTATTAAAGTAGGGAATGAGGGTCAGTTGAACCCTAAGTTTATTGGCCTATCGAGATACTCAATCTAGTAGAAGTGGTAGCTTATTGTTTAGCTTTACCACTTTCGTTATCGGCCGTTCGTAATGTTTTCCACGTATTGATGCTTCGGAAATACATGGAGAATCCGTCCCACGCAATAGATTATGAACTGGAAGTTTTGAATGCTATTATGTCTTATGAGAAGACACCCGCTAAGATGCATTCGAACAAGAGTTGTTGAAAAATAAAAAGGAATTCACTTGGTTAAGGTTCTTTGAAAGAACCAAGTGTCAAAAGAAGCAACGTGGGAACGTGAGGATGAGATATAGTCAAAGTACCCTCGCTTTATTCACTTAGTGAACACACTTTTCGAGGACGGAAAGTCTTTTAAGGAGGGTAGACTGTAACGTCCCGTTATTTTGAAGTGAAATTTTTATTTATTTATTTTATTTTATTATTTATTTAATGTTATTTATTTATTTCAATTTAAGTATTTAGATTAATTATTATTTTTGTAATTTCGATTTTAGTAGTTAATTTCGCCTGAAATCCTTTTTAATCGTTTTAATACTTTAAATTCGTTTCCGTGACATTAATAATTATTAATAGGCCAATTAATAATTATTAATCACCTTTAGATTTATTTAAGAGCTTCGGGTTTCGATTTGGAAGTCAAAAGTCACAAAACGACGCAACCGTCATTTCCAATTTCTTAAAAATATCCAAAACACTATTCATTAATCTTTAAATATACCAATTGACCAAGGTTTGACCATTTTCTTCCCATTTTTCTTCTCCAAGCCGTGGGCATCAATGGGGGATTAAGGGAGATTTGGTTTTTCTTCGTTTCTTGATGGATCGGCTCAATTTCGGTTGCATCGGAAAGCCCTCGAGTCTAGGATTCTTTTCCACCCAACGATCATGCTTTTCTCTCGAGATCCACGGAGTTCTCGGTAAGTTTATTTACAAACCCTAAGCTCCAAATAGTGTTTTCATGGAGTTTTCTTTTGATTCCTTCGATTTCTTGTCGTGAAACTCGGTGTTTGTCAATACAGGAGTTGTTTTAAGAGTTTTTGGAAACTTTCCCATAACCCTAAAACCGAGTTTCAGTCAAAACCCTTCCCGTTTGAAATTTACCTTTTTGGGTTTGATTATGGGATATAAATTAATGAATTATTGTTTATTTAAATTCAATTCGGGAAAGGGCATAATGTTCAAAAACCCTAATTATCGATACCCATTGAAATCGGGAATATCGAAATTGCTTGAAACCAACTCGAAACACATCTAAAGTACTTAAAAGCCGGAAAACCAAACCCGAGACCCAATTTTCATGGGGGGGGGGCCGAGAGCCTCCTAGTGGGGTTTATGGGGTTGTTCGTTGTTTTGAGCTTTTAGATGTTAATTGATCGATGTATGTTTATTTATTAATTGTTAGATGTAATTAATTGTAGGTGTTTCGGATCGTTGTTTGATTGTGCTTTCGGAAACTTGGAGCAAAGCTATTTTTTTGGCTAAGGTGAGAATAGTTGGGATTTAAAGTATCTTTAGAAAGTAAATAAGTATGATGGTTTGTAGAATTGAAAACTAAGTGTGACGACCCGTCACTTTTAAATAAATTAAAATCAGAGAAAACAGCGGAAGTCTTTTATTTTAGGAAAATTGGCGTGGTTTTGTTTGAAAATTGGCATGCCGAAAACCTGATTACATCCTAATTTTCAAATCATCTAAAATCACATGGACTTTAAGTCCAAATCAGGAGTTCAAATATATAATATCATAAATCATCAACATTAGGCTCTTAGGAGCCAAATACAAAATACAATTCCTTAAAGTTTATCAAATAAAACATAAACTTTACATAAACCATTAGTCCATCTCGAGGTCAGCATCCCTCGATCACGCAGCACCACCTCCTCCTCCTCGACCTCTAGCCAAGGCATTACCTGAAATTTTGTAATATCATGAGCTAACAAACTAAGCCCAGTGAGAATAAATAGCATAAAAAGTAAAGATAGACCTCAAACTCGCATTCCGATTTGTGTCCACTTAAACTGACACATTCTAATCCTAAAGTTCTCCAAATGATACTAATTAGCACACTTAGTCTTATTGTTCATCCATAAACTCGTTATATCATAAATGAGAAATATAAATAAACTTTGCAAATTATAACATCTCGATTCTCTTTCTCATCTATCAAATGCATAAAAGTAATGAGTACATCTCGTAGGATACGCATTCGCCATTTATGCATGAAATGAAGGTAACGTGGGTATTCAATTCATCCACCATTCCTTATGTATGAAGGTAACGTGGGTATTCAACTCATCCACCATTCCTTATGCATGAAGGTAACGTGGGTATTCAACTCATCCACCATTCCTTTCATTCTTTTCTTTTCTCTTTTCATTGATGCGAGATGTTATGGTACAATAAATAATGGTGCAACATGTTATGCATATGCTTGCATATGCTTGTAAAAGTAAATAAAGTAAAGTACGAATATTAAAGAGATCGAATTCAACATAAAGTAAAGAGCATAAAGTAAATGACATAATGATAAATATAGATAAGAATCTCGGACGAACGATATGACGATCGAACTCCGATATCAATAATAAGATTAGAAACATAACTTAAACGATTAACCTATACCCTCCGGATTCTAAACTTCCAAATAATCCGAGGTTCTATTAACTGTTCTAATTACAAGTTGGATCATTTTGACTTCAAAATAATCCAACCTTAGTTTCATAACGAAACTAAGTTAGAATCTTCTAAGATTCAAAGTCTTTCTCGAGAATTTCTAAGTTCTCACTTAAAGGATTAACTCTTAATCCTAAGGGCACTAACTCACAACCCTCTAATCTTAGGTTCGGATTCTAATCTTAGTGTCAAACTCTCAAACCATCACACTAGTTTGCTTTCCATATTTAATTTAAATGCTAACTATTCTCACCTTATTAAAAGTGAAGACTTTGCTCCTAAACACTGAAAGAGCAATCAACCACGAAGTTCAAAAACACCTACAAACGAATTATATCGTAACAATCAATAACGAAACCAACTATCATTCAAACAACTACTAAACATACAAAGCAACGAAAACCCAATAAAACCCACAAAGAGGCCCACGGCCCTATCATCAAAAACGAGTCTCGGGCTTGGTTTTTCGGCTTTTTGGCAATTCAAATACGTTTTGAGTTGGTTTTAATCAAATTCGATAATCCCGATTTCAATGGGTATCGATGAATAGTGTTTTTGAACATTAGTCCCTTTCCGAATTGAATTTAAATAAACATTCATTCATTAATTTCTAACCCAAAATCAAACCCAAAAGGGTAAATTTCAAACGGAAAGGGTTTCGACTGAAACTCGGTTTTAGGGTTATGAAATAGTTTCCAAAAACACTTAAAACTACTCCCGAATTGACAAACACCGAGTTTCACGGCAAGAAATCGAAAGAAAGCAAGCAAAACTCCATTAAAACACTATTTGGAGCTTAGGGTTTCAAGAGATTCTTACCGAGAACTCCTCGGATCTCGAGAGAAACGGACGAAGGCTAGGTGGGAAAGGATCGTAGGATCGATACCTTTCCAATGGACCCGGAATCAAGTCGATCGGGCAAGAAACGAACGAAATCAAAATTTCTTCCCTTGGCCTTTGAAGCTCACGGCTTGGAGGAGGAGAAAATGAGAGAATTTGGTCAATTGTGAAGTCAAAGGTTCATTTAAAGAAGAAGGCAAATAGTGATTTTTAGATATTTTGAAAATTGGGTAATTACAACTTTGCCCTTTTATGACTTTTGGCTTAAAAACGAATCCCGAACATCTCAAACTACCCCAATGGTAATTAATAATTATTAATTGGCCCGTTAATAATTATTAACACCATTAAAACGTATTTAAATAAATAAAGCCATAAAATGAATTAAAATGAAATAAATTGCAAATTTCTAATTTAATAATAAATAAATGAATTTTAATTACTCAAATTAAAATAAAATAAATAAAAGTTTTTTTTTTTATCACAAAATAACGGGACGTTACACTAAGACTAGAATTCGAATCTAAGATTAGAGGGATGTGAGTTAGTGCCCTTAGGATTAGGAGTTAATCCTTTAAGTGAGAACTTAGGAGTTCTCAAGGAAAGTATTGAATCTTAGAAAATTCTAAGTTAGATTCGTTTCGAAGCTTAGGTTGGATCATTGGAAGTTAAAAGATCCAAACTTTTATATAGAACGGTTAATAGAACCTCGGATTATATTGGAAGTTTAGAATCCTTGAAGGTATAGGTTAATCGTTTAAGTTATAATTTTACTTTTATTATTGTTAGCGGAGTTCGATTGACATATCGTTCGTCCGGAGTTTCTTATTTATTTACTTTATGTCTTTTACTTAATTTCCCTTTACTTTATGTTTGTTTCGGTTACTTTATTATTCGCTCTTTACTTTATTTACTTTTTGCAAGCATGTGCAAGCATAACCATAACATATTGCATCATAACATCTCGCATCATTGAAAAGAAGGAGAGAATGTTGGACCCTTCGGCGAATGTCCGCATTGCCTTCAGAGAGAGAAAGAAAAGAAGGAGAGAATGTTGGACCCTTCGGGGAATGTCCGCATCGCCTTCCTAGAAAAAGAAAGGAAGGTGAGAAAGAAAAGAAGGAGAGAATGTTGGACTCTACGGGGAATGTCCGCATCGCCTTCAGAGAAAAAGAAAATAAAGAAAGAAAGAAAAGGAGGGAAGAATGTTGGACCCTTCGGGGAATGTCTTCATCACCTTCTTCATTCATTCATGCATAAAGGGCGAATGCATATCCTACGGGATGTTCTCATTACCTTCATGCATATGAGCGATGGAAATATATATCATGGATAAAGAATTGAGATGTTATATTTTATGCAAAGTTTATTTACTTTCTTATTTATGTTGTAAAAAGTTAATGGATGAGGATTTGACTACGAGTGTTAGTAATATCATCCTCTGGAGAGTATAGTATGAAATTACCTAGAGTTGGAGAACTTTAGGATTGATTGTGTAAGGTAAATTGGACACAAATCAGAATACGGGTTTGAGGTCTATCTTTACTTTTTATTCTTATTATTCTCACTGGGCTTAAGTTGCTGGCTCATGATATTACAAACATTTCAGGTAATGTTTGAGGTCGTGGAAGAGGAGCTGGTGCGCGCTTGATCCAGAGGATGATGACACGGTGATGGACTAGTTATTCTTTTAAAAGACCATGGTCTCATTTTTTTAATTTGTATCTTATGTTATGAAAATTTGTATTTAGCTCATAAGAGCTAATTGACTTTATTTTTATGATAACGTCTTTTTGAACTCCTGATTAGGAACTTGAAGTTCCTTGTGTTTTAGATTTTTGAATTTAATATGTAAAGAGGTTTTGGTTAGCCAACTTTCAAACATAATCACGCCAATTTTTCATAAAATATAAAGACTTCTGCTGTGTTTTTCTAATTTAAATTATTTAAAGTGTCGGGTCGTCACAATCTCTCTCTTTATTTTTGCTTCCAATTTTTCAGATTTATATATTTTTATATATATAAACCTTGGTAGAGTTTTCCCCTGTGTTGTTGATTTCAAAGGGAAAAGGTCTGTGTAATAGACTTATCAAAACCCTTTCTTTTATGGGTTTTAACTTTATAAATGAGTTCGAGGTTTACAGAACTTGCTTTGGGGAAAAAATTGTTCGAGATTTGAGTCATAGACTCGAAATATACATACAAAATTCATCATAAATACCCAAATCCCCCTGATCAAACACAACAGAAGAATGCACTGAACATAAAAAAATGGGCATTAAAAAATTCAATCCTTCCTTACAATGGACCACATTATTGCATTTAAAACAAAATTATACATGTGTTTTGAGTCTGAGTAGGTAAATTAACATCCTTGAAGACTAAATAATAAAATCAAGACTTATGATCTGAGGGTTTTGTTGATGATGTTTCATATAATCAGAAATTTCATTTCAAACTCATTCTGAAATTTCATTGCAATTCCATATCTAATCATAATCTAAAAACTCATGCCTTTACTCTAATCTAGTTTCGTAATAGATCAATGTATAAGAGATGTGGATTTGCTCAAAGAAAATAGAACATAAATGGATTTGCCCAAAGAAAAGAGAACATAGATGTGGATTTCCTTATCGATATGATCTTTCCCAAAAAAATTTATTTGTTTTCTTGATTGATCTGCTCAAAGAAAAGAGAACAAAGATGGTGATGAGAGAGATGAGAAATTGAGATGACAACGACATGGTTTCGTGAGAGAGAGGTGAGAGAAAGTGACATGGAGGAGAGAGAATAAATTAATATATTTATCACATGATTTAAAATATATAATATAAGCCATTTTTATAATGCCACATTAGCTTAAAAATTGATTAAATAACGATACATCAGCATTCTGTTAACTAATTAACTGAGGTTTGACGGCAGGGATGAGATTGAAAACAAAATAAAAAACTCAAGGGCTAAAATGTCACGTTTTAAAACTCAGGGACCAAATAGAAAACAAAATGAAAACCCAGGGACCAAAAATGTCTTTTTCCCAAAAAAAAAAAAACAAAAAAACTATGGAGTATAATTAGAAATTTGAAAATCTAGAAATTTTTTTAGTAATATTTGAAAAAATAGCATTATTTAAAAAATATTTGTAAATATAATAAATTTTGATAGAGTGAATCAGTGATAAACATTGAATTATATATTTTTACACTAAATATATGACTCATATAACACATTAATCACTATTAATTACTGATTAACATAATAAAATTTGCTATATTTTCAAATACTTATTAGAGTTGCTATTTTTACAAATATTGCATCAAAATCTGGAGAAATTTGTTGACACGGACCTTGAATATAAGGCCCAAATGAAACTTGACCTCCATTTATAATTTAAAGATTTTAGACCCTTTGCTAATGACACTATTGGCTGAAAAGACTAAAAGACCATTTTAAATCTTTTGATTTGAAAATAACTCTAAACTTCTCCCACTTTCTCACCTTTGTTATTCTAAAACATTTATTTTAGAACACCAGAAACACACTTAAGCATACACATTTTGTAAAAAAAAAATCTTGAAAAAATTATTATAAAAAAATCGATCATTCATAATAGGTCTGAAATGATATTTTGCTCATAACTTTTCCTAAAAAAAATGTTATTACTATGAATTTAGATTCAATGGATAGATATCGAAACTGTAATTATAAGTTTTGCACGTGAAGGATATATCACATATATAATTAAAGATAAATTAAATGAACATAACTCATCTACAGTGAGGGGAGTTTAGCTATGAATCTACAGTGGAATCATTCATAGTTAGATAATAAGTAATTACCTGATTATGAATTAATCACTTAATTGACTAACTATTAAGCCCATGCTCTATAGGTCCATCGAGTCTTTATGCTAGCCCAAATATCGTAGTCGCAAAATCAAGTCATTAATTTGACTATTGAAGAAATAAACAATTTAAGTAAATTAAGTTACTTAAATAGGCAATATTAATTATTTAAATATTGAATATATTTATATGGTAGTTAATAGAAACATTATTAATTGTTTAAATAATGAATTTATTTAAACAAAAAATTAATAATGAAATATTATTATTATTTTTTAATAGGATGAAATATTATTAATTAACTATTATTAATTGTTTAAATACTGAGTATATTTAAATGATAATTAATAATTGAAATACTATTAATTGGTAATTATTAATTATTTAAATAATTAATTTATTTAAATGGAATTTAATAATTAAATTAATATTATTAATTAATAATAAAATATTATCAATCAATTAAATAATGAGTTTATTTAATGGAGATTAATAATTAAAATATTTATAACTATTATTAATTATTCAAATAGTTAATATTATTTAAATGGAAATTAATAATTAAATATTACTTGATGATATTTAATTTGGAGAAAATATTAATATTATTAATTATATTTTATTTAAATGGAAATTAGTAAATAAATTAAGGGATAATTGTAAATTATACCCCTGTAGTTTACCTAAACTGTAAATCGCGCCCATGTGGTTTAAAATTACTTGTAAATACCCATGTAGTTTGGAAAATTGTAAAACGAGCCTGTAATGACCCGATGTAACGTCCCGTTATTTTGTGATAAAAAAAAAAACTTTTATTTATTTTATTTTAATTTGAGTAATTAAAATTCATTTATTTATTATTAAATTAGAAATTTGCAATTTATTTCATTTTAATTCATTTTATGGCTTTATTTATTTAAATACGTTTTAATGGTGTTAATAATTATTAACGGGCCAATTAATAATTATTAATTACCATTGGGGTAGTTTGAGATGTTCGGGATTCGTTTTTAAGCCAAAAGTCATAAAAGGGCAAAGTTGTAATTACCCAATTTTCAAAATATCTAAAAATCACTATTTGCCTTCTTCTTTAAATGAACCTTTGACTTCACAATTGACCAAATTCTCTCATTTTCTCCTCCTCCAAGCCGTGAGCTTCAAAGGCCAAGGGAAGAAATTTTGATTTCGTTCGTTTCTTGCCCGATCGACTTGATTCCGGGTCCATTGGAAAGGTATCGATCCTACGATCCTTTCCCACCTAGCCTTCGTCCGTTTCTCTCGAGATCCGAGGAGTTCTCGGTAAGAATCTCTTGAAACCCTAAGCTCCAAATAGTGTTTTAATGGAGTTTTGCTTGCTTTCTTTCGATTTCTTGCGTGTGAAACTCGGTGTTTGTCAATTCGGGAGTAGTTTTAAGTGTTTTTGGAAACTATTTCATAACCCTAAAACCGAGTTTCAGTCGAAACCCTTTCCGTTTGAAATTTACCCTTTTGGGTTTGATTTTGGGTTAGAAATTAATGAATGAATGTTTATTTAAATTCAATTCAGGAAAGGGACTAATGTTCAAAAACACTATTCATCGATACCCATTGAAATCGGGATTATCGAATTTGATTAAAACCAACTCAAAACGTATTTGAATTGCCAAAAAGCCGAAAAACCAAGCCCGAGACTCGTTTTTTGATGATAGGGCCGTGGGCCTCTTTGTGGGTTTTATTGGGTTTTCGTTGCTTTGTATGTTTAGTAGTTGTTTGAATGATAGTTGGTTTCGTTATTGATTGTTACGATATAATTCGTTTGTAGGTGTTTTTGAACTTCGTGGTTGATTGCTCTTTCAGTGTTTAGGAGCAAAGTCTTCACTTTTAATAAGGTGAGAATAGTTAGCATTTAAATTAAATATGGAAAGCAAACTAGTGTGATAGTTTGAGAGTTTGACACTAAGATTAGAATCCGAACCTAAGATTAGAGGGTTGTGAGTTAGTGCCCTTAGGATTAAGAGTTAATCCTTTAAGTGAGAACTTAGAAATTCTCGAGAAAGACTTTGAATCTTAGAAGATTCTAACTTAGTTTCGTTATGAAACTAAGGTTGGATTATTTTGAAGTCAAAATGATCCAACTTGTAATTAGAACGGTTAATAGAACCTCGGATTATTTGGAAGTTTAGAATCCGGAGGGTATAGGTTAATCGTTTAAGTTATGTTTCTAATCTTATTATTGATATCGGAGTTCGATCGTCATATCGTTCGTCCGAGATTCTTATCTATATTTATCATTATGTCATTTACTTTATGCTCTTTATTTTATGTTGAATTCGATCTCTTTAATATTCGTACTTTACTTTATTTACTTTTACAAGCATATGCAAGCATATGCATAACATGTTGCACCATTATTTATTGTACCATAACATCTCGCATCAATGAAAAGAGAAAAGAAAAGAATGAAAGGAATGGTGGATGAGTTGAATACCCACGTTACCTTCATGCATAAGGAATGGTGGATGAGTTGAATACCCACGTTACCTTCATACATAAGGAATGGTGGATGAATTGAATACCCACGTTACCTTCATTTCATGCATAAATGGCGAATGCGTATCCTACGGGATGTACTCATTACTTTTATGCATTTGATAGATGAGAAAGAGAATCGAGATGTTATAATTTGCAAAGTTTATTTATATTTCTCATTTATGATATAACGAGTTTATGGATGAACAATAAGACTAAGTGTGCTAATTAGTATCATTTGGAGAACTTTAGGATTAGAATGTGTCGGTTTAAGTGGACACAAATCGGAATGCGAGTTTGAGGTCTATCTTTACTTTTTATGCTATTTATTCTCACCTGGGCTTAGTTTGTTAGCTCATGATATTACAAAATTTCAGGTAATGCCTTGGCTAGAGGTCGAGGAGGAGGAGGTGGTCTCGCGTGATCGAGGGATGCGACCTCGAGATGGACTAATGGTTTATGTAAAGTTTATGTTTTATTTGATAAACTTTAAGGAATTGTATTTTGTATTTGGCTCCTAAGAGCCTAATGTTGATGATTTATGATATTATATATTTGAACTCCTGATTTGGACTTAAAGTCCATGTGATTTTAGATGATTTGAAAATTAGGATGTAATCAGGTTTTCGGCATGCCAATTTTCAAACAAAACCACGCCAATTTTCCTAAAATAAAAGACTTCCGCTGTTTTCTCTGATTTTAATTTATTTAAAAGCACTATAAGAATTTTGGGTTTAGGTGACGGTAGTCAAAAGAAAGGGTTACGGTTTGTTAAAAAAGTCGCGGAGGAAATTATTTTCCGTCACCTAAAAATCGCAAATATTAAAGTTGTTTTTTTCTTTATACATTCTGATTTTTTTCAAAGCCTTTTCTCTCTCACTCGCGAACGTTGGGGAAAAACCTTTCGATTTCATATCTCTCGCTTTTCCGATTTCCTGCACTCTCTCAAACTTTAGGGTTCGATTTCAACCTCTCAAAAACCATAAGAAAGTGGACGATTTCTTCTTATCTTCTTCTTCTTTACCTTCTCTCTGTAATTTCATATCAAGGTTCAAAACCATGATTTTTATATCTTAATGAACAGATCTTATCTTTTGATGAAGATATGTAGATTTGATTTTGATTTTGGTATTTCAGGTCGTAGATTTCATGCAAAATCTTATGTTTCTACGAACAGAATTGTAGATCCACCGAAAGTCAAAGAGAAAATTGGCGATGTTCCATCTCTGACCTAGGCTTCTTATCAGATTCAGTATTTCTCCTCCTTTGTTGATTTTCGCCTTTAATTAATTCCATAATTTCTCTCTCTGCAAGAATCCATGTTCTTATTTCTCATCCATTTCTTTACAATCACGTAAAGTCTCGATTTTTTCTGGGATGTTGTTCCTGAAGCCCCAAAGGTTTAATTTTTGATCTTATCTTTTAGATCTGATTTTTTTTTGGTGGTTTTGTAGATCTAGATATCCTGGTTTGTTGTAAATAAAAAAATTAAAGACGTCACCCATTCCTGAAATCGCTCACGAGATGAAAACTTAGTAAAAAAAAAAGGGAGTAGGTTTTGGAATTTCCTGATTCTTCAAATCCCCACAACAATGGTGGAAATAAACTTCCTTATGCCGATTTATATATGAAGTATGCATCTTGGTTTGAGGGGTTTTCGTATGCTGGTACTACATAGAAATAAGGGGTTGTGAAGAAGTAGAAAATTGGTACTAAATTGAAAATTAAGATTGCAAATCCTTCACCGAGAAGGTTGATGAGTGGTCTGCCATGGAGTCGTATTGAGAATTTGTGTGGCTCCATTAGAGACAATTTGGACTCATTTAATAGTGGGAAGTAGTGGAAGTTCTATTTCTTAGGTGTTTCATAATATTATGAAGACTGATGGGTGGAAAGGGTTGTTCAGGGGAAATTTTGTTAATGTTATTCGTGTTGCACCTAGCAAGGCGATTAAGGTATTATAAATCTCTTGCTTTCATATTTATATAAATTATATTTGCAATATGAACTAGTAAAAATTATCTCCAAACAATGTTGAAACTGCTCTCAAGGTTCTCATTTTGCTTCTTGATTGCGTAGTCTTAAAATTTTCTCTACCACTCCATGTGCAGCTCTTTATGTTTCTTTGTCATTGTGTAAATCTAAGTTTTCTTTTGTTATATAGGTTCAACTAGATTTATTCTATTTATGTTATATTATGAGAGTGTGTATTCTCTGTAAATTATTTGAACTATTTAGTGACTTCGAATTTGACATGTGCATTTGTAATATGTTTTTAGAATAAATCTATAGTTCATAGGTATTAAAAATTGAGCCATATAATATTAGTTAGGTTTTTTTTAGAATTCGAGGCTTGTATTTTTGTTGCCTTAAATCTTTATAATCTAACCGTAATTCCCTTGTTGATATAGAAGGAAATCGCCCAACTTACCTATGAATGTGAACGACATATTGGTACGCAATCTGGTGGAATGGATTAGGTAAAAGAATATTAATAATCATACTTTACAATGGATAGATTTAATATCTAGGAACAAAGAACTTATTTTTTTCCCTCATCAAATGGTTTATGCAACCGAGGGATTTGCTGTTTTAACTTTAATATTATCTTCTTAACCATGCATGCTATCTCTATTATGGACAAATCTGGGTTTGCAGAGCTGATTGATTTCAATCATATTCGGGCCACTTTTGTGCAACTTCCTGCTGGTGGGACTTTTGTCATAGCACAAGAGGTACAAATGAAGTTTGATGCTTTTCTGATATTGTTTCTTAGATGAACAATTTTTCTTATGTTCTTTCTGAATAGTACAGTACAATTAATTGAACTTTCTTTTTTGTGGTTGAATCTGTCTCTGTCTATGATTTTGAGGATTCATATGGACTGCAATTGATCTTACAGGAAAGTAACAAAAAAAATTTTCTTCTCATTTTGAATTTAACTACTACTGTTTTATTAGGTTAGGAATTTTGCCAAGCTCTAGGAGATAATGAAGAAAATTCTTTTTCTCAGGAATACATTGAATTAAAGAACAACAAGAGACGTCCTCGACTCCTAAATACTTGGAGACATTGGAATCATTGTTTTTGGGTTTTGAGGACTTGTACGGATTGTCATAAGACATATATAGCATATGTAATTATTGCTTCTATCTCTTTTAATTATTAGGTAGGAATAAAATATGTGTATAAATTGCAAATAAATATATTATTATATAATAAATGTTGTCTAGATTATTATTACTTCTATCTCTTTTAATTATTAGGTGGCATGTCTGTTTTGTCTAGATGAAACTCTTGATGTGTTTGATAAAGCTAAAACATTATTGCATATATGGTGGTACTTGATTATTATTTTCCATAGATTTTTTCTATGGAAAACATTGTTTTGAAGATAGTGGCAATTATTATAGCATAAAGCGGTCAAAATACCTAAAGAAGTTTTAGTTAATTGTACTGATTTAATTATCGCGCTCTTTCTCATTTAATTTATTTTACTGGATTTATTGTGTAGTTGATAGCCACACCTTGATGGAGAGTTAAACATTGAAAGCTAAGGAAATGTGAGTAAAAGGACAATTTAAAGGTAAATACATCAGTTTCCATTTCTCAATATGTGTGTTTTCTTGTTTCATATTTTCATCAGTTCTAGAAGCTTGATTTCCATTTTCTTCTCTTTATATCCGTTGTTTTTAATTCTAGCTCGATCAGAAGTTAAAACGGGTCTAAAACTTGATGTTCTTAGGATTCAGTTGAATTACATCTCTTATTAGAATTTGCTTCACATTTTTTCTTAATGTTCATCATTGGATTAGTTTTGATTAGTCAATTTTTATGATTAGGTCGTAGAGGATGGATATATTTCTTGTAATAACGGTGAAAATTTTATTTTTTCTTGTTTGACCTGGTGAGTTAACTGATTTCTTGTTTGACTTGGTGAGTTAACTTATTTCTTCATTTTCTTATATATGATTCTTACTTGGACAGTTACATTAGCATAACGGAAGTTTCTTATGATTTTTTTTTTTTAAAAAGAAGGAAAGTAAAAAATTATAGCATCATAGGAGTTTCTTATGCTTTTAATTGTTCGTGTTATTTCTTAGTGCCAAAAAACAAACCATTGCTTGCAATTGATGGACATGCTTTGGGTGGAGAAAATCCGTAAGTTCTTTGTTCTTTTATTATTTAGACACTTGCTAAGTCTTCAAGATAACATCCGTATGGAGATAGTTTTTATGTTCTTTGTTCTTAACCTAGGTGACTTGATAAAATTTAACTTCACTTTTCCTATAACCCTTGTACACATGACTTGAACCAATCATCACACATGTCTGCACTACACACCAGGAATTGATAAATTTCTAGCAGGCATTTCGTGGAGCATGTGCCTTGTTACCGTAGGAATGTAATCTAGCATTTATTCACTTATCAACACAGACCATGTTCTTGATTAATATTAGTAGTACTTCATTAGTTGAGTAAAAGCTATTTGAGATCTTATGGAATTGTTTTCCTCCAAATTTTGGAATAATAGCTTCAATTTGTCGAATGTATATTCTTGCAAAGACTTACGTCTCCTCGAAAGGCCTCCTGACATAGTATGCAAACGTGGTGCGGTGTATCGAAGTCCTCTGTAAGTAATATTGCATTATTTCATTAGAATATGATCTCATTTGTAATTTTATGTCGTGCGTTAAATTTTTTCTTAATAATTTAGGGTTGTTTGGTGAATGTTCTTTTTCTTTTATTTTTTTAAAAATCATTCTATCTAAATATAGATTGTGTGATTAAATATAGATTTAGTATAAATCCTTTACATTTCATATTTTTTTACTTTTTCCTTTTTGTTCCATCAATTTTAGGCGAGATGTTTTAACAATCATTACAGAGAATGACTGGAAATGCTTTTGCAAAAGAGTGGGAAGGTAGCGAAGGCAGGGGCATTTCTTTGTGATTGAGTCAAGTAGTTGTCTTGGGGTAAGCAATGTAGAACTGATGCATATGACAATGATCAAATTGGTGTCGAAACTATTTTTCATATTACATGATTTATGATATTTGTCATTTTCTGGATGTAATTCATGTACACATATGAACAAAAACTTAGATACTCAGAGCCGATGTATTCTCTATCTTCTAATGCATTTAAATAGGGATAAATTAGATTTTAAAATAGAAAACATTCACATGAAATAAAGTGCCAATCTTTAACTCTTCATTTTTTGAATTTGGTCAATTGGAGTTCTCAACCCGTTAAAAAAATATGAATTTTCAGAGAACTTGTAATCTTTGTTGCTTCAAGTGAGAGTGAGAAGACCATCCGAGGAGAAGTATCGATTAATGTTAAGCGAATGTGAGATCCAAATCACAACTCGATGTTTGGTTGTTAGAGACATATTTCCTATGTTTTACGAGTTGATAGGCGTCATGATAGGTTTCCATAAGTCCTCTCTCCTTCACCTTTCCCTTGATTGTATTTCTCGTGAGACCAAAGAAAATATAGGCAATCTATCTTTTTGAGCTATCATCTTTGTGTTTTTTTTCGTGTCTTCTTTTAGTTGAGAAACATATATCAAATAAACAGGGAAACTGTTCAATTTTTTGTTTTAAATGTACTAATATAGCTGGTATTTGCAGGTTGTCAAGGAAAACCAAATAATTCGCAAAGGTAATAGAATAATTGATGGAGAATCTACTACTCGCGAGATAAGAATATATTTCCTGGGGACAAGCTATGGGTAATGGATTTTGAGATTCATGAACATCGAGGTATTGCTGGTAATTATAAGTTTCTTGCTCACAATTTTTTTTTGCATGCACAAGTTAAGTGTGTGTCAAATCATATTTCAATTATTGAAATATAATTCAAATTCTGAAAATTTCACTAGTAAATTTGATTACTCGTTATTATATATTTTGTTATTATATTTCAAGTGGCCTTTAGAGGGTAAGGTTATGCCCCAATTATTTTAAAATTATGTGTGTTATAATGAAGTGTTCTCCTGTTGTAGGTAAGGGTGTTGTGTGAGAAAGCTAAGGAGATATTAATGGACGAGAGCAATGTCTAGGTGTGCTTTGTTCTTACCTTATTATTGATCTCTTTATGTATATTATTTGATGGTGGGAAGAATTCATCAACATGTGGGTGCCACCGTTGTTCTATATGCTACCTGGTGAAATCTTTTAGATGCTTTTGCGGTTTTGTTGTGGTCGCTAGGTTGTATTATTATTTTCTCATTTGTTCGAGATTCATCCTTTGTTGGATTTCCACACAAAATCAATTTAATGTCTTGTACTTTTAGTTTTTGTGCTTTTTACTTTTCATCTTTTGATGTATTTTCGTCTTCTCTATGATCTTAGTTTATTTAGCTTCGATCCGGAATGTTAGTTTGCTTTGCATTCTTTTTCTAAATTTTGAATTTAATTCTTTAGGTCTCAATAGAAATCGAATCATTCTGGTATAGTATTACCAAAATACCATGAATTGTTTAGGAATTTTTTTGAATAAAATCCACCTGTGTTTATGCCTGAATAGTTGAATATCTCTTGTGAACTCGCTTAAATCAATACTTATTATTCTTTTAATGTTCCTCACTTTTAGAATTTCCATATATAGTATTACCAAAATACCATGAGGTATGTTTATTGTCTTTGTGTGTCATGCTACTTATATTTATTTTATCGAAAATTTCACTAGTAAATTTGATTACTCGTTATTATTGTTCATATCGATATCATGTGTATTTCTAAATCATTCATAGACGGAAATTAAAAAACTAATATTAGTTTTTTGGTCTATTAAACTCTCTAAAAGCATGTGTTCTTCATTTTTTCAGCTTTGGATTAATGATGTTTGAACATTTTTATCCTTACTTGCAGCTTTGGAAGCAGTGGAACAACGGTTTTGTTGGTATGGTTAGTTGTTCAATGGCTTTTTGTGGAGGTTTAGAAATTCTTGTGTATATTCTAGTTTTTGAAAAGCATCATTTGTAATATTGTACTCTAAATTTGTGACGTATTCTTGTTATATATTGTATATAAAGTTTGTGGGTTATTCTTGTAATGACCATGTATTTACTCTTTATTATGTTGATTGATCAATATAAGGTTCATGGGTATCAAAAAGTCACTAAATGGTGATATTATTAAAATTATAATAGGTGACGGGTAAAACCTGGCCGACGGGTAAACGGGTCACCCATTCGAATGGGTGACTTTTTTGGCGTCACCCATTCGAATGGGTGACGTTTTTTAGCGTCACCCATTCGAATGGGTGACGTTTTTTGGTGTCACCCATTCGAATGGGTGGCGTTTTTTTTTTTTAGCGTCACCCATTCGAATGGGTGGCGTTTTTTGGCGTCACCCATTCGAATAGGTGACCCGTTTTTGGCGTCACCCATTCGAATAGGTGGACGTTTTTAGGCGTCACCCATTCGAATAGGTGACGCTTTTTTTAGGCGTCACCTATTCGAATAGGTGACACTGCCATAGGTGACGCCCAGAAAAGCGTCACCTATTCGAATAGGTGACGCCAAAAAAACGTCACCTATTCCAAAATTTCTTATAGTGAAGTGACGGGTCGTCACACCCGACTTTGTTAAATCCTTTAAATTCAAAGACACAGCGGAAAGTTTAGTAAATAAAAAAACGACATGAGAACGTTTAAAACTTGGACTATCCAAAAATCTGTATTACATTTTTCACAACTAGAAAAGTGGAAATGTGCATTTACTTTATAAGTAAAGTTCAAAACGAAGACATTTAAGTACAAGGAAACAAGTTCAAGAGCTCTTATGAGCCTAAAAGACAAATATCTCAAAACGAAAAATAAAGTAGAAAGATAATGAAAATGAAACCATGCATTCATAGAATGCTCAAAATCCATGCTCGTGTCCAAAATATCATCACTCCTCAGTCAAGCGACACCACCTCCTCTACCACGTGGAGTACCTGAAAAGAACTAAGTGTAGCAACATTAGTATAAAAATACTGGTGAGGGTAAAATGGAGGCAAGTAATCCTATAGACCGAATTCCATACCAAAAATTGTGTCCAAAGGCTTAGCATGCTTTATTATATACTCCCAATACAACCTATGCATACACCGGTCATCATCCCAATCTCAAAGACACATAAAGTATCACAAGTGAAATCAAAACACTTGTACAAAGGATAAGCATGTTTTTCCATAACAAACAATAATTAAGTTGGGATGCTCATGTTATGAACTCGATTTATCCACAGATCTCCTCATATGACATCACATATAGCCTGTTTCATCAATGAATTCGTTATATCCCAAGATCACATCACATAGTATCTCAATCTACTCATATAACATTACCCAGAACCTGTTTCATCTATGAATTTGTTATATCCCAAGATCACATCACATAGTATCTCGATCTCCTCATATAACATCACCCATAGCCTGTTTCATCGATGAATCTGTTATATCCCAAGATCACATCACCATCACCCATAGCATGTTTCATCTATGAATCTGTTATATCCTAAGATCACATCATATAGTACTTCGAAAGAATTGTCACCCATAGTCTGTTTCATCTATGAATCCATTATATCCATAAATCAGTTCATGACCCTGTTGCATCACAACACAAACAACAAACAATCAATACAACCTACAGTCAATTACATGCTTATCTTTTGTACTTCTCAAGGTGTTGTCTTTTGCACAAATCTCAAGTACATCAATCGTATTATTGTTAGAATTCATAATCCACGGTACTACAGCCATCAAACCATAACCCTCAATCATTATATAAGATAACAAGATCGAATAAAATAGCATCCGTAAACACCGCAAATACCAAGTTCCACGAAGTTCATAGTTTCCAAAGTAAGCAAAGTCAAGGTTAATACCACAATATCACCAAGGACAATAAAACACTTTAAATCACAAAGATAACTTCCAAGCCGTTGCCAAATTCCACAAGGACCAAAGTTTATAAAAGTAAACAATTATCAAGATTTAACACGTCAATGCTACCAAAGACAATAGAACACTTTAAATTGCATAACAACTCCCAAGTATTCTACTAAGCTACTTTGGTCCAAAACTACTCAAGGTGCCTTCCACTTCTATGATTCTTCCAAAATTCTCCATAGCCTTACAAGACTTTCAAGAACATACTAAACCTTACTTTTCACCCAAAACTATTAATAAAACTCCAGGTACACTCATAATACAAAGAGAAGCTCAAATCTCACTTATAAGGTTTATAGTCACCATCAAACTATTTAATAATTCTTAAACAACAAGCAAAACTCTTAATCTCGATTAAACAATACAGTCATGCAACTCGATACATAAAATTACCAACCACCACTTTAAACTCACTTTAGCAAAGTAGACGAACTTTCTAAGTTACGAACAATCGATCACGTGAGCAATTATCAAGACCTACAATTAAATTACATGTAACATACGTTAATTAACCAAACAACAAATAAATGACACCTAAACAAGCGAAAATCTCAAAATAGCCCGGTAAACCACTTGAAACTCAAGGCCAAATATAGGGGATGTTTTAAAGGGGGCGTTTGTCCGGTTCTCGGGAAATTTAAGCACAACCTAGGTTCATTTCGGGTACTTTTTAGGTGGTATTTATAAATGGATAATAAGGTTGGAATGGGTTCTTCCACCTAAATTAAAGGAAAACGAAAATGAAAGTAAATAAAATTAAACACATAGTAGCCCACTGTTTTTCGGAAGAAATTTGGTAATGTTTTTGTCTACTCAAAGTGTCTAGGACTTGAAGAAAAACAAGGAAAAACCTAAAAGATAATCCAATCCCGAAATCTCTATGATCCATGAGAAGAAATTGAAGATTACAACACAAAAACAATGAGAAAAAGAGTGAATTCTCGGGTGAATAGTGAACTCAAATGAATAGTGTGACGACCCGACTCCTTTTAAATAATTTAAAATCGAATTGCAGGAGAAGATTTAATATTTAATAAAAATTTAGCGTGAATATGTTTAAAACTTGGACTATCCACAACTTGTTTACACTTTTCACAATCAGAGAATTTAAATGACAGAAAATGCAGTTCCTATGTAAAGATTAAAGGAGTTCAAGGTGATAAAAGTTAAAACAAAAAGCTCTTATCAGCTTATATACAAATATACAACTCAAAAGATAAAACATGAGTAAATGTGTCCATGGACTTTAAAAGTATCTCTAGTCCATCCCACCACCATCATCAACTAGATCAGACTGCACCAGCTTCTCTCCCATGACCCCGAGCATTACCTGAAAATGTTTGTAATATCATGAGCTAAAAGCAAGCCCAATGAAAATAAATAGAAAGTAAAGTAACATTAGACTCCAAACCTGCATCCGAATTTGTGTCCAAGTAAAACTCACATACCCTTACCTTTCAACCACCAAAAGGGTTTTGTATCATCCACTTTCACTTACCAAATCTCCCATATAATTGAGGAACTAACTTCCAAGCATTAGATTAACATGTTTCATGACACACATAAAAATCTTATTTCGTTTTCTTTAATACCTTATACTATACATAAGATTTGCATAAAGTCTTAATCTCCAATTTCAAGATCTTCCAAGTTATTGAGAATCTAGTTCTCTTACATATATATCATGATAATTAAACCAGGTTCAATACACCCTTGTATTCTCTCATTATACAATCCAATCTCATTTCTTTTCCTATAGCACTCGGCTATACATCATATTTCAATTCTTTTCTCTATAGAAATGTATGATATACATAATGTTTCAATTCTTTTCTCTATAGCAACTCATGCTATCAAAAGTTTACTTTCCTTTTTCTAAAAAAAATAATGTTAAGCTCACTCGGTCTTAACATAATGAAACAAGATAATTCGCGATTAATGACGATAATGTTAGCACACGCAGTCTCAACATTATTCATTAACTCGCTCAGCTAGTGTAAAGGACACATAACCTTTACATCAATATAACCATCACATGCGAATAATGATAGGTAATGAAAGCTCCCACAGAACTAAGCATTCACCTCATTATCTCGCTATACAAAGTCTTTTCAATAATATCTTCCCACCTCTAGTGATTAATGATAGTAATAAAAGCTCCCGCAGGACTAAGCATTCACCTCATTAACTCACCCACCAAGTACAGGTCATGAGCTCCCTTAGGCTAAGTCAAACACTGTATCCTCGTATATGTATCATAGTAATTATGGATAATACTAGATAATGTGAAATCGCATAGTTCTATCATTATCTCATTATCCATCTCCTCTGATCATGCAAAGTCCCGCAGTCCTTTAGCATTCCTCATGATACATATACATAAACATAAAACGAATAATACTAGGCAATGCAAAGTCACGCAGTCCTTTAGCATGCCTCATTATTCCTCCCAATTTCAAGTATGCAATATGATATGATATGAATATGCTTTCAAGTGCAAGTAAAATAAATATAAACATTCAAAGTAATCGAAAGAACATAAAGGAAAATGGATCACGAATTACTCTTATACATAAAACAAGCAATTAGGAACTTCTGATAAGAAAACAATAAATAAATCAACCCAAACGGCCTTCAGTTAAAACTTGAATTACTAACTTATCATAAAGTCTCCAATTCAAAATGATTCTATTGCTTTCAGTACATATCCGAAGTTCCATAATCAAGTTTCTTATTCACCCCATTATACTTGAAACCTTCAACTTCCGATAATCATTCTTAAACTCCGGAACGAATCTAAACTTAGAACTTCCAAGAGTTAAACGTTTCCCTAGAAAAATCCATGAGTTCTCTCACTCCATTAGAACTAACTCCCAAGCCTAAGCATGTTAGCTCGCATACTGTAACGTCCCGTTACTTTTTGAGGTAAATTTTTTTTTAATTAAAGTTTTTAAGATTAGTTTAAATTCAGAAATTTGGATTTAAGTAGTTATTTATGTCCGAAATTGTTTTAATCGTTTTAATACTTTAAATGTAACGACCCAAATCCGTTAAATCCTTTAAATTCAAATGCACAGCGGAAGACTCAATTTTAAAGAAAAACGGCATGGGTTCGTTTAAAACTCGGATAAACCAAAACCTGTTTACATCGACCCAATTCAGAGAAAGCAATAAAAATGAATGGAATGCGCATTCCAGTTTAAAAGTAAAATTCTAAAAGAACTTTAAAACCATAAGACAATTACAATTTTGGACAAATGCTCTACCGAGCTAAAAACATAAAGTATGAAGGATGATGAAGTTTTACAAGAATTTCAAGAATGCTAAACCAAAATGATTCCATGTTCCTGTCCATCCATCATCTCAACTAGTCATACGGCGCCACCTCCTCTACCACGTCCCCCTCATAAAGATGTGCCTGAAAAAAAATGTTAAGTGTAGCAACATTAGCATAAAAATGCTAGTGAGAATAAAATGAAAGCTAGTAACTCTATGGACCAAATTCCATACCGGAAATTGTGTCCAAAGTTCTAAATTTCTCTTTACTACCCATTCTACACTTCCAAATCATAATAATCATACACCAATCAATTTCCCAAATTCCAAATCATATCGAGCCACATCTAAGACCAAATCCGTACCAAATCACAATACCATATCATATTACCACATCTAAATATCTCGTAACGTGTTACCGTATGTTACCACCTCAACATACTAACACGTACGGCGTTACCATATCAAGTGTCCTCGTATCGTGATACCGTATGGATCAACATCAACATACCACCACGTACGGTCTTACCAAATCACATATCACATACTACCAATTCTCGATTTACCATAAGTTGCCACATATTACCACATAAGGTATTACCATCGAAAACCAAACACTTGTACAAAGGATAAGCATGTATCTACGTAACAACTAACAAACAAGCTGAGATGCTCAGTATATGAACTCGACCTATCTGCCAATCTTGCCATATACCACCCGCTCATAGCCTGTTTCATCTATGAACCTGTTATATCACAAGATCATACACATAGTATCTCGATATGTGATGCCCATAGCCTCTTTCATCTATGGACTACACATATCCACAAGTATCCCTATAAGTGACGCCCATAGCCTCTTTCATCCATGGACTACACCTATCCATAAGTATCCTGATATAGTGACGCCCATAGCCTCTTTCATCCATGGACTACACGTATATCCATAAGTATCCTGATATAGTGACGCCCATAGCCTCTTTCATCCATGGACTACACATATCCACAAGTATCCTGATATAGTGACGCCCATAGCCTCTTTCATCCATGGACTACACATATATCTATAAATCGGTTCATTAAATGAGCACCTCAACACAAACAACTAACAAACAATACAATCATACTACAATTTCACTCAATAACATGCTTATCTTTTGTACTTAAAGTGTTGCCTCTTACCAAAGACCCGAGTACATCAATCGTACTATCATCATGATTCTATATTCAACGACACTACCACAATCCACACCAAACCTTATTATCATTAGAACTTTCATACTCCACATTATTACTATAATATAATACAATCCTTATTACTCACACAAGGTAATAAGTTCATAAAACATTAACCATATCGTCACTGATGCCATAATTCCACGAAGTCTTATAACTCCCAATAAACAAAACAAGGTTTAACATCATCATGTCACGAATGACAATAAATCACCTCAAATCACAAGAATACTTTTCAAACCATTACCATAAACCATGAGTTAACTTCCAAAGATTTCCTTTGCTTTACTTTGGTCAAAACTACCTAAAGTAAATTCAATACCCAACTTTGTATCAGAATTCTTATAACCTTTCATACTTTTGAGAATAACATCTACGCTACTTTGATCTAAACTTCTCAAAGTACCTTAAACTTTCACTTTCATCTAAACTCTTCAAATCATCTTACTAGACTTCCAAACACACTCAAACTTACCTTATTCACCCAAAATCACTAAAAGTTCCAAAGTCACTCAAACTCACTTCCGAGTCTAAAGTCACCAACCAAAGTATTTACTCCTAGGAGATGGTTTTGCCACTTATCCTCGATCAACAAAATCGTAATGAAACTTAATTCATAAAATTACTAACTTCCATTTTAAACTCACCTTAGAATTGAAATCGAACTTCGAAAGTGTCGAGATAGATCCCACGCGAGCAATTACCAACCTACAAATAAGTTAAATCCAATAAACATTAATTAACAAGAAATTGAACCATCGACGTCTGAACGCGTAAAACGACGAAAAACCCGGTTTTTAGCCTTATGGTGCTCTCGGCCAATAGGAGAGAAAATGAGGTTCGTGTTTGGTTTTTCGACTTTTAGGCATTTTAGAGGTGTTCCGGGTTGATTTCGGATACTTTGGAAGCCGCGATAACAATGGGTAACCGTATTTTAGGGTTTTACTCGATAATCGATTTCTGAAAAATTAAGTAAAATACAAAATCATAGCAAACTAAACACCCTAGCCATGGCCAAGTGAAAGAAAATTATACGGGACGGGTTTTCGATTCGACTCGGGTTTAGGTCCAAGACAACAACCTCATCCAAAGTGATTTTTCCTAACTAGAATTCACAAACAACACCCGGGAAAAACGAATCAAGACTTACATACAAGATTGGAAATAAAGAAAACACAAAAACCCATTTCTTCCTCACCTTGTATCTCTTGGATCTTTAATGGATTGGCCCGATTGATGGGATGGGCAGAAAGATCATCTCAAGAGCTTTCCAACGAGCTAAGGCATGATGAAAACGATCCAGAAACGAAGCCGGGGCGACAATTTCTTTCTCTTCTCTTTTTTTCTCTCTAAGCTACGGGTTTGGGGTTCCATTTTCACCTCTCCTTTTTTTTTTTTCCTTGTCATTATCCTTGAAATATATGAAATAGATATATATAAAGAAAGTTTGGTAAAAGACCATATTGGCCCTCCTCTTATTTTCTTAAGAAAACTTGTTTCGGGTGCTCGTTATTTCACTTTCTAAATTCAATACAACTTCACTACTTCTAATCTATCTTAAAAGTATTTAACAAAAAAATAATGGGCCCGCTAATAATTTTTAATACGTCCAAATCTAATTTAAACTAATAAAACGATTAAAAAGCTTTCGAACGAAATTAACTACTAAATTCTAAATTACTAATTCTAAAATTAAACTAAATACTTTTATTAAAGTAAATGAATAAATAAATGAAATATTAAATAAAAAAAAATTTCACTCCAAAAATAACGGGATGTTACATTAAATTAGTTTCGGTGAGATTAATAATTATTAACGGGCCAATTAATAATTATTAATCACATTTAGATTTATTTACGAGCTTCGGGTTTCGTTTTTAAAGCAAAAGTAAAAGAGGGACGTATGCGTCATTTTCCCAAATTCTTAAATATCTAAAAATCACTATTCATCTTCTCTTAAATATCAACACTTAGTCAAATTTTTATCAAATTTCTTCTCCTTTCCTTCCTTGAGGCCGAGAGCACCAAAACCCTTCTCCCTTTTTTTTGTTTTCTTTATTTCTCGGTGGATCGTATCGATTCTACATCCATCGGAAAGCCCTTGGCCCATAGATCATTTCCAACCTACCGAACATAATTTTCGCTCGTTTTCTCGAGGCTTAAAGGTATGTTAAGTTTCTAAATTTTGATGTGAATAGTGTTTTAATGAAGGTTTTGAGTTGTAATCTTCGAATTCGTTCACCGAAGCTTGAAGGTTTCAATCGGGGAAGTCGTTATAGTCAATTTTGGAAACTTCCCCTAAACCCTAAAACCGAGTTTGAGCCTGAAATCCGTCCCTTGAGATTTTCCCTCACTTGGCTATGTTTAGGATGTTAGGTTCTTTGTGTTTTTGCTTTTTAGTTAATTTTTCGAAAATTGATTAATATGCAAAACCCTAATTTTCGGTTACCCATTGATTATGCAAACCTCCAAAGTATCCGAAACCAACCCAAAACACCTCTAAAATGCATAAAAGCCGGAAAACCAAACCCGAACCCTTCCCTAGCTTGGCCGAGAGCTCCATAAGGGTAGAATCCGGGATTTTCGTGGTTTTATGTGTTTAGATGTTGTTTGATTGCTTTTCGGTTAATTAATGTAATTTAGGAATAATTCGTTTGTAGGATTGTGAATTGATCATGAATTTACAACTTCGGATTATTCGGAGCTTGTCTTCAAGCTAAGGTGAGTTTAATGTGAAAGTTAGTGGTTTTATGAATTTAGTTTCGTTATGTAATTGTTTATCGATGTAAAGAGGGTGATAACTTCTTAGGATTAAGTTTTGGTTGGAGACTTTAATTTGGAAGTGTGTGTGGAGAAAGTTTGGATTTATGGATAGTTCAATGAATGGGGAACATCGGAGTGGTTTGGAAGTATGGTAATGTGATTTGGAGATGTTAGATGAAAGTGAGAATGAAAGTTACTTTGATGGATTTTGGAAGTTAAAGTAATTAGAAGATGCACTTGAGTGATAACTCGTGTAATCTAGTTAGTTAGGTTTCTTTTTAACTTAGTAAAATTCTTTGGAGTTTAGCTCACTTATTAGAGACCTAGGGCACATTGATTCACACATGGTAGTATGAGATTTTGATCCATATGTAATCATGGTGTGATGATTTGTGGGAACTTCGAGCACTTTGATTCTGCACGTGATAGTATGTGATTTTGATCCATATGTAATCATGGTGAGATGATTTGTGGAATAGTACATGGTAGTATGTGATTTTGATCCATATGTAATCATGGTGCGATGATGGTAATATGGTACGACCGTACGTGGTATGTTGATTCAGATCCATACGAGCACGTTACGATGATGGCACTACGGCACATGATAGTATGTTGATTTTGATCCATATGTAATCATGGTGTGAGGGTTTGTGAAATAGTACATGGTAGTAAGTGATTTTGATCCATGTGTAACCATGGTACTATGATTTGTGATACGGCACATGGTAGTATGTTGATTTTGATCCATATGTAATCATGGTGTGATGATGGTAATATGGTACGACCGTACGTGGTATGTTGATTTCGATCCATACAATAGCACGTTACGATGAAACTTGTTTGGTAATAAGATAGACAATGTTATATTTACATATTCCTTAGGATTGTGTGGTAAGACTTAGTAATGATTGTACTTTACTTTAAGTCTTTGTTTCTATCTTATGGTATCGAATGACGAGTACGGGTAGTATGTTATTTTCGTTTGTTTGTATGGATATTGGAAGTATGGATATGGGTAGTAATGAGCATTTAGGCCTTTGGACACGATTTCTGGTATGAAATTTAGTTCATAGGATTACTTGCTTTCATTTTACTCTCACTAGCATTGTTTGCTAATGGTGCTACACTACAATATTTTCAGGTAAACCCCGTCCCAAGAAGTGGTGTCGCGTGACTTGACGAGATGGTGTAAGGACAATGTTAAAACTCTCTTGGTTAAGCATTCGTAAAAATGCTTGTAAATCATATACTTTTTACATACTTGTGTCTTTTGAGCCCGCGAAGGGTGTTTGTATAAAATATTTCGATGTTTTATGATTAAACTCTCTTTTGGAATGCGCATTCCCGATTTATAGCTTTCTCTGGAAATTTGGGTTGTAAACAGGTTTTGGTTATTCGATTTTTAAATGAACCCATGCCGTTTTTCTTTAAAAATTGAGTCTTCCGCTGTGCATTTGAATTTAAAGAAATTAACGGAAAGCGGGTCATTACACATACTTTAATCCTTTCGATTTAAACCTTAATCTCAACTTCCGATTCTACAAATCGTTCAACTTATTCGGTTTCTAAGTTTACTTTAAAATCTTTTTATTCTCATCTCGAATGCTCCCGTGACAACCAAGTTCCCACGAACCAACAAACGAGCAATCACACCTACAATTCATCAATTGCACAAGATATTACAACTCATAACTAAGATGAGAAAAAGTGTAATTTTCGGGTGAATAGTGATTTTGGATGAATAGTGTTTTTCAAAAATCCGAGCTCACAACCGTCAAATTCCTTGATGGAAATTCATGATTTCAACTTCAAAACTCATTTATAAACAAAAACAATGAAATCCATATAAAAAGTTTTGAAAACTAACTTTTTAGGGCCTCCCTTAGAGCACGAGAAACACCACAAGGTTAGGTTGGATAGGTAGCCCACATCCCGAGCAATCCAACGCAACCAAAATCAAGTCGATCCATCGAGAATCGAAGAAAAACCAAGAACTCCTCCCATGGAGGTGAGGGCCACAACTTGGAGCAAGGAAGAAGATGAAAAATTATGACTTTTTGTCAACTTTGATGATTTTAAAGAGAGATGAATAGTGTTTTGATATTTTTAAGAAATCGGCAATTACGGTTACGTCCCTTTAATGATATTAGCTTATAAAATGAAACCCGAAGTTCTTAAATTAGCCAAATGATTATTAATAATTATTAATTGGCCCGTTAATAATTATTAATACGACCAAAACTAATTTAAGCTAATAAAACGATTAAAAAGGGTTTTCGAACGAAATTAACTACTAAATTCTAAATTCTAAATTCTAATTAAACTAATTAACTCTAAAATGAAATTAAATTCTTTAAATAAAATAAATAATAAATAAAAATAATAAAAAATTAAAAAAAATTTGCCTTGTAAAATAACGGGACGTTACAAATAGTGTTTTTGAATCAATAGTGTTTTTGGGTAAATAATGATTCATGAAATCCCAAGCTCAAAATCGTCAAGTTTCTTGGAGGAAATTGATGATTTCAACTTAAAAACTCATTTAGAAGTAAAAATAAACAAAATCATAGGAAAAGTTTTGAAAACTCATTTTATAGGGCTTTCCTTAAGGATGGAGAAACGCTTCAAGGGTAGGATGGGAAGAATGCTAATGAAGAGATCTTTCCAACGCACTAAGAATGTAACGTCCTTTTGTTTTACAAGGAATTTTTTTATTATTTATTTTATTTAAAGCACTTAATTTAATTTTAGGGTTAATGAATTTAATTTAGAATTTATAACATAGACTTTACGAGTTTATTTCGTTCATAAATCTTTTTAATTTCAAATTAGTTTGAGGTGTATTAATAATTATTAACTGGCCAATTAATAATTATTAATCACCTTTTGATAAGTTTAAGTGCTTCGGGTTTCGTTTTAGAAGCTAAAAGCAAACGAGGGATGAGTTCGTAATTTTTGAATTCTTAAAATATCGTTTCACTATTCGCTTTCTCCTTCAATAGACCAAATAGTAAAATTTTAGATAAATTTTCTTCTCCTTTCCATGCCATGGTCGTGGGTGTCATTTGGGGGGGGGGAATTTCTTTGGGTTTTGATCAATTCCCAACGGATCGTCTCGATTCTAATTGCGTTGGATTGCTAGGGACAAAGGCTACCTATCCAAACACTATTCATCTGTAAAAACACTATTCATCTGTAAACACTATTCATCTGAAATCACTATTAACCCAAGAATCACACTTTTTCTCATTTTAGTTATGGTTTATAAATTGTATTTGATTGATGTATTGTAGGTGTCGATTACACTTTTTCTCATTTTAGTCATTATAAGCATGATTTGTTTATATTAATGTAAAGGCCGAGTGTACTTTACATGTATTGAGCGAGTTAATGCATAATGTTGAGACTGCGTGTGTTAACATTATCGACATTAATTGCGAGTTATGTTTTTTGAATATGTTAAGACTGAGGGAGCTTAGCATTAATTATTAAAGATAAAGGAATGTAAACCTTATGTATAGCATAATTTGCTATAGAGAAAAGAAAAGAAATGTTATGTGTAGCATAAGTTGCTATAGAGAAAAGAAAGGAAAAGTTATGTATAACCTAAGTTGCTATAGGGAAAATAGCCTGAGTGCTATATAAAAATGGATAAGATTGATTTATATAGTGAAATATACTACTTTATTATGCTCGAGAGCCAGTTCTTGCCCTTTTGGAATATCTTGAAATGGGAAATTGTAATATTTGATGTGAACCCCTTTGGATGGTTGGGTAGCAAAGAGTAAGTAAGTTTTTGGACACAATCCGGATACGGGTTTGGAGTCTAATGTTAGTTTATTTTTAGTTTATCTTCACTGGGATTTAGCTCATGATATTATAATTTTTCAGGTATCGACCATGGTTGAGGTCGTGGGAGAGGAGCTGGTGCCAATTGATCTTGGTGACGATGATGGCTAGATGGACTAGAGAGAGTGCATAGTCCTTGGACTAATGTTTACTTTATGTCTTTCATCTTTTGATGCATGTTTGTATATAATATCATAAGAGCTTTTTGGCTTTAAACTTTTATAATTATTAAACTCCTTTGAACTTTACTTCAGGAAATGCGCATTTCCTTGTCTTTTTAAGACTTCTCTGATTGTGAAAAATGTAAACAGGTTTTGGATAGTTCAAATTTTAAACGTATCAATGCCCTTTTTTTTAATACTAAGACTTTCGCTGCATTCTGATTTTAAATGATTTAAAAAAAGTTGGGTCGTCACGGTTGGTATTAGAGCCTTTTGGTTCTGTAGATTCTATTTACCAAAGATAAAGCAAATAAAGAAGAATCAGTTTTTCATTTATCATAAGGCTTTTTTGGCCAAGAGGGATAAAGGAGAGAGAAAAATATTTTTCTTTTATATTTATCTCCATGAAATTTTCATAATTTGATTAGATATTCCATTAGCCTATAAATAGGAGACTTGGGTTATTCATAAAATTCATGAATTCAATTCCTTAAAAATTGAAGTTCTATCTTCTACTTCCTCACATTGCCGATTTTTACTATTTAAAATAGAAAGGAAAATTCTTTTTCTTCTTCTTAATTTCTTCTAAAACTCGATCCCACCATCAGGTTTTGCTTGTTCTATTAGGATATAGCGTAGAAGATCGGTTGATAAAGGAACCCTCCAACCAATTTTCCATATTTACTCAATGTAAGTAAAAGAGCTTTGAATTTTGAAAACTAGCATGAATCTACATGTTTTTTTAATACAATTTTGCATGATATTAATGTAGATCTGACTCTTCCATGTTAACTAATTAGATTAATTATAACCTACATCCGTTGCGTTAACTTTGAACATCCCTTCATGTAATGACCCATCCTAAAATAAAGGCTAGGCTGCAAGTACTCTCAGCGAAAGCACGGAAAACATGAAATTCAAGCAAAGTAATTACAATTTTATAAAAGTCTTCATCTGATAGAAAGTTCTGACTAGAGTCATATGTACGTAACCAGAGGCACGTATCTCGTTTTTGAAAATAAAGAGGATGCAATCTCCGGTTTTAAAAAACGAAAAAAAAATATTTGAAATATCAAGCGTGAAGTAATTACAAGAACTTATTATATAACAACAGGGTTGCATTAACTTGAAACCAAACTGAAAACACTTAACATATTACAACCACAACTAGTTTTACATAAGTTATCTCTTATGAAACAATACAACTCGAGCTGAAGGTATGACGACACACTAGTCCACTTCCCAAGTTCGAGATCCAAGCTTTAACGCATACCAGCTTCCTCGTCACGACTGCGGCTGCACCCAAACCTGAAAGGTGATATGTAGCACCTCTGAGTATAATAACTCAGTGGAAATAAAAAGAAAAGAAAGTAAGTTTACGCAAGAACTCCATCGTCAAAATTGAGTCCAAGCACTCGGGTCTCTTGTCCGTCAACCAAGTCTTTGTCTTCACTAGAGAATCTAACACCTATTGCTCATCTCATACCCGAACTAAAAATACACACAATCCCGAAAATATACAAATGAGTAAAAAACTAAACTAACTCCTACACCGTTACAAAATAGTCAAAACCAAAAGTTCTTTCTAGACATACTCACTACAATTAAACTCACATCTCAAACCTTATCTCAAATCTATCCATCCTCCTTATTCCCATTCCGCACCTACCTCCACTCGATACTCATTGCACCTAGCCATAACATCACACTAATCATTGTAACTATCTACTAGTAATAACAAGGAGTGTTTAACAAAACTGAAAAATTTAAAAACCAAACTGATCGGTTTGTGGCTTAGATATCAGAACCAATGGTTCTTTTGGTTTGCAGTAGTAAAAAACCATATAAATCGGTTTTGGTCCTGTTTTTATATTTGAAAACCGAATCATATATGTAAATAATCATAAAAAACCATAAGTATATTACTTTTTTTTTTCCTATTCTTACTTGGTCACTATGAAACCTTAATGAACAATTTAAAATACACATCAATCTCTCGACTCCCTTTGCAAATTCACCTCTCAATCTTTTGGCTTCCTTCCCCTTTGTTTCTTTAACCTTAATTTTAGGGGACAAAACTTCAGATATTTTAATATTTTCTCTAAGTTTGTTGTTTCAATTTTGTTTCACAAAACCGACAAACCGAACTGATGTAAACCAAACCATCGGTTCGGTTCAAGAACCAGTTTTTTATATTTCATTGGACGGTTCGGTTCCATTTTTAACAAAACTGACGTGTTTGGTTTGGTTCGATAATTAAGAAAAAATCGACCAATTGAACTGTGCACACCCCTAGTAATAACCTCTTAGTGTGCTTAGGCTTAACACCCTCTTACACTTGCACTTTCTCTAAACTCATTCCGCTTACTTTATCTCATATGAACGTAATCAAATCTCAGCCCCTCGAAAAATAGTTGTAATGACCCATTACCAAGAAGGACAATTTTTTTAAATTAATATTATTTTCAATAAGGATGAATGATTGATTGGAACTTTAACTACTTGTTCTTTAGATAAGGTAAGTTTGATAACTTCCCAAAACTCAAAATTAATACTTCAAGTTTTACTTAATATTTTCATCTGATGATGATTGTCTCATTATGATGATTCCAACGCAACTGAAGGCTCATCTTTTTGAGTTCCGTAGAGTAAGTTATGAGAAGTTAGTGGCAGTTTCGTAATTATGAAGTTACAGGATTTTAACCTAAGAACCTTTCCTCCTTATTATTTTTTGAGATTTTTGGACATCTTCTTCTCCTCTATGGTAGCCACCCCTATTGGTGAATAAATTGACCAATTTTCATCAATTTTTACGTGGTAGGTGACGGATCGAAGTGTATTTGAGTCTAGGAGAAGATCGGAGTTCGTGCGGTTTACCTTTTAATCATTTAAGGTGAGGTTTCTTAGAATCTTGAACTTTTAAATTCTGGAAATTGATGTTCTTGATGTGTTCTTGAATTTTCGAAATCAAAAAATCGTTTGATTCGCCGTTTCGATCCCAATTCCCTTGCCATTTTCCAAATCCATTTTCATTCTCCCTACACCAAAAATTTTACCCATCAAAACTGTCACCTCGGACTTCAAAATTTATCTCAATAAAGATCCTAAGGTCCCAGTTCAGCCATGGCCAAGAGGCAGCAGCCTCGACACTGCTGCCTTCTATTAATGGCTAATTTGATCGTCGTTTGGTTTCCTTTTTCTGAGCCGTTGAACCTAAACACTATTGGTATTGTTTACTACTGATTTAGGGTGAATTTTAATAATTTTAGGATACCATTTCAGGTCTGAATCGTGGTGTGAAAGGAAGTTGGAAACACGTTCTTGAGGTGAGTTAACAGTGGGGTTATAGAGAAATCTAAAGCTCCATCTGCAGCTCGAATGTTATCAAGTATTTAATTATAATATTTTGGAAATTTAGGATGAGTTTTGATAATGGGAACATTTGAAAATTGCTTGGGAGAATTTATTTTCAGTTAGAACCAGTTTTGGCGTTTTTCGGCGTAAAGTGACGATTCTTGGTTTGGATCAATTCTGATTGTTAATATTATTAATTCTAGATTTTTTGGGAGTTTAAATTGATTTTTAGTCTTGGAAATTGTTTTAGAATAAAAAATTCTATATTTAAGCTTTTCGGCAGTTTTTACTTGATTCAGTATTTTTTAGATAATTGATTGTATACTTGTTTGGGCTGCTGTATTTTGACCTTATTCCTAATATTTTTTTGATATTATTATGTGTCATGATGAAGTGAGGATGTGATTAATGGTCTGATAGGTTGTTAGAAACTAGTGTTATGGCTACGAGCTTAACACTAGGTACATATTCATTTATGGATGAGTCCATAAGCTGGTGCTAATGAACATTGCTCATATGAATGTTTCATTAGCGGTTCAATTATAGATGGATCTATAACCAGGTACTAGAAAGTGTGTGTAGTCCCGAGGGACCACGTTTTTAGTGTTGCGTGATATTTTGTGATGAATGACTTTAATATTGCTTAAGCGTTCTGGATTGATTGAAAGCATGTACTTGTGAGAATTTATTAATAGCCTTGAATATGGAATCAGTTAGAATCGTCTATTCATGTAAGTGAGTTGAGACTTGAGTTTTTAAGTGAATTGTGTGATCAAGAGTTTTTGGAGTGTTGAGAGTTGGGACTCGGTTGGATGTGTTTAGAAACTATCTAAATTCTTACCTGTTAATTAAATTGTTTTCTCACTGGCTTTAGCCTCATAGAGCTATATTTTTTTCAGGCAATAATGGGACGATAGGTGGCAGTTGATGAGATAGCGGAGATGAGGGTTCATATTGTTCGGTGGCCATCAATTTGTCGTTATTTTATTTTGTCGGGCTTTAGTTTGGAGAGTCAGTTCTCTTTTATTTAAATAATAATGTCAGGATATTAAGGATGTGCTATTTTTTTCATTTTTGATTTATAACGGAGTCAATGTTGTAGATTTCCTTATTATTTCTTTTAAACTTTACAACTCCGGAGTTGATAATTAATTTTGAAATGTTTCCTTAAGATGATGTGAATTTCATATATGAATAAAGTGAAGTTATTTGTGTCTTCCGCTGTACTATTGTATTTGGTTTTATACTCTGAAAAGTCAGGTCCTTACAATTGGTATCAGAGCCTCTTGGTTCTGAAGACCGTATGTTAAACATATAAAAACAGTATGAACCTCATCTTCACACTCATCAGCGCCAGGTATCTCAAGTATAGTCTCTAAGAGTCATTCCTTGCCTAAGTAGTATGTTAGATATTTTTTTTGAAACTTAAACTGTTCAAATCTCAGTATTGATAGTATTTTTTTGTTACTGGATGCCTCATGTAGTAATGCCTGGTAGAGGGAGACGACAAGGCCGAGTAGAGACTGAAGCCAAAGTCGTAGACACAGTTTATGCCGTAGTGTGAATCTTGAGTTTTAGAGTAAAGCACAGTCCTCGAGTGAGATTTATTTTTTCTTTGTTGAACAAAATGGAGATCCTAGTTTCTTTGAGGATTTTGTGGATCATGAATCTGAGCAACTTGTGAAGTTCTAAAACTACTAAGGAGACTAGAATGTTGAAAGTGTTTTAAGTATACTCTTTGTGTGAGTTTCATGGGAGTTCTATTGAGTCTGAGAAGGTTGATAGATATTTTATCCGAGTTAAGAGAGCTCAAAAATTTATAAATTTCCCAAATAGATTTAAGGTTAACTATGGAACTGTTTTTATTTGTTGATGTTACATTCTAGTGGTGTAGGATGAATTGAAATTCAATCTTCAAGTGAGTATGAGCCAACGATTCTCATGAATCAAGATATCATGCAGAGTTTAAATATACGATTGTGGAAGTAGACCCGCTATTTTTTTTAAAGAAAATTATGGAGTAGTTGTTTGTTTCGGTGGTTGAACCACTAGTTTTATTTGCACAAGTATTAGGATTTGCGTTGTACAGAAAGTTGACAAGTAGCCATAAACTTATGAGCATGCTAAATAAGACAATAAAATTGAAGGAGTGAAATAAACTTTCTCCTAGAGAGATTAATGGTAACTCTACCAATCTTGTGGTAGAAGGAATCGGGTGACTCGAGTTGAGCAAGAACATGGAATCCATTGTCTAGATAGAACGAAAGTCTACTAAAAGGTCGAGTAAATAATTGACAATGTCATTTAATGTTTGAAGTTTACTACCCGAGATCCTTGGATCCTTTTGTTTCATTGAGATGAGAAAGATTAAAGGTGAAGTTCTTTGAAAATTATTATTGCATAGAATCCTATTGTAAGTTGGAGAATGAGCTCTAAACTTTGAGATAGGATAATATGAAACTAGTAGAATATGAGAGAGAGTTTGATAAGTTGTCTTGGCTTGTAAATAATCTTGTGGTTGCTTTGGAATGAAAAGTTGTGTGTTTTAATAGTGTGAATAAAATTTGTGAGTTATGTTTATTGGATCAATGTGTTAATTCTATATTGGTAGTTATGATCATAAGGAATTTTGATATCATACTGAGAATGGGTTAGCAATAAGCTAACCATGCTACCATTGACTGTATTAATAGAAAGGTGAATTTTAAGGGTTCATGTTTGACTAAGGTTAAAGTATAGAAGGTTAATAGCAATGTAGCTTCTGTGGTCATCTCGATATTACAGGTTAAACAATTATTGGATGAGGAAGTTTGGACTTATATTTCCAGTGCTGGTTGATAAAATGTCAAAAAAAGTATGTACGAATTTAGTTTATGTAATGTGGCCCTGGCCGAATTTTAGGAATTGAAAAACTTAGCTTCATGAGCTGTTAGATTTATGTTTTATTTGCCCAAGTGTTTTAACTTTGGGGTGCACTCATGTTGTTTGTGAAAGAAAAAGATGAAATGATGAGGTTGTGTATAGATTATCAAGAGCTCAATAAGGTAACTATAAGGAATAAGTATCCATTGTGTAGGAAAAAGGATTTGATTGCAAACACTTGAGACATGTGTTGTCTATATTGAGGGATGGTTGACTTTATACCAAGTCCAACAAATGCAAGTTCTGGTTGTAGAAAGTTGCTTTCTTAGGACATGTTATGTCAGCTCAAGGCATTTAAGTTGATCCCTAAAAAATTTAAGCAGTTAGTGGGTTGTCACGACCAACTAGTGTGGCTGAGATACATAGTTTCCTTAGGTTAGCAGAATATTATCGATGGTTCGTGCAAGACTTTGCACAAATAGCTTCCCTGTTAACCAAGTTGACTAGAAAAGAAGTTTCATTTGAATGAAGTAAAGAGTGTGAGGCCAGTTTTGAAGAACTGAAAAAGAGAATGATAATTGCTCCTGTTTTGGTTACCCCAGATAGCACTGGTGGGGTTCACTATCTATAATGATGCAACAAAAAATGAGCTAGGTTGTGTTTTAATGCAGCATGGTAAGGTGATAGCTTATGCTTCTAGGCAGCTAAAAGATTTGGAGGCATTATCTTTATGGAGAGAGGATCTTAATCTTCATTGACCATAAAAGTCTCAAATATTTCTTCAGTCAGAAGGAATTAAATATGAGACAAAGTGAAAGATTATGATTGTGACATCCAATATCATCCTCAAAACGCTAATTTTGTTGCTGATGCACTTTAACCAGACATCCTAGGTTACAGTGGGACATGGATCAGGCTGATTTTATTGAGTTAACATATGAGATGAAAGTTAGCATGGCTAGGTTGACAGTGAGACCGACATGGAGACAAAGGATTATAGATTCACAGAGGGCAAATGATAGTTTAGTTGGTTGTTTTTTGGATGTTGAGACTGATATGCCTGAAGTTTTTGCTTTTGTCACTGATAATGCTTTAGTTTACAAAGGTCGGACATGTGTTCCTAAGGATAAAACCTTGAGAAAGAAGTTGTTGGAGGAGGCACATAATTCTATGTTTTATGTTCATTCAGTTAGTACTAAAATGTATAGGGATTTGAAGATGCATTATTGGTGGCCTGGGATGAAGAAAGACATATATGAGTTTGTGAGTAAATGGCTAGTGTGTCAACAGGTGAAGGTTTTGAGAAGGAGTCCATATGGCTATGTTAAACCATTGAGTGATCCCGAGTTAAAGTGATCAGTGGGTTGCCAAGAACAGCTTGAGGTAATTTAGTTATTTGGGTGATTGTGGACAGGTTGACAAAGTCGACACATTTCCTTCTAGATAAACCAACTTATCCATTAGAGACTTGGGCTTAGATGTATTTGAGGGAGACCGTGCGTTTGCATGGGGTGCCAGTTTCCATTGTTTCTGATAGAACACTCGTTTTGTCTCTAAGTTTTGGTAGAGTCTGCGGCGAGCTATGGGTACTCGATTGGACTTTAGCACTGTTTTTCACCCTTAGATGGACGGCCAAACTGAGCAAGTTAATCAGATTTTAGAGGACATGTTTCGAGATTGTGCCTTAGATTTTGGAGGTAATTGAGATAATGAGCTTGCACCTATGAAAGGTGTGATGAGATTTGGAAAGAAGGGAAGTTGAGTCCTCATCTCATCAAACCTTTTGAGATTTTATAGAGGATTGGACCACTAACTTATAGGTAGGCTTTGCCCCCCATCAATATCTGGTGTTCATAATGTGTTACATGTGTCTATGCTTCGTGAGTATATTGTCAACCCTACACATGTGATAGATTATGAACTTGTGGAGTTAGAGGCGGATTTATCTTATGAAGAGAAGCCAGTTGAGATTTTGGAAAAGGAGGAATGAGTCTTGAGAAATAAGACCATAGAGTTGGTCCAAATTTTGTGGAGAAATCACACTTCAGAAGAAGCCACTTGGGAGCGGGAGGACGATATGCGAGCCTTGTACCCTCATCTTTTCTTTAAGAAGTGAAGATTTTTGGGGACGAAAGCCTTTTTAGGTGGTTAGTTTGTAACGACCCATTACCATGTAGGACAATTTTTTTTAAATTAATATTATTTTCAATAAGGATGAATGATTGATTGGAACTTTAACTACTTGTTCTTTCGATAAGGTCAGTTTGGTAACTTCCTAAAACTCAAAATTAAAACTTACAATTTTACTGATCCTCTCGTTACGGTGATTCCAACGCAACTGATGATTCACCTTTCTGAGTTCGGTAGAGTAAGTTATGAGTGTTTTAAGTCAGTGGCAGTTTCGTAATTATAAAGTTACGAGATTTTAACCTAAGAACCTTTCCTCCTTATTATTTTTCGAGATTTTTGGACATCTTCTTCTCCTCTATGGTAGCCACCCATATTGGTGAAGAAATTGACCAATTTTCATCAATTTTTACGTGGTAGGTGACATATCGAAGTGTGTTTGAGTCTAGGTGAAGATCGGTGTTCGTTCGGTTAACCTTCTAATCGTTTAAGGTGAGATTTCTTTGAATCTTGAACTTTTAAAATTCTGGAAATTGATGTTCTTGATGAGTTCTTGAATTTTCGAAAGATTCTTCAAGAAATCGTTTGATTCGCCGTTTCGATCCCAATTCCCTTGCCATTTTCCAAATCAATTTTCATTCTCCCTACACCAAAACTTTTACCCATCAAAATCGATCACCCCAGACTTCAAAATTTGACCAAACTGAGATCCTAAGGTCCCGGTTCAGCCACGGCCAAGAGGCAGCAGCCTCGGCACTACTACCTTCTATTAATGATGAATTCGATCGATGTTTGGTTTCCTTTTTCCGAGCCGTCGAACCTAAACCCTTTTGGTATTCTTTGCTATTGATTTAGGATGAATTTTAATAATTTTAGGATATCATTTCAGATCTGAACAGTGGTGCGAAAAGAACTTGGAAACGTGTTCTTGAGGTGAGTTAACTGTTTAGTTAACAGTGGGGTTTTAGAGAAATCTAAAGCTCCATCCATAGCTTGAATTTTATCAAATATTTAATTATAATATTCTAGAAATTTAGGATGATTTTTGATAATGGGAACATTCGAAATCGCTTAGGAGAGTTTATTTACGGTTAGAGTTAGTTTAGGCGTTTTCTGGCAGAACGTGACTATTCTTGGTTTGGATCAACTGTTTTTTTAATATTATTAATTCTGGAATTTTTGGGAGTTTAAAGTGATTTTTAGTCATGGAAATTGTTTTAGAATCGAATATTCGATATTTAAGCTTTTCGGCTGTTTTTACCTGATTCAGCAGTTTTTAGATAATTGATTGTATACTTGTTTGGGCTGCAGTATTTTGACCTTATTCCTGATATTATTTTGATATTATTATGTGTTATAATGAAGACGAGGATGTGATTAATGGTATGACAGGTTGTAAGAAACTAGTGTTAAGGCTACAAGCTTAACACTAGATACATATTCAATTATGGATGAGTCCATAAGCTGGTACTAATGAACATTAATCGTATGAATGTTTCATTAGAGGTTCAGTTATAGATGCGTCTATAACCAGGTACTAGAAAGTGTGTGTAGTCCTGAGGGACCGTGTTTCTAGTGTTGCATGGTATTTGGTGATGAATGACTTTAATATTCCTTAAGCGTTTTGAATTGATTGAGAGCATGTACTTGTGAGAATTTATTATTAGCCTTGAATATGGAATCAATTAGAATAGCCTATTCATATAAGTGAGTTGAGAGTTGAGTTTTTAAGTGAATTGTGTGATCAAGAGTCTTTGGAGTGTTGAGAGTTGGGACTCGGTTGGATGTGTTTAGAGACTATCTAAATTCTGACTTGTTAATTAAATTGTTTTCTCACTGGCTTTAGCCTCACAGAGCTTTATCTTTTTTCAGGTAATAATCGAATGAGGGGAGATGAGGGTTCATATTATTCGTGGCCATCAATTTATCGTTATTTTATTTTGTCAGACTTTAGTTTCGAGAGTCCTTTATGGACCTTATGCATTTAATGTTCAGGAGATTTATTGACTCATCGATGACATTCTTGTTTACTCAGAGACTGAGGAGTTGCATGCCATGAATTTAGAAAAGGTGTTATCGATCTTAAGAACTCAGAAGTTGTATGCAAAGTTCTCTAAGTATGAATTCTGATCAAAGGAAGTGGCATTCCTGGGGCATGTAGTATCTAGTAGTGGGATTTCTATTGATCCTTCTAAGGTGAAAGCTATTAGTGGTCGGCCCCGACCGACTAGTGCGGCTGAGATACAGTGTTTTCTTGGACTTATAGGATATTATAGACAATTTGTGCAAGATTTTTCCAAGATTGCATCATCTTTGACTCAGTTGACAAAAAAAGAGGTAGATTTTGTATGGTTTGAGGAATGTGAAAAGAGCTTCGAGGAGCTTAAGAAAAGACTTGTGTCAGCCCCAGTTTTAGTATCACCTGATGAGTCTGGTGGTTTGACAGTGTATACTGATGCATCCAAGAAGGCCTTGGGTTGTGTATTGATGCAACATGGTAAGGTATCTTATGAAAAGAAGATAAACTAGCTGCTATAGGATAGATCTCATTTAAGAAGAAGAAGACAGAGAACGACCATGCTAGTCGAGGGATACCGCCATAGTGAAGGCAGCGATAATAACAGGTTTGAGGTGGAGCTCAACATGGACAACTGTTGGTAGAAATGGTGGTTGAATTAGATGGTGAATGGTGGCATGCAAGTGCACATGGTCAACAAGTAATAAAGTGGTGAGTGAGTATCGTGTACCACGAGGATAGTTGTGTAACAAAGTGTAGATTCACAATGACAAGGGAAGATAGTGGATGAACTGATTACAAGATAACTACAAGAGCAAATAAATGGATTTATCACAAGGTGTAGATCGAGGTTAATGGTGGATATTGTGCAATGGGGTAGAGATGGGATATATTGACTTTAAACCAATTGAAGATGCCCTGAGTACATAAGAAGTTCATGCAATACCTTCAAATAAGATTACAAGGAGTAGTGATTCTATTTTCTCAAATATTTACCAATGCATAATTTCAATGAAGCTTTATCTTTAAATGCTCACACTCAAAAGATGCTCTTACTTTTTTTAACGTTTTTCCCAAGATTAGCTCACTTATGACTTTAATTTATCTCTTTACTTGGATCATAAGCTTGTTGTAGCTCCTTTAAAGTGCTAGCCCTAATATTTCTCAATACAAGGATAAACTCTTCTTACTATGTTCTCACTTAGCTTTACAGAAGATAAAGATAAGAGCAACAATATCACAGATATATTATGCATTCACGTCTCCATTTTCATGCTGTTAATACCCCCCCTCTCTGCCCTTATAGCACAATATCACAAGGGCTTTTAGCTCATCGAAGCTAAAACTACAAAGTTATAGAAAGCAAAACTATTAATGTTCAAAGAAAAGATACTACAATGCATAAAACTATTACAATAGGGAAATAAACTTTCTTCCTTATCGCCTTATTGTTTTCATCTCCTCCGTCTTCCTCCTCTTTTTTTTCTCCTTCTTTTCATGCGAGGGAAAACCAATATATATGTAGCTTCATTTTAGAGTTTTTTCCTGCCAAAAAGAGCGTATCTTGAAGCTGACAGACTACTTCTACACGCACGGGCCACTATAGTAGATAGTGATGGTCGCTAGTCTTGTCAAACACAGCTGTCCTCAACAAAATATCTAACAGCTTTGCTGACCCGAATGCCTCAACATCAATGCTACTTGAACCCAAGGTTGAACTAGCTTGAGAACAAATCTAGCTCAAAAGCTGCATCTAGACAACTCAAATCAAAAGGTTATGCAACATAAATAAATGAGGAAAAGAGCTAACTTTCTGAGGTTTATTTATAGAATTGCAAGAATTACCAAAAAGAGAAAACTATTGTGATCTTTCATTAAATTCAACTAAATTAAGGCTACTAATGCTAAACTATTCATGTTCATTCTAGATTTATCCACTTTTGGGTATGCTAATAACTCTTTTTTAGGGAGTGGAGTTATCAGTAGCCAAGAGTATAAGGACATGTTCATCCTTACTGTAATAGTTGTGCTAGTTTCCATTCTGAGAGATGCACACTTTCACCAAGATGCTATGCTTGCGATCAAACTGGGAATCACGCCACTTTTGTAGGGCATATTAGACAAAGCCACCACAACATGGTAAAAGGGTCAGGATGGTCAGAAGAATTTGCAGCAGGCATTGCTAGCTTAGTATGCTCTCCAGGGTAAGGGCACAGGTCAAGACTTAGGTAAAGATCATGGTAGACAGGCTTAGCAGTACAGATTTCTGCTTATAACCTCCTCCACCTGCTCAACATCATACTTGAGTATTTTCTATTGGAAAGGATGCTGAGGCTTACACTATGATAGTGATTAGTACTTTGTCAGTTTTGGGCCATTTGGCTTTTGTTCTGTTTGATTCTGGAGCTAGCCACTCTTTTATTTTATCTTAGTTTATTGATTTGATTACTTTTGAGTCTGGACCGTGGGTTTTGAGATGCGTGTTTCTACCAAGTGGGGAAGTTTATTATTGTTGATAGTGTGATTAGTACCGAGGACATGTGTATTCAGAGTAGTTGTTCACATTCTACTTTGGTTGTTATGCATATGCTTGATTTTTGACGTGATATTGGTTATGGATTGACTATCATCCAATCATGCCATTATCGATTATATTGAGAAAGTTGTTGATCTTATAAGTCCTTGTGGGACCAATTTACTTTTTCGTGGGTCTAATGGCCGAGTAGCACCCATTTTGATATCTATGATAGAGGCTAGTATGCTTCTGAGTGTTGGAGCTTGGGGTTATATAGCTAGTGTTGTGGATTTATCTCTACCGGAGACTAGCTTGAGTTCTATGCCTGTTGTGAGGGATTTCACTATTGTTTTTCCTGATGAGTTAACCGGTTTATCGCTGGTGAGGTAGTTAGACTTTAAGATTGAGGTTGTTCCTGGGACAATTCTATTGTCCAAGGCACCTTATCGTATGACACCAGCTGAGTTAAAAGAGTTTAAGAGTCAGTTGCAGGAACTCTTAGACTTAGGGTTTATTCACTCTAGTGTAATCCCGTAGGGAGCACCTTGTTGTTTGTGAAAAAGAAAGATGGTTCAATGAGGTTGTGTATTGATTATTGAGAATTGAACCGAGTTATTGTGAAAAACAAGTATCTTTTGCCAAGGATAGAAGACTTGTATGATCAGTTGAAGGGAGCCACTATCTTTTCGAAGATAGATTTGAGATCTGGTTAAATCAGTTGAAGGTTCGAAATGAAGATATTTCCAAGACTATTTCAGGACGCGTTATGAACATTATGGGTTTGCGATTATGTCTTTTTGTTTGACTAACACGCCTGTAGCTTTTATGAACCTTATGTATACTGTTTTTAGAAGGTTCACTGATTCTTTTGTGATTGTGTTTATTGATGATATCTTGGTTTATTCTAAGACCGAGGAGATGCATGATATGCATTTGATAAAGGTTTTGACGATGCTATGAAATCACAATTGTATGCCAAGTTCTCAAAGTGAGAGTTTTGGCTCAAAGAAATGACATTTGTAGGCCATGTAGTATCGAGTAGAGGAGTATCTATTGATTCCTCTAAGATTGAGGCAATTAGTTGTTGGCCTAGACCGACTAGTGTGCCTGAGATTCACAGTTTTTTGAGGCTTACATGCTGGTTTTCGAGAGGCAGAGTCAGACATGCCTAGTCAATCTATCCTTTTTACATATAATGCGTGATAAATCGTAAGAGGCTTTGTGTGACTTCGGGATCGACTTTTGAAAAAAATCATTGGAGGAAGCTCACAGTTCTATCTTTTTTGTTCATCCAGGTACTACAAAGATGCACGAGGACCCGAGAAAGTATTATTGGTGGCTTGGGATGAAACATGAGATTGTAGAGTATGTGAGTAGGTGCTTGATTTGTTAGCAAGTTAAGGCCTTAAGGAAGAGTCCACCGGGTTATCTTAACCTTTGAGAGTGCTTGAATGGAAATGGGAGGAGATTTCCATGGATTTTATCAGGTGTTTTCTAAAGATGGTAAAGAGTTATGATACCATTTGGGTGATTGTAGACCGTTTGACGGACCGCACATTTTATTTTTGGGAGGATCACCTTTCTAGTTAAAACTAGGGTACAATTGTACTAATGAAAGTTTGTTAGATTGCATGGTGTGCCAGTGAAGATTGTATCAAATCGGGACGCACACATTGTCTTGAAGTTTTGACACAATTTACATACCGCCATGGGTACAGGTTTTGCTTTAATGACAACTTTTCATACTTAGAGAGATAGTCAAATAAAGACGGTTAACCAAATTCTGGAGGATATGTTGAGAGCTGGTGTTCTTGACTTTGGTGGTGGTTAGGACTCTCAGTTGTATTTGGAAGAGTTTGGTTATAATAACAGTTACAAGGCTACTATCGAGATGGCACTGTTTAGGCACTTTATGGTAGAAAGTGTCGTTCTCTTGCTCATTGGGATGAGTTTGGAGAGAGGAGACTTTTGGGACACAAGTTGTTACAAATGACTAGTGAGTCTATCTCTTTGATTAGCGAGAGATTAAGGGTCGCCCAAAGTTGACACCAGAGTTCGGTGTAGTCCGCTCGAGTTTGTAGTGGGGGATCGTCTATTCTGAAAATGGCACTATGAAGGGTGTTATGAGATTTTGGAAGAAGGCAAATTGAGCCCTTGATTTATTGGTCCTTTCAAGATAATCGATCAATTTGGAATGGTAGCTTACCGTTTAGCTTTACCACCTTCGTTTTTTACCATTCTTGACATGTTCAATGTATCGATGCTTCAGAAATACATGGCGGATAATTCCCACGTGATTGATTATAAGCCTGTGGTTTTGGATACTAATATGTCTTATGAGGGGACATCGGTCGAAATTCTAGCATTTGAACAAAAGATGTTGAGAAATAAAACGATCCACTTGGTTAAGGTTTTGTGGAGAAACCAAGTGTCAGAGGAAGCAACGTGGGAACTTGATGATAAGATACAGTCTAAGTACCCTCGATTTTTCACTTCGTGAGCACACTTTTCGGGGACGAAAAGTCTTTTAAGGAAGGTAGACTGTAACGTCCCGTTACTTTTGAGGTACATTTTTTAATTATTTTATTTAGTTAAAGTATTTAAATTTAATTTAGGATTTATAACTTAGAATTTACGAGTTTATTTCGTTCGTAAATCATTTTAATTACTTTAGTAGTTTAACTTAGTTTTGGGCGTATTAATAATTAATAACAGGCCAATTAATAATTATTAATCACCTTTTGGTAAGTTTAAATGCTTCGAGTTTCATTTTTAAAAGATAAAAGCAAACCAGCGACGTGTTCGTAATTTTCGAATTCTTAAAATATCTAAACACTATTCATCCATCTTCTTTAAAAGACCAAAAAAGTCAAAATTTCATTTCCTCACCTTTCTCTTCTCCTTGCTTGGCCGTGGGCCTCCTTCCGTGAAAATTTCCATGGGTTTTCTTTGTTTTTTGGTGTATCATCTCGATTCTAGTTGCGTTGGATTACTCCAGACGAGGGCTACCTATCCAACCTAGCCTTATGGTGTTTCTCATTCTCTAAGAGAAGCCTTACAAAGTGAGTTTTTAAAAAATATTTATATGATATTCTTTGTTTTTGATTCTAAATGAATTTTGAAGTTGAAATCATGTATTTCCATCAAGGAATTTTATGATTTCGAGCTCAGATTTTCGAAAAACACTATTCACTTGAAAACACGATTCATCTGAAAAACACTATTTACCCAAGAATCAGACTTTTTCTCATTTTAGTTATGAGTTGTTAAATGTTGTTAAATTGATGAATTGTAGGTGCGATTGCTCGTTTTTTTGGTTCGTCGGAACTTTATTGTCATGCGAACTTTCGAGGTGAGGATAAATAGAAATTAAATATAAACTTAGAAATCGAATAAGTTAAATGATTTGTAGGATCGAAAGTTGAGATTAAGATTTGAATCAAAAGGATTTAAGTGAGTGATGTGACTTGCTTAGGTTTGGGAGTTACTTCTATTTGAGTTGAGAGAACTCATAGGTGTTTCGAGGGAAACAATTAACTTTTGGAAGTTCTAAGTTTACATTTCGCTTCGACGTTTACTAATGTTTATCGGAAGTTGAAAGTTCCAAGTATAATGGGGTGAATAAGGAATTTGGTTATGGAACATCGTATGTTTAATAAAGACAATGGAATCATTGGTTGGAGACTTTTATGTTAAAGTTAATAACATGAGTTTATCTGAAGCCTATTTGCAGGCTTGATTTATTCATTGTTCTTTAGAAGTTTCTAATTTCTTGTTTTATGTATAAAGGGTAATTCGTGATTTATTTATCATTTATCGTTATTTTCTTTCAATTACTTTGAATGGTTATATTTATGTTTACTTGCATTTGAGACCACATTCATGTTCATCTTGCATATTTAGGAGGAAAAATGAGGCAATACATAGACTGAGTGTGCTTGCATTGTCTAGTATTATTCGTTTTATGTTTATGTATATGTATCATGAGGAATGCTAAAGGCTACGTGAACTTTGCATGATAGGGGGAGATGGATAATGAGATAATGATGGTGTTGGGATTGAGGCCTCGAAAAGAGTTCTCAAACGGAAGTCCCAAGGATCTTTTCTTGCATTATAATATCAAAACTAAAATGCATAAAAGAAAACTAACCCTTGTAGAGAAGTGTCCGACTCTTCCTCGTTTTTCTTGGTTACGATCCTGAGACCACTATAAAGTTCTTCCTCACTAAGCACAAAAGAGAATCAGTGCGTGGGCACTATCCTCTTTGAAAAAGGAAGAGGGAAGAAGAAATATTTCTTCCCTTACCCTATGGGCGGCAGTGTAAAGAGAGAGGGAGAGAGGAATTTTTCTGAGCCTTTTCTTTTTCTCTTTTAGTTGTGTATTTTTGGATCACCCCAAGGTTCTTATTTATAGAAAAACTAAGGCCTCAGAAAATCTTGAATATCTTTTTAATTATCAAATAATTATAAAATATATTTTGAATAATTAAGATATAATATCTTATTCCATAATAAGATAATCCCATTTCTTTATTTAAATTAATCTTTATTAATTTAAAATAATTATTCCATATCTTACTCATTTAAATTAATCATATTAATTTAAATTAAGACATTCCATATATATGTTTTTTAAATAAAATTAAATGCAAATAATTGGTTAACAATTAACCATTGGGGCGTGTGACCCTACCCATGGGTCACACGCCCACCTTGTTATCTCCATGATAATATTTGGCATTTTATTTTTCCTTTTTATTTAATATAATAATTCCATTAAATAAATAAATAAAACTCCTTTTATTTATTTCCTCTTTTAATTTGACTTCCTCAAATTAAATATTTAAATAGACTCCTTTATTTAAATCCCCATTAATTTTGGACAAATGCAAAATTAATTTAATTAAATAGACTCTTCTATTTAATAAATAATTAAATAGACTCTTTTATTTGATTTCACCATTAATTAAATAATCAAATAGACTCCTCTATTTAATTTCATTTAAATAATTAAATAGACTCCTCTATTTGTATTTGCCTTAATTGATTTGACAACTTCAAATCAAATACTTGAAATCATTTTTCTAAAGAAATTAATCATCACTAATTTATGTTCTTAATTACATGCGTTATCTTGGAGGATTTAATAGACCTATAGGACTAAGCTCCAATGATCTAGAATTACTTTGATTGAACTCCTTCAATCAATTAATTCTTATTCATTAACTTCTAGATAACTCCACTAAATATCTAGAGTTGCACTCTTAGTACTATAGACATAGTTATGTCCATTGGCTAATATCATTAACTACACTTTGATCTTTCACAAGTTAGTTCGTATCCATGGCAAGGTAATTGCACCATATTAACCTCCATGATACATCCTGTTCCATAAGCCCAACTGATTCTCCAATGACAACCTTAAATAATGTCCATTATGCGTCTTTACCTTTTCCTTGATCAGAGGAATATGAGGCCCGCTATTCAAGACTGAATCAGTCTATAAGGGAACTACTTATCTATTTTTCTATATGGAAAAGAGAGAATTCCATTCTTGTGTACTTACGTTCCCAACTATAAGCAAGATACAATCCCCAAAGTGGGAGGCATATTGAGTGAACTATATCGAGTCACTCTCACCTATGCAAATCAAAGGTTTGTCTCTTACGAACAGGAGTTCGTAATCCAATCAGGATTAAGATCAATTGTACATGATCAACCGATTGATAAACAAAGTGTTTTTCTGTAACGGCTTTCCCAGAAGACAGTAAGTTTATCTTAGTCCAGTCTACTACAATCTCTATTGCAGCAATACTCCCATTCACATGTCTCTACATGATTGATCTAGATGAGAACACTTGTGCCAATTCACAAGTGTGCCGTGTTAGTGGTGTTACCAGAAATAAGGCACCCAACCTTTATTCATATACCACAGACTATTTGAGGTACACTTAAGTGAATCTTCTCGCATCATATGCTCACTTTAAGTTATAATTAGTAATCCTGGATCTTATGATGGATTACATTTATTAAACTAATAATAAATGACAATGTAAATATTACTAATTAATAATTCCTTTATTTATTTATAGTTTAATTGGATTACATAAGATTTAGGGCAGAAACCTCAGCAGATGGAACTATGCGAGTTCACATTATCTAGTATTATCCATAATTACTATGGTACATATATGAGGATACATGGGTGTATTGAACCTTGTATTCAGTGGGTGAGTTAATGAGGTAATGTTGAGACTGAGTGAGCTTTATTACCCGTCATTATTCACTAGAGTTGGGAAGATATTATTCAAAATACTCCGTATACTTTGTTTTGGAAAGCGAGATAATTAGGTATTGTTAGACTGTGTGAGCTTTTAATACCGTCATTATAAGCATTTGATGATTATATTGATGTAAAGGTTGTGTGCGCTTTACATTTATTGAGCGAGTTAATTAATAATGTTAAGACTGCGTGTGCTGACATTATCATCATTAATCACGAGTTCTCTTTTTCGAATATGTTAAGACTGAGCGAGCTTAGCATTAACTATTAAAGAAAAAGGAATGAAACGTTATGTATAGCCTACATTTCTATAGAGAAAATAAATGAAATTTGATGTATAGTCGGGTGCTAGGAAAAGGAATGAGATTGAATTTTATAATGAGATAATGCAAGGGTGTATTGAACCTTGTATAATTATTATGACACATATATGAGAGAACTAGATTCTCAATTATTTGGAAGATCTTGAAGTTGGAGATTGTAATATTTTACTTATACCATATGTATAGAATAAGGTATTAAAGAGAATGAAATATGAATGTTATGTGTGTTATGAAACACATCTTTCTTAATGCGTGGAAGTTAATTCCTAATTATTTGAGAGATTTGGTAAGTGAAAGCAGAATACTTGATATGAAATCCTTTTAAGTGGTTGAAAGGTAAAGGATATGTAATCTTTCTTTGGACACAAATCTGGATACAGGTTTGGAGTCTAATGTTACATTATTCTCCGTTGATATTACAAAAAATTTAGGTATCGACCGTGGTCGAGGTCATGAGAGAGGAGCTGGTGCTGTCTGATCTGGATTATGATGATGGCGAGATGGACTAGAGATGTTTTTAAAGTCCATGGACTCATGTTATTTCGTATTCTCTTTTGAGTTGTATATTTATTTATAAGCTCATGAGAGCTTTTTGGTTTTAAACTTTTATAATTCAGAACTTCCTTTGAACTTTACTTTAGAAAATGCACATTTCCTTACCTTTATGATTTCTCTGATTGTAAAAAATATAAACAGGCTTTGGATAGTTCAAATTTTAAACATATCCATGCCCTTTTTTTAAATATTAAGACTTCCACTGCATTATGATATTTAAATGATTTAAAAGGAGTTGGTTCGTCACATGCAACCTCATAAAATTGATCAAGAACCGAACTCTGACACAACTCATTCGTTGAATGATGTAACTGAGATACTGTAATGTCCCGTTACCTTTGGAGGTAAATTTATTATTATTATTATTTTATTTTAATTAGAGCATTTAAGATTAGTTTAAATTTAGTAATTTCGATTTTAGTAGTTATTTTTGTCTGAAAATCTTTTAATCATTTTATTACTTTAAATTCGTTTCGGTGACATTAATAATTATTAACAGGCCAATTAATAATTATTAATCACCCTTAGATTAGTGTAAGAGCTTCGAGTAAAAGAGGGACGTAGGCATCATTTTCCAAATTCTTAAATATCTAAAAACACTATTCATTATCTCTTAAATATCAAAAGTTAGACAAAATTGCTTTATTCTTTTTTCTCTTCTTCTCCTTGGGGACGAGGCAAGCAAGATGGATTTTGGAATTTTTGGGTTTTCTTCGATTCTCGATGGATCATCTCGATTCTCGTTCCGTTTGAAAGCCCTTGGTCCGAGCTTCCTTTTCAACCTAACAATCGAGATTTTCTTCCGTTTTCTCAAAGCCTTAAGGTATGCAAAGTTTCTAAAATTTGTTGTGAATAGTATTTTAATGGAGGTTTTGGTTTGAAATCTTCAAATTCGTTCACCGAAGCTTGAAGATTTCAATCGAGAAAGTCATTTTGGACAATTTTAGAAACTTCCCCTAAACCCAAAAACCGAGTTTGAGCCGAAACCCATTCTATGTGATTTTCTCTCACTTGGCCATGGTTAGGATGTTTAGGTTGTTATGTTTTTTCATTTTACTTAATTTTTCGGAGATTATTGAGTAAAACGGTAAATTAAGGTTACCCAATGATGTTATGAACTTCCAAAGTATCCAAAACCAACCCGAAACACCTCTAAATTGCATAAAAGCCGGAAAACCAAACCCGACTCCCATTTTCCCTTATATGGCTGAGAGCACCATAGGGAGGAAATCCATGTTTTTCGTTGTTTTATGCGTTTAGATGTTGTTTGTACGATTCTGGTTAATTAATGTTAATTAGGTGTAATCATTTGTAGGGTTGTGATTGTTCGTGTGTTTTCGACCTCGGAACGTTTGGAGCTTGACTACAATCTAAGGTGAGTTTAAAATGGAAGTTAGTTATTTTATGAATTAAGTTTCGTTACATTATTGTTTATCAAGGTTAAGAGGGAACTAACTTCTGAGAGTTAATGTTTGGTTGTTGACTTACACTCGGAAGTGAGTGAAGAGACTTTGGAATTTTAGTAAGTTTGGTAAAAAGGAAATATCGAAGTGGTTTGGAAGTCTTGTAAGATGAACGGGAGATTTTAGATGAAAGTGGAAGTTTAAGGTACTTTGAGTGGTTTGGAAGTTAAAGTGGCTTTGAGGTTACACTTGAGTGATAGCTCGTGTAATCCAGGTAACTTAGTAGAATTCTATTAAGATTATCTAACTTATTAGGGAACTTGACGACACTTGATATGGTACAACCGTATGTGGTATGTTGATTTCGATCCATATGATAGCACGTTACGATGACTTGCAATATGGTACAACCGTACGTGGTATGTTGATTTTGATCCATACAATAGCACGTTACGATGACTTGTGATATGGTACGACCGTACGTGGTATGTTGATTTCAATCCATACGGTAGCACGTTACGATGATTTGTGATATGGTACGACCGTACATGGTATGTTGATTTCGATCCATACGATAGCATGTTATGATGACTTGTGATATGATATGACTGTACGTGGTATGTTGATTTCGATCCATACGATAGCACGTTACGATGACTTGTGATATTGTATGACTGTATGTGGTATGTTGAATTCGATCCATACGTTAGCACGTTACAATAAAACTTGTTTGATAACAAAGATAGTTAGTATTACAATTACATATATTCCTTAGAATTGTGTAGTAAGACTTAGTAATGGTTGTTACTTTTACTTTAAGTCTTTATTTTTATTTCATATGGCATGGAAAGTCCATTACGGGAAGTATACTACTATCGTATGATTGTATGAAATTTGGAAGTGTGAATATGGGTTGTAAAGAGAAATTTAGGCCTTTGGACACAGTTTCTGGTATGAAATTTGGTTCATAGGATTACTTACTTTCGTTTTACTCTCACTAGTATTTTTATGCTAATGTTGCTACACTTACAAATTTTCAGGTAAACCTCGTCGCAAGAAGCGTGGTAGAGGAGGTGGCGCTGTATGACTTGCCGAGTTGGTGAATGGACAATAATATGCATACTTTTGGTTTAGCATTCTTAGTAATTCTGGTAAATTATTTCTCATCTTTCATACTTGTGTCCTTTTGAGCCCGAAAAGGCATTTGTTTAAAATCTGTAAATGTCTTATGATTTAAATCTCTTTTGGAAGTTTAAATTTATATGCTGGAATGCGCATTCCTGATTTATTGCTTTCTCTGAATATGGGTTGTTATAAACAGGTTTTGGATAGTCCGATTTTTAAACGAACTCATGCCGTTTTTCTATAAAAATTTGAGTCTTCCGCTGTGCATTTGAATTTAAAGAATTTAACGGAAATCGGGTCGTTACAGTTGGTATTAGAGCCTCTTTGGTTCTGTAGACCACATGCATCGCATGCTTTGCATGTTTTGATATTATTCTTGTCCAATCATCGCTTGAGGTCAACAACGCCAGGTATCCTTAGAACGCTCTATTTTTATCAACTTATTTTTATTTTTGCTTTTCCTTTCCTGGTATCTCATGGGAGGATTTTCTGATTGTGATTTCAGTATGCCTCCAAGGACAGTTGCACCTAGGAGAGGTAGGAGCAGAGTACCAACTGTAGTATGAGGCAGAGGTCAGACTAGAGCAGTTACACCACCACCTCCTCCTCCACCTGAGTATCAGGGGGATGAGCCTCTTGTAGATCAGCCTACTAGGTGTGGTCGTAGTATTACCATTTCTAAGGAGGACTATTTAGATTTGTTACGAGGTGTTGGAGGACTTGCTGATCAGGTTATACCTCCCGTTAGAGCACCTGCTCTAGAGGTAGATCAGTCAGGTTTTACTGATGCTGCGAAAACTTTGAAGGAATATATGAGATATAACACTCTTGAGTTTGATGGGACATCTACTGACCCGACAGTCACCGAGAGATGGATTACCCGAGTAGAGAGAGTACTTCATTTCATTCGGTGTCCTGATCATCTGAAGGTCCATTGTGGGACCTATTCTTTAGTAGATGATGCATTATACAGGTGGAGTGGTTTAGCCCGTACTCTCAGTCCTGAGTTGCAGGTTAGTTGAGAGATGTTCAGGGAAAAGTTCTTTGACAAAAACTATCTAGAGGATACACGAGATTAGTTAGAGATACAGTTTCTTACACTCAAACAGGGTGATAAGTCTGTTGTGGAGTATGAAAGAGAGTTTGACCGGTTTTCAAAATTTTCCACCAGACATGTTACTGATCTTGAGAGTAAGAGGAAAAGATTTATCGTGGGTTTGAGGGAAAAATTACAAGAGCAGGTACGAGCTTTGTAGCCTACTACTTATGTTGATGCTTTGAATGTCGCTTTGGCATTAGATATTGAGGATTATGAAAAAAAAGCTTTTGAGATTGCTACACAGGCCTCTTCTTAGAAGAGGAAGGCTGGGGATGACCTTTCAGGTCGAGGGACACAGCCATATTAGACAGGCTCCTGATAAGGGAAGAGGACAGATAGGCCGTTAGTTTTATACAGGTCAGTCTAGTGCTCGGGCCCCTCCTTTACCCTACTGTCCTGATTGTACTGAGTATCACCTAGGTTAGTGTAAGGTGGTGAGGTGCTATCAGTGTGGACGGACCGAACATATCATATGTTTCTACCCTAGTTTACAGACACCACAACAGAGTGGAGGTCAGGTTTAGAGTTCGGGTCAGGGTCAGTGCCGAGGACAGAGTCAGGGGCGAGGTCAGACAGCTGGTAGAGGCAAGGTTAGGCCTAATTAGCAGCAGAGAGCACCACTAGTAGTTCAGGCACAACCTTAGACACGACAGCAGGCCCGTATCTTTGCCACCACTTGAGAGGATGCTGAGGCATCTGTTACTGTTATGACAGGTATTTTGTCCGTTTTAGGGCACTCTGCCTTTGTATTATTTGATTCTGGGGCTAGTCACTCATTTATTTCTGCTGAGTTTGTCGAGTCTGCTGCCTTTGATTCTGAGCCGTTAGGACATGAGTTGCATGTTACTACTCCGCTAGAAAAATCTGTGATTGTGGATAGAGTCGTTTATACTGATAATCTATCTTTTATGGGTTGCTTTATGCATGCTATGTTGATTGTGATACCGATGTCTGAATTTGATATTATTTTGGGTATGGATTGACTGTCAGCCAACCATGCCAACATCGGTTATAGTGAGAAAGTGGTAGACTTTGTTGGTCCATGTGGGACTAGTTTTCGATTTTATGGGACCCGAGGTAGGGTGACACCTGCAGTTATCTTGGTGATCTAGGCTAGAGCACTTTTGAGTGACGGTGCTTGGGGTTACTTAGCTAGTGTAGTTGACACATCTGTTAGTGTGACTACCCTAGTTTCTGTACTCGTTGTGAGGGATTTCATTGATGTTTTCCCTGATGAGTTACTTGGTTTGCCACCAGTGAGGGAGTTAGACTTCCAGATAGAGATGATACCTGGGACTGCTCCATTGTCCAAGGCACCTTATTGTATAGCACCAGTTGAGCTCAAAGAGTTAAAATTGTAGTTGCAAGAACTTTTAGACTTGGGGTTTATATGCCCAAATGTATCACCGTGGGGAGCTCCGCTATTATTTGTAAGGAAGAAAGATGGTTCTAAGAGATTATGCATTGATTATAGAGAGTTGAACTGGGTCACAGTGAAAAACAAGTATCCTTTGCCCAGGATAGAGGAATTGTTTGATCAGCTGAAGGGAGCCACTGTCTTTTCGAAGATAGATCTTTGATCTGGGTATCATCAGTTGAGGATTAGTGATGTGAATCATGGAGGCACTCCAAAAGATCCTAAGCAAATAAGGTTCATCAAGCATTTATTTCACATGTGCAAGGATGGCTAGGCTCGGTTCAAGCTATATTTCACAATGAGCAGCCCATTTCGGATGAAGAATTGACATATCATTCTTTGAAGATCAATGTGTGCAACTTATAAATCCATAAGGAAGATGTCTACAAAGATGACCTTGTGCAAGACTCATTAAACGTGCCAACTATGCTTTAAGTGGAAGAATGCAACAACTAAGCATATCAGATTCACTTTTATTTACTTTTTAGTCAAACTTTCCTTATTTGTAACCGTGGGCATTAAGGGCTCTAGTTTCCTTTTCTGTTTTTGCCAATTGTAACCGAATGCTTTAATGTTTGTTTCCTTTTATGTTTTTGCTTTTCTTTTCTTGATTGAAGGCTTATAAAGCCATGGGAACACTTTGTAACAAATCGATTATGTTTGAATGAAAATCAAGTCACTCATTGAGAGTTTCTTTTGAAAACCACATTGAGTTTTCAACTTCTTGCAATTCTTGTGTTTAGGGTTGCCGCCGAGTCATTCAACTAGGAATTGATCAACTTAGTTGTGGAGTGATTCAATCTAGAACAAGGAATCTCATTCTTGTCTCTAGGTCATTGATCTAAGAGGTAATCTCATCTAGCCTTAAATCTCTTGGTTGAAACCGATTAGTTAGGGAGGGTTTGAGTTCTTGCTTCAAAGGTTCATGCTAAGCATAATAGCATAGGGTCTTTGGACTTGCAATTTGGGTTTGCCTTATCAGTTGGTATCAGAGCTTTGGTCGAAACCTTGGCCAAACTCTAGATTTGATTCTATCCTTTATTTTCCTTGCAATTTGCTTGTTTGTTTCAAATCTGCCCTATCTTTTCATTTTCTGTCCTAACCATAATTTTTTCTTTTATTTTCGATCTGTTCTTATTTCCATCTTGTAGATCACATTATGATCTTGGAAATAAAAAAAAAAAAGTGAGAAAGAGAGCTTTGCATCCGAGAGCACTATATTGTTCATCTTGTGTTCTTCATGCTTTGCTTTGAAAATTTTGAGTTTGATCCATAGAAAATGAAAAGGTCTGAGTTTTGAATGTTATTTTATCAATTTAGATCCACAATTTAAGCATCAATTCAATTCAGATCTATTGACATTCAAATCCTGCTCATACTTTCCATTTTTTAATCTGCCGCATTTAATGCTCTGTCTTGCTATCTAAAACGCGTGAAATATTTCGAATTAGCTTTCACAATATGAATAGGAAAGTTAATTTAATCAGATATCTTTCATTTTCAAGAAGGACATTTAAGGAAATTCGATCCGTAAACAACTCAAATTTTGAAAATTAAAACAGTGCGCAGACAACTCCATAAAATCCGGATCTTGTCTATTCTTTGATTGGCATCTTTAATTCTCATCATTATTTCGAATTTTTGCCAATTGTACACTCTTAATAACTGATTGATTGAGCTATATATGAGTTGCCATCTTAAAATTCATTTCCAATAATTCCGAATTTGACTTACCATATTTGACTTTTTTCCTAGTTTTTCCTTGTCTTAAATTCTGTTTTTCCTACCTTTTTGCTTCCTTTTCTGATTTTTTATTCTATTATTGTTTCTTTTCATACTTAGTTTTATTTTACTAATTGAATTACTTTTGTAGCTTTCTAAACACAAATCTTGCTTGAAAAGTAAGTTCATATCCGAGAGCACCTACTTTCAAATTGGCCTACCTTGAGTGTTAAACACGAGTGTTTCCTTGAGTGACATATAGTGAGGGAGTGTTTTAAGGTCCTTAATACTTGTTACTTTGTGAGGAACATCATGACACAAGAGGGAAACAATGGGGGTGAGATTAGTGAAGCTAGGTGGAGAGAGGAACAAGCGGGAGCTTTTGCTAGACTTACTCAAACTTTAGAGGAGCTTAATGAGTGTATGGGTAGATTAGTGAAGGCTAGTAATAAGCAAAATAGGGATAAATTTGAAGGAGAATTAGAAAGTGATGTTGAGGAAGAAGTAGTAACTGATTGGGAAGAGAGTGACTTTGAGGAAGATTATTTTAAGGAAGCCGAAGAGGGTGATTATATGGAGGAAAATATTGAGGAACCCGAGGCGAGTGATGATAGTCGGGAGGACAGAAATAGAGTAGCACTCTTGTGTAGGAGAGTTCTCAATTCTGAAATAAAAGAGAATTTTGAAGATGACCAAAGACACAACTTGTTCCATACTAGGTGTTTAGTGAATGATACCCCATGTAGTGTTGTGATTGATGGTGGAAGTTGTACAAATGTTGTGAGCTGAATTTTGGTCAAGAGACTCAATTTGCTTACTAAACCACATCCCAAACCTTATAAGTTACAATGGTTAAATGATAGAGGGGAGTTGAAGGTGCATAAGCAAGCTATCATTTCTTTTAGCCTTGGAAAGTATAAAGATGAGGTAGTTTGTGATGTAGTCCCAATGCATGTCGGGGATATACTTTTGGGAAGGCCTTGGCAGTTTGATAGGAGAGTGACCTATGATGGCTACCTAAATAGGTACACTTTTACCAACAATGTGAGGAAGACTACTTTAGTACCTTTATCTTCAAAAGAGGTGTTCAATGATCAATGTAAGCTTGAGCAAAGGAGATTTGAGTTTGAGTTAAAAGAAAAAGAGTTGAAAGAAAAAGAGTTGAAAAAAAAAAGAATTACAAGAGAAAGAATTGAGTGAAAAATTGAGTGAGAGAGAAAAGAAAGCTTTGAGTGGAAAAAGCACGAGTGAAAACAATGAGAGAAAAGAGAAAGAAAAAGAAATGTGTGAACACTTAGAGGAAATAGAGAGAAAAGACAAATTAGTGAGCTTTCATGTAAGAATGAGTGAGGTGAGGAAAGTTTTTCTTAGTCAAAGGCCTAATTTTGTGCTTATGTGCAAAGTAGACTTTTTGGCAACTAACCTTAACCATTATTTGTCTTGTGTGTTTGAATATCTTTTTCAGGTTTGGAAGCGTTACTTATGGCCGAATAAGAGCTTGAGGTGTTCGGAAGGGCAATACATCCATGCAAGAAAGTATATCGAATCTAAAGAGAATTTTGTAAGTAATGTACTTTCTACTTTTGAGCATGTGAAAGTTCTTGTTAATGAGCATCTTGAAATTACAATTTTTGAGTATGTTGAAAAGTTGAACTCCTTAAAGAATGCATATTCTTCTTATGTAGTTGATTTTGCTTTGAGAAGTTACAATGTATTCCAATCTGTTTTCCATGAATGGGAAACTCAAGAGGTGCTAAATGAGATTTTAGGAGCAATGCTTAAAGAAACTAACTCTAGAGTAGAAACTTCGGAGAATTGTTTATATTTTGTGGAGAATGCATGTAATAGGACAATACATCATAAAAATGTTTGTTTTTCAAACAAACTTATTTATGGTCTTTATGCTATTACTCCCTTTGAGTTGCTGCCTTTGAGATCTTATGTTTTTGTGAGTGATTCAGCCCATTTTAAGTATGTTTTCATCAAATTATTGCAAACGGATGTAAAGCAAATGATTGAGGAGCAAGTTTTCACATTTACCTCAATAATGAACAAGAGAAGTAAACCGCTTATGTTTCATCCGAGAGCATGGATTTGGATGTATTTCCAAAAGAAACGACTTAAAAAAAGGACTAAATTGCATCCAAAGGGTGATGGACCATATCAAGTCCTTGCAAGAATCTTTTCAAAATTCCACACCATTGTGTTACACGGTGAGTATTATGAGATTTTAGTCTTTAATGTTATTAATTTGAGCCATTTTGACATAGGAAATGTTGATCTTGATTCGAGGATGAATCTTTTTGAAGAAGGGGAAGATGATATGAATCATGGAGGCACTCCAAAAGATCCTAAGAAAATAAGGTTCAACAAGCATTTATTTCACATGTGCAAGGATGGCTAGGCTCGGTTCAAGCTATATTTCACAATGAGCAGCCCATTTCGGATGAAGAATTGACATATCATTCTTTGAAGATCAATGTGTGCAACTTATAAATCCATAAGGAAGATGTCTACAAAGATGACCTTGTGCAAGACTCATTAAATGTGCCAACTATGCTTTAAGTGGAAGAATGCAACAACTAAGCATATCAGATTCACTTTTATTTACTTTCTAGTCAAACTTTCCTTATTTGTAATTGTGGGCATTAAGGGCTCTAGTTTCCTTTTATGTTTTTGCCAATTGTAACCGAATGATTTAATCTTTGTTTCCTTTTATGTTTTTTTCTTTTCTTTTGCTGATTGAAGGCTTATAAAGCCATGGGAACACTTTGTAACAAATCAGATTATGTTTGAATGAAAATCAAGTCACTCATTGAGAGTTTCTTTTGAAAACCACATTGAGTTTTCAACTTCTTGCAATTCTTGTGTTTAGGGTTGCTGCCGAGTAATTCAACTAGGAATTGATCAACTTAGTTGTAGAGTGATTCAATCTAGAACAAGGAATCTCATTCTTGTCTCTAGGTCATTGATCTAAGAGGTAATCTCATCTAGCCTTAAATCTCTTGGTTGAAACCAATTAGTTAGGGAGGGTTTGAGTTCTTGCTTCAAAGGTTCATGCTAAGCATAATAGCAAAGGGTCTTTGGACTTGCAATTTGGGTTTGCCTTATCAATTAGGGATGTTGATCTTCCTAAGACCGGATTCAGGACACGATATGGTCATTATGAGTTTGTTGTCATGTCTTTTGGCTTGACTAACGCTCCTACAGCTTGTATGGACTTGATGCATACAATGTTCAAGAGGTTTATTGAATCTTTTGTAATAGTGTTTATTGATGATATTCTTGTTTATTCGTGGACTGAGGAGTTACATGCTATACATTTAGAGAAGGTATTATAGACTTTGAGAGCTCAAAAGTTGTATGCAAAGTTCTCTAGAGTGTGAAAATAGCTTTGAGGAGCTTAAGAGGCGACTTGTATCGGCCCCAGTTTTAGTATCACCTGATGAATCTGGTGGTTTGACCATGTATACCGATGCATCCAAGAAGGGCCTGGGATGTGTTTTGATGCAGCATGGGAAGGTAATAGCTTATGCTTCTAAGTAGTTAAAGGTGCATGAGAAAAAGTACCCAACTCATGATTTGGAGCTAGCAGCGGTGGTACATGCATTGAAAATATGGAGACATTACTTTTATGGTGAGAAGATTCTGATTTTCATCGATCATAAGAGTCTCAAATACTTTTTCACACAGAAAGAGCTAAATATGAGACAGAGAAGGTGGCTAGAACTTGTGAAGGATTATGATTGTGACATCCAGTATCATCTGGGAAAGGCCAATGTAGTTGCTAGTGCACTTAGTCTAAAGTCATCACACTTGTCTGCTTTTAGTACTATTCTATTGAGGCTTAGATGGGAGATGGAAAGAGTTGAGATAGCCATTCTTATAGCTGAGGTTACTATGAGCTTGGCAAGTTTGACAGCTGGCCCTACTTTGAGACAGAGGATGATAGAGGCACAGAGGGGTGAGAAACACTTGGCTGATGGTTTTAGTGAGACAGAGTCCGATTTACCTAGCTATTTTACTTTTTCCACTGATAATGCACTGATATATCGTAAGAGGTTGTGTGAGCCTTTAGAATCGACTTAAAGAAAAGAGCTGTTGGAGGAGGCTCACAGTTCTATCTTTTCTGTACATCCAGGTAGTACTAAGATGTACATGGACCTGCGACAGCATTATTTGTGGCCTGGGATGAAACGTGAAGTTGCTGAATTTGTTAGTAAGTGTTTGATTTGTCAACAAGTAAAGGCTTTGAGGAAGAGTCCACCTAGTTATCTTAACCCTTTGAGTGTACCTAAGTAGAAGTGGGAGGAAATATCGATGGACTTTATCAGTGGCTTGTCGAGGAACGCGAAGGGCAATGACACCATTTGGGTGATAGTTGACAGGTTGACTAAGAATGCACATTTCATACCAGGGAAGATAACCTACCCTGTTGAGACATGGGCACAGTTGTACTTGAGAGAGATTGTCTGACTTCATGGAGTGCCAGTCAGGATTGTTTCAGATCGAGACACTCGCTTTGTTTCGAAATTCTGGTAGAGTCTACATACCGCCATAGGCACTGGCTTGGATTTCAGTACTACTTTTCATCATCAGACAGATAGTCAGACCGAGAGGGTAAATCAGATTCTGGAGGATATGCTGAGAGCTTGCGCTCTAGACTTTGGTGGTAGTTGGGATATTCAGTTGTACCTTGTTGAGTTTGCTTATAACAACAGTTATCAGTCTACCATCGAAATGGCACCTTTTGAGGCACTTTATAGTAGGAAGTGCAGATCACCGGCTCATTGAGATGAAGTTGGTGAGAGGAAACTTCTGGGACTTGAATTAGTGCAGATGACTAGTGATTCCATTGCTCTTATTAAAGAAAGGATGAGAGGGGCACAGAGTCGACAGAAAAGTTACGCTGATGAGAGGCGTAGAGCACTTGAGTTTGAAGTTAGTGACCACATATTCCTGAAGGTGGCACCCATGAAAGGGGTGATGAGGTTTGGGAGGAAGGGCAAGTTGAGCCTTAGATTTATAGGTGTAACGACCCAAGTCTGTAAAATCCTTTAAATTCAATGCACAGCGGAAACTTGGTTTTAAAGAAAAACGACATGGGTTCGTTTAAAACTCGGATAAACCAAAACCTGTTTTTATATTTTTCACAACAGAGAAAGCAATAAAGTGCGGAATGCGCATTCCAGCTTAAAAGTAAAATTGTAAAAGAACTTTAAAACCATAAGACAATTACAATTTTAGACAAATGCTCTACTGAGCTCAAAACATAAAGTATGAAGGATGATAAAATTTTACAAGCATTTCAAGAATGCTAAACCAAAATGATTCCATGTTCCTGTCCATCCATCATCTCGACCAGTCATACGACGCCACCTCCTCTAACATGTCCCCCTCGTCAAGATGTACCTGAAAAATGTTAAGTGTAGCAACGTTAGCTTAAAAATGCTAGTGAGAATAAAATGAAAGCCAGTAACTCTATGGACCAAATTCCATACCGGAAATTGTGTCCAAAGTTCTAAATTTCTCTTTACTACCCATTCTACACTTCAAAATCATAATAATCATATACCAATCAATTTTCCAATTTCCAAATTATATCGAGCCACATCTAATACCAAATTCATACCAAATCGTAATACCATATCATATTACCACATCTAAATACTTCGTAACGTGTTACCGTATGTTACCACCTCAACATACTAACACATACGGCATTACCATATCAAGTGTCCTCGTAACGTGATACCGTATGGATCAACATCAACATACTACCACGTACGGTCTTACCAAATCATTGATCACATACTACCAAATCTTGAATTACCATAACTTGCCACATTTACCACATAAGGTATTACCATCGAAGACCAAACACTTGTACAAAGGATAAGCATGTATTTACATACAACTAACAAACAAGTTGGGATGCTCATAGTAAGAACTCGATTTATCTGCCAATCTTGTCATATAACATCGCTCATAGCCTGTTTCATCTATGACCCTGTTATATCCCAAGATCACGATCTCCTCATATAACATCGCTCATAGCCTGTTTCATCTATGACCCTGTTATATTTCAAGATCACATCACAAAGTATAACATCGCTCATAGCCTGTTTCATCTATGACCCAGTTATACCCCAAATCACATCTCATAGTATCTCGATTTCCTCGTATAACATCACTCATAGCCTGTTTCATCTATGACCCTGTTATACCCCCAGATCATATCACATAGTAACTATAAATTGGTTCATTACTTACTAACAAACAATACAATCATACTACAATTACACTCAATAACATGCTTATCTTTTGTACATAAAGTGTTGCTTCTTACCAAAAATCCCGAGTACATCAATCGTACTATCATCATGATTCCATATTCCACGGTTCAACCACAATCCACATCAAACCTTATTATCATTATAACTTTCATACTCCACATTATTACCATATTAAAATACAATCCTTATTACTCACACAAGGTAATAAGTTCGTAAAAACACTAACCAATATCATCACTAATGCCATATTCCACGAAGTCTTATAACTTCCAAATAAGCAAAATCGATGTTTAACTTCATCATGTCACAAATGACAATAAATCACCTTAAATCCCAAGAATAATCTCCAAGCCATTACCATAACCACGAGTTGACTTTCAAACCTTTCCTTTACTTTACTTTGATCAAAACTACGTAAAGTAAATTCAATTCACAACTTTATCTCAAAATCTCTATAATCTTTATTACTCATAAGGATAACCTCTAAGCTACTTTGATCTAAAACTACTCAAAATAACTTAGACTTCCACTTTCATCTAAACCCTCTAATTTCACCTAAATTCTCCAATTTCGTCTTACAAGACTTCCAAATATACTCAAACTTGTCTTTCCACCCAAATTAACTACAAACTACAAGGTCACTCCGCTCACTTCCGAGTCTAAAGTCACCAACCAATAAGTATTTACTCCTAGGAGATTTGTTTGTCACTTAACCTCGATCAACAAAATCGTAATGAAACTTAATTCATAAAATTACTAACTTTCATTTTAAACTCACCTTAGAATTGAAACTAAACTTCCAAAGTGTCGAGGTAGATTCCACGCGAGCAATTACCAACCTACAAATAAGTTACACCCAAAAAACATTAATTAACCAGAAATTGAACCCACAACATCTAAACGCGTAAAACTACGAAAAACCCAGTTTTTAGCCTTATGGTGCTCTAGGCCATAGGAGGGAAAATGAGGTTTGAGTTTGGTTTTTCGACTTTTAGGCATTTTAGAGGTGTTTCGGGTTGGTTTTAGGTACTTTGGAGGTTCGAATTATCAGTGGGTAACCGTGATTTAAGGTTTTACACAATACTTGATTCCCGAAAAATTAAGTAAAATACAAAACAATGACAAACTAAACACCCTAGCCATCACTAAGTGAGAGAAAAACAAATGGAACGGGTTTTCCATTCGACTCAGGTTTAGGTCCATGACAACAACCTTATCCAAAGTGATTTTTCCTAACTAGAATTCACAAACAACACCCGGGAAAAACGAATCAAGGCTTGCATACAAGATTGGAAAAAAAGAAAACACAAAAACCCATTTCTTCCTCACCTTGTATCTCTTGGATCTTTAATGGATTGGCTCGATTGATGGGATGGGTAGAAAGTACGTCTCGAGAGCTTTCCAACGAGCTAAGGCACGATGAAAACAGTCGAGAAACGAAGCCGGGGCGACAATTTCTTTCTCTCCTCTTTTTTTCTCTCTAGCTACGGGTTTGGCCATCTTTTTCCACTCCTCCTTCCTTTTTTTCTTATCATTATCTTTGAAAAATATGAAGTGGATATATATAAAGATATTTTGGTAAAAGACGATATTGCCCCTCCTCTTATTTTCTTTAAGAAAGCTTGTTCCGGGTGCTCGTTATTTCACGTTTCTAATTCCAATTCAACTTAACTACTTCTAATCTATCTTAAAAGTATTTAACAATAAATAATGGGCCCGCTAATAATTTTTAATACGACCAAAACTAATTTAAGCTAATAAAGCGATTAAAAAGGTTTTCGGACGAAATTAGCTACTAAATTCTAAATTTCTAAAATTAAACTAAATACTTTAATTAAAATAAATGAATAAATTATATATATATTAAAATTAATAAAAAAAAATCACTTCTAAAATAACGGGACGTTACAATAGGCCCCTTCGAGATCCTGGATCGGGTTGGGTCTGTAGCTTACCGATTGGCCTTGCCACGGGCCTTGTCAGCAGTTCATGATGTGTTCCATGTGTCCATACTCAGGAAGTATGTGGCTGACCCTTCACATATTATCGATTATGAGCCAGTTACTTTGGATGCTAGTCTATCTTATGAAGAAGTACCAATTGAGATCCTAGCTAGGGAACAAAAGGTGTTAAGGAACAAAATGACAAACTTGGTTAAAGTTATGTGGAAGAACCAAGTATCAGAGGACGCTACGTGGGAACGTGAGGCCGAGATGCGAGCAAAGCATCCTCACCTTTTCACTTAGGAGCCTATTTTACGGGGACGAAAAGCCCTTTTAGGAGGGTAGTCTGTAACGTCCCGTTACTTTTGGAGGTAAATTTTTTTTATCATTTTATTTCAATTAAAGCATTTCAGATTAGTTTAGATTTAGTAATTTCGATTTTAGTAGTTATTTTCGTCCGAAAATATTTTAATCCTTTTATTACTTTAAATTTGTTTTGGTGACATTAATAATTATTAACGGGCCAATTAATAATTATTAATCACCTTTAGATTAGTTTAAGAGCTTCGGGTTTCATTTTTAAAGTAAAAGTAAAAGAGGAAAGTAGGCGTTATTTTCCAAATTCTTAAATATCTAAAAACACTATTCATTATCTCTTAAATATCAAAAGTTAGACAAAATTGCTTCATTCTTTTTTCTCTTCTTCTCCTTGGGGCCGAGGCAAGAAAGAGGGATTTTGGAATTTTTGGGTTTTCTTCGATTCTCGGTGGATTGTCTCGATTCTCGTTCCGTTGGAAAGCCCTTAGTCCGAGATTCCTTTCCAACCTACCAATCGAGATTTTCTTCCGTTTTCTCAAAGCCTTAAGGTATGACAAAGTTTCTAAAAATTGTTGTGAATAGTATTTTAATGGAGGTTTTGGTTTGAAATCTCCAAATTCATTCACCGAAGCTTGAAGATTTCAATCGGGAAAGTCATTTTGGGCAATTTTAGAAACTTCCCCTAAACCCTAAAACCGTGTTTGAGCCGAAAACCTGTTCCGTGTGATTTTCTCTCACTTGACCGTACGTGGTATGTTTATTTCGATCCATACGCACATTACGATGACTTGTGATATGGTACGACCGTACGTGGTATGTTGATTTCGATCCATACGATAGTACGTTACGATGAAACTTCTTTGATAACAAAGATAGTTAGTATTACAATTACATATATTCCTTAGAATTGTGTAGTAAGACTTAGTAATGGTTGTTACTTTTACTTTAAGTCTTTATTTCTATTTTATATGGCATTGAAAGTCCATTACGGGAAGTATATTACTATCGTATGATTGTATGGAAATTGGAAGTGTGAATATGGATAGTAAAGAGCAATTTAGGCCATTGGACACAATTTTTGGTAAATTTGGTTCATAGGATTACTTGCTTTCGTTTTACTCTCACTAGAATTTTTATGCTAATGTTGCTACACTTACAAATTTTCAGGTAAACCTCGTCACAAGAAGCGTGGTAGAGGAGGTGGCGCTGTATGAGTTACCGAGTCGGTGAATGGACAATAATATGCATACTTTTGGTTTAGCATTCTTAGTAATTCTTGTAAATTACTTCTCATCTTTCATACTTGTGTCCTTTTGAGCCCGAAAGGGCATATGTTTAAAATCTGTAAATGTCTTATGATTTAAATCTCTTTTGGAAATTTAAATTTATATGCTGGAATGCGCATTCCTGATTTATTGCTTTCTCTGAATATGGGTTGTTATAAACAGGTTTTGAATAATCTGATTTTTAAACGAACCCATGCCATTTTTCTGTAAAAATTTGAGTCTTCCGCTGTGCATTTGAATTTAAAGAATTTAACGGAAATCGGGTCGTTACAGATACTTTTTGACCCAACAAACATGTATATTTCACCTGGAATTGAAATGAATCTTCTCCCAACAATACTTATGAATAAGGAACTGAAGAAGACACAAATGACTTGAATGATATCATCAATGATGAAAGCAACGATTACGATGAGGATTATAGAAGTATTGTTCTATTTTAAGCATGTCGTCTTTTTTATTCTGCTAATAAATATATAAATTTGAAATTTGTATCTTTTGTATTGGTTATAAGATTTTAAAATTAATTTCGTATCATCGCATTTGTATTTGAGAGATCGAGATAGTTTTTAAAATTTTAAAATGAATTTGTAACCACAAAAAAAGGATTGTTTATTGCGACGTAATGCAGTTCTCCATGTGACGTAATACGTAACTATTGAGGTGTTAACGACGAAATATGTCACCATAAACATTGATATCTTTAACGAATATTTATATTAGCAATAGATTCCGTTGCTAAAAGTTCAATTAATGTTTAACGGATACATTTTTTAAAGTTTCATAAAATATTAAGACAAATTTCATTGCAATTAATAGTGTAATTAATGGGCGCCGAAATCCCAAATTTCACCGAAAGTTGTGGTGGGATCATGCAACAAAATTATTCGCAACAAGCATACGAAGAGATGAAAATTTTGATAAATTGGTGGATACTAACGATGTATTTCATCGCGTGCTTGATATTCAAATACACAAACGAAGATATTCAAGTAAATTAGCGATGAATGTCATCGCATACTTCATTTTATAAAACACACGCCACGAATTTTGTAGCTATATCACAATTAAAACATACCAAGGCTCATTTTTTCCCCAATTCGTGCTATTTTCTCTCTTCCTTTTCTTTCTTTTCCTTTTATTTTCCTTGATTTCTCTTCTTCCTTCCCTATTTCCATGGATTTCTCAACCGTCCTTTCACGTTCAATCCATTCATAAGGTAATTTTTCGATTCTTTTTGTTTTGAAATTTTAATTTTTTTTAGGTGCATTTAGGTATTTACCTTTTAATTTGTTAAATTATGGTTAGATTTAAATAATTAATATCAAAATTAGTTAACTTTTATAATTAAGTTAATTTTATATTTAAATTTGGGTTAACTAATTAGTATTAAATTTAGTTAATTTTTATAATTTTTAATATAATTTAGTTTAATTATAATTATTTTTTTTAAAATTATGGTTGCTTTTAGTACTTAGTATTAAATTTTGATACTTTTCGTAATTTTTTTTATATTAAACTTAGTTAATTTTATAATTTTCAATAGAATTTCTAGTTTTTAGTTAAACTAAGGTTAACTGGTTAATTTAGGTTAGTTAAATTAGGTTGTTTTGTTACGTTAGGTTTTAACCGTTTCAAAGTTTGTATGTCTTTACAGATCATGCCTAGTAGTCGTGCACCATCTACTGACCTGCCATATGATGGTAGTTCGGAGAGTCGGACCCTAGATGATAGGCGATTGGGGGATAGTCCGGACCGTAATACTATACAGGAGGTCCCTCCTACAGAGGTCGAGACTTCTTCGAATGAGCAGCTGTCACCTATGTTCTGGGCATTGGAGAATGGCAAGAAAATTGTTATGAATAATTTTTTTCTTTCTAATTTATCATTTAACATAAATTTTAACTTATGAACATTTTTCGATTGTTTCGATTACATGAAGGGATGATTTACTAAAATAGCGGAATTTTATTTAGTAAACTAATTAACATTTAATTACGGACCTATTAACATCATGCAATTTGTAAAAAAACATGTGGATTCATGCTTGTATTTTCGAAAATTAAAATCAAATATACTTACATTGAGTAGTTAATGGAGAGTCTGTTGGAGGTTTCTTTACATCATCAATCCTCAGCAACTGTAATGTCCCGTTATTTTTTGTTAAACTTTTATTTATTTATTTTATTTTAATTTAAGTAATTAAAGTTTATTTTAGAATCGGTAATTTAGAATTTAGTAGTTTATTTTGGTTTAAGTCCTTTTAATTACTTTATTAGTCTAAATTAGTTATGGTGGTATTAATAATTATTAACGGGCCAATTAATAATTATTAATCACCATCGGGATAGTTTAAGAACTTCGGGTTTCGATTTAGAAGTCAAAAGTCATTAAAAGGACGTAACCGTCATTTCCCAAATTCTTAAAATATCAATTCACTATTCACATCTTCTTTAAATTGACATTTGACCAAAGTTGACCACAATTCCCTCATACTTTTTTCCCTCAAAACCGTGGGGGCTATAGGGTTTGGGGGGATTTTTTATTTTCGTTCGTTTCTCGACGGATCGACTTGATTTCGGTTGTATCGCCTTTGGTCCTAGGATTCTTCTCCACCTAGCAATCGTGCTTTCCATCCGTGTTCTAAAGACTTCTCGGTAAGTTAAAATTCAAACCCTAAGCTCCAAATAGTTTTTTAATGGAGATTTCATTTTGATTCTTCGATTTCTTGCCGAGGGACTGGATGTTTTTAAGTACGGGAGTTGTTTTAAGTGTTTTTGAAAACAATCCCATAACCCTAAAACCGAGTTTGAGCCAAAACACCCTCCATTTGAAAATTACTTTTCGGGGTTTGAATTTGGGTTATTTAATATTGATTAATTGTTGTTGTAATTAAATTCGGGATTTTACATATTGTCCAAAAACCCTAATTATGGTTGCCTATCGAAATCGAGAATTACCTTAGTATTAAGGTTATACAACATAATTATATAAACAATAATAAAAATATGATGTTTTAATAATTATTACTAAATGTTTAGATGCTATTTTTTTATCTATTATCTCTAATGATTAATTATTTAAATTTTAAAAGATCTCTATCTAATTATTAATCAATCAATCTGTGATGACCCGACTCCTTTAAAAATCATTTAATTAGAAAACACAGTGGAAGTCTTTATATAAAAAAAATTGGCGTGGTTATGTTTGAAAGTTGGCTAGCCAAAACCTGTTTACATTTTTAATTCAAAATTTAAAACCACAAGGAACTTCAAGTTCCTATTTAGGAGTTCAAAAGATTTATAATCATAAAAATAAAGACGAAAAGCTCTTAAGAGCTATATACAAATGTACATCTCAAAAGACACAACATAAACAAAATGAGACCATGGTCTTTTTAAAAGTATCTAGTCCATCTCTGTGTCATCATCCTCTCGATCAAGCGCGCACCAGCTCCTCTCCCACAACTTGAACATTTCCTGAAAATGTTTGTAATATCATGAGCTAACAACAAAGCCCAGTGAGAATAAACAAAATAAAAAGTAAAGTTAGACTCCAAACCCGCATCCGGATTTGTGTCCAAGTAAACTCACATTCTTTTACCTTTCAACCACCAAAATGGTTTTACATCAATGTTTCACTTTTACTTACCAATTCTCCCAAATAATTGAGCAAAATATCTTTCAACCATTAGGATGATATGTTTCATAACATATAAATATAACATTTGAATCTCGTTCTCTTTAATACCTTATACTATACCTAAGGTTTACACAAATCTTATTCTCCCATTACGAGATCTTCCAATTTATTGAGAAACTAGTTCTCTTACATGTCTATCACATGATAATTATACAAGGTTCAATACACCCTTGTATTCTCTCATTATCCAATTCAATCTCATTCCTTTTTCCTTTAGCAGTGGGCTATACATGAAATTCATTTCTTTTCTCTCTAGAAATGAACGTCTTACATAATCCTTTCTATAGTCCTCTAAACTCTAGAAAACTAACTTTCATAATCTATAATCTCTAGAGGATGATAATACTAGCACACGTAGTCTAATTCTCATTCATTAACTCGTTAAAACAAATGTAAGAAAAAGTAAATAAACCTTGCATAAGCATAACATCTCAATTCTTTCTCCATGATATAATTCCATCGATAATATGCATGAAAGTAATGAAGACATCCCGTAGGATTCGCATTCACCTTTTATGCATGAATGAAGGTAATGTGGGCACTTCCCATAAGATCCACATTCTCCCTTCTTTTCTTTCTCACTTTCTATTCTTTTTCTTTGAAGGTAATGTGAACTTCCCGTAGGATTCATCACTCTCCCTTCTTTTTCTTTTTCACTTTCTTTTCTTTCACTACAAAAAAAAAAGTCAATTTGCGACCAACTAGTCGTTTCTATAGTAGAATGCGACCAAAAAAGCGACCAACATGGTGGAGGTAAAAAAGCTGGTCAGTCCGGAATTTGTGCGATTGTATAGTCACAAATATACGACCAAGAATGGTTGGTCACAAAAAAGTCAACATTTTAAAAAACGACCAGATGGTCGCTTAAAAAAGTGACCATTTGGTCATCATTTAAGTTGAAGATAAGTGACCAGTTTGTCACATGAAGCAGTGACCACGTGGTCATTTTATAAGCGACCAAATGGTCACTTTTGTACTCAGACAAAATGCGACAAGATGGTCGTTTGTTTGGGGATAAAATATGACCATTTGGTCGTAATTTAAGTTGAAAAAAAGTGACTAGTTGGTCACATGCAACAGTGACCACGTGGTCTTTTATAAGCGACCAAGTGGTCACTTTTGTACTCAGACAAAATGCGACCAGATGGTCGTTTATCTTAGGGTAAATGCGACCATCTGGTCGTATTTAATAAATATTTTTTTATTTATTTAAATTGCAATAATTAGTTAATTAATTATTATTTATTTATTTAATTAATAATAAAATTTAATAACAAAAAATTGGAATTAAAATAAAATATATATAAATCAAATATTCAAAAAAATGTTTTATCCAGAAGAAAGCATCCTAGAACTACTACGGAGGGGCGGGGGGTGGTGGAGGCGGCGTAGATGATGAATGGCCGCCGTCTAGGGATCTGAAGTACGCGGCCAAAGATGTTGCGACCTGGGCCTCGACCCGTGCATGCATATCCACCTCAATCGCAGCAACTCGAGAAATGAAGTCGTCGCGCATAGCGTCCATGTCGGTGTGAAGCTGCTGAACCTCCGCGCGCAGCTGCTGCTCAACCGGAGAAGGGCCAGAGCTAGTGCTCGCTCCGCTCCGCTGAGGCCGGGGCACATCCGCGTAAAGGCGTCGCCCGTACGAGCTGAGCCCAGGAACTGATCCATCAGGCCGAACCTCTCCAGCAGCCTCCAAGAACGCCTCTCTACCGTCTTCCTGAGTCGATTGCGAGTCTGGTGTGGGCAACCGCTGACTCAGCGACTCCATGAAACGTTCCTAAACATTTAAAATTCAGAAAATAAAATAGTTAATATATAAGTTAGGAAAAATTTTAAAGAAAAAATAATAGTTGATTGAGTAATGTATGTACCTACACAGGAAAGGAATAGAGTACTAGTACCAGTGTGGTAACGACCTTAACACTCTCATAAGCTTAAGTAAGAGCAAACAGAGCAAACGTACTAGAGATAATTAAAAGTAGAATGAATTACCTTATGCTTAAGTCAGAGCAAGCAAATCTAGTGTGCACAACTAAAATTTAATTTTCTTACTGTGACGACCCGACTTAACGCAAGCGGAAATAAGTATTTTAAATTCAAAATATCGCTTTTATAAAAGATTGAAAATTTCGGCATGAAGTATTTGTAAAGCGCATGCCTCAAGTACAATATATATATAACCTGTAATAAGAGTTCATCGGCTCGTCGGCCGGTTCAGAGTAATCATAAAAACATTATAAAACGAAAGTTCGGTGCACCAGTTTTAAAATATTATACAAACGTAATTCACATAAAGTCTAACTCAAAATAACTTAGACATATAAGCTGAACTCGACCCCTAGACTCCCAAAACAAAGGCTCGCGTGCCGAGGGTCCAATCCAAAAGCTCCACCTCGCCATGGTCAACGCGCACCACCTGCCGCTCCACGCCCCCGTCCCCGAGCGTTACCTGAAAGGTGACATAGAGCACCTTTGAGCATGACACTCAGTGAAAACAAGAAGAATTTAGAAGTGAACGAGAAGACCGTATCATGAAGCAAAGAAATGTAATGGCATGCTCAAGTATGAATGAGATAAACATGTTTTAAGTTCGGGAATAGCCACTAGCCATTTCATACTAAATCATTACTTCCTTTCTCATTAGTATCACAAACATTACCGCTATAATTCCGGCGTCTCACTATGCCCATAACTCATTTCATCCCTTTCCTGAGCTATAGCTCAATTCGGCTTTCAAACCATCGCCATTTACTAGCAACCGGGCCATTCTCACATAGCACACCGGAGCTCCAACACTTCCTCGCCACGGTAACCACGTGTAACGTCCAACATCCATACACCGTTACACGGGTTACAACCCCATGGCCACATAATGAACACAAGATATGCATGGATGGCATGTATGAAATGATATGGATTAGACATGCTTCTTCACAACAATGTATATATACCGAGGCTTTGAAATAACAAGAGTACATAGATCTACTTTACCAAACCATCAAATGACATCAAACTCTACTCATACAATGTTCAAGTCTCACATATGCATAACTATCGTTTCCAATTCCAGCATATGACTCGATCATGGACTATGAACATAATAATAAGCAATTAAAGCATGCTTAAACAAGTTCTAATTTAGGCTATCAAGCATTTAGCCTCTCAAATCCAACGTCGGTGACGCTATCCTTCCCACAAATTTCACTTGCTTCAAACTCCACCACCCACATCACACTTCATGTGTCTCATGACCACACATTCTATTTACGATTCGATTCCGAGAGGAACGGAGACGGTTCCCCAATCACCCCTCCGATTCTTGTTGTTCTCACCTTCAAATTCGTTTCCACGTTGCTCCACTCGTCTTTGGCCTACAACAAGGTAATCCAAAGATGTTTAGGTTATTTTTAACACTACAAAACAGCCCCAAAACCACAAGCAGCCCCAAACTCGGTTAGTGACACAAACACTAAAACTAGTTGAATCGGGATGCAATTTTTGGTCAAATAAGGTGTACATGTAAATTGTCCATTAGATTGATGCTCTAAGGTGGTTTCCTTGCTAAATACATATATTTATACACTCAAATGCTCCAGAAGTGATAATCTTACAATCAAAGCCAAGGAAAACTCAAAACATGGAAACTAGTTCAACAAAAGTGCAATTTTTTGGTCAACTTGGGAGTTTACCCAACAAACCATTACTTTGATCCTCTAAAGTGTTTTCCATGTACAAAATATTCATATAAACATCCAAACTTTCCAGATTTATTAATCTCAAAGATGCAACAAAGAAAAACATCAAAACTAGCTAAGCATAAAACTAGTTTTAGGCCAAAATTTGCCAATTTCTCAAGAATCATCCCCTTGCCTTCCCATGTTGTTTTTCATGTCACAAATATCCATATAAACACACATAATTCCCAGAATTCATAAACTCAAAATAAAACCATGGAAAATCCTACTTTAAAGAAGCTAGAGAAAGCAAAACATTGCCATTTTAAGGTGTATTGCCTTTGGTTCTTCCACCACTTTCTTTGATAAACTTCTAAGTCATTTCCCTTGTGTATTAATTACATATAATATAAATAAGTTCCAGAATTGTCATCTTCCTCAAAAGTCATGAAAACCCACTACCCAATTAATACACTAGAAGCTAGGAAAGCTTCCATTAATGGTGGTTTCATAGTTTCTCAACCAATTTCCAAATACTTGAACATTAACCTAATCATTTCTTTGGATTGATATTCATCACTTCATAGCCATACTTCCAGAAATGAAACATGGATAGATATTCTCCCAATCACCAATAAAATTACAACCAAGAAACCTCAAAACTCATCCATGGAAAACTATAAAAACTTCAAAACCTAGGATGGAAATTCTTACCTTGATCTTGTCAAAAACCCCTTAGATCTTGCTTGATTCTTCCTAATATGATGAATTCTCCTTAAATCCACAAGTTCCTAGTTGGTTTCACCCACCATGCAAGCTTGGAGAAGATGGAGAATTGTCAACAATGGAGGAGAAGGGGGGGGGGGCGGTCACGGTTTTTAGTGAGGAAGAAGGATTGGAATTGTGTTTTTTTTTTCTATTTTTACTTTTCCTTAGTTTTTTTTTATCCTTTACCTCTTCCTTTTCCTAAATTTAATTAAAATAACTTAATTCAAATTGCTTGCAAGTCCCTCCACCTCTTCCATTTATTTCACACCCCTCCAACTCTATCTGTTGCTAACTAGTCCTTACCCAAACCAACTATGGTTAGTTTTTATCTTTCCATCAACTTCCACCCATGGTTAGTTTTAACCATGGTTAAACTCTGTTTAACCAAAAGTACTTATAAAATCAATTTAAAACACGCCAAAAATAAGGATAAATCTTAAATATTCTAAAAATATTTTCCGGGTCCTTACACTTACAGAAAATGAATTTTTAACCATATGGTCAAAGATATCTTCTCTTCTTTCGACCCTCCTCCTTGACTCAACAATGATGAGTCATAGCTAAGGAACTGATGTAGTACCGGTCACGGGGACTCCAACGGTCAAGTTAGAGGAGTCTCTTAATCAGAGAGAGTAAGTGTGTATATATGCATGAATGAGAAAAAAATGTTCTACGCCTATGTCCACCTGATGTACTCTATTTGTACTCAAAAGTATAGCTTGGATCCTTTCTTTAGTCGGCAAGTGGAATGTTCTAGGTCTTTATAAATGTACCCCTCCTTTGAGGTGGAGCAAGATTCAAACTCTTGTGAATTCATTTCCCATTAGGGGAGTTCTAAAGCTCCGACTCTTTAATTTAAACCAAAACATAGAATGTGCACAACGAAAGAATTAAAATCAATTAAAACCTAATAACCCTTTGGATGAACAAAATCCATCAAGTTGTTCAAAATTCTAAATTTAATCATAAATGACATTAAAAAATTTGCAAATACCCTTTAAGGCTTAAACAACCCTTATGACTTTTAAGGCAAGGAAAATGAAACAAGTCCATGGACCATAAATCTAGCAACATAGCTAGTCCATCTCTAAGCATGTCATCACCACAGGATCAAGAAGCACAAGCTTCACGACCTCGACCCCTATCTCGTTCCATACCCGAAATGGTGTAATATTATGAGCAAAACGCTCAGTAAAGATAAACAGAAAAGAAGGTAAGTTTTATAACCAAATCCCGAATCCATATTTGTGTCCAAAAGACCTACCAACTCTTTGCTACCCATACACTAATAATCACATAAAGTAACTTCACTCAAGAACACAAGTAAATATTTGTCACCAAACAACACAGGATTCCCATAACTCACCTAATTTCAACAAACCCATAATTGTAGTGCCTTATAACATCATACGCACAAGTCTAGACCCTAATCAATAAGAAACACATTAATATCTAATGTAATCCAATATAATGAAAAGAACACACAACATGCTGATTATTCGATTACGACCACTAGATATTAACATACAACAACCTCTAATAATGCAAAGACCACGCAACATATATATTATCTCATTCAATATCTCAAGTTCTGATAACTACTAATCTCATAATAACGCAAAAATCATTCAGCATACACATTGTTCGATTACATTATCCCATGAACTTACATGTTATAATTCACGTAATATGAAGAACACACAACATACACATTTTCAAGCCAAGATTGTTCCAACGCAAGCGTAATCACGTGAATCGACGAAGAGACAAAGAAAACCCGATGGTTTTTTCCTTGATCGGGCCATCGGCCCTAGGGTGGTGTTGGGAGGGTTTTTCTTTTCTTTGGTTGAAATGAGGAAGAAAGGAAAAACTCTAAACTTTAGGTGAGGTATTCTCTTAATTGCAAAAATGGCCCAAACCTTTCCTTTTCCTTTAAAACTAACCTCATGCAAAAGGAAACTATAGACTTGTCAATTAAACGCACAACGTTAACAATCTAAGCCACAACACAATTAATCAAACTATAAAGATAGCTACATATTATTAATTGGTTCAATTAATAATATTTATCTCTCTTGGATCTTTAACAAACGATTCTAACTAACTTAATAACTAGGAATAATTTAGAATTAACCATATTAACTTAAACAAAATAAGTAAATAAAAATAATATGAAACTCGAGACATTGCAGATAAATTCAAAGTAATATAATGTCTATAATTAAAAAACAACCCCTTTATTACGAATATGCTCGTGCTTTTTTTTTTCATCTAATTTAAGTTAATAATGTAACTACTTATAGTCATGATATAATGAGAGGAAGATGCTTGGTTGATTTTCAAGCTGATCAATGAGGCAGTTCTGCTTCAAGGACAATGTGTGACCCATAAGCGTTAAGTTTGATTACAACAATTTTGTTAATATTTTAGTTTAGTTTTATAATATTGTTATTTTTAAACTAATATTATTATTATTAAATAACATTAACGATATTTAAATGATTTTTCGATATAATTTGATTGTCTGATTGTAAATACTAAGAACATATAATGCAAATAAAATATTAAAGTAATTTATACTAATAAATTATTTATTAAAGAGTAAAATAATGAAAACATTTTATTTGCAATACATGGGCAAGATACTAGTGAATTGAAAGTTATGATTGAAAAAAACGTTTCCATGGTGGGCATTGGTGATACTATATGCGTTTTTACGTATTAGGATGGGAAGGAATAGCACCATTAATTGATGTATCTATGTGGACCAGAGACATAATGAAACCCTTTTGGTTTCAAGTCTTTAAAGTCATCATGGGCAGAGGGAGTCGACGGCTTTATCCCTGCAGAGAACGAGTTTTCATGTTTGGAAATGCCCTTATTGAAGGCTTGTTCTTCAATGCTTAGATTTATCAATACTCTTGAAGAAGAAGACAATGTAATGAGAAGGAGGTAGAAGACGATTGAGAAAAGGAGACGGTGTCGTTGTAGAGCCATTGATCGATACTAATTAATTTTAAAAAACACGAGATTTCTGTTGTCTCTTTTTTTCTTTCTTGGTTTTTGGGTTATATTTTAAGATGATCAGTTTTAGCATAGGGAGAGGATTAAAAAGGGAAGAGGGGAGAGAAGAGGTTGAGAGAAGTTATTCTTTTCTTTTTTTAGATCCATTGTGAGGTTGATATCTCATTTGTTGGATTTGTTTGAAATATATTTCTTTTCGCGAAAAACATTTGTGTATAAAATTGTGTTATTTTAGACATGAAAAGAGGCTCCGTTTGAACAGAACTAAACAAATTGATGAATTATTCTTGTTTGTGTAACCAATAAATTGAAAAGTTAGTCTATAATTTTTAAAATGTTTCAATTTGGCTCTTTATAATTTAGTTTCTAATTTAATCTATAAGTATTCTTTTAAATTCAATTTTGACCTCGCAAGTGTTCAATGTTAATTGCAGTCTTCAAATATTTCTCAATTTCTTTTAGTTCTTCTTATTAATCTCTCTCCACATCTCAATATCTCTCTCTTTTTTCCCATATCTGTAACCATTCTTCTCTCTCTACCCTTCTCTTTCCATATTCATCCATCAATATATTTTTTAATTGTCATCATAAGGTCCCAAATAAAGCATAAGAAAGGTTTGGAATATCACTAAAAAAAGGAGTATTTTCCTTTTAGATCAAGAAAGTTTTCCTTGAACCCTTTTTCAATATATTATTTTTTAATGCACAGTATCAATTATTTGATTAGTTTTCTTTTCATCAATTAAAATTTTAAAAACGTGAGTCTATGCGTGGGTAAATAATAATGATAATTAAAAAAAAATCAGTTTTTTTTTTTTATAGATGTACAGTTATCCAAAAAATAAAAATAAAAACAGTTTAAAAAAAATAAAAAAAGTGGTTGTGAAAGTAAGAAATATTTGGGTTGATAATTAAATTTAACATTTAGTTTCTAATTTTAAACTTTACTGTTCAAAATAATAATAAAACGAAAATCCAACATAAGTATAACTCAATTGACTTGATACCTACTTCATTCCTTTGAGCTCAAAGGTTCAAGTTTCCCTTCCTCACTTTGATGTAAGGGACAATTTCAAATATGTTAAATAAAATTATAATATTTACAAATTTGTTAGAATTTTTTTTTTTTTTACAAAAATATTATAATTTCAAAGATTCAGAGTATATCAGTTAATCACTAGTAGTATATCAGTGAACTATTAGTATATCAATACTAATTTATTAGTCGACTATAACTGATTTACTATTATACATATTACTGATTGCTATTAGTTATTGTCTGTTATATTAATAGTGATTGACTAATATAATCACCTTTTGAAATTACAATATTTTTGTAAATATTTTGTCTAACAAATTTGTAAATATTTCACCAAATTATAATATTCATGTAAAGTTCCCTTGATGTAGTATTTATAAAAAAAGGGAAAAAAACCAAAAAGTAAAATAATGATAAATTTTTAATAATAATAGTAAAACTAAAAAGAAAAGAATAATATTACTAAGGGGCAATTACTAAAATAGAAGATTTTTGCATACTAATTATTGAATGGAACTTTTTAAATTGGAAAATACTTACCTTCTCACCAGTCAGGAGGAGTTCTTTTTTACTTTCCTACGTGTTTTATTCTTATTGATTAAAAATCACCATCATCAATGAACTAGGCTCAGGTTAGGCTCGGGCTCGAGCTCGAGCCCAACAAACCTATACTTTTAGTCGAGCCGATCCGGCTCCGCCCAATCTAAAATTTTAAGGCTCATGGGCTAGGCTCATCGAGTCGAGCTTGGGCCTGGCTTGTTAGAGCGAGCCAAGCTCGGCCTATCATATGAGCTCATTTTTCTATTACATTTTTCTCAAAAACCAATGGTGCATAACTAGTATTTGTTTACATATTTTTCTATGACACATTCAACCATTTGGAAAAAGAAAGACAGTTCGTTAGACTGTGCATTGATTATCGAGAGTTGAATCGTGTTACGATGAAAAGCAAGTATCCTTTGCTCAGGATAGAGGATCTATTCGATCAGTGAGGAGAACCACTATCTTTTCGAAGATAGATTTGAGATCCAGTCAAATAAGTTGAGGATTCGGGATGAGGATATTCCCAAGACTGTTTTAAGACGCGTTATGGATATTACAACTTTTATGAACCTTATCCATACTGTGTTAAGGAGGTTCATCAATTCTATTGATGTTGTGATTATGGATGACATTTTGATTTATTCTAAGATCGAGGAGATGCATGATGTGCATTTGAAGGAAGTTTGACAGTGTTAAGAAATCAGAAGTGGTATGCCAAGTTCTCAAAGTGTGAGTTTTGGCTAAAAGAAATGGCATTTTAAGCCATGTGGTATCAAGAAGAGGATTATATGTTGATTGCTCTAAGATTGAGGCAGTTAGTAGTTGGCTTAGACAGACTAGCGTGTCTGAGATTCACAGTTTTCTAAGGCTTACAAGATGGTTTTGGAGAGGCAGAATAGGTCATGCCTAGTCAACCTAGTCAACCTATCTTTTCTACAGATAGTGCATTGATAAATTGTATGTGACGACCCGTCATTTTAAATAGATTAAAATCAGAGAAAACAGCGGAAGTCTTTTATTTTAAAAAAAATGGCGTGATTATGTTTGAAAATAGGCTAGCCAAAAACCTGTTTACATCTTAAATTCAAACATCTAAAATCACAAGGAACATTAAGTTCCATCCAGGAGTTTAAAAATGATCATAATCATAAAAAGACAACCATAAGCTCTTATGAGCTAAATACAAAGTTCAAATCATCGAAATAACATAAATTTCACAAATCAACCATGTACATGGATTTTTACATAACTCAAAGTCCATCTCGTAAATCATCATCTTCTCGATCAAGCGCGCGACTCCTCTTGACGATCCCAAACATTACCTGAAATGTTTGTAATATCATGAGCTAACAACTTAAGCCCAGGTGAGAATAATAAGAATAAAAAGTAAGAATAGACCTCAAACTCGTATTCGATTTGAGTCCATGAACATACTTACTCTTTGCTATCATTAATTCAAAGAGTTTATGAATAAGTGTTCCACTTTACTTACCAATTCTCCAATAATATTGTGGAACTACATTCCAAATATTTTTGATATGGTTTCGTAAATGCATATAGCATTTATATCTCATCTTCCATACATACCTTATACTAAACATAAGGTTTACTTTATATTCTTATTTTCCCAAAGGATGATATTAATTAGCACACTTAGTCTAATTGTTCATCCTTTAACTTTTTCTAACACAATTAACTCCTAAAGTCATTCAAACTCTAGGTAATTCTATTCCATACTTTCCAAGGGATGACATTACTACACTTGTAGTCAATCCTCATCCATTAACTTATTATATCATAAAGTAATGAAAGTAAATGACTTTGCATAAAAAAAAATATAACATCTCGACTTTCTTTCTCGTCTATCATATGCATAAAAGTAATGAGTACATCCCGTAGGTTACGCATTCGCCATTTATGCATGAAATGAAGGTAATGTGGATTTTTACAAACTATCCACCCTTATCCTTATGTATGAAGGTAATGTGGGAATCCACTCATCCACCATTCAACCTTATGCATGATGAAGGTAATGTGGGTATCCACTCATCCACCATTCAACCTTATGCATGAAGGTAACGTGGGTATCCACTCATCCACCGTTCCTTTCATTCTTTTCTTTTCTCTTTTCAATGATGCGAGATGTTATAATATAATAAATAATGGTGCAAAATGTTATGCATATGCTTGCATATGCTTGCACAAATAAATAAAGTAAAGTACGATTATTAAATAACCGAAACAAGCATAAAGTAAAGCGGCATAAAGTAAGGAACATAAAGTAAAGGGCATAAAGTAACATAGATAGAATCCCGGATGAACGATTTATCGATCGAACTCCGCTAACAATAATAAAAGTAAAGGTCAAAACATAACGATTAACCTAAACTTTCAAGGATTCTAAACTTCCAAGTGAACCATTCTAAACTCCGAAACTAATCTAACTTAGAATCTTCTAAGATTCGAGGTTTTTAACGAGAAATCCTAAGTTTCTCGCCTAAAGGATTAACTTCAAATCCTAAGGCACTATCTCACATCCTCTAACCTTAGGTTGGATTCTAGTCTTAGTTCCGATTCTACAAATCAACGTACTTATTTGTTTTCTATAGTTACTTTAAATTCTAATCATTCTCACCTTAGCCAATTAACTCCAAATCTCCAATTTTTCACGAATCAACAACCGAGCAAACGCACCTACAATTCATCAATTGCACAACATATTACAACTCATAACTAAAATGCGAACAAGTGTGCAATTTCGGGTGAATAGTGATTTCGGATGAATAGTGTTTTCTGGTGAATAGTGTTTTTCGAAAATCCGGGCTCAAAATCGTCATTTTTCATGATAGAAATTCATGATTTCAACTTCAAATCTCATTTATAATCAAAAACGAACAAAACCACCTAAAAAGTTTTGAAAACTTACTTTTTAGGACTTCCCTAAGGGAACGGGAAACTTGAAAAGGTAGGTTGGATAGGTAGCCCTCGTCCCTACCAATCCAACGCAACCGAAATCAAGCCGATCCATCGAGAAATGAATAAGAAACAAAGAAAAGAAAAGATCATCCATGGAGGAAATGAAGGTCACGGCCAAGAAGAAAAATGGAAGAGAAGAAAATGAAGTAAATTGGTCAATTTTGGATTTTTAAAGATAAGTGAATAGTGAATTTAGATATTTTAAGAAATTGGAAATGACCAGTTACGTCCTTTTATGACTTTTGACTTCTAAAACGAAACCCGATGCTCTTAAATAAATCTAAAGGTGATTAATAATTATTAATTGGCCCGTTAATAATTATTAATACCATTTAAACGTAATTAAATAAATAAAGCCATTAAAATGAATTAAAATGAAATAAACTATTAAATTCTCAAATAATAATAAATAAATGAACTTTAATTACTTAAATAAAATAAAATAAATAAAAGTTTTTTTTTTTTTTTTTTTTCACAAAATAACGGGACGTTACATTGTAAGAGGCTTTGTGTGCCTTCACGATCGAGTTTTGAAAAAGAGCTGTTGGAGGAGGCTTACAGTTCTATCTTTTATGTTTATCCAGGTAGTACAAGATATACGAGGACCCGAGACAGTATTATTGATGGCCTGAGATGACACATGAGATTACACAGTATGTGCATGGGTGCTTGATTTGTTAGCAAGTCAAGGTCTTAAGGAAGAGTTCACCGGGTTATCTTAGCCTTTGAGAGTACTTGAATGGAAATAGGAGGAGATTTCCATGGATTTTATCAGGGGTTTCCCGAAGATGGAAAGAGTTATGATACCATTTGGATGATTATAGACCGTTTGATGAAAACCGCACACTTTATTCTCGAAAGGATCACCTATCCAGTTAAGACCAAGGGTACAGTTATACCTATGAAAGATTGTTAGATTTCATGGTGTGCCGGTGAAGATTGTAACAATCGGGACATACCCCTTGTCTCAAAGTTTTTGGAAGAGTTTACATACCGCCATGGGTATCAGATTTACTTTTAGCACCACTTTTCATCCTTAGACAGATGGTTAAATAAAGAGGTTTAACTAGATTTTGGAGGATAATGTTGAGAGGTGGTGTTCTTGACTTTTGTGGCAGTCAAGACTCTCATTGTATTTGGAAGACTTTGCTTATAATAACAGTTACCAGGCTACTATCGAGATGGGACTATTGAGGCACTTTATGGTAGAAAGTGTTGTTCTCCCGCTCATTGGGATGGGATTGGAGAAAAGAGACTTTTGGTACCTAAGTTGTTACAAATGATTAACGAGACTATCGCTTTGATTAGAGAGAGGTTAAGGGTTGCCCAAAGTCGACAGAAGAGTTATGCCGATAAACGACGTAGTCCACTTGAGTTTACAGTGAGGGACCACGTATTTTTGAAAGTGGAACCTATGAAAGGTGTTATGAGATTTGGGAAGAAGGGTAAGTTGAGCCCTAGATTTATTGGCTATCAAGATACTCGATCGAGTAGGAATGGTAGCTTACCGTTTAGCTTTACCACCTTCGTTATCGGTTGCTTGTAATATTTTCCATGTATTGATGCTTAGGAAATACATGGTGGATCCGTCTCACGTGTTTGATTATGAGTCGGTAGTTTTGGATGCTAATATGTCTAATGAAGAGACATCAGTTGAGATCCTAGCATTAACAAAAGATATTGAAAAATAAAACGATGCACTTTGTTAAGGTTTTGTGAAGAAATCAAGTGTCAGAGGAAGCAACGTGGGAACGTGAGGATGATATACAGTCTAAATTCCCTCACTTTTCACTTAGTGAGCGCACTTTTCGGGGAGGAAAAGTCTTTTAAGGAGGGTACACTGTAACGTCCCGTTATTTATAAGGATTTTTTTTTAATTATTATTATTTGATTTTAAGCACTTAATTTAATTTTAGAGTTGATTAATTTAAATTTAGATTTAATTTAGAATTTATAACTTTGAATTTACGAGTTAATTTCGTTCATAAATTCTTTTAATCGTTTTATTAGCTTAAATTAGTTTTGGTCATATTAATAATTATTAACGGGCCAATTAATAATTATTAATCACCATTTGGCTAGTTTAAGAACTTCCGGTTTCGTTTTATGAGCTAAAAATCATTAAAGGTACGTAACCGTAATTTCCAATTTCTTAAAAATATAAAAAAAAACACTATTCATGTTCATTATAAACACAAAGTTGACCAAAATTGACCAATAATCATTCTCTTCTTCTCTTCCTTTCTCCTTGCCGTGGACATCATTGAGGGGGAGGATATTTCTTTGGGTTTTCTTCATTTCTCAACCGTTTACGGTGATTTCGATTGCGTTGGATTGCTCAGGACGAGGGCTACCTATCCAACCTAGCCTTGTAGCGTTTCTCGTTCTCTAATGTAACTTCCTGTTACTTTTGAGGTAAAAAAATATTATTATTTATTTTATTTTAAGTAAAGTATTTAAAGTTAATTTTAGAATTAGTAATTTAAAATTTAGTAGTTTATTTTGTTTTAAACCTTTTTAATCGTTTTATTAGCTTAAATTAGTTATGGTCGTATTAATAATTATTAACGGGCCAATTAATAATTATTAATCACCATTTGGCTAGTTTAAGAACTTCGGGTTTCGATTTATGCGATGAAATTCATTAAAGGGACGTAACCGTAATTTCCGAATTCTTAAAATATCCAAAACTATTCATCCATCTTCTTTAAAAGACCAAATAGTGAAAAGAAGTTCATTTCCTCATCTTTCTCTTTCCCTTAGGGCCGTAGCCCCCCTTCCCTTGGAATACTTTTTTTTGGTTTTTCTTCATTTCTCGACAGATCGACTTGATTCCGGTTGCGTTGGATAGCCCTCAGTCCGAGCATCCTTTTCAACCTAGCAATCGAACTTTCCATCCGTTTTCTAAAGGCCTCAAGGTATGTCAAAGTTTCTAACCTAAGCTTCAAACAGTGTTTTAATGGAGTTTTTGGTTGAAATCTTAGATTTCTTGCAGAGAAACTCGATGATTTCAACTACGAAAGTTGTTTTATGTGTTTTTGGGAACTTCCCTTTAACCCTAAACCCGAGTTTGAGCTGAAACCCGTCCCATTTGAAATATACAAATCGTGGGCTATTTTGGGATGTTTTATTATTGAATAATTGTATGTTGTAATTAAATTCGGGAAATCAATTACTGTTCAAAAACCCTAATTAGGTTTACCCATTGAAATTGGGGACTTCCAAACTACTTGAAACCAACCCGAAACGCCTCTAAATTGCCTAAAAGCCAGAAAATCAAACCTGAAACCCAACCCCCCTTGGTGAGGCCGTGGCCCCCCTTAAGGGATTTTCGGGGTTTTTCATTGTTTTATGCTTTTAGATGTCATTTGATCAATGTTTGGTTAATTATTGATTGTTAGATGTAATTTATTTGTAGGCGTTTGTGGACCGTTTGCTTGATCGCTCTTTCGGGATACGGGAGCGAAGTCTACTTTTGCCAAGGTGAGAATAAATAGAATTTAAAGTAGCTTTAGAAACCGAAAAAGTTGAACGATTTATAGGATTGGAAGTTGAGATTAAGGTTTAATCGAAAGGATTAAAGTAAGTGAGCTAATATGCTTAGGCTTGGGAGTTAGTTCTAATTGAGAGAGAGAATTCACAGGTGCTTCGAAGGAAACGAGTAACTTTTGAGAGTTCTAAGTTTAGACTTACTTCGGAGTTTCCTAATGTTTATCGGAAGTTGAAGGATCCAAAGGTAATAAGAATTGTGAATAAGGAACTTCGTATGTTTAATAAACAATGGAGCAATGAATTGGAGATTTATGTTAAGTCAAAATCTCGAGTTATTTGAAAGCCGGTTGGCTTGATTTATTCATTGTTTTTCAGAAGTTCTTAATTGTTTGTTTATGTATAAGAGTAATTCATGATCCATTTACCTTTATGCCCTTTCGATTATGTTGAATGTTTATATTTACTTCACTTGCACTCGAAAGCATAATTCATATCATATCATATTGCATAATCGAAATTGGGAGGAATAATGAGACATGTAAAGGTTGCAGTACTTTGTATTGTCTGGTACTATTCGTTTATGTTCATGTATATGTATCATGGGGAATGTAAAGGTTGCAGTACTTTGCATGATCGGGGGAGATGGATAATGAGATAATGATGGAACTATACGAGTTCACATTATCTAGTATTATCCATAATTACTATGATACATATACAAGAATACAGAGTATGACTTAGCCTACGGGAGTTCATTACCTGTATTAATGAGGTGAATGAACTTAGCCTACGGGAGCTTCATTACCTGTCATTATTCACTAGAGGTGGGAAGATATTATTGAAAAGATTTTGTATAATTTATTTTGGAAAGCGAGTGAGGTGAATGAACTGACCTACGGGAGCTTCATTACCTAACATTATTCGCATGTGATGGTTATATTTATGTAAAGATGGTGTATCCTTTACACTTGCCTTACTAGTGATTGATTAATGATTAGACTACATATGCTAACATTATCACCATTTATCTTAGATTGTTATTGTTGGATATGTTAAGTCCGAGCGAGATTAACCTCATTTGATTAAACATAAAAAAAGGGTAAACTTTATATATAATATGAAGTATCAAAAGTATGAACCAAAAGAGATATGTGTTATGAGAACATTCTTCCAAATTTTGGGAGTTTTAGTAAAGAATAAGTAAGTTTTACTTGGACACAAATCAGAATACGGGTTTGTTGTCTATTGTTACTTTTTATTCTTTTTATTTTCACTGGGCTTGCTTTTAACTCATGATATTACAAACATTTTCAGGTAACGCTCTTGCTCGGGGTCATGGAGAGGAGCTAGTGCAGTTTGATCGATGGATGATGATGCTGAGATGGACTAGGAGTATTTTAAAGTCCATGGACTTATTTTGTTTTATTTTGTGTCTTTTGTGATGTAAATTTGTTTATAAGCTCATAAGATTTTTTTTCGTTTTAATTTTATGATTATAAACTTTTGAAAAGGAATTGCATTTCATTACTTTTAAATTTTCTTGATGTGAAAAATGTATACAGGTTTTGGCTAGCCTAAGTTTCAAACATATCCACGCCCTTTTTTTTTTAAAAACTAAGACTTCCGTTGTGTTTTACTATTAAATGATTTAAAAAGAGTCGAGTCATCACATCTAAGGGAAGTCCTAAAAGGTAAGTTTTCCAAACTTTTTATATGGATTTCTTCGTTTTTTTTATAAATGGGGAATTTGACGATTTTGAGCTTGGATTTTCGAAAAACACTATTCACCAAAAAGAACTATTCATCCAAAAACACTATTTACCCAAAAATCACACTTTTTCTCATATTAGATATGAGTTGTAATATGTTGATCGATTGATGAATTGTAGGTGCGACTGCTCGTTTGTTGGTTCGTTGGAACTTTGTTGTCATGCGAGCATTAGAGGTGAGAATAAATAGATTTTAAAGTAAACTTAGAAACCGAATAAGTTGAACGATTTGCAGAATCAAAAGTTGAGATTTAGGTTTAAATCGAGAGGATTAAAGTAAGTGAGCTAACATGCTTAGGCTTGGGAGTTAGTTCTAATTGAGTGGGAGAACTCATGGATTTCTCGAGGGAAACGTTTAACTCTTGGAAATTCTAAGTTTGGATTCGTTCCAGAGTTTAAGAATGATTATCGGATGTTGAAGGTTTCAAATATAATGGGGTGAATAAGGAAATTGATTATGGAACTTTGGATAGTTACTGAGAGCTATAGAATCCTTTGAATTGGAGACTTTATGATAAAGTTAGTAATTCAAGTTTAACTGAAGGCCGTTTGGCTTGATTTATTTATTGTTTTCGTATAAGAAGTTCCTAATTTCTTATTTTATGTATAAAGGGAAATTCGTGATCCATTTATCTTAATGCCTTTTGATCACTTTGAATATTTATATTTATTTTTACTTGCGCACTCTGAATCTTAATATTTATTTTTACTTGCACTTGAAAGCATATTCATATCATATCATATTGCATAATCGAAATTGGGAGGAATAATGAGACATGCTAAAGGACTGCGGGACTTTGCATGATCGGAGGAGATGGATAATGAGATAATGATGGAAATATGCGAGTTCACATTATCTAGTATTATCCATAATTACTATGATACATATACGAGAATATAGGGGTGCATTGAGCCTTGTATTCGGTGGGTGAGTTAATGAGGTGAATGCTTAGCCCGTGGGAGCTTCATTACCGGTCATTAATCACTAGAGGTGGGAAGATAATATTGAAAAGACTTCGTATATTTTATTTTGGAAAGCGAGATAATGAAGTATAGTCAGCCTACGGGAGCTTTGATACTGTCATTATAAGCATTTGATGATTATATTGATGTAAAGGTTGTGTGCCCTTTACACTTGTTGACCGAGATAATGAAGTATAGTTAGCCTCCAGGAGCTTTTATACTATCATTATAAGCATTATTTTGGAAAGCGAGATAATGAAGTAATGTTAGTCTGCGGGAGCTTCATTACTGTCATTATAAGCATTTGATGGTTATGTTGATGTAAATACTGCGTGTATTTTACATTTGTTGAGTGAGTTAATGAATATGTTAAGACCAAGTGAGCTTAGCATTATTTATGAGAGAAAAATGAATGTATACTTTTTATAGCCTGAGTTGCTATAGAGAAAAAGAAATGAAACATTATGTTATGTATATATATGTATAGCCAAGTGCTATAAGAAAGATGAATGAAATTGAATTGTATAATGAGAGAATACAAGGGTGTATTGAACCTTGTATAATTATCATGTCATATATATATATATATATATAAGAGAACTAGATTCTCAATTATTTGGAAGATCTCGAGATTGGAGATTAATACTTGAATGTAATCCTTATGTATTGTATCAGGTATTAAAGAGAATGAAATACAAATATTATGTGTGTTATGAAACACATCCTTCTAAATGCTTGGAAGTTAGTTTCTCAATTATATGCGAGATTTGGTAAGTAAAAGTGGAATACTTGATACAAAACCCTTTTGGTGGTTGAAAGGTAAAGGGTATATGTGCTTTATTTGGACACAAATCTGGATGCAGGTTTGGAGTCTAATGTTACTTTACTTTCTATTTATTTTCACTGGGCTTGCTTTTAGCTCATGATATTACAAACATTTTCAGGTAATGCTCGAGGTCATGGGAGAGGGGCTGGTGCAGTCTGATCGAGTTTAGATGATGCTGAGATGGACTAGAGATACTTTTAAAGTCCATGGACATATTTATTTCATGTTTTATCTTTTGAGTTGTATCTTTGTATATAAGTTCATAAGAGCTTTTTGTTTTAACTTTTTTCACCTTGAACTCCTTTAATCTTTACACAGGAATTGCATTTCCTGTCGTTTAACTTCTCTGATTGTGAAAAGTGTAAACAGGTTGTGGATAGTCCAAGTTTTAAAGGTCGTCACAAATTAACTTTAAATACTTTAATTAAAATAAAAAAAAATATTTACCTCAAAAGTTGCCGGACGTTACATTAATAAAATATAAATGTGTAACCTTTTCTTTTCATATTCTAAAAACAAAGTGGTCTATAAATTTTATACCTCGAATTCTCAGAGTAGGAGAAAAGAAGGGGTAACTTGAAGCAAACGGGAAATCAAATTAGGTTAATTGGGCTATATCTAGGGGTGATTAATCCTCCAATGACAATTCAGTTTTTGTTAACTTCACTTTCCTTGGCTGCATATATATTTACTCTACCATTTCTTTCCAAATCCAAATATAAATAAAGGAAATGCTAGAGATAGGGAGGAAATGGGCATTTATTCAAAATGCGTTGTCGAAGAAGATTTAAGAGCTCTTTGACAAATTGCAGGTAGAACAGTGTTTTAAAATTTCGGAATAAAACGTTTGTAGGTAAGTTTCCTCAAAGTTTGGACAAAAACAAAATATGAAATTTTATAGAAAGAATCAGGAGGGGAGAAGGTTTGTCGTGGCAATTAGAACCAACTATGAGACCATGTTTTTAATCTGATATGTGATTGGATCCATCATCTTTTCTATAATTCTTGGAATTTTAATTTTATTTTTACTAGTCAATTTATCTTCATTCCATCAACAATTCAACTGGTGATTTGCCTATCTCATGATAACTGGAATTAAAATGCCAATCTTTTAAGCAAAAATGTTAGTATTACCCTCAATAGCCAAATAGTTTTTGCTTCGTCCATTTTTTTCTTTTGTTTGTCAGATGAGATGAAAATGTGTAACAAATAAGAATTTTTATATTAGATTATACAAATGATTAATACTACCTTTGTTTAATCTATTATTCTAACAGTAAATTATTTCATAATTTTCAAAAAAGTAAAAATAACTATAAAAATAAAATAAAATAGAACAATTATTGAACTTAAATTCAAAGTATCACAATATATCCATCAAAAAAATCATTAGCAAGATTTACCATTCTCTAATACAAGAGAATAAATAATAAGAAAATAATTTATTTAATTTAATGGAAGAAAAAGTATTGTATATAAAAATAATGAATAAAATCTATGGCAATGTTATATACTATTTTGTGTAGTTTGTAAATTCTTATATTTCATATAACATCACTTATTTCATATGTTATATTTTGACAAAACTCCAATATGTATTGACCTGTATTATTGTTTTATCTTGACAAAGTTAATTTGAGATGAGGGAATTTGAACCATTAATGAATAAGTCAGATTAATTGGGTTTAATCTTTGAGTTGTTTCAATGGGATAATGACCCAAAAGATCTAAATAATTTTTTTTTTAAGGAAAAGATTACGTTCAACGCACGTAGTAAAAATCTAGTCTATTATGAAATGCTATTAGTTTCATTGGTGATTACCTCTTAAAGCTTTGAGGTAACACTACAAAAAAAGTGTCAAAATGCGACCAGAAATTTGCGACCAAACAAAAGTGGTAGTTTTTTGATGACCACCTGGTCAATTTTTTTGAAGGCTGACTCTAAGTGACCATCTGGTCACTTTTTTTGCGACCAGATTGCGACGAAAAGCAGAAGTAGTCATAAAAAATGGCGCGAAATTATGGCGCGAAAGAAGCGACCAATTGGTCACCTAAAAAAACGACCAACTGGTCGCATTTGTGTGACTAAAATATGACTTGGTAGCAAAAATGGCGCCTAATTTTGGAGGGAAAAAAGCTACCAAGTGGTCACAATTAAAAGTGACTAAATGGTCGCAATTTTTGTGACCTTTATTGAGCAGTGGTAGCTTAAAATTGGAGGGAAGAAAGCTACCAAGTGGTCACAATTATAAGTGACTAAATTGTCGCAATTTTGGTGACCTTTATTGAACAGTGGTAGCTTAAAAATTTTGCGGGAATTAAGCTACCACGTGGTCACATTATGAAGTGACCAGATGGTCGCAAATGCTGTGATTTTATGTGACCAGTAATATATAAATAATTTGGTGGGATAAAAGCTACCAAGTGGTCACCACAAAAAGTGACCATGAGGTCGTAAATTCTGACGTGATGTGACCCGGGGCAGTGAGGAAAATGGCAGGAAATTTTGGCCTGGAAAATACGACCAGATGGTATCAAAAATACTACCATCTGGTCGCAAATGAGTAGAGGAGTCCATTATAAAAACCTTTCCACCCATTGTTTGTTAGCATTAAGAAAAAAATGAGAGAGTGGATGTATGTTCGTTTGATAGACAGGTATTTGAACGATGAGTTCGTGGCCAGGGTTGAACAGTTTGTTGAGTTTTGCATGACAACTGTCTATTATGAAAAGTATGGTTGAAAGCTACGTTGCCCGTGTAGGAAATGCGACAATAGGAGAATCATATCGGTTACAGAGTTGAAGGTGCATCTTTATAGTCGGGGGTTTGTGCAGAATTATTATCACTGGGTGTTTCAGGGGGAAACACAGGAAATGTTGGACGCTGCATTACAGGAATCGAGACGATACGAAGGTAGCAACTCGAATGTAGAGGTTGTTGACGAAGAACGGAATGATGAACAACAGTATAGTCAGATGCAGTAAATGATATTTGATGGTGCGGGTATGGGGGCAATGAAATTTTCCGTGAATGTTTAAACGTAGACGAAGATGAATGGGTTGTAGAAGAGGAAATGAATACGGAAGCACGAAAGATGCACGAGATGCTAAAGACAGCCAGCCGACCATTGTACGATGGGTGTGAGGTAAGTCAACTTGCTGCTGCTACGGAACTTTTAAATATAAAGGCGCAGTACAACATACCTGGTAGAGGATTTGATGCGATTGCATCGTGGTTTCGTCGATGCGCTCCAGAAGAAAATAATATACCCCACAGTTTGTACGACACGAAAAAGCTAGTGGAGGGACTTACCCGTGGAGAAAATAGATTCGTATCAAAACAGATGCATGATTTACTGGGATGTGGATGAGGACCTGCATCATTGCAAATTCTGTTTTCTTCCAAGATATAAACAAGAGAAACGCATCCAGATTCCGAACGCCCGCATGTTCTATTTACCGCTGACCCCACGTCTGCAACGATTGTATGCATCGGATGTGACAGCCTCACACATGAGCTGACATCATGAGCATTCACAGGATGAAGGTGTTATGAGGCATCCTTCAGATGCTGAGGCATGGCAGCGTTTAAATAATTGTCATCCGAATTTTGCACAAGATCCGAGAAACGTCATATTGGGCTTATGCACGGATGGCTTTAACCCGTTCGGGGCATCCGGGGCACAATATTCAGTTTGGCCAGTCATGGTAACCCCGTATAACTTGCCTCCCTCGATGTGCATGTGAGACCCGGTGATTTTTCTAACAGTGACCGTACCTGGACCGAAAAGTCTAAAACAGAAATTGGATGTGTATTTGCAACCACTTATTGCAGAGTTGAAAATGTTGTGGATTGACGGTGTTATGACGTACGACATTTTGAATAAACAAAATTTCTTGATGTGCGCTGCGTTAATCTGGACGATCAGTGACTTCCCTGCGTATTCAATGTTGTCAGGTATGTTGATCTTTAATTGCTATCATATACATTTTTGAGTATGTGTTTAGCTTTTGTTATTGCTTTCCTTAGTCAGTGTAGTTAATTGTGTGAACCTCAATCTCCTCCTCTTAAAGGATGGAGTACGGTGAGGAAATACGCATGTTCACATTGCATGCTAGACACAGATACATTTTATCTCAGAAACGGTCGGAAAACTTGTTGGTTTGATTGTCACCGTGGATTTTTGCTGTTGAATCACACTTTCCGTTCAAACGGCAGTGACTGGAAGAAGGGTCGACGAGTAAGAAAACAAACCCCCCGACCATGTATAGTGGAAGACAGATTCTTCACTGTATAGATGCTATAGGGATGCAGAAGATTACAGTGAAAGGTGCAGAGAATGCAAACAATGCGGCTGGGAAAAACACGGGTTGGAAGAAACGGAGTATTTTTTGGGATCTACCGTATTGGGAAGATCTACTGATTAGACACAATCTGGATGTAATGCATATCGAGAAGAATTTCTTCGACAACATTTTCAATATGATTTTGAACGTTCTGGGAAAAACAAAGGACAATTTGAAGGCACGTTATGATATACGGGAGATATGTGACCGTCCTGAGTTGGAGCCTGATGACAATGATAATTACGCAAAAGCAAAGTACATGTTGACGACGGATGAAAAGAAAACATTATTTGAGTGGATCAAATCCATCAAATTCCCAGACGGATACGTTTCGAATTTGAGTCGGTGTATAGACAATCAAAAACATATCATGTTCGGGATGAAAAGCCACGACTGTCATATATTCATGCAACGATTGATGCCCGTCGCGTTCAGACCGCTCCTAGAGAATAGACATTGGGAGCCGCTTGCCCAGTTGAGTGTTTTTTTCAGGGACTTGACATGTACAGAGCTGACGGAAGCTACTGTCGCTTCAATGAGTTCAGAGATCGCCGTTATTATTTGTAAGTTGGAGCGAATGTTCCCACCTGGCTTTTTTGACTCCATGGAGCATCTTCTAGTGCATCTTCCATACGAGGCATTCTTAGGGGGTCCCGTACATTACCGCTGGATGTACCCATTTGAAAGGTAAGCACAGTTATTTTGTAATGTAAGCGTATAAATTAGTAAAGTGATCGAATTTAAATTATGTTTTGTACCCACAGGTACTTACGTCGGTTGAAAAAGATGGTTGGAAATAGATCACGAGTAGAAGGATCTATCTGTAGTGCGTACCTGACGCAAGAGACTACCACATTTTGTTCATACTACTTTGATCAACACATTGCAGAGCAGTTTCGACCAGCGAAACGAAACATTGTCGAAAATTTACTTGAAGGTGTTGACATTAAAGACTTGCCGATTTTTACGGAACCTGGCATGACAGTTGGAAGATTAGTGCGTAGGCCGTTGACCGATTCTGAGTATCACGTAATGCAGACATACGTGTTATACAACTACGCAGAGATCGAGCCTTACATAGAGTGAGTTTGTAACTTAACATTATTTCATCGCATAAACAAACTATTTGCTAACTATTTTTGTAACATACAGATTATTTCTAAATGTATACGTTCGAATGACACGAGTTGGTCTTACAGACGTTGAGGAGGGGTCAATAATCGACAAAGAGTTTCGTTCTTGGTTCAGTGCATACGTGAGTTATTTTAAATTGTCAAAAAAATCGTTGCATTATGTTGAAAAAATTACTATCTTCCTAACATTACTGTATGTGGACAATGACACAGGTTGACTCCCCTACATTACCGGTGGATGATCCTCACATCATTTCTTTGGAAAAGGGACCTGGACGGATAGCAAGGTCGTATGGTGGATACGTCGGTAACGGTTACAGATTTCAAACGAAGGCCCATTCAGTAAACAGGGCAACAAACAACAGTGGTGTTTGCATCAAAGGTCACATGTTCGGCACAAACGAAGACGATTACTTCAGAGTAATCGATGAGATTCTTGAGATTCAATATGCAAGTCCGACGCTAAAACACATTGTTCTGTTCAACTGCACTTAGTTCGAGACAACCAGACGAGGCGGAGTCCGTAACATTGATCATTTATAAATCGTTAAGGTAAACAAGTCTAAGCATATGCGCACCGCTGATAGGTTTGTCTTGGCTTCACAGGTGATTCAAGTTTATTACCTGAACTATCCAATTAATAGAAGAGATCTGACAGATAAACCACGCCAGGTAGAAGAAAACTTGTCCGAGAAAGACGACCATGCAGAAGAAGCTGTTGCTTTTCAAGAATATGAGATAAGATGTCGTGCAATCGATGATGGTCAGAATGCAAGTATTGTTCGTCTTTTGAATGATGGAACGATAACATTGCATGATGATGATGATACAAATGCTTCCACTTCTCATGCACGTGACATTGATGCTGAATTTATTCGAGACGATGAATCCGATGAAGAAACAGAAGAAGAAGAAGAAAACTTTATGTGACGGACTTCTTGGAGACGATGATGAATGAGACATTTCGTAATTTCATTATTCACTGTGTATGTGTTTATTAAAACTATTTCTTTAATGAATGATTAAAAAAAAATACATATATATATATATATATATATATATATTAATATTTGCGACCATGTTGTCGCAATTTAACACAAAAGGTGACCACATGGTAGTAATTTAGAAGGGAAAGACGACTAGTTGGTCGCATTTTTGGAAAAGTATAATTATATTTTTCAAAAAATATAAGTGAAATTACGACCATATGGTCGCAAATCTGAGCGGTAAATTTAAATTTTCCTGAAATTTATGACGGTGAATTTAAAAATTACAACCGTCTGGTCGCAATTTTTGGAGGTGAATTTCATAATTGCGACCAGATGGTCGCAATTGTTGATGGGACTCGTGATATGACAGCTGTTCTGGATAATGGTAAATGGGCGACCAAATGGTCGCTTTTTCAATAAATGCTACCAGATGGTCGCAAATATCTCTAAAAATGCGACCATGTGGTCGTAATTTCCCAACACGCGCGACCTTTAGTTTCTGGTCATGATTACATACTTGCGACCATTTGGTCGCAAAATCTGATTTAAATTTAGAACAGTTTCCTTCCCCCCGTTTCCTTTTCCTGTCCTTTCTCTTTTTCTTTCTCTTTTTTCTTTCTCTTCTCTCTTCCCCCCGTTCTGTTCCCCGTTGTTTTTTCCCCGTTCCTACTCTAAACCTAAAAACCCTAAACCTCCAATCCCGGTTTCTATTACGAGGTTAGTTTTCGTATACATTTTAAGTTTTAAGTTAGTTTTTAGTTAGTTTTAGTTTATGTTTAAATTTAGTTTACTTAGTTTTAATTAATTAGTTTAGTTTCATTTTGTTAATTTCATTAATTGTAGTTTAACGAATCTAATTTAGTGTAATTAATTAATTAGTTTACTTTAGTTTAATTTATCTAATTTTAGTTTACTTTAATTAATTAATTAGTTTAGTTTAATGTTGTTAATTTCATTAATTTTAGTTTAGTTAATGTAATTTAGTTTAATTAAGTACTTAGTTTACTTAAGGTTAATTAATCTAATTTCGTTTACTTTAATTAATTAATAAATTTTAGTTCAATTAATCTAATTTTAATTTAGTTTAATTTAATTAATTAGTTTAGTTAAGTTTACTTTTTATTAATTAATGTTAGTTAAATTTAATTAATTTTAGTTTAATTTAATCTAATAGTTGAAATCTTCATTACTTAGTTTACTTTAATTAATTACTTAGTTCACTTAAGCTAATTTTAGTTTACTTTAATTTAATTAATTAGTTTAGTTTATTTTAGTTTTAATTAATTAATGTTAGTTTAATTTAATTAATTTTAGTTCAATTAATCTAATTTAGTTTAATTCTTCACTACTTAATTTACTTTAATTTAATTAATTTTAGTTTAATTCTTCACTACTTAGTTTACTTTAATTACTTCATTTTAGTTCAATTAATCTAATTTTAATTTACTTTAATTCAAATTAATTAATTAGTTTATTTTAAATTATTTACATAATTTATGTTAGTTTAATTTACATTATTTAATCAATTTAATTTAGATTATTTCATTAATTAATTAATTTAATTTATTTCAATATTTTAATTACGTAATTAGTATTAAATTAGTTTAGTTTGGTTGTAGGATTATGACGGGCAGACGACGTCCTCCCCAGTCAGACGAGCCTGACGAAGTGAGTGACGAGGCGTCTCCGCAGCCGCCTACTGCTGCTGCCCCTGATGCGGACCTGACTACATACGAGTTGGACAACCTCCTCTTCGGTTACGAGCCGGGACTAGTTGCCACACTCGATGATGCAGTCCCTGAGACCCAGTCTGTGACACCACGATTACCGCAGGAATCCCTGGCCACGACTCCTGGGTTAGCGTCAGGGTCTGCGTCAAGGTCTGCATCAGGGTCGGATCCAGCTGGCCTCTCCACTTCATGCACGCAGCCTCCTCGGGCCGCAGACTCTACCCTTCGGATTGAAGGGGATACGTAAGTAATTTTGTTTATTGTTTTAATTACTTAATTTTTAAACCTTTAAACTTTGAAAGTGTTTTTTTTGTGTTAACTAATTGTTTCTAATATCCCAATATTTTTATGTTTTTGCAGAGTATAGCCGCATACAACCGTTTCAAAACGGTTTCGCGAGGTCCTCCAGAGCATGCCTCTACCCAGCGACCTTCGCTGGCAGAAGATTCCGATGACGGAGAAACGTCGGATGTACGACAATTGGAAGGTAAAAAACATCATTTATTTTTATAATTAAATAATTTTGAAATTTATAGAAATAAATTTATTACTTTAACAATTTTTTATTTCAATTTTTCAGGGCAAGTTTTCTGTTATCGATCCCAATATCACGAACGGTAGATTGTTCTTCCTATGGGACAATCACGTTCGGGATCGATTCAAGGACCTCATGTACTGGGCACGCAGAAAGCAAGCAGCAAACCGCCCCGTGTGGATGAGCCCGGAGGACCACGCACGGCTTATCGCGAGCTTGAGCACTCCTGAGGGCATGGCAGTGTCAAGGAGGAATAAGGCCAACCGCGCGAAGAATCCCACCAAACACACAGCCGGGGCCCAGATCCATGACGAGCACCATCATCGATTGGTAAGTTTTTTTTTGGTTGTTTTCTTACGTACTTTTTTCCTGTTTTCTTTTTTCAATTAGTTATTAATTTATTATGTTTTCTTCTTCAATCTTTAATATTTTTAGGAAGCGAAGCACAGTCGCCCTGTCCCGCCCGATGAGCTGCACCGCGTTCTTCACACAAAGAAGGACGAGACGTTAGTCGACGATAAGGCGAAAGCAGTTCAGGTATTTAATAATTTTTCAATTATTATTTTTTCTTTAAAATTTTTCCTAACTTATATATTAAATATTTTATTTTCTGAATTTTAAATGTTTAGGAACGTTTCACGGAGTCGTTGAGTTAGCAGTTGCCCACACCAGACTCGCAACCGACTCAGGAAGATCGTAGAGAGGCGTTCTTGGAGGCTGCTGGAGGGGTTTGGCCTGATGGATCAGTTCCAGGGTTCGGGTCGTACGGGCGACTCCTTTACGCGGATGTGCCCCGGCCTCAGTGGAGTGGAGCGAGCACTAGCTCAGGCTCTTCTCCGGTTGAGCAGCAGCTGCGCGCTGACATGGACGCTATGCTCAAGGACTTCGTTTCTCGAGTCGCTGCGATTGAGGCGGACATGCAGGCACGGGTCGAGGCCCAGGTCACAGCAGCTTTGGTCGCGTACTTTAGATCCCTAGGCGGCGGCCATTCATCATCGACGCCTCCTCCGCCACCCCCCGCCCCTCCGCAGTAGTTCTAGGATGCTTTCGTCTGTATAAAACGGTTTTTGAATATTTGATATATATATTTTTTATTTTAATTCCAATTATTTGTTATTAAATTTTAAATAAAAAAAATTCTTAAATGCGACCATATGGTCAAATTTTATTTCAAGAAAACAACCATATGGTCACATTTTGACTGAGTCCAAAAGTGACCATTTGGTCGCTTATAAAACGACCACGTGGTCACTGTTTCATGTTACCAACTGGTCACTTTTCTTCAACATAAATTACGACCAGATGGTCCCTTTTTAAGCGACCATCTGGTCGTATTTTGATTTAGTCCAAAAGTGACCATTTGGTCGCTTAGAAATACGACCACTTGGTCACTTTTTTATGTGACCAACTGGTCACTTATGTTCAACATAAATTACGACTAGATGGTCACTTTTTAAGAGAACATCTGGTCGTTTTTTCAAAAGGTTGACTTTTTTGCCACCAAAATTTTCTTGTCGTATATTTGTGACTATCCAGTTGCACAAATTCCGGACCGACCAGCTTTTTGGCCACCACCATGTTCGTCACGTTTTTGGTCGCATTATACCATAAAAACAACCATTTGGTCGCAAATTTCTGGTCGCAAATTGACAGTTTTTTTGTAGTGTAAATATGGTTGATAAGTATAGGATTCACTTTAATAATAGGAGTAAAACTTTTTTTTTACTAGTGTTATTTTTCTGTGACGTGATATAGAGATATAAGTGTATTATACCTAAACCAAGATAGATTTCAATTGAAAGATCATAGGTACAATAATTTTGTATATATATTTAGATATTGTGAGATGTTTTTCAAACTATCTTTTGGGTACACAAAAGATTTATTGTTAAAGTCTTGTTGATTATAGCACGAGATATTATGCACTAGAGAGTTAATGTTAATTAAAGAGGCTAATTAAGCCTTAATTAATGACCCTGAATAAAGAGAATGAGAATATTTTGAATATTCAAGTATGAACTTCTTTGATTTTAGTGTTCACATTGAATATGTGTAAAGGCGGTTAACTAGTAATCTTGGTTTGGGTAATTACACTACAAAAAATTAGGTTTTTGATGACAGGAAAACCCCGACATCTTAATAATACAATGACACTTTTGTAAGTGTCATAACTGTTCTTACTATCGTAACTTATGATGATATACAACAAATAATGATGTTAATTGTACGTCATCTCAAATACCATCATCAAATTTGAGTTTTATAGAGATTAATATCAGGATACATGCTCATTTATTGAAAATCATATTGAATAGAGATCTTAAAGTTTTCTTATTTCAATTTTACAAGTTGCTTGGTTTCACTATGTGGATTACATACATTTGTTGGTTGGAAGTGTTATTTTCACAACTAAAGTTGTGATCATTACATTTTGTGTGAGACAATAAATTATGTAATATGGTTAAGAACACTGTCATTTGGCTGAATATATGAACTTTTTAAAGAGCCATTTAAGGTATGTGACATGGAATTAATATTGTCATATATAACAACAACATAGGCTCTCTAATCTTGATTGTATGGATATTGACCTTTGGTTGATAAGGTGATTTCAGAGTAATATACAATGTCTATAATTAAAAATTAACTATATTATTATGGATTCGCTCATTAGGAATTTAGTGTTCTATTTTTTTTTCAATTAATTATAGTTAATGTAACTATTTATAGTCATTGTATAAATGAGAGGAAGCGTAGTTGATTTGCAAGCATCAATGAGGGACAATTCTGGTTTAAGGACAATGTGTGACCCATAGGCGTTACCTTTGATTACCATAATTTTGTTTCCTTGGTATATTAGAATTATATTATTTTTAGTTGTTTTATAATAGGGTAAAATGCAAATAAGACCTCTGTGGTCTTTTCAAAATGCATGAACACCCCCCGTACTTTGAAAATGGCAAATCGCACCCCTATGGTTCTAATTTTTTTCAATCAGACCCCTCCCCTTCAATGTCAATAATTTTCTTTTAGCCACAACTTCTTTGTTTAAACTCCGATTTGGACGATTCAAGATGTTTTGAAATCCTCATTTTAGGATCTACATAAATGTCACTTCGAAATTTCAAATCATTAATAAATAAAAGATTTTATTAATATCGAAACACTAGGTATGATTGACATCGTTAACTCTTTTGGTTATTGATGATTTCAAAGTTTTGAAGTGACGATTATGTAAAGCCGGAAATGAAGATTCCAAAATATCTTGAATCATCCAAATCGGAGTTCAAACGAAGAAGTTATGGCTAAAAGAAAGTTATTGACATTGAAGAGAAGGGGTCTGATTGAAAAAAATTGGAACCACAGGGGTGCGATTTGCCATTTTCAAAGTACAGGGATTGCTCATGTATTTTGAAAAGACCACAGGGGTCTTATTTGCATTTTACCCTTTATAATATTGTTATCATTTTAAATTAGTATTATTAATTTTTTATTAAATAATATTAACGATATTTAAATGGTTCTTCAAAATAATTTGATTGTCTGATTGCAAGTACTTTTGATTAAATATTACATAAACATAAAAAAAACATATAATACAAATAAAATATTAAAATAATTTATACCAATAAATTATTTATTAAAAAGTAAAATAAATAATGTTGTTGCGTGTTTTCGTCCAACTGACTAGATGGACACGTCAGCTCCGTGAATGCTTCAACGGTGTAGATAGAGGACGTATCACCTGGAGGTATGAGTCTGAATAAGGGAATGACACCGGTGTGGTGCCGGCCACCTGCACTCCGACGATCAAGTCAGTCGAGATTTTGGCAGAGTTTCAGTAAGTTTTAGTCGCGTACCTCAATCGTTCGAAGCGCCCGTATTTATAGAGGTCCAGTTCGTGGTTTCCCGCCTTTTCTTTCGTTAATCTCCCGCCCATTTACAAGTGGACCTGCCACACGTCAAGTCAGCTGCCACAACGTCTCATCGCCGAGCTACTCTGCAACGCCTCAACCTATCTCTAGCTAATTATGATGTCTAGGCCAATCGTATCGTGCACGTTTCACCGAGAAAGAGCTCTTGGGCTTGAGAGTAGGTTTGGTGGGCTGACTATGTGGTGGTCTCCAGCTCAATGGGCTAATGGGCCTGGTCGTCGGGCCAGTGGGCTCAACAGGTCAAGTGTTCTCAGTTGGGCTTAAGCTGTCGTAGCCCAATCCACATAATTACTATATTTATTTTAATTTCTTCAAATTTACCCCTAACAGAGGCCCCTACTCCCTAGTTGAGTAGCTTTGATGAGTTGGTTAGTTAATCAATTAGGGAGTATTAGGGATGTGGAGGAGACATCATTTATTTTCATGCCATAATTTCATGCCACTCATCTTAATTTTAAGATGCCACATGCACCATTATGTGTCTTGCTATAACATGCCACATATATGATTTTGCATGCAATGTTGGCTATAAATATGGTCTTTTGATGAAAATGAAAGATATGCAGGAAGAAGGGTTGAGAGCATTGAAGGTTAGACTTTCTCTCTTTTCTCTTTAATTTATTTTGTATATTTCAGCATATATATTTATTTTAATATTATTATTTTTATTTCACCCACCTGACATCACTGATGTCAGGCAGGGAGGGCGCTGGCTGCAGCCAGCGCCTGCTATCATCCGGACGGGCTAAGCCCGTCCGGATGAATCCCGGGCGGGTTAAACCCGCCCGGTTTGTTGTGCTGACATGCTTGCATGTCAGCGCAACTTCTTTTTTTTTTATGTGGGGCAGGCGCTGGCTTGTGCCAGCGCCATTTTGCCTTCCCACCTGACATCAATGATGTCAGGTGGGTTTTTATTCAGTTTTTAATTTAATTTTTTTTTTTTTTTTTTTTTTTAAACATGTGTTGGCCTGACATCAGTGATGTCAGGCCAGCACTTTCTCTTCACCCACCTGACATCAGGTGGGTTTATTATTTTATTTTTTTTAAAAAAAAAACACGCCTGACATCCACGATGTCAGGCTTAAATTTGTTTTTATTTTATTAATAAGTTGGAAATTTTCAACTTATTTTAAGCTCACTCTCAATATTTCTTATTACACCTGACATCATTGATGTTAGATTTTGTATCTTATTTATTTATTTTTCTAAATTACACCTGACATCCACGATGTCAGGTTTTGTGCTTTATTTTCTTGTTTACAACTAACTGAGTATTCATTGACTAAACTTTATTAGTGTATACTATATTTTTAGCATGTTCATGCATACTAATTTATTTATCTAGTATACTCACTAATTTTTCAATTTACTCAGTTTATTTTTGCATGCTTACTAATTCTTTAGTGCATACTAACTCTTTAATGTTAACTCAGCTTTTCAGTGATACACTAGCTCAGTTTTTTATCAAGCTCATAGAAAGTCTACTTGCCTGGCGTCAGGTACGTTCATCATTTCTTCTTCTTTCATCTTCATCGAGTAGATTATGAAATTAGATCTCTACTTGTAGCATGGCCGACGAAATTAGCGGGTCATCCTCCGAGATGTCTGTTGTTGAGATTGATTATCCCGTTTCAACTATCACCAGTAGTCAACTGGAACGGCTGAGGCGATCATATCACATTCCTTCTCGGGTTACCTTGAGGGTTCCAGGACACGACGAGTTGCCACATGACCCCCAGCCGGGGGAGACAGCCTTTTATGTGAGAATGTTTGAGAGCGGGGTTCGACTTCCTTTACCTCCTTTTGCCCAGGAGTTCCTGAATCGTGTTCGCATTGCTCCAGCCCAATTAGCTCCTAATGGTTGGTGTAGCTTGTTAGGGTTTTGGTCAATATGGGATCTCGAAGGGGATGGGAACTTTCTTTCCCCAGAAACTGTTTTAACTTACTACCTTTTAAAATCTCTACCTGGAGCTACTTGCCATTACTACTTAGCGGTTCGTAATACCAATTGTCACATAGTCAAATGTTCATCCACACCTAAAGAGTGGAAATCTGAATGGTTTTTCGTTGGGGGCGATTTGTTATCTCACCCTCCGGGCGAAAGCTCAGCTTTTCCTATCCCTTTTACATTCCGTGATCCTGGTCTGCTCGTCAAATTCTTCCTCATAATTTTCTTTTGTGAATATATATACATGTGTTCTTAACCCTTTTTTTTTTGTAGCCCCTAATCTGAAGGGTACAGTTTCAGAGTCTGTAGATAGAGCCGTGAGGAGGATCTTAGCCCTTCCAGAATCTGCTCGTCGTACATCTGTTTTACTCACTGAGGAACGTCTGTTAGCTTCTGAACTTATAGGTGAGTGTAGTGGTTACTTATAAACTATATAAGTTACAAATCTTAACATTCTCATCACAATTTTGTAGTTCCAATGGCTAGCCAAGCTTCAGAAAACATTCGCCAACAACGTAAAGCGGCGACGATCCTTTATAAACAACGTACTGAAGCGGGTACGTCAAGGGGTGACGAGTCAGCCTCACAACGTCAACGAGTGAGGCCTCGTCTAACAGAGGTCACGCAGGTACCTCAAATTTCTCCTGACACCAGGCCTCGAATTCCTCAAACTTCGATGACACCCCCTCAATTTATTGGGGATGAACTTGATGTGGTCTCCCATGTTACAAGAGATGTAGTTGTAGCAAACCCGGAGCCATTTTCTCAAATCTCTTTTGGTGACCAGCTAAGGGTGGGCATCACTTTATTTTTTCATTGTTGAAGGTGGCTATAATTCATCCTAATTGACTTTTCTTGAGTGCAGTATAGTGCAGCTCTCAGTATTGCTGCATCTAGGAGTCATCAAGACTTTCGTCATCTTAAGCAGCTCCATGATAAGGCAGAAGAAGATTTGGCTCAGGCCTTTAAGCAGATCGATGTTCTTAAGCAAGAGGTTAAGGAGCATCAGTCTTCGTCTGTTGCTTATCAGTCACAAGTTGCTGACCTCGGAGCGCAAGTTGAGCGGCATAAGGCCGACTGGAAAGATCCACGTTGTTTGAAGGCACAGTTCGAGACTACTAAGCGCTTTAAGTATCTAGAAACTGAATTGTGGACTGGCGGCGTGAAGTTTGCACGTGACAAACTCAAAGAAGTACATCCTGATTGTCCTGGAGACGACTATATTTCGAGTAAGGCTTGGGGATCAAGTGGGGAGCCTTCTTTCCCTCCTGGGGACCTTTTAGATGAAGATGAGATCTCAGACTTCTTGGGTGTCCCGAAATAGATCTGTACTTATGAATTTTTGTATATTGTAATGTGTATTAGTATGGCTACTGTAACACGTATATTTTACTCACATTCCGGGTTATGTTTTGCCAAGCTTTTATTTAGCAGTTCTTTTTATAAAAGGCTTTCTGCTTAGCTTGTTTACTTTCCCTCGTTCGTCGCTTATTGACCTGGCCCCCACTCGAGTGGGCTGACAATGTGAAGCTCACCTCGAGTTATAATAGTAGTGAGTAAATAAGAACAACAAAATTATGTAACGACAGAATTATGTCGCCGTCTCAAAATATATTCTAGTTCGCCATTTTGATACAAAAAATAAGTGGAATTAATGTGAACTTTCTTGAAGAAGTCTACTGGTAGTATGCCTTCAAATGTTCAATGTTCCACGGGTGAGGGAGGGACTTGTTCTCCATGTCTGCTAACTGATATGCACCAGACCCAATTACTTTTATGACCGTGTAGGGCCCCTCCCATGTCGCACCCAGGGCTCCAGTACTGGGTAATACTTTCCTCAGGACAAGGTCACCTACCTGGAAGCTACGTGGTTTCACGCGAGAATTGTAATATCTGGCCACCCTGTTCTTATACTCTGCCACACGAAGGCGACACACTTCTCTACGTCCTTCCAACATGTCTAAGTTTAGCTTAAGACATTCATCGTTAGTGTCTATATTAATGTGTTGAGTCCTTGAAGAAGGGAGCCCTATCTCAACGGGAACAACAGCTTCAGTCCCAAATGCTAAGGAGAACGGGGTCTCACCTGTAGATGTCCTGGCTGTGGTCCTGTATGCCCATAGAACATTAGGAAGCTCTTCTGCCCAATGTCCCTTAAGTCCTTCAAGCTTGGTCTTTAAGTTTTTCTTGATGATTTTGTTGACTGCCTCTACTTGGCCATTTGTTTGCGGATGGGCTGGGGTGGATTTGAGGTGCTTGATATTCAGCTCAGAGCACCATAAGTCGAACCTCTCATTATCGAATTGCCTTCCATTATCAGTAACTATGGCATAAGGGATGCCAAACCTGCACACCAAGTTCCTCCATATGAACTCAGTGGTTTTGTGCTCAGTTATGGTGGCAAGAGCCTCAGCTTCAGCCCATTTGGTGAAGTAATCCACAGCTACTATAGCGAATTTTGTTTGACCTTTCCCTTGAGGTAGGGGTCCAATTAGGTCAACTCCACATTGTGCAAAAGGCCACGGGCTTGTGATACTGGCTAGCGGTTCAGCTGGTTGCCTGGGTATGATAGCATAACGCTGACATTGATCACATCGTTTAGTGAACTGTTTGACATCTTCATGTAATGTGGGCCAGTAGTATCCTTGCCTGATGATTTTGTGGACCAACGATCTGGCCCCAGAGTGATTTCCGCAAACTCCTTCATGCACTTCTCTCATCACGTAGTTGGCTTCTTCAGGACCAAGACATCTAAGGAGAGGTAAAGAGTAGCCTCTCCTATACAATACATTATCTTGCAGAACATAACGAGCAGCTTGGTATCGAAGCCTCCGCTCCTCCGCTTTGTGAGGGGGGAGTTCCCCATCTTTTAATAAACGAATAATTGGTTCCATCCAGCTAGGTTCTTCAGCTTGGTCAATGTCCAGAACTTTCTCTTCATATATACTTGAATTGGGGAGAAACTCCACAGGCACCATCCTTCTCAATTCTGTCTGGTAAGCAGAGGCCAAACGTGCCAGAGAATCAGCATTAGCATTTTCAGAGCGAGGTATTTGTCTTACCTCCCATTTATCAAATCCATTGAGCATCTCTTTCACCTTGGTCAGGTAGACTGCCATACGTTCTTCCTTGGCCTGATACTCTCCAGTAATCTGATTCACAACTAGCTGAGAATCACTAAGTATTATAAGTTGGCTCACTCCTACTTTCTTTGCCAACCTCAATCCGGCCAATAGTGCTTCATATTCAGCTTCATTATTGGAAGTTTTGAATCCAAACCTTAGAGCATATTCGATGTGTATCTGTTCTGGCGAAACTAGAATGAGTCCTGCACCGCAACCTTGCGCATTTGATGATCCATCCACGTAAAGCGTCCAGACGGACTCTCCTTCACGTGGTGGAGCGAGTTCCCCTTCATGGTTTGGTCCGGATGTCGATTCTTCACTTTCAGGTGTGAGTTCAGCTATGAAATCGCGAATCGCTTGACCCTTCATAGCCGTCTTCGGCTTGTATCGAATGTCATATTCACCGAGTTCTACCGCCCATTTCATTAACCGACCGGAAGCTTCAGTTTTTTGAAGCACTTGCCTCAATGGATGGTTAGTTAACACCACCACCTTATGCGCTTGAAAGTAAGGTCTTAATCTTCGACTGAAGTCACCAATGCTAATGCCAACTTTTCCATTTGAGGATACCTGGTCTCGTGATCGACCATTGCTTTGCTTGTATAGTAAACGGGCAGTTGGGCCCCACCTTCTTCTCTTACTATCACCGAACTCACCCTGCCTCTGGAGACTGACCAAATATATGAACAACTCTTCGCCCATAATAGGCTTAGAGAGTAAAGGTGCAGAGGCCAAATATTCTTTGAGCTGTAAGAAAGCTCTCTCGCATTCCTCGGTCCATTCAAACTTAATATTTTTTCTCAAGATCTTAAAAAATGGAAGACATTTATCGGTGGCTCTAGAGACAAACCTGTTGAGAGCCGCAATTTTCCCATTTAAGCTTGGCACTGCTTGAGATTCTTGGGGGACTCCATCTCCAAAGATGACTTTCACTTTATCAGGATTTGCTTCAATGCCTCGCTGGTGAACCATAAACCCAAGGAACTTTCCTGACGTTACTCCGAATGCGCATTTTTCAGGGTTGAGCTTCATTCGATACTTCCTTAAGACACCAAACGCTTCTTCCAAGTCTGCTGTATGTCGTTCAGCCTGTGGACTCTTGACCAGCATGTCATCCACATACACCTCCATGTTTTTACCTATCTGCTTCTCAAACATCTTATTGACCATCCTTTGATACGTTGCGCCTGCATTTTTCAGCCCAAATGGCATGACCTCGTAACAATAAAGGCCCTGACTCGTAACGAATGATGTCTTCTCTTGATCAGGTACATACATCCTGATCTGGTTGTATCCTGAATATGCATCCATAAAAGTCAACATTTCATGCCCAGCTGTGGCGTCTAGTTGGTCAATTCGGGGTAGAGGGAAGCTATCTTTCGGACATGCTTTGTTAAGATCAGTGAAGTCTATACACACCCTCCATTTTCCATTTGTCTTCTTCACTAACACCACATTAGAAAGCCAGTCAGGGTAGTGTACTTCACGAACAAATTTAGCTTTTAACAGCTTCTCTACTTCTTCGGCTATGACATCATTTCTATTCTGGTCAAACACTCTGCGCTTTTGTCTGATTGGTCGAAAGTTGGAGTCCACGTTCAACTTATGCACCATAATCTTTGGGTCTATACCAGGCATATCCTCGTGAGTCCAAGCAAACACATCTGAATTTTGCTTCAAAAATTCTATCAGTTTACCTCTCTGCCCAGCCCCCAGTCTTGTTCCAATGCTGACACGTTGATCTTCACTCAGGAGTGGAACAGACTCTAAGTCTTCAGTGGGGGTTGCCCTTTGCTCAGTTTTTTCTGGTATAATCGGGGTAGGTTTCCCTATCCTCTCTACTGCCAATGCAGGCTGCACCATCTGCCTTGATTGATTCTTTTGGCATGTTCTAAGTACGTGCACCAAAACATCTTTCATGGCTGTTCGATAACACTCTCGAGAGGATTTCTGTTCTCCCCTAATCATTCCCACTCCGCAAGGGGTAGGGAACTTCATTAGCTGATGGTAAGTGGACGGGACTGCTTTCATCGCATGGACAGAGGGCCTTCCAAGGATGATATTGTAAGCCGAAGTGCAGTCTACGACTAAGAACTCCACCATCTTGGTAACGTGTTTTGGTTCCTCTCCAATAGTAACTGGTAGCTCAATGCTGCCTTTCGGGATAACCTGATCACCTCCAAATCCAACTAAAGGCGTTGTGCTTCTTCTCAACTCATCTATCCCTAACCCCATTTCCTTAAATGCCTTAAAGGATAGGATGTCTGCTGAGCTACCTCCATCAACAAGAACTCTATGCACTTTTTTGTTGGCCACTCTGATGACCACCACCAACGCATCATTGTGTGGTTGATGAATTTCATTTGCCTCTTCTTCAGTGAACATTAGGGCAGGAAGTTCTGCTTCACTAGTAGAAAACACTTCTAAACGAGATGGAGCGAGCCTCGCCTCACGGGCGCTCGCTTTTCTTTTTCGATTGGATTCTCCACCAGCTGGGCCCCCAAATATGGTTTTGATCTCACCAGCATCCTTCTTACCACTCTCCTTTTGCTTTGTGTTCTCATTTCTGTCCTCCCTATGATCATTTCTTCTCACAAACTCTTTCATGTATCCACGCTGGATCAAAGACTCAATTTCTTCTTTAAGATCGAAACATTCTCCAGTTGTATGACCATGATCCTTATGAAACAAACAATATTTATCTTTGTTTCTTTTATTTGACCCTGCTTTCATCCTAGCAGGCCATTTCAGCAAATTCTTATCTCTAATCTCCATCAGAAGCTGTTCAAGAGGAACGGTAGTAGGTGTGTACCTTTTAAACTTGCTCAGAGGCAAGCCACGACGTTCAGGCTGATCCTCCACTTTCTTCCTCTTATTGTCGAATTGTCGATCTTCAGGACCTTTGCTCCTGGATTGGTGTTGTCTACTGCTCCCTTCATCAGGAACTTTCCTTGAACTGAGTAGCTCCCCAGCACTCATGTACTTCCGTGCCCTTGAGAGGAGTTCAGTATAAGTGGTTGGGGTTTTCTTCCCGAGGGACCAGAGCAGTTTTTCGTCTTTGATCCCAGCCATCATGGCAGTGAGGGCTATATCATCACTATAGCCTTCAACCTTAAGGGCCTCACTGTTGAACCTCATCACGTAATCTCTAAGGCTTTCTCCTGATCTTTGACGCACCGTCAGGAGATGCGTCGCTGGTTTTTTATGATCTCTTCCTCCTAAGAACTGCGTCACAAAAGCCTTAGTCAACTCCTTAAAAGAAGGGATTGAACGTGGCTTCAACTGCCTATACCATCCTCTAGCTGGGCCTGCTAGGGTGAGGGGGAAGGCTCTGCACTTTATCGCGTCTCGGACTCCCTGGAGCTCCATCCAGGTCCGAAACGTCTCAACATGCTCCAGGGGATCGCGTGATCCATCGTAAAGTATGACAGTAGGCATCTTAAATTTGGAGGGTAACTCAGCCTCCATGATGTCTTCTGTAAATGGTGGTTCTGTCTGTTCTAATAAATCTTCCAGCGCCAGTGGAGCTTTGCCTTTGTACTCTTTCTGTATGCTGCCTAGTTGGTCCTGTAGCTTCCTTAACTCCGGTGCCCACGGTGGTTGTTGGCTTTCCGCAGTTGACTTCTCCACATCTTGTCGAGCTTTCCTCTTTTGCTCGAGGATGTTTCGCAAATCTGTTCCACCTGGATGGTGAGAACGCTCGTGGTCACGAGAGTCCACTGGATGAGTGTTCTTCCTCTTCGAACCACCCTCCCCACGAAACCGGGACTCTCCTTCCTGCTCTAAAGGCGTTTTTCCTTTAACATTATTCTGTCGAGTTAAGATATCCAACACCTTAGCCATATCTCTGTTGAAGCCTTGAACTTGGGCTTCCAACTCTGCGATCCTTTCACCCTGTTTCGGCTGTCGTTTAGGTGGCTGGGGATCCGTTTGGGCTTGACAATCTCTTGGGGGATTTTTCCTTCGTCTTGGAGCCTCCTCTCGCTCCTCTTCATCGTCGTGGTTATCACTGTGCTGACTTCGACTCATTCTCGGTAACACGACTTTCAGTCGTTCCCACAGACGGCGCCAAATGTTGTTGCGTGTTTTCGTCCAACTGACTAGATGGACACGTCAGCTCCGTGAATGCTTCAACGGTGTAGATAGAGGACGTATCACCTGGAGGTATGAGTCTGAATAAGGGAATGACACCGGTGTGGTGCCGGCCACCTGCACTCCGACGATCAAGTCAGTCGAGATTTTGGCAGAGTTTCAGTAAGTTTTAGTCGCGTACCTCAATCGTTCGAAGCGCCCGTATTTATAGAGGTCCAGTTCGTGGTTTCCCGCCTTTTCTTTCGTTAATCTCCCGCCCATTTACAAGTGGACCTGCCACACGTCAAGTCAGCTGCCACAACGTCTCATCGCCGAGCTACTCTGCAACGCCTCAACCTATCTCTAGCTAATTATGATGTCTAGGCCAATCGTATCGTGCACGTTTCACCGAGAAAGAGCTCTTGGGCTTGAGAGTAGGTTTGGTGGGCTGACTATGTGGTGGTCTCCAGCTCAATGGGCTAATGGGCCTGGTCGTCGGGCCAGTGGGCTCAACAGGTCAAGTGTTCTCAGTTGGGCTTAAGCTGTCGTAGCCCAATCCACATAATTACTATATTTATTTTAATTTCTTCAAATTTACCCCTAACAAATAAAACATTTTATGTGCAACATATATGCAAGATATACTGGTAAATACTATATGGGTTTTTGGGTATTAGGACGAGAGGGAATAGCACCATTGATGTATCTATGTGGACCAGATACAAAATGAAACCCTTTTGGTTTCAAGTCTTTAAAGTCATCATGGTTAGAGGGAGTTGGCGACTTTATTCCTGCCGAGAACGAGTTTTCATGTTTGGAAATGCCCTTATTGGAGGTTTGTTCTTCAACACTCAGATTCATCAATACTCTTGAAGAAGAAGATAATGTGATGAGAAGGAGGTAGAGGACGACTGAGAAAAGGAGATTGTGTCGTTGTAGAGACATTTGATCGATACTAATAAATTTTAAAAACACGAGATTTATGTTTTCTCTCTTTTGTCTTTCTTGGTTTTTGGGCTATGGTGGGGAGGGGATTAAAAGGGAAGGAGGGGGAGAGGAGTTTGAGAGAAGTTAATTTTTTCTCTAACTCATGGTAAGTTTTTTTGAAGCAAAGTGATTGTTCTTTTCTTTTTTTTAGATTCATTGTGAGGTCGATATCTCTTTTTTTTTTTTTTGGGATTTGTTTTATAGTTTTGAAAAACAGATAAAAGCTTTATTAGAAATAGACATCATTTGTTGGGAAACTACCGACAACACAAAAATAAAGAATAAAAAAGATATTTAATCATAATGCTTACTCAATATCAAAATTAGTCCATAATGTTTATAAAGTTTCAATTTGGGTCTATTATTTGTCCTCGTTTTAAATTTAGCATCAAACGTTTGCTTCAATTTATATTTTAAGCTCTCAAATTTGTTCAATTTTGACCGTGATGTTGGTTGTGACATTTTTTTATTAATTAATATGAATATTATATACCCATAATTTGATAAGGATATTATATAGATTATTTTTTCTTGGGAAAAATTAGTGATGTTTTTGTCTTCAATGCCCATTGGAGTCTTCAAATATTTCTTAATTCATTTTAATTCTCCTTAATAATCTCTTTCCGCTTCTCACTCTCCCAATAAACCATAAGAAAGTCACCATCATCAATGGGTCGAGTCGATCCGACTCGATTCAAACATTATTAAACCTAGGTTCGGTTCGGCTCGGGCTCAGGCTCAGGCCCAACAAGCCTATGGTAATGTTCGAGCCAAGCCAGCTCATCCTAACCTAATAAACACAAAGGCTCACAGCTCAGCTCATGAGTTTGGCTCGTAGGGCCAAGTTGGATCGAGTGGAGCTCGCCCATCATATGACTTAATATTTTCTATTTATAATTATTTTAATATTTTAGAAGTAAAATATTACATATATTTACTTTTAGTTTATCAATAAAATTTGTTTTACAAAATAGACGATAAAAGTATATATTTTCATCCATTAATATTTTCATATGTGGATATTTGAGAATAAATTGTATCAATACAATATGAGTATATCCAAAATAAATTTCATCACACTATAAGAAATTTTGGAATAGGTGACGCTTTTTTGGCGTCACCTATTCGAATAGGTGACGCTTTTATGGGCGTCACCTATGGCAGTGTCACCTATTCGAATAGGTGACGTCTAAAAAAAGCGTCACCTATTCGAATGGGTGACGCCAAAAACGCGTCACCCATTCGAATAGGTGACGCCAAAAACGGGTCACCCATTGGAATGGGTGACGCCAAAAACGCGTCACCCATTGGAATGGGTGACGCCAAAAACGCGTCACCCATTGGAATGGGTGATGCCAAAAACGCCTCACCCATTCGAATGGGTGACCCGTTTTTGACGTCACCCATTCCAATGGGTGACCCGTTTTTGGCGTCACCCATTCGAATGGGTGACCCGTTTTTGGCATCACCTATTCCAATAGGTGACGTCAAAAAAACGTCACCTATTCGAATAGGTGACGTAAAAAAAATGTCACCTATTCGAATAGGTGACACGTTTTCCGTCACCTTCAGTAACAAATTAGAGGAAAAAAATTATAATTTTAATAATATCACCATTTAGTGACTTTTTGATACCCATGAACCTTATATTGATCAATCAACATAATAAAGAGTAAATACATGGTCATTACAAGAATAACCCACAAACTTTATATACAATATATAACAAGAATACGTCACAAATTTAGAGTACAATATTATAAATGATGCTTTTCAAAAACTAGAATATACACAAGAATTTCTAAACCTCCACAAAAAGCCCATTGAACAACTAACCATACCAACAAAACCGTTGTTCCACTGCTTCCAAAGCTGCAAGGATAAAATGTTCAAACATCATTAATTCAAAGCTGAAAAAATGAACACATGCTTTTAGAGAGTTTAATAGACCAAAAAACTAATCTCCTCCATATCCATGAATGATTGGAAATACACATGATATCGATATGAACAATAATAACGAGTAATCAAATTTAGTAGTGAAATTTTCGATAAAATAAATACAAGTAGCATGACACACAGAGACAATAAGGAGGGAGAGAGCATGATGGTCAGTCATGGTCGAGTTCCGAGTATGAAAATATCAACCGGACAACCAAATCCAAACCTAAAACCTTCCCAATGCATTGAAAAATACCTAACAGCCACAATGTAGGGACAAGTATAAATGAATAAGGCATAGCATTAAATATCATCTAAAATGTTACTTATCCAGATCCTAAAAGGCGACAACGCAACCTAGAGTATTCAAATTTTTCGCCTTCTCTCATGAACTTAAGAATGATGTAAGTAATGTTTTGATCATCTCTTAAACAAATGGAAATATAATAATTTACCTTTTTTGTTATTGACATTGTGACGACCCGTCACTTTTAAATAATTTAAAATCAGAGAAAACAGCGGAAGTCTTTTATTTTAGGAAAAATTGGCGTGGTTTTGTTTGAAAAATTGGCATGCCGAAAACCTGTTTACATCCTAATTTTTAAATCTAAATAAATCACATGGACTTTAAGTCCAAATCAGGAGTTCAAATGTTTCATATCATAAAAACCACATCAAAAGCTCTTATGAGCTATATACAATGTCAAAGTCTTTGAAAATTCACAAAATATTAACATATACTTTACAAAATCAACAAGTCCATCTCGAGGTCAGCATCCCTCGATCACGCAGCACCATCTCCCCGTCCACGGCCTCTAACCAGGGCATTACCTGAAATTTTTGTAATATCATGAGCTAACAAACTAAGCCCAGTGAGAATAAATAGCATAAAAAGTAAAGAAAGACCTCAAACTCGCATTTCGATTTGTGTCCAAATAACTGACACAATACACTCCTAAAGTCATCCAAACTCTAGGTGAAATCATTTTTACATTCTCTAAAGGATAATACTACTAACTCTCGTAGTCTTAATCTCATCCAAATTCTTGTTATGACATAAACAGGAAAAGTAAATAACCTTTCATAACGGTAAATTATCTCGATCCTCTATCCAAGATATATATATATATTTTCATCAACCATATGCATGGAATGCATGAAGAAGGAAATGCGGACAATCCCCGAAGGGTCCAACATTCTGTACTCCTTTTCTTTCTCATTTTCATTCTTTTTCTCAGAAGGAAATGCGGATAATACCCGTAGGTTCCAACATTCTGTACTTCTGTTATTTCTCATTTTCATTCTTTTTCTCAGAAGGAAATGCGGATAATACCCGTAGGTTCCAACATTCTGTACTTCTGTTATTTCTCATTTTCATTCTTTTTCTCAGAAGGAAATGCGGATAATACCCGTAGGCTCCAACATTCTGTACTTCTGTTATTTCTCATTTTCATTCTTTTTCTCAGAAGGAAATGCGGATAATACCCGTAGGCTCCAACATTCTGTACTTCTTTTATGCGAGATGTCATAGTGCAATATGTCATGGTGCGAGATGCAATGATATGCTCGCACATACTTACAAAGTAAATAAAATAGAGTGCGAATAATAAAGTAACTGAAATAAACATAAAGTAAAATACATAAAGTAAATAACATTAAGTAAAAAAAAAAAGGAATAGATTGTAACCTCGGATGAACGATATGTCGATCAAACTCCAATATCAATAATAAAAGTACAATCATTACTTAAACGATTAACTATACCTTCCAGGATTCTAAACTTTCAATAAATCGAGGTTCTATTAATCGTTCTAATTACAAGTTGGATTCTTAACTTCCAATGATCCAACCTTAGTTTCGTATCGAATCTAACTTAGAATCTTCTAAGATTCAAGTCTTTCTCGAGAACTTCTAAGTTCTCACTTGAAGGATTAACTTCTAATCCTAAGGGCACTAACTCATAACCCTCTAATCTTAGATTCGGATTCTAATCTTAGTTTCAAACTCTTCAAACCAATACACTCATTTGCTTTCTATAATTACTTTACATACTAATCATTCTCACCTTAATAAAAGTGAAGACTTTGCTCCTAAACACGGAAAGAGCAATCAACCACGCGGTACGAAAACACCTACAAACGAATTATATCGTAACAATCAATAACGAAACCAACTATCGTTCAAACAACTACTAAACATACAAAGCAACGAAAACCCAATAAAACCCACAAAGAGGCCCACGGCCCTATCATCAAAAACGAGTCTCGGGTTTGGTTTTTCGGCTTTTTGGCAATTCAAATACGTTTTGAGTTGGTTTTAATCAAATTCGATAATCCCGATTTCAATGGGTATCGATGAATAGTGTTTTTGAACATTAATCCCTTTCCGAATTGAATTTAAATAAACATTCATTCATTAATTTCTAACCCAAAATCAAACCCAAAAGGGTAAATTTCAAACGGAAAGGGTTTCGACTGAAACTCGGTTTTAGGGTTATGGGATAGTTTCCAAAAACACGTAAAACTACTCCCGAATTGACAAACACCGAGTTTCACGGCAAGAAATCGAAAGAAAACAATGAAAACTCCATTAAAACACTATTTGGAGTTAGGGTTTGAAACTTCACTTACCGAGAACTCCTAGGATCTCGAGAGAAACGGACGATGGCTAGGTGGAAAATGATCCTTGACCTGAGGGCTTTCCGATGGATCTAAGATCAAGCCGATCCGACAAGAAACGAAAGAAAACCGAAAATCTCTTTTTCTCTTCTTGAAGCCACGGCAATGAGGGAAGAAAGATGAAGGGATTGAGTCAACTTTTGGTCAATGTTTCATTTAAAGAGAAGATCAAATAGTGATTTTAGATATTTTGCAATTTTGGGAAATTACAACTTTGCCCTTTTTTGACTTTTGGCTTAAAACGAATCCCGAACATCTCAAACTATCCCAATGGTGATTAATAATTATTAATTGGCCCGTTAATAATTATTAATACCATTTTAACGTATTTAAATAAATAAAGCCATTAAAAGGAATTAAAATGAAATAAATTACTAAATTATAATTTAATAATAAATAAATGAATTTTAATTACTCAAATTAAAATAAAATAAATAAAAGTTTTTTTTTTATCACAAAATAACGGGACGTTACAGACATCATCATCTATAATTACTCTATTGTGTGCTTTCTTTCATATTTTGTTCACTCTTTCCACTTTCATCTTTGCTTTGGTTTCCTTTTAGTGAAGAGTGTTTGTTTGATCCAGTGAGGTACGCATGTCTCTTTTCTTTCGTTGTTTTTAAATCTTAATTATTGTTTTGTTTGAAAAGTTCATCTTGTGTTTTATTACTTCTCTCCAAATTATCAAAGAGTTAATTTCATCCTTCAAACCACAAAACTCAACAACAAGACACATAAAAACAAACAAACAAAGAAGACTGAAAAAGACTACCATGTTTTCTGGCAAGTTCCACTTCCTTTCCCACACCTTCACTTTCTCGTGTCCCCATTTACTTACAAGTTTTTCAGCTAATGTAAGTGTTATGAGACTCTAGAAAAAAGATTTTAAAGCACCACTTGCTTTTACTTTTTTCCATGGTCTCTCTCTTTTAGCAGAAGGACCCCAAAGTTTTTTTATTTTTTTTTCAATGGCCCAACTATGGAAGAAACTTAAACTTAAGAGGGAGCTATCAATGAAATGGGACCCTATCGATAAATAAAAAGTTAAAGATCCCTTGTGTTGTGGCTGGAAATTGTACTAATATGTTCGCTAAACTACTATATTTATTGCTTCCTCTTCAATATTCAAGGTCCCCATCTCATCCTCCCATTTGACTACCTTAGCTTCTCTCTCTTTTTTTCATCTTGACCTTCTTACGTGCACATTGACTGTCCTTACAGAATAATAACATGACCCTGCAATACTTGGCGGGAAACTCATAAAAATTGAAAACTCCTTTGTTAAAGTTGTAAATGGCCTGTCTTCAGCATTGCCAAGTAGGCTTGACCACTTGATACCCAATAAAAAACCTTTAGGATCAAACCATTTAATAAGTGGATGGTCCTAATATTTTCAGTAACAAGACTTTAAAAAAGAAAGAAAAGGTCTCCCAACCAAACTAAAGTGATAAGATTGGTATTGTTCCAACTCAAGATTTTGACAAGATTCACTTGAAAGTGGCCACTAGAAAGCTTGCAACTTGATCTAAGTTGTCACGAGGAAGATAAAATACACTCTTGAAAGTGGCCACTATAGGCATACAAGAGTGTATTTACTAATTTGACTTCTCATAAGGGTATTGACATGATACATGAATGATGCAGTCACAGTTTGAGTCAATGCTCTACTCTTTTTGTCCATTCAATATGTCATACATGATATAATAATGACCAAGACTAATTTGATTAACTCATTACAAATAAAATGAGATTAAGAATAGAAGTTGTACATGTAGTCAAACACCAAGCTCATTTTTTTGTCCAGTTGGATTTACTGAACACTATCTAGACTCTAGAGACAAATATAATATTGGAAACTAGTAATTTGATAGCTTTTGGGAGTTAGTGTTTTTAAAAACGCTTTTCACTCTTTCAAACTCATGTCAAATATAATATTGGAAACTAGTAATTTGATGGCTTGGAAACTAGTAATTCGTTGGGTTGTATGAACCAATCAAAGCAACACCTATCGTGTCCTGCCTCTGAAAGATGGGAAGATTGGTTGGAGAGCACTAGCCTAGGTAAAATTCCGAATGATTTTTGACTGATTTCGCATGACCCGGTCAGGCCCTACCCCCACTAAACAACTCTCCCACTACCTACCCAGATGATACCATAATTACAGGATAGCCATGACACTTGATATACACAATAAATATAAAAACCATAATCAAGGCTACCATAACTGCAGGATAGCCCTGACACTCGATATGTACTAGATAGACACAATAAATATAAAACCATAATCAAGGCTACCATAACTGCAGGATAGCCATGACACTCAATATGTACTAGATAGACACAATAAATATAAAACCATAGTCAATGCTACCATAAGTGCAGGATAGCCATGACACTCGGTATGTACTAAATACAAACAATAAATAAATAACCATAGTTATGGCTACCATAACTGCAGGATAGCCATGACACTCGATATGTCTAAAATAGTCACAAAAGGACTTAAAGTATTACCTAATCTAAATGAGCTGCCACGAACTCGGCCCACTCACCCCTGACCTCATCTAGTTCTTCTTGACTAAACGTTGATGGCATATTCTTCATCTACACACGAAACATAATGTTTGAACAAAACATGGATGTCATAATATTTTCTTAGATATTAAACAATGAAGATAGAAGTCAACATTACCACATCGATGATTTGTGTGCTATTACTTCTGATGATTTCACGCATAAATCTCATTACGTAGTAGCCACATTCAACAACACCAGGTTGGCAAGGAGACTACATAGTGAAATAGTTTAATAAAGCTATGTTAATAAATACTAATCGCTTAAAAAAGTGGAGATGTATTTACCTTCACCACTTTGAATGCTATCTTTTTTCTATTTTTGTTCCCTTCATTCACCTAATACAATTTATAGGCCCTACAAGCAATACATATTGATAGATAATTATTGTAAGAGAAAAATTATTGAGAATTGAAGCCATAATTCTAATTAACTTACATGTCCACCACGATCGTTACTTCATCACACAAACGATTTTTCATAGAATCCATGAAGTAGGCTATATTTGCACTTGGATCGATCACTACTAGAACATAGTGACCCCTAAAAATCAACCAAATAACAAATGAATGCATTAATAACAGGAGATGAAATTGCTATGATAATAAAGAAAGTGGTGATTGAGAAAACACTTACCCAATATTATAGGGAACTAACAAGATTTGACCCGACTTCAAGTGTGCACAATCTCGATGATAATTTTATCGCTCGCGCCTCTTGAGGACCTCCTCCACCCACAGATACATCTCGAATGTCCATAAATTTGTACATACCCAAATCATGAGGTACAATAAATTGGGTGTACAAATACCTGTAGAATCGAAAAAAAGTAATCACATATATAAAGTGAAAAACTTTGAAATTAAATAAATTAGGATAAAACAAATGTCTTACGCAACATAAGCAGTTATGCAATCAACTGCAATAGGCTCCATATCACAGAAATGAATAAAATCTTCTTGCAATAGTCTGTAACCCCGTTCCGATTCAAACAAGTCGAAAGGTTGGGTAAACAATATTGAACCAAGAACATTACTATGTTCCGCTCGTAGTCTCAAGAATTGCACTGAAAGAGGAGGTTTCTTTTCCTTTTTCTTCTCTTCTACCATATTTTTTACTCGGTTTACCTTTTTCTTTTTCCGGACTCGATTTTCACGCCTTCTCCCAACAAGATGAGGTTTTTAGGCCATGCCAATGTTGAACCGAGTACTTGAGAAAGTCTCGATATCTCCTCACTAGGTGGTAGAGGCAACAAACAATCCTCCCCAATAAGCATATCAATAGATACCATCACATTACCCTCTTCCACCATCAAACTTGTTTGTGTGGTATTTTGTTGTACAAATGCCATCCCAATAGCCACAATATTGGTAATGGATCCCACGACAATCGACATTTTCTCCCCTTTGATACAAAGTATAAAATGAAATAATTACTACACATAAGATATGTTCAACATATATAAAAAATAAGAATGTTATTACCTCAATAGGTTGTGGTATCTCAACAATATCTTCACCAACATTATATTCTTCATCCTGTAAAATAGAAATATAAATAATAATAACTTATTAATTGTGATAAACTATAACTATTAATAAAAAGAATTATAGTACCTCTTCATCTGTCTTTTCATACATCTTAGAGCAACTATCTCACTCAGAAATAGAGTCTCTCTTAAGTGATTGCAGTTCGGACTCTAACTCTCGGATACGTGCGTGAAGCACAGATGGGTCTTCTTCTTCTTCTTCATCTCTATCTTTCTTCTTTCTAGTACGCCGTGCCTTATTAAAATAAGAACTTGGGGTGACACCCTTGCCTAATCCTCGAACTCGTCCCGATTGTTCTTTAGACGACAATCATCGTTGTCAAGATATCTTCATTCTTGCTAGATAGTGAATCGAGACTCATAGTATTATTTCGAATTAACGCATCCTACGCATATTACAAATCGTTCAAATAAACAATATAAAATTAAACGAATAAGAAAATATAAATAATACTAACAATTTGATTTGCCACGGCTTGAGTCATTTCATCCATATTCCCATCTTTATCACATCGTGCTTCCCTCCACACCACAGCCCGATCATCAATCGACTCATATTTCTTAGACTTAATCTGTGTGTTCATAAATCAAAACAAAGAAGCAAAATAACAACTTAATCTTAAACAATAATAACAAAAGAACATATAATTCATAATAGTAATGAATTACAAATAAGCACTATAACAACTTCTTAATCTTGAAAACAATAAAGAATAATTAAAAACAAAAGTAGAGTCTATTGCTAAATTATTACCAAACGTTCTTTGAAATTAGGGTAGCTTTGTTGACCTATCTTGTGGTTATAGGTATTCTTTGCTCGCCGCGCCTTTTGTAGTTGACTGAATTCTTTAAATTCATCAGTTAGTCTGGAATTGACAAACTCTCTCCAAATCTCTGGAGTGATCTGGTGATACATCTCCGGTGGACAATATAAGCGATCAGGGTTGTTGAGATGGGGCGTAATATACTTCCTCCCCAGTTTATTTTTGAACTGACGAAGACAATTTGCAGCACTTTCATATACCTTTCAAAAGGGTACATCCATCGCAAATAAACCGGACCACATAGCTTTATTTCTCTTACTAAATGGACAGTTAGATGCAACATAATTGTGAAAAATGAAGGAGGAAAGTATTTCTCAAACAAACACAATGTCACGACAATATCTTCTTGCAATTTATCCAACTCTGCTACACGTATCGACTTTGAACATATCGCATTAAAGAAGAAGAACATTCGAATTATTGCATACCTGACATGCTTAGGTAAGACTGAGCGTAGAGCCACTGGAAGTAGTTGTTGCATTAATACGTGACAATCGTGAGATTTGAGTCCATTTAATTTCACGTCTTCCATTGACACGAGGTTTCTAATGTTAGATGAATATCCCTCTGGAACTTTAATTTCTGATAAAGTCTTACACACACGACGTTTCTCCTCTTTTGTAAGAGTATAACAAGCTGGGGGTAAATACGTTCTTTTTTTTTCAACTCTAGGCGCTAATTCAGTCCGAATATTCAATTTAACTAAATCAAATCTAGCTCCATCCTTACTCTTTCCAGGAATATCAAGAAGGGTTCCAATTATGTTCATGCAAACATTCTTCTCGATATGCATTACATCTAGACAATGTCTTACATGCAATTTGTGCCAATATGGAAGCTCATAAAATATAGACTTTCTCTTCCAATAACTCTTCTTTACATGCTTCTTAATACTTGAAAATTCAATCTCATTAATTTTCATGTAAATAGCTTCTCCTGACAATGGTTGGGGAGCACTATCATGTTCAGGGTTCCCGTCAAATGCCTTTTTCTGTTTTCTATACAGATGATGTCGTGGTAAAAACTGTCTATGTCGCATATATGTCATCTTCTTTCCATGTGTTAAATAGAGTGAAGATGTATTTTAGCCGCATATTGGACATGCATGAAAACCCTTTACAGTGCATCCACACAAGTTACCGTATGCTGGAAAATCATTGATGGTCCATAATAATATTGCCTTTAAATTAAATGTCTCTTTCTTAAATGCATCGTAACACTCAACTCCGATTTCCCATAAAAGATTCAAGTCATCAACCAATGGAGCTAAATATACGTTTATATCATAGCCCGATTGTTTTGGTCCTGATATCAACAATGACAACATCAAGAACTTTCTCTTCATGCACAACCATGGTGGAAGATTATATATTGAAAGCAATACGGGCCAACAACTATACTTGCTACTCAAATCTCCATAAGGATTAACCCCATCTCACGAGAGAGCGAACCGAATGTTTCTTGGTTCCGGCCCAAAAACGGCCATAAGTAATCTACTAACCTCCATGATGGCGTATCAGAAGGGTGTCGTAAAATCCCGTCATTTTTCCCACTTGTTGCATGCCAAATCAAGTTTTTCGCATGATCTACACTTCTAAACAATCTTTTTAATCTTGGAATGATAGGAAAATACCATATTTGCTTTGCGGGAACCCCTTTTTTTCTCTATTTGTGAATTCTTCGTTGATTTCCATCTTGAAGTACCACAAATAGGACATCTAACGGCCTCTGAATATTCCTTTCTATACAAGCAACAATGTTTTGCACATGCATGTATTTTTTCATAAGTCAACCCTAAAGCACGTAAGGTTCTTTTCGTTTCATACATGGAAATTGGCATTTCATTGGGTTTAGGTAAGAGGTCACTAACTATGGATAGTAGTTCTGAGAAACTATTATCACTCCACCCAAATCGGACCTTCAAATTGTATAGCCTCACTAAAGATGATAATTTCGTATATTTTTTGCATCCTACATATAAAGGCTTGTGAGCTTCACTAAACATTGTTTCGAATAAAATAGAATTCTTCTCTAATTGTTCTTGAGCAACTTGAACCATCTCAATCACATCTTCGAAATCTTCCTCTCCAAAATTTTCGTCAAATTCATTATATGACTCATTGTGGTTAACTTTTTTGGATGGCAAATCTTCACCATGCCAATACCATACCTTGTAACTTTGGTCTATACCATTAATATACAAGTGAGTTCGAATGGTTGTAGGGTTATGACTTTGTAGATTCCCACATTTGAGACATGGACATCTTATAGTGTTTAACGATTTGGCATGACATAACCCAGACTCAATAAAAGTTTCAACCCCCAACTCGTACTCTTTAGAGAGTCTACTTTTAGCCATCCATGATTTGTCCATGACAATGAACCTGGTACAGTAAGACCAAGTCATGACACTACATAAGTCAATGATATATGTTTAAAACATGTCAAGGGTACATGAACATGCTAATAAAGAACAACGAATACTTTAAAAAAAAGCTTATCATTTTAACAAGACAACAATTGTACATAACAATAAATCCCAATATATACAATTAACATTAGTCAAAGTCTTTTGCAATCCTAAATAAGAGTAACATTAGTTAATCAGCTTAATAACTTTAACACAAGGTAATGGTCTTAGTCCATTGAGACTTTGTTAATAAGTGATTTGTGAATGTGAAGAATTACACTACCTTCAGCAATGGTTCTCTTGATAAGTGAATCAAGCTCTTAATCTCCTCTGATAGTAAGTTGAGGATGTTTTCTGAGAAGCAAAAGATGGGAAAACAGCAAGAAAACCACAAAACAATAACAAAAGTTACATCATAAGATGAATGAAACAACTAGTCAATTTGTAATGGGTAGCTACTCATAATCTCATATTTCTTAGCTAGCTATGATGATAATCAGTCATATATTTAAAAATCATCGTAGAAACATCTTATAGCTAGCAATGCAAGACTCTATTTTCTTGAACCTGGTTTGACTTTTTACATTTTCAAAATTTGATAAGAATCACGAGACAGACTGAATTCCAATTAATTCTTTAATTACACTCTTTTGTGAACAGTGAGAAGTGGAAGCAGTACGATTATGCCATTTGTGATTTTTATGACAGGAAAGTTTGGATACACTCTCTTTTAGTCTTTACCATTAACTAATTAATAAGGTTATATGATTAGCTATCAAAATAATTCCATGCATGAAGTCAAGACTAATAATACCATTTCAACTACTTTGTTCGAATCAAGGAGAATAGAACCACAAAAAGACTCTTACCTAAATATGTGACCCCTCTATAGTTTCAATTCCAAAAACTTACGAGCGTTTTTCTTCTTAGTACTTCTGTCACCTAAAGGCATCACCTATTTAACATGTAAATTAGAAAAATAGAGCAACATCAATTCAACAATCGGTAAATAAATTAAGAATAACAACAATAGGGAAAAAGTTGTAGTTATCAAAAGTTTGGTTTCAAACCTTGTATTCGTTGTGAATCCTTCTTAGTTTAGGTGTTTGAGATATGGCGATGGTCGGAACCCGTCGAGAAGCGCCTCGAAAGCAAGAAGATGAGCTAAAAAGGATTTTGGTGATGGTCGGTCAGTCGGATATTTCAATAATCACTATAAGCAAGCAGATGAGCTAAAGTAAAAATCAGATAGGAAAGATTTTCATGCTCTAAAGATCACCTAAAGGCATCACCTATTTAACATGTAAAATTATGGTGTGAAATTATTCTACATGGGAAAAAGTACATTCTACCAAAACATTAGAAAAATTGCAGATCTAAGACTTCATTATGAGAAAGCAGTATGGCTAACGCTAACGAGACACAATGTAGAATTAAAATAATAGTAATATGGATCTAATGGTGTTGGTTGATTGTTGAATAGTTAAAGTTTTTATTTATATTAACATTGCCATTCATGCTCAGTTTATGGGAAAAAGAAATGACAACACAGTAAATATAAGATCCTATATAAATAATGATGATTTGGTGCTGCCCCCTTATTGATTCATCTTCTGTACAAGCTTTTAAAGACATTCGTAGCACTATTAATAAACCTCAATTTTACACTACATGCTTAAACAACAGAAACTAACTGCAGTATAATATATGAATTTATTTTTTTTTAAAAAAACTTCTAAATTAACAGAGTAATCAATACTATTTGCTTCACTGAATTCTTCTGATTTTTTAATCTTGAGGTATAACAAAGAAACAAACAATCAAGAAACTCGAAGAAAATCTAAAAACTACTTCATAAAAATCAATTATCAACAGTTAACAACAACGAATTCTAAACTACGATATTAAAACAATCACAGAATAGGCCAGAAATTGAATAATTCCGTAATCTAAGATTCTAAACCACTTTTTTCTGCTGAATACAAAAGTTCACTTGCACCAAGACAGAATATGCTAAAAAGAAGAATTATATGGATGTAATGCAAGACCGAGTATGTAAAAGTACAACTCAACAACCAAAATAAGAAGTCTTATTTTTCAAGGAAAAAATGTATAATAAATCATCCATTTAAAAACTACCACAACACAGAAATGAACAAATTATATGCAAAAGGAGACTTACACATAAACCATAACATGAATCAAATCACGACCTGAGTTTGCAATAATAGGATCAAAGCATTCCTGGTAAAGATGTAATAATATGATTAGAAAACTAGAGTTTCTAATTAAACACATGAAAAGAAAAAATATCCAGCTATCAAAGATGAAAGGACAACAATGAGATAAAATATTCACAAAAAAAAAACTGATGATGTTATCGACAATGCCATACAAGGATAAAATATTAACCATTTAACCACTCAAAATTAGCTGTCACATCTGAAAAAAAAGGTAAGTATTTTACAATCAAATGCACAACTTTTTATTAGAATCTCTTGGAATTACTAAGTAGAAAATGAGTTCAAATCCAGGACTATAAATTCAATTGCACTTAGACAATAAAACATAAGGTGTATTTTACAATCAAATGTAATCAGGAGAAATAAAACAAAATAAATATTTCAGGAGGATGAATCATATTTCTTAGATAACATGAAAGTAAATGTTTAGAAGAATTCTTGGGGCACAATAGGAAGAAGACACCTTGAAATAGACAGTGACTAGAAGGAGAAAAATCGCAGAAGCATCAATTTTGTGGCACCTAAAATCCAGAACTAGAGGAAGAGAGTGAAAAAAAAAAAAAGCAGAAATAAAAAATTAACACTTGAAAATAGAAGTAGATAGTGAGAAAGGAAAGAGAAACCAAAATAAACCTTTTTTCTCCTAAAAACATAAACAACACAAATATTACCTTGAATTTTAATTAAAACATACTTTATAGACTTTTAATACATCATCGCCAATATGATTACTGGTCATATATCACGCCCACATAATTTCTAGACTTTAAATTAAATTCTTTTCATTACTAACAATAATATATAAATTTTTTTCGCTTTATGCTAAAATATATCATGTAACAGAAAGTTAGGAGTAAATAATTTCCTAATGACCACACCTAAGATATTAACAAATCTCAAAAGAGTTACTTCAATTCAAGTCTGAATACGATTTTATAAGTTCTAAAAACAATTAAAGAAACATTACCTGCAAGGTTAGATAAAATTAAACCTCATCCTAACTGTACCCAAATATCTATAGGAAACTACACGCACTATTAAGACAAGATAGTAATGAGCTTTCACCATATGATAGGAAGCAGGTCATACTTACAACAATATTTTGGTAGAAAGCAAGATATTACAGTATCATCTTCTTCTTTAGCTGCTGCTGATGAAGTTTTTGGTACAAACTATATTTAGCATATCAGAATTTCATTTAAAGAACATCTACAAAAAAAAAGACGATGATAGAATTATCAATACACACTATGAATAAAGGAAACGAAAAATTGAAACATAAATGGCGCATTTACTCACACCAACAAATAATAGTTCCTATAAATCTAACCACTACTTTTCAATGAAACACCATTTTTATATAGGTAAACGACCCTCATTCATGAAATTCCCACAATTCTATTTTAAAAGGGAAGGAGATGTGGCCCAAAAGCCACTGAAGAAATTGGTAGGCAGCAAAAAAACAACAATAAAAAGAAAACAACTTTATATTCTTTAAAGTTTTAAGCTATTATTGTTTTAAATGGCCAATCAGCAATTTTTCATACTCAACTTAAGTGTATTTGAGTGAACTCTACAGTTCAACATTAATAAAATTGAAGCTTTTCCTATAATAAGATTGAAGATTCCGGGGGCATAAATCCACTGAAAAGGCATTCTTTAAGTTAATTGCACAACTCAAATTGACATACATAAATTCCAGTTTGTTTCCAAATAGAGAAGAATGCCGAACTTCAATTTTTTTAAAATTAACAACACGCCCTCTATTTTTTAAATCAAATAAATTAAGCGCACAAACCCATAAAACTTAAATAGATAACTCTATCATTCAAAAGAATCCCCCAGATCTATAATCAGAAACCTTGAAATTGGTTTGAAATTGTAGTGGAATGAACAATCAAAATATAAAGAGAAAATAATGATAAAATAGCAAAAATAAAGTAGATGGAGGAAAGAAAGTAAGTGACAGGTTTCAACGATAATCAAAGTCAAATGAAAAGATTTCAATACTGAATCGAAGTCTGAGAATGTTACTTGATCATTTCAATACTGAATGAAACTTAGGGCATGAGAGATCGATTGAGAGCTAGGGCATATAAGATTGAGTTAGAGCAGACATCGAATCAAAGTGAAATTAGGGTTGATAACAAGAAAACAAAGTGAAATTCCCGTCTTTGATTCGTCGTTGAAGCCGATAACAAGAAAATGAAAAAGCAAAAGAGAGACGATGACTTCGATTCGCCCCACGCTTCAGTTCACTCTTCGATTCGTTGTTGATATGAGTCGATCCGTTGCTCCCTTTGATTCACTCTTCACCTTTCGATTCAATCTTCCATTCATTGCGAGCGATTTGGAGCGAGAGAGTGAGAGAGCGAGGGCTTTGATTTCATTCGTATGAGTGAGAAAGCGAGGGCTTGGAGCGAGAGAGTGAGAGAGAGAGAGGGCTTTGATTTCATTTGTATGAGTGAGAGAGCGAGAGAGCGAATGATTTCATCCGTGTATTTCAATTCCAAATTTTTTTTCTAAGTTTTCATCTGTGATAGCGAGCAAGGGAATGAGTGACGTTCTTTTTTTTTAATTTTTACTATTCATCCGTGTATTTTATAAAAGTGTCACCCTTTCTTTTGGCTAGTGTCTCCTAAACCCAAAATTCTTATAGTGTCAATATAAACAAGTATATATTAAGTTTTATAACACAAATTTCCATTTTAAAACTAATATGTTTATTTTTTAAAAATTATAATTTTTAAGTTAGCTCGTTGAATAAGCCTAAGGGAGGCTCGAACGGGCCAGCCCATGAACCAGATCATTTAGAAAAAAAGAGGCTTATACCCAATCCAAACATTTAACAAGTTGAGTCGAGCTGGCCCGTTAAACGTTAGTTTCTTACCAAGCTTGGGCTGAGTCTGGGCTGAGCTCAAGCTAGCCTTTAGGCCGCGAGCCGGATGATTACGATGATGATGGTGTTATGAAAGGTTTCGAATATCACTAAGAATATTTTTCTTAAATAGTTTTTCAATATATCATCTTATCGTGCCTTCTATTAATTATTGGTATTGTTGGCCACTTTTTATACCTCTCCAGCAAAACATACAAGTAATGTACACAAATAACTTGAAAAGTTATATTGATATATTTTTAAATACTGTATAATGTATATTGTATAAAAAAAATATAAACATAATGTACATATACGATAAGATTATAATATTGAATATGGACATCGAAAATGAAAATGAAATAAGTGAATTATGTTTGGGAAATTTTATTAGCTTCAAATGAATCCATAATATATATATATATATATATATATATATATATATATATATATTATATATATATCAAATCTATTAAAAAAGATCAAAACACGATGTAATTACCCGGTTTATTAAATAAGCCTAAGCCGCGAGTACGCAAACCGGAAGCGTAGGCTTTTAGCACTTTGTTTAAAACATAACGATAAAATATCCTGGACATGGAGTTAAAATAGAAACTTCCAAAAGAACCCTGTCTAATAACAACATTTGACACGTTGGCCCTTTTAAAATATCAAGTACGCTTTAAAAGTTCAAAGTAATTAGTCCACCAAAACAAGTTATTACAAGACTTAAAACGTACATAGTTTATTTACAAACTTCTCTGAAGACTTGACTTCGAACCGAGGTCACAAACTGACTCAGAAGCCACTTCCAAAACCTAAGCTTTGCAAAACGATAGCCTAATATAAAAAATCCCCATCTCGAAGCATCAATGAGCACCACTAACCGCATCTCGGCCTCGACCTCTACTGTAACCTAAAAGGTGATATAGAGCACCTTTGGGCATGACACTCAGTGAAAATAAAATGAATTATAGTGATGATATGCAATGTTTGGAAATGATGCATCAAAAGTGACTAAATAAGAAAAATGCATAAGCAATGTCCAAAAGCTTAAACATGTGTGTTCATTGAGTCAAGTCATGTCAAACTTGTTCAAACCGATACAATTTTCAAATTTCACTTATCTCGCGTCTCACTACGCATATTACAAAAACTATCTTAGTAGCCGCTCGAGCCATTGCTCATTTTATACTTCCAGGCTATCATAGTAGCCACTCTAGCATTCATGTAATCCACCACACAACACTTCAGAGCTATGTCGAACAACCATACACCATTACATAGGTTATGACCCCATGGCCATCTAACAAACAAATGAGATGCATGAATGCAATGAGATGTAAATTGCCATGCTTATATTATAACTTTTATCGAACATGAACCAATAGCGTATCGAACACATATAGGAATGAATTCCAATCAGTATATTACTCAATCGTTCACTTGACACTTTTCAAATACACAAGCAAGCATATATAAGCAACTCTTAGAATGTTATCCTTTTACATCTCAAGTATATAAGTAACTCAACGAATATCAACCTTAAATACATCGAGCATATATGAAAATAAATACCAATTAGTATATGACTCGATCTTCCACTTGACACATTTATAAACACAAGTAAACATATAAGAAAAACTCAAAGATTAAATAAAAGTAATTTCATATCAAGGGTAGTTCCACTCATTCGCTTTCTCAACAACACGACTAGTTTGGCAAAAGATTTTTGTTCCTCTCTCAACCTCTTTATCCCTTACATTCAAGTACTAGGTGGTGTTCCAAAATCAGTGTCATTTAACATTAACATCTATTCCACAATCTTACATTAGCAACCACGTTCAAACACCATTACCATCACTTTAATCTGTTTTGTTCTCACCTTGATAAATTAAACCAAATCTTTCCTATGCTTGGCCTCCTTCTACGACAATTCATTCCAAACCAATTTAGACTCATAATAATAATAATACCTCAGCCAATAACATTTAAATAAAACCTCAAACATGGTTAGCGTAAAAGATCTCAGCCAATTTAAGGATAACATTTTCGGCAAATTGGAGGATTTTCAAGAAATCATTAGCTTTCTATTCCAAGATGTTTTTCATATGTAAAATACGTATATAGGCACACATATATTCCATAATTTTAAAGATTCAAATAAAAGTCAAGAAAAGTCAAAATTTGGAAAAGGTAGAATCTTGAAAAATTACCATTAATGGAGTTTTAAAGCTTGAGTTCATCCTTGGCCTCCAACTTCTAAAGAACTTTTAAAAAGTAAATCCTAGGGCTTGGAAACATAATTTGAAAATGATTTTCCATAATTAACAATGAAAGAAACTCAATACAAGAAGTGGCTTTCAACAATAATTAAGAACAACCTAAAAGCTCCATGAAAACCTAGAAGAAAACTTGAGTTCTTAAGTTAAATTCTTACCTTGAAGCTTCTTAAATCAATGAATCCTTTATCCCCTTGCTTTAATCTTATTTGCTAACTAACGTTTCCCCTTTAACTAACCATGGTTAGAAACTTTCTTTTAATTTATTTTTTCCGCCCTTAGTTAACTTTTAACTAAGGTTATCCATCAAATAATCAAATCAAAATAGAAAATAATTACTAAAATATTTAACACTTAACACACAAGCATACAATAGGTAAAACAAAATTTAATTAACCTCTTTTAAAAAACTCGAGGCTTTACAGTCCCCCCACCTAAAAAATTTACGTCCTCAAAAAATTTATGCTTCATGAAAGAAGAACGAATATCTTTCCCTCATTCTATCCTCGAGTTCCCAAGTAACTTCCTTCGTCAACTGATTCTTCCATAAAACCTTTACACGGTTAATCTTTTTGTTTATGAAAACTTTATGCTCGTTTGCCAAGAGTTTCAACGCTGTTTTCTCGTATGTCAAATGAGCATCTAGAACAAGCGGTTAGAAATCTATTGTAACGTCTAGTTATTTTTAAAGTGAATTTTTTTTATTATTTAATATTTTATTTATTTAAAGTATTTAGTTTAATTTTAGATTTTATAATTTAGAATTTAGTAGTTAATTTCGTTCGAAAAACTTTATAATCGTTTATTACCTTAAATTAGTTTTGGTCGTCTTAATAATTATTAATGGGCCAATTAATAATTATTAATCACCATTTGGCTAGTTTAAGAAAATCTGGTTTCGTTTTATAAGCTAAAAATCATTAAAAGGACGTAACCGTAATTTTTTATTTCTTAAAATATCATTTCACTATTCATCTCTCTTTAAAAATCTCAAGTTTGACCAAATTTGACCAAGAGCTTCATTTTCTTCTCCTCCTATCTTCCATGGTCGTGAGCCACCTTGAGAGAGAATTCCTCTTGGCTCTTCTTTGTTTCTCGGTGGATTGTCATATTTTCGGTTGCGTTGGATTGCTCAGGACGAGGGCTACCTATCCAACCTAGCCTTGTAGTGTTTCTCGTTCTCTAACAGAAGTCCTAAAAACTAAGTTTTTAAAACTTTTGATATGGATTTCATTGTTTTTGTTTATAAATGAGTTTTGAAGTTGAAATCATGAATTTCCATCAAGGAATTTGATGATTTTGAGCTCGGATTTTCGAAAAAAACTGTTCACCCAAAAAAACTATTCATCCGAAATCATTATTCACCCAAAAATCACACTTTTTCTCATATTAGATATGAGTTGTAAATTATTGTTCAATTGATGAATTGTAGGTGCGCTTGCTCGTTTGTCGGTTCGTGGGAACTTGGTTGTCATGAGAGCATTCAAGGAGAGAATAAATAGAATTTAAAGTAAACTTAGAAACCGAATAAGTTAAACGATTTGTAGATTCAGAAGTTGAGATTAAGGTTTAAATCGAAAGGATTAAAGTAAGTGAGCTAACATGCTTAGGCTTGGGAGTTAGTTGTAATTGAGTGAGAGAACTCATAGATTTCTCGAGGAAAACGTTTAACTCTTGGAAGTTCTAAGTTAAGATTCGTTTCAGAGTTTAAGAATGATTATCGGAAGTTGAAGGTTTCAAGTATAATGGGGTTTATAAGAAACTTGATTATGGAACTTCGGATATGTACTGAAAGCAATAGAATCATTTTGAATTGGAGACTTTATGATAAAGTTAGTAATTCAAGTTTAACTGAAGGTCGTTTGGCTTGATTTATTTATTGTTTTCTTATCAGAAGTTCCTAATTTCTTATTTTATGTATAAAGAGTAATACGTGATCCATTTATCTTTATGTCCTTTCGATTATTTTGAATGTTTATATTTATTTTACTTGCGGTTGAAAGCATATTCATATCATATCATGTTGCATAATCGAAATTGGGAGGAATAATGAGGCAATGCATAGACTGAGAGTGCATGCATCATTTAGTAATATTTGTTTTATGTTTATGTATATGTATCATGAGGAATGCTAAAGAACTGCGGGATTTTGCATGATCGGAGGAGATAGATAATGAGATAATGATGGAACTATGCGAGTTCACATTATCTAGTGTTATCCATAATTACTATGATACATATACGAGGATACAGTGTATGACTTAGCCTACGGGAGTTCATTACCTGTATTTGGTGGGTGAGTTAATGAGGTGAATGCTTAGTCCTATGGGAGCTTTCATTACCTGTCATTAATCACGAGAGGTGGGAAGATATTATTGAAAAGACTCTGTATATAAGCGGTATAATGAGGTGAATGTTTAATCCTGGTGGAGCTTTCATTACTTGTCATTATTCGTATGTGATGGTTATATTAATGTAAAGGTTGTGTGCCCTTTACACTAGTTGGGCGAGTTAATGAATAATATTGAGATTGCGTGTGCTAACATTATCGTCATTAATCACGAATTATATTATTTGAATATGTTAAGACCGAGTGAGGTTAGGATTATTTATTAAAGAAAAAGGAAAGTAAACTTTTGATAGCCTGAGTTGCTATAGAGAAAAGAATTGAAACATTATGTATATCCTACATTTCCATAGAGAAAAAGAATGAAATACGATGTATAGCTG